>CM042034.1:38644278-39894278 GCA_023525975.1 Smallanthus sonchifolius | reverse complement strand
AGCGGGAAAGGTAATGATGAGGGAATGACGTGTGTTTTGCTGACTCGGCCCTATGGCGGACCGTTACGCACCCAAGTGACGAGCAAGTGACGCGTGGTAGATGAAGCGTGTAGATGACTCGTGTGGATTAGGCTGGTAGCAGACCGCTACCCAAGTGCTAAATGGTCCGCTACGTTGGCAGCACGCTTAACAGCATGCAGATGGGCGCTAGCGGACCGCTACCGACTTGTCTAACGTTCTGCTACGCCCGACGAACTTAGCCCTATGGCGAACCGTTACACACCCGCAAAGGGGTCCGGATAATGAGTAAGTGACGCGTGGAAGATGACTCGCATGTATTAGCTGGTAGCGGACCGCTAACCAAGTTCTTAACGGTCGGCTAAGTGGGCAGCACGCTGAACAACTGACAGATGGGTGGTAGCGGACCGCTACCGACCTGTCTAATGATCCGTTATGCCCAGCGAACTCAGTGTGAAACCCGTGATCTTGATTTCAGCTTCGTTTTTTATAGAAAAAAGTAGAGACGAGTGGTTGTGAGCCAAACAAACAAATAAACAAGATAATAGAGACAAATAGAAGATCTAAACTAGAAGATTCATTGATTTTGTACAAAGAAACTACATAGCTCCACCTCGGGTAAGCTTCCCCGGGGTGGTGGCTGATAGATTGACCAACAATTACAAATGACAACCTAATGCCCTATTTATAGACCCTGAGCCTTATTCCCCAAGTCAGCCACCACTTCCTGAGAAACCCTAGTAAGTGTCGCCATGACAACACTATTAGGTTGTCGCCATGTCCGGGGGGCGACACTCAGAGTGTCTCCTAGAGAGTCGCCAGACACTTATATTCTTCTTTTTCGTCTAGATCGTTTGATTGCTAATATCATTCTATTATTTAGACCCAACAATCTCCCATGAGAATGATACTATCAATATCTTCTGACATTGTCTTCCATCTTCATGAATCCACCAATAACTTGAAGTCTTTCATTCTCGTTCTCCCCCGCAGATGTAGATCCTCCTATTTTGTAGGCAATAGATAGGGCTTGAACCTTCAACAATTAACCATCAAATAATAGGCTTTAGCACGAATGTGTTTAACTCTGTCATTGTGTCTTGAAATGATCCAACAAATCTTCGGACAAAGGTTCTTGACATTCAAGGCATCCTCAAAGCTTAGACAATTGAGAAGACAATTGAGAAGACCTTTGAACATTATTATACTTCTAATCTAGATATGGTTGTCAATAAACACAAATTTATTATTTATAAATTAACACAATGCTTGATCTATGTCACCTTTTTTTTTAATCCTGATTATACATGATATTAAAGATATGAAAGAGATCAAATTCTGAACCGAGATGAATTTGAATTCTTTTTCCAACCTTTTTCGAATCATTTAAGAATTTGTATACAAACTTTTTTTTATCTTAAATCAAATCTATAAAAGAAATTGTTGGTCCTTCCGTCGGTATACGATGAATGAAATTGACGGTTACTAGAAGGTGCGATCCGGTTCATGTGGACTTAGTTATGATGTTGCTAAGTTATCGCATGTTTTACGTACGCTTTTGTTAAATAAATGTATGTTATGTTTTGGCAAAATTTTTATGTTACGGTTTTATGTAAAGCTAGAACTCACCAGCGTTGATGTGTTTTAGTATGCACATTTAAGTTAAGGACATGTACAAAGGTTGAACGGTGATGCTTGGTTGGGGAGAGGAGTTACCCAGTTGATCTTGAAGACTGGCATCATGTTATGAGTTAATTATGTTATGTTTATATAATATAAAATGTTTACGCTTCCGCATGTTGAACAAGTTTTAATTTTGTTGAAATAATGATTCAGCTGGGTTAATGATATTCGAGTTTAAGAACTGATTGTGTATAAGTAAATCTAACAAGTGAGGTCTCCCGGGTTTAGGCTTTACACAACATGAACATGAAAACGATCATTGTCATGATGGGATGGAGAACGTTTGTTGTTATGGAAGCCATTACGTTAATTTTAGGGAGAGCGATATCGATTGCGATTGAGAGTTAAGAGAGAGATGATGATGGAATGAAGAAGATCGAGAACACACCTTCATTATATAGAACCCAAACGTGATATTGTTATTAATTTTTAAGTTTTCATATCAATCGTTTATCTAATATGAAAATGCATAATGATAACGTTTATTATTTTCTAACCAACATAATTATTAAAACTAGCTAGAGGTCACAATGATGTGACAAATCATGCATAATGGAATAAAACATTCCTATATATAAAAACTTATTTAATCCAGATTAATATCCCAACCATTTTCAACCTCCACAAATTTCTTTAACTTTTTCATTATTTTACTTCCAATCTAGATATGGTTGTCAATAAACAAAAACTTATCATTTATAAATTAACACAATGCTTGATCTATTTAACCTTTCTTTTAATCCTGATTATACATGATACTAATGATATGAAAGAAATCAAATTCTGAACCGAGACGAATTTGAATTCGTTTTCCAACTTTTTTCGAATCATTTAAGAATTTGTATACAAACTTTTTTTTATTAAATCAAATCTATAAAAGAAATGGTTGGTCCTTCTTTCTGTATTCGATGAATGGAATTGACGGTTACGAAAAGGTGTAGATCCGGTTCATGTCGACTTATGTTATGATGCTATGTTACGATGTTATGTTGATGTTAAGTTATCGCATGTTTTACGTACGTTTTTGTTAAATAAATGTATGTTATGTTTTTGGCAACATGTTTATGTTAAGGTTTTATGTAAAGTTATAACTCACTAGCGTAGCTGACTTTTAGTACGCTAATTCAGGTTAAGGACAGGTACGAAGGTTGAACGGTGATGGTTGGTTGGTGAGAGGAGTTACCCGGTTGATCTTAAAGACTGGCATCCTGTTATGAGTTAATTATGTTATGTTTATATTGTAGACGATGTTTACACTTCCGCATTTTGAACAAGTTTTAATTATGTTGAATGAATAATTCCGCTACGTATATGATATTCGAGTTTAAGAACTGTTTGTGCATTAGTAAATCCAACAAGTGAGGTCTCCCGGGTTTGACGCCTTACACAACAAGAACATGGAAACGATCATTGTCATGATGTGATGGAGAACGGGTGTTGTTATGAAAGCCATTACGTTATTTTTAGGGAGAGCGATAGCGACAGCGATTGCGATTGAGAGTTAAGAGAGAGATGGTGATGGAATGAAGAAGATCGATAACACGCCTTCATTATATAGAACCCGATCGTGATATTGTTATTAATTTTTAAGTTTTCATATCAATCGTTTATCTAATATGAAAATGCATGTTGATAATGTTTATTATATTCTAACCAACATAATTATTAAAAGCCGTTAGAGGTCACATGATATGGCAAATCATGTATAATGGAATAAAGCATTTTATATATATAAAAACTTATTTAATCAGGATTAATATCCCAACCATTTTCAACCTCTACAAATTTCTTTAACTTTTTCATTATTATACTTCTAATCTAGATATGGTTGTCAATAAACACAAATTTATTATTTATAAATTAACACAATGCTTGATCTATGTCACCTTTTTTTTAATCCTGATTATACATGATATTAAAGATATGAAAGAGATCAAATTCTGAACCGAGACGAATTTAAATTCTTTTTCCAACCTTTTTCGAATCATTTAAGAATTTGTATACTAACTTTTTTTTATCTTAAAGCAAATCTATAAAAGAAATGGTTGGTCCTTCCGTCGGTATACGATGAATGGAATTGACGGTTACGAGAAGGTGCAGATCCGGTCCATGTCGACTTATGTTATGATGCTATGTTATGATGATGTTAGGTTATCACATGTTTTACGTACGTTTTTGTTAAATAAATGTATGTTGTGTTTTTAGCAAAATAATTATGTTAAGGTTTTATGTAAAGTTTGAACTCACCAGTGTAGCTGGCTTTTAGTATGCACGTTCAAGTTAAGGACAGGTACGAAGATTGAACAGTGATGCTAGTTTGGCG
The DNA here is from genome assembly GCA_023525975.1 of Smallanthus sonchifolius. Lineage (NCBI taxonomy): Eukaryota > Viridiplantae > Streptophyta > Magnoliopsida > Asterales > Asteraceae > Smallanthus > Smallanthus sonchifolius. Next base: position 39,890,254 of record CM042034.1, on the reverse strand, counting down.
AGAGGAGTTACCCAGTTGATCTTGAAGACTAGCATCCTGTTATGAGTTAATTATCTTATGTTTATGTTGTAGACAATGTTTACGCTTTCGCATGTTGAAAAGGTTTTAATTATCTTGAATGAATGATTCTGTTGCGTTAATGATATTCGAGTTTAAGGACTGCTTTTGAATGAATAAATCCAACAAGTGAGATATCCCGGTTTGAGGCCTTGCACAACATGAGCATAAAAACGATCATTGTCATGATGGGATGGAGAACGGGTGTTGTTATGGAAGCCATTACGTTAATTTTTGGAAGAGCGGTAGCGATTGCGATTGAGAGTTAAGAGAGAGATGATGATGGAATGAAGAACATCGAGAACACACCTTTATTTTCTAACCAACAAAATTTTTAGTTTTTAATATCTATCGTTTTCCTAACTCATCTACAAAAACCTAACCCCCCCCCCCCCCCCCACCCCTACTCAAAAACCTAACCTCACCCCACCCACCCCCAAAAACCTAACCTAAAAGCTAAGCTAAACTAAATCTAAAAAACTAAACCCTAAAGCTAAGCCGACTATTTTTTTAATGAGAAAACTCATTGTTAATGAGAATAAAAATGGATTATTATCACAATTTTGGGGAATTTGACATCATATTCGACGGCTACAGAGACGATTTGGAAGCATCAAACTATTATTTGATTTCTATTCTTCAACGATTTATTTACTTTTTGGTTTGTAAGTTCTTAATATTTATTTTCGTTTCTTCAATGAGTTTGATTGACCTAGCCGGCATGTTCGGCTAGTTGTCCTAATTCCGACACTAGGGATTATTTTTATGGTTTGATTCGAATTTTATGTGATACGATTATGTGATCCGTTTATTCGAGGGTTTGTTTGTATGATCCTTGATCTTAAACTCGGATCTAATCCGGTATGTATTAAATTGTTAATAAACTTGATCAACTTATTAATTTTTCTAATAAAGTTCTTCACTATTTAAAACCTTAAAAATATTTTAATTCTTTATTTAAGAAACAAATAATATTTAGGTTTGTCTATGAACCCAAAATCATTATAAAATCATTCAATCTAATTGAACATTTTGAACGGCGTGAGCGTTTAATTTTAATCGATACTTCTATCACTACAACCCGCACGCTAAGATCCGAACGGCGTGAACTTAGAGTAGCGGGTTGGCTCTAATCAACGAACTACGCTTGGTTAGACATTAGACGGAGTGGATATCCGAACGACGCGATGTCTAGTATCGATACAAATCGTTTAAATTAAAGGATCACTGCACCATAATTGTTAACGATCGTAAGCCGAATCAAATCAAAAAAATTATCTTTGTGTAGGAATTGTTTTAAAATATTTGAATTCACCTACAATTTAATTAACGTTTTTAGTATCAATCTTTTTCATAATCAAAACCCCCTTCAAATCATTTGAGTTTAACAATTGGATCTGTGTTTAAACGTTTTTGGTATAACTAAGTTAATCTGTATCCCCAAAGACAAGAATCTTACTTACATTGATACTATTCTTAGTGTGTCAAGTAAGTTTACTACACAATTTATTTGGTGGATTCGACACCCATCAGAGGAAAAGAAAAATAAACTGTAAAAAAAATCAAAACATTGAGACAGGTTTGACAGCTTGTACGTTTATGCTTCGTTTACTTGTATATTGTGACGCACAACTCCGGATAAAAATAAACCGTTAGTAAAGGGATACTCAAAATTTTATAAAACATCAAGTTTAAAAACCTATAAGAGAAACAATAAAAAAAAACTAAAGAATTATGTGTCCTAAAAAACTATAGCTAAACTTGAGAAGGGCAGGGTGTAGATTTTGGGCTCAAAGTGTAAATATCATAGTTGTCAATAGCGAATAGCGTTAATTAGTGACAAGATACCTATATGCTACGTAGTGATAGCCTTGAAATAGTGCCCGCCATTTCATGTTTAGCGATAAAGTAGTAGAAAATTTTAGAAACACATCAAGTCAACTATTATAGCAATTATAATAAACAAAAAAAAACAGTCACACCACCAAAATAGCTAAAATACGCTATCACTAATCATAAGCTAGTTCCCCGCTAGCTGAATTTGTGTTTATTTTACTCATAAAACACTTGACCTCAAAAACATGGTTATTTAGACATAACATGGACAATGATTGTTAAGATTCAGCTTTCAATAAATAGAAGCAAAGAGAACAAAAGCCCAAATACCTGAACCAATAGGGCTCATGCTGATTGAGAAGTTGAGGAGGGTACCACAGGCTCATCTTTCTTGGGAGCAGCATCCAGTTTTCCAGCCATGACAGACTCCAAAGTCTTGTAAAACTCCTCAGGGAGAGGACCAGGCCGGTGCAGTGGCACGTGCTTTGGAACCGGGGCGTCGTTTTCAACTACTTCGCATTCGTAGTCATCAGGTACACCCCATGGGTCCCACTCTGCAATTTGGACAAACACACAGATGGGGTAAACTTAAAGTACGTTATGACATATCACCTACACAAGACTGTAACAGCATAAAACAAAATCATTAGCTAGATAAACCATGATGATCTATTATCTTGTCACCTACTTCAGTCCATATAGGGTCATGTTATAGCTACATCAAATGACGTTACCAGATGACGTCAACATACGAACCGTATGGTTGGCAAAAGAAAGGTAATACGGCCCGTATTGTATCTGCCATTGGTGTACGTGTGTAATACGGCCCGTATGAGTGAAAAGCACAACTCAATAACTCATACGACCTGTATTGTAGGTGAAAAAACGTAATATGGCCCGTATTGCATCTGGAGTCTGAATAAAACAGGGCTGGTGTACCGATATAACCGCCTCATTATAAACATCATAGCTTGACAATACTAGCATACTGGTTTCATGATCAGCAAATCTTTCGGACAAAATAACAGTAACAATCTTTAAAAAAGGGTTCAAATTAAAGATTGTAATGCCAACATTCACACCAAATTGGCTATCAACATGACAAGATAGGTACATGGTAAACCAAACAAGTTCTAAAAGAGAAGAAAGAAACCATGTTATGTTGCAAATTCATGATGTCATGTCCATGACTGCTGTTAGGGTAAAAGTACAGTCCAATCAAGTGTTAAATAAAGTGGAGACCTTATACACAGTTATGAACACTCAAAGGAACACACTGTTTGCACGAAAGCTTTTCTGGATAATTTATTAAAACTGAACTGCAGGTACATAAATAGGAGAAACAAAAAAGTGGACCAACCCAACGTTTACTAGTCTAAAGAAAAGAAGAAAAGCTAGCTCAAAGCTAACAACCTATCACCCACTAACTATGACTCATTCTCTTGCCAAATTAAACCAACTTAAATAAACATAATTTAAACGATAAGTAAACAAAATACTCAAATTAAATAAGACTAAACTTAAACTCCATGACGTGAACTTCAAATGGGTCAAGTGGGCATTGCCTTTTAACATCAAGTGCATATACACAGCTAGCAAGATGACAAGTGTTGTTAAGATTCATTACCAAACCTTTTAGATCATTTGATGCATTTTAATCCCAAAAGCCGATGGCGTTCATTATTAAAAAAATACTTATTATTATTTTAAATTGTTAATTTTTAAACACTAAAATATAAGATATTTTCATCATCTTTGTTGAAATTTATTCAATCTAGGGTCTAATTTGTTAAAATATCATTCGCTGGTAATATTTGTTCAATCGATGGACAAAAGTTGTTCAATAAGATTTGAAAAACTCTGACCCATTGCAATCAATGGTCTAATTTGTTTAAATACGGGTCAATTGCATAATGCACCGCATCAACTGCACCTATGTGATATCATCACCGCATTATGCACGCATTTTAAAACCAAGCCATTGAAAACTATATACACATCTGAACTCGCAATTTATTCAAAATTGTAGCAGCTAACGACAATTTGTGGCAACATTGAAGCAATATCAGTTAAAACTTGATATTCGCAGCAACTAAATTCGTATGACGTGTCAGTAGCCCCTAATATTCAATAGTAATCTACTAAATGACGGATTTAAGAAAGAGAGAGGGAATACAGACCGATCATTTTGTCAATGAGTTTGAGTTCATCCTGCGCCTCTTCGATGAGTTCTTCAACTTGACCACAGCCAAGTCGCTTCTCAATAGCCTCCCAGTCTTGTTCCTCTTGGCACACCCTTAATCGGTGGCGCGTGAAGCTCTCCACGGCCTTACGGTAGCCCTCGTCCTCGGGTACTCGCTGGATCTCGGTTAGGGTTTTGTTGTAAAGACCGATTAAAACCTCCCTTGCATTAGGGACCACCTCCAGACCCACGATCCCCGTTGTTTCCTTCACCTTAGACATCATCATCATTGATGATGGTCGAGCAAACCTCCGAAGGAACATCTTTCTCTCCTCTCCGAATTGATGTTTGGTTACTGGAAGTTGTGAACTGGTTTTTACGATTCCCGAAAGTAACCAAGTTTCTAATATATTTTATTTTAGTCACTTAAACTTTTTTTGTTTCATTTTATTACTCAAGTTTTCTCTGTTTCATTTTAGTCACTTAAACTTTTTTGTCTCATTTTAATCACTCAAGTTTCACATGTTGTTCCAATCTTGTGAAATTATCATGTTAGGAGTTACTTTTTTTGTAGTTTATTCTATGGATATGGTGAAAATGAAATCCAAAAATGTAAACAAACATTTTCACCATATTTATAAAACAAAATCCAAAAATAAGTAACATGTTAACCTTGTAATTGTGTAATATTTGAACAACATGTGAAACTTGAGTGACTAAAATGAGACAAAAAAAAAGTTTGAGTGACTAAATGGAACAGACGAGAAACTTGAGTGACTTAAATAGAATAGATGAAAAATTTGATTACTATTCTGTGAAGTTTTCCCTTTTATTAAATGGATCGTAGCATTCTTATCGGTCCCGTGCCTCTAATTTAATTAAAAAAATATATTTTTTAAATTTATCTATTTAATTTTTTAAAATCTTTATAAATTTATCTATTATTTTTTTAAAACCTTTAATATCTTATTTCTTATGACCACTAGCTTAGCCTAGTGGCAAAAATGTATACAAAGATTTCTCTAAAATATAGATGTCTTGGGTTCAAGTCTCACTTATGACAAAAAAATAGGGGAGGTCCAGGTTGGGCCAGAGGGTTCTCACCTATGGTGGGTTTCCTCCTGAGGGTGGTGGAGATGATCGGATAGGTCAGTGGTCCGTCAGTGATCCAAATTGTTGTTCAAAAAAAATATCTTATTTTCTTATTTTTAATTTGCTATAATGGGTTAAATAAAAACAATTTATTGTAAACTAGTACTTTCTATGAATATTTGTATGTTTGATATCATCAGTTATTGATATCAGTTATTGATGAAATAAAAATAATGAAGATTTAAGAATTACGAATAAAAATAATAAAGATATAAAAATTATAAAATTATATTTTTTAGATAATATAATTGAAATGTTCTTATAATTTAGTAAGTTTTAATAAAGTATTAGAATAAATTTTAAATATTTGATTATTTAAAATAATTATAAACTCTTTTTAAAAAGCGTAAAGGTGAATAGAAGTATAGTGATTTGTTCATTAAGGGGAATTGTAATCCCAATCTGGATTATCATAAGTAAAATATGAATTTGTCCATTCATATTCACCAAAATTAAAATCTTCATCGGAGATATATTCATTATCAAAATCTCTATTTGAACTTATAAGTTCATGATTTAAATTATTTAAGTTAAGCATGCTAAGTTCATTATTTATGAAATTTAAGCATAAATCAATCATACTATCAAATTCAAAATTGTTTACATCAAAATCCATGTTGCCATATAAAGTCTTTTATTGTAATCCATATCAAAACGTATTATCATTAGAAAGTAATTAAATTTAAATTAAGTTTGTTTAAAAATTTTCATATAAAGAGGGTGTTTGGGATACTTATTGAATTCTAAAAGTGTTTTTTATCAAAAGTGTTTATTAACTTATGACTTTTTTTCAAAAGGTGTTGTTAAAAAAGTGTTTGTATTAGCTTTTGTAATAGTAAAAGTCAATAAGTAAATAAGTTTTTTTTTTAAAGTGTTTGGCTTAAATGACCAAAAATGACATTATTTTATATTTAAAACCATGTTATACTTTGAGGATGTTTGAGATTGCTTATTTACATATACAATTATATATTTAATAATCCTTTTGACAAAAAATATAATTCAAAAAAACATAAAATATATAATGTATTTTTTTCAGATAAATCTTATAATTTCGATATTAATTGAATGAATTGGATTTATTATTATTTTTTTATTTAAGATTTATCCAATTCGAAAAATCCAATTCAAGATAAATCCAATTCGGTTGACAAGAATTTTTTTTTCAAATAAACCTTTTGATATTAACTGAATGAAGACGAAAATTGGAAGGAGCTTATATTTATTTTATAATAAAAGGTGGATAGATTGGTAATTTTATGTTTAAAAAGTCATAAGCAGTTTTGAAAAACCATGATTTGTGGCTTTTGAAAAACAATTTTTTAAAACTTATCAAAAAGTCAAAATAAAAGGGGGTTTTATTCATGCCAAACACTTTTTTGACTTATTGGCTTTTTGAAAAAACCTATAAAAAACCAATAAGTCAATAAGTCATTTTCAAACTCAATCCCAAACACCCTCTTTTAGTGTATCATAAGCATAAATAATTCAAAATTAAAAAAATTAAGGTCCAACACGCTTTCGTACCTTTCTTTCGATTTGACCGAAATATTATCTGGTCACACCAAGAGACTTTTTAATAGGTTGTTGCAGACCAAACCTAAGAAGAACTTAAGTAACTTCCCTTTAGGTCCTCCAGCAATATCCAGCACAACCTGGATTCGTTTTCTACCTCCGGTATAAGGTTGAAAGTTATGGTTAGGAGTTGAAGTTTTTCTTCTTAATAAAGAAATATATCTATGGATAAGAACAATATCTTCAAAGAGATTATAAGAAAAAATGATGCTTTTATTTCAAATCAATATTATCAAAGAACATAAATATGAAGATTTTTACGCTGTGTTCCCGAGTTTACTAAAGGGGGAAAAGAAAAAAAATGATTCTTTCCCTTTCTTTTATTTTCCTTTCCTTTCCCCTCTTTTCATTTCTTTCCAAATCTCTCCAAAATAAAAAGATTGAAATAAGCTTTATTTTCCCTTCTTTTCTCTTCATTTTCTTCCTTTAAAAAAAACTCTAGAACACTATTTTTTTCTTTTCCTTTCTTTTTCCTCCCTTAAAAAAACTGTGAAACAAAGGTTTACTTCCCTTTCTTTTCCCTCCTTAAATGAGACTCGGGAACACAGCATTAGTCTTTCAATATTTTAACAATATTGTCTATAAAAAAACAAAAATAACATTTACTATGACATTAAAAATAAAGTCAAAGCCTTAAAGTTTCCAAGTTTCAACGTGTCCAAGTTCCAAAAGACTAGCAAACAATTCGTTATCCTATCTAGTACTAGGGGTGTCTAATATTTGGTTTCAAACCGATTAAACCGATAACCGAATCGAAACCGAAACCGTAAAAAATCAAACCGAATTACATATTTGGTTTTAGGTTTGGTTCAAACCGAAAACTGAATATGTAATTTGGTTTTTGGTTTAGGTTTCAAGAATTTGAATTCGGTTTGAACCGAAAAACCCGAATTGGGTTATACCACTATTTTAATCCATATTTTACAGTTAACTCAATTCATTTATATCAATAACCAATACTCATATATGAATTATAACTCACTATTTGATGAAGGTATGTTTTTGTTTAGACTTTCCCAAAATATTGTGTTGTTTAAACCGAATAAGCTATGGCAACCCAAATAAATTTTTTTTTGTTGCTAACTCAGTTTTCTAGGTTCAAACCGAAAACCAAACCGAATTATTTTCCCTCCTTAAATGAGACTCGGGAACACAGCATTAGTCTTTCAATATTTTAACAATATTGTCTCATAAAAAACAAAAATAACATTTACTATGACATTAAAAATAAAGTCAAAGCCTTAAAGTTTCCAAGTTTCAACGTGTCCAAGTTCTAAAAGACTAGCAAACAGTTCGTTATCCTATCTAGTACTAGGGGGTGTTTAATATTTGGTTTCAAACCGATTAAACCGATAACTGAATCGAAACCGAAACCGTAAAAAATCAAACCGAATTACATATTTGGTTTTAGGTTTGGTTCAAACCGAAAACTGAATATGTAATTTGGTTTTTGGTTTGGTTTAGGTTTCAAGAATTTGAATTCGGTTTGAACCGAAAAACCCGAATTAGGTTATACCATTATTTTAATCTATATGTTATAGTTAACTCAATTCATTTATATCAATAACCAATACCCATATATGAATTATAACTCACTATTTGATGAAGGTATGTTTTTGTTTAGACTTTCCCAAAATATTGTGTTGTTTAAACCGAATAAGCTATGACAACCCAAATAATTTTTTTTTTGTTGCTAACTCAGTTTGCTAGGTTCAAACCGAAAACCAAACCGAATTACAATGTGGTTTTAGGTTCATATTGGGTTTCCTCGAATATAGTTCGGTTCGAATTGTGGTTTCAACCCAAAAAAAATCTCAACCCGACCTGATGAACACCCCTATCTTGTGCTACAAACATAGAGAATGTGAAGACGAAAGGAAAAAATTGCAAGGAAAATAATTTGATGGAGAAAGAGTTGTGAAAATGAAGATCAAGGTTTTAAGGGTTTAATTATTTGAAAATAAATACCTGTTGTAGTTCCAACCGAAAAACTTCAATTGGCCAAGAAAATAGAGACAAAAACCAAAAGAATTTAGAGATTTACAAACTAGACTTAATATTTTTCATTCATATTCCCAAAGCATATCATCAAATGACTATATATAAACATAACCACTAAACTCACTACTTTAATAATAACAACCTACTAAACCCCTACTATGAAAATTAACTTACATAACTAATTACAATTAATTAAAAGACCAAAGGTGTAAATGTTTTATTAACCCACATCAATGCATGCATGCATAGAAGGGTTGCACCTCTTGCATGTGGACTTGTGCATATCAATATGGTTGGAACAATGGAAAGATAGGCGCGGAACAATACCCGTTGAACGAAGATAAACAAGGCAAATTAATTATGTTCATAAAAATAATTTATTAATTAAATAATAAAGATTAGTAAATGTAATAAAAGCACTCATAATAGTAATATTATGTCTAAAAAACGTGTTCATGCAAGCACTTGGTCCCCCGGCTTTGCCTCACTCACAACCAAAACCAGTTCATAAAACGCCCCAAAAACGCGCAGTCTCCCTCCCTCCTCTCTCACTTAACCTACTTTTTGAGCGTTTCTGCACAAAAAAGTCCATCCCGGCCTATCGTGGATGCTCTAAAGCAAAAAGGAGATTTAAAAGTTTATTTTGGTTCATGATCGGTTAGTTGTGATGTTACAATATTCCCCACTGTTATGCCAATAGGAACCAATCCTTACATAATTTCAGATTAAGGTGCCAGTTTGACTTTAAAAGAGTCAAGCTCTTGTGCAGTAAGTGAGCTCAATCTGTGATGCAGTGTTTTCAACAGCCATCCACCAGTCTTCGTCTTCATCCCACACTTGATCCTGTTAAAAATGAATCATCATTCCATATTTAAAATTTTATGTAGCATGAGAATAACAGATAAAACTTGTAAAGCAAAAAAACTGACCTCTTTCCCGAGATCTAGCTTTCTTGGCATATTTTCAACCTCGTCTGCAACTACCATTGCTTCACTCCACCACTCATCTTTCTTACAACTGTCCATGGGACTTTCAGTTACAAACTCCCCACTTCCATTTTGCTCTCCTATTTTAGTGTGATAAGAGTCAGGAAACACTTCTGGTGGAACTGGACGCAGGGGAGATCGGTAGCCTATGACCAGCAGTTAGAACAGTGGTAAGGTAAATTAAAATATTCAAAAAGATGTAATTATATTTTTATAAAAAATAGGTAAACTGGTTTTTAATAATCTAAACTACGGCTCATTGTTGATAATAATCGAAACTAACAGTTTGGCTGGTGATAATCACAACTATCACTTTTGTTGTCAATGAGAGTCTCAGTAGCATAATCATCGTAGATTTACACTTATTTTCACTGAGGATGATCATTTTAAATGAAATGTAGAAACGTACAAACGAAATCGAGTGGGAATTGAGTGATAATTATGCTACTGGGATTGTCACTAGCCAAACTGTTAGTTCGGGTTATTATCAGCCAATGAATCATAGTTTGGATTATTAAAAACCAATTTGCCTAAAAAATGAAATAACTGTTAACCATTCAAGATGAAGGTGCTCTACCTCTGCAATCAGGATCATAGCACTTTTGATAATAAGCAGCCTTTTGTAGGTCCACCACATACATCACTGAAACAATGGCAAACCGTTTTCTTTATATTATAGACTACTTATATTAGTGGATTAACAAAAATACAGTGTCCCCGGTCAAGTTGCAGATGTACTATACCCATTAGGGTATGCTGTGGATGTGTCAAATTGGGTTGTGTTTGCTCTCAAACAGAACAAATATAAATTCGCTAAAAAAAGAAACATGTTGAACAATGGTTCAAACGGGTTAATACTATTGTAATAATATCTTTCTTGTAATCATTATTAACACGTTAATTATTTATAAAAGGTACAAAATGAATTACAGAAAAGTTAAAAGGGTCCCGGTCAATCCAATCCGGACCATATTAAAATGGCCCATTACACAACCCACCCACCCAGCCCATCTTGACACCTCTAATAGTTACAGATAAGAAAATGCAGTTTTTCTATCCTTGAAGTCAATCAAAGAGGCTTACTTCAGATTAAAGAACATATAAATAGGAAGAAATTATTTACTAAAATGTGGCCAAGTGATTATTTATTATTATTTTTTTTTATCTTAAAGAATCTTTCAGGGTGTTAAATTTCCAAGCAAAAAGGATGATTACAATAAAGTGGCAGGTAAGCGGGCAACAAACTACGCCGCAACCCCTTTTGGAAAGCAAAACCGATCCTGCTCAAAACAAAGCTTTGGATCTTAGGGCTGAAAAATTGCCATGCATGACCCGCTGAACTATGTTACTTATTTAAAGTTTACTTTAATTTAAAACAAAAATTTGCAGGAGGTAATTTTCAAAATTCAATTTTTTACAGACCAGAGGAACAACCCTGCACAAAGACACCTAAAGCTTGTCTTGTGGATTAAGAAAAACGACTTTATTGAAAAACTAGCTTTGTTGAGGTTATTTATAGGAGAGAAGATAGCAAGGGACTTGTGGAATTTACCATGATTGCTTTTGTGCTGTCTGCCAATTCTTTCACAGAATCTATTTCTTAACATGCTGTACACCATCAAACCATACTCTGAGAACCAATACCAGCTTCGAATTTTTCCTAGCGGTGCAAAACCAGATATTTAGTGATTTCAAAGCGACTCTTTAAGAGCAACTATTTATAAACCAAAAGAAATTTGTTATGATGAATATAAATATATAATACATGAAGAACAACCTTGTACATTGCCTATGGTAGCAACATATTCCACAAACTCGTCTAATGTTGGAAAAGGTGATTTTCCACTGAAATAGCCAGTTTCTGTACAAGCAGTTGGCACAAATTCTTGAGTGGATGGTTTACAGTAGCCATTATTTCTCTGCCAAAAAAGTGAAACATGAATTATAAATTAAAACTATAACTAATTAACTTTCTCTGGTTAAGCAAAAAAAAAAGAAAAATAAGAGGTGCTGCTGAATCACCTAACTTGCAAGTCTCAGGATATAAAAGAAAGTGCACAAACAAATATATAGATATGTAGATGAGATTTACCTCAACATCAAAATGGAGAACCTTCACACAATCTAAATCCATTTTGCAGACTAGAAGCTTTTCACACTCAGCATCTATATTGCAGATCAATGATACCATGAACACATCTTCCTCAATCTGGGATGCATAAAATTGTTGGTGAAAGTAAGTAGTTTGGAATATATACACACACATATACATACATACATGTATGTGTATATTTATGCATATATAAGGAAATATTGTGAAGATGCAGGTTGATCCATACCATTTCCTTACATTTAAACCGTCCGGTGGGTAGAAGCACTGAACTTTTTCCAGCTTTAGATGATAGGTGCAGACGAAAACAACGGTTTCTGGAATAAACAGCAGTGTCAACAAAAAGATGGCAAGGCCCATCAGCAGAACTTGAATCTTTTGAAATATATAACTGTTCAAATCTTTTATCTTTTTGTCTGGCACAGTGAACCCGCGAACAAATCTATTAACATGCAGCAACTTGTTAAACAAAATCTGGACAAGGAACTGAAAGAGACTTTGAAATATACCAGCTTGATCTTTCCATACCCAAACAAGCTAAAAAAATGATAATAATAATAATATTAATTATAACCAATCATATAACATCAGTATTTAATAAGATTAGTATCAGGTATATTACATTTCTTATAAAATTTGGTGTCTAGATACCTCTGCAACAAATGCACCAACATGTGTGTTGTCCTTGAAAGCAAGCCCTGGTAAGCGGATGATCAAGTGACGGGAAAACTTATCTGTCAACATAACATTGTTAGAAAATTGGATATAAACATTTTCAAATTGTTAAATACTGTATGTATCGTTAAAGAAAATAAACATGTAGAATAAATTTTCCTCCATATATCCTTGTACGCACACGTCACATCGCTTTATGTCACTGTATCAACTAGAGCAAACAAAGATGCTTCATATTTATGCAGTTGAGCACATGGTTGTAAAAATCGCTAGGCGCTAGTCAGTCGGTGAGGTAGAGCCTAGGCCTAGGTGGGATTAATCGGGGCCTAGGCGGGATTAATCGGATTGGAATTTTTATATGTAATTTTCAGTTTTTTATATATGTACACACATTTTTATATGTAATTTTTATAAAAATGTTCATTTTTAAACCACACCAAAGGTTTTCGCCGGAATTTGGCCGGAAATTTCAGGTTTTCGCCGGAATGTTCGCCGGAATCTGGCCGCCTAGGACCGCCTAGGCGCGATTTGGACCGCCTAGCGACTTTTGGACCGACTAGGCCAAAATTAGTCGTTAACGAGCCGCCTAGCGACTAATCGGCGCCTAGGCGCAATTTTTACAACACTGGTTGAGCATGAAATAACTAGAGGTCTCATAAATTAAACTTTTATTGTTTTAATCGTGATTCATGCAATGCAACCACTTGAATTCTTACCTTTCGTTGAAGAGTCAAGTTCAACAATCCAGTCAGTGTTTCCTTTGATAGAGTATTTCTCAAGCAGGGCTTCAAAAGTTATTAATATGAGGAGATCAACCATTTCATCCCCATTCTTCTCCACATTTTCTTTTATGTTGAACTCCAAATCGAAATAAAGGTGGCATGGCAATCCCTACAAGTGACACCAATTAATTAAACAGGTTACAGCAAATGACAATTCCCTGAAGCAACAATAATTCTCTACAAATACATGGTTGTTAAAATTTTACAGTTTATCCCTCTATAAACGAATACTCTTTTTCACATGAGACAATAAAAGCCAGTTTCAAAGTTTACAAAGTCATTTACCTTCTCCAGTTCTGTTATATAGTTCTTAAAGTACCCACCCATTATAAGTCCAACTAGAAAATCAAAATTATTAGGGTCACTTAAGTAGTTTGAATGTGAAAAACAAATCTGGTTTCTTAATTCACTACTGAATTACATTACAGCATTGCATGTAGATAAAGACTAGTAACAAAGCCTTACCTCTTGAATAACTTCATAATGATGACGAAACTTAGAATTCATGTTTATGTACCTAGTTATCAACAATTAGCACAACAATCAGTTCAAAGAAAGGGGCCAAATTCATATTATCTGCATAACTTATAAGCCAAAGCGTTAAATAGTGACTGTTGAAATATGCACCTTCGCCAAAACTCTTTATATGTTGAAACAAGGAACCTTCTTTGTCCACTGGCATGATCTTGGTAACTAAAAATGTGTGCACCTTTTTGGTCTTTCAAATACTTCATAGCCTCATCCTGTCTTGGAAACGTGGCCCACACATTCTCTCTTTACAATTGTACCACCAAAATAACCAGTTAAGCGTACACTAATAACTAATAAATGCCCAAAAAATCATGAAAAACTGTAAGGACCTTGCTTTATGTTGAGCAGCGAGTTCAACACGTATCTCGTGTAGCAATCTCAATAACCGAGATGGTCTTTTTGGAGGCACACCTTGTGGAGAACCGTAGAAAACAACAGGAGAGAACTGACTTCCATTATTTAACTTCTTTTTTCCAACAGTCGGTGTATAGAACTGGAACAAACCAAGGCATTCAGATTTGATTTTTGATAAAGATATAAGCTAGCTAGACATGTAAATGGTCTGTGCAAACAACACTGGAAAGATAATATTTCAAGAAGAGGGTCTCATTTAGTGTTATATTAGACATCTACTGCCACTTACCTGTAACCGTTCACAAATCTTTTGCAAAATAAACTAGTGAAATCAATGGCATATCTAGTCTTTATCTACATGCAATGCTAAAAGATTAAGGGAATTACATTCTGGATATTGGTTGCAGATTGCTGGTTCTTCCCACTTGAACCTGCAGAAGTGAAATCAGTAGAAGTTGATGGATCTTCATTTGATTTCTCTTGCTTTAATTTCTGTTTTTTGGTTTTCCGTCCTCCCACAGCTGATTCTGAATAAGAAAACAATAAGTATTCGCTCTAAAAGTGAACCTTAAAAGACATAAAACTACAAACTTTGTAACTTCCAAACTAGTGAAGACCAATATAAATACATATTTAACGATATTTACTAAATTAGTATTACTAGCTTATATGCCAATTTCATAAAGCAAGCCAAAGCAACTTCTGATTATATGTTCTCTGTGTTTTCTGACGAAAAATTGATGCTGATTCTTTTGAAGTTTAAGGAAAACTACGTAGTATTTGAAGCGTTGTCGTAGGGATTAGTGTTCTCAGCGGTTTCTTTCACCAACAAAAAGTAAACACGTAGTAGTTTTGGAATTCAAAGCAGCCAGTTTGACAGTAAATGAAAGTAATATCCGTATAATGAGAAAACTCTATTCAATCAAAATGATCCTGAATCCAAATTAGGTAAAAAAAAAGTAGTAGTTTTGGAACTCAAAGCAGCCAGTTTGAAAGTAATATCGTATAATGAGATGAACTCAATTCAATCAAATTGATCTGGAGTCCAAATTAGGTCAAAAATATGATCCACGATGAATAAAGGAAGGGAGATCTTACGAGGTGGAGAGATGCCGCATTTGAAGCAATCAAACAAGCGATCAACGTCATCCATGGCGGTAACGTCTGTATTTTGTTCGAACCGACCATTGGGGGTGAGGGGGGCATTTCAATTTTTTGATGAGCGGGAACTAGCAAAATTTCAAGAGAATGCCGCCGTATTGAAAATTTCAAAGTAGTCACTCATTTTTTTTTAATTTTTTTTTTAGTAAACTCCGGTTTTAGTCGATATGATTTGGTATAATTCTCGTTTTTAGTCCAATAGTTTTAATTTGCCTTTTGAGTAAGTTAATGTTTGAGTTCCTGACGTTTAACTATTTTAATTATTTGAATCTCTTATGTTTAAGTCCGTCTTTTTTTATCCCGACGTTTCATTTTTTACTCTATTTGAGTCCAAATGGTTAACGTCGTTAGATTTAACAGTTAACTTTTTTTCTGAAATAACAAAAACGCTTAAAAGCCCCCACCTTTATTGGTTCTAGCAATAGCCCACTTGAAAATCTCTAATAAATATGCAACCTTTTTGGCATCAATTTTCAATTTCCCAACATTAGATTCAAAACCTAGTAAAAATTTAAGAACATCTTAGGGTTCTAATTCAGACTTCCTCCAAAACTTATGAGTAATTCTAGGGTTCAGATGGGACAGGTTAAGAAGAAATTGTTCAAGTGAAGAAGAGGTAGTGATCGAAGGCCATTGGAGGTTTGATCTCGCCATCTCTAACGACATAGCCCCCTCTGAATGTCGTCGGAATGCTTAGCGCCGCTGCTAGATCTCGTCGGAGAAAGGTTTTTGGTCTGAAACGCGTCGCCGCTACCGTTCTTGAACCCGTATCCCTTGAATAACGTCACCATGAGACCCGATTTCCGTCGCCAGGGGGCCGATCCGCCCAGCTATGGTCGCGCAAGCCCTGCCTTGGTCGTATAAGGTGGCTCTAGGGATTGTGGTTGAGTTTGAAGGTTTGATTGGAAGGGGAGCTTCAAGGGCCGGTTGCCGGCTGGAGATTTTCCGGAGATGACGCCAGAGGTGGAGCCTGTCGGATCCCGATCTCTCTCTCTCTCATTTACACACACATATGTGTGTTGTAGGTGGTGTTCTTGAAGAGAGGAAATGAATGAAATAAGAAGAAAACTATTTTTAACCATATGAATACTTAGGGGTATTTTAGTCTTTTTAGAAAAAAATTAACAGTAACTCTAACAGAGTTAGGCATTTGAACTCAAATAGATGCGAAAATGAAACGTCAGGGTTAAAAGAGACGGATTTAAACATTAGGGATTTAACTAGTTAAAATGGACAAACGTCAGGGACTCAAATATTAATTTACTCTTGCCTTTTTTAGTCATTGTGGTTTCATTTTAGTTTCAGTTAACTCCAGACGCCTAACACCATTAAATTTTTCTATCAAATTTTATGTGAAAAGACAAAAATGCCCTTATGACCACCCACTATCTTTCTTCTTCATAAAACCTTAAAATCAACATTAACCTCCACCTCCACCTTTTTCTTTTTCTAGTCAAATCAAGTCGACTTCCAAGTTCTTGACAGGTTAAATCAAAGTATTTCTTGAGTGTGTGCTACGCATCTACAACCTTTTTCAAAATTACCTTTTTTATTATTGAATAAATAAGTTTTACGTGAAGAATAGCTTGGAACGAAGCTCTTCAGGCGACAGGAACGACGACAGTGGGGTGGAGACCTCTTCAGGCGACGGAAGAATAGCTTGGAACGAAGCTCAAGCAGCGAGTCCTCCAATGAGGACGAATCAGAGCTTGGAACGAATCGGAGCTTAGAACCAAGCCGAGCTTAGAACGAATCGGAGCTTGGAACGACGGAAGTGGTGGTGGAAACCTCTTCAAGCGACGGCGTAGGTGGATTCGGTGGATTCAAGCAATGGTGGTGGATGGCGGTTTCAAGCAATGCTGTTGGTAGATTCCCCCAATTTTCAGATACACAAAAGAGTTCGTCGGATCCGATGATCCTAGCAAACGCCACCGACCACCACCCTCCATCGCTGGTTTATTCCTTAAATATCGTTCAATCATAGATGCAAACCCAATGATTTACAAATCCGCGAAGTTTGTCGGATGCAGGTGTTGCCTAAAGTTGGCAGATTCTGGACAAGCTGCTTTATCGAATGTAGGTAGGTTTGTGGGAAAGGTGGATTTTAATTTGGAGAAGATGAAGTGGGGTGGAGGGAGGTTGTGGAGGTGGAGGTTAATGTTGATTTTGGGGTTTTATGAAGAAGAAAGATAGTGTTGGTGGGTCATAAGGGCATTTTTGTCTTTTCACATAAAACTTAACAGAAAAGTTTAACGGGATTGAAACTAAAATGAAACCACGGTGACTAAATGTCATAGTTTAAGTTGTCTGTAAGAGAAGATTTTTTCCAAGTTTGGCTTAATGTCATAATTTAACCGATAAAAGTTATGGGTAAGAGTTGTAGTCAGGACCCTAATCCATAAACAAACGAGTTCATGTTGTATATAATGAGTGGTGGACACGCCGCTGGTACTTCCTATATATAAGCTCATTCTATACAACGTGGATAACCTTGATTATGATTTAGGGTAATGACTATGATGTGACAAGAGATTCCCGATCTATGGATGTAGTGCCATTTGGGAAAGATTAGAAAGAATGTTTTGTTTTAGATCTTATCATGGTGTGCCATGATAAGTAAAATGCGTAAAGAGGATAGAAAGAGTAAAAGAAAGAAAATGTTTTAGAAACTTAAAATGTTTTTAGAGCTTATCATGGTGTGCCCTGATAAGAAATGGGAGAGAGATCATGGTTATACCTTAACCAAACAGAGGTCTAGACATTTATTGTCCTGATAAAGAGAAAGAGACAGACTTTTGGCATGTCAAATATTTTAGACTATAATGGTCTGTAGAGAAAAGAGTTTTTGCCATTTTGGCATAAGATGTAATGCATGCTCTAAGGTTAGAATTAGTCTTGAAATTATGTTTAATCCTTTTGATTAAGTATATGAAGAACCATGCTAATAAATGATCGAGGGGGTTATATATTACCATCAGAACAACATAGGTAGTGTCTTGTGACCTGTCAATGGAAGGGTTGTACAATTCATGAGTAGAGGAGTGATGACGAGCGCTCAAGGGGTGAACGTGACCCCTGGCAGAGAGTCTAGAAATGGGTGAATACTCATGGAAGACTAAGGTTGTCGTGGTTAGGCGTCAACCACTGTCTACGTTGAATCAATTAATTGATGAATTGACCAAGTTGGAGATTGTTGGATATAAGATATCCGATCGTCAATTAAGTCAACGTTGCTATCAAGATACAATCCAAAGAGTTACACTTTTGGCAACAAGCAAATTGTTAATATTTAAATGTTAAATATTATTAATCATGGAAAAACATTTTATTAAACAGTAAAATAAATATTTAGAGAAATATTTATTTGGTTCATTCGGTGATTAAGTTATTTAGAGAAATAATTATGTACGGAGGGATTTCTATTTAAGTGTTAAACATTAAAAGGTTTGGTTTTTACTGATTATTTATAATTAGTAAACTTTATGGATTAATTGTGATTAAAAGTTAATTACAAGGGACTAAAGGTTAATACCCGAGAGAGTGGTATGTAAATAGTTAGACTGTAAATATATCATTATACTCAAACCCTAATCCTAATCTCCCAACCCTCAAATCGGCGCCCTCTCCTATGCGAGTCCGACGACGGCCTAAGAACCACCACTCGCTGCTGCTTGCCGCCAACCTCCTCCGCAGTCACCACCCTACGCCGCCGCCATCCTCGTGAGACGGATTTTCTTGTTTGCGGGTTCGTGTATAGTCACTAACGATACGCTTGTTGAACCTAGGTGTTTTTCTTCTGGTTAATTAATGTAGTGCAAAGCACACATCTTTATTCCTATTGTTTTAGTTCGTTTTACTTTGTTTTATCTTTATTTTGAGTCGTTTTTGGTATCTATTGAGTCGTTGTCTTGTTTACAGGTGCTCGTGGTGAATACAAGTTAAAAGCCGAAGAAACCGAGCACGAGATTGAAGCCCAAAGTTCAAAAGTAAAAAATGGTGAAAACATGTCTGTCGCGGTACACGAAGACCAGAGGAAAAAGCTTCGCGGTATGCGAAGATTTCAGAAACCAGCCGTGACTAAATTGTCCCTCGCGGTACGCGAGGGACTGGCCATCATATCTCGCGGTACGCGAGGGCCCCGATTTTCTTGAAAAAACCTTAATTTGCGAATTAGAAGAATTAGATTGCACTTAGGTAAGGAGTTCGAGTTTTAGCCATCCAGAGCAAGTTCAAGGGCGATTTTGAGGCTAAAGGAAGTAATTAAAGTGAAAGATTGGAGCTTTTGAATCTGGGTTCGTTAGCATTAGCGTCTTCGGTTTAATGTTTTGATTTTTATCATTGATTGTTGGTGTTTGAAACCATGTTTCTATTGATTACTTCTGTTCTAGTGGTTTTGAACATGAATCTAGGCTAAAACCTTACTACTGCCTAGGTTAAAGATGAATACCTGCTAAAGTTATTATTTTTTTCGGTTTTGGATTCAATTAATGGATTTATGATTTTGTAAAGAATCTTTGGTTAATAATTATGATGTTATTGCATGCTTAAATCTGATTGAGTGATTAATTATCAATTCCGTGCGTTGATTGTAGTTGTCTACATTAGCGTATCTAGGTCATAGATCTTAGGGTTTGTGATTTTGGTGGTTTGCTAGACGTAGTAGCCATAGGAGTTGTCATTGATTACTGATTAGAGTTGAGTGTTCTTCCTAGTTCAATACCCGAGAGGTGAGAATTAGGCGTTTAGTCTTTGTCATTAGGAAACCGAGTGTCAACTGTCTGAGAGGAAGTTGGTTTAGATGTCTAGTGATCGTTGATATTCTGAATCATAGTTGTTATCCTAAGATTACCCTGTGCATTTCTTGAATGTATGGTGGATAGTGAGACTGAGAGGTAATCTGTCCATTAGGGTACTCTGTCATAGTTGGAAATACTCGAGAGGTGATCCGACCATCTGGTGAGTTAATACACTTTAAGTAAGCTTAGTTGGTGACACCCTGAAAGTGATTAGGGATCCATTAGGTTGTCTTTAGCAGTTATCCTTAGAATCCCAGATCCATTATAGTTTCCAGAACCGGTAGAAGTTGTGCTTTGCAAGTAGGATTCCGACCTAGGCAGTGTTCTTCCCATATCTTGATTTCACTTTTGTTCTTTTTCTTGATTGTTTGATTCGATCTTGTTTTCTGCATTCCTTAGTTAATCCAGTAGTGTAGTCAACCCCCAAACCAAATAATCTTAAGTCTGAGTCAGAGTCTGTTTTGTTATACGTAGTGTCTCTAGGGTTCGATATTCCGGTTTACCGTTAAGCTATGCTACACTCGATAGGTACACTTGCCTGTCAGTGCGGTTTAGTTCATAGGTTTTCCATTTATTACTTAGGAGTCTAGGTTAGGTTTAGTAGTTATTTTTATAGACCGTCTGGATGAAATCATTAATTGTCGAAGGTATAACTTGAAACACCCTATGGTTGGATTTAAATTTATTGTTTATACGCGTGTAATCAGATCACTAGCGGGATCCCAATTTAGAACTGTTATTCGTACTAATTGCTTCCACTGTATAAATTTGATTTATATATCTAAAAAATTTAAATATATTTGGTTTTAAAAGTTAAAACTGGCATGAGGATTCCCAACACAATTATCGTTCTATTTGTTGAAGCATTTCTGGTGATAGGCATTTTAAAGATTGTCCCTGCTTGTAGTGTCTTTTGTGTTGTATTGTTTTGTATTTAGTCTCTATTGTAATTGTCTTATCGAGTTGTAATCATGTATGTTTGAACTTATATATGTACTTGTCGTTTCAGTTAGTTTGTATGTTGTGTGTACTTAGTAAGTGCGCAGGAGAATTGTTCAAGTGTACTTAACAAGTACACATGAGTATGCCTTGCGTACTTGCTAAGTACGCAGGAGGTTTGTCCTGTGTACTTTCTAAGTATGTAGATATTGGGTCTGTTAGTATATACAGCCGGTTGCATGAGACTCTAAGTATGCTTTCATTGTATCAGAACAGAAATCTTGGAAAGCCTCTTGTAATAGGTTGTTGTTGATAATAGACGAAGTATTTTGTTACTTGTGTTTGTTGTTGATTACCTTGTCATTTGCATTACATCTAGTCACGGACATTCCGCACCCTATTCGACTAGAAACATACCCACACGAGTATGACTCGACACACTCGGGGACCTACAAGTGGTATCAGAGCCATTTGCTCTTGATTTTGAATGTTGTGTGTGTGTTAGGAGTATTTTCGACCTGGTTATACACCGATTTACTCGTATTTGGACTTGATTTTGGTGATTTTTGTGTGAAAAATCATCCCTGCTGTGTGCGCTACTTTTCAAGACTGAGAATCACAAAATTCGACCTTTGTTGTTGTTGTTTGAGTGTTTTGATCATCAAGGGTTGTTTAGAATCAAGTTTCTAACCTTTTGGGTAGATCAATTTTGTAGGTCTTGATTTTATACAAAATCACCCAAACAGATCGATTACACACACAGGTGGAATTTGTGTGTATGGTGGTGAAACAAAGGAGAAAGAGAAATGGTGATAATAACAGGTTAACCACACTCAACATCAACACAAACTGATATGAAATTGTAAGAACAACAATTGAATAAACTGCAAAATATGTATTGATTCAAATAAACAGTGAAAGCGAGAATACGAGGGTTACAGCCGCTATCCACACCCTAAATATTCTCAAACTAGGCTATTTATAATGAGTAGACAAGCATCGAAAGTATGCTCACCGAAACTAATAGTTTCGGTTGAGCATTTACATGTGAAAGAACAACCTTTCGAAACTCCCTATCTATTGAAACTATTAGTTTTGATTGAACAAACCTCAATCGAAACTAGGTAGTTTCGATGGCCCAGACATAACTAAAATAAAGCAGTGAATTACATTAAACTGAAATAACATAAATACATGAAAACTAAACTACTATTTTTCAAAATACATTGATGACATTAGCATACAAAATACAGGACTCTACAATCTCCCTCTAAGTTGTTGCATCAATGTCTTCAACTCTTCTCTAAGCAGTTGGTCCTTGACTTTATTTTGGGATGCATGGTTTCTCGTTCAGAGTCACAACCCTTTGGTATGCCTGTTGGAACATATTATGGTGACAACGAGCTTGAAGATATTATGTCTTAGTCTTAGAGTCTTTAGAAAACTTTTAGAACAACAAGAGTTTTCACAATCTAAACATTTTTCAAATGAACGAAAATGTTCAAACACTTCACATTTTAAGCAAAAAGAACTTAATGAACAGAAGTATGTTTGGAAATCTAAATTTTCTGTTTCTGACTAGTCGGAGTACCCTAAATATTCTCAAACTAGGCTATTTATAATGAGTAGACAAGCATCGAAAGTATGCTCACCGAAACTAATAGTTTCGGTTGAGCATTTACATGTGAAAGAACAACCTTTCGAAACTCCCTATCTATTGAAACTACTAGTTTCGATTGAACAAACCTCAATCGAGACTAGGTAGTTTCGATGGCCCAGACATAACTAAAATCAAGCAGTGAATTACATTAAACTGAAATAACATAAATACATGAAAACTAAACTACTATTTTTCAAAATACATTGATGACATTAGCATACAAAATACAGGACTCTACAATCTCCCTCTAAGTTGTTGCATCAATGTCTTCAACTCTTCTCTAAGCAGTTGGTCCTTCACTTTATTTTGGGATGTATGGTTTCACGTTCAGAGTCACAACCCTTTGGTATGCCTGTTGGAACATATTATGGTGACAACGAGCTTGAAGATATTATGTCTTAGTCTTAGAGTCTTTGACTTGTAATTTATAAAATTGTTTGCAACAGTTAAGGGGGAGTCTGTTAAAGCATGAATTTATAACTGTAGCAAACAATATGTGTAAGTTCATAGAGAGACGAACTTAACAAGTTCGCCTAAGCATCTTTAGGAGCGAACTTACTAAGTTCGTCTATAGCAGAACAAAGTATATATAGAGTTTACATGTTCAGTTTTTGTAATGCTTTGAATGTTCTTGTTTCAAGTTATGTAAACTCTGTGATTTGGTGAAATATAAAAAGAAGATTATTTACATTGTTGTGATTGTTATTGTTTCTGTCATCTAGTATACACAATCAGTGATACGGTTGGATTCCGCACTCCGTGTTATTGATACGTCACGTCTCGAGTATGATCTATAGGAGAGTCTTGTGGACCTACAAGTGGTATCAGAGCCTATGCTCGTGATTTGTGATTGTTTTGTGACGATTTGTGTATGATTTGACAACAAAATGGTGGACTTTTGCAAAATTTACATGTTCATGGAGTTTTCAAGTTCTTGAGAGGATTTTGAGGCAAAATTCATCAAATTGAAAGTGTTTTTGAAGAATTTGATCCATTAGAAGTGTTCTAAATCACATTATACTCAATCCTACGGTTCAATTTCGTCAAATTCCATCAATTCAGCAAGATATGATGATTTTCGGAATTTTTGGTTCGTGTTTTGGCTGAAAGATTCGTCCTCTTGAGATTTTTTAGCTGAACCAGGCGAACTTAATCAATCTGTTACAGACGAACTGAATCAGGCGAACTTACCAAGTTCACTCAGCTCAGTTCAGTTCAGGTGAACTTACTAAGTTCGCTCAGGCAGTTTAAGGCGAACTAGTTTCAGGCGAACTTTATCTAGTTCGCTAGTGTTCATAAAAAAAAGTATTTTGGTAGGAAAATTTTTCTTATCCAATTTTTTTAGGGAAAGTTTATATGCTTGTTTTAAATCATTTTTGATAATATTGAAATTTTGAAATTTTTAAAAAGAGTATTTTGGCGTGAAAATTTTTTCCAGATATTTTCGCAAAATTTTCAAAATGTCATTTTTTTGTGATGATAATGAGATTGGAACTATGCCACCGAGGCTTTTGTGCTTATCAGATTACCGTAGCTGGAAAGTCCGGTTAGAACAGTTCGTATCAGATACTGATGAAAATTTTTGGAGACCAATAATAGAAGGATATGTGCATACTAAATATAACTTTATGGAATATTATGATGTTCCTAAACGAGTGACAGCTCTTACTAAAGTAGAAAAATAGAAGTTTGATCAAGAGATGAAGACACATGCAACTTTAAAACTGTCTTTACCAAAAGAAATCATTCATAGTCTCGGGAAGTGTCCAACTTCAAGAGATCTATGGGAAGCATTGAAGAACAATGGTGAAGCTATTCATCAAGCGTTCGTGACCTTGATCAAAGAATAAGTATTGGAGAAGAAGAGTGATTCTGAAAGTGTTTCTTCTGCCTATTTAAGTGATAGTGAGAGTGTTAGTTATGGTGATAACACTCAGTCTACCGAGAGTGATGTAGAGACTGAAGTTAGTTTCCAGATAGTTGAAGATGACTTGAGTGAATCAGAAATTGATGCAGAGCCTGTCATTGTTGACAAAAAGAGTGAAGCTGATGATGACGTATTCATGGCTCATGGTGCATCTTCTTCAGAAGTAATACCCGAGGTAGTTTCTAACTCTGAAAATTTTTGTTCTAATTGTGCTTCAGTGAAGGATAAAATGATGAGGGTTATGGATGACAACGTAAACCTCATTTGTGATATGAAATCGATGCACACGGTAAATCAGAAATTAAAAGATAATGAGAATGTGTGTGTTGAAAAGATAGAATCACTGAAGAGGGATATAAATTCTCTTACTTTGAAGTTCAAAGAGAAGGTATATCAACTCGATATGTCTTATGTAGAAATTGAGAAGAGAAATACTAATCTTGCTGAGAAAGATAAGGAACTAGCTAAATCTAAAGCAGATGTGATCAGATTGCCTAGAAAATTAGAAAGTTTTGGCAATTCATCATTTATTTTGGGTTACTTCAATGATAATGTTGATCAATATAGAAGTACCATTGGTATTGTTTATGTTCCTCCACCATCCAATGGAAATTATTCTGTTACACCTGAGATTATAAAAGATGAGGATTTAGATCCAAAGACCGTGTTGAAGGTGAATCCAGTTACAGGTGAACATATGTGTCACACCCCCAAATTCCACTAACAGAGTTTTACCGTTTCGGAAGTGACAAACCAGGATCTCAGTCATTAGATACATCAAACGACACTATATGGGACTCAAATTGTAATAATATAAAAGTTCGGAGTTAATGCGGAAGCATCGAATAAAAAGTAAATGTGCAAAACAAACGCGCCCAAAGTCTAGTTCAAATCAAAGTAAATAAGATAGTTTGTATGTCTTGATTATAAAAAAATAATATTAGGACTCCATGCATGTCCTAATCGTGCACCTGTGCCTTAGCTTAGCGTCTTGAGAAAACATGTAAGAAAAGTGTCAACACAAGGTTGGTGAGTTCACAGGTTTCAGTATGTAAAAATGTTTAACAGATTAATGCACACTCAATATATATATCAACATGTAGCTAACCCATATACATGTTTACTAATGCGCTCGCAACCGAAAGCTGACTGTTTATGTGTTTGCCTCCCACCAGGCCTATCAACCATGGTGCATGTTTAGGTCAATATTGCAGCCGTTCGACCTCCAATCGAGTTAGCGCGACTAACGTGAGTGAGGTTTGTCAAACCCAGTAGTACTACTCAAATTACCTCGCTGTGTTCATATTAACGGTCCGATGTGAGGACTTTAATGATAGATGTGTACGCATAGTCATACAAAGTGATAACATATATGAATTACAAAAATCAAAAGCGTTTGCGTCATGTTTTCTCCCCTAGTTTAAAAACAGTAAAAGGGCCCGTGAAAACTCACCTGAGCTACAAACGAATAGATAGCACCACACAAGGATGCAAGTAGGAAACACAAGAGTTTGAGTTTGCCTGTGAACTGCCTACGTATGCCCTAAAATTATAAGCATAATAGTTAGGGATACAATGGGATTGTGACGATGACACGGATGGTTGAACGTCCTAAGACGCGCTAATGATTAAAGAGTAGACGAACTTGTCCACGAGAATAAGGATTTCTTAATATAATAATTAAGATAAATACGTTTCGTGACAAACGTTTCCAATTACGAATGATAATAAATATATTCACGCGTTTATACCATCCATAAATGGTTTAAGAAATAATATAACTTAGTATATTATTTTTAAGTTCGTAAGATTAATAAAATAATCATTTATGTGGTAAAAATAACAAATATATTATTTTTATTTGAGAATGTATTTATGGGAAAAATAATATAAATAATTATATTATTTATATGTTCGAAGTGCTACAAAATGATGTTCGAAGTGTTACAAAATGTTTATAAACGTGACAAGAATAATATATAAAAATATATTATTTTTAATTAGAGTTACGGTTTGAAAATAATATAAATATATTATTTTATTCGGAGGTGAGGTTTGAAAATAATATAATATATTATTTAAATGTGTGAAACGTTAAAAACGAGTTATAAAACCAAACCCGAGCCTACAAGTGCTTTTTCGGGTTCAAAACGTACTAATATATTGTTATAATAATAATGGGAAATGTTTTATAATGAAAATAAGGTTAGAAAAATGATTTAAAAAGCGAACAGGGTGGAAGGACTCGAACCCGGGTCTCCTCCCCCACAACTCAATAGCTTAACCACCAAGCCCGCTAGGGTATCGCGCTTTAACCCAGATCGAAATGGTTTTAATCAATCACAGCCCTGTGTTCTTCTTCCCCTATCGAATTTGAACCCAACTCCATCCCAAAACTACCGAATTCGATCGCGATTAGGCACAAGGACAGAGGGGTTTCGCAAATCGGCTTCATACGACTCAGTTGTGAAGTTTAATTGAAGAATCAACAAGTTTAGGATCAATTAATTACATATTTAAAAACCAAAACCCTAGAATATGAACTCGAAATCAATTTGATAAAATCTGATAGTAAAACTTGTTGAAACCATGGGGCTTTTACAGAGCAAGGCATCGCGAATCTATCCCTGTAGTTTAATTTGATTGAGACTACGTTTAAGATCGAAAACCCCAAAAAAAATTTATGAACAAACCCTAGTTTACAGAATATGAACAATTCGATGTTGTATGATGAAATTAACATGGGGCTTTTATAGAGTTACTGTTTGCGATTCTGACCATGAAACTTAGTTGGATTTTAATCGAGTCTAGGGTGGGATTCGATTATGTCATATATTTTAAGAACCCTAGAATCGGTTCTTGATCGATTCGATGTTATAAGCCCCAATAATCATAGGGCTTTCAATCTATGGATAAAAACGAATCTGTGGGTATGATCAATTACCTCTAATGATATCGATTTGATAAAGAATGGTCAGATGGAGGTCCGACTTCGAGTGCCTTGGTCTCCGGCGACTTCGACTGCGGCTCCGGCTAATTTAGGATGTACAAAAGCTTCAGATGGGTTAGCCTAAGGTGCGCAGGTAATCCGTTTGCGAGAATAGCACATGAATTCGTCGAATTTGATGGATATACAATGATGGTCGATGGTTAAGACATGATTATCCATAATTGGGGTTTAATTCGATGTAATAACTCGATTTAATACTATAATGATGAACGTTAATGTCATGAACGTGTATTTCAGTTACAATTTCGAATAGAAATCGGTTATGGAATTCGAATTTGGATCAATGATAGCGAATTTGACTTTCAAAAGTCAACTAAATTGAGTTTAAGTAAATTACAGATTTTGTCCTTGAGTTTTCATGTGTTTAAGTTTGAGTATAGGCAGAAATAGTCTCTAGGATTTGAAATGAGTTATTTAGGTTAAGATTTAATGGAATTTAGTTAACGAGGTTAACCCTAAATTGTCGGATGTCACATCATCCACTAGTTGAAAGAATTTTCGTCCCGAAAATTCAAATAAATAAATAAAATTTCTGGTGTCACATCATCCCCTAGTTGAAATAATTTTCGTCCCGAAAATTAGAATAGTATGTTAAGTGTTTGACGTGGAGTTCTTGAACATATGCAGATACTTGCGCATTATCTGATCCTCGCGCTCCCATGTGAATTTTGGTCCGCGTTTCAAGTTCCAACAAACTCTGACAATTGGAATTTTACTGTATTTGAGCGTTTGGATTTCCTTATCCGTGATTTCTACTTGTTCTTCAATGAAACACAACTGTTCATCAATGTGTAGTTCCTCAAGAGGAACCGCGAGTGTTTCGTCTGCTAGACATTTCTTCAAGTTTGAGACATGAAAGACGTTGTGTACACCGCTAAGTCCTTCAGGTAGGTCAGTTGATACGCTACTGGGCCAATTCTCTTCATTATCTTGAATGGTCCAACATAAAGAGGGTTTAATTTGTCTCGTTTCCCAAAACGAATTACACCTTTCAAAGGTGAGACCTTTAACAAGACCATGTCGCCTACTTGAAACTCTAATGGTTTACGACGCTTATAGGCATAGCTCTTTTGACGATCACGAGTTATCACCATACGGTTTCTAATTTGAATGATCTTTTCAGAGGTTTCGAATACGAGTTCAGGACCCGTAAGTTGGCTATCCCCAACTTCAGCCCAACAAAAAGGAGATCGGCATTTCCGTCTGTATAATGCCTCAAACGGTACTGCTTTGATGATATTGTGATAACTGTTGTTTGTAGGAGAACTCCACTAAAGGCAAGTGAGTTTCCCATTTGTTTCCGAAATCAATCACACAAGCTCGTAGCATGTCCTCTAGGGTTTGAATGGTACGTTCTGTCTAGCCATCTGTTTGAGGATGTTATGGTGTGCTCATATCCAGGCGCATGCCTAGAGCTTTCTGTAAAGATTGCTAGAAACGTGAATTAAATCGAGCGTCACCATCAGAGATGATTGAAATTGGCACTCCGTGCCGAGAGATTACTTCTTTCAGATAAACGCGAGTTAACTTCTCCATCTTATCAGTTTCTTTGATTGCTAAAAAGGGAGCGGATTTAGTCAAACGATCTACGATCACCCAGACGGTGTCGCATCCGCTAGGAGTTCGGGGTAGTATAATGATAAAGTCCATGGAAATCTGCTCCTATTTCCACATTGGGATTTCTGGTTATTGGAGCAAACCAGAAGGCTTTTGGTACTCAAATTTGACCTTTGAGTAGGTCAGGCACTTGCTAACATAGGTGGCTATATATGCTTTCATGCTTGACCACTAATCGAGAACCTTTAGGTCATGATACATCTTGTCAGAACAAGGATGAATAGAATAGCTAGTTTTGTGAGAATCATCCATTACAAGTTTCCTTATTGTCCCGTACTTTTAAACTCACATTCGCTCCATGAAATAGCGAATACCGTCTGATTCAACCTCCAGTTGGTCCTTCGTACCGCGTGTGGATTCCAACGATAGGTTTTTCCTTTTTCAGGGCTTCGATTTGAGCACTACGGACCTGATTAGGTAACCCGGGGTGGATAGTGAGTTGTAATGCTCGAACTCGTCTAGGCTTAGTTTCTTTTTGGCTTAGGGCATCGGCTACTACGTTAATCTTACTCGGATGATACTTGATAGCACAGTCATAGTCGTTCAAAAGTTTGATCCAACGATGTTGTTGGATGTTCAACTCCTTTTGCTCGAAGATGTGCTGAAGACTCTTGTGATCGATGCTAATAGTGCATTTGGTACCGTACAAGTAATGTCTCTAGATTTTTTTTTGCAAAAACCACGGCTCCCAACTCAAAGTCATGAGTTGTGTAGTTTTTCTCGTAATTTTCAACTGACACGATGCGTATGTGATTACCTTCTCGCTTTGCATTAACATACAACTAAAACCTTGAATGGAGGCATCACAATACACTACGAAGTCATCCGTTCCCTCTAGAAGAGATAGGATGGGTGCACTACAGAGTTTATGTTTCAACAATTGGAATGCTGATTCCTGAGTATCGCCCAGTTATAGATTTTACCCTTTTGAGTTAGGGTAGTAAGAGGTTGAGCGATCTTGGAGGATCCCTTGATGAATCGACGGTAATAGCCGGCCAATCCCAGAAATTGTCGCACCTTAGTCGGAGTCGTTGGTGCTGCCCAATTCTTGATGGCTTCTATTTTAGATAGATTGACATGTATATCATTCTCGTTGACTACATGTCCTAGAATTCGACTCTTCGCGAATCCATAATTCACACTTAGAGAATTTGGCATACAATTGCTCTTGTTTTAGCAATTCAAGGATTAAGCATATGTGCTCCTCATGTCCTTCCTTGTTCTTAGAATAGATGAGGATGTCATCAATGAAAATGATGATGAACTGATCAAGGTAGGTTACACACACGGTTCATGAGGTCTATGAACACCACGGGGTTGTTGGTTAGTCCCAATGGCATGACAAAAAACTCATAGTAGCCGTACCTAGTCCTGAAGGCAGTCTTAGAGATATCCTCATCTTGGACTCTCAGTTGATGATAACCGGATCAAAGATCGATCTTTGAATAGAAACTTGGCCCTTGAAATTGATTGAACAGATCATCAATACGAGGTAGAGGGTAACGATTCTTGATAGTTACTTTGTTCAGCTCACGGTAATCGATGCACATACGAAAATTTCCATCTTTCTTCTTGACGAATAAGACCGGAGCTCCCCATGGCGATGAGCTAGGTCTGATTAATCCCTTATCTAACAACTATGGCAGTTGTGTAGATAACTGTTGTAACTCACTAGGTGCAAGTCTGTACGGTGCCCGAGCAATAGACGCTGCTCCGAGTGCTAAATAAATTTGGAAATCGACTTGACGATGAGGCGGAAGACTAGGTAAGTCTTCGGAAACTACTTCAGGAAAGTCACGTATGATCGGAATATCGACAATCTTCTTCTCTTTGGATGGTTGTTCAGTGACAAGAGCCAGAATAGCAGTATGGCCCTTTCGAAAGCACTTCTGCGCTTTCTTGATAGATATGATTCCTACGACAGCACCACTCTTTTCGCCTTGGACAGAAAAGGGTTTCTTCACTCGGGAGAGGAAGGCGGACTATTTTCGCACGACAGATAATTTCGGCTTAGTTCTTAGATAACCAATCCATACCGACAATTATGTCAAATCTACCGAGTGTGACCGGCATAAGGTCAATATCAAGTTTATGTCCAGCCAATTCAAGCTTACAACCCTTAAGAATGTGGGTTGCTTCAATTATCTGTCCATCAACTATTTCTATGGTGTACTTAGCTTCTAAAAGAGTTAGAGTACGACTGCACCAACTTGAAAATTGTGAAGTCATGATGAGATTTCTAATGAGACCCGCGCTTATAAGATAAGCGTCGGTCAATGCAAAGACCAAGGGAAAAGAAGTTTAATGATCTATTGATTCCAGTAACATAAAGGATAGGATGTCTGTTTAAGTAATCGCGTTCAACTGACGGTTGGTTAGATTAAATACTTGTTTTCTAGTGTCATTAGAACAACTGGATCATTTTGTGAAGAAAGAAGTACGTTACAGAGTTGGATATCCTGGATATAATTCAAACTAGACTGAGGATTAGCCACAAGATAAAGTAATAGGGTCAGATGGAATAACACGTGCTAGCTTAGGAAGAATTTCACAAATTCCGCTTACATAACTGGAGTCGGTGGGTTTACCATGAGGTTCTATTAGAGATTTAATCGAGATTGTTTCCTTGATCAAGTGAATGAGAGTCTTAGGGTCACTAAGACTCTTACACGAGTGAAAATAACATGATGGATTCCATTAATGATAACTCAGTGTGTCTGTAAACATCTTCAACCTGATAGTCGCGTCTATCAACTGTTGAACAGGTTTAACGATACCAATTACTTATTGAGTGGGTTACAAGAACCTCTACAGACAGTGAAAACTTAAGTCTGTAAATCACTGATTAGGACCATTTATTCACACATTAGGTTTCACCAGGACTTACATGCACATCAAACTACTATTACGTGTGCACCAGTAATGTTAATTTGCTTTGCATGCTCACCCTAGTTCTCATTGTCCTGTGTCATAATGTCCTTTAGTTTGTATTGCTGAGTACAGAGTGTTGTTAAAGATGATAAGTTATCAAAAGGCTTATTCATCAACCATAAGTTGATCAACGAGGACTCATATCAGGATGAGTAGTCGAGAATCATTTGATCCAAGTATTCACTCGAGTTGAAACACAATACGAGAGTCCAATCCAGCGGATTGTAGATGTGAACATGCACATGAAACAAACGTGCACATGAAATGCGACTTCGAGAAGTGAAACTAATTCATGGATATGAGTTAAAGGAAGCAGCAAAGTAGTCGTACTTCCAACGGAGTCAGGATAGGGTTTGAGTATGCAATGAGCAATGCGTTCTCAAATTTGTGGTCAATCTATCTTCAATAAAATATCGACCAAAGACGTGAGCCCATGGCTCGGGGAAAGTGATGACATCTACGTGTCAATGGATTCTATAATAATGCGTGCAACGGTCTACCTTCACTCGGCGCATTATTGCTAGTGGGTACAGTAGGGACTTGCCTCCGACGATCCCAACTCCCAAAGAGACATGTGCTAGTGCTGAGTGTCGTCCATAACATGGACCAGAGAAAGCCCACCATACCCGACAGATGATGGTGGTGTAAGTGATTCCTCCAAAGGTTCTATCTCGCTGCCCTCAAATGGGAGTGGATGTTGTTCTAGTGTTTCCCCGAGTGTCGTAACTGGGAATGATGATACAATGCAAATGATGTGTCCCTCTCCAACTAAGGGTGATATGGATGGTGTTACATGCCTGCACTGCAATGTATGAATGGGTGCTATTTGTATCAAGTATGAGTGTCTGTGCTGTGTAACAAATGTATGAGGTTATAGTCTAGTATGCAGTCCTAGTTCTCTATAACCAGTGGCTCTGATACCAATCTGTCATACCCCCAAATTCCACTAACAGATTTTTACTGTTTGGGAAGTGACAAACTAGGATCTTAGTCATTATATACATCAAACGACACTATATGTGACTCAAATTGTAATAATATAAAAGTTCAGAGTTCATGCGGAAGCGATGAATAAAAAGTAAATGCGCAAAACAAACGCGCCCAAAGTCTAGTTCAAATCAAAGTAAATAAGATAGTTTGTATGTCTTGATTAAAATAAAATAATATTAGGACTCCATGCATGTCCTAATCGTGCACCTGTGCCTTAGCTTAGCGTCTTGAGAAAACCTGTAAGAAAAGTGTCAACACAAGGTTGGTGAGTTCACAGGTTTCAGTATGTAATAATGTTTACCAAATTAATGTACATTCAATATATATATATATATATATATATATATATATATATATATATATATATATATCAACAGGTAGCTAACCCATATACATTTTTACTAATGCGCTCGCAACCGAAAGCTGACTGTTTATGTGTTTGCCTCCCACCAGGCCTATCAACCATGGCGCATGTTTAGGACAATATTGCACCCGTTCGACCTCCAATCCAGTTAGCGCGACTAACGTAGGTGAGGTTTGTCAATCCCAGTAGTACTACTCCAATTACCTCGCAATGTTCATATTAACGGTCCGATGTGAGGACTTTAATGATAGATGTGTACGCATAGTCATACAAGTGATAACATATATGAATTACAAAAATCAAAAGCGTTTGCGTCATGTTTTCTCCCCTAGTTTAAAAACAGTAAAAGGGGCCGTGAAAACTCATTTGAGCTGCAAACGAATAGATAGCACCACACAAGGATGCAAGTAGGAAACGCAAGAGTTTGAGTTTGCCTGTGAACTGCCTACGTATGCCCTAAAATTATAAGCATAATAGTTAGGGATACAATGG
Source organism: Smallanthus sonchifolius (assembly GCA_023525975.1). Lineage (NCBI taxonomy): Eukaryota > Viridiplantae > Streptophyta > Magnoliopsida > Asterales > Asteraceae > Smallanthus > Smallanthus sonchifolius. The sequence goes on along the minus strand of CM042034.1, from coordinate 39,856,126 downwards.
GATTGTGACGATGACACGGATGGTTGAACGTCCTAAGACGCGCTAATAATTAAAGAGTAGACGAACTTGTCCACTAGAATAAGGATTTCTTAATATAATAATTAAGATAAATACGTTTCGTGACAAACGTCTCCAATTGCGAATGATAATAAATATATTCGCCCGTTTATACCATCTATAAATAGTCCAAGAAATAATATAACTTAATATATTATTTTTAAGTTCGTATGATTAATAAAATAATCATTTATGTGGTAAAAATAATAAATATATTATTTTTATTTGAGAATGTATTTATAGGAAAAATAATATAAATAATTATATTATTTATATGTTCGAAGTGTTACAAAATGATGTTCGAAGTGTTACAAAATGTTTATAAACATGACAAGAATAATATATAAAAATATATTATTTTTAATTAGAGTTACGGTTTAAAAATAATATAAATATATTACTTTATTGGGAGCTGAGGTTTGAAAATAATATAATATATTATTTAAATGTGTGAAACGTTAAAAACGAGTTATAAAACCAAACCTGAGCCTACGGGTGCTTTTTCGGGTTCAAAACGTACTAATATATTGTTATAATAATAATGGGAAATGTTTTATAATGAAAATAAGGTTAGAAAAATGATTTAAAAAGAAAACAGGGTTGAGTGACTTAAACCCGGGTCTCCTCCCCCACACCCCAACAGCTTAACCACCACGCCCGCTAGGGTATCGCGCTTTAACCCGGATGGAATTGGTTTAAATCAATCATAGCCCTGTGTTCTTCTTCCCCTATCAAATCCGAACCCAACTCCATCCCAAAACTACTGAATTCGATCGCGATTAGGCACAAGGACAGAGGGGTTTCGCAAATCGGCTTCATACGACTCAGTTGTGAAGTTTAATTGAAGAATCAACAAGTTTAGGATCGATTAATTACATGTTTAAAAAACAAAACCCTAGAATATGAACTCAAAATCAATTTGATATTAGTATGCAATATTTTGGTTTGAGCTTGGGTCTTGGTTTATTATAATGGTGGGATTTGGATGGATGATATGGTACTTGGGTCGGTGGGCTTCAGTCGGGATGGTTGGTCTTTAAGCCTGGAAGTTTGCTTTCTTGTGTATCCATGGGAGGTGTATTTCCTTTGGGCCTTAGAAATGGGGTAGGAAGTATTCTCAAGTATGGGCTTGGGTTGGTCACTAGTACAGTTGTGGAATGGGCCAGTCTTCTCATGGATAGATGGGTTAAGTCTCCTAAATGAGCCTTAGAAATGGGACGGGGACGAGGACGGATCTTGAGTGTGAGCTTGAGATGGCATTGTTGTAGGCTTAGAAACACCACCTACATTTGGACCTGTGATCTTCTTATTTCCTTTGGGCCTTAGAAATGGTGTAGGAAATAAGCCTAAATATGGGATTGGGCGTATGTCTAGTACAGTTGTGGAACGGATACTAGAGAGACCGGGTACATATGTTAAGTCCCCTAAATGAGCCTTAGAAATGGGACGGGGATGGAACTTGGGTATGGGCTCGAGTTGGTGGCTAGTACGGACTGGACTTCTTGGATTGGGCTCTGATGACTTGGTGACATATCTGATCTCTGTGCTTCACTATTATGGATGAATCCGGACCTGGGCTTAGTACTAGCTTGTTTCATTTTTTTTGGGCCTGCGTGCCTACTATGTTTTTAGTTGATTTGGGCCTGCGTGCCTAGTTTGCTTCATGTTTGGTTTGGGCCGTTTTTGCTTAAGCCTGTTAGTATGTCCGCTTTATTCTCGTGGTTCCCCCCTACATGGTAAAAAAGCCCAGGAGGGGGGGATGCACCTAGTATGTAACACCAATTTAATTATTAATAAAACATTTACCTAGGGCTTTGCCCTTTTCCCAAAATTTTTTTTTTTGATAAAATCTGATAGTAAAACTTGTTGAAACCATGGGGCTTTTACAGAGCAAGGCATCGTGAATCTATACATGTAGTTTAATTTGATTGAGACTACGTTTAAGATCGAAAACCCCAAAAAACATTTATGAACAAACTCTAGTTTACAGATTATGAACAATTCGATGTTGTATGATGAAATTAACATGGGGCTTTTATAGAGTTACTGTTTGCGATTCTGACCATGAAACTTAATTGGACTTTAATCGAGTCTAGAGTGGGATTCGATTAAGCCGTATATTTTAAGAACCCTAGAATCGGTTCTTGATCGAATCGATGTTATAAGCCCCAATAATCATAGGGCTTTCAATCTATGGATAAAAACGAATCTGTGGGTATGATCAATTACCTCTAATGATATCGAATTGATAGAGAATGGTCAGATGGAGGTCCGACTTCGAGTGCCTTGGTCTCTGGCGACTTTGACTGCGGCTTCGGCTAATTTAGGATGTGCAAAAGATTCAGATGGGTTCGCCTGAGGTGCGCAGGTGATTCGTTTACGAGCATAGCACATGAATTCGTCGAATTTGATGGATATACAATGATGGTCGACAGTTAAGACATGACTATCCATAATTGGGGTTTAATTCGATGTAATAACTCGGTTTAATACTATAATGATGAACGTTAATGTCATGAACGTGTATTTCAGTTACAATTTCGAATAGAAATCGGCTATGAATTCGAATTTGGATCAATGATAGCGAATTTGACTTTCAAAATTCAACTAAATTGAGTTTGAGTAAATTACAGATTTTGTCCTTGAGTTTTCATGTGTTTAAGTTTGAATATAGGCAGAAATAGTCCTTGGGATTTGAAATGAGTTATTTAGGTTAAGATTTAACAGAATTTAGTTAACGGGGTTAACCCTAAATTGTCGGATGTCACAATATGGTGTATGATGATGAGAATGATGATGAATATTTTGATGATGCTAAGATAAAGGGGATACCGAAAGAAATTAAAGTTGAGGAACCAAAGGTTGATTCAAGTTTTTCTAAAGGTTATACATTTGGAAGTTCTTCAAACTCAAGGAAATTTCCATATGTCAGAGATTATAAAGACATGCGTACATGCTTTCATTGTAGTGAGATGGGTCACATTGTGGTAAATTGTCCTTACAAAAATAAAGGGAAAAAGCATGTAGTTCCTAAATCGATGAAACCTGAATCAAAACCTGCTGAGAAAAATTTTATTCATTCTCAAACTCCAAAAGAAGTTCATGTAGGAGAATCTTCTTCAAATGCGTCTTAGCGTGTGAAGATTCCTTATGTGAGAGATTATCATGAGAAGAGATCTTGCTTTTACTGTGATCTTGTGGGTCACGTTAAGATGAATTGTCCTGACAAGTCCAAATGTAACTGACATGGTATTCCAGAAAATGTAAGAACTCCTGGTAAGCCTTATGTTAACCCAAATGTGGTTAAACCTTGTGATACATCAAAGGGTAATTCAAAATCTGAGGTTAGACTTTCTAGACCTCAAAGACGGAGGAGAAACAGAAGATTGAGAAAACTTTTAGCACAACAAGAGCTTTCACAATCTAAACATTTTTCAAATGAACAAGATTGTTCAAACACTTCACATTTTAAGTAGAAAGAACTTAATGAATAGAAGTATGTTTGGAAATCTAAAGTTTCTGTTTCTGATTCGTCGGAACAATCTCTGAAAATTGATGAGAGATTCGATTGTCAATGGAGTGAAGTCTATTATTTTGATAGAGATGGACGACCCATGACTAACATGGCTTGGGTCCCAATTTCAAATTAATGTTTCTTGTTAGATGTGCAGGATTAACCAAGAGGGACCGTTAATACCATTTTGGTTGTTTATAGTGGTGGTTCATAGCACATAACAGGGAATGACATATGCAAGAGTAAAAAGTTGTTGATAACAGAGAAATCTATTTGATTCAACGACTTGATGCTCAAGGGGAGAATATGTTATACACAATGTTTTTTGGAAAGAATTTTACCAAGTCCAAAAGACAACCTGAAACTTAGAATGACAATGGTGAGCATAAAGTCATTGATGCAACCATTTGACTAGTTGAGTGGGAGTCTACAGGACAGGGGGAGTACAGAACTGTGTTGGTGACAAAGGCAAAGGCATTCAATTACATTCGATTACATCGGTTTGAGTTTTTTATTGATTAAATTACTTAATCCCAAGTAACCAAGTAAAATGTTTTCATGGAAGATTTTTTTTTCATTTGTTTTTGTCTTACATTCAAAAAGATTTTGAAAAACCAAACAAATTGAAAAAGTTAAAATCGACAGTACTTGATGTTAAAGAAGAGATGATAGTACACCAGTAGATGTTCTTTCACACATGACCTTAGATTGACTTGTTGGTGCTTTATGTTTATTCAATATAGATGAATTATTTGTTTTGATCTAAACTTCAGAGACTACACAAATAGGAAATGATAGTGTTGTGTATGCATATAATTTGAATTGTCAGTAGACTAAAAGCGTCACTAAACCATTAGTAGTGTGAAAACATAATTGCATATGTTACAACTGTGATTTAAACCCATTTTATGCCTGGGTGTGTGTGTTAAAAGATTACTATCAGATAAAGAATATTAGTTTTTAATAAAGATTGTCCTATGAGATCAGTTTAGGGTTATGTCCTTAGCACTATTCATTCGGTTTGCTTTAGTGCCAATGTCCTGAAAAGCATGCAATTTGAAGTATAATCAAGATATGTACTTGGCAACATCTGTCAAACATATACTAGCCCTTGGTTCATATTGATACATCATCTTTACTGATTCCATTGAATTCATAATCCAGATAACAGTTGGATCCACGTACATGAATCTTATGATTACACATATATAAGGCAAGACATTGAATCATTCGATTCTAAATCTCATTGATTCCTATACAATCCAATTCATGTGCTAAGTGATGTCTCCTCATTCTGGAAATTCGAATAATCTTTAGTAAAATCTCATATGTCTTGAAGATAGTGCATTTACTTTCTATTGGCATACTAGTGGGGTACACGTTGTATTTCATACTTAAATGGTACCTTAACTCACAAGAAAGTGGGAATGAGATGCTTATGTTTCAAATCTTATAATATTGACAATTTGAATTTGTGTGTCATAGCCTGATCTTATTTTCTTTGAATGTTTATCGCGTATCATAACATGCAATATGAAAGTCTTGAAAAAGATAGAGTGTGATAATCTTGAAAGATATTGGTTTGATTGGTCAAGGCTTGACAGAGTGTCATAGGACACCATTTGATATTATACAGATTTTATATCCAAGATGTGTGATTGATATATCATATATACTGATATGATCTTCTTACTCGTAATGTTTGACCACAAATTTTGTATTTTACATTTCAGTTTGTAAAGAGAAAAACCAAAAAGATTTTGTGTTTCTTATGTTTGAAAAACCAAAAAGATTTTATTTTTCCAGCTTCCATGGAAATCTTAATTGTTGGTTATACTTGGTTGTTCTCCTTTGCAAAAAATGAATATTGCAGACAGAAGTTGACAAGGGGTCCTTCTCCCAAGTTTTTCTTCTAGATAGAAAGAGAAAGTGTGCGGATGAACAAGACAAAGACTACAGTGTGTTTGATGATATTTGAAGATGGATGACAATCTTCTGAAGCTGTTGTCAAGGGGGAGTCTGTTGGAACATATTCTGGTGACAACGAGCTTGAAGATATTATGTCTTAGTCTTAGAGTCTTTTACTTGTAATTGATAGAATTGTTTGCAATAATTAAGGGGGAGTCTATTAGAGCATGAATTTGTAACTGTAGCAAACAATATGTGTAAGTTCAAAACATCTTTAGGAGCGAACTTACTAAGTTCGCCTATAGCAGAACAAAGTCTATATATAGAGTTTACATGTTCAGTTTTTGTAATGCTTTGAATGTTCTAGTTTTAAGTTTTGTAAACTCTGTGATTTGGTGAAATACAAGAAGATGATTATTTACATTGTTGTGATTGTTACTGTTTCTATCATCTAGTATACACAATCAGTGATACGGTTGGATTCCGCACTCCGTGTTATTGATACGTCACGTCTCGAGTACGATTTATAGGAGAGTCATATGGACCTACAATGCCTTAGCATCATCCTCATCATGCTCATTTAAGACTTGAATATGATTGGTAAACAGTACTTCAAGGTCTTTAGGTTGAAACTTCAATAGCTCGGCTCAAAAATTTGAATCTTCCTTGCCTTCACATTTAATCATAGCACTTCCAATGATTGGATTATAGAACCATCTTGTGAAATTTTGGAGTTGAAAAGGTACCATCCATGGCAAAGTGATAGTTTTGACAGTTTGACCCGGTTTGTACCTCAGAAAAACATAGGGCTTGTTGGTCTTGGGATGAATCCTTGTCTTGGAAAGCCTTCTTTTTGGAGGAGTTGGTTTCATACCTCTGAAATGGTTCCATGTTCGGGTATGTAGATAATTCTCAAAATCTGTAGCCATCACGACCTTGCCAGGGTTTTGAAGTGGAAGTTTGGCCAAGGCTCTCAGGTCATAAGTGGGAATAGAATTGAAGTCTATCATATTCTTGAAATGTTCTACACTCTTTTGTATCTTCTAATGATAAATAACTTTCGTTCAGCGTCATACTTCCGACCAATAGGAGGTCTCTTCAGCTCGTAGTACTCAGTGAACCACTCGTATTGCTTGGGAGCCTCCTCTTCAACCATTTTTCTCAGCCATGGTTTATTCGGATAAGGATAGTTAGGTTTTGGTTTGGGTGCTTGAATGGGTTCTGTTGTGGTGGCTTCAGAAGGTGTTGGCTCCAGAAGGTGTTGGCTCAGCCTAAGTTGGTGTAGGTTCTTTAGGAGTTGCAGGTGTAATCAGATTTACTTGCACCTCAGTCTCTTCTTTATCATGATCAGACAATGCCTGGATTTCATCACCTTGATCTGTAAAGTATCTGGTTCTCTCTTCTTGTAGATCCTCGATGGCCAATATTTCTGAATAGTCATCATTAACTTCATAGTTATCAATTTGATCCAGAAGATCATTCACCTCATGATCAGAATCAATCTCCTCTTCATCTAGGATGACAACTTCAACACTTGACTTCTCCCCTTTTCCTTTTCTTCTGAAAGCTCTTCTTTCACTTGCTGAAGGAAGATCATACTCTGTTTCTTCCACCTTTACTTCCACAGCATCCTTAGACTTGGCAGCAGTGCCAGAATAGATATTCATTGCAGACTCAGGATTGGTTACAAAGGTAGGGGAAGAAGGTCCACCTACAGATGTGGTCTCCCCCTGAGCTGTGGAAGCAGGTTCCTTTTGTGGTGTATGAACCAATGAAGCTTTCAGTTGGTTCACCAAATCAATCACAGATCAGGTTTGGTTGTGGTTTAGTAAGAAATTCTTGTTGAGTCCCTAGTTTAGTCTGCTGGACATCTAGTTGATCCTTTAGTGTACCAATCTCCAGTCTTAGATCTTTTACTTCCCCTTTATACTCACTCGGATCAATTTTTAGACTCTTTATGACTTTGTCTCTTTCGGCTATTTGATCATGTAGCTTCTTTACCTCCAGACTTAGTGATTTTACTCTTGGGACAGAAGGTGATGTTTCATGGACAGGTGATATAGGTGGTGTTGGTTGAGGAGTAGGCTGTGGAGTGGGTTGTCATGATGGTTGGGGAGTAGGTTGTGTTGTGGTGGAAATATGGATAGATGAATGAATAGGTGTTAGGTGTTCTGGAGCTTCGAATAGTGATTCTGATGAAGAGGTTAGAGACTCCAGCCCTGTCTTGATTTTCTTGGCTTTAGGTTCTTCTAATTTACAGTCTGAATTAGAATCGGCTTGTCTCTTGGAAGTGGATGCAGGAGGTTCTGTTTGCACATCAGAGTCAGAACCATAAATTTCTGCATCCAGAGTCCCACTGGACTCAGCTACTTCTTCATCAGCATTTTGAATGTTAGCCTCAACATTTTCAATAGGCACATTGGGAACTTGCACCTGTTCATTTAGAATGGCTAACTCTAGATCAATGAAAGGAGCTTCCAAAATAGGTTGTTCAACATATTGTTCATTAGGTATTTCTGCTTCTATCTCAACTTCAGCCTCTTGTACTTCTTCATTTCCTTGTTCTTGCTCAATTTCTTCTTCTTCCTCTTCAGATGACGAGGTTTCAACTTATAGACCTAGGTCCACATCAGGAACTTCCTCTTCAACCTCACCAATAATGTGACCAAATAGAGGAATATCAGCAATCACTATGTTGGTTCTTTTGTTTGAACTTTTCTTGTAGCTCAGTGTTTTAGCTATCATGTGGTCAAAGACAAGTATATTTCCATCCGGTTGCAGATTTGGGTGGAGATGGTTTATGATGATCTAGAGAAACCGTGGATAGACTAAGAATTTTTCTTTAACACCTCCAATCATGTTCTCCTTCAATTGTCCAAATACTAGTCCATAAAAGTTGTAATCCCTTCCTTTAATCAACCCCAAAACTGCAGATGCCACCATGGCATTAGCTGAGTCAAATCCACCCTTTTTGATAGATAAGCAATGGATGAAGACGTGCACAATATATATCCAGTGTAGTGGAAGGGAATTCTTGATGATCTGCCAACTCTTGAACTCATCGAGGTGACCCAATCTTCTAAAACATTCTTTGAGACAAAAACTTGGGGATTCAACGGGTGCTTCAAGATTATCATTTAAGTGCAGCACCTGTCTGACAGTAGCTTCAGATATTAAAACTTCTTGATTGTAAACGGTAGCCCTGATGTGCTCCACATTGTCAATGATTATGGTTGTTGCAGTGTCCCAGAATTGCCTTATGTGGTTGTTTCAAAAACTGGTAAGTTATGATTGATGGCAAAACTGATGTTAGAGTTTGCCAAGAAGTTTAAGACTGGACAAAATCTGCACTCTTGGGATCAGTAGCATCTAAGAAAGCATCGACATTGTGCCTCTTGACAAATAGAAGATCCATATTGAAGAATTAGCTGTAATCTGATGACAAAGATGACGAGGATCAGATAAGAAACACTGATTATGCAAACTTAGACCGGTCATATTCGAGCTTTTGTGTGTGAAAGCGAGGGTGAGAATGGCTTCGGTGAGTGCGAGTGAGCTTAGCATGAAAGAAAACCTGATTATGAAGGCATTCAATTTGCGTATGGCAAAAGACCTAAATGCCCCTGTCGAAACTACTAGTTTCGATAGGACAAAGTAGTTTCGGGTGATTAAGAAGTTTCGTGGTGCCAAAAGAGTTTCGGGTGCAAAGTTTTTTCGGGCAAAGACATTTACTTTCAAGCATAAAGTATTTTCGGGCACACTTGGAAGTTTAGATTGAACGGTAGTTTCGATTGCCATAAGAACAATTGAGTAAAAATAAACAAAAACTCATATATTCACCATTTAAACAAGCTAACAAGGAAGATTAGATTTTCATTTGAGAGAATAAAATAAAGTAAAAGTAAACAGAGAATATTTACACCTAACCATTTGAAAAGATCTAACATGAGATCAGGTCTGGTCAGTCTTTTGAAACATTTCGTTTTGCAATCAACTACTGTGAGTCCCTGAAGATAGCCGATATTTATGCAAAGTAAACCCGAACATTTGTTTGTACATAGATTTCATGTCGCCAAAATAAAATAAGAAATCCAAGTGGATTAAGATGGTGCAAAATGAAAAATGTCCAAGTGCATATTTAAAGGTACGGACATTCTAGATCTTTGCGTAAGCAAAACAGAAGAAGTTGTAAAATTATCCAAGCGGATAGGTGTTGGAACTATTTCTGGTGACAACGAGCTTGAGGATTCTATGTCTTAGTCTTAGAGTCTTTGACTTGTAATGTGTTAGAATTATTAAGTTAGCGAAGCTGTCAAGTTCGCCTAAGGGACTTAGAGCGAACTTGGTAGGCGAACTTGTCAAGTTCGTCTAAGCTTGTTAGGGGCGAACTTGTATGGTCTTTGTGGTTTCCCTATAAATAGAGGTTTACTTGTCAGTTTTAGAAGCTTAGAACATAGTTGATCTGTTGTAGAACACATAACAGAGAGAACTTGTAAACTGATATTCTGAGTGGAAATACAAAGAGGATTATTTACATTGTGTTTTTGATTGCTTTACACGTTGCACGTTGATCATGGATTCCGCACGTTTTCACCGTGTTGTACCGCGAGTCTAGAGATCCGTCATGCCTAAGCCGGGACCTACAAGTGATATCACAGCCTTTGCTCTTGATTAACAACAGATTCGTGGTGTTTTCATGTACAGTCAACATCAAAAATCACTGATTTTGAAGGATTTTTCATCATTTTCGTTTCTTGACAAAATGGAGAAATTTTGATCAATTTGGATTGATTTTGGATATGTTTAAAAAAATTGATTCGATAGGATTGTTCCTAATCAGTTTCTACACATTCATACGGTTAATATTTGTCATATTCCATCATATAGATCAGAAATCATGATTTTCAGCAGAGTTGGTTCGTATTTGTGTTCTTCCTAAGATTTCAGCGTTTCAGGCGAACTTGATCAATCAGTTACCAGCGAACTTAGGGAGGCGAACTTACCAAGTTCGCTCGGTGTAGTTCAGGCGAACTTTTCAAGTTCTCTCAGGTAATTTCAGGCAAGCTTACTAAGTTCGCTCACATTGCCAAGTTCGCTAGTGTTTATAAAAAAAAAGTTTTTTGGAGGAAAATTTTTTCTTGCTCAATTTTTGAAGGAGGCATTTATATACTTCTTTTGAGTCATTTTTAAGAATATTGTAATTTTAAAATTTTTACTTCCCTAAAAAGAGTTTTTTGGAGGGAATGTTTTTTGGGGTGTTTACACAAAATTCTCGAGATGACGAATTTTTCGAAGGGTAGAAGAGATTTTTTGGAGAAACAATTCATGTTTTTCAAGTATTTGGAGGATGAATTTTTTTTGATATACGTACCAGATTCTACCATCTTTTGAGAGAGTTGGTAAAATGTGATGTTTCTTATACAAATACTAAGGTGAATGAGAAGCCATTGGATGCTCTTCTACCTAAGTTTGAGAAATACTCAGTGCTCATCAAGAAAAAAATAGGATTTAACCGATATGTCTCTAGAGGCCTTGATTGCTACAGTTCATTCTTATGAAGAAGCTGATGCGACTGAAGTTAGTGACAAAAGAGATGATGAGAATGTCAATACTCAAGCATTCATGGGCTTGATTAAAGAAGAATTAAAGAAGCATAGTGATCCTGAAAGTGACTGTTTTACATAATCAAGTGATAGTGAAAGTTTTCATTCTTCATCTTCAGAGGTAAAAGCTGAAGTTCATACTGATGCTGGTTCTGATAATAGTTCTTCAGACAGTGACTTGAGTGATTCTGGGAGTGTTGCTGAAGTAGAAGAATCTATTATTCAGAATGCTGAGCCAAAATTTTCAACTAAAGAACTGCTTGATGATGGGGCTGCCGTGAAAGTGACTGAGAAAATTGCTGAGATGTTATCTGAAGCAAATGCATCCATGGCTGATTTAAAACAGATACATAAGGTTGTTTCTAGTTTTAAGTGCATTGATTCAGATTTGAAAATTGTAAGATTTTGTGATGACAACTCAAATCTGATCTGTGACATGAAGGCGATATACAAATCAAATCAAGTTTTGAAAGAAAATGAAAAGCTTTTAAATGTAAGAATTGAATCATTGAAAGATGATATCAAGATTTTACAGATAAAAGTAAATGATCAAGCTTTTCACATTGATGTGGCATATTCTGAATATGAGAAAAAGATAAATGAACTTGCCAAGTCACAGAGTGAGGTCACCAAATTGTTGAGAAAGCTCAAAGGTTATAAGAATTTCAGTTTTCTGTTAGAATATTATAATGAGAAAGCTTCAGGTGAGAAAGTATTTGGTGGTGTTGGTTCATGTCCATCATTTGATGACAAAGCTATTGGAGGAGGTGTTGGTTATTGTCCACCTTGTAATGGTAATTACACTTCTTGTACTACTAAGGTTGTGACAGAGGACGACCTGGAACCAAAAACCATCCTCAAGGTAAATCCTGTTACAGGAGAGGACATGGTTTATGATGATTCAAGCGATGATGAAACATTTGATCAAGATAAATCTGAAGGAACAGTGAAAGACTGCAACGTTAATGAACCAGTTGTAGTTAAGAAAGTCACCAGGGATCAGTACATCTTGACTGAACCGGATGAGGATATTGAACAGCCAAAACCACAACCTAAACCAATTAAATCTTTTGTGAGTAGTGGTTTTGATTTTCAAGAAAATAATAATATTGATAAAATAACAACTCTTGAGTTTTACAAAAGGAAAGTTGAATCAGAAAACCAAAAGGTTGTTCAAAATTCATACACTGTCTCTCAATGTTCATCATCCAGCTCAAAAGGTGTTCAAAGGGAAAAGTATGTCAGAATTCGCAAAGAAAGACGAACATGTTTTCATTGCGGTATTGTTGGCCATATCTTGGTAAATTGTCCAGATAAGAATGTGGGAAAGCATCTAGAAGATCCAAGGTTGGGAAGACCTTTTGTTAAACCAACAGCAAAGCCACTGGTGAAATTTGTTCATGTGAAACCAAAGTCACAAATTCAGCCACCAAAAGTTGTGAATCAAAGTGAAACGCCTAGTTCTAGATGTTCAAGAGACATGACTCCTAAAGCTCCTTACAAAAGGAAGTTTACTGAGAGGAGGTCATGTTTTCATTGTAGTGTAATAGGGCACATTTATGTGAATTGTCCCTTAAAGACCCAGTCTTATGAGACACCAAATACTAGATCAGTTGTGACAAGATCTGTTGGTACAAAATCTCTTACTTCACAATATGAGGTTAAGCTCTCTCGACCTTAGCGACGGAGAAGAAACAAAAGATTGAGAAAACTGTTAGAACAACAAGAGGTTTCACAATCGCATCATGTTTCAAATGAACCAGAATGCTCAAGCACGTCTCTTTTTAAGTGGAAAGAACTTAATGAACAGAAGAGTGTTTGAAAAAAAAAGTTTCTGTTTCTGATTCAATGGAACAATCTCCAAAAATTGAGGAGAGATTCGACTGTGAATTGCGTGAAGTCATTTATTTTGATACAGATGGATGACCCAGGACTACCATGGCTTGGGTTTCCCTTTCAGACTAATGCTTCTTGTTTAATGTGCAGGTTTAACCAAGAAGGATTATTAATACAATTTAGTTTGTTAATAATGGTTGTTCATAGCACATGACATGGAATGACATCTGTAGGAGCAACGAGTTGTTTGATAACTGATAAGTCTATTTGAGTCAAGGACTTGATGCTCAAGGGGGAGATAATGTCCCACACAATGTTTGTTTTTGGAGTGTTTGACCATGTCCAAAAGACAACCTGAAACTTAGGATGATGATGGCGAGCATAAAGTCGTTGATGCAACTGTTTGACTAGTTGAGGGGGAGTCTACAGGACAAGGGGAGTACAAATTTGTGTTGGTGATAAAGGCAAAGGCATTTGATTTCATCGGTTTGATTTTTGAATTGATTAAATTGCTTAATCCCAAGTAACCAAGTAAAATGTTTTTCTTAAAATGTTTTCATGGAAGTTTTACTTTCTGTCAAAAAGATTTTGAAAAATCCATACACATTGAAAAAGATAAAATCGACATTACTTGAAGTTATAAGGAGAAATGATAGTACATCAGTAGATGTTCAGTCACGCATGACCTTAGTTGGCCTTTATGATTGCTTATCTAATATACATGTGATAAATTTTTTTGATTAGAACTTATTAGACTGCACAGTTTGGGAAATGATAGCTTCATAACGGCTTTTGCTGAATAAAAACTTGATGCTTGATGCTTATATTTTAATTTGGATACTAGCATGTAGTTTGAATTATCAATAGGCTATGAGTATCTTTGGTCCATTAGTAGTGCGATAACATAATGAACTTTGTGACAACTGTGATTTGAACCCATGGTATGCCGGGTGTGTGTGTAAAAGATCATTATCAGATATAGAATATAAGATCTAAAGTACTTCATGAGATAAGTATCATGTCGTTAAACATAATTTTTCAGTTCACTTCACTGCCCATGCCCCAAAAAACATGCAATGTGATGTTGGACTAAGATATGTTTCTGACAACATCTGTTAGAACATATACTCGCCATTGGATCAATTATCTTAATTCCATTGAACATATCCAGATAATAGTTGGAACACGCTACCCTATGTCATTGAATCAACGATTCCTTGATCATTCTTATTGTTAAAGAATTCTATTGGTACAATCTCACTGTTACTATTGAATCATGATACTTCATCCAAACCAAGACATTTGAATCATTCGATTCTGAATCATTCTAATTCTCTGCTTGATGTTTTCCTGTGTTTAATGGTATAATTTCATCCTGGAGATTGAAAATTATTTTGCAATGATCTTATATGTCTTGAAGATAATGCACATTTATTTTTCTGATGGTATATTTGTGGGGTACATGTTGTATTACAAAATAAAGGATACCTTAATTCATAAGAAAATGGGACAAAGATACTGATGGTTTCAACTTTTATAGTATTGACAACTTAGATTGACATGTTATGTGTTGCAAATTCGTATGTAATTTATTATAAGCATGTTATGATTTGATCCCATCTTCTTTCAAGTTCTTCGCATATTATTACATGTTTTGGTTGAAGCTTAAAAGATTTGATCTTACCTGATTCAAAAGATGTTACTTCATATGATTGATTGAAAAGAAAGAAATGAAAGAATGAATCTGGATAGGATACCCTTAGACTGTTTAGGGTTATTTATCCAAAATGTGTGATTGATGCATTGCTTATACTGATATGATCTTCTTACTCGTGATGTTCGACCAAAAAGATGTGATTTTGTATTTTACAGTTCAGTTTATACAGAGAAAAATCAAAAATCAAAAATCACTGGTGTTTCTTGTGTTTGAAAAACCAAAAAGATTTTATTTTTCCAGCTTCCATGGAAATTTTACTTGTTGGTTACACTTGGTTGTTCTTCTTTTCCATAAGTGAAAATTTGCAGATAGAAGTTGACAAGGGGTCCTTCTCCCTAGTTTTCTTCTAGAAAGAAAGAGAGAGTGTGCAGATGAACAAGACAAAGACTATGATCTGTTTGAGGACTGATGACAATCTTCTGAAGTTGTTGTCAAGGGGGAGTCCGTTGGAACTATTTATGGTGACAAGGAGCTTGAAGATTCTATATCTTAGTCTTAGAGTCTTTGACTTGTAATGTGTTAGAATTGTTAAGTTAGCAAAGCTGTCAAGTTCGCCTAAGTGACTTAGAGCGAACTTGATAGGCGAACTTGTCAAGTTCACCTAAGCTTATTAGGGGCGAACTTGGTCTTTGTGGTTTCCCTATAAATAGAGGTTTACTTGTCAGTTTTAGAAGCTTAGAACATAGTTGACCAGTTGTAGAACACATAACAAAGAGAACTTGTAAACTAATATTCTGAGTGGAAATACAAAGAGGATTATTTACATTGTGTTGTTGATTGCTTTAAACGTTGCATGTTGATCATGGATTTTGCACGTTTTCACCGTGTCGCACTGCGAGTCTAGAGATCCGTCACGCCTAAGTCGGGACCTACAATAGGAAAAGGTTGAACACCCGAGATCTTTGCGTAAGCAAAACAGAAGGGGTCAAATTATCCAAGTGGATGGGAAAAAGATGAACACCCGAGATCTTTGCGTAAGCGAAATAGACGGGGCCATCAGCGGTAAGTATCGTTACTTTGACGGTCACCTGGTGTATGAATAAGAATCCAACACGTAGGACTGTATTTGATTGAATTGGTTTTCTAATATGTAAAATAGGTTAGATATTTCAAGAATGGGTTCAAGCACACATGTATGATTTAAGATTTAGGTTTTCACACTACTTACACGTTATAACCATATGCCGAGCCTACTAGCTATATCTTAGTAAACGCCATCACTTTTGGTCCATTCCATGTTCAAGAGATGTGATCAGACTCTATCATTTCTCAAAGGTCGGATCCAATTTTCCTGAAACACAAAATTTTAACATCATTGTAAAATTCAGAAATTAAAGCTATATATAAAGCTAACAGAGCAATTCTTTTCTAATTAACTCATGAATTTCAATTTCTCCCCCAAAAGATTTGTTTGTAAAGAAAAATAACTATACAGAAAAAGTGAAATCTTTTTGGAAATCTTCCCGATTAACAAGTTTAAACATAAAAGACACTATGCACAAGGATTACTGAAAGTTGATCATTCCAAGCATTTCCACCATTTTTTCAAATCTGGCAGAGTTAAAGGATTTTGTGAAGATGTCGGCGGTTTGCTTGTCAGTTTTGACTTCAACAATTTTGATATGCTTCTTTTCAACACAGTCACAGATGAAATGATGTTTGATCTCAATATGTTTGGTTTTGGAATGTTGAACGAGATTTTTGGTAATATGGGGAACAACAGTTGTCACAAAGGATGGGTGTCTCATGGAATGTGATTCCATAATCAAGCATTTGATGGTGTATCCATCTCACTTGGCAACAATAAAGGGCCGTGACAATGTATTCGACTTCGGTTATGGATTGGGAAACCGTGGTTTGTTTCTTACATTGCCATGAGACAAGGCGGTTGCCAAGGAACTGACAACCCCCAGAAGTGGACTTGCGGTCTAAGTTGCATCCTTCGTAGTCAGAATCTGAATATGCTACAAGATCAAACAAGTTATTTTTAAGATACCAAAGACCAAGTTTTGGCTTATACTTTAAATATATTAAAATACGTATTACGATAGTTAAATGAGAGAGTTTAGGATTAGCCTGAAAGCGTGCACACAAGCACACTGCAAAACATTATATCGGGTCTGCTGGAAGTGAGATACATGAGAAATCCTATCATTGAGCGATAGAGGTGTTGATCAACGCTTTCACCATCCAAATCAGGAGACAGACAATGTCGAACTTCCACATGAGTCTTGAAAGGATGGGACTCAGTCATATTGAACTTGGTCAGAATGTCTTTGACATATTTCTCTTGATGAATAAGAATTCCTGACTCTAACTGATCAACTTGCGAACCTAGAAAGAACTTCATTATACAGGATAGAGTTGGAGACATCTGGTGTGAAGACTAAAGTTTATCTTACTGGAATTCCTATGGGAGCTGATTAGTTTGATGCAGGTTATTGGAAATTCAAACTCTCTATCATATGCCAGCTGATTTGGAGGAATTCTAAGTCAGGGTGGAGGTTGTTACTGCTAAGAGGATGAACTACAATGAGTTGTGTTGGGTTAGTTGGTTCTTATTGAAGCACTTGGTTTGGTCTACAATGAAAGCTACAGTTAAGAGGGAGTCGGGTTTGTCATCACTCGACAACTGAAGACTGAAGTTTGAAGATTTGAAGATCTCAAGTGGAATTCTAGAAGATCAAGTCTCGCCAGAAGACACGTGATGTCATTAGTTTAGAGGGAGTCTGTTAGGACATTCTTTGTAAACTGATGAATATATCAGTGTTAGTGATAGATAGAATTTGATATTATAGTTAAGAGTGAGTTTCAAACTTAGAATGCATCACTTCTTCGAACTCTTTGCACAAGCGAGGATTGGTAGATCCAAAAATAATATCATCAACATAGATCTGCACCAAGATTGTATCTGCACCATCCTTTCGTTTAAATATAGTTTGGTCGATTGCTCCTCATGTGAAACCATTATTAAGCAGATGATTAGATAACGTTTCATACCATGCACGAGGTGCTTTATGAAGACCGTACAGTGCTTTATCTAATTTGTAGACTTGGTCTGGATAGGTAGGATCAATGAAACCCGGTGGTTGCTTGACATATACTTCCTCTTGAACCTTTCCATACAGAAATGCATTTTTGACATCCATTTGATGAACTGTGAAGTCCATATAGGCTGCATAGGCGAGAAACATTCTGATGTCCTCCAAGCGAGCCACTGGTGCAAATACTTTCTAAAAATCAATCCCTTCCTCTTGATAAAACCCCTAAACAACCAAACGGGCTTTATTCCAGACCACAATCCCTCCTTCATCCTTCTTGTTTCGAAAGACCCAACGAGTGCCGATAGGGACTTTGTTTTTGGGAAGGTCCACTAAGTTCCAGACTTTTAATTTGGAGAATTGCTGTAATTCTTCCTGCATTGCTTCCACCCAACTGTTCTCAAGTAATACAGCTTTGATGTTCTTAGGTTCAACTTGAGAAATAAAGAAAGTGAAGAGACCATCATTCAATGCTTCATAGGCACTACGGGTGCGGACACCCACATTGAGCGGACCAATGATGTTGTCAGTGAGATGGTTCTTGTGAATTCTTAACTGAGAAATCTCATCTTCTTCCAAATTGTCATCTGGATTGGTAATATTATTGTCAGGAAGGTCAACTTCATCATCAATAGGAGACCTTTAGCAGATGATTGTGGAGCAATATCCACTATTAGATGATTGTTTTCTTCAACGGTTTCACTTGTAGTACCAGAACCTGAAGAGCCCACATTGGATTCAACATTAGCAGGTGATGGGTCCTCTTGCTGATTGGATGATGAAGAACTTAGAGAATTTATAGGCCTTAAATTGTTTACAGAAAAATAAGGATTAGTAGAAGTTAACTCGTTAGAGAATACAGGAAGATTAAAGGAATTAAACAAAGATTCGACATCAAAAAGCCAATCAGAACCGTCCCCAGCGTCCGTATGATTGCTTTCATGCCAATGAATATCAATAGAATCCAACACGATCCTCCTTTGTTTGTTGTAAACACGAAAAGCTCTTTGACTGGAGGAGTATCCCAAGAAATAACATTCATCAGCTTTGGCTTCAAACTTGTTTAGCTGATCAGAGGTATTCAACATCGTGCAAACACATCCAAATTTCCTGAAGAAATCAATAACAGGCTTGCGCTTGTACATAATCTCATAAGGTGTTTTGTTGCAGCTTTTGGTGATCAGAACTCGATTTTGTACAAAACATGTAGTATTGACTGCTTTGGCCCAAAACATGACATGAAGCTTAGAATCAACGATCATAGTTCTTGCTGCTTCTATCAACGTACGATTTCTTCATTCAACTACACCATTTTGTTATGGAGTGCGAGGTGCACTGAATTACCGAGATATTCCCTTACTTTCACAAAAAGAATCAAGAGTGGAATTCCTGAACTCTGTCCCATGATCATTGAGAATAATCTTCACAATCAAATTAAAGAGATTCTCAATTTGAGGCAGATGAATCTTCAGAGTCTCTAGCGTCTCATCTTTCTTTGCCAAGAAAATACCCAAGTAAACCAAGAGAAGTCATCGGTTACCACCAAACAATAGGATTTTCGTCCATGACTCATGGCACTCACAGGACCAAAGAGAGCGATGTGAAGTAATTGAAGAGGGGAGTCAATGGAGTTTGTAGTTTTAGGCTTGTGAGTAGATTTGTGTTTCTTGCCCTTGGAATAGGAAAGACATTGTTCCACTAGAGAGAAATCATTCAGAGGAAAACCGGTGACAAGGTTTCCTTGAACCGGACGGTTCATGGTTTTGAGGTTAACATATCCCAACCTTTTGTACAATAGAAACGATTCGTCTTTAGAAGCTTTTGAGAGAAAACATGATTCTATTCCAGATAGATTGTTCATGTCCAGACTATAAGTGTTGAATCTTCTAGGAGCACGCATAAGAATGAGATCTTCTGGAATGATCACTCTAGGTTTCATAATCAGACATTCTTTTGAATTAAAGAGGGCATAAAAGTCTTTGTCACTATGGGTGAGCAAATAACCGAATTTACCTAACTGTAACCGAATTAACCGACTTAACCGAACCGAACTAACCGAATCAAACAAATAATCAATGGTTCGGTTAACCCTTTACTGATTAACCAAAATTTTCGGTTCGATTTCGGTTTTAGTGTTTGAGATAACCGAATTAACCGAACCGAACTGATTATATATATACACACACACATACACATACATATATTTTCTTTCTTTTTATATATCATTGTAAACATCAGTGGTTTGAATCCTTATAGAAAAAGAATGCATTCAAATGCATATGTTCCATAATTTCCGTGTTGGTATATAGATCAATGATATTTTTCTCTTAAGTTTTATCTCTTATGCTTTTAAAGATAATAGAGCCTTTTATATGCATCATGCTGGTGGATATTTTTAATGTTTTGGTATTAAGATGCACAACCTTGAAGCTTACTTAGTAGTTAGAATATCTTTTAATTGCAGGTGTGGTGGTCTCTCTGCAACAAGCAGATGTCGTTGCACTCACTAAGGTGCTTGCATAATTTTCTTTCTTTTTATACACATATAGCTATTTAAAATTTAAGTAACATAATACACTTTATACATAATTGTTTGCGTTATAATCCTATTAGTTTTATAAACTAAAAGTATACTATTTAACCAATTTAGTTATAATATGCATGTGGGTTTGATTTTTGTCCAATTCTTAACAAAAGTTAAAATTTTTTAGCTTATGTTAAAAGTTTTTGATTTAGCGGTTAACCGAACCGAATGAATACCAATAACCGATTAACCGAAACCAATCAGTTTTCAAAACCAGTTAACTGAAAATTTCGGTTTCGTTTCGGTGGTGACTCAAAACCGAACCGAACCGAGCACACCCCTATTTGTCACAGATTTGGGACACACTCATCAGGTTGTACTTTAACTGCGTGACTAAATTGACATGCTCCAGACTATTTACACCATTTGACACAGTTCCTTGTCCTTCAGTTTTTCCTCCTCTTTTCCTACAAAGGCTACATAATCTCCATCCATTAGTTGAAAATCTTGCAACAAATTAAACTGTCCAATCATGTGTCTTGAGCAATCACTGTCGACATGCCAAATGTTGTCTCCACTCCTTCTTGGTTGCCCCTATACAAATCAACTTATTTAGACATTTGTACCACAATCATTGTTGTCATGGAATTTCTTGATATTACAAGACATTTCCCGAAAATCAAAATCAGAATCCTCTTTTAATGAAGTGTGGTCATCATATAGAACATTAATTTTAACTTTCCAAGTCCTTTTCAATATGTTTTTAGCATTTTTAATTCTTTTACGCTTAAAATTTCTACTATGTGATGACTTAGACTGCACATTTGAATTTAAAGAAATTTGAGGAACAGACTCTTCATTAAAATGGAATGTTGTCAATTTACAACTTTTTGAAACATGATTTGATGCACCACAACTAAAACAAACTTTATCACAAGAAGCCTTAGCCTGATAATTGTCATCACAAGATGATGAAGATGATTGTGATGTTGAGGCATCAGAATATGATGGGATTCTCTCTTCAATAACTTTTTCTTGAAGACTTTGTTCTTCTTTTAATCTGAAGAATTCCATATTGCACATGGTTTCTTATGGTACATCATTCACAACAACTCCTGCACTTTTAAATTTTGCAACACAAGACATAGAATTTAAAGATTTAGGAACAAATGGCAAAGCATTCTTAGACTTAGAAATATCATTTCCAAAATTTTCAACGTGTTCACAAATATCTGGTTTTGACACGGACATATTATAACATTCATCCGACTCAATGTAACATCCCAAATAATGACAAGATAAATAGAAAAGGGAAATAAAGTGGGCTTGGCCAAAATTTCGGCCCATGGGCCGAAAAGAAAAGGGGGAAACCCCATTACAAAACAGCAGCTTCAACCCAACCCCTCTCATTTCATCTTCCTGCGCAAGAATACTAGAGAGAGAGAGAGAGAACGATCGGCTTGTGAAGAAAACCGCAAGGAGAAGACTCAAGGGCTCGGGAATCATCCGTCTCCACCATTTCAGCGCATAGCAACAGAAATCGGGCCTGTTGAGGTAAGCATCGCCTCTGATTCTGAGTCTTTGCATGTCTCGGGTTTAAATCAAATAAAGATACGATTTTCGCATATGAAACTTGAAACAAATCACGTATTTGAACTCAAGAACGATAAAGGAAGGTGTTTAACGTAAAATGTTCAAGGTTTAATCGATTGGAAATAAGTTGGCTGGAGCAAGGTTCTGGTCAGGGAAGATGCAGACCCATGACTCGAAACTATAGTTTCGATATGTACAGACCCGTCGAAACTACTCTAGTTTCGATAGTCATGTTTGACTCGAAACTATCTAGTTTCGATAGCAGCCAATGACTCGAAACTACCATAGTTTCGATAGGAACTCAGGACTCGAAACTACCTAGTTTCGAGTGTCACCTTGAACCTAAACTAAGATTTTTCATAAGTAAATGACTCGAAACTACCATAGTTTCGATAGGATCTCATGACTCGAAACTACCTAGTTTCGATAGAAGGATTATGACTCGAAACTACCTAGTTTCGAGTGTAAGACCATAGCTCGAAACTACCATAGTTTCGATGCGACCCACCTCCCGAAACTACTGAGTTCAAGCATAGTAATGTCTAGTGTCATCTAGGAGCACCATCTTATGTGTATGACTTTATTATACAGATCGTGAGTGACATTAGTGAAGCCCAGTAGCCAGCTTAGTGTATTACAGAAACTACTCATCAGGTGAGTTCTATGTGCCCCTTTTTATGTTATGTGCAAATGTTTTCAAATGTTTTGGGGCTGAAGTGTATACACTAAGTGAATAAAGTTTATGAATGTTAATGTGATCATATGTGTTATACAAGTATATATATATATACCTATACACGAAAGAGAAATTATGAATAAAGAATGAAAAGCATGATTATAAAGAATGAATGAAAGTATAACACAAAATGAAAGAATGAAATCTTGCTTTATATCCATGTATATATTGCTTGCAAAGAATGAATTGAATGAATGTCATAACATATAAGAATGAAATCTTGCTTTATATCCATGTATATATTGCTTGCAAAGTACAGAAAATGTTATGGACGCTTCGATGATAACGGCTACTTCGGTAGACGGACGACCATGTGACTATTTTACAACCGGGACAAGTGCGTTCCTTCATCAGCTAGGACGTACGGATGCCATTACAGGACGGTCGAAGCAATTGGCATATTATAGTAGAACGGTTGTATAAATAATAGTCGCATGGGAAACGGATACCTTCGGGTAGACGGGCGAATATGACGGACTACGACGGTAGGACGGTTGTAAGTCATGACGGACGGCCAAAGATTGCCGGACGGTTGTAAGAATAAAAATGACGGACGGCACTAGTTGTCGGACGGTTGTAAGTATAGGTGGGCCATGACGATGGACCACGGCGATTGTCTTTGTGACATTCGTAAACAAATGACGGGTTGATCACCCTTACAGAGTATGACCCATGAATGTAAATAAAGAAAAGAAAAAGGGTGAATGCATATATATATTTATGTATGAAATCACCAAAAATACAGAAAAGGAAATACAGAAAAGAAAGATGAAAGAAAGGCAAAAGTTATGAATACGTATTTATATGAATGATTATACAGTAATGCATATTTATACCTATAAAGAAAAGAATTTTTACAGCAAATTGCATTAAACTAGAACTCACCAGCGTTAGCTGACTTTTAGTATACATTTCAGGTAAAGGAAGAAAAGGTCGTGCGATGGCGTGAAGGTTACCCGGCACAAGACTGACATCCCACTTTTGTTTGTTAAGACAATGTTGTGTTTTTAATTATTAAGACTTCCGCTGTTATGTAATGTAATTGAATGAAGAATGTTTTAAATTTAAGTTCAGTATTTATGGCTATGTTTATGAGTAAATCCAACAAGTGAGGTCACCCGGGAAAGGGGCCTTACAAGTTGGTATCAGAGCAATAGTTTGAGAGATTCAGACATCCCTAAATGTCTGGACTCAAACTGATTATGGGACCAACGCACGGATGTCAGTATGGGTAACCAACGCCAACGCAGCACGGTAAGTAAGTACTAAAGCTAATGCTCTAAATAAGGATAGATACCTTAACTTAGAACAAATAGATGTCAATGTCACAACCGATTTGAAGAGTTTTGAACCCGAAAAGCAATGTAAATTAGTAATCACAAACCGGTCACTGTAATTAAAAATTTACCTTGCTCGTACTGTTCCAAACTATGATCTGAAGTAATGACATTGATGTATTCCCTTTATGACTATCAGGAAATTAAGAAATTATGGCTGGCGGAGGAAGAACTGGACGCCGAGGCGGTCGCACTGGCCGACGAGGTAGACCTCCGTTGAATCAAAGACTAGAAGAAGAAGAGAGTGTGCACGCGGAACACACCGAGAGTGTACACGAAACAGAAGTGACCCCAGCTGGAGACGACAGTCCAGGGCCTATACAGTTGGAACCTGAAGTCAGGGATGCTATTGCCCGTGAAGTTGTGCTCACTTTGAAAAAGGTATTGCCTGATCTACTATCCGAGGCAATAAAGAAAAGTAAGGAGGAGGATGAAGGAGACAATGAAGAGAAAGTATATGACAGTGATGGGGATGAAATAAAGATTGGATCGAGCAATCGTGGGTGCACTTACAAAGGTTTCAAGGACGGAGACCCACCCAAGTTCGATGGGAGCAAAGATTCAGTGGCAACGCTTGAATGGATTGAGAGGATGAGTGCTGTAATCAACATCAGCGAGTGTCGACCAGACCAGGCTGTTAAATATGTTGCTCATTCTTTCACCAACGAAGCCTTAGGTTGGTGGAGGAACATTCAGAGGACAAAGTCCCCAAACGCTCTTGCAAGAATGACATGGGAAGAACTGAAAAAGCTGGTAATTCAAAAGTTCTGTCCCCAGAACGAAATTGATCGAGTGGAAAATGAATTCCTAAACCTTAAAGCTGGCAACAAGACACACCGCCAGTATACTTCTAGATTCAATGAGTTGGCACAGCTGGTACCCCACCTGGTGGAGACAGAAGAGCGAATGATCAAGTATTATGTGAAGGGCCTACCTCAAAGGGTCCGTGTCCACGTGAAAGCCAACCTACCCTCGACCTTCGAGTCGGTAGTGAATCTGAGCGGAATCGTCTACGACGATTATGCCAATGAGGACCCACCAACAGAAACCCAAAAGAGAAAGTGGGAGAACCCGTCTAGAGGCACCGGAAGAGGGAACGTAATAACTGAAAATAAGAAACCAAGGTCGGACAAATATGAAACCTGCAAGAAATGCGGAAGGCAACATTTTGGCGAGTGCCGGGTCGGCTCCACCACATGTTACAGGTGTGGGAAGGCGGGGCACTACTCTCGTGACTGCTTGAGAGACACTAAATGCCAAGTATGTGGACTGTTTGGTCACCTGGCTAAGGATTGCAGAAAAGCCAGACAATCTGGTTCGGGAAAAGAAAAGGAACAGGAACAACCAAAGACTAGGACTCGAGCTTACGCCCTGACTGAGGAGGAAGCAAGGGGAAATCCTGATGTTGTGTCAGGTACGTTCCTAGTTAATGATGAACGTGCGGCTATATTATTTGACTCGGGTGCTAGTAAAAGCTTTATATCAAATGCCTTTAGTCGAAAACTGAATTGCACTATCAACACAGTAGTAAAGGCCTTTAGTGTACAAACTGCCGTTGGTAAAAATTCGGCAGTATTCCAAGTAACAGAGGATTGCATAATAGAAATAGAGGGTCATAAATTTCCTTCTAGATTATTCCTTCTCACCTTAGGAGGATTCGATATAGTATTGGGTATGGATTGGCTAGCTGCCAACGAAGCTCAAATCATATGTAAACGTAAGAGGATACACCTCAAAGGTCCTAGCGGCAGTCCAATTACGGTTTATGGGGATTGGAATTGCACAATGCCGAACGTCATCTCGATGATTAAGGCCGAAAGTTACATGAGGCGCGGCTGCGAAGCTTATCTGGCATATGTTATAGATGATAGAGTGAAAACGAAAGAACTCAAGAATGTACCCGTGGTGTGCAATTTTCCGGAAGTATTCCCTGAGGATCTACCTGGGTTGCCACCCGATCGGGAAATAGAATTTCAGATTGATTTACTGCCAGGAGCTGAGGCCGTTGCCAAAGCCCCCTACCGATTGGCTCCGTCAGAAATGAAGGAATTGATGTCCCAACTAGAGGAACTAACCGAGAAAGGATTTATTAGGCCGAGCATCTCACCATGGGGCGCTCCGGTACTATTTGTAAAGAAGAAGGACGGCAGTATGCGCATGTGTATCGACTACCGCGAATTGAACAAGAGAACAGTAAAGAACAAATACCCACTGCCTAGAATAGACGACCTTTTTGATCAACTGCAAGGCGCGAGTTGGTTCTCAAAGATTGATCTCAGGTCGGGTTACCATCAATTGAAAGTAAGAGAGAAGGATGTACCGAAAACTGCGTTTCGTACGCGTTATGGGCATTATGAATTTCTCGTGATGTCCTTCGGATTAACTAACGCACCAGCAGCATTTATGGATTTAATGAACAGAGTATGCCGACCCATGTTGGATCGATCAGTAATAGTTTTTATAGATGACATCCTCATATATTCAAAGAATGAAGGTGATCACCACTGTCACCTAAGAGAAGTATTGGAGGTGCTAAAGCAGGAAAAGTTGTACGCAAAATTCTCCAAATGCGCGTTCTGGCTTAGGGAAGTCCAATTCCTAGGTCATGTAATAAACCCAAACGGCATCATGGTGGATCCTGCAAAGATCGAGACAGTAAAGGAATGGAACATCCCAAAGACACCAACAGAGATACGAAGCTTTCTAGGGTTGGCAGGCTACTATCGAAGGTTCATCCAAGATTTCTCAAGAATTGCCTCGCCGCTAACCAAACTGACACGGAAGGAAGTAAAGTATGAATGGGGTCCAACCCAAAACACCGCGTTTGAGGAACTTAAGACACGATTAACTCAAGCTCCAGTATTAACGCTACCTGAGGGAAATGAAGACTTAGTAGTCTACTCTGACGCTTCAGGGCAAGGTTTAGGGTGCGTACTCATGCAACGAGGAAAGGTAATTGCTTATGCATCGCGGCAACTAAAGGTTCATGAAGTTAACTACCCAACACATGATCTAGAATTAGCAGCAGTAGTTTTCGCGTTGAAAATATGGAGACACTACTTGTATGGAGTTAAATGCACCATCTACTCCGATCACAAAAGCTTGAAATACTTTTTCGAACAAAAGGAACTAAACATGAGGCAAAGAAGATGGTTAGAGCTACTGAAAGACTATGACTGTGAGATATTGTACCATCCAGGCAAGGCAAACGTAGTGGCTGACGCTTTAAGTAGAAAGGAAGAATCGGCACCTATCCGGATCAAAGCGTGTCAGTTAATTATAACGCCAGACTTAATGGGTGAAATATCAAAGGCACAAGATGAAGCATTGTTAGAAAGAAATGTGAAACGGGAAAGAATAGTAGGACAACAAGGGAACTTAGATGCGAATGCATACGGAGTACAAACTAGGTTTGGCCGGATGTGGATACCTAAGATTGGTGAGCTTAGAGCCAAAATACTCGATGAGGCCCATAAGTCTCGCTATTCTATCCACCCCGGGACAAACAAAATGTATCAAGACTTGAAGAAAGAATACTGGTGGCCTGGCATGAAGAATGATGTGACAGAATACGTGAGCAAGTGCCTAACGTGTTCTCTAGTTAAGGCCGAGCACCAGAAACCATGCGGTAAAATGCAACCTTTACCAATACCGGAATGGAAGTGGGAAGAGATCACAATGGACTTCATTACCAAGCTACCGCGAACAGCTAAAGGCAATGATACCATTTGGGTGATCGTCGACCGCTTGACAAAGAGTGCTCACTTCTTGCCAATACGAGAAACTTCTTCTTCTGAAAAGCTAGCAGAAGTATTTATCAAGGAAATTGTGAGCAGACATGGTATGCCGCTGTCGATTGTGTCTGACAGGGATACTAGATTCACGTCAAGGTTTTGGAAGAAATTCAATGAAGCAATGGGCACTAGACTGAACATCAGCACCGCTTACCACCCCCAAACCGATGGACAATCGGAAAGGACCATTCAGACCTTGGAGGACATGCTCCGGGCCTGTATCATTGACTTCGGTGGGAGTTGGGACAGCCATCTACCATTGGCAGAATTTTCATATAACAACAGCTATCACTCGACTATTGGCATGCCGCCATTTGAAATGTTGTATGGGAGGAAATGTAGGACCCCGGTTTGTTGGGGGGAAATTGGACAGAAGGATTTTGCAAGTCTCGAAGTGGTCAAAGCTACTTCTGAGAAATTTGATCAAATCAAGGCTCGTATGAAAGCCGCAAAAGACAGACAGAAATCATACGCGGATAAGAGAAGGAGGGATTTAGAGTTTCAAGTAGGGGACATGGTACTGTTGAAAGTATCACCGTGGAAAGGAATCATTCGGTTCAGAAAGCGTGGCAAACTAAGTCCAAGGTTTGTCGGACCTTTCGAGATTGTAGCAAGAGTGGGTCAAGTTGCTTACAGACTCGACCTACCCGTCGAGCTTAGTGGAATACACCCTACGTTCCACGTGTCGCACTTACGCAAGTGCCTAGCTGACGACACAGCTCACATACCTTACGACGAGATCGAAGTGGATAACAGTCTAAATTATGTAGAGGAACCAATAGCCATTCTTGACCGAGCTGAGAAACGATTACGCAATAAGTCGATTCCTTTAGTCAAAATACAATGGAAACACAGAAAGGGGTCCGAGGCTACTTGGGAGAAAGAAGACGAGATGAAGGAACTGTATCCCCAGTTGTTTAACGTGTAACAGGTTTCGAGGACGAAACCTCATTAAGGAGGGTAGACTTGTAACATCCCAAATAATGACAAGATAAATAGAAAAGGGAAATAAAGTGGGCTTGGCCAAAATTTCGGCCCATGGGCCGAAAAGAAAAGGGGGAAACCCCATTACAAAACAGCAGCTTCAACCCAACCCCTCTCATTTCATCTTCCTGCGCAAGAATACTAGAGAGAGAGAGAGAGAACGATCGGCTTGTGAAGAAAACCGCAAGGAGAAGACTCAAGGGCTCGGGAATCATCCGTCTCCACCATTTCAGCGCATAGCAACAGAAATCGGGCCTGTTGAGGTAAGCATCGCCTCTGATTCTGAGTCTTTGCATGTCTCGGGTTTAAATCAAATAAAGATACGATTTTCGCATATGAAACTTGAAACAAATCACGTATTTGAACTCAAGAACGATAAAGGAAGGTGTTTAACGTAAAATGTTCAAGGTTTAATCGATTGGAAATAAGTTGGCTGGAGCAAGGTTCTGGTCAGGGAAGATGCAGACCCATGACTCGAAACTATAGTTTCGATATGTACAGACCCGTCGAAACTACTCTAGTTTCGATAGTCATGTTTGACTCGAAACTATCTAGTTTCGATAGCAGCCAATGACTCGAAACTACCATAGTTTCGATAGGAACTCAGGACTCGAAACTACCTAGTTTCGAGTGTCACCTTGAACCTAAACTAAGATTTTTCATAAGTAAATGACTCGAAACTACCATAGTTTCGATAGGATCTCATGACTCGAAACTACCTAGTTTCGATAGAAGGATTATGACTCGAAACTACCTAGTTTCGAGTGTAAGACCATAGCTCGAAACTACCATAGTTTCGATGCGACCCACCTCCCGAAACTACTGAGTTCAAGCATAGTAATGTCTAGTGTCATCTAGGAGCACCATCTTATGTGTATGACTTTATTATACAGATCGTGAGTGACATTAGTGAAGCCCAGTAGCCAGCTTAGTGTATTACAGAAACTACTCATCAGGTGAGTTCTATGTGCCCCTTTTTATGTTATGTGCAAATGTTTTCAAATGTTTTGGGGCTGAAGTGTATACACTAAGTGAATAAAGTTTATGAATGTTAATGTGATCATATGTGTTATACAAGTATATATATATATACCTATACACGAAAGAGAAATTATGAATAAAGAATGAAAAGCATGATTATAAAGAATGAATGAAAGTATAACACAAAATGAAAGAATGAAATCTTGCTTTATATCCATGTATATATTGCTTGCAAAGAATGAATTGAATGAATGTCATAACATATAAGAATGAAATCTTGCTTTATATCCATGTATATATTGCTTGCAAAGTACAGAAAATGTTATGGACGCTTCGATGATAACGGCTACTTCGGTAGACGGACGACCATGTGACTATTTTACAACCGGGACAAGTGCGTTCCTTCATCAGCTAGGACGTACGGATGCCATTACAGGACGGTCGAAGCAATTGGCATATTATAGTAGAACGGTTGTATAAATAATAGTCGCATGGGAAACGGATACCTTCGGGTAGACGGGCGAATATGACGGACTACGACGGTAGGACGGTTGTAAGTCATGACGGACGGCCAAAGATTGCCGGACGGTTGTAAGAATAAAAATGACGGACGGCACTAGTTGTCGGACGGTTGTAAGTATAGGTGGGCCATGACGATGGACCACGGCGATTGTCTTTGTGACATTCGTAAACAAATGACGGGTTGATCACCCTTACAGAGTATGACCCATGAATGTAAATAAAGAAAAGAAAAAGGGTGAATGCATATATATATTTATGTATGAAATCACCAAAAATACAGAAAAGGAAATACAGAAAAGAAAGATGAAAGAAAGGCAAAAGTTATGAATACGTATTTATATGAATGATTATACAGTAATGCATATTTATACCTATAAAGAAAAGAATTTTTACAGCAAATTGCATTAAACTAGAACTCACCAGCGTTAGCTGACTTTTAGTATACATTTCAGGTAAAGGAAGAAAAGGTCGTGCGATGGCGTGAAGGTTACCCGGCACAAGACTGACATCCCACTTTTGTTTGTTAAGACAATGTTGTGTTTTTAATTATTAAGACTTCCGCTGTTATGTAATGTAATTGAATGAAGAATGTTTTAAATTTAAGTTCAGTATTTATGGCTATGTTTATGAGTAAATCCAACAAGTGAGGTCACCCGGGAAAGGGGCCTTACACTCAAGTTCATTTAAAACATTTCCCTTACGAGAACTCTCATCACAATCATCTTCTAATCTTACATAATTTGACTCTGCACATGAAGCAAAACTGTCAGAATCTAAAGATTTAATGTAATAATCAGCAAATAAAATGAAAACATACGGTGTATGAGCATGAGTAACAAGCATATCAACAAATCTACCTGACTTAGAATAAGGTGGAGGGTGAGAATTATACCCGAGACCTTCTGTGGCTTTTCTGTTAATTTTTTTTTATCAATTATTCCAAACAAAATTTTCTGATCCATGCCCATGTGTTCAATTTGCAATTTAGCCTTTTCAACCTTTTGAACACTCTCAGTTAAAATTTTATTATTGTTGGTTTGAGTGGTAAGTTGCACAATTAAAGATCAGTTTTCTCTAGAAATATCATGAATTTTATTTAAATATAATTTCTCATTTTTAGCCACAGAATCATACATCACCTTTATATGTTCTCGTTCGTCAACAAGGCCTGGTTGATGAATCTATATTTCTGAATTTTATTTAAACAAGATTTAGCATTGCAAAGTTTAGAAACAACCTCAGCTGGTACAGCAACAAGATCCTCAGCTGGCTCAATCATGACACACTTCCCTCTCTCCTCAATATCTACCATCAAAGCTTTATCAGCTACCTCATCAGTCTGTTCTCCCTAGTAATAGTGTCCATCAGCTTGACATACTAGAGCTGTGGAGCTGGAAGATGTGGTGTTGGATTTGGGAGAATTAGCAGCTTGCTTTCCTGAGGAGTTCTTCTTCTCATGCTTATCCTTTGTTGATGGCTCCTTGCAATTCCTAGCAAAATGACCCAGCTGGTCACAGTTGTAGCACCTCACCTTATTTATGTCAAATCCCAGTGTCTTTCCTTGCTTGAATATATCCATACCAGTCCTTTTGATGAATCTCTTGGCCCTTAGAGTCAACATGGCCATGCAAAAATCAATATCCATCTTCTCCAAGTCATCAGGGTTGATCTGCTCCAAGTCATCAGGTTGAAAATTGATGTCAAGTTTCTAGAAATCAGTGCATCATAGCACGACATGAAGGCAATCATGATAGGTAAGTATTCATCAGGGATCATAGTGATTGGCTTTTGTGAAGAAGAGGAGCTAGTAGATTGAATTCCAGCAGCAGAAAGAGGAACATCAGTCTGGAAGTATGACATAGTAGAACTTGAGGAACTTGATCCGGCAATAAGAGCGGTGTTTCCAGACTGATTAGTTGGAGTTACATTCCCTTTCTTGATTTCAAGCTCATAAGGCTCAAGAATTCTAAATAATTCCTGTTGAGATAAGTTGTTCAGTTTCTCAGTATTCTTAATCATGATGCGGTACATGTTCCATTCTTCGGGGAGTGCATCAAACAGCTTCTTGTTCATATCAACAGTGGGGTATTCAACATCCATAACCTTCAGCCTAGACACAATGCTAGAGAATCTGATTATCAAATCAGCCATAGATTCTCCACGAACACTGCTGAACATTTCATATTGCTTCTTGAAAAGATATCTCTTGCTCTCTCTAACATCAACATTTCCTTCAAATCTTGTACACAGAGCCACCCATAAATCTTTAGCTGTGGTTTACTCAGCAAATGTGTTAAAAATATCCATAGGAAGAGCCATGGCAATTGTTCCATAAGCCTTGTTATCTCTAGCAATTAGGGCAATGTCCTTTTCATCATATTCAGCCACAGTTTTAGGACGCTGAACATCTGCAGTAGTGGTAACTGGCTTATGAGGACCATCAATGATTGAATTCATTAGGGTGTGATTATGGAATTGAAAGTAGGTCTTCATCTTTTTGGTCCAGTCATCAAAGTCTCTTGTAGATACCATAAAAGGTGGTTTGTTTCCTCCAGAGTACTCATTAGTGCTTGAAGATGCCACAACTTCAGAAAGTAAAGTCCAACAGAAGATAGTTTCGGGTGAGAAAAGCTGATCGAAACTACTAGTTTCAATTGAGAAGATGCTACCCGAAACTCCTAGTTTCGATAGACAAGCAGAACCCGAAACACCTAGTTTCGATGATGAAGACTTGGCAGCAAATTAAACTAAAACAACAGAAACTACTAGTTTCGATTGAAACTAGTTTCAGGAGACAATAGTTTCAGGTGACCAAGCTGCACAAGTTAGTTTCGATAGAACCAGACAAAAAGCTAGTTTCGATGATACCTTCTCAAGAAAACAAGTACAGACAAGAAGTTTTGATAACCAACCGAAAATCATAAGTTGTCCCCCAGTAGTTTTGATACCTTCTTCTTCAAGCTCCAGCAGACTCTATTGATGAAAAGCTTCAAATATCAATAAAAAATGAAATAGCAATCCAATCCAACGAAAATCTTCCAAATACATTTCTGAATACGAATCCAATCTTCAAAACAGAGAATCTCGAAGAAGTATCCCAAAACTGATGAAACAGTGCCGTAAAACCAATAAAACAGTACTTCAACAAACCTAGATGCAGAAAAACCCAAAAACACACCAAAAATCACCTAAAATCAATCACAATAACCTGAAAATACTCAAAAACCAAGAGCATAAAGCTCTGATACCAATTATAGGTCCTGATTTTATACAAAATCACTCAAACAGATCGATTGCACACACATGTGGAATCTGTGTATGGTGGTGAAACAGAGGAGATAAACAGAAATGGTGATAATAACAGGCTAACCACACTCAGAATCAACACAAACTGATATGAAATTGTAAGAACAATAGTTGAATAAACTGCAAAATATGTATTGATTCAAAAAAACAGTGAAAGAGAGAATACAAGGGTTACAGCCGCTATCCACACCCTAAATATTCTCAAACTAGGCTATTTATAGTGAGTAGACAAGCATCGAAACTATGCTTAGTTTCAGTTGAGCATTTACAAGTGAAAGAACAACTTGTCGAAACTCCCTATCTATCGAAACTACTAGTTTTGATTGAACAAACCTCAATCAAAACTAGGTAGTTTTGATGTCCCAAACATAACTAAAATAAAGCAGTAAATTACATTAAACTGAAATAATATAAATACATGAAAACTAAACTACTATTATTCAAAATACATTGATGACATCAACTTAGAAAATACAAGACTCTACAAATTTTGAGTGTATAACAAGTTCGGAAGTTTTTAGAATTTTTTGATGGCCAGAAAACTGACCGGAAAAAGTGGTTGGAGCAGGTTCAAAAAGTGTCCCGCGTACTTGCCTTTTTTAGCATCAAATATTTTGTTCGTGCGTACTTGACAAGTACGCAAGCCATCTTCCCTTTGACTGATTTGTAGACCTAGAAAAAAATACAATTCTCGCATGTTGCTCATTTCAAACTTTGACTTCATCACCCTTTCGAATTCTCTATACATATCTTCAATTGTAGACCAGAAAATAATGTCATCCATGTAAACTTGCACTAGTAGAATATCTCCCCCTGCTTTCCTTATGAAAAGAGTTGAGTCAATTTATCCAAAATTGAAACCTTTGGACAATAATTGCTTTGATAAAGTCTCATACCACGCCCTTGGTGCTTGATGAAGACCATAAAGTGCCTTATCCATCGTTGTACACCTTATTTGGATGTTGCAGGTCTTCAAAACCAGGTGGTTGAGTGACATAGACCTCTTCATGAACCTTTCCATACAGGAAAGCACTCTTCACATCATGTTGATAGACCTTGAAGCCGACAAAGGATGCATAAGCCAGAAACAATCGGATGGCCTCAAGTCTAGCAACTGGGCATACACCTCTGTGTAATCTAAGCCCTCTTGCTGATAAAAACCTTGAACAACCAACCTTGCCTTATTCTTCACCATGACGTGTCGATCGTCCGTCTTGCATTTGAACACTCATCTAGTATCAATTGGATGTACACCTCTCGGCAAGTCAACCAAATCCCACACATGCAACTTTTGAAACTTAGACAACTCATCTTGCAACGCCTCTATCCAACAGTTGTCTGCGAGAGCCTCGTTCACATTCTTCGGATCAACTTGGGATACGAATGCAGCATGCAAACATGTTTCCATGATACATGTGTCAAGAATCTCTACATATAGACTAGTGTTCTCAGTTATGGTTCTATGACAAGTTTGAACGCCAACATCAGGATCACCAATGATGTTGTCAATTATATGATTCTTATGCACTCTCGTCTCAGGCACTAGAGGTTCCTGGATATCTGACTCGAGATTTGTGCTTAACTCCCCCACATCATGTGTACAAGAAGAAGAATCAATATTTAGAGGATCAACTAGAGCTTTATTTCCTTCCAAATTGTTAGGACCAGCTTGAGCATAATTTCCTTCAACATCTGTACCATCTTCATTATCGTTATCATGAGTCCTATATGCAGATGCAACATTACGATCAAAGGTAGGGATAGGTACGGTGGATCTTGTTGAGAAATTGGAGTCATCGTCGCCTCTACAGTAGTGATACAAATTGGCAGCATCTTCAACAGACAAACCGGGAAGGTTGAATGACTTGAAGAGTGCATCATAATCAAATCCCTAAGCTAGACCTATTGAATCTGGTGAAACACTGTGTTTACTGCAATCCACTTCCAACCACTCTTCAACTGAACAAGTTTCAATATTGTACACCTTTTGCACAAAGAATTGGTAACATATCCTAAGAAGATGCCCTCCACTGCCTTTTCATGAAATTTGGATTTGCGATCCTTGGACTGTAACAATAAAGAACAGGGACTATCGAATGGAACTAGATAGTCTAGATTGGGAGGTTGATTGTTGATCAACTCAAAGCAAGTCTTGTTGTGACGCTTCACCACTAGAACTTGATTCAAAACGTGGCATGTTGTGTTCACCGCCTCAGCCCAGAAGGTTATTGGCAGCTTCACATCTGACAGTATTGTCCAAGCAGATTCAATCAAAGTTCTATTCTTTCTTTCTGCTACTCCATTCTGCTGAGGTGTGTACGACGCACTGAATTCATGACGAAACCATTCTTGAGACTAGAAAAGCTCCATCATGTTGTTCTTGAACTGCTGTTATCACTTTGAATTCTTCTAACCTTTAACTTGCATAAAAATTTCAAACTCAAGATCAGATATTGAAGAGTCTCAACAGTCTCATCCTTTGTATCTAAAACATGCACCCGAGAAAAACGTGAGAAGTCATCAGTTACAACTACACAGTATAACTTTCCTCCAATACTTCTCATACTTATCGGCCTAAACAAATCCATGTGCAAGAGCCCTAAACGAGTATCAATAGAGTTTTAGGTCATGGTCTTGTGAGATTTTCTTTGTTGTTTTCTCTTTTTACAAGGCATACGGTCATCTGCAACGGAAAACCTCACCTTAGGAACCCCGGTTACCAAAAAGTTTCGGACAAGATGATTCATTTTTCTATAAGAAATGTGTCCGAGTTTCCTATGCCATAAGATTGAGTCAATTTATGTCGCTTTGGTAAGCAAACAAGTAGCAACTGATGAGGTGGTTTTTTCCACACTCATATTAATTTGATAAATGTCGTTTGTTCTTGACGCTCGCATTAGAGTCCACTCTTCAGGAACCACAAAGCCAGGCTTGAGAACCAGACATTCAGACTTGTCAAACATCACCGACTACTCATTGTCACACATTTGGGAGGCACTCAACAGGTTATACTTCAGCTGCTTGCAATAGTTGACATTTTTGAAACTAATACATCCATTTGAAACCACGCCTTGACTTGTTATACTACCACCTTTTTCACCTACAAAGGCCATATAGCCACCTCTGAATGGTTAACATCTTGAAGCAGGGCCATGTTGCATGTCATGTGCCCAAAGCATCCACTATCAACATACCATCGGTTACCAATAGTTCCTTTTGGATGTCCCCGCACAAGTCAAAAGAAATTAGTTAGATTTGGAGACCCAAGCCATGGTGGTCTTGGGTCGTCCATTTTTCTCAAAATAAACAACTTCAATTAACTCGCAGTCATGACTATTCAAAATTGGTGACTCTTTTGGAGAGTATAAATTAGAAGATTAAGAATGTTTGGTTTTCTTTCTCCACGACCTCCGATTCTTTTTTATTTTGAACATTGGGTTTACTATTGTCAACAGATGGTCAACTAGACGAAGTATCACCTAACCGACAATCATCAAACTTTTCTTCAAGTTTTCTCAATTTCTTATTCCTCCTTCTCCTCTATGGCTTGGAAAGTTTCATCACAGGTTACTCACCAGATTGTTTACTACCAGAGGTAGATACACCAGGACTAGCAGGTTGCTTATCCCATTTCAGTACATATGGTACAACCACACGTTTTGCTTTTGGCTTTACCATTTGTTTGACGGGTGGTTCCACCATTTTTGAAATAGGACTGTTTTGTTGCTTGACCGGTGGTGTCTTAGGGGATGCAGCCTGTTGTGGAACGATTAGCTTCTTTCGATGATTCTTTTCTGGACAGTTCACAAGGATGTGATCTGTTGTACCACAGTGAAAGCAAGATCTTTTCTCTTTGTAAATTCTCCTATAAAGCTCCTTGATTTGGGATGTAGAGGATTCAGCTTGATGAGTAACAGGAGAATTTTGATAAACAATAGCTTGTGCTTGACCTGATAGTGATCGACTTATGGGAGTGTAATGCCTTTTGATGTTTTCAAGAAAATTCTTTCCAAATTTATTAGCAAAAGTTTCTTTCTTTCCTTGCTTAATGGTTTTGAAACCCCCATAAACCAAATTTTTCAATTTATCATTTGACTCAATCGTATCAGGTTTAGTTAAAATACAATTATCGCGGTTAGTGACAATGTTTTTCAGTATCTTAGGTTCATCAAACATCTCTTGTGAGACAACTC
This sequence comes from Smallanthus sonchifolius, assembly GCA_023525975.1. Taxonomy (NCBI): domain Eukaryota; kingdom Viridiplantae; phylum Streptophyta; class Magnoliopsida; order Asterales; family Asteraceae; genus Smallanthus; species Smallanthus sonchifolius. Next base: position 39,818,480 of record CM042034.1, on the reverse strand, counting down.
CCTCAACCTTGTTGTCATCATTAAATTCATCAGAATAAAACTCCTCATCTTTATTAGAAGCTGAATCAACGTTAATAGAAGATTCATCTAGAAAGGATAGATCAATTTCAACTGGACCATTGGCAAACTTGCCGTTAACCGGTGGAGGAATGGCATTAGTACCTAAGCCTTTGCCACTCACTTGTCGCACGAAAGACTCGTAGTGTTCCACCACAAAACGAGAGTTTTTCAACTTCTCAAGTTTGTCACTTAACTACAGGATCTCATTTTGCAGTTTGGCCATCTCCACAGTTTTCTTCTCTAGCTACTTATAGGCAACATTTAAATGAAATTGTTGTTCACTGATTTTTATTGAAAAATCTTGAATGTCTTTCTTAAGAGTTTCAATTGAACCTTTGAAACGTTTTTCATTTTCCTTGTACTTTAGTGCTGTACCACGTAGAGGTTCGAGTTGATCATGGATGCGATCATTCTCGTACTTTAAGATCAAACAATTAGATAAGAAACAGCAGCAAAAGAATTAGAATCTACCTTACTCGACGAGTTTGAAGCTTCTTCTATAGCCATTAAAGCAAGTGTAGATTCAGGTTGGTCAGCAACATCTGCTTCCCTTTCTTCAGCTTCCATCATCTCAACAATTTTAGCCATCAATCTCAGCTGAGTCTGAGCAATTATGGCATCCTCCAAATGAACTCCCGGTCAAAACTATCATCCCGTTGAACCACCAATGCATTGTATGATGCTCCTTGGTTCTGACTTCGGTTGTTCTAATTGTTGAAACTCTGGTTGTTACCTGGACTTGGTCGAGTAGAACGAGAAGTTGGTGGTTTGTTCTTCTGACATTCTCTTGCAAAGTGCCTGAAGTTCTGACACTTGTAACATTTAGCCTTTGACTTGTCAAACCTGACTCTTGTATTAGAATGCCCACCAATAAATTTTCTTCCAGTTCTTCCCAGAAAACGCTTAGCCCTTCTCAATATCATTGCCATATTCCATTGAATATCAACATCTTCTATGTCATTAGGATCAACTAGGTTGAAATCTTCTTCAATGGTCTTAGGATCTGTAAGCTTCCCACCGATAAAGTTCTCGTAGACAAGCATACAAGATGAGAATAAGGTGACATGATCCGCAATAATTTTGGCTATAGCATTTTGGTGAGTTAATGATGTAGATGTGGGGCTTCTTAAGGAATTTTTATCATACGAACTAGACCCTGATGGATCAAAACATGTAGAATTCCCACAACTATAACATTTGTGTTTTTCCATTTCATTGTATTCATTGTACAAGCCCATGTAATCCAAGTGTTCATTATACATTATGCATTGTACAAGTTATTATAACACATGATCAATCATAGTCATCTTTATAAATGCATTCATATTTCAACACATCATATTATACATCATTTTAAAAAAAATTATTTCCACTAAACATTTTTATATCAAATGACTCATATTTTCTATGGACTTAAAACTCTATCAAATTTCATATTTATGTTCCATAAATATACCAGACTTGTGATATATATATATATATTTATTCACTATATTATTATAAACTTTTCTTAACTAATGCACTAACTAATTTAAGGTATCATGATTTTAATTCCGAATTTTCTTTTTGATGAATTATATTCATAGGAGTTATTGTAACAATTAAGTTATAAGTTTCAATATTTAGAAATCTAGAAAGTCTAAAACCACACATTTATAAGGTTCTTTCGTGTACCTTTTATAAAAAAACTAATACTTAATAGATCATGTAGGTCCCTCGGGTGTGGCGGATCGTCACATGCAAGTGTGTTCCTGAGTCGGACCGGGTGCGGAATACCCGTGACTAGGTGGAGAGTCTTACAACACAAAGTAAACCGACAAGAGCATCACTTTAAACTTTCGTCTATTATAAACACTTGAAGGTTACAGAGAGAAATACTGAGTATACAATGTCTGCGTATATGACTGCGTACTTGTCTACTGTCAACCTATCCTATTTATACACGACCTGAACTCTGCGCACTTAAGTGCGCAGGGCAAATTGCTCATGTGTACTTAGCAAGTACGCAGAGTATTCTTGCGTACTTGCTAAGTACGTAGGAACTAATTCCTGCGCACTTACTAAGTGCGCAAAACACAGAGATTTTAGCAACAATCAATATGCATTAGTAAATACAACTCGATAACTAATACATACAGACTCTTACAAACAAAGACAAATACATACAATGAAAGTACAAAACTAAGACTCTATCCAGAGTGTTTGTCACACAAAAGTGCTTCAACAAACTCCCCCTTGACAACAGCTCTGGATCATCTTCGGTCTTCAATCTTCAGTCTTCACAGCTCTGCATCTTTAGCTTCCATCTTCTTCTTGTAGTCAAGGCAAAACTTGATCACCTTGTCATTTTTAGAAGCAAGGAACTTCGTCCATTCGTCCGTATGCATGCAATACATGTCCGCTAGTGCCTCCAGATCTTTAACAGAGAAGTTAATGAAGCAGACTTCATCAAATACTCTGATCAGCTCCCTTGGTACTAAGCTTCCACTATCTGACCATACCTTTCCTATCACCACAGCCTCGCCCGTTTTTGGATCTACATACTAGTACCATATGTTACTGAGGATATCCTAAGATAACTTGCTCAGGGGAATCTTGGTTTCACATAGCACTGGTTTGTATACCGGTTTTTTTAAGCGTTTCTTAGTTACAGGATGTCTAGCATTTTTATCCTTGACTCGCTTGGGCACTTGAGGCTTAAACACTTCAAATTTCCCAGATCTTGCTTCACGCTGTAGAACCTGCCACAAACCCATCGCTACTGCGTGATTTGAGTGACCCAACAGCTCTCGGTTTGCTAGGTTCACGAGGTCGTATCTTGGTAAGGATTTGAAATCTTCACTGGTTGGTTTCAAGTATTGAACCCCCCAGATCGCTTGATAGCGAACAACTGCTTATCTTCCTCGAACCTCACAGCTAAGATCATCCCTGTTGCTCCATGTTTGTCTATTATAGAAGTCTTTGGCCAGACTGGAGCAGGATCCTTTGATGAACTAGCAGGAAAATCTTTATCTTTTCGTGCCTCTGGATCCACAGGTGTAGGGTCGGCTGGGGAGGCTTCAGTCGATGCTTCAACATTACTAGCAGTCTCGACTGAACCTGTGTCGAGCTGAGATTCAAAGGATGGATCAAAGGATGGAACTTCAAAGGTCTCTCCATCTTTAAACTCATACTCGCCTTCCCCATCGCCCTTGGGAATTTCAATAACTACATCATCATCTTCATCCCAATCATCACCAGAGTCGATCTCTCCTTCTTCAAGATTGTAGAGAGCCTCGATCTGTGCTTCCTTGGAATAGTCAGGCTCTAAGTATAAGATCTCATCGTCAGATAGATCCTTTAGAACATCAGCCGCTGACTTTTCTTTATCACCACCAGAAGTATCACCACCTTCCTGATGAGTAGACTCCCCCTCAACCATTGGAATAGCATAAATGGGCACGATTGCCAAAGCTTGTTGCTCACTTCCACTAGGACCGACTTCAGGATCCTTGTCTTTGTCATCATCCTTTGTCAAATCAACAAGATGACAAGGCTCATCACCAGTAGGTTTGGATGTCTTCTCCTTCTCTTTCTCTTTCTCCCCCTGAGCATCAAGCTTCTTGGTCAGATCAACAACTAACTTGACCATCATTTCATGCTCTTTTCGCTGCGCGTCAAACCGAAGCTCAAGAGACGACCCGTGTCCCAGAATCATGTTGTTTGTCTTGATCAGTAGCTCGTTCTAGGCCATCACATTAGCTAGTCTCTCCTGCGTCCTAGCCCTTTGGCTTCTCAGAATGGTAACCTCGTCCACCAACGAATTTATCTGAGCCTGTTGAGCCTCAGACTCCTCCTTTGATTTCCGAACGGTTTCAAGTAGAGCAGCGACTTGGGTTTCCAGAGTTTCTATCCTTGCATCATTTGGATCAGGATGTCTGGATGTAGACGCTTCAGCATTATGAAGTGGGGATGAGAAGAAAGTATCAAAGTCAAACCCCCGAGTAAAATCTCCATAGTTGTAGGGTTGACTGATAGGTTTAACGGTGGTAGTAGGGATTGTGGATGTGATGATGGTTGTAGGAGTGATGGAAGGTGTGATGGTGACTGACTCTGTAAGAATCGGAGTAGTCACCGCCACAAGGTCAGATGATACAGGGAGGGTTACTATCACAGGTACCTCCTCTGTGATAGAAGTGACCGCCACATCAGGTTGTACCTGTGGCCTTCTCCGTTGTCGCCGGTATAGTTGCTGTGAAGGTGGGGTAGATGCTGAATCAGTACTTCCAGCCGAAACTTGTACTTGCTGCTGAGTACTAACCTCTACCTCACTGGAAATAGCATGATGCTGCCTATCCCCCCTACGTTTGTTTACACTTTCACGTCTTTGTCTTTGACTAGTAGCGTCAGAGTCAGAATCTGACTCATATTCACTGCTTGTTGACTGTCTCTTTCTCTTCGAAGACGACTCAGGAAGGGTCACCTTCGTCGTTCTTCTCGGGTGTGCCTGTGATGGTGCATCATCAGAATCAGACTCTGTCTATTCGGTGTCGGATCCTTCAGCACCATCATTACCTGCTTCTTCGTCTCCACTTTCAGACGATTCATCCACACTTTCAACATCCTCCTCTTCTTGTTGTTCGTCAGAATGTCCACTTAGTTCTGGCTCCGAGTCGTGGCTAAACCATCTCCAGTCATCTGGTGCCACATACGCTTCATTTATCAGGTGGCCAAAGAGTGCGGTGTGCTCAGGGGTAGGTTCTACACTGCCTGGATTTAAGAATTGTGCAAACACCCTCTTGTCCACCCTCTTGACTTGCAATCTCTCCCCAGTAGCAGGTAGGTTTGGCAACGCATCATCAATCAGTAGTTGCACAAACCTTAGGTATAACAGGAATCGAAACCTCTCAGCTGTATTTATCTGATCATTTAAGGCTTTGAAGACATATCTTGAGAAGTTGTAACCCCTGTTGAGAGATAAGCCAACCATGGCTGCTGCAAGATCATGATCCATTGCATCCTTTCCTGCCTTTCTTGAAGAGATGCACATGATCATGACGTGGGCAAAGTATATCCATTGATCGAGCGCCCCACATTTTCTTGTATGAAGCATAATCTCTTACACCGACGTATCCCATACGCTGCCTCCAACATCCATCCACAAAGTAGTCAGGATAAGCTGTTGGGTCGGTGGAGAGATCTTGGAACTGTAAGACCCATCTAATTGTGTCCTCAGAAAAGGCGATGTCATGACCTGCCACGGTAGCCCGTATAACATTAGGGGTTACCGTGCAGTCATGTTCCGCGGTCTCCCAGAACTGCTCCGGATACGGTCTTGATACTATCGGGTCTGCTGATATAGCATAGCTGATCCTTGAACGGTTCAAGAAGTCAACTATCTCTCGGTATTATAGTGCAACACCCTTCCATTCTGGTTCTGTATGTGCTAGGAGATTGAACTCACTGGTAAACGCACGAGCCATCATTGCAAAAAGACACATAAAACATAATAAGAAAAAGAAGTTTCATTGGAATTGAATACACATGACTTAGTATAGCAGTTACTCATTGAACTGAAATTTCAGACTTAGAAAATTTCACAAGTGTTGGTCCTGCGTACTTAGCAAGTACGCAGGGTTTTGTTCTTGCGTACTTAATAAGTACGCATGAATTACTTCTTGCATACTTGTTAAGTGCGCAAGAAACGCACTTGTTCAGTTTTTCAGAAATCCAACTTTTTCAACAGATGATCAAAATTGATGTGGAATATGGTCACCACCAGGTCGAAATACATGATTCTAGCCTATGGGACCAATATCAACACCAATTACCCGCTACATTAGTCACATTTTGACCTAAATGACGACCAACGAACCGACGGTCAAAATCAAAACAAAGTCAAAATCAATAAACATTAAGGACGATTAAGGACTGAATAAGGATCGATTGTTGATTCTAAGCAAGTTTTAATTATAGTGTGTTACCAAAACAACCAAAAAATTGTCCAAAAATCAAGATTCAACCCTAACTAGTTTAAAGTCTAAATCGGCCCAGAAGTCGCGATTTTGTGGATGGAATGTCCTTAGATTCTCACCAAGTGATTGTAATACGATGATGGAACTAGAAAAGGGACGAAAAACCGGTTAAGAACACTCGAAGTTTTTGAGTAAAAGTGGCAGAGGGAATTCAACAGGCGAAAATAATTTGAATGCGATAAAACTCTGAAAATTTTCTAAGTCCTGTATATATACCCACCCCAAATTGGTCTTGCGTACTTGCTAAGAGCACATGACTTAACTCCTGCGTACTTACTAAGTACGCATGACTTAAGTCTTGCGTACTTGTTAAGTACGCAGGGTTTACCTCATGCGCACTAATCAAGTACGCAGAGACCCCTTGTGTGCTCAAACTTTTAACTCAAATTATGAAGATTTCAAGTCAAATAACGAACAAGATAAAAAACATTCAATCAAGAGGATTCAAGATCAATTCAAGAAGGTTAAACACAAATATTTTTGGCTTTTCTGAATAAAATTGAACTATACACAAACTTAAAATATTTTTGATCTTTTTAAGATAGAAATATACACATATTCACACAAACTATTTTTGATCAAATACACGAGCAGAGGATCATATCAGGCTAACATATAGCAAAAACGATACAATATAAACATCAAAGAATATGGGATCATGTCATGGATTACTATTTATTCATACGTAATAAGCACATAAACAAGTAATTCAAGTTGACAATATTATAAGATTTGAAACTATAAGCATCTTTGTATCACGTTCTTGTGTGTTAAGGTATTAATTATAAGATATACAATGTGTACCCCACTGATATGCTATAGTAATGTAAGTTGCACTCTCAAGGTATCTAAGATTTTCCCAATTATTTTCTAAATTTTCAGAATGAAGCTACATCAATTAGCACAGGAAAAATCAAGCAGAATCCATAAGGATTATCAGGAATCATAAGATTCAGAATCGAGTGATTCATTTGTCTTGGTTTCATTTGATTTCTTCAGTGAATATCGGTATGATGATTCAGGATAATGAATATGGTGTTTGAGTATTAGGGTAGGGGAATCCAACTTTTATCTGGATTTTATTTCAATGAATCAGGAGTGATTCAAGGGTGAATACACGCTCCACGGTTGATGTAGAGACAAGTCTTGATTCAATCTCTTATTGCATACTTGTGAGTATGGGCAGTGAGATGAACCGCATAAATTGTGCTAAAGACATAACCCGAAACTGATCTCAGAAGAAAATTATTGCCAAAATCTAACATCTTTATCTGATAATGATCTTTTGTATTCTTTTACGCACACACACTAGCATACATGGGTTCAAATCACAGTTGTAGTCTAGATTTAGTTTCCACACTACTAGTGATTCAAAAATGCCTACAGCCTACTGACAATTCAAATTACTTGTAAATAAGCAGATTAAAAACATAACAATTTAAACAATTAAGTAAGCATGACGCAATCATTTCCCATATGAGCAGTCTATGGCGTTTAGATCATTTCTGATGTACTATCATTTCCTCTTTTCTCAAGATTACTTTGAAAATTTTCTCCATTTTCTATTTTGTTTGAAGTTTTGTAAAATATTTGAAAATTAAAAGAACTATATAGAAATTTTAAGAGAAATAAAATTTAACTTTCATGAATTGAATTGATTTAAGAAAAACAAGTTTTCACTCAGGATTAAACATTCCTATCAAGTTGACAAGATGCTCAAAACGGGATCGGTCAAACGCCTTAGTGAAAAGGTCAGCAAGATTGTCATCCGTGTGAACCTTTACAAGTTCAATTAAATGCTTTTCAGTACAATCACGGATGAAATGATGGCGAATTTCTATATGTTTAGTTTTGGAATGTTTCACTGGGTTATTTGTGATGGACATGGTGGCATTGTTGTCAATGAACAGAGGAGTTCCAGTGAAGTTTAAGCCGTAGTCTCTCAATTGCTGCTGGATCCACAATATCCGAGAACAACCGCTAGCTGCAGCAATGTATTCTGCTTGACATGTTTAGACAGAAACCGTTGACTGCTTCGTACACTGCCAGGAAACCAGTCTGTCTCCCAAGAATTAACATCCACCAGAAGTTGACTTTCTATCAAGGTTACAATCGCCATAGTCTGAATCAGTGTAGGCTTTGAAGTTAAATGACTGCTGCTTAGAGTACCAAAGACCCAATCGGGGTTTCCCTTTCAAGTATCTGAAAATCCTCTTCACAACTATCATATGGGACTCCTTCGGTTGTGACTAAAACCTTGAGCACAAGTACACAGCAAACATTATGTCGGGTCTTGAAGCTGTGAGATACATAAGAGATCCGATCATTCCATGGTACAATCTGCAATCCACCTCCTTTCCATCTTTGTCAGGATGTAGACCATGATTGACTGGGATAGGTGTGCCATAAGTACTGCTATCATTCAACTTGTATTTTGACAAGATGTCCTACACATACTTAGTTTGATGCAGATAAATGTCATCCTCTCTTTGACTGACTTGCAGACCCAAGAAGAATGATAGTTCACCCATGTTACTCATTTCAAACTTGGACTTCATCACCTGTTTGAATTCCCTACACATCTCTTCATTTGTAGACCCAAAGATAATGTCGTCTACATACACTGTACAAGAAGAATGTCACCTCCTACTTTCCTAATGAAGAGGATCGAGTCAATCTGTCCACGGTCGAAACCATTTGACAGTAGATGTTTAGATAATGTCTCATACCATGCCCGTGGCGCTTGATGAAGACCATAAAGTGCTTTGTCGAGCTTGTACACTTTATTGATATTATGTGGATCTTCAAAGCCGGAATGTTGAGTGACATAGACGTCTTCATGTACTTTTCCATACAGGAAAGCACTCTTCACATCAAGTTGATAGACCTTGAAGCCAACATATGAGGCATAAGCCAGAAACAATCGAATGGCTTCAAGTCTAGCAACTGGGGCATATACTTATGTGTAATCCAAGCCCTCTTGTTGATAAAAACCCTGAACAACCAACCTTGCTTTGTTCTTCACCACAACATGACGATCATCCGTCTTGCATTTGAACACCCATCTAGTGCCAATTGGTTGTATGCCCCATGGCAAGTCAACCAAATCCCACACATGAAACTTTTGGAATTGAGACAGTTCGTCTTGCATTGCCTCAATCCAGCAGTTGTCAGCGAGAGCCTCTTTCATATTCTTCGGCTCTAACTGGGACACGAATGCAGCATGCAGACATGTTTCCATGACACTAGTGTCAGTATCTCAGAGTAGAGACTAGTGTTCTCAGTAATGGTTCGATGACGAGTCTGAACACCGGCATGAGGATCACCAATAATGTTGTCAGTTGGATGATTCTTATGCACTCTCGTCTCTGGTACATTTGGTTCCTGAATTTATGAATCAAGGTTCTTGCTTAACTCCCCCATATCCTGTGTTCCAGAAGAAGAAGATTCAATGTTAATTGGATCAGCTAGAGCTTCATTTCCTACACTAGTGTTAGGATTAGCTTGAGCATCATTTCTGTCAACATGAACATCTTCACTGTTATCACCATTAAGAATTCCAGATGCGGATGCAGCATTGGAATCAGGAGTAATAATCGGTACAGTAGCACGAGTTGAGAAACTGGAGTCATCACTGCCACCCAATAATTCATATACATTTGCGGCATCAACTGCAGACAAATCAGGAAGATTGAATGACTTGAATAGCGCATCATAATCAAAACCCCAAGCTGGACTAGTTGGTTCTGGTGGAATGTTGTGTTTACTACAATCCACTTCAAACCATTCTTCGACAGTACGAGTTCCTATGTTGTACACTATCTTGCAAGGTGAGTTGGCAACGTATCCTAAGAAGATGCCTTCCACCGCTTTTGCATGAAACTTAGACTTGCGGTCTTTATACTGTAGAAACAAGGAACATGGACTACCAAAAGGAACTAGGTAATCAAGATTGGGCAGTCGATTATTGATCAACTCATAACAAGTCTTGTTGTGCCTCTTCACAACCAGAACTCTGTTCAAAACGTGACAAGCTGTATTAACTGCTTCTGCCCACAAAGTGACAGGAAGCTTTGCATCCGACAGCATCGTCCTTGCAGTCTCGATCAAGGTTCTGTTCTTCCGTTCTACAACTCCATTCTGCTGAGGTGTGTACGGGGCACTAATTCGTGACGGATACCCTTCTTGAGACAGAAAAGTTCCATCAAATTATTCTTGAACTCAGTTCCATTGTCACCCCTTATTCTTCTAACCTTCAGCTTGCACAGAGATTCCAAGCTCAGGATCAGGTATTCAAGAATGTCAGCAGTTTTGTCCTTCGTACCTAAAAAATGCACCGAAGAAAAACGTGAGAAATCATCAGTTACAACCAGACAGAATGACTTACCTCCAATACTCCTGATACTTATGGGCCCAAACAGATCCATATGTAATAGCTCCAAAGGGGTATCGATGGAGTTTTGGAGCTTGGGCTTGTGAGAATTTCGTTGCTATTTGCCCTTTTTACAAGGCATACATTCATCTGCAACGGTAAATCTCAGCTTAGGAACACCGGTTACCAAACCGTTTCGGACCAGATGATTCATTTTACGATAAGAAATATGTCCGAGTTTCCTATGCCACAAGATAGAGTCAAGTTATGTGTCTTTGGTAAGCAAACAGGTAGCAACTGATGAGGTGGTTGTTGCCACGCTCATATCAATCTGATAGGTGTCGCTTGTCCTTGGTGCTCTCATCAGAATCCAGTCTTCAGGAACTTCAAAACCAGGTTTGAGAATCAGGCATTCATTGTTGTCAAACATCACCGAGTACTCCTTGTCGCACATTTGGGAGACACTCAACAGGTTGTGCTTCAGCTGCTTGCAAAAGTTGACATTGTCAAAGCTGACACAACCATTTGACACCACGCCTTGACACATGATACTGTCGCCTTTCTCTCTAGCAAAGGCCACATAGCCGCCTCTGAATGGTTTCACGTCTTGAAGCAAGGCCATGTTTCCTGTAATGTGCTGGGAGCATCCACTATCTACATACCAACGGTTAGAGATAGTACCCTTCGGATGTCCCTGCACGAGTCACAAAAAGAATTAGTTAGATTTGGAGACCCAAGCCATAGTGGTCTTGGGTCGTCCGTCTATTTCAAAATAAACAACCTCTTTTATCTCACAGTCATGACTGTTCAAAATGGATGAATCTTTAGAAGAATTAGGACTAGGAGATTGAGAACTTTTAGATTTGGCAATTCAGGACCTCTTCTGTTTCTTAACTGGAACAGTAGACTTAGGTTCAACAACAGCCGATGAACTAATGGAAGCTTCACCTAATTGAACTCCAGTCAGCTGTTCTAGCTTTCTCAACCTCTTATTCCTTATCCTCCTCTATGGCTTAGAGAGTTTCACCAAATATTTCTCACCAGTAGGTGTACTACCAGAGGTAGATACACAAGGTATAACAGGTTGCGTTCCCTTTCTTGAAACAGATGGTTTAGCCTCAGAGGTTATATTTGGCTTTACCATCGGTTTTACTGGTGGTTTCACCACATTTGTCTTTGGACTTTTGGGATGCTTCACTTGTGGTGACTTAGGGATGACAGTAGGTTGTGAAACAATTGGCCGTTTCTCATTGTTCTTAGAAGGGCAGTTCATAATAATGTGACCAACCATACCACAGTGAAAGCAAGTCCTCTTGTCTGTGTAAGTCCTCCTATAAGGCTCATTAGATCTGGCATTAGATGACTCAGCATGATGAGCATGAGGAGTTGGTTTGTGAACAGGAGTTTGACCCGATATAGATTGGTTTTTGGGAGTATAGTATTTTTGCAAATTTTCTTTATAACCAAGCCCATAGTGAGCTGAAAAAGCTTCTTTCTTAACTTGATTAAGATTTTTATACCCCCCATAAAGCATTACCTTTAATTTATCATTTGATTCAATGATATCGGGTTCAGTTAAAATACAATTGTCACTATTAGTGATAATGTTTTTCTTGACTTTCTGTTCAGATAACAACTCCTCAGATACTACTCCTTCAGGGCAGGTGTTAATCGACCCATCATCAGAAGCAGTAAAGAACTCCTCATTAGATGCGGAGTTGGCCTTACTTGAGGAATCATCCTTGTTAGAGGAATCATCCTTACCTGAGGACTCATCAAGGCAAGTTAGATCAATGGCTACTAAGCCGTTGACAAATTTCCCGCTAACTGGTGGAGGAAGGGCATTAGTACCCAACCCTAAGCCATTCATTTTGTCTCACTACAGATTCGTAGTGTTCCACCAAAAAACGAGAATTTTTCAACTTCTCATTAGTACATTTCAACTGCAAGATCTCATTGTTCCTTTTCTCTAACCCCTTGTATGCAATATCCAAGTGAAGCTGTTGATCGCTCATTTTAAGTGAATAATCACGTTTTTCTTTCTTCAACGTTTCAATTGAATCTTTAAACCGTTTTTCATTTTCTTTGTAGCTTAAAGCTGCAATACGAAGGGGTTCGACTTTGTCTTGAAGCTTAGAGTTTTCAATTTTTAAGCCTAGACATTTGGAACAAGAAATGACAGTAAAAGGATTAGAATCTACCTCATTCGATGAATGTGATGTCTCTTGGATAGCCATGAGGGCAACATCAGTTGTAGACTCTTCTCGGTTAGCCACAGAAGCTTCCCGTTCCTCATCTTCCATCATCTCCATAATCTCAGCCATGAGACCAACCTGAGTTTGTGCAATAATGGCATCCTCCAGATGAACACCCAAATCAAAGCTTTCGTCCCGTTGAGCTACCAATGCATTGGACGATCCACTTTGGCTTTGATTGTGGTTGTTTGAGTTGTTGTAGCCTTGGTTGATTCCTTGGCTAGGTCTGGTGAAATCCGAAGCCGGTGCTCTGTCTTTTTGACATTCATGAGCAAAGTGTCCATAGTTCAGACACTTGTAGCACTTGGCCTTGGATTTGTCAAAACCAACCTTGGCATTAGAGTGCCCGCCAATGAACTTTCTTCCTATTCTGTTCAGGAAACGCTTGGCTCTCCTCAATATCATGGCCATATTCCAACGAATATCCATGTCCTCCATGTCATCTGGATCCACTTGATTAAAATCTTCTTCAATTGTTTCAGGATCTGTAAGCTTGCCACCAATGAAGTTCTCATAGGAAAGCATACATGACGAAAATAAAGCTACATGATCTTCAGCTATTTTGGCTATAGCTGACTGGTTAGCTGAAGATGTAGCGGGAGGATTTCTTGAGGGATGTTGTTGATGAGATCAGAACCTGATCCAGATGCTGCATAACATGCATGACCACCACAAGCCTTCACAGTTTCTTCCTCATGAGAGTTTCCAGAGAAAAGGGCAATTCCAAAGCCCGATGACTTGGTTGTAGAAGACGTCCCATGATACATTGAAGGGTCTTGTATCTGAGGTCTTCCTTAGCTCTCCTTCCTTTTTAGGTTCATGTCATGAGCTTGAACCTTTCCAATTGCCTCATTAATTATCATCTCATAGAACTTAGAATTCTCTCTCATCAGGGTTGTGTACATCTCAAACTTGGGAGGCAAAGCATCCATAAACTTTTCAACTAATTCTTCATCAGGATACTTTAGCTCAAAAGCTTTCAACTCGATCTACAGATGATAGAATCTAGAGATGAGCTCGTCTATAGATTCATTCTCAAGAAATCTGAATCACTCATACTGCTTCCTGAGGAGATCCCGTTTACTTTTCTTGATGTCACTATTGCCCTCGAATCTTTTCTGTAACGCCTTCCAAAGATCCTTGGAGTTATCATATCCTCTGAAAATGTGGAATAACGCCCTAGTCAAGGCCATAGTGATAGAACCGTGAGCCTTCTTCTCTTGATCATAAACTTTCTTTTCTTCTTCATCGAGTTTAGAGATAGGCTTGGGCATTACTTCATCAAGGTAAATGTGTGTGGGATGCTTATATCCCTATAGAATTGGTATCCATAACGAAGAATCGGTATAAGAAATGTAATGCTCAAAGCGTGCTTTCCAGTTAGAATAATCATTTATATTTAGCAACTTTGGCGGTTTCTGAGGTGTTTCGATCTCGTTGTCATAGTTCAGAAGGTTACTGAGGTTCTGAAGATTCGACATGGCGAACACTTAGTCAAATTTCAGAAAGGTTAAAGACACTTACGCACTTGATACTGGCCTTGCGCACTTAGAGAAATGGTCTTGCGCACTTATGATTTGCTCTTGCGTACTTGATAAGTACGCAAGAGTAGAAGATAAGTACGCATAAGTTAATTTAAGTACGCAGAAAGATTAGTCTTGCGTACTTGATAAGTACGCAGCAAGACTGAACTTTTTGCCAGATATGGTAAGTACGCAGATAACCTTTTCACCAACTCTCACCAAACTATTCCGGTCACTGGAATCTCACCGGAGATGGCAAAAATCGGACAGATGAACAAACAAAATGAGCCAAAGGGTCAGAAAATTGTTTCTAACCAACCTTTGTTGCTCAAAACACTCAAATACACAACAAAAGTTGGTTTTTGAGTGATTTTTGCTTCTAAAATAGTGCTCAAGAACTACCCCTATTTTATCACAAAAATGAACAAAAATACCCACTTTTGCTTGTAAAATCTCTGTAGAAAACTCAACACACTCACAACACTCGAAATCAAGAACAATGCTCTGATACCACTTGTAGGTCCCTCGGGTGTGGCGGATTGTCACATGCAAGTGTGTTCCTGAGTCGGACCGGGTGTGGAATACCCGTGACTAGGTGGAGAGTCTTACAACACAAAGTAAACCGACAAGAGAATCACTTTAAACTTTCGTCTATTATAAACACTTGAAGGTTACAAAGAGAAATACTGAATATACAATGTCTGCGTATATGACTGCGTACTTGTCTATTGTCAACCTATCCTATTTATACATGACCTGAACTCTGCGCACTTAGCAAGTGCGCAGTGCAAATTGCTCATGCGTACTTAGCAAGTACGCAGAGTATTCTTGCGTACTTGCTAAGTACGCATGAACTAATTCCTGCGCACTTACTAAGTGCGCAAAACACTTAGAGATTTTAGCAACAATCAATATGCATTAGTAAATACAATTCGATAACTAATACATACAGACGCTTACAAACAAAGACAAATACATACAATGAAAGTACAAAACTAAGACTCTATCCAGAATGTTTGTCACACAAAAGTGCTTCAACAGATCACTAATTTAAACCTCTTACAAAAAAAAAATCAAATTTTAATATTTATTTAGTCATGAATGTTATTAAAAACCTTAAAGATGAATACCCATTTAAAAAAAACTTAAGAATTTTTATTATATAAATTAATGGAATTTAAAATCCTTAATTATCCTTGAATATTATGAAACATTTTATTAATAATTTACTATTTTTTCTCATAATCCCGACTATAAATAGACCCTCATTCTACCCATATTCTCACACCATATCAAGTTCTAATCCCTCCCTCAAGATCCGAAGTCGCTTCCTTATTCTTAAGTAAGTTCTACCCGCATTCTGATTTGCGTTCTTGTTTTCATTTTTGTGTCTTGGTTTCCTTGCTTAGCACAACCACTCTGTAGGATCGGTAAATACAAGTTGGTTCTATTCTAGTTGAGATTGGCGGAAACTATCACAACTAAGCAATGTAAACAAGTAAACACAAAGCGTACTGATAAATGCAATTTGTATTAAGATTCAATGGTTACAAGATTACAAAGAAAAACTCTAACAAAAGCACACTTGTACAATGAACGAATACAGTACTTATATAGTAACTTAGAATCAAGACTAACCCTTGATTCTAAGGATCATATCGAACACAAGCCATTGATCTTGTATACTAGAAGCTATACTACACGTGAAGACAATAAATACTACAAAGGATAACTTTACTCAAACGTCTTCTTAGGCATCATTGCTTGGATACTTGGAAGGAGAGCGTTGTTGTCTTTTATTGTCTGCACCAGTAACATTCTTTCTGCATGATATGTGTCAGAGTTGCAGCAGAAAGTTCTCAGTGGTAAAGTTGCTTTTGCTTTGCCAATCAGCAACAACGATTGATCTTCGGCAGATATGGCTATCAACATCAAAGTTGGTGATCCGCATCAAGACTCAACTATCCAAAGATGCTGATGATATGCCTATCAGCAGCATCAAGTGTTTGATGCTGCTGAGAATCCTATCCACAGCAACTCTGGTCTTCAGTAGATAAGGTTGTCCACAACATAGTTGTTCATCAGCAGTAGAACAACTATCCGCAGCAAACAAGCTTATCCGCAAAAACTTGTTGGTCAACAGCAAAACAATGGAGTCTGCAACAGTTGTACTTAGAGAATTTTGTAGCCATCAGTCTTTATATCTACAAACTTCCCCTAGACTGATGCTACAAAAACTCTCATACTGCTTTTGTTACTGAATCTTTTGCATGTTGGAAACTATCCTTGCAACCTCATAGCCTCTAGGGTCCTTGCTGGGATTGTCAAGAGGAAGCTCAGACATAGTCTTGATGTCTTTGCTAGGCATACTGAAGATGGCCTTGCTTGAACATCTCATCTTCTGTCCTCTGACATCTATCAAAGTGTATTCATCCTGAGCAGCATTGTAGGACCAACTAATGAATGGAGAGTGGGATTAGAGAGGTTTAGCATCAAAGATTACATCTTTGCTACGATTGAAGTGATGTTTGATCACTAGCAACAGATGCCTCCCACCTTCATTCTCAGGCTCATGAGCTTCACCCAGCTCCATCATTCTTCTAAGATCTGAATCTGGGAGCTGCATTACCTAACCAACAGATTTGTAGATTGATCTTTTTACCTCTGTCCTTCCCCTGAAAACCTCAAACCATTGATCTTGATTGTTGTAGAATCATATAACAATTTCTCTTGAATCTTCTGGTGTGGTAG
The DNA here is from genome assembly GCA_023525975.1 of Smallanthus sonchifolius. Lineage (NCBI taxonomy): Eukaryota > Viridiplantae > Streptophyta > Magnoliopsida > Asterales > Asteraceae > Smallanthus > Smallanthus sonchifolius. The sequence goes on along the minus strand of CM042034.1, from coordinate 39,801,505 downwards.
TGGGTTTGGTTTTCTTCTTAGGAGGCTGTTGATGAGGATGAGCTGGGTATGAGGATTTGGACTCTTTGGGTGGAGAGGAGGGAGGTCTAGGAGGGAAAGTGGAAGGTTGTTGGATAGAAGAAGGGGTGGATGAGGGAGTAGGCTTGGGTTTATTTGGTTTTCTGCTAACAGCTTGAGTAATCACCCTTTTCTTGGAGCCTGTCTTCCCCAATCTTTCTTCCTCTTCCTTCTTTACTTTGAAGTATAAGGCTTGCAGGCTCATGAAGCTCATGGGACCTAGACTCTTTCCACTTTCCCCTCTAGCCTTTAGGAAGTCCATCATGACCTTCCTTTCTTCGTGGGACCTAATGTTAAAGGCAATGGTCTTCTTGGTTTTCAGTTTGGCTTTTTCTTCTTCTTCAGCCCTTTTCTTATTTGCCAGTTGACCTTGCTGACCCATGAAAGCTCTGTAGATTTCTTTATTTGACAATTTCTCAGGGTAGTCTGCATCCTCACCTTGAGAAATTAGAGCTTCTATCCACTCCTCTCTCATTTCTTTGGCTAGTTCAGAGTCAGTTATACTGAACTTAGCCTTTTCTTTCTTTTCTTTTCTCTTTCTTCTTCTTCTTCTTCTTCTTTATTCAGTTGTTCATGTAGCTGAAGAGCTATAGCTTCATCTTCTTGTAATTGAGTAGCTGCAGGAATTTTAACTTTCAGAGCATCCAGTTGCCTAGCGTGCAACTGGATCTGTTGTTCTCTGAGGAGAATGACAGCTTTTCTTTCTTGAATCTTTCTATATTCTGCCATCTCCTCTTCTTCTCTTTCCATTCTTCTCTTCTCTCTTTCTCTTTTCTCTTTCTTTAATCTTTCTTCTTCTTCTTCTTCTGTCATGATGCCCTTCCCCTTGTCTTTGTTGCATGCCTCTGCTTCAGCTTCATGGATCACAACAGCAGATGTATGAGATGCTGTTAGGATCTCAGCTTCAGCTTCATTGGCAGGCTGAGGAATAGACACAGAGGAAGGTACTACTTCACTCTCTTCCTTTTCCCATTCATTCCCATATATAGCTTTGAAGGCCTCTTTGACATTCTGAGCAACCACTTTTCTTGACCCTTCTGCTGCATTCAGTATGACAATTGGTGAGGAGGGAAGGGATAGATCTGAGTCAGAGTCATCTATTGCAGGCCATCCCTCCTTTTCAAGAAAGGCTTTGATAATCTTGATCATTGCTTGACTTTCGAAGGAGTTGATGTTGCAGATGTGTGTCCTGATGCTCAAAGACCTTGTGCAGGAAGTCAGGATTGAGGAGCAGGATATCTTGGAAGTTGTTGATTGTGAAAGATGATCCATCACTTAAGAAGAACTGAAAGCTAGAGGACCCAGTGCTTAACCATCCTTGCACTTCCAGGCCCCTGACCACTTCATTGTAGAAAAATCTTTTCCAACATAGAACTTCTTCTTCTGTTAAAGCACTACTCCTTATCAAGTCAAATGATGTTGTTGAAGATTCTGCATGGTGTTCAGGATATGCCACACTGTTTGCTTCTTCTAGAAACCTTTCAAACCAGGGCAAATTATCCTCTATCAAGACATAGAACCTGCTGATTGCAAATTCTGCTGATAGATCTGTGGAAGTGTTGATGCAGTTTGATAGGTACAGTTCAAGAACCTGAAGTGGATTCAGTGTATTCCAATTCAGCTCTTTTCTTCCACCAAACTCCCGTCCAATCCAGAATCTCACAAAGAGACCATCATACCCCAAAGCTAGAATAGAGTCAAACTCTAGCTTGTGTGCAGTCAGTGTGAATTGAGGGGCAATGGTCTGTCTTGATATGTTTGCAGCAGTAGGAAGTATGCTGAATGGCAAAGGTGTGTCTTCATCTTGACTTTCATTCTTCAACAGCTCGGGCAACTAACTTCCAATCCTCAGTGATATCTTCCTCTTTATCTACCGAGTCTAGCAAGTCATGGGTTTAAACAAAAGCAAGTTTGAAGAGAGTACTTTGAAAAGCAGCCTGCTCTTGTATCCATTCATTGAGGCTGTCAGCATCATCTACCGTAGTAACTATCTCTCCCTTTTTGGTTGCATTAGTGCATAGAGTTTCACCTGTTTGAGTGCCCACTGATACAAGGGAGGGAGTAGTCACCGGAGGTCATTAATGGGCTTCATGCATAGAGACTTTGTGCCGTAGTTTGGACACTTCATCCTCTAGCATTGCCACCCTGGCTGTCAATTCCAAATTTTGAAGTTTCAGTCTTGTCACACCCCTAAATTCCACTAACAGAGTTTTACCATTTTGGAAGGTGACAACCAGGATCTCAGACATCAGTTACTTCAAACGACACTACATGGGACTTGAAATGTAATAACATAAAAGATCAAGATTCAGAGTGTATATGCGGAAGCGTTAAACGAAAGTAAATGCGCAAAACAACGCGCCCAAATCCAAATACAAACGAAACTTAAAGATTATTCAATAGCAAATTATTTCAATTGTAGTCCAAGACACATGCATGACTTAACGTGATCCTGAGTGCCAACCTGAGAAAACATGTATGAAAACGAGTCAACACTAGGTTGGTGAGTTCACAGGTTTCAATCATTTCAAATAAAGCATTTTGCGGATTATGTACATTCAATATATATATCAATATGCATGCCTATATTCATGTTTTGCTAAAGCGCTCGCAACCGAAACTGACAGTATGTTTGTTTGTTTGCCTCCAGCCAGGTCTATCAACTCTGACTAATGTGTTAAGGTCAATATAACACCCGTTCGATCTCCAATCAAGTTAGAGTGACTAACGCGGGTGGGGTTTGTCAAACCTAGTAGTACTACCAAAATTACCTCGTTCATACCATATTAATGGTCCGATGTGTGTGAGGACTTTTCATGATAGTGTGTTATGCTTAGCCTCAACCGTGATATCATATGAATTACAATAACCCAAAAAGGGTTGTGACATGTTTTCTCCCCCTAATAAAAACAGTAAAAGGGGCCGTGAAACTCACCTGCGTTGCGTAGTAGGTAGTATCACACAAGTATGAGATTTAGAACCTCAAGTGTTAGCTTGCACGGCTTACGTATGCCCTAGAATTATAAACACATAAGTTAGGGACAAGTTGGGATTTGTGACGACGACACGGAAAGTTAGAACGTCTTAACGCATTCTAAAGATTTAAGAGTAGACGAACGTGTCTACGAGACTAAAGATTTTTAATATAAAAATTATGATCGACGCGTTATGTGTCGTATGTTAATAATGAATAATAATTAAACAATTTCGTGAATTCGTACGTTTGAGTCGTTTACAAAAGTTAGGAAAATAATATAATTAAATATATTATTTTTAGGTTCTTAGGATTAATTAAATAACCATTTGCGGCAAAAATAATAAATATATTATTTTTATTTGAGGTAATAAACACGAGTAAGTAACATAACAATTATATTATTAAATAGTTTAAAACGTCACACACGGTATAAAATGATAAGATATAATACAAATATATATTATTTAATAACATTAGTCACAGATTGAAAATAATATGAACATATTATTTTATACGAAGTTACGGTTTGAAAATAATATAAATATACTATTTTTAAAAGTGGAATTAATAATGAAAATAGGATATAAATCCAAACCCGAGCTTACGGGTGGTTTCCCGGGCTAAAACATATTAATATAATATTATAATAATATAGGGTTTGATTTTTAATAATTTAATATTATCAAAAGTGTCTCAAAAATAAAATGTGTGAGCCCGGTTTCGAAACCGGGTCTCTCCCACACAAGCACACTGTCTCAACCATTCCTGCCCGCAAGGGTATCACGTTAGATACCCGGTTCAAACGATTTTATCAATGAGATCCAGCGTGATCTTCCCCCATATCACAGTCCGATCGAAACCAGCCCCAATTTCCACTAATCTGATAACGATTGATCAAAGTGACCTAGGGGTTTTGTTAATCGGGTCCATACGCATCTGTGTGTGTATTTAATTGCAAAACCAACAAGTTTATGATCGTTAAATATTAGATTCAAAAGGCCGAAAACCCTCCATTTGATCCTGAATCGATTTGATTGATTCTGATATTGAAAAGTGTTGGATTCATAGGGTTTTTGTTAATTTGATCATTGCGAATCTGCTGATATATTTTAATTTCATTTAAAATGAGTGTTGGTATGAATTCGATTAACTAGAAAGCCATAAGAACCCTAGGTTCGATCCGGTTTCGATTAGATGATAAAACCCATAGATTTCATAGTGCTTTTAATGTAGACATCAAGGCGAGTCTACTGATAAGAATTAATTGCATTTCAAATGTGTCTAGGATAGGGTTTGATTAAACCGAATGGATATGAACCCTAGAATCGATTCGAGTTAAATTTGATAATGAAAGTCCAAATTAACATGGGGCTTCCACTAAAGGAGTGATTTCGATTCTAGCCATATGGTTTAATTGAATTATGATTGAGTCCAAAGTCAAAAGCCCCAAATTGGATTTCGTATGAACCCTAGATTCTGGATTTCAATTAATTTGATATTATGAGCCCCAATACTCATAGGGCTTTCAGTTAATAGACTCAAACGAAACTAAGGATGCAATTATTTACCAGAAACGTTGACGGATTGATGGTGATCGACTAAATCGAGTGCCGACGGCTTGCGGGTTAGATTCCGGCGACTTCTGTTGTGATTCCGATGAGTTTGATGTGTGTAATTGCTTCAATGGTGTTCTAATTAAGTGTGCAGGAGTTTAGTTTGTGAGATTAACATCAGGTTTAATCGAATTCGAGAGTCAAATAATCATTGTCCACGGTTTTGAGTTAATTCCTATTAATTCAGTTTAATTTCAGTATAATGGTGATGACTAAGTCTTAATTAAGTTCGTTAAAGGTCTGTTTGTATACGACGGTCACAAATTCCGGTATAACACTGATCATGAATGCGAATTGAGATCAAAATGTTACGGGTTTGACTCCAAGAAGTCATCAGGGATCAATTTCCTTTTGATTTTGACCTTGCAAGTCAACATATAGAGTTTTGGGACTTGGCAGATTCAATCCCTGAAGTTTCATGTGAATTGGAGTTTTAGAGTTTGACAGAATTAGCCCTTGTGGTTTGTATAGAGTTAAGAACTAGTTTGTTTGACTTTCAAAAGTCAACAAAATAAAAATTTGACTTTGCAAAGTCAACAGATTTGATTTATGAGTATTTACATAACTAGTCCTTGTATTTAGAGTTTGATGGAATGACAGAAACGGTCCCTGAAGTTTGAGTTTGGGTTACAAAGGTTAGGATTTAACTGGAATAGTTAACGATGTTGGACTAAAAAGTCCGGATTGTCACATCATCCCCTAGTTGAAAGAATTTTCGTCCCGAAAATTAAAATAATAATAAAAAAAATTTCTGAGGTGTCACATCATCCCCTAGTTGAAAGAATTTTCGTCCCGAAAATTAGAATAGTACCTTAAGAGTTTGAAGTGGTTTGCTTGAACAGATGCGGATACTTGCATATCATCTGATCCTCGCACTCCCACATGAATTCTGGTCCACGTTTCGAGTTCCAACGAACTCTGAAAATAGGGATTTTACTGCGTTTGAGTGTTTTGACTTCCCTATCCATGATTTCTACCGGTTCTTCAACGAACCGCAGTTGTTCATCGATGTGTAGTTCCTCAAGAGGAACTGCGAGTGTTTCGTGTACTAGACATTTCTTCAAGTTCGAGACATGAAAGACATCATGTACACTACTAAGTCCTTCATGTAGGTCCAGTTGATACGCTACTGGGCCAATTCTCTTTACTATCTTGAACGGTCCAACATAACAAGAATTTAGTCTGCCTCACTTCCCGAAGCGAATTACATCTTTCCAATGTGAGACTTTGAGTAGAACCATGACGCCTACTTGAAACTCTAACGGTTTACGACGCTTATCGGCGTAGCTCTTTTGACGATCATGAGCTGCCGCCATACGGTTTCGGATTTGAACGATCTTTTCAGAGGTTTCGAATATAAGTTCGGGACCTGTAAGTTGGCTATCCCCAACTCCAGTCCAACAGATAGGAGATTGGCATTTACGTCCGTACAATGCCTCGAACGGTGCTGCCTTGAAGCTAGTGTGATAACTATTGTTGTAGGAGAACTCCACTAAAGGTAAGTGAGGCTCCCAGGTATTACCGGAATCGATCACACAAGCTCGTAGCATGTCCTCTAAGGTTTGGTTCTTAGATACCCAGTCCATTCCGATAATTACGTCGAAACTACTGAGCGTGACCGGTATGAGATCAATGTCAAATTTATGACTAGTCAGTTCAAGTTTACAACCCTTAATACATGAGTTGCTTCTATTATTTGTCCGTCTGCTATTTCTATGGTGTATTTGTCCTCTAACAGGGTTGGGGTTTTTCTTAGTAGGTTACTAAGTTTATTAGTCATGAAACTCCTATCAGTACCAGTGTCAAATAGTACAGAAGCAAAATAGTTGTTTAGAAGGAACTTACCGGTAATCACGTTGGGGTCATAACGAGCTTCTCCGGATCCTAACACAAAGGCTCACCCCTTTGCACCATTCCCTCCATTATTAACCTGGTTGTTATTATTGCCTTGGTGGTTGTTGTTGTTGTTGTCGTTTCCACCCTTCTTTAATTGTGGACAATCCTTTCGGAAGTGTCCCTCTTTTCCACATTCAAAACAACCCTTGGTAAGACCCGGTTTTTGGAAGGGCTGCTTGGCTTGTAATTCCCCTCTGCAGTCTTTGGTAGCATGGCCCATCTTGCCCCACCACTGGCAACGGTTTTTGTCACAAGAACCGAGGTGGTGGTAATTACATTTGTTACACCTGGGGTGTCTCCCAGTATAACCACTCTGATGCCGACCCGAAGAGGTCGACTGGTTGAAGTTCTTTGTAGGTTCAAACCTACGCTGTTGTTGTTGCTGTGGCTGATTCGGCTGAAATCCCATGTTGCTATTGCTACTGTCAAACTTCCTCTTGTTGTTGTTAGTAGACTTGGATGCTGACTTCCTAAGAGGTAGTGTCCCTTGGGTAACAGCTTGGTTCGTCAGTTTGTGAGCAAGACAGATGGTTTGTTGGATAGTAGTGGGGTTGGATGAAGTAACCATGCTCTGGATTTGTGGTACGAATCCACTGATGAACATTTCTATCCACTTGTAGGGTGGTGTAACCATGTGAGGACACATCCCCGCTAGCTCATGCGAGCGAGTAGTGTAGAGTTCTATTTCAGAACCCTCCATTTTCAGATTCCAGAATTCTCCCTCGAGTTTCTGGATCTCATCCCTGGGACAGTACTCTTCCTTCATCATGATCTTGAAATCTTCCCATGGTGATGCATTAGCCATGTCCAGACCTAGCATCTGGACCTGTGCATTCCACCATGTGAGGGCAGGACCCTCTAAAGTTCCCGATGCAAATTTGACTCGGTCGGCTACAGGGCAGTTACACATGGAGAACACAGATTCAATCTTTTCAAACCATCGAAGTAATCCGACAGCTCCCTCAGCTCCACTGAATGTGTGGGGCTTGCAGTCCATAAACGTCTTGATGGTACAGACATGCTGATTATTCTGTGGATTATTCGCTTGCCCTGGATTGGAAATAGTAGGTTGGGTTTAGGAAAGAGTGGAATAAATGCGTACAGTTGGTTGCCTAGAGTTAACGGTTAACAGGTTTACCTGCAATGTGTGCTGCTAAGGCTTCAGCAACACTATCATTAATCAACGCGGCCAGTTCGCCTGGTGTTAGGTTGATATTTCCATGAACACCGTTTTGACCGCCACGACCACGTCCGGCCATGATTCTTCATATTCACAAACATAAGAAATGAGTAAATACATCGCATATTGACCTCATTCAAGTGTAAGCAAATAGAAGGAGATGTGTAAAGACATGCACGTTTATGATTATAGTACAATGCTAACTTAAATCATAAGGCCATAGAATAAATAACTCAACGCAAACAGTTCACTAAGATTTTATTGGTATGGGAACATTCTTACCCATTTAGGTTTTTATTTAAAACTTAAAGAAATGACAAAATAAGATAAGATAGAATAGAATGGAATATCAAGCTCCACTGCCGGTGGATGAGATGACTGACTCAACATCATCCTCCTCTACTTCCTCGGGCTCATCTTCAGGCTCAAGGTCGGGTACTTCAGCTGGCTCTAAAGCAGCTGCAAGTTGTATCTCTAAATCCCTAATTCTTTCATGAGATTCTACCTCAGCCTCCTCGAGGACATTCACTCTAGCATGTAACGCTCTTACCTCGTCCATTAATGCATTATGCAAGTGGTCAGTGCCTGCCAGTTCTACTACTAGCAGATCCATCCTGTGATCCGTCTGTTTCTCCCCACTTAACAGACCTGTGATTGCTCCTGCTGCGTCTATCATATTACGGATCTCCCGATCCAAAGTTGCTACAAATGCTGCAAAGGCTTGCTCTAAGTGACAAGGTAGCAATGGTAAACATGGTCCTGATGATGATGAAGCTCCAAAGTATGGTGATGGAACTCGTTCCTGTCTAACGCATTTGCTCAGTAAACCGGGGTACCAATCCTAGTCACTCCCATTCCGGATATGCATGGACTCTCCATACACCATAGAGTCATCAATGGGCTCAAGCCTATGTCTCTTGGGCTCATGTGTGTGGCTATAGTTTAGAATGCAGTCCTAGTTCTCTATAACCAATGGCTCTGATACCAATTTGTCACACCCCAAATTCCACTAACAGAGTTTTACCGTTTTGGAAGGTGACAACCAGGATCTCAGACATCAGTTACTTCAAACGACACTACAGGGGACTTGAAATGTAATAACATAAAAGATCAAGATTCAGAGTGTATATGCGAAAGCGTTAAACGAAAGTAAATGCGTAAAACAACGCGCCCAAATCCAAATACAAACGAAACATAAATATTATTCAATAGATAATTATTTCAATTGTAGTCCAAGACACATGCATGACTTAATGTGATCCTGAGTGCCAACCTGAGAAAACATGTAAGAAAACGAGTCAACACTAGGTTGGTGAGTTCACAGGTTTCAATCATTTCAAATAAAGCATTTTGCGGATTATGTACATTCAATATGTATATCAATAGGTTGCATGCCTATATTCATGTTTTGCTAAAGCGCTCGCAACCGAAACTGACAGTGTGTTTGTTTGTTTGCCTCCAGCCAGGTCTATCAACTCTGACTAATGTGTTAAGGTCAAAATAACACCCGTTCGACCTCCAATCGAGTTAGTGCGACTAACGTGGGTGGGGTTTGTCAAACCTAGTAGTACTACCAAAATTACCTCGTTCATACCATATTAACGGTCCGATGTGTGTGAGGACTTTTCATGATAGTGTGTTACGCTTAGACTCAACAGTGATATCACATGAATTACAATAACCCAAAAAGGGTTGTGACATGTTTTCTCCCCCAAATAAAAACATTAAAAGGGGCCGTGAAACTCACCTGCGTTGCGTAGTAGGTAGTATCACACAAGTATGAGATTTAGAACCTCAAGTGTTAGCCTGCACGGCTTACGTATGCCCTAGAATTATAAACACATAAGTTAGGGACAAGTTGGGATTTGTGACGACGACACGGAAAGTTAGAACGTCTTAACGCATTCTAAGGATTTAAGAGTAGACGAACATGTCTACGGGAATAAAGATTTTTAATATAAAAATTAAGATCGACGCGTTACGTGTCGTATGTTAATAATGAATAATAATTAAACAATTTTGTGAATTCGTACGTTTGTGTCGTTTACAAAAGTTAGAAAAATAATATAATTAAATATATTATTTTTAGGTTCTTAGGATTAATTAAATAACAATTTGCGGCAAAAATAATAAATATATTCTTTTTATTTGAGGTAATAAACACGAGTAAATAACATAACAATTATATTGTTAAATAGTTTAAAACGTCACACGAGGTATAAAATGATACGAAATAATATAAATATATATTATTTAATAACATTAGTCACAGATTGAAAATAATATGAACATATTATTTTATACAAAGTTACGGTTTGAAAATAATATAAATATACTATTTTTAAAAGTGGAATTAATAATGAAAATAGGATATAAATCCAAACCTGAGCTTACGGGTGGTTTCCCGGGCTAAAACATATTAATATAATATTATAATAATATAGGGTTTGATTTTTAATAATTTAATATTATCAAAAGTGTCTCAAAAATAAAATGTGGGAGCCCGGTTTCGAACCCGGGTGTCTCCCACACAAGCACACTGTCTCAACCATTCTCACCCGCTAGGGTATCGCGTTAGATACCCGGTTCAAATGATTTTATCAAAGAGATCCAGCGTGATCTTCCCCCATATCACAGTCCGATCGAAACCAGCCCCAATTTCCATGAATATGATAACGATCGATCAAAGTGACCTAGGGGTTTTGTTAATCGGGTCCATACGCATCTGTGTGTGTATTTAATTGCAAAACCAACAAGTTTATGATCGTTAAATATTAGATTCAAAAGGCCGAAAACCCTCCATTTGATCCTGAATTGATTTTATTGATTCTGATATTGAAAAGTGTTGGATTCATAGAGTTTTTGTTAATTTGATGATTGCGAATCTGCTGGTATATTTTAATTTCATTTAAAATGAGTGTTGGTATGAATTCGATTAACTAGAAAGCCATAAGAACCCTAGGTTCGATCCGGTTTCGATTATATGATAAAACGCATAGATTTCATAGTGCTTTTATTGTAGACATCAAGGCGAGTCTACTGATAAGAATTAATTGCATTTCAAATGTGTCTAGGATAGGGTTTGATTAAACCGAATGGATATGAACCCTAGAATCGATTCGAGTTAAATTCGATAGTGAAAGTCCAAATTAACCGAAATAGCGAAATTCTTGGGTCATCTCAATGGGTTCAGAAACCACACGTTTCTCTGAATCATCATAGCGTACTTCCACTAAAGGAGTGATTTCGATTCTAGCCATATGGTTTAATTGAATTATGATTGAGTCCAGAGTCAAAAGCCCCAAATTGGATTTCGTATGAACCCTAGATTCTGGATTTCAATTAATTTGATATTATGAGCCCCAATACTCATAGGGCTTTCAGTTAATAGACTCAAACAAAACTAAGGATGCAATTATTTACTAGAAACGTTGACGGATTGATGGTGATCGACTAAACAGAGTGCCGACGGCTTGCGGGTTAGATTTCGGCGACTTCTGCTGTGATTCCGACGAGTTTGATGTGTGTAATTGCTTCAATGGTGTTCGAATGAAGTGTGAAGGAGTTCAATTTGTGAGATTAACATTGACGGGTGGTCCATGGGACAACCTTTAAGTATGTTAAAAGATAATTTAATCCCACATTTGATCATGTAACTATCTTGAATTAGATAACTACAGTTGCGTATGTCTCAGGTATGTTCGGGGCTTAAAAAGAGTGGGAAATGCAGCTTTGGGAAGAAGCTAATCGAGTGGACGTTTTGCCCAGACTCTACCGTAGCTTACGGTGGCTACCGTAAGCTACGGTAGCCCCCTGAAGACTTGTCCCTCACCGTAAGGCAGTTGGAACTCAGCGTAACAACTTAAATGCTACCGTAAGTTACGGTAGCTACCGTAGCTTACGGTAGACATTGACGCAGAAAGTGTAACTGCCGATAAAAACCAATTTTCCAAGGGGCTTTTGATATTCTCATGATTGGAGACGTTTTGCAGAGGTTTTTTTGGCGAAAATTGGAGACTTCTTGGGTTCCAAACAATTTCTAATCATTGGGTTTGTGTTTTGATTCATATGAACATTAACTTTTGTTTGATGATGATGCACTAAACAATGAGTGGCTAATTCCGTGGTGATCATCCTAGATGTAAGGTTTGCTTTTGAAACACAAAGTTTATGTTGGAATTTCTAGAATAATAGACTTGCAATGTTTGTTTGTTTATTATGGTGTTTGAATGTTTGTTCGTAAAGTGTTGGTTCTTGTTTGATGTTAGTCTAAACCATATGTTCTTGGTCCGTTGGCAATCGAGATATCATGGGAGGGATTAGGGTTGGATAATAGTCAATTGGTCATCGGGTAACAACCTCGCGTTTTTATAATCCGAGTACTTAGTTCCCTTTTATCACAACAAACAATCAAACGCGAGCCATGTCTATGTGGTTCTTTCTAGTTGAGCATAAACATTAGTGTGGATTAAAAACCTGAAATCTAGGATGGTTGCTTTCTCTTAATCTGTTTACAAACTAATCTTTGATTTGCAATTTATTTAGTTAATCTTAGTTTTCGAAACCAAACAATCAAAATCGTGAATTTACATTTCTTGCAATTTAGTTTAATATAGTTAAATCCAAAGCTACATAATAAACACATTTTCCACAAACTCCTCGTGTTCGATATCCACTTACCGCTAGCTATTTAGTTGTAATTGGTTTAAATTTGATTGAGACTACGACCTCACATCAAATTTTGGCGCCGTTGCCGTGGAATTGGTGCGCTTAGTTCTATTGTTTTAGTTTATTATCTTTAGTTGATTTTAATTCTTAAAAGATTTTCTTTACTTCTGTTTTTATTTTTTGTTTATTTTGTTTATTTCTTTGTTCAGAGCTACTCGGTTGTGCTACGTGTGCAGGTTGACATGGACAGTAATTATTATGGTGACCAAGACTACAATGAACCATGCAACAACTGTGGCATCACTGGCCACTGGACACAAGATTGCCCAAGATACAATCAATATGGTGGTGGTCCTGAGTACCCAAACTATCAGGACGATTACAACCAAGACTACCACCCAAGCAGGCCACCTGATTAAGACAACTATCATTCTGAACTGGATGCCATCCAGTCAAACATGAAGGATATGGCCAAGATGATACAAGCAGTGGTGCAGCAACAGGAGAGCCAGGACAAAGCTCATCAAGCTTTGGTAGATCTAGTTGCCAACCTAACTGGGATTGTCGGGTCACTCATCAAGGAAGTAGGTAAGCCTCGTTGTTCACATCAGTCCTCCTGTTCTGAAACCACAACTAGTGCACACCTCAATGATGTAAGTTTCCATTCTTCATTTGAATATCATGCTCGTGAACAGACTCCACCACCGGTTGTAGAAAGAGTGGTGGAGCATAGTGAATTTGAGTCCGACCCTAATCAGGATTTTATTTCACAGAATAATTTGAAAACTGAAAATGTGATTAAACCTGTAAAAATCCCGTTTCCACATGCTCTAATCAAACCGTTTTTAAAAGAAAAAGATCCAACACAGGATGAACGATGGGAAAAGTTTGAGAAGCGTAAAATTAACTCGTTATTTTTAAATACGCTTAAACAAGATCCTGATAATGTTGAATGTCTAAAAGGTTTGAGTACCCGAAAACGACGGCACAAATGTCCCGAGCAAGTAAAATTGAGTGTCAGTGTGAATGCCGTGTTTACGGGTACCCTTCCCCCAAAACTCCAAGATCCAGGGGCACCTATTATTTCAATTCAAATAGGTGAAATTACATTGAATAGAGCATTACTGGATCTTGGAGCATATGTGAGCATAATTCCAGGGAGTCTGTATGATCAGCATGAATTTGGTCTATTACAGAGAGTTAACACCACCGTGGTGTTGGCTGATCAGACTCCCGCACATTCTCGGGGGATTGTAAAGGATGTGATTGTGAAAGTAGGAGAGTTTTATTACCCAGTGGATTTCTTGGTGTTGGATTATGTGAAGAACACAGAACCAACTATCATTTTGGGTAGACCGTTCTTGGCCACTGCTCAGGCAAATATTAATTATGCTGAGGGAATGATAAGGATGAGGTTTGGGGCTCAGAAAATGAGTCTTAAAATATTTCCAAACTTGCCAAACCCGAAAGCTAACAAGTGTGGATCACCTGAAAAGGTGAATCACACAGTCGAGAATGCTTGTTTTGTGAATGACAGGTTAGCTGAGCAGAAGGATGGTGAAACGCCAGACAGTGGAAGAACTAAACGGGTCAGAAAGAGAAGGCGGAAAGGGAAGAAACCACGAGTTCATGATGTAGATCAAGAACTCTTTTCTTTGTTTATGAAGGCTTGGAGAAAATTTGATGATGAGAGGAACTTGAGTGCGGGGAAGGAGGACTGTAAGCATCCCACCCGACCACCATGACCTAAGTAAGGTACACTGCGTCTGGCTGAGGACGTTAAACTTAGCACTTTTAGGATGTAGCCTAAGGTATGTTTTACATTCATGTCTAGTTAAATGAACTTTGCGGGTGTGTTCAATAGAAACCCTCACGAGACTCAACTCGTCCACTCGGGCTACCGAGGGGTTTAAAAGGCTTGATGCATATGCTAAATGCATTCGTGATTCCTACGAAAGTGAGTTAGGACTTTGTTTGATTTATTTATTTTTTGTGTTTTTGTGTGCGAGCCGGCCAAGTGTGGGGAAGTTTCATGGGTTTTCAAGTCAGTTTGATGCTCTTAAGTTGGTTCGAGTTTAACTTTGCAGGTTTAGATTGATCCACCCGTACTCAATCTCCATTCGGGTGGTGATTTTCGATTCTCGCTTGATTTTTGTAAAAGCTGCCCGTTTGCATCTGTGGAGCATGATAACGAATGAAATGCTATACGATCGCATATCCAGCTAAGTTCTTTAATCTTTGTATATGTCTTTTAGTTTTTGTGGGCAATGTAGTGTTTAAGTGTGGGGAGGGAGACTTTCGTCTAAGTTGTTATTGAGTCTGTATAGTTAATTTTTTTTTGAAAATTCATAAAAATAAAATAAAATAAAAAAGTTCAAAAATGTCCTTGGATTAGAATCTATGCAGTTAATTGGAGAATGATAGGTACAAATGGAACTATGCTTGTGTGTGATTAAATTGAATAATAAATAGAAAACGCGTTTGATTTGTAATGTTTTGGTAGGCCCAACCGATCTAAAGAGCTTAAATGTCCTGATATTGTATCTAGGTTTAATTGACAATTAATTCAGGATGTCTTGTGGGTTCTCATCTTAGGGGTTTCGGCAAGGTCGAAACTGTCAACATAGAGTGATAGGTACCACTATAAGCAAAAAATTATAAGTTTTTAAAAGTACTTGGCACACCACTTTCTTTTTATGAAAATAAATCCAAAAATTGGTGGCGCCCGCAATCCATAATCCATCTTGCATGAGCTTAATTAAATAAAATTGAGAGCTTGAGTTCAGCCTACGTGTTTCCCTTCGGGATGGTGACTTGAAGGATACACCCATGGGCAGGACTTAAGTGATCAATATTGGATGACTAAGTTAGGAGTACGTGTTTCCCTTCGGGATGGTGACTTGAAGGATACACCCATGCTCCGAAGCTTATGTACTTCATGGCTTAAGAACTGCAGCCTACGTGTCATATATCGTGTTCCAACGTGATTGAAACACCACTGGGTTAGGTTCATTCATAAAATAATAATAAAAGCTCAAAAACATGCATCCATCGATCCATAATTCCATAATTTTCAAAAACTCGTAAATTAGTGTTTATAGTGGTGGGAAATCTATAAGGTTTAACCCGTGCCTAAACATGACTTTGAGATGGGATTAGACTAAGTTGTAGCTTCGTTAATGTGAGACCCATAGAGAAACTGTTGCTTGGTAATAAATAGGATAGTAGATCACAGAATCGGGGGCTCAATAGATCGGTGGTTGGGTTTAGTCGGATAGAAATACCAATTGTTACAGTCAATGCGTGATTATGTTTTAATTGTATGAGACTATGAGAGCAGGTTTCAATTATGATTCCATTGCATAATTCTTTTTCGGGACGCAAAAGAGTAAGTGTGGGGATGTGATGTGTGGTTGATAAACCCGTGTTAATTGTATATAATCATATGTTTTTAACCATGATTATTTGTGAAACAATTAACTTTGATTCGGTTTTATATTTTATATGTTTTTAGATGAAAGCGAGATAAACACATACAATTAAGCTAAATATAATAAATTAAATTTGACTTGTTTGATTCATCCTTCAATTGCAAATATTAAACAGGAGCCTCGCATGGAATTTTCTGAAATCAGAAGTCAACATATCAAGTAGAATATATTGGTGGATTGGAAATTAAATTGATATGTTGATTTGCCTTGATCGAGAATGAGATAATAGATAATGGAGCAAATTGAAGTTAGAGAAATTTAAATGGGCCATCAAGTAGCTCTAGCTCACGTGGACTGCATAAGAAATATATATGTTGGAATTCAAATAAATAAAAAAGGATGGGCTGTTGTTGGGCTAATGGCAAGGCAAGTGGGTTGTACAAATTAGTTTTAGTTTGAGAAAAGAACAGGAGCCTTGGTCTTGGATGCGTGGACCGAAAAAAGAGAACAAATGGAATTGGGCCTGGGTTTGACGCAACATAGAAAATAAGGAGCAGAAAGTAATTGAAGGGGAGGAAGCTTTTGACGGAAGAAGGGGGGACGCCATCTTGGGCGGCTGGAAACATCACGAAAGGAAAGAAAAAGAGGACAACAATTTGAGGTTTTGCTTTTAATTATTTGTTTTTGATGAATCGTATAACAGTATTTGATTCTTTGTTTATTATGGTTGGCTAAACCACTTGTGGCTTCCTCTAGGCGGACGGTTCGTATAGGTTTTGTGTTTGATTCAATTTGTTTATGTTTTGGATCTTGTTAGTTTTTGACACAAACTTGATGGATTGATGTATTAGTTAATTTAAACAGTTTATTTGAGTGCTTTGAGTTTGCTTGCTTTTTGATCTTGTTCGGTTGATGACAAAACCTAGTAGCAGGGTTGGGTGACTAAAGGGGATAAATTTGGCACTTATAAATTGGGTAGTTGAATTATATTGGTTTATGACAAAACTAGTTGTATAGGTTTGCTGACAACAACCTGTCTTTATCTACTATTTTAACTGATTTTCCAACACTATGTCTATGTGGTGTCCAATTGAACAACTGAGTTTTATGTGAAACCTAGAACCTGAAGTTTGGTGGAGGTTGCATTTTTATTTGATATGTGTTTTCATTCTAATTATCAAACTAAGCAATTTCACTAACCACTGATTCCTCGTGGATACGATACTCTTCTTACCCTTACTAGTTAAGTGTTTAAAGATTGTTTTTGACCGACCTAACGACATCGATCAAACATCAGGTTTAATCGAAATCGAGAGTCAAATAATCATTGTCAATGGTTTTGAGTTAATACCTATTAATTCAGTTTAATTTCAGTATAATGGTGATGACTAAGTCTTAATTAAGTTCGCTAAAGGTCTGTTTGTATACGACGGTTACAAATTCCGGTATAACACTGATCATGAATGCGAATTGAGATCAAAATGTTATGGGTTTGACTCCAAGAAGTCAACAGGGATCAATTTCCTTTTGATTTTGACTTTGCAAGTCAACAGATAGAGTTTTGGGACTTGGCAGATTCTGTCCCTGAAGTTTCATGTGAATTGAAGTTTTAGAGTTTGACAGAATTTGCCCTTGTGGTTTGTATAGAGTTAAGAACTAGTTTGTTTGACTTTCAAAAGTCAACAGAATAAAAATTTGACTTTGCAAAGTCAACAGATTTGATTTATGAGTATTTACATAACTAGTCCTTGTATTTAGAGTTTGAAGGAATGACAGAAACGGTCCCTGAAGTTTGAGTTTGGGTTACAAAGGTTAGGATTTAATTGGAATAGTTAACGGAGTTGGACTAAAAAGTCCGGATTGTCACAAGTCTGTCCTCATCTACAGTTGAGGAATCCTTGGAACTAGATAGGGCCTTAGGCCTAGCCTCCGCATCCCCATCACCGTGGTTTTCTTGGCACCAGGGATTCCTCTCAGTGAAGAGTGTTTCAAGAGAAATATCCCCACTGTGAGTTGTCGTGGTTAGGGTCTTAGTGATGTTTTCACTGTACTCCTGGTCAAATGTATTAGGAGTAGTGATAGCCCTTTCCACATTCACTGTATCATCACTCCCAGAGTGAACCTTCTTAGGTGATGAACTTGAGTTGGGTACATTGGCAGCCAAGTCAATCAATACCTCCGAAATAGTGGTAGTTGGAGAAGGTATATCATCTTGACTAGGTGCCTCTGAACTTAAGTTTAGAGAAGAAAAATAATGATAGGGCTCAGCAGGTTGTTCTATGGATCTAGGATGTGATGCTGATCCTAATAGAGAAACTTCCAAGGAAGTCTCTCTAATGGTTTGGCTATCCCTTTTGATATTCTCATCAGAATGTTGGGATTCTGAATGAGGGCTTTTAGGTTGGGATTGGGCCTGTGAGACAAGAATAGAAGGAGTCTTCTTGCTCCTTTTTCTGGTATATTTTGCAGCAACTTGGGCCCTGTGTTCCAGTTGGGCAGTGATAACATTCAAACATGTGTAAGTAGTTTTTGTGCCTGTGCATCCTTAGTAGTATGCCCAGGGGTTGGAACAGTGGAAGCAGTTTGTTGTTCAGGTTTTGAAGTGGAGGGTGTGGGATCAGTATCAGTTGGGATTGCTGAACTGTCACCCTGGTTACTTTGTATGTTCATCATTGTAGATAACAATGGAACATTAACCCCTGAGAACTTTTTGGAAACAGTTCTCATGCTTTGAAAAATATCATTTTTATGACCCAGCATAAGATAGATTCTTGCAGGTTTTGAAAGATCTTTTAGTTCATTGTTGAAAATCTCCTGCAAGAACCTTGGGTACATATAAAATGCCTGCTATGCACCTTCTTGAAGGTTATATCTCAAACCTTCAAAGATGATATGTGCAAAGTTGAAACCTTGGATAGTGACCATACCGTGAATAGAAGAGGCAAGTGCAGAGCTCACTTGGTGCCATCCACTTCTCTTCTGGGATATGCATTGTAGAAGAGTGTGGCATAGAAACTTCCATGGAGGGCCCATCAGCGCCTTTTCAATGGTTTATTCATTTTGATTTCCAGTGTAACATATGGATACAAAGGTCCTCATATACTCTTCCCTTGAGTATGAAACGGCGGCCCCCTCGTCCTGAAGCTTGAGATGTTTTCTGAGGGTAGCTTCAGTGACGATAATGTCTTTGTCGTCTACCTTAGCTTGGATTTGGGGAATCCCATGTTCCATATGAGGGATGTATATGGTAGGGTTGACGGTTAATGCCAAGTATATCTTTGATCGACAGAGAAAATCAATCATGTCATTGAACCCCTCAGACTTCTTTCCTTTTACTAGGTAGGTAGTGAGATTGTGGTAGGGTGAGAACTTGTCATCGGGCTGGTTTATGTCGACCTCTGCCATTGTTGTTGGGTTTGGAGGGAAGGAGGAATATTTTTTGAAAGGTGGTTATGTATGGAAGGCTTTGAATGCTTGAGAGAAAATGGTGAGAGTTAGGTTGGAATTGAATGTGAAGAGGTTATGGAGAAATTTGATTTGTGTTATAACGGCAGAGGAGGGAAAAAGCACAGTTACTTGTACAGTACAACCTTATTCACTTTTCACTATTACAGCTGTAATACACTATAGCAGTCATGGTAAATACTGAAAGTACTTTTTACAGCGGGTAAAAGTTAATTTGGACTTATTTTTACCCATCAGCAGCAAACTTGGTTGCTGCGGATGGTTAAACCTATCCGCTACAAACTTGGTTGTTGTGGATGGTTAAGTTAGTCAGCAGCAAACTCAATTGCTGTTGATGGATACAATGGTCTGCATCAAAAGTATTGCTGCTGACTGCCTTAAAACTATCCGCGGGAAACTTGTTCCTACTAATAATTTAAAACAGTTAGTGACAAATTCTATGTTGCTGAAGATTAGACCTGTCAGCAGCAAAAAAAAAGGTTGCTGCTGACTTATAACTTTTATTTACAACAAAACATAAACACATTTTAAAACAATTTTAGAGACAGATTTTAGTCAAGGTTCATCATACCAATAGATTCAACTAAATATCTAAATCTAGCTTCATCAAAAGGTTTTGTAAACAAATCATCATATTCCTCATTGGTATGAACTTTGGTTAAAATAATTCTCTTTTTCTCAGCTTGATCTCTTATGAAGTGATACTTTATGTCAATGTGCTTTGTCTTGGAGTGCTGCACCGGATTGTTTGTGATTGATATAGCACTCATGTTGTTAATGTGAATGGGAGTGGCCATGAAAGTCATCCCATAATTCAGCATTTGGTTTTGTATCCAAATGACTTGTGCACAGCAACTTGCAGCTGCAATGTATTATGCTTCTGGTGTAGAAGTTGATACACTAGTTTGCTTCTTGCACTTCCATGAAACCAGTCTTCCTCCCAGAAACTGACAACCCCCTGATGTGGACTTTTTGTCCAAGTTGCATCCCCCATAGTCACTGTCAGTGTATGCATACAGGTTGAACTTGTCATTTTTAGAATACAAGTCTTGGGGCTCCTTTTAGATATCTAAAAATCCTCTTGACAACTTGAAGATGTGTATTTTTTGGAGCTGCTTGGAATCTTTCACAGAGCCATACTATAAACATGATATCTGGCCTTGAGGCAGTGAGATACATGAGTGACCCTATCATTGCATGGTATTGATGTTGATCAGTGTCTTGACCATCTTTGTCTAGAGTCAGTTGATGGTGCACTTGCATAGGAGTTCTTGCAGCAGTGCAGTCAGCCATCTTGAATATTTCCAAAATGCTCTTGACATATTTGGATTGGCTGATAAAGATTCCATTTGGAACTTGTTTGACTTGAAGACCCAGAAAGAAATTTAGTTCACCCATTGAGCTCATTTCAACCTTTGAGTGCATCAGGATCTCAAAGTCTTTACACAACTTCTTCCTTGTTGATCCAAAGATGATGTCATCAACATAGATTTGTACCAGTAGGATTTCTCCCCCTTCATCTTTGATAAACACGGTCTGGTCAATGGCACCTCTTTTGAAGTTGTTGCTTAGCAGATATCCAGACATAGTTTCATACTAGGCTCTTGGAGCTTGATGTAAGCCATAAAGAGCTTTGTCTAGTTTGAACACTTTGTTAGGATGTGCAGGATCTACAAAGCCTGGAGGCTGTTTGACATATACTTCCTCACCAATCTTCCCATACAGAAAGGCACTCTTGACATCCATTTGATAGACCATGAAATTCTTTGATGCCGCATATGCCAGGAAGATCCAGATGGCCTCCAGTCTGGCTACAGGAGCAAAGACTTCATCATAGTCAATTCCTTCTTCCTGAGTGTAGCCTTGAGCTACAAGTCTGGCTTTGTTCTTGATGAAAATGCCTCTCTCGTCATGCTTGTTCCTGAATACCCATCTTGTTCCAATAACAGTTTGACCAGGTGGAAGATCAACAAGATTCCAGACATCCTGTCTCTTGAATTGCAGCAGCTCTTCCTGCATTGCCTCAATCCAACTGCTATGTTTCAGAGCTTCATCTATCTTCTTGGGTTCAACCTGAGAAAGAAAACAAGAAAACATACATATATTGGCCTCATGAGATTTTCTTCTTATTTGAACTCCTTGGTGAACTCGGCCAATGATATTTTCCAGGGGATGTTCCTTGTTGATTCTCTGTGCTGGTACTACATCCAATCGTATCCCTTGATCAAGATTGCTCTGATTCTGATCAGGAAACTCTTCATTAATGGTGGAAGAGTCTTTAATATCGACAAAAGTATCAGCATTATCAGCAGCAGCATCAACAACATCCGCAGCAGATGCTTCTACAACGTTTAAAGATGTGTCTTCATTCAGATTTTCATTCTCAGAGAAGCTGCTGCTGGTGACATTTGAGAGTCTGGTTTCGGCTTCACTGGCATCAATAGCTTCCACAACAGATGGAGGATCAATAGATGGCCTTTTCAGACTGATAGAGGGACTGGGGAACTCCAATCTATAGTCAGAGGAAGATGTGGAAGCTGGTGCTTTGGAAGAAGTAGAATCCATATTTGAGAAGATGAGAGGCTCAAATATTTGTGTGAAGGAGTCTATATCAAAGAGCCAGTCTGGGTCTTTTTCCTGTTCACATGTGATGTGTTCCCTACATTCCACATTGGCTGATTCTTCCACGATTCTTGTTCTTGAGTTGAACACTCTGTAGGCCTTGGATTGAGAGGAATAGCCCACAAAATACCCTTCATCAGATTTGGCATCAAACTTAGGAAGAACCCCATGTGTGATCAGAATGGTGCATGGACATCCAAAAGGTTTTAGAAATCCAATGTAGGGAACTCTTTTGAACCAGAATTCATAAGGTGTCTTGTTGAGAGACTTGACAATGAGAACTCTATTCTACACATAGCAAGCTGTACTGACTGCTTCTGCCCATAATGTGAGAGGCAGTTTTGAATCAGCCAACATTGATCTTGCTGATTCAATTAGAGTTCTGTTTCTTCTTTCAGCAACCACATTTTGTTGAGGAGTTCTTGGAGCACTGTATTGTCTTTCT
This sequence comes from Smallanthus sonchifolius, assembly GCA_023525975.1. Taxonomy (NCBI): domain Eukaryota; kingdom Viridiplantae; phylum Streptophyta; class Magnoliopsida; order Asterales; family Asteraceae; genus Smallanthus; species Smallanthus sonchifolius. The sequence goes on along the minus strand of CM042034.1, from coordinate 39,779,151 downwards.
ATTCCCTAGCTTTGACAAAAATAGTTCAGAGTGTGGTTCTTGAACTCTGTACCTTGATCACACCTTATGATTTTCACCTTTTGATTGCTTTGATTCTCAACTCGAAGGATGTAAGATTTAAGAATCTCAGCAGTTTCATCCTTTGTTCTCAAGAAGTATACCCATGAAAATCTGGTATAGTCATCAGTAATCACCAGACAGTATGACTTCTTGCCCATTGACATGACATTTGTAGGACCAAAGAGATCCATATGTAGCAGCTGTAATGGAGTGTCATTTGAATTCAATGTTTTGGGCTTGTGAGAACTCTTGTGTTGCTTCCCCTTCAAACATGCAATGCAGTGATCTTCAAGTTGGAATTCTTCATCAGGAAGCCCTCTGACAAGATTTTCCTTCACCAACTTGTTAATGGTTTTTATATTGACATGACTTAATCTCTTGTGTCAGAGAGCTGATTTATCAACTAGTGCCTTTGATAGAAAACAAGATACACTACCAGATGGAGTGACCTCATTCATGTCAAGCACATATAGGTTATCTTTTCTCTGAGCAGTCAATAGTATCTTCTCTGGAGGAGGTTTGCTTAAGCCAGGGGATAGTACAAAACATTCTTTATATGTGAAAAGCATCAAATGCTTTTGATCACAGACATGTGACACACTCATGAGATTGAAGTCTAATTCTTTAACACAGTTTACTCTTTCAATACTCATCCTTTTATTGGACACAGTTCCTTCTCCAGTGATTGATTCTCCTTTTGAATCACTCCCAAAGGCAACATATCCTCCATTAAAGTGTCTGAAGTTAGAGAGGATGGATATGTTTCCTATCATGTGCCTGGAACAACCACTGTCTACAACCCAGGTGTTATTCTTGTGACCTGGCTGTCCCTGCACATGATAGAGATCTAGTTAGAGGGAGGAACCCAATAACTTGCAAACTTGGGAAAGTGTGTTGTTGGATCATCAGCATGCTTGCATTCAATGGAACCAATGATGATTCTTGGAGGGATAGGGGCTGGGATCTTGGCCTTCCACTGCTGAGGAGGTGGTATTACAGATTTCTTTGCTCTATCAGCAGCTGATGTTTCTTTGGCTGCTGACAAATTTGCTTGATCAGCAGCTAATTTTGCTACTGAGCACTTTGGCTTATCAGCAGCAGATTTTGTTGCTGCTGATGGTTTTTGTTGAGCAGCGGCATACTTCTTTGGTTTCTTGGAGGAACGGTATTGTAGGAAAGGTTGAAACTTGGTTCATGAATGACTACATAGTCAGCAGGTGGAGGAACGGTATTGTAGAGTTGTTTAGCTCGAAATCCAGGACCAGCAGTTACCTATTCATGAATTTGAGCATCCAAAAGTCTTTGTAACTTTTTAGATGCAAACTCATATTTCTCCACATGGACCTTTTGGTCTGTTAATTTGGCCCTTGTAGCTTTTAACTTAACCAGAAGATCATCAATTTGAGTTTCAAGGTTTGTTTGTTCATGATTTAATGATGAAATTTCTTTCTTTAAACAATCAATCTTTTCCTTATAACTGTTTTCAACCTTTTTAAATTCAGATTTCATTTGGTGAAATTCTTCATTTTGATCTTTGAGATTCTGGTTATGTTTCCTGTATTCAAGGACCTTATCAATACAAGCTTGAGTACAAATATTTTCATATACCTGAGGTGGTATCTCTGATGTGTCTGCCATGAGAGCTTGATTGTTGGCAGGAAGATCCTCATACTAGAAGCTCCAGTCAAAGTCAGCAGTTCCAACAGCTACACAAGCTACAGTTTGAGCAGAAGGAGTGGCCTGTTGCTGTCTTGGTTGAGCTTGGTGAGCTTGTCTTGTCTGAGCACCAGCTAGGTTTGCCTTTGGTGCCTTGCATTCTCTAGCAAAATGACCAAGTTGGTTGCAGTTGTAACACCTCAATTTGCTTTTGTCCAAGCCAACTCTGGTGTTGGAGTTGTTGCTTGGAATGGGTCTTCCGGTTCTAGAGTAGAACCTTTTTGCTCTTAGAGAGAGCATGGCATAGGAGTGCTGTATATCCATTTCTTCTAGATCATCTCAATGAAAACATTCCAGATCTTCCTTGATAAAGGACATATTGCTTGAGTTTTCAGAGACAAAAGCAGCAGAGGTGGATGTCTGAGGTGGGGCTTCAAGAAGAAATGGTGAGTTGTTTGATTGCGAGGTTGGAGTCTGAGGATGAGTGACAATGGGAGGGTAGTAGTTGCTAGAACTGGGAACAGAGTGATCAGAGTGGAGTGTAGAGGAAGTGGTGGTGGATGATGAGGCTGTTGAGTAACTTGAGCTTCTCTCTTTGGCTTGAATCATTTCTAATTCATAAGTCTTCAGCATGCCAAACAGCTCAGTCATCTGCAGGGTCTTTAAATTTTCAGTACTTCTTATTGACACTGTGTAAAGTGTCCAGCAGCTGGGCAGAGACCTGATGAACTTCTTGAGAATGTCTTCATTCTCCAGCTTCACTTTTGAGCACTGTAGCTCTCCCACAAGTTAGGTGTACCTGTTATACAGCACAGTAAGAGACTCACCTTCCTTTCAGACAAAGTTCTCATATTGTTGCTTTTGAATGTCTCTTCTATTTTCTTTCACTTCTTCTGAACCTGCAAACATCTTCTCAAGAGCCTCCCATAGCTCATTGGCAGTTTTGTATCCTCTGAAGTTGTGAAATACTTCATTTGGCAAGCACGTCTGAATGACTCCCAAAGCTTTGAAATCTACCTCCATCTTCTTGGTATCTTCATCTGAATACTTTGAAGGTTCTTTGGGGACTGATGGACCTCCGAAATCAGCAGAGGCCACCATGGGTACATATGGTCCATCTTTAATGGATCTCCACATCCCATACTCTTGATAGCAGAAGAAACTTTCTATCATGTTCTTCCACATATCGTAGTCTTCTCCAGACACCAGTCTTGGTGGTCTGTTGATGCTTCCAATATCTTCAAAACCATTATTTTGTGCCATTTTGGATTTGTGATATAGGGTGTCTTAGCAAAGAGATAGTATTGAACAAAACCAGAGAGTGATTAAACAAGTGTGAGTTTGTTTAGTCTGAGAGCCAAAGCTTTGATACCACTTGTAGGATCGGTAAATACAAGATGATTCTATTCAGGTTGAGACTGGCGAAAACAATCACAACTAAGCAATGTAAACAAGTAAACACAAAGCATACTGATAAATGCAATTTGTTATAAACTTCAATGGTTACAAGATTACAAAGAAAAACTCTAAGAAAAGCACACTTGTACAATGATCGAGTACAGTACTTATATAGTAACTTAGAATCAAAACAGACCCTTGATTCTAAGGATCAGATCGAACACAAGCCGTTGATCTTGTATACTAGAAGCTATACTACACGTGAAGACAATAAATACTATAAAGGATAACTTTACTCAAACGTCTTCTTAGGCATCATTGCTTGGATACTTGGAAGGAGAGCGTTGTTGTCTTTTATTGTCTGCACCAGTAACATTCTTTCTGCATGAGATGTGTCAGAGTTGCAGCAGAAAGTTGTCAGTGGTAAAGTTGCTTTTGCTTTGCCAATCAGCAGCAACGATTGATCTTCGGAAGATATGGCTATCAGTAGCAAAGTTGGTGATCCGCATCAAGACTCAACTATCCAAAGCTGTCGATGATATGCCTATCAGCAGCATCAAGTGTTTGATGCTGATGAGAAGCCTATCTGCAGCAACTCTGGTCTTCAGTAGATAAGGTTGTCCGCAGCAGAGTTGTTCATCAGCAATAGAACAACTATCCGCAGCAAACAAGCTTATCCACAGTAGCTTGTTGGTCAGCAGCAAAATTGTGGAGTCCGCAGCAATTGTACTTAGAGAATTTTGTAGCCATCAGTCTTTATATCTATACATTCACACACACACATATATATACATGTGCATACTTATATATATAGAGGACGTATCAAATGAAAACCTTGAGTTGTTGTGAAAACCTTTAAACTCATTTCTGGTCACACATTCATTTCTTAATAATTTAATATGTGGCTAGAATTAAATCTTGAGTTTTAATATATTTAATAAAAAAGTTTGTGGCTTAGAATAAATATGAGGGTAAACCTGTCATTTTACTTCTTTTTTCTTTTTCTTTTTAGATTAAATCATATTTTTAACTTTTTCCATATCCATGAAAATATTTGAAGAACACATATTTACATGTGTAAAAACCAATTACACATGTGTAATAATAAATAAAAACATGTGTAGTAACCCAAAACACAGATTTTTATGTATTGTAATCCATCAAACACATGTCTAAACCTACTGTACACTAATCAGATCTATGAAATAAATGAAGAACATGTTCTTTACACATGTGTAAAATCCAAAACAGAACAATTCAAGGAAAAAAATCAACTTACAGATCTAAGACAACAATATGTAAACAAAAACATTCATTCTATTTCTATCTAGATCCGTCAACAGAAACTAAAACAAGAACGATTCAAGAAAAAAAAAATACACAGATAACTTTACAAATTAGAAAGAAATTATACATGTTAACATTAAAAAAACCCTTAAATATATGTGTAAAATCAAATACACATGGGTAAAAACTCTTTTACAGATGTGTACATTCAATTTACACGTGTAAAAGAATCAAAATACACATGTGTAAAATCAAAATACACATACCCTATTGTAAAAATAAACATAAAACCTATATATCTAACTCTTATATGTGTATCAAGTCCTGTAGATCTGCAATCCTTATCTACAAAAATAGTAATAATAATTAACGTATGTTAATTTGGGTAGTAAAATCTAGATCTGCATACCAACATTGCAATAAAAGAATAATAGAAAAAAAAAATCCAAACCACATGCCTTGGACCAAAATCTAGACGCACATGTGCAAAAGTTTAAGCTAAATATTTTCAGATGCCCTATTTCAAATCCATATTAAAAAAAACAATCTATATATTTGTTTGAAATAGCTTTAGTAAAAAAAATTATATAATGATGTACTAAAACAAACGAAAATGTAAATCAAGAATAAATTAGACACACATGTGGAATAATTTTTTCTATATATTTGTTTGAAAAAGTTGTACTAAAACAAACGGAAATGTAAATCAAGAATAATTTTTTATATAATGATAATTGATCATTACCAAAAAAATGCTTGTGTTCTTGGATGGAGTGTTCCTCCTAGACATAAAAAAAACCACATAAAAACACATGAATAACAACTCTTTACACTTGTATAAATTCAGTTTATACATGTGTAAATTCAATTTAAACATGTGTAAATTAAAATTGGGGCTTTCCAAATCTGTACAAAGACAATATCATACATATCCAGATCAGAATCAACATAAAAAGACATTAATAACAACTCTTTACACTTGTGTAAAATCAGTTTACACATAATTTAAACATGTGTAAATTAAAATTGGGGCTTTCTAAATCTGTGTAAAAACCCTATTTTATGGTTCAGACCTGTTTAAATTGTGAAAAAGAATAAAAATCCAAAAATTGTCGGCCTCTTTGTAACATGTTAGTACATATGATGGTCATCATCTCCATTTTCATTCTTCACAAACTTTTTAATAGAATGAAAGATTCGTAAACCCCTCTTGCAAATCTTTTTTATATATAAATTAATTTAATAAATTATCAAAAAAAGAGAGATTTTAAAAAATTAATGATACAAAGGTAAATAGGCTCCATCCCAAAAAAATAATAAAACAACTTACTAAAACTTTTAATTCAAACCATAATGAGTAGAATATGGTACTGTGAAGATAAAATCAAATCATATACCTTTTGAAAAGCATGTGTGCATCAATTTTTATACCCAAAAACCAATTAACAGGTAAGAGGAGAGATTTCAAAAATACGCAAATGAAGGCAGATGCAATGGATGTTGTTGAAGCACTTACCAACAGTGTTCTCGAGAGACCATCAAGACCCCATCGAAGATGGTGGGTTTCATCTCAGATCTAAAATATGTCATCGCCACCACCCTCCGTCGTTACCGTTGAAACTGATTCTCGGTCTTCAAGTCGAACAACTCCGAGAGGTGTCACCCGATCGAGGATGGAGGGTTTCCATCTCAGATCTAAAAACCGCCATCGCCACCATAGATAAGCTTGCCTAAACTATTTCCGATCTGGTTTTAACATCTTCGACTATAACGAAAAGACACAAACAACAAGCCAGAGTATGGTTTCATGAGTGAAATTACGAACGAAGATGCTTCAGATCTGGGTTTGATGCAGATTTCAGATGGGGTTTGAGGGGAGATATATCTATTGTGTTGAGAGAGAGAAGACGTCTGATGTATAAGAAATAAAAAAAGGATAAGTTTAAATAGAGTAGATTCAAAAGACAGATAAAAAATGACATAAATGCCCTCAACAACAAAATTAAACTAGAAAAGAAAAAAAATAAAATGAGTGGACCAGAATGAGTTTAGGGGTTTTCACAACAACTCATAGTTTTCATTTGATACGTCCCATATATATATATATAATATATATATATATATATATATATATATATATATATATATATATATATATATATATATATATATATATATATGGGGAGGTTCAAATAAGAAGTTCAGTTTGACTAAAAAACAATCTCATTCATTCAGTTGAATGATCAAGGATAGAGATTTAAGTATAGAAAAATAAGGGGTGAGAGTGTATTTAAGTAAGAGCATTCACAACCCGTTTGGTATAATTATGTGAGTGACTTTTGTATATTTTAAGGAGTGGTTTAAAGTGGTTGTGAGTGAAGGATAAAGAAAGATATAAGTTTTTATAAATATAAGGATAAAAGTAGTGGTTTTTAGTATAATTAAAATGATAAGGATAATGAGAGAGAAAAGTAGAGATAAAAGGTAGAAAAAGTAGTGTTTTTAGTGTAATTATAAGGATAAGAATACGAAGTATAAAGAACGGGCTGGGAATGCTCTAATAGTCACTTTTGTTAACTTTTTTCAACTTCTCCCACTTTTTTTAAACGTTCATAACTTTTTCATATGACATTATTTTTTAAAAAAATTACACCATAAAATCGAGCGTTTTTTAATCTTTAAGTTGAGTATATTATTGCTATATTTTTTTGTAAAAAAAAAATCGACACTTAATGAAATTGTGCTACTTTACGTAAATGTGCTGGTTTCTGGTAAAACAACACAATTTAGAACATTAAAAATTTGTTGGTTTCTGGTAAACAACACAATTTACGTAAATGTGTTGGTTTCTTTAATTTGTGCTACTTTTAGTCAATTATCATGTGTCTAATTTGGTAGCATTTTTTAAAAATAAAAATTTAAAGCATCCATACACCAACAAAACGATTCAGTGGTAGGCAACAAAAAGCTTATGCATCAAAATGTTGTTTTGTGCTAGTTTGTTTTGTGCTAGTTTGATATACTAGTTTTGTTGTGCTGGTTTTCTTTGTGCTTGTTAGCTAAGAAGAGTAAGTTACACCATTAACCGTATTGTTTTGGTGTTGTTTTATAGTAAAACAGCACAATTAATTATTATGTTTGGTGTTGTTTTATGATAAAACAGTACAGTTAATTGTGTTGTTTTACAATGCAGCACAACTAATTGTACTGTTTAACTAGAAACCATCACATTTACGTCAATTAGCACTATTTCATTAATTGTTGATTTTGTTTTTACAAAAAAATATAGAAATACTATACTCTAATTAAAGGTAACAAAAATGCTCGATTTTATGATGTATATTATTTTTAAATAAGGTTATATGAAAAAGTTATGTATGTTTAAAGAATGTGGGGGAATTTGAGAAAAAGTCAACAATTATGGGTTTTCAAAGATTGCCTCTCTTCCCCTTATTTTCCTACACTTAAATATATACATTTGATCATGCAATTAAATGGATCAGATTGTTTTCTCAAACTTTTTAGCCATATTCACTTCTTAGAAGAAACATCCCCTACATATATATATATATATATATATATATATAGATATTGGGGACGTATCAAAAAAATTATATCGTAACGTCGAAAAAAAACAGTCGTGCACTCCGTATTTTGAAAAGGTTAACGAACGAAATTTATTAAAAGAAAACAAAATTAGTACAAAATGAAACAAGCTAAAATCGTATATTATATAGAGTATAAGGGTTGAAAATAAAAATATAAAAAAAATTTGAGCGTAAAACTTTGAATGGATCGTGCACTATTAAGCACAACACTATTTTAATCTAATTTGTAATGTTTTGAATTTCATATAAATAGTGTGTAATTACTTGACACGTGAAGTAATTAAACAAAAAATAAAAGTAAAATAAAAAAGAGGAAAAATACCAAATAACAACTTTATTAAAAGTTCAGGGGCTATATGAAATTTTTATTAAAGTTTGGGAGTAATAAAATAACTAGCATTATGGATCATGAGCTTGTACCTTAAGCTTTATCCCTTTTCTATTTAGTAATTATAGTATTGGTAATAACACACTTTTTATTTTATTATACATGAGGTTAAAATCTCGTATATTACTCGGGTTGAATAAACGTAATATTATACATTGACTAATAAAAAATTTATTTTTTAAAAACTCGTGTTATAATAAACCTGTGGAATACAATATAATCTGTTACCACATACACTAGTCAAAATGTGAAGAAAATTTATTAATATAAATATTAGTATTTTCTTTAAAAATATATTATTATTAAAATATAGAGGTGTATTTAATAAGATTGAGAGGCGGAAAAAAAATAATAAGAATAAATATGGATGCGACATGTGACATAAAAAATCTTTATTTATTAAATAGTATAGATTCTGGTATATTTCTATTGTTTATGCAACCGTTATACTATTTTAGCATTTGCTTCGACCGTCCGTTAATGCCTTTTGTACGTCCTACTTGCGAAGGAACGTATCATTCCCGGTTACAAAATAGTCGCGTGGTCGTCCGTCTACAGAAGTAGCCGTTGTCAAAGAAGGGTTCATAACGTTTACACACATTCATAACATGCAATATATATATAATTATAAAGCAAGATTTCTTTCATTTACGTTATGTCCTTCTTTCATTCATTCTTTATAATCATACGCTTCATTCTTTATTCATAATTCATTTTCATATATAAGTATTTATATATACGTATGATCACATTGACATTTATAGCATTTATTCATTTAGTGTATACACTTCAGCCACAAAACATTTAAAATGATTTGCACATAACATAGAAGGGGGCACATAGAACTCACCTGATGAGTAGTTTCTGAAATACACTTAGCTGGCTATTGAGCGTCACTAATGTCACTCACAATCTGTATAATAAAGTCATACACGTAAGGTAGTGCTCCTAGATGACACTAGACATTACTATGCTTGAACCTAGTAGTTTCGATGGATTTGCTTATATCGAAACTTGGTAGTTTCGATAGGTTGCTTATGTCGAAACTTGGTAGTTTTGATAGGTTGCTTATATCGAAACTTGGTAGTTTCGATAGGTTGCTTATGTGTAATCTTAGCTTCGGATCGTGGGCTCATATCGAAACTATGGTAGTTTCGATGGGTCTGCACATATCGAAACTGAGTAGTTTCGATGGGTCTGCACATATCGAAACTGAGTAGTTTCGATGGGTCTGCACATATCGAAACTGAGTAGTTTCGATGGGTCTGCACATATCGTCTTCCCCAAAAATCTGAAGTTTTTGCATGCGAGTCTGATCGAGTCAATATGTCAATTTTCTTAGATCAAAATGTTCGGTTTTCATTCTAGATGCTATACCTAAGCTCATTTTCAAGTTTCATCCGCAAAATCGTTACCTTTTTAGCCAAAACCCGAAAATTCCAAATTAAACAAAAACTCAGTTTAGGGTCGAATCGTTACCTGGATTGGGGTTCTGATTTGGAGGTTTTGCTCACGAGCTTAGCAGTAACGTGCTCCTTCAATCCCGGGACGATCCGTCAACTTTCTCTCTCTAGACCCGAGCTCTCCTTTCTCTCTCTAGAAGTTACGTGAGTCGGGAATGAGCAGAGAAGAGGGCTGCCTTGCCTCTTATATACCTGGGCTTCCCTCGGCCCATTGAAGCCGAGCCCAAGCCCGCTCCCTTTTGTTTAAATATTCCGACTAAATCACAGGTCTCGCTATATTTATTCGTTTTATTATTTTTGGGATGTTACAAGTCTACCCTCCTTAGAAAGGTTTCGTCCTCGAAACCTGCTAATCGTTAAACAGCTGGGGATATAGTCCTCTCATTTCGTCTTCTTTTTCCCAAGTAGCTTCTGAACCCTTTCTGTGTTTCCATTGTACTTTTACTAATGGGATTGACTTATTGCGTAGTCGTTTCTCAGCTCGGTCAAGAATGGCTATTGGTTCGTCTACATAATTTAGACTGTTATCCACTTCGATCTCGTCGTAAGGTATGTGAGTTGTGTCGTCAGCCAGGCACTTGCGTAAGTGCGACACGTGGAACGTAGGGTGTATTCCACTAAGCTCAACGGGTAGGTTGAGTCTGTAAGCAACTTGACCCACTCTCGCTAAAATCTTGAAAGGTCCGACAAACCTTGGACTTAGTTTGCCACGTTTTCTGAATCGGATGATTCCTTTCCATGGTGATACCTTTAATAGTACCATGTCCCCTACTTGAAACTCTAAATTCCTCCTTCTCTTATCCGCGTATGATTTCTGTCTGTCTTTTATGGCTTTCATTCGAGCTTTGATTTGATTAAATTTCTCTGAAGTAGCTTTGACCACTTCAAGACTTGCAAAATCCTTCTGTCCAATCTCCCCCCAACAAACCGGAGTCCTACATCTCCTTCCATACAATATTTCAAATGGCGGCATGCCAATAGTTGAATGATAGCTGTTGTTATATGAAAATTCTGCCAATGGTAGATGGCTGTCCCAGCTCCCACCGAAGTCAATGATACAAGCTCGGAGCATGTCTTCTAAGGTCTGGATTGTCCTTTCAGATTGACCATCGGTTTGAGGGTGGTAATGTGTGCTGATGTTCAATCTAGTGCCCATCGCTTCATTGAATTTCTTCCAAAACCTTGACGTGAATCTAGTATCCCTGTCGGACACAATCGACAGCGGCATACCATGTCTGCTCACAATTTCCTTGATAAATATTTCTGCTAGCTTTTCAGAAGAAGAAGTTTCACGTATTGGAAAAAAGTGAGCACTCTTTATCAAGCGGTCGACGATCACCCAAATGGTATCATTGCCTTTAGCTGTTCGCGGTAGCTTGGTAATGAAGTCCATCGTGATCTCCTCCCACTTCCATTCCGGTATTGGTAAAGGTTGCATTTTACCGCATGGTTTCTGGTGCTCGGCCTTAACTAGTGAACACGTTAGGCACTTGTTCACGTACTCGGTCACATCATTCTTCATGTCAGGCCACCAGTACTCTTTCTTCAAGTCTTGATACATTTTGTTTGTCCCGGGGTGGATGGAATAGCCAGACTTATGGGCCTCCTTGAGTATTTTGGCTCTAAGCTCGCCAATCTTAGGTATCCACATCCGGCCAAACCTAGTTCGTACACCGTATACGTTTGCATCCAAATTCCCTTGTTGTCCTACTATTCGTTCCCGTTTAATATTTCTTTCTAATAGTGCTTCATCTTGTGCTTTTGATATTTCATTCATCAAATCTGGCGTTATAATCAGCTGACACGCCTTGATCCGGATAGGGTCAGATTGCTCCTTTCTGCTTAAGGCGTCAGCTACTACGTTTGCCTTGCCCGGATGGTACAATATCTCACAATCGTAGTCCTTTAATAATTCTAACCACCTCCTTTTCCTCATATTTAGTTCCTTTTGCTCGAAAAAGTACTTCAAGCTTTTATGATCAGAGTAGATGGTGCATTTAACTCCATACAGATAGTGCCTCCATATTTTTAATGCGAATACTACTGCCGCTAACTCCAGATCGTGAGTTGGGTAGTTAACCTCATAAATCTTTAGTTGTCGCGAAGCGTAAGCAATTACCTTTCCTCTTTGCATAAGTACACAGCCTAAACCTTGACCCGAAGCGTCAGAGTAGACTACCAAGTCTTCATTTCCCTCAGGTAGTGTCAAGACTGGAGCTTGGGTTAATCGTGTCTTAAGTTCCTCAAACGCGTTGATTTGGGTTGGACCCCATTCGTACTTTACTTCCTTCCGTGTCAATTTAGTTAGTGGCGATGCTATCCTCGAGAAACCTTGAATGAATCTCCGATAATAGCCTGCCAATCCCAGAAAACTTCGTATCTCTGTTGGTGTCTTTGGGACGTTCCATTCCTTTACTGCATCGATCTTTGCAGGGTCTACTATGATGCCGTTTGGGTTTATCACATGACCTAGGAATTGGACTTCCCTAAGCTATAACGCACACTTGGAGAATTTTGCGTACAACTTTTCCTGCTTTAGCACCTCCAGAACTTCTCTTAGGTGACAGTGGTGATCACCCTCGCTTTTCGAATATACCAGTATGTCGTCTATAAAAACTATCACTGATCGATCCAACATTGGTCGACATATTCTATTCATCAAATCCATTAACGTTGCTGGTGCGTTAGTCAATCCGAAGGACATCATGAGAAACTCATAATGCCCATAACGCGTGCGAAACGCGGTCTTTGGTACGTCTTCCTCTCTTACTTTCAACTGATGGTAACCTGACCTAAGATCGATCTTTGAGAACCAACTCGCACCTTGCAGTTGATCAAAAAGGTCATCTATTCTAGGCAGTGGGTATTTGTTCTTTACTGTCCTCTTGTTCAGTTCACGGTAGTCAATGCACATGCGCATGCTGCCGTCTTTCTTCTTTACAAATAGTACCGGAGCGCCCCATGGTGAAATGCTCGGTCTAATAAATCCTTTTTCTGTTAATTCCTGTAGTTGAGACATCAATTCTTTCATTTCTGACGGAGCCAATCGGTAGGGGGCTTTGGCAACGGGCTCAGCTCTTGGCAGTAAATCAATATGAAATTCTATTTCCCGATCGGGTGGCAACCCAGGTAGATCCTCAGGGAATACTTCCGGAAAGTTGCACACCACGGGTACATTCTTGAGTGCTTTCGTTTTCATTCTATCGTCAATAACATACGTCAGATAAGCTTCGCAACCGCGCCTCATGTAACTTTCGGCCTTGATCATCGAAATGACGTTTGGCATTGTGCAATTCCAATCCCCATAAACCGTAATTGGACTTCCGCTAGGAGCTTTGAGGTGTATCCTCTTACGTTTACATATGATTTGAGCTTCGTTGGCAGCTAACCAATCCATACCCAATACTATATCGAATCATCCTAAGGTGAGAAGGAATAATCTAGAGGGGAATTTATGGCCCTCTATTTCTATGATACAATCATAGATTACTTGGAATACTGTCGAATTTTTACCCTCAACAGTTTGTACGCTAAAGGCCTTTACTATGGTGTTGATAGTGCAATCCAGTTTACGACTAAATGTATTTGATATGAAGCTTTTACTAGCACCAGAGTCAAATAGAATAGCAGCACGTTCATTGTTAACTAAAAACGTACCTGACACGACATCAGGGTTTCCCCTCGCTTCCTCTTCGGTTAGGGCGTAGGCTCTTGTCCTTGCCTTTGGCTGTTCCTGTTCTTTTTCTTTTCCCGAACTAGACTGTCCGGTTTTTCTGCAGTCCCTGGTCATGTGCCCATATCTTCCACAGGTTTGGCACTTGACATCCTTTAAGCATTCTCTTGAGAAGTGCCCCGGCCTTCCGCACTTGTAGCACACGGTGGTGCCGATTCGGCACTCGCCAAGATGTCGCTTCCCACACTTCTTGCATGTTTCATTATCTTCTGTTCTTGGCTTCTTAACTTCAGTGTTTACATTCCCTTTCCCAGTGCTCCTAGGCGGGTTCTCCCATTTCCTCTTTTGTGTCTCGGGTGCCAGGTCCTCATTGGCGTAGTCGTCGTAGACGATTCCGCTCAGATTCACTACCGACTCGAAGGTCGAGGGTAGGTTAGCTTTTACATGAACACGGACCCGCTGTGGCAGCCCCTTAACATAGTACTTAATCATTCGTTCTTCTGTCTCCACCAGGTGGGGTACCAGTTGAGATAGCTCATTGAACCTAGAAGTATACTGGCGGTGCGTCTTGCAGCCAGCCTTGAAGTTCAGGAATTCGTTTTCAACTCGATCAATTTCATTTTGGGGGCAGAACTTTTGGATTATTAGCTTCTTCAGGTCTTCCCATGTCATTCTGGCAAGAGCGTTTGGCGAATTTGTCCTCTGAATGTTCCTCCACCAACTTAGTGCCTCATTGGTGAAAGAATGAGCAACATACTTAACAGCCTGGTCCGGGCGACACTCGCTGATGTTGATTACGGCATCCATTCGAACGTAGCCACTGAATCCTTGTTACCATCAAACTTGGGTGGGTCTCCATCCTTGAAACCTTTGTAAGTACACCCACGATTGCTTGATGCCACTCTTACTTCATCCCCGTCACTGTCATAAATTTTCTCTTCATTGTTCCCTTCATCCTCTTCTTTGCTTTTCTTTAGTGCCTCAGATAGTAGGTCAGGCAATATGTTCTTCAGAGTAAGTACAACCTCGCGGGCAATAGCATCCCTAACCTCGGGTTCCAACTTTATAGGCTCTTGATTGCCGTCCCCAGTTGGGGTCACATTAGTTTCGTGCACACTCTCAGTGTGTTCTGCGTGCACACTCTCTTCCTCTTCACTTCTTCGATTCAATGGAGGTCTACCCACTCGGCCAGTGCGACCGCCTCGGCGTCCAATTCTCCCTCCACCTGCCATTGTCTTTAGATTTTTCCTGATAGTCATAAAGGGTATTCATCAATGTCATTCTCTCAGATCATAGTCTTAGAACAGTACGAACAAGGTAAATTTTAAATTACAGTGACCGGTTTGTGATTAGAAATTTACATTGCTTTTCGGGTTCCAAACTCTTCAAATTGGTCGTAACATTGACATCTATTTGTTCTAGGTTAAGGTATCTATTCATATCTACAGGCATTAACTTTAGTACCTACTTACTGTGCTAGCGTTGGCGTTGGCTACCCAGACTAACATCCGTGCGTTGGTCCCATAATCAGTTTGAGTCCAGACATTTAGGGATGTCTGAATCTCTCAAACTATTGCTCTGATACCAACTTGAAAGGCCCCATTCCCGTGTAACCTCACTTGTTGGATTTACTAATAAACATAGTCATAAATACTGAACTTAAATTTAAAACATTCAGAAGTAGTGGAAGCAAACATCATTCAAATTACGTGACATAGCAGCGGAAGTCTTAACAAATACATAACATTGTCTTAACATATATAAATGTGGGATGTCAGTCTTGTGCCGGGTAACCTTCACGCCATCGCACGACTCTTTCTTCCTTTACCTGAAATGTATACTAAAAGTCAGCTAACGCTAGTGAGTTCTAGTTTAAGGAAAATCATACATAATACTTATCTTATCATTAATATTTTATATATATGTGTACATAACATACGTAATATTCGTACTTTTACATATTCATTACTTTACTGTTCTCACATAACATTCATTTTCATGTATATACATACGTACATACATTCTTACTTTTGGGGGGGAGAACAGTTATTGGCCATAATCTTAAGGGAGATCAACCCATCATACTTGTCGCGAATGTCACAAAGACATCGCAGTGAGAACTACCGTCGTAGCCCTTTTCATTAACCGTCAGGCTCTAGAAAACCGTCCGTCGAAACTTAAATCCGTCCGACAACCTTTGTCCGTCCGCTCTTAACCGTCCTACCGTCGTAGTCCGTCCTTTTGTCCGTTTGCCCTAGGGCATCCGTTTCCCACGCGAACTATTGTTTATGCAACCGTTATACTATTTTAGCATTTGCTTCGACCGTCCGTTAATGCCTTTTGTACGTCCTACTTGCGAAGGAACGTATCATTTCTGTAGATGCATAATATGTCCCTAATCCCTTGTAGTATGTATTTCATCTATGTTTAATGTAACTATTTGATATATTAATGAAATTACATGTTTATCCTTAATGTTTACTCATATATAACGACTGTGTATTAAACGATCTGATAAATATCGATAACGTTGATCAATCGTGCTATTGAAAGGCCCATTCGCACGAATGGATCATGAGAATGATCCATTCGCGCGAATAGATCATGAGAATGATTCATTCGCTAGAATAAGTCATAATGATTCATTCGTACGAATGAACCATTCTGATGATTCATTCTTACGAATGAACCATTCTACTGATTCATTCGCACGAATGAGTCCATTCACATGGCTCATTTGTACGAATGGCCTCAGCACTATATATAGAACTTTCACTTCATGAGCACAAAGACAACACATATACATAACAAGAGCAGAGACTAACCAGAGCAGAACCAGACTAAGCAACAGAACACACAAACTCTTTGCACCTGTATTGTCGAATCTCTGTCCGTTGAGAGTTTCCAGGTCTTGTATCCAACTTCTCTACACCAAAGGGTCGATAGAAACCTTCGTTTCGACGTCTAATCCGCTCGTTTCTCACGACCCGATCCGTGTCATAGATTGGATTGCCAATCAAATCGGATTCCGCACGATTTGGTTCGGTTAATGTGTTGAATCATTGGATCAAGGTAGATCCCGATCCAACAAAGTGGTATCATACTCCCCCTTGGACCTAGATCCCTTTAAACTGACCTAACTAATATTAGTTGGTCTTCAACATCTCTTTTGTATGAGTTTTCCAGTTGACCCCCGCGTGTATGTCAAAAGCAAAGCATATACGTATCACCTTCACATACTGCAACGCCTGGTCTATATCTGCAACATCAAAAAACGCTGACACTTGTATAAAGTTGTAACATCTTGTTCAGGCAAGTTGGTTAGCCACAAGGGATCAAAGACCCTGATGGTCTCCCATGACCCTTCTTTACAAAGCACTATAACAACTTCACCAATACGCCCATCATAGTACCACCATTTGAACTGATCTGAGAAGTCCTGGATCATTTTCCTTAAAGGAATCTTCTTCATGATCGTTGGAGGTTTCCACTTTAAGACAATTAGGGGCTTCTTGGTGATTGGATGAACCTTTTCCTTATGAATGTAACGTGTAGGCATTTGTGGCTTGAAGTTCACCCACTTCTTCCGGTATTCGTACTGTAATTGACGTTCAAACCATTCGGATAGACCGGAAGATTCGCTGTATAGAAGCTTTAGACGCGCCAATTGATTTACTTCAAATGCGGGCAGCGTCTTGAAATCATGAGGGTACCTGAAATATTGTATGCCCTTCTCTCTTTTTATAGCATAGCAGCTTAAGTCGTTGAAGTATGCCCAACTGATTATACGACCATCAGACTTGTGTCCTTTGAGTCGATAAACTTTAGTGTACTTGGTTGGAGGAGAGGGCTTTGAGTTCTTCTTTAATTCGGCCATGTATTCCATCCACTGACTTTTACGTTCATTCAGCTCATCAATGTCAATAGTGGAGGGACCGGCTTCATCTCCTTTGTTGTCGATAATGCGGTTGACCTCCTCGTCGGACTGCTGATTGAATAAGTCCGCAAAGGATGGAAGATCATCACCGTCTACTGATGTGTACTTTGGATATTCTTGATCAGTGATGTCTTCGACTTCAACCTCATCAACGTCTTCTAGTTCGTCAGAGGAAGGATAATCAGTTGTAGGAACAGATGCCTCTTCAGTGATGACTTCGTCGGGATTCATTTGAAATAGCTCGGCAATCTGTTCTTTTGACAAGCAGTGTACGATTTCCCCTTCCTCTTTGTCATAAATGACCGAGTGCTGGATGATCCCTTGCATGTCAAGCACATAAGTTAACTTTGAAGGTTGTTGCTTGAGAGGCATCACATCCAAAACTATTTACATAAACAATCATAAAATAAACATGTGAGAATAAGAAATTTCATTGATTTAATCAAAATAAAACTGAAATTATTTACATAATAATCTAATATTTACAATAAGACAACTTAAAACACTTAAAACAAAAACTATCAACCTTCAGTGCCCTTTTGTTTATCTGATGATGGGCCTTCTGATTTGTCTGATTTTTGCTTTGTTCGCGCCTCTGCTTCTGCTGTCTTTTCAGCACTTGATGCAGCACAAGCATTGGCACCATCGTTCTTATCTTTGTCATTATTGTCATCATCATCACTATCATCATCATCATCGTCATCATCATCATCCTCATCTTCATCATCATTATCATCGTCACCATCATCACCATCATTGCGAGCACCCTCAATTCTGGGTGTCGGGTCTCTTCTGCTTTCTAAGTCTTCCAACAGTCTCTTGTTTTCCTCCTCTAGCCTTTGTATCCTCTGAGCATGTGCATTAACAGTTGTAGATAACTTTTGATTCTGGTTTGTAGCAGTGAGAAGGAGGACTTGCTGATCATTGCATCTATTGGAAAGACTTATGATGGCTTGGGCTTGTTCAGTATTTTGCAGAGTCAACTGACTGATCTGCGAGCCCTGTTGGTCAATACGCTTTGATTGCTCTTCATTCTGAGCCAGTAAACGAAGTACCAAACTGTTTAAAGTACTGATATGGTCGTGTAGAGAGACAGTCGGCAGTGACATTGAAGATTCAGCTCGAATAGTTGATGGCTGTGATGTAGGAGCAGTCGTGTAGATGGGAGGAGGCACAGTTTGTGTCTGAGGCATAGATGTTGACATTGGAGCCTCAGACCTGGTGGCAGTTTCTGTAGTAGCAGAGGTGCTCTCCGTCCTTCTAACAAGCTTAAACTTTTGGCGTTTGGCCATTCTTTTCTTTCCTCTTCCCTTCTTGACCGGGGTAGATTGGGAAGAAGGAGCAGCAGATACTTGTAGACAGCCAGGGACAAAGTCAGCATCCCTGACGTCATCATCAATCCTTGAGCTTCCTTGATCTGCTCCCCTTTTTCTTTTAGTTGCGACCAATCTTGCCCCTTGTTGACTGATTTCAAAATCATCTTCAGTGTCCTCAGAATCAGTAAACAGGACGGTGTCCAGGTTAACGTCTTCTGGGTTAGTTGGAAGGGAAGAATCGATAGCAGTGACAGTGGGGGTGGTGGCAGCGGTAGATGGAACATTAGGAGCATTGCCACCATCTCCCTGACCATCTTGGTCGTCATCATCTTGGTTGTCAGCTGGAGGTACAACAATATCCTCCCTGTCAGAATCACTGTTATCGTGACGCCATTTTCTGTTTGCTGGTGCCACATAATCTGGATTTGCCAGATGTCCAATAAGTCGTTTGTGAGGTGGCTTTGTTGGTCTTCCCCTGTAGGTCTGTACCCTGTTTAGAGTGACGTCCGTCATGTGTTGTAACTTGATTATGTCGACGTCTGACCTTGGTAGAAGAGGAAGTTGGTCATCTATTATCATTTGTAAGAATCTGGGGTACATAAGATACGCATTGTCCCCTTTAAGATAGATGTTTTCCTTAAGGTGCGTGAACACCATCTCGGAAAAGTTGAACGGAATGTTCAACACCAGTGCAACGAATGCGCTCTGAATTGTTTCGCGCATGTCGTCGAAACCGCCACGACGGGAACCGAGGCAATGCAGAAGAACATGTCCTAGATACTTGTACTGCGGACAGAGGTTCGCTTTGTTTAAAACTCCCTCGGCGACATTCCCGTCGTACTTTATCCTCATGAAGCATCCTCGGACCAGATATTTATCCAGTGTCACTGGATCTTCAGGATGATCACCAAATTGACACAATCGGCGAATGTGAGCTGCCGATACAACCACATCTTGACCTGCGATCTTCCCTCGTATGACCGGTGGAGATACCTCGCAGTCAATCTCGACGGAGGCCCAGAACTCCCTTTGGTGCGACGTATATGGAGTGCGGTGATGGGATATAGCATGAGCAATCCTGGATCTGGATAGAAACTCGATCATGCCGACAAACGGACATGCATTCTTTGATGTAGGAATCATGTACGCACATATGTTGCTTTTTATTGAAGCCTTAAGAACAACTGGAGCTTTGTGCGCCATAACGATCAGTCTGCAAACACAAAAACATGAAGCACCTCAGATCAATACATGCAATATTTTGGAAATATGAACTTTTGGACCATTTTTCCCTTGGTACGAATGAATCATTCTGCCTATTCATTCGTGCGAATGAGTTTTCATTCGTGTGAATGAGCGTTCATTCGTGTGAATGAGGGTTCATTCGTGTGAATGAGTTTTCATTCGTGTGAATGAGTTCTCATTCGTGTGAATGAGAGTTCATTCATACGAATGAACATGAAAAGTGTGTCCATTCGTATGACAGACGGGTCGCGATCCAACTTGTCCAAAAATCAACCAACACTTGAAAAGATTTGCCGAAAAACGACAACAACACACTCGACTATTGTTTTCAACCAATATTTAGCAGTTTAATTGGTTTATTAAGTCAGTTTTTACGTTTTTAGGTGTGGTTTTGAACCCTAAATCTAATCGAACATCCTCGAATCGGTATAAAATCGATGAATACTTGTGGGGTTATACCTGTAAAATGAAAACGAATGATTAGATTACAGATTTGACGGAGTTTTGGGTAACTTTCAGATTTTGATGAAACAGACGTGCGAATGATTTCTGATTTGTGCGAATGATTCTGCACATGCGAATGAATGGCCTATTTATAGGATGGCCTGGTTCATTCGTACGAATGGCCATCCATTCGTATGCGTGTTTCCTTCAGTAGTACGAATGGGTATGCATTCGTACTAATGAACCCTTCATTCGTACGAATGGATGTTCATTCATACTAATGAACCTTCATTCGTACGAATGGACCATTCTGGTCAGTCCATTCGTGTGAATGACCTATTCTCATCATCCATTCGTACGAGTGAGACATTTTGCTCATCCATTCGTACGAATGGGTCAATCCCCTTATGCAAATTAAACTTTTCAAGTTAAATGGAGTATCCGACCACATTGGTTTTAACAAAAATTTAATTATGAAGTAATTTACATTTAATTATGAAGTGAGGGATCAATTATGAAGTTTTGGAATAGTTTATGAAGTAAAGGAACGATTTGATCAATCAGGAAGTCAAGCGGTTTTCAAATTTTGATTTTCTGACAGTCGTTCGAGTCTTATCAGATAATCTAAAATTTAGGAAAAGTAAAATCTTTTTGAATTTTTGAATATGTAATGCTGAAAATAATATCAACAAGATATATACACGCATGTCTTAGTAAGAAAGATCCTTATGAGAAATCATACAGACTTAATGACTAATGATCTGAGACATTTTGAATTTTGTAGATACAACTATACAATGGTATTTACACATCTTTTTGTGAGAAAGATCCGAACGTGGGATCAGTACTAAGCTCATAGCAATCAGCAACATTGCAAATTATCTGAGCTTTAAGTACACTTAGTCAAAATGCGATCATTGATATGTTTGTCCATCTTAAACCTATGCAGACCTCTTCTCAACACTTACAAGATGATCTTGAAGGATTGAGTCCATTGTCTGTGTGTCCCACACTAGTTAAGAATTGACTTGAATTACTTTTCAAAACATGTTAATGTTTCAAATCAGCACAACTTACTTAACCAGCCATCATAAGTTCATGAGATCTCAGTTATTCCCTGTTACTTCTTTACTACACAATTTTATTTATTTTTTTTTATTTTTTTTTATTTTTTTTTTAGTATTCACAGTGACAGCCATCAGCTCATGGACGGCTTCAGCCAGGTATTTACAAGGCAATATGGCACGTATGCAGCTAATGGTGTTTGTGTTCATCCTATCCCATGGATGGCTTCAACCAGGCTGCAACCCGGTAATATGGCACATATACGGATTCGGATTCATACTTTTTTTTTATTCTTAATCGCATGGACGACTTCAGCCAGGTATTTACAAGGCAATATGGCACGTATACGACTTCAGAATCTAATTTTTAATTTTATAACTACTTTTTGATATCTCATTAAACCGATGATAACTGGTGTGCACAGAATGAGAAACACCTTCAGTTTCTATTGTTGATTTTCGTCAATCCTTTCACCATTATGTGACTCACAAGACAATATCTAATATGGTATAGATTGATCATCAATGGTCGAGATTCAGTAAGATAAGCCTATCAATGCATCACATGTCGACTTAGTGTGACTATTCACTATGACATTAAATGCAATGTGCTTCATACATATGGTTAGTGTGCCATCACTTCCCAAAGGTTGGATACGATTTCTCATTTTTGAGTTTTTCAGATGTTTTTGGGTTTTAGACTGTACAAAAATGGAAAATCTTTTTTTTTTTTAGCAAACTGTACACAAATAACTGTACACAATATAGAAATCTTTTTGGAGTCTCAGATAACTAGCGTCTGTGTACTATCATTTTTCTCAGCGAGAGATCATTTTCTTACTGACATTTTCTCCCCCTAAAATTTTAAAATGAAAAATCTTTTTGAGATTTTTAATAAACGCAAGAAAGAAAATATATACAAGAACGTAATTGATAAAAATTAGTTTAGGTTAGGAACCCAGGCCTTTACGGTCTTGGGTTTCCCAGTCTCATCTACAACAGTACAATCCATCCACTGTCCTTGTGGACTTTTGGAAGAACCATTTGACTTTGAAGTACAGTCGTCAGAAGCATCATCTGATTTTGCTTTCCACACATGTTGTTTGTGCAACGACTGTTTGTGGTAAACAGTGGATTGCTTAACGATTTGTACAGGTGTGGAACTCGAATCAGAGACCAACAAGTCATGCATCTTTTGTTTAACTTTCTTTTGATGCACTTGTTGTTGGGTAAAAGAGTTAGATTTTGACTTTAAAAACTTTTGTTTATTTTCTGGAAAATGGTTAACTCTTTTACTTGGCTTCTGAAGATAAGGACAGTTGACAACAACGTGTCCTTGTGTACCGCACTCAAAACAGTATCTCCGCTCAACCAACCTCGGAGATCTGTATTGATTTTCACTTTGGTGAGTTTTTGAACCACCAGCCTTAGCTTCTTTTTGTTCAGCTGAAGAGAGTGACTTGTTTGATTGAATAGACTCTCCAGCTTTAACAAAATTAACCTTTTTGATTGAGGCTTTGTTTACTTGACTCTTCTGATCAGAAGTAGTGGGATAAGATGGACGGCAATTGGTTTGTTTAATTTTAAAAACATGTTTAGAAGCAGATTTTGAAATACCAATGCTGTCATTCTGTGGAGCAGACGAGTTTTTGTGTCCCAAACCACGAGTAGGGGACTCATCGTCGTCTTCATCCCACTCTTCTACCATTCCATCAACACACTGGGACTTCGAGGTTGAAGCACCATTATCGTTAACCTTTGGTTGAGAAATTTTGTTTTCGGTTGGATCAACGACAAGTGGTGTTTTGACCTTAAAGTCAATGATTGGGTTATCATCCGGTGTGTTTACCATAGTATTCAACACAGGTGGAGGACAATTTTTATACCCCATCCCAGCATTTTTCTTTCCTGGACGCCGTGAAATCATGTAATCAAGAAGGTAAGAAGCATTTGAATAACTTTTCAGCTTTTGATTTAAAGTTTCATAATCACATTCGACAAGCGCCAGCTTTTTCTTTGTTTCATCAATCGTGTTTAAATAAAAAGTGATGGCATTTTGTTTGTTGATAACACAGATTTCTAATTCATGAACTTGCCTGTTTAAAAGATCAATTTTGTTTTTGAAGGCAAGTTCGTTTCCCTTTAAAACACGGTTTGCTTCAAGACAATTAGTTAAATCAGCAATTAAGTCTGTGTTGTGACTTTTAAGTGTCTCAACTTTCTTCTCAAGTTCATCACAAATTAAACACGGTTGAGATTCAGACTCACTTTCAAAACTTTCAGAATTTACCTGAATGCCTGTGGATGTTTTTACCATAAAAGCACAGCTACAGGTAGATTCAGAAGAGGAATTGTTATCATCCACATCAGCTGTCGATTGACTTGAAGAGACAACAGATGATTTATCTTCATTCTCAGCTGTGAAGCCAGAACTGTTTGAAGATGTGTCGTCTGCAGCTGATGAACTTTCTGAAGCAATCTCTCTCTCAGCATCAGAATCTGATTCTTCATTGACTTCTACAGCCTTTGCCATGTAAGCTCTATCCCCTGAACTGCCATCAGCTCCAAATTTAAAAGACCAATCAACAGTCTCATCTGTTTGAACAACCATAGCTTTTGTTCCACTTGAAGTGCCCTTATCTTGTGCAAGAGTAACTGGAACAAGGTTTGTTTCTGTATTTTGAGTTTGTGGCTTCGGTTGGCTTTGACGGTTGTTGAAAGGGTTGCGGTTTCCAGTCTGTTTAGGCTTTTCACATTGCCTAGCAAAATGCCCTTTCTCACCACAGTTAAAACAAACAACAGCAGACAGATCAAAACCATAAGTAGTGTCTTTGTTCCCTTCGAGAGTTTTTCCTGTCCTTTTTACATAATCTCTCGCTCTTCTGACTGCACTTGCAAGAGCCCACATTATATCAATTCGATCCATTTCATCCTTATCAATCTGAGCATAGTCTTCTGCTGTCAGATGACTGTTTCCAACCTGTCCAGCAACAAGACTGTCATATGAATTGATAACGGTAGACAACAGTTCCATGTGTTCCTTGGCCACTTCGATAGTAACCTTGTCGAAGTTGTCTGTTTGCAATTTAATGGGGCTTGGTGGAGGAGTACTAGCAGTATTTCCCTGCTGTGGAACCGAGCTTGATGAAACTGAAACATGAGCTGTTGAAGACTGGCTGGCTGAAACATTTGACATGTTTGATACAAACGCAGTCTGCAAAGGAGCATTTTGTTGAGTTGATGTAGAATAGTACAATGAAGGATCCTGAGTTTGTACGCCTCTCTTTAACTTCCACTTATTCATCACCTCTTGTTCTCTCAATTTCTGAAGAAATTCATTGATGTCAATGGTTTCAAGAGTATTGTTCTGTTTGAGAACCATCAAGAATGAATCCCATTTTGGTGGTAGCGCATCTGCCAAGCATTGAACCTTTTCTTCTTTCGTTGTTTTGATCTCATGGGCATGCAATTCACTCATCAAGTGATAGAATCTCTCAAATAAATCATCTAAGGACTCATTCCCAATATACATGAAATTATCAAATTCCTTCTTAATGGCCTTAGCATTGATAGCTTTCAACAAAGCATTTCCTTCGTGACGTTGTTCTAAGGCAACCCACAGAGATTTTGAAGATGTAAACTGCCTGAATTGATGAAATATTTCTCTTGATATGGCCTGAGATAAGATAGCATATGCCTTCTTTTCTAAGTCATAATCTTTTCTTTGTTGTTCGCTTAAAAGGGAAGGCAAAACAGGAGTTCCATCCTCACTCAACACTTTTTGATATCCATTCTTTATCATCATCCATAAGTTTGTATCAACTCCATTAATGTGTATCTCAAACTTGTTATTCCAGTGATGATATTCGTCCATTGTCATGAGTTTTGGAGCCTTGTTAGCATTTCCAGCTTCATTATCGATTAATAACAAGTTTTGGATTTTGCTGTTCTGACTGGCAACAAAGGCTAAGTCCAACATGGTAAAAAACGAAGTTTTTCGACACTAAAAAAAATTTCAGAAGAGATTTGTGCGAATGGGTCGGGATCTACCTTGATCCAATGATTCAACACATTAACCGAACCAAATCGTGCGGAATCCGATTTGATTGGCAATCCAATCTATGACACGGATCGGGTCGTGAGAAACGAGCGGATTAGACGTCGAAACGAAGGTTTCTATCGACCCTTTGGTGTAGAGAAGTTGGATACAAGACCTGGAAACTCTCAACGGACAGAGATTCGACAATACAGGTGCAAAGAGTTTGTGTGTTCTGTTGCTCAGTCTGGTTCTACTCTGGTTAGTCTCTTCTATGTTTATATGTGTTGCCTCCCTGAAAGTTCTATATATTGTGCAGAGGCCATTCGTACGAATGAGCCATGTGAATGGACTCATTCGTGCGAATGAATCAGCAGAATGGTTCATTCGTAAGAATGAATCATTAGAATGGTTCATTCGTTTGAATGAATCATTCTCATGACTCATTCGCGCGAATAGATCATGAGAATGATTCATTCGCTAGAATAAGTCATGAGAATGATTCATTCGTACGAATGAACCATTCTAATGATTCATTCTTACGAATGAACCATTCTGCTGATTCATTCGCACGAATGAGTCCATTCACATGGCTCATTCGTACGAATGGCCTCTGCACTATATATAGAACTTTCAGGGAGGCAACACATATAAACATAGAAGAGACTAACCAGAGTAGAACCAGACTGAGCAACAGAACACACAAACTCTTTGCACCTGTATTGTCGAATCTCTGTCCGTTGAGAGTTTTCAGGTCTTGTATCCAACTTCTCTACACCAAAGGGTCGATAGAAACCTTCGTTTCGACGTCTAATCCGCTCGTTTCTCACGACCCGATCCGTGTCATAGATTGGATTGCCAATCAAATCGGATTCCGCACGATTTGGTTCGGTTAATGTGTTGAATCATTGGATCAAGGTAGATCCCGATCCAACAATTCCCGGTTACAAAATAGTCGCGTGGTCGTCCGTCTACAGAAGTAGCCGTTGTCAAAGAAGGGTTCATAACGTTTACACACATTCATAACATGCAATATATATATAATTATGAAGCAAGATTTCTTTCATTTACGTTATGTCTTTCTTTCATTTACGTTATGTCTTTCTTTCATTCATTCTTTATAATCATACGCTTCATTCTTTATTCATAATTCATTTTCATATATAAGTATTTATATATACGTATGATCACATTGACATTTATAGCATTTATTCATTTAGTGTATACACTTCAGCCCCAAAACATTTAAAATGATTTGCACATAACATAGAAGGGGGCACATAGAACTCACCTGATGAGTAGTTTCTGAAATACACTTAGCTGGCTACTGAGCGTCACTAATGTCACTCACAATCTGTATAATAAGGTCATACACGTAAGTTAGTGCTCCTAGATGACACTAGACATTACTATGCTTGAACCTAGTAGTTTCGATGGATTTGCTTATATCGAAACTTGGTAGTTTCGATAGGTTGCTTATGTCAAAAGTTGGTAGTTTCGATAGGTTGCTTATGTGTAATCTTAGCTTCGGATTGTGGGCTCATATCAAAACTATGGTAGTTTCGATGGGTCTGCAAATATCGAAACTGAGTAGTTTCGATGGGTCTGCACATATCGAAACTGAGTAGTTTCGATGGGTCTGCACATATCGTCTTCCTCAAAAATATGAAGTTTTTGCATGCGAGTCTGATCGAGTCAATATCTCAATTTTCTTAGATCAAAACGTTCGGTTTTCATTCTAGATGCTATACCTAAGCTCATTTTCAAGTTTCATCCGCAAAATCGTTACCTTTTTAGCCAAAACCCGAAAATCCCAAATTAAACAAAAACTCAGTTTAGGGTCGAATCGTTACCTGGATTGGGGTTCTGATTTGGAGGTTTTGCTCACGAGATTAGCAGTAACGTGCTCCTTCAATCCCGGGACGATCCGTCAACTTTTTTCAACTCTATTACACATGTGTAAATTCAGTTTACACATGTGTAAATAGAATCAAATAAACATGTAAAAAGAAATCAAAGCTGGTTGTAATCAAAATAAAAAAAGCCAATATCAAACTTTTAATTGTGTATCAAACCATGTAGATCTTGAACCTAGATATTTAAAATCCTGACTTTTACACCGTCTTGAACCCAGATCTTCTTGTCATACTTCGATCCTCATGTGCTTGTGTAACTATCTAAAGATTAATGGATGTAAACATCAAATATGTGTAAAACTTAAAAAATAAACATGTGTAAAAAACCCTCAAAACAGAGATAGAAATGTAAAAGATAGTTTACATATGTATATACACATGAACAAAAACTTTTTACACTTGTGTAAATGTTTTTTACACATATGTAAATGCAGTTTACACATCTGTAAATTTTGTTTACACATCTGTAAATTTTGTTTACACAACTGTAAATTTTGTTTACACATCTGTAGTAACCCCAAAATCAAATTCAAAGAACTAAAAAAAAGTAATCCCAAAATATTCAACCATCCCCACACCCAAATATCTTTACCCAAATCAATACACATGACAAGATATACACACACTCAGTTTACACATCTAGATCTGAACACAAACCACATAAATTGAGTAGATCTGTACACAAACTCAAATTGTTGTTTACAAAATCTGGGTTTGTACATGAAATAACCAAAATAAAATAATAAATAGTAATAATAAAAGAAAACAAATTACGAAAACATGAATATTAATAAAATAATTATTTATATACATAAAATACTAAAAATCATAGTTGAGACTTTAATTATAAATTTCAAATGCGTTAATAATAAAAAAAGGGAAATAAATCATTAAATGGGAGAAAAGCGTAGCAAAAGAAACAAAAGAGAAAAAAAATTAAAGTACATAAAATATGATAAGAAACTTTGATTGGTTTATAAGAAAAGAAGTCAACAACTTTTGACTTTCCCAGACTTCTATCGCTGCACCTGAAAAAAAAACAAACTCACCGGAAAATCCAGAATATTACGTGGGATTGTAAATGAAAGTACTTTTGGAATTAGATCTGAGTTTATTTCTCCGCACAGGAACTTAACGGCCCATGTGAAATCGATCGTATCCGTCAGACGGTCGACGGGGGAGACGCAGTCGTGGATGATGGTGAAGATGATCCGTACGAACAAGTTGAAGATGTCGCTGGTGATTCCGATTTGGATGAAGAACGGGGATCTTCATCCCAAAATCTGAGTTGAAAAGAGGGAGTGAGAGGATAGAGGAAGAGAGAGAGACAGATGAATGTGGGTTGGATTAGATTTAGGATTTTTAGATGTAGACAAATGACTCAAATGCCTTTATAGGATTAAAGAAAACAAAAAATAAAAAAAATTGAATGTGTGGAGCATATTAAGTTTTAAGGTTTTTACAATAAGAAAGTGTTTACAAAAGATACACCCCGTGCGTGTGTATATATATATATATATATATATATATATATATATAGGGGAGGCTCAAATAAGAAGTGTAATTTGACTAAAAAGCAATCTCATTCATTTGTTGAATGATCAAGGGTAGAGATTTAAGTGTAGAAAAATAAGGGGTGGAAGTGTATTTAAGTAAGAGCATTCACAACCCGTTTGGTATAATTATGTGAGTGAGTTTTGTATATTTTAAGGAGTGGTTTAAAGTGGTTGTGGGTGGAGGATAGAGAAAAGATATAAGTTTTTATAAATTTAAGTATAAAAGTAGTGGTTTTTAGTATAATTTTAATGATAAGGATAATGAGAGAGAAAAGTAGAGATAAAAGGTAGAAAAAGTAGTGTTTTTTAGTGTAATTATAAGGATAAGGATTCGGAGTATAAAGAACGGGATGGGAATGCTCTAATAGTCACTTTTGTTAATTTTTTTCAACTTCTCCCACTTTTTTTAAACGTTTATAACTTTTTCATATGACATTATTTTTTTAAAAAATTACACCATAAAATCGAGCGTTTTTTTATCTTTAATTTGAGTATATTATTGCTATATTTTTTTGTAAAAACAAAATCGACACTTAATGAAATTATGCTACTTTACGTAAATGTGATGGTTTCTGGTAAAACAATACAATTTAGAACATTAAAAATTTGATGGTTTCTGGTAAAACAACACAATTTACGTAAATGTGCTGGTTTCTTTAATTTGTGCTACTTTTAGTCAATTATTATGTGTCTAATTTGGTAGCATTTTTTAAAATAAAAATTTAAAGCATCCATACACTAACAAAACGATTCAGTGGTAGGCAACAAAAAGCTTATGCATCAAAATGCTGTTTTGTGCTAGTTTGATATACTAGTTTTGTTGTGCTGGTTTTCTTTGTGCTTGTTAGCTAAGAAGAGTAAGTTACACCATTAACCGTATTGTTTTGGTGTTGTTTTATAGTAAAACAACACAATTAATTGTTATGTTTGGTGTTGTTTTATAATAAAAGCAGCACAGTTAATTATGTTGTTTTACAATGCAGCACAACTAATTGTGCTGTTTAACTAGAAACCATCACATTTACGTCAATTAACACTATTTCATTAATTGTCGATTTTGTTTTTACAAAAAATATAGAAATACTATACTCGAATTAAAGGAAACAAAAATGCTCGATTTTATGATGTATTTTTTTTAAATAAGGTCATATGAAAAAGTTATGTATGTTTAAAGGTGGGGGAATTTGAAAAAAGTCAACAATTGTGGGTTTTCCAAGATTGCCCTCTACCCCTTATTTTGTTGTGGGTTATCAGAAGCTGAATCAACCTTACTAGAAGATTCATCTAGAAAGGATAGATCAATTTCAACTAGCCCATTGACAAACTTGTCATTAACCGGTGGAGGAATGGCATTAGTACCTAAGCCTTTGCCACTCACTTGTCGCACGAAAGACTTGTAGTGTTCCACCACAAAATGAGAGTTTTTCAACTTCTCAAGTTTGTCACTTAACTATAGGATCTCATTTTGTAGTTTGGCCATCTCCACAGTTTTCTTCTCTAGCTCCTTATAGGCAACATTTGAATGAAATTGTTGTTCACTGATTTTTATTGAAAAATCTTGAATGTATTTCTTAAGAGTTTCAATTGAACCTTTGAAACGTTTTTCATTTTCCTTGTACTTTAGTGCTGTACCACGTAGAGGTTCGAGTGATCATGGATGCGATCATTCTCGTACTTTAAGATCATACAATTAGACAAGAAACAACAGCAAAAGAATTAGAATCTACCTTACTCGACGAGTTTGAAGCTTCTCCTATAGCCATTAAAGCAAGTGTAGATTCAGGTTGAACCACCGGTCAAAACTATCATCCCGTTGAACCACCAATGCATTGGATGATGCTCCTTGGTTATGACTTCAGTTATTCTAATTGTTGAAACTCTGGTTGTTACCTAGACTTGGTCGAGTAGAACCAGAAGTTGGTGGTTTGTTCTTCTGACATTCTCTTGCAAAGAAGTTCTAACACTTGTAACATTTAGCCTTTGACTTGTCAAACCTAACTCTTGTATTAGAATGCCCACCAATAAATTTTCTTCCAGTTCTTCCCAGAAAACACTTAGCCCTTCTCAATATCATTGCCATATTCCATTGAATATCAACATCTTCCATGTCATTAGGATCAACTAGGTTGAAATTTTCTTCAATAGTATTAGGATCTGTAAGCTTCCCACCGATAAAGTTCTCGTAGGCAAGCATACAAGATGAGAATAAGGTGACATGATCCTCAACAATTTTGGCTATAGCATTTTGGTGAGTTAATGATGTAGATGTGGGGCTTCTTGAGGAATTTTTATCACACGAACTATACCCTGATGCATCAAAACATGTAGAATTCCCACAACTGTAACATTTGTGTTTTTCCATTTCATTGTATTCATTGTACAAGCCCATGTAATCCAAGTGTTCATTATACATTATGCATTGTACAAGTTATTATAACACATGATCAATCATAGTCATCTTTATAAATTCATTCATATTTCAACACATCATATTATACATCATCATTTTAAAAAAAATTATTTCCACTACACATTTTTATATAAAATGACTTATATTTTCTATGGACTTAAAACTCTATCAAATTTCATATTTATGTTCCATAAATATACCAGACTTGTGATATATATATTTATTCACTATATTATTATAAACTTTTCTTAACTAATGCACTAACTAATTTAAGGTATCATGATTTTAATTCAAAATTTTCTTTTTGTTGAATTATATTCATAGGAGTTATTGTAACAATTAAGTTATAAGTTTCAATATTTAGAAATCTAGAAAGTCTAAAACCACACATTTATAAGGTTCTTTCGTGTACCTTTTATAAAAAAACTAATACTTAATAGATCACTAATTTAAACCTCTTACAAAAAAATCAAATTTTAATATTTATTTAGTCATAAATGTTATTAAAAACCTTAAAGATGAATACCCATTTAAAAAAAACTTAAGAATTTTTATTATATAAATTAATGGAATTTAAAATCCTTAATTATCCTTGAATATTATGAAACATTTTATTAATAATTTACTATTTTTTCTCATAATCCCCACTATAAATAGACCCTCATTCTACCCCTATTCTCACACCATATCAAGTTCTAATCCCTCCCTCAAGATCCGAAGTCGCTTCCTTATTCTTAAGTAAGTTCTACCCGCATTCTGATTTGCGTTCTTGTTTTCATTTTTGTGTCATGGTTTCCTTGCTTAGCACAACCACTCTGTAGGATCGGTAAATACAAGATGGTTCTATTCTAGTTGAGATTGGCGGAAACAATCACAACTACGCAATGTAAACAAGTAAACACAAAGCGTACTGATAAATGTAATTTGTATTAAGCTTCAATGGTTACAAGATTACAAAGAAAAACTCTAAGAAAAGCACACTTGTACAATGAACGAATACAGTACTTATATAGTAACTTAGAATCAAGACAGACCCCTTGATTCTAAGGATCAGATCGAACACAAGCCAATGATCTTGAATACTAGAAGCTATACTACACGTGAAGACAATAAATACTACAAAGGATAACTTTACTCAAACATCTTCTTAGGCATCATTGCTTGGATACTTGGAAGGAGAGCGTTGTTGTCTTTTATTGTCTGCACCATTAACATTCTTTCTGTATGAGATGTGTCAGAGTTGCATCAGAAAGTTGTCAGTGGTAAAGTTGCTTTTGCTTTGCCAATCAGCAGCAACGATTGATCTTCGGCAGATATGGCTATCAGCATCAAATTTGGTGATCCGCATCAAGATTCAAATATCCAAAGCTGCTGATGATATGCCTATCAGCATCATCAAGTGTTTGATGCTGCTGAGAAGCCTATCCGCAACAACTCTTGTCTTCAGTAGATAAGGTTGTCCGTAGCAGAATTGTTCATCAGCAGTAGAACAACTATCCGCAGCAAACAAGATTATCCGCAACAACTTGTTGGTCAGCAACAAAACTATGGAGTCCGTAACAGTTGTACTTAGAGAATTTTGTAGCCATCAGTCTATATATCTACAAACTTCCCCTAGACTGATGCTACCAAAACTCTCTTACTGCTTTTGTTACTGAAGCTTTTGCATGTTGGCAACTATCCTTGCAACCTCATATCCTCTAGGGTCCTTGCTGGGATTGTCAAGAGGAAGCTCAGACAGAGTCTTGATGTCTTTGCTAGGCGTACTGAATATGGCCTTGCTTAAACATCTCATCTTCTGTCCTCTGACATCTATCAAAGTGTATTCATCCTGAGCAGCATTGTAGGACCAACTAATGAATGGAGAGTGGGATTGGAGAGGTTTAGCATCAAAGATTACAACTTTGCTAGGATTGAAGTGATGTTTGATCACTAGCAACAGATGCCTCCCACCTTCATTCTCAGGCTCATGAGCTTCACCCAGCTCCATCATTCTTCTAAGATCAGAATCTGGGAGCTGTATTACCTCATCAACAGATTTGTAGATTGAACTTTTTACCTCTGTCCTTCCCCTGAAAACCTCAAACCATTGATCTTGATTGCTGTAGAACCAGATAACAATTTCTCTTGAATCTTCTGGTGTGGTAGTAGGTTTGGTTTTCTTCTTGGGAGGATGTTGATGAGGAGGAGCTGGGTGTGAGGATTTGAAATCTTTGGGTGGAGAGGAGGGAGGTCTAGGAGGAAAAATGGAAGGTTGTTGGATAGAGGAAGGGGTGGATGAGGGAGTAGGCTTGGGTTTCTTTGGTTTTCTGTTATCAGCTTGAGTAATCACCCTTTTCTTGGAGCATGTCTTCCCCAATCTTTCTTCCTCTTCCTTCTTTACTTTGAAGTATAAGGCTTGCAGGTTCATGAATCTCATGGGACCTAGCCTCTTTCCACTTTCCCCTCTAGCCTTTAGGAAGTCCATCATGACCTTTCTTTCTTCATGGGTCCTAATGTTAAAGGCAATGGTCTTCTTGGTTTTCAGTTTGGCTTTTTCTTCTTCTTCAGCCCTTTTCTTATTTTCCAGTTGACCTTGCTGACCCATTAAAGCTCTGTAGATTTCTTTATTTGACAATTTCTCAAGGTAGTCTGCATCCTCACCTTGAGAAATCAGAGCTTCTATCCACTCATCTCTCATTTCTTTGGCTAGTTCAGATTCAGTTATCCTGAACTTAGTCTCTTCTTTTCTTTTCTCTTTCTTCCTCTTCTTTATTCAGTTGTTCATGCAGCTGAAGAGCTAGAGCTTCATCTTCTTGTAATTGAGTAGCTGTAGGAATTTTAACTTTCAGAGCATCCAGTTGCCTAATATGCAACTGGATCTGTTGTTCTCTGAGGAGAATGGCAGCTTTTCTTTCTTGAATCTTTCTATACTCGGCCATCTCCTCTTCTTCTCTTTCCATTATTCTCTTCTCTCTTTCTTTTTTCTTTTTCTTTAATCTTTCTTCTTCTTCTTCTGTCATGATGCCCTTCCCCTTGTCTTTGTTGGATGCCTCTGCTTCAGCTTCATGGATCATAACAACAGATGTAAGAGATGCTGTTAGGATCTTAGCTTCAGCTTCATTGGCAGCCTGAGGAATAGACACAGAGGAAGGGACTACTTCACTCTCTTACTTTTCCCATTCATTCCCATATATAGCTTTGAAGGCCTCTTTGACAT
The DNA here is from genome assembly GCA_023525975.1 of Smallanthus sonchifolius. Lineage (NCBI taxonomy): Eukaryota > Viridiplantae > Streptophyta > Magnoliopsida > Asterales > Asteraceae > Smallanthus > Smallanthus sonchifolius. Next base: position 39,744,495 of record CM042034.1, on the reverse strand, counting down.
TCTAAACAGCCACTTTTCTTGACCCTTCTGCTGCATTCAGTATGACAATTGGTGAGGAGGGAAGGGATAGATCTGAGTCAGAGTCATCTATTGCAAGCCATCCATCCTTTTCAAGAAGGGCTTTGATAATCTTGATCATTGCTTGAATTTCGAAAGAGTTGATGTTGCAGATGTGTGTCCTGAGCTCAAAGACCTTGTGCAGGAAGTCAGGATTGAGGAGCAGGATATCTTGGATGTTGTTGATTGTGAAAGATAATCCATCACTTAAGAAGAACTGAAAGCCAGAGGACCCAATGCTTGACCATCCTTGCACTTCCAGGCCCCTGACCACTTCATTGTAGAAAAATCTTTTCCAACATAGAATTTCTTCTTCTGTTAAAGCACTACTCCTTATCAAGTCAAATCTTGGAGCTAGTCTTTGTTCTGATGTTGTTGAAGATTCTGCATGGTGTTTAGGATAGGCCACACTGTTTGATTCTTCTATAAACCTTTCAAACCAGGGCAGATTATCCTCCATCAAGACATAGATCCTGCTGATTGCAAGTTCTGCTGAGAGATCTGTGGAAGTGTTGATGCAGCTTGATAGGTACAGTTCAAGAACCAGAAGAGGATTTAGTGTATTCCAATTCAGCTCTTCTATTCCACCAAAATCCTGTCCAATCCAGAATCTCACAGAGAGACCATCATACCCCCAAGCTAGAATAGAGTCAAACTCTAGCTTGTGTGCAGTCGGTGTGAATTGAGGGGTAATGGTCTGTCTTGATATGTTTGCAGCAGCAGGAAGTATGTTGAATGACAAAGGTGTGTCTTCATCTTGACTTTCATTCTTCAACAGCTCGGACAACTAACTTCCAATCCTCAGTGATATCTTCCTCTTCATCTACTGAGTCCCCAAGTCTTGGGTTTGAACAAAAGCATGTTTGAAGAGAGTACATTGAAAAGCAGCCTGCTCTTGTATCCATTCATTGAGGCTGTCAGCATCATCTTCCGTAGTAACTATCTCTCCCTTTTTGGTTGCATCAGTGCATAGAGTTTCATATGTTTGAGTGCTCACTGATACGAGGGATGGAGTAGTCACTGGAGGGCATTAATGGGCTTCATGCATAGAGACTTGGTGCCGTAGTTTGGACACTTCATCCTCTAGCATTGCCACACTGGCCGTCAATTCCAAATTTTGAAGTTTCAGTCTGTCCTCATCCACAGTTGTGGAATCCTTGGAACTACATAGGGCCTTAGGCCTAGCCTCTGCATCCCCATCACCGTGGTTTTCTTGGCACTTAGGATTCCTCTCAGTGAAGAGTGTTTCAAGAGAAACATCCTCACTGTGAGTTGCCATGGTTAGGGTCTTAGTGATGTTATCACTGTTCTCCTGGTCAAATGATGTATCAGGAGTAGTGATAGCCCTTTCCACATTCACTGTATCATCACTCCCAGAGTGAACCTTCTTAGGTGATGAACTTGAGTTGGGTACATTGGCAGCCAAGTCAATCAATACCTCCAAAATAGTGGTAGTTGGAGAAGGTATATCATCTTGACTAGATGCCTCTGCACTTAAGTTCAGAGAAGAAAAATAATGACATGGCTCAGCAGGTTGTTCTATGGATCCGGGATGTGATCCTGATCCTAATAGAGAAACTTCCAAGGAAGTCTCTCTAATGGTTGGCTATCCCTTTTGATATTCTCATCAGAATGTTGGGATTCTGAATGAGGGCTTTTAGGTTAAGATTGGGCCTGTGAGACAAGAATAGAAGGAGTCTTCTTGCTCCTTTTTCTAGTATATTTTGCAGCAACTGGGGCCCTGTGTTCCAGTTGGGCAGTGATAACATCCAAAACAGGTGTAAGTAGTTTTTGTGCCTGTGCATCCTTAGTAGTATGCCCAGGGGTTCGAATAGTGGTAGCAGTTTGTTGTTCAGGTTTTGAAGTGGAGGGTGTGGGATCAGTATCAGCTGGGATTGCTAAACTGTCACCCTGGTTACTTTGTATGTTCATCATTGTAGATAACAATGGAACATTGACCCTTGAGAACTTTTTGGAAACAATTCTAATGCTTTGAAAAATATTATTTTTATGACCCAGCATAAGATAGATTCTTGCAGGTTTTGAAAGATCTTTTAGTTCATTGTTGAAAACCTCCTGCAAGAACCTTGGGTACATATAAAATGCCTGCTATGCACCTTCTTGAAGGTTATATCTCAAACCTTCAAAGATGATATGTGCAAAGTTGAAACCTTGGATAGTGACCATACCGTGAATAGAAGAGGCAAGTGCAGAGCTCACTTGGTGCCATCCACTTCTCTTATGGGATATGCATTGTAGAAGACTGTGGCATAGAAACTTGCATGGAGGGCCCATCAGCGCCTTTTCGATGGTATATTCATTCTGATTTCCAGTTTACCATATGGATACAAAGGTCCTCATATACTCTTCCTTTGAGTATGAAACGGTGGCCCCCTCGTCCTGAAGCTTGAGATGTTTTCTAAGGGTAGCTTCAGTGACGATAATGTCTTTGCCATCTACCTTAGCTTGGATTTGAGGAATCCCCTGTTCGGTAGAGTAGACGACGGTGTTCCAAAAGTCCTCCATATGAGGGATGTATATGGTGGGTTAACGGTTAATGCGAAGTATATCTTTGATCGACAGAGAAAATCAATCATGTCATTGAACCCCTCGGACTTCTTTCCTTTTACTAGGTAGGCAGTGAGATTGTGGTAGGGTGAGAACTTGTCATCGGGCTGGTTTATGTCGACCTCTGCCATTGTTGTTGGGTTTGGAGGGAAGGAGGAAGGTTTTTTGAAAGGTGGTTAAGTATGGAAGGCTTTGAATGCTGTGAATGCTTGAGAGAAAATGGTGAGAGTTAGGTTGGAATTGAATGTGAAGAGGTTATGGAGAAATTTGATTTGTGTTATAACGGCAGAGGAGGGAAAAAGCAAAGTTACTTGTACAGTACAACCTTATTCACTTTTCACTATTACAGTTGTAATACACTATAGCAGTCATGGTAAAGACTGAAAGTACTTTTTACAGCGGGTAAAAGTTAATTTGGACTTATTTTTACCCATCAGCAGCAAACTTGGTTGCTGCGGATGGTTAAACCTATCCGTTGCAAACTTGGTTGCTGCGGATGGTTAAGTTAGTCAGCAGCAAACTCAATTGCTGTTAATGGATACAATGGTCTCTAGCAAAAATATTGCTGCTGACTGCCTTAAAGCTATCCGTGGGTAACTTGTTCCTGCTAATAACTTAAAGCAGTCAGTGGCAAATTCTTTGCTGCTGAAGATTAGACCTGTCAGCAGCAAAAAAAAGGTTGATGTTGACTTATAACTTTTATTTACAACAAAACATAAACACATTTTAAAACAATTTTAGAGACAGATTTTAGTCAAGGTTCATCATACCAATAGATTCAACTAAATATCTAAATCTAGCTTCATCAAAAGGTTTTGTAAACAAATCATCATATTCCTCATTGGTATGAACTTTGGTTAAAATAATTCTCTTTTTCTCAGCTTGATCTCTTATGAAGTGATACCTGATGTCAATGTGCTTTGTCTTGGAGTGCTGCACCGGATTGTTTGTGATTGATATAGCACTCATGTTGTTAATGTGAATGGGAGTGGCCATGAAAGTCATCCCATAATTCAGCATTTGGTTTTGTATCCAGATGACTTGTGCACAACAACTTGAAGCTGCAATGTATTATGCTTCTGCTGTAGAAGTTGATACACTAGTTTGCTTCTTGCACTGCCATGAAATCAGTCATCCTCCCAGAAACTGACAACCCCCTGATGTGAACTTTTTGTCCAAGTTGCATCCCCCATAGTCAATGTCAGTGTATGCATACAGGTTGAACTTGTCATTTTTAGAATACCATAGCCCAAGTCTTGGGGCTTCTTTTAGATATCTAAAAATCCTCTTGACAGCTTGAAGATGTGTATTCTTTGGAGCTGCTTGGAATCTTGCACAGAGCCATACTGCAAACATGATATCTGGCCTTGAGGCAGTGAGATACATGAGTGACCCTATCATTGCATGGTATTGATGTTGATCAGTGACTTGACCATCTTTATCTGGAGTCAGTTGATGGTGCACTTGCATAGGAGTTCTTGCAGCAGTGCAATAAGCCATCTTGAATCTTTCCAAAATGCTCTTGACATATTTGGATTGGTTGATAAAGATTCCATTTGGAACTTTTTTGACTTGAAGACCCAGAAAGAAATTTAGTTCATCGATTGAGCTCGATTCAAACTTTGAGTGCATCAGGATCTCAAAGTCTTTATACAACTTCTTCCTTGTTGATCCAAAGATGATGTCATCAACATAGATTTGTACCAGTAAGATTTATCCCCCTTCATCTTTGATAAACACGGTCTGGTCAATGGCACCTCTTCTGAAGTTGTTGCTTAGCAGATATCCAGACAGAGTTTCATACTAGGCTCTTGGAGCTTGATGTAAGCCATAAAGAGCTTTGTCTAGTTTGAACACTTTGTTAGGATGTGCAGGATCTACAAAGCCTGGAGGCTGTTTAACATATACTTCCTCACCAATCTTCCCATACAGAAAGGCACTCTTGACATCCATTTGATAGACCATGAAATTCTTTGATGCCGCATATGCCAGGAAGATTCTGATGGCCTCCAGTCTGGCAACAGGAGCAAAGACTTCATCATAGTCAATTCCTTCTTCCTGAGTGTAGCCTTGAAGTCTGGCTTTGTTCTTGACGACAATGCCACTCTCGTCTTGCTTGTTCCTGAATACCCATCTTGTGCCAATAGCAGTTTGACCAGGTGGAAGATCAACAAGATTCCAGACATCATGTCTCTTGAATTGCAGCAGCTCTTCCTACATTGCCTCAATCCAACTGTTGTGTTTCAGAGCTTTATCTATCTTCTTGGGTTCAACCTGAGAGAGAAAACAGGAAAACATACATATATTGGCCTCATGAGATTTGCTTCTTGTTTGAACTCCTTGGTGAACTCGGCCAATGATATTTTCCAGGGGATGTTCCTTGTTGATTCTCTGTGCTGGTACTACATCCAATCGTATCCCTTGATCAAGATTGCTCTGATTCTGATCAGGAAACTCTTCATTAATGGTGGAAGAGTCTTCAATATCGACAAAAGTATCAGCATTATCAGCAGCAGCATTAGCAACATCCGCAGCAGATGCATCTACAACATTTACATATGTGTCTTCATTCAGATTTTCATTCTCAGAGAAGCTGCTGCTGGTGACATTTGAGAGTCTGGTTTCGGCTTCACTGGCATCAATAGCTTCCACAACAGATGGAGGATCAATAGATGGCCTTTTCAGATTGATAGAGGGACTGGGGAACTCCAATCTATAGTCAGAGGAAGATGTGGAAGCTGGTGCTTTGGAAGAAGTAGACTCCATATTTGAGAAGATGAGAGGCTCAAATATTTGTATGAAGGAGTCTATATCAAAGAGCCAGTCTGGGCCTTTTCCCTGTTCACATGCGATGTGTTCCCTACATTCCACATTGGCTGATTCTTCCACGATTCTTGTTCTTGAGTTGAATACTCTATAGGCCTTGGATTGAGAGGAATAGCTCACAAAATATCCTTTATCATATTTGGCACCAAACTTAGGAAGAACCCCATGTGTGATCAGAATGGTGCATGGTCATCCAAAAGGTTTTAGAAATCCAATGTAGGGAACTCTTTTGAACTAGAGTTCATAAGGTGTCTTGTTGAGAGGCTTGACAATGGGAACTCTATTATGCACATAGCAAGGTGTACTGACTGCTTCTGCCCATAATGTGAGAGGCAGTTTTGAATCAGCCAACATTGATCTTGCTGATTCAATTAGAGTTCTGTTTCTTCTTTCAACAACCCCATTTTGTTGAGGAGTTCTTGGAGCACTGTATTGTCTTTCTACTCCCTTGCTTTCATAGAAATAGTTCAGAGTGTTGTTCTTGAACTCTGTACCTTGATCACACCTTATGATTTTCACCTTTTGATTGCTTTGATTCTCAACTCGAAGGATGTAAGATTTAAGAATCTCAGCAGTTTCATCAATTGTTCTCAAGAAGTATACCCATGAAAATCTGGTATAGTCATCAGTAATCACCAGACAGTATGACTTCTTGCCCATTGACATGGCATTTGTAGGACCAAAGTGATCCATATGTAGCAGCTGTAATGGAGTGTCATTTGAATTCAATGTTTTGGGCTTGTGAGAACTCTTGTGTTGCTTCCCCTTCAAACATGCAATGCAATGATCTTTAAGTTGGAATTCTTTATCAGGAAGCCCTCTTACAAGATTTTCCTTCACCAACTTGTTAATGGTTTTTATATTGACATGACTTAATCTCCTGTGCCAGAGAGCTGATTTGTCAACCGATGCCTTTGATAGAAAACAAGATACACTACCAGATGGAGTGACCTCATTCATGTCAAGCACATATAGGTTATCTTTTCTCTGAGCAATCAATAGTATCTTCTCTGGAGGAGGTTTGCTTAAGCCAGGGGATAGTACAAAATATTCTTTATCTGTGAAAAGCATCAAATGCTTTTGATCACAGACTTGTGACACACTAAAGAGATTGAAGTCTAAATATTTAACATAGTTTACTCTTTCAATATTCATCCTTTCATTGGACACAGTTCCTTGTCCAGTGATTGATCCTCCTTTTGAATCACTCCCAAAGGAAACATATCCTCCATTGAAATGTCTGAAGTTAGAGATGATGGATTTGTTGCCTATCATGTGCTTGGAACAACCACTGTCTATAACCCAGGTGTTATTCTTGTGACCTGGCTGTCCTTGCACATGATAGAGATCTAGTTAGAGGGAGGAACCCAAGAACTTGCAAACTTGGGAAAGTGTGTTGTTGGATCATCAGCATGCTTGCATTCAATAGAACCAATGATGATTCTTGGAGGGATAGAGGCTGGGATCTTGGCCTTCCACTGATGAGGAGGTGGTATTTCGGATTTCTTTGCTCTATCAGCAGCTGATGTTGCTTTAGCTTCTGACAAATTTGCTTGATCAGTAGCTGATTTTGCTACTAAGCACTTTGGCTTATCAGCAGCAGATTTTGTTGCTGCTGATGGTTTTTCTTAAGCAGCGGCAGACTTCTTTGGTTTCATGGGCTTTACCTTGCTGATAAGATTTTGTTTAAGAGGGGTTTGATGAAGAATCTGATTAAAGGGATTGAATTTACAATTTGCAGCAAAGTGGTCTGATTCACCACAGATGATGCAAGATTGATGAGGTTTTGGCAGCTGCTTCCTTGGTGGGGATAGAGAGTTTCTGAAGTGAGTTGGTTTAGCTTCAAAGCTTCTTACCTTTTTGTTCATGTTTGTCTTTTCAAAAGCCTGCTGCTTTAGGTTTCTTTGTTACTAGAGGTAGTAGAAGCAGGTGCTGGCAGTATGGTTGTATTTGCCACAGACAAAGCATGATTTAGCCAGTTTGTCCCTTTGAAAGTACACATAGTCCTTTCTCTTGAACGAGTCTTTGAAGTTCCAGTGGTAAGCTTTGTTGTGCTCAAAAGTGGCTTCTTCCAATGTCTTTTGAACATATGGAGCTCTCTCTCCAGGCGCATGACATATGTCAAACACCTTCCTTTGTTGGATTGATTTGGATTGAGGCTTTGGGTTGGTGGAGGTTGAAGACTGTCCCTTTTCAACAGTTAGCTTTCTTCCTTCTGGAGGATAGCTGATTTTGATTTGTTGAGTGAGTTGAGATACGGATACTGTTTTTGAAGGGATGAAAGGGCTTGGATTGTTGGCTTTAATAACTTCACAGGTAGGTGGTGATGAAGCTTTATTGGTTTCGGTGGAGTCTGAGCATGTTGACTCAGACTCGGATGAAGTAGTGCATTCTTGCACAGGGGTTTCTTGGACAACAGGGTTAAGATTTCGGTTGGCCATATCAAGGTTGGAAAGGTTGAAACTTGGTTCATGAATGACTACATAGTCAGCAGGTGGAGGAACGGTATTGTAGAGTTGTTCAGCTTGAAATCCAAGACCAACAGTTACCTTTTCATGAATTTGAGCATCCAAAAGTCTTTGCAACTTTTTGGTTGCAAACTCATATTTTTCCACATTGACCTTTTGGTCTGCTAATTCGGCCCTTGTAGCTTTTAACTTAACCAGAAGATCATCAATTTGAGTTTCAAGGTTTGTTTGTTCATGTTTTAATGATGAAATTTCTTTCTTTAAACAATCAATCTTTTCCTTATAACTGTTTTCAACCTTTTTAAATTCAGATTTCATTTGGTGAAATTCTTCACTTTGATCTATGAGATTCTGGTTATGTTTCCTGTATCCAAGGAGCTTATCAATACAAGCTTGAGTACAAAGATTTTCATATACCTGAGGTGGTATCTCTGATGTGTCTGCCATTAGAGCTTGATTGTTGGCAGGAAGATCCTCATACTGGAAGCTCCAGTCAAAGTCAGCAGTTCCAATAGCTACACAAGCTACAGTTTGAGTAGAAGGAGTGGCCTGTTGCTGTTGTTGCTATCTTGGTTGAGCTTGGTGAACTTGTCTTGTCTGAGCACCAGCTGGGTTTGCCTTTGGTGCCTTCCATTCTCTAGCAAAATAACCAAGTTGGTTGCAGTTGTAACACCTCAATTTGCTTTTGTCCAAGCCAACTCTGGTGTTGGATTTTTTGCTTGGAATGGGTCTTCCTATTCTAGAGTAGAACCTTTTTGCTCTTAGAGAGAGCATGGCATAGGAGTGATGTATATCCATTTCTTCTAGATCATCTGGATGAAAACATTCCAGATCTTCCTTGATAAAGGACATATTGCTTGAGTTTTCAGAGACAAAAGCAGCAGATGTGGATGTCTGAGGTGGGGCTTCAAGAAGAAATGGTGAGTTGTTTGATTGAGAGGTTGGAGTCTGAAGATGAGTGACAATGGGATGGTAGTAGTTGCTAGAACTGGGAACAGAGTGATCAGAGTGGAGTGTAGAGGAAGTGGTGGTGGATGATGAGGCTGTTGAGTAACTTGGGCTTCTCTCTTTGGCTTGAATCATTTCTAATTCATAAGTCTTCAGCATGCCAAACAGCTCAGTCATCTGCAGGGTCTTTAAATTTTCAGTTCTTCTTATTGACACTGTGTAAAGTGTCCAGCAGCTGGGCAGAGACCTGATGAACTTCTTGCGAATGTCTTCATTCTCCAGCTTCACTTTTGAGCACTGTAGCTCTCCCACAAGTTAGGTGTACCTGTTATACAACACAGTAAGAGACTCACCTTCCTTTCAGACAAAGTTCTCATATTGTTTCTTCAGAATGTCTCTTCTATTTTCTTTCACTTTGTGACATCCGGCATTTTCAGGTTAACTCCGTTAACTCAAACCTCGTTAGTTCAAACATTTTTCGTTACAAACTCAGTTATCTCAGTTAGTCGCACGTACATTGCATTTAATTAAGATTAATTAAATGTGTCAGTTAGTTCACACACATCGGATCGCACTCGAGTCTAACCCGGAATGTTGGTGATTAATCGAAATTAACATTGCGAACATTTAATATAAATTATGAGTTTTTATGATTTATATGTGATTACGTGAATTATGTGAATATTATCGTTTTCGTACGTGTTTATCGTTTGTAAATCGTATTTAGTATTTTTATAAAAGTTAGTAGTTTTATAAAATAAAAATCGAAGGTTTTGGTTATTAAATAGTGTTATTTAATTAATTAGAGTTTATGGATCTTTAGGAAGCCCATAGCCCAATTTAATACCCATTAAGGATTAGATAAGGATAAAAGTTTAAAAAAAATATATATCTAAACCCTAATCCCCACCCATTGCCGTCGACTTCAACCCCCAAGGCAACCAAAGCACCTTCGTTCGTGCCCTGATCGTGAATCCGGAAGTAGATACGTGCTAGTCTACGCATTCCTAACGTTCCTATGTAAGTTATTTTATAAAAATCCGTCACTTTTTCATTATTATTTTTGAGATCGAAACCCTATATTATCCAAACTTGATGATTTTGAAATATAATAATGAATTGGTTAATTGATTGATGTTGTTATGTCGTATTAATGGTTTTATGAAATTATGTGAAACCCTAGTTGTCATACGATGTGAAAAATGAATATTGTTGATTATGTGGTGTTTAGAAATCGCATGTCAGACGTGGGTTATGATTAATATAGTTGTAGATATATTAGTTGAATGATTTGGAATCGAATTGACGTGTTACTTGTGTAAACGAAACGTATAATGGACAAGTTAATAAAAGAGGAAACTTTTTATGAATTCTATTTTGCATGCTAGACGTGATTAAGATGATGTGATGATGGTTATGAGTTACTTGATACATGTTTAGACGATTTGTGAAATCAGATTTTGAATACATAACCCGGTTTTGCAAACTTTCCAAATAAAGAAACTTTAATTGTTAAAAGTGGTTAGAACTTGCTATTTAGACATGCATGATGTGGTTTAATGATTGGTACATGTTAGTTAATATACAATAACATGTTGTAACGTGTTAGGTGTTTGAAATCATTCATGCTAGTCATAGGTTACTAAAGTTGGAAACTTTGTCTTGAAATATGGCTTGCATGTTTAGATTCTAGACAATTGTTGTGTGATATGATAAGCTAGAACATGTTAGAGTAATACTACAAACATATCAATGATGATAGTTTCCAGGAAACATGAGTCCCGAACAAACCTGCTATTTTTGGAAACTTTCTATTTATAGAAACCTGCTATTTTTAGAAACTTTCTATTTATACAAACCTGCTATTTTTGGAAACTTACTATCTTGTTAGAACAAATAGGATTTGTTGCTAAGTGTTACAGCATGATCATTTGTGTATAATATAGAAGTATTATACTGAACAAACATTTAATCATTAAACGGGTCACCAACGGGTCGTCGGGTCAAACTTGGTCAAACTTAGTCAAACTTGGTCAAACTTGCAAACTTTTCTAAACCCTTAAAACAATGAGATTGTTTGGGTACTTAGGGTTCGTATCAACTTGCACAAACACACACTTATAAACCGGTGTTTATAGGTGGCAGTTAGTCGTCAAGCATTCTAAATTCGCTTTCTTTCGCACATACTCTAAGGTGAGTTTCACGGCCCCTTTTCTTACATTTTAAACTTGGGGGAGAAAACATGGGTACGAACATTTAGATCTTACATTTCTTTTATATCACTTGTGTACTAAGCGCAAACATATCATGAAAGTCCATACTTATCGAACCGTTAGTATATGGGTTAGCGAGGTAATCTTGAGTAGTACTACTGGGCATTGACAAGCCCCACCCGCGTTAGTCGCGCTAACACGACAGGTAGTCGAACGGGTGTAACATTGACCTAAACATTCACCATTGATTATGATAGTCATGGTGGGAGGCAGTACAAACATAAACAGTCACCTTCGGTGTCGAAACGCTTTAGTAACATGTACTAGGTTAGCTACCTATGATATAAATTGTAAATGGTATTATCTAGTAAACTTTACAAACATTGAAACCTGTGAACTCACCAACCTAGTGTTGACACGTTTTAGCATGTTTTCTCAGGTAATTAAGGTACAAGCACGAGCTAAGGCATGCATGCATACGAAGTCTATCATTTGCAAACTCAAGAATTATTTATTTTTAATTATCGTTGAATTGTTTATTTTGGCGCAACTGTGTTGGCGCATGTTTTTCATTTAACTTTTCGCTTCCGCAAGTCTTACATTAAATCAGTATTTTCATTACTAGTGTTGCATCGTGACTATGAGCAATACTAGTGGTTTTTATTAAACTCATATAGAGTCGTTCAACGTAACTAATGACTGAGATCCTGTTATGTCACGCCCCTAACGGTAAAACTCCGTTGGTGGATTTTGGGGGTGTGACAGATTGGTATCAGAGCCAGGTTATAGAGAACTAGGAAATGCATACTAGACTATAACCACGTACATGCATTAGTTACACAGCACCTACACTCATACATGGCACTCACTCATCCCGTTACATGAAATGTCGACCCCCACCCAATTCACCAGCATCCCCAGTCGTTCAAGAGCACGATGTTCCTACAGTACCTTTTCCAGAGTCGAGGAGACGTCGACTCAACCCGATCAACACCACAATAGGGCATGATGAGCCTATTCATGTGCGTGTCAGAGGCAACAGGCAGGACTGGGATTGGTATCCCGATAGGATCAGGAACTGGATCTGCGAGGAGGAAGTCCCACCTCCACTCACTACTGACATTGCGTCTTCTTCATCATCTTCTGTACGAGCTTTGCCACCATTGCAGTACCCCTAAGAGCAGGTGATAGCTGCCTTTGTGGCTAGGATGGACCGGGAGATCCGGAACATGAGGGACGCAGCGGGAGAGATTACTAGCATACTTCAGCGAGAGATGTTGATGAATCAGAGGATCACCAAACTGACTGCAGATTTAGCAGCAACTGATACAGCTCATGAGAATTTGGCAAATAGATGTGGATATGGAGGACCGGCTGAACACTGCAGAGTGGAACCTAGATATACTCCACACTAGGATTGAGTAGGTTGATGCACGACTTGCAGCAGTTGAGGCAGCAGGAGTTGCACCAGAGGATGCACCTGCAGGAGACCAGGATGAGGATGATGGTGCAGCATCCGATGTTACATCAGTTGGCAGTGACATTTGATCATCTATCTTCATTACTTATTTACGTCTTTTCTTTTGAACCTAGATGGGCAGGGTTGTTCCCATCCAATAGATGTTTCTAGAATTTTGATGTTTGGTTGAATTTAGTTGTAATCGTTACAATTTATTTTATCAAGTATTACTATTATTGAAATGTTAGATGTTGTGGTTTGAATTTCTTTATTTACTGGTACTTGTATGATGATAAAATGCCATTTATTTTTCTCATTATTGTATGTTGTGAATGTAAAGATAATGTCTGGAAGAGGAAATGGACGTGGTGGACGCACCGGAGGACGCGGTGGTCGCGGAAACATTAACATGACTGCAGCCGAGCTCACGGCACTCATAAATGAGCGTGTGGCTGAAGTAGTAGCAGCTACTCACGCCGCTATTAATGCTGGAGGTAAAGCAACATATTATCGACTCTAGTGAGTCATCATTCATCCTAAACTCAAATTTGAATATGGTATTCTTAAAGTGCATTCTTGTTTACAATTCAGGTCAGCATAACCACCAGCAGGTTTGTACTTTCAAGGCGTACATGGATTGCAAACCTCACTCATTCAGTGGAGCCGAAGGGGATGTTGGCTTACTCCGCTGGATGGAGAAATCTGAATCCGCTTTTGCAATGTGTAACTATCCACCGAATAATCAGGTGAAATATGCATCTGGCACACTTGAGGGTCCGGCCCTTACTTGGTGGAACTCACAGGTGCAAATGTTAACTCTGGAAATGGCAAATGCTTTTCCATGGGATGAATTTAAGACTATGCTGCGGGAGGAGTATTGTCCCCGCGATGAAGTACAGAAACTTGAGAGCGAATTCTGGAATCTCAAGATGGAAGGATCTGAGATTGAAGCCTACACTACTCGTTCGCATGAACTAGCGAACTTGTGTCCGCAAATGGTAACACCTCCCTATAAGAGGATCGAGAAGTTCATTGATGGTTTGGTCCCGCAAATTCAGAGCATGGTGACATCTTCTAATCCCACTACGATCCAGCAAGCAATCAAGTTGGCTCACAGGCTAACCGATCAGGCAGTCGCTCAGGGCACCCTACCCCCTAGAGGTGCGTTAGCAAAGACAACTGAAAACAAGCAAAAGTTTGACAGTTCATTCCCCAAAACCTTCCAGTCAAACCCACCTTCTCAGCAACAGCAATAGCAACAGCAACACCGTAAGCTTGAACCTTCAAAGAACAACAATCAGTCTAACTCTTCTCAGCAGAATCAAGGTTCTTATGTTGGCAAGTACCCGAAGTGCAATAAATGTAACTTTCACCATCATGGAGCATGTGACCGGTACCGTTGCCAACGGTGTGGAAAGATGGATCATTTGGCCAAAGACTGTAGAGTAGATCTGCAGAACAAACAGACACCACCTGGAGACGCACCCAAAAGCTATTTTGAGTGTGGTAAAGAAGGGCATTTCAAGAAAAATTGCCCGCAGTTGAGGAGAAACGGAAACGGGAATGACAGCAATCATCAGGGCGGTAATGGAAATGGTAATAACCACCAGGGTGGAAATGGTAATAACAACGAAAATGGTGCAAAGGGCCGAGCATTTGTGATTGGATCGGGATAAGCTAGGAATGATCGGAACGTTGTTAACGGTATGTTTCTTTTAAACGATCATTTTGCTTCTGTACTTTTTGATACTGGCGCCGATAGAAGTTTTATATCTAGAGAACTTAGTAGTCAGTTAGGAATAAACCCAACTTTATTAGAACACCATTATACCGTAGAGATAGCAGACGGTAAAGTAATCGAGGCAACCCATATTCTCAAGGGATGTAAGTTAGAACTTTCTGATCACAAACTCGACATCGATCTCATGCCAGTTACACTCGAAAGTTTTGACATAATTGTGGGCATGGATTGGTTGTCTAAAAACCAAGCTGAGATCATCTGTAGTGAGAAGACTCCTAGTGGAGAGATCCTATCTGTTCAGGGCGAAAGAAGTGGTGCAGTCATGGGCATCATATCTTTCATGAAGGCTCAAAAGTGTCTGCGTATGGGTCATACCGCGATATTAGCTCTTGTTGCTGACAAGTCCACCGAGGGGAAAAAGTTAGAAGATATCCCTATCGTTCGTGAATTCCCAGAAGTATTTCCTGAAGACCTACCTGGTCTTCCACCTCATCGTCAGGTCGAATTCCAGATCGACCTAACACCCGGAGCAACGCCTATTGCTCGAGCACCTTATAGACTGGCACCAAGCGAGTTGCAGGAGCTATCCACACAACTGCAAGAGTTGTTGGATAAAGGTTTTATCTGACCGAGCTCATCGCCATGGGGAGCTCCAGTCCTATTTGTCAAAAAGAAAGATGGAACTTTTCGCATGTGCATTGATTACCGAGAGTTAAACAAGGTAACAGTCAAGAACCGCTACCCACTACCCCGTATTGATGATTTATTCGACCAACTTCAAGGGTCAAGCTTCTACTCAAAAATCGACTTAAGATCTGGATATCATCAGCTGAGAGTTCGAGATGAAGATATATCCAAGACTGCATTCAGAACCCGGTACGGCCATTTCGAATTTTTGGTCATGCCATTTGGATTAACCAACGCACCCGCGGTGTTCATGGACCTCATGAACCGTGTGTGTAAACCTTACCTTGATCAATTCGTCATTGTCTTCATTGACGATATCCTCATATACTCTAAGAGTCGGGAGGAGCATGAGAAGCATCTGCGTTTGATCCTTGAGCTACTGAAACAGGAGCAGCTGTACGCGAAGTTTTCCAAATGCGATTTTTGGATTCACGAGGTTCAATTTTTAGGACATGTGATCAATGAGAAGGGAATACATGTCGATCCAGCCAAAGTGGAAGCTATTAAGAATTGGGCGGCACCATCAACTCCGACCGAAGTTCGGCAATTCCTAGGATTGGCCGGATACAACCGTCGTTTTATCGAAGGATTTTCAAAGATTGCCTAACCCCTCACCTCCTTAACCCAAAAAGATAAACCCTATAATTGGGGCGAGACTCAAGAATCAGCATTCCAGCTACTGAAGCAGAAACTATGTAGCGCACCTATCCTGTGTCTACCAGAGGGAACGGATGACTTTGTGGTGTATTGCGATGCCTTCATCCAAGGTCTTGGTTGTGTATTGATGCAACGCGACAAGGTTATCGCATACGCTTCTCGACAGTTAAAAATCCATGAAAAGAATTACATGACTCATGATTTGGAGTTAGGAGCCGTGGTGTTTGCGCTCAAGATATGGAGACATTACTTGTACGGTACCAAGTGCACCATCTACACCGATCACAAGAGTCTTCAGCATATTTTTGAGCAGAAAGAGTTGAACATGCGTCAACGTCGTTGGATCGAGTTATTAAACGATTATGATTGTGCAATTAAGTACCATCCAGGCAAAGCTAATGTGGTAGCCGATGCCCTAAGCAGAAAGGAAACCAAACCCCGACGGGTTAGAGCATTACAACTCACTATTCATACAGGATTACCCGAACAAATCCGCAATGCCCAACTCGAAGCCTTAAAAGAGGAGAACTTATCATTGGAATCCACTCGTGGTATGGAGAAACAACTTGAGGTTAAAGCAGATGGTATCCGCTACTTAGCGGAACGAATATGGATACCAGTATATGGAAACCTAAGAGATCTAGTCATGGATGAAGCTCACAAATCCCGATACTCTATCCATCCGGGATCCGACAAGATGTATCACGATCTCAAGGTTTTGTATTGGTGTCCGAACATGAAAGCCGACATAGCCACCTACGTGAGCAAGTGCCTGACTTGTTCCAAGGTCAAGGTGGAGTACCAAAAGCCATCCGGATTACTTCAACAACCGGAAATACCAATGTGGAAATGTTTCCATGGATTTCATAACCAAATTACCCCGAACCCCTACTGGATGTGACACAATCTGGGTGATAGTGGATCGCCTAACAAAATCTGCTCATTTTCTTGCTATCAAAGAGACCGATAAAATGGAAAAGTTAACTCGCCTCTATATTAAAGAAGTAGTATCCCGACATGGGGTGCCAATCTTCATCATTTCCGATAGAGACGCCCGATTCACCTCACGTTTCTGGCAATCGTTACAGAAAGCTCTAGGCACGCGCGTGTATATGAGCACAGCGTACCATCCTCAAACAGATGGCCAGAGTGAGCGTACCATTCAAACCCTAGAATACATGTTAAGGGCTTGTGTGATCGATTTCGGAAACAGTTGGGAGGCTCACTTGCCTTTAGTGGAATTCTCTTACAATAACAGCTATCATACTAGCATCAAAGCAGCACCGTTCGAGGCTTTGTATGGGAGAAAATGCCGATCACCAATTTGTTGGGCTGAAGTTGGAGATAGCCAACTTACGGGTCCTGAACTTGTGCATGAAACCTCAGAGAAAATCGTGCAAATCAGAAACCGTATGGCGGCAGCTCGTGACCGTCAAAAGAGTTATGCAGACAAACGCAGAAAACCGCTAGAATTCCAAGTGGGAGATAAAGTGTTATTAAAGGTCTCACCGTGGAAAGGTGTGATTCGTTTTGGAAAACGAGGAAAGTTAAACCCACGTTACGTTGGACCATTAGAGATAGTGAAAAGGATTGGTCCAGTAGTATATCAGTTGAACCTTCCAGATACACTCAATGGAGTGCATAATGTCTTTCATGTCTCAAACCTAAAGAAGTGCCTATCAGATAAGACACTTGTAGTTCCACTCGAGGAGTTGGAAATTGATGAACAGCTACGTTTTATTGAGGAACCAGTTGAGATCATGGACCGAGAGGTCAAGACACTCAAGCGCAGTAAGATAGCTATTGTCAGAGTTCGCTGGAACTCGAAGCGTGGACCGGAGTTCACGTGGGAACGAGAGGATCAGATGATGAAAAAGTATCCTCACCTTTTCAAATAGTCAACGGCAAACACGGAAGGTACTAACTAAATTTCGAGACGAAATTTATTTCAACAAGGGGATGATGTGACAAACCTAAACTTTTGTTTCAGACGTTACGGACTTCGTTTAATTTTCGGGACGAAAATTCTTTCAACAAGGGGATGATGTGACATCCGGCATTTTCAGGTTAACTCCGTCAACTCAAACCTCGTTAGTTCAAACATTTTTCGTTACAAATTCAGTTATCTCAGTTAGTCGCACGTACATTGCATTTTATTAGGATTAATTAAATGTGTCAGTTAGTTCACACACATCGGATCGCACTCGAGTCTAACCCGGAACGTTGGTGATTAATCGAAATTAACATTACGAACATTTAATAATTTATATTTAATATAAATTATGAGTTTTTATGATTTATATGTGATTACGTGAATTATGTGAATATTATCATTTTCGTACGTGTTTATCATTTGTAAATCGTATTTAATATTTTTATAAAAGTTCGTAGTTTTATAAAATAAAAATCGAAGGTTTTGGTTATTAAATAGTGTTATTTAATTAATTAGAGTTTATGGATCTTTAGGAAGCCCGTAGCCCAATTTAATACCCATTAAGGATTAGATAAGGATAAAAGTTTAAAAAAATATATATATCTAAACCCTAATCCCCACCCATTGCCGTCGACTTCAACCCCCACTCCCCTAGTTCGACCGAAACTTCAAGGCAACCAAAGCACCTTCGTTCGAGCCCCGATCGTGAATCCGGAAGTAGATACGTGCTAGTCTACGCATTCCTAACGTTCCTACGTAAGTTATTTTATAAAAATCCGTCACTTTTTCATTGTTATTTTTGAGATCGAAACCCTAGATTATCCAAACTTGATGATTTTGAAATATAATAATGAATTGGTTAATTGATTGATGTTGTTATGTCGTATTGATGATTTTATGAAATTATGTGAAACCCTAGTTGTCATACGATGTGAAAAATGAATATTGTTGATTATGTGGTGTTTAGAAATCGCATGTTAGACGTGGGTTATGATTAATATAGTTGTAGATATATTAGTTGAATGATTTGGAATCGAATTGACGTGTTACTTGTGTAAACGAAACGTATAATGGACAAGTTACTAAAAGAGGAAACTTTTTATGAATTCTATTTTGCATGCTAGACGTGATTAAGATGATGTGAAGATGGTTATGAGTTACTTGATACATGTTTAGACGATTTGTGAAATCAGATTTTGAATACATAACCCGGTTTTGCAAACTTTCCAAATAAGGAAACTTTAATTGTTAAAAGTGGTTAGAACTTGTTATTTAGACATGCATGATGTGGTTTAATGATTGGTACATGTTAGTTAATATACAATAACCTGTTGTAACGTGTTAGGTGTTTGAAATCACGCATGCTAGTCATAGGTTACTAAAGTTGGAAACTTTGTCTTGAAATATGACTTGCATGTTTAGATTCTAGACAATTGTTGTGTGGTATGATGAGCTAGAACATGTTAGAGTAATACTACAAACATATCAATGATGATAGTTTCCAGGAAACATGAGTCCCGAACAAACCTGCTATTTTTAGAAACTTTCTATTTATAGAAACCTGCTATTTTTGGAAACTTTCTATTTATAGAAACCTGCTATTTTTGGAAACTTGCTATCTTGTTAGAACAAATAGGATTTGTTGCTAAGTGTTACAGCATGATCATTTGTGTATAATATAGAAGTATTATACTGAACAAACATTTAATCATTAAACGGGTCACCAACGGGTCGTCGGGTCAAACTTGGTCAAACTTAGTCAAACTTGGTCAAACTTGCAAACTTTTCTAAACCCTTAAAACAATGAGATTGTTTGGATACTTAGGGTTCGTATCAACTTGCACAAACACACACTTATAAACCGGTGTTTATAGGTGGCAATTAGTCGTTAAGCATTCTAAATTCGCTTTCTTTCGCACATACTCTAAGGTGAGTTTCACGGCCCCTTTTCTTACGTTTTAAACTTGGGGGAGAAAACATGGGTACGAACATTTAGATCTTACATTTCTTTTATATCACTTGTGTACTAAGCGCAAACATATCATGAAAGTCCTTACTTATCGAACCGTTAGTATATGGGTTAGCGAGGTAATCTTGAGTAGTACTACTGGGCATTGACAAGCCCCACCCGCGTTAGTCGCGCTAACACGACAGGTAGTCGAACGGGTGTAACATTGACCTAAACATTCACCATTGATTTTGATAGTCATGGTGGGAGGCAGTACAAACATAAACAGTCACCTTCGGTGTCGAAACGCTTTAGTAACATGTACTAGGTTAGCTACCTATGATATAAATTGTAAATGGTATTATCTAGTAAACTTTACAAACATTGAAACCTGTGAACTCACTAACCTAGTGTTGACACGTTTTAGCATGTTTTCTCAGGTAATTAAGGTACAAGCACGAGCTAAGGCATGCATGCATACGAAGTCTATCATTTGCAAACTCAAGAATTATTTATTTTTAATTATCGTTGAATTGTTTATTTTGGCGCAACTGTGTTGGCGCATGTTTTTCATTTAATTTTTCGCTTCCGCAAGTCTTACATTAAATCAGTATTTTCATTACTAGTGTTGCATCGTGACTATGAGCAATACTAGTGGTTTTTATTAAACTCATATAGAGTCGTTCAACGTAACTAATGACTGAGATCCTGTTATGTCACGCCCTTAACGGTAAAACTCCGTTGGTGGATTTTGGGGGTGTGGCACACTTCTTCTGAACCAGCAAACATCTTCTCAAGAGCCTCCCATAGCTCCTTGGCAGTTTTGTATCCTCTGAAGTTGTGAAATACTTCACTTGGCAAGCACATCTGAATGGATCCCAAAGCTTTGAAATCTACCTCCATCTTCTTGATATCTTCATCTGAATACTTTGAAGGTTCTTTGGGGACTGATGGACCTCCGGAATCAGCAGAGGCCACTACATATGGTCCATCTTTAATGGATCTCCACATCCCATACTCTTGATAGCAGAAGAAACTTTCCATCATGTTCTTCCACATATCATAGTCTTCTCCAGACACCAGTCTAGGTGGTCTGTTGATGCTTCCTATATCTTCAAAACCATTGTTTTGTGTCATTTTGGATTTGTGATATAGGGTGTCTTAGCAAAGAGATAGTATTGAACAGAACCAGAGAGTGATTAAACAAGTGTGAATTTGTTTAGTCTGAGAGCCAAAGCTCTGATACCACTTGTAGGATCAGTAAATACAAGATGGTTCTATTCTAGTTGAGACTAGCGGAAACAATCACAACTAAGCAATGTAAACAAGTAAACACAAAGCATACTGATAAATGCAATTTGTATTAAGCTTCAATGGTTACAAGATTACAAAGAAAAACCCTAAGAAAAGCACACTTGTACAATGAACGAATACAGTACTTATATAGTAACTTAGAATCAAGACAGACCCTTGATTCTAAGTATCAGATCGAACACAAGCCGTTGATCTTGTATACTAGAAGCTATACTACACTTGAAGACAATAAATACTACAAAGGATAACTTTACTCAAACGTCTTCTTAGGCATCATTGCTTGGATACTTGGAAGGAGAACGTTGTTGTCTTTTATTGTCTGCACCAGTAACATTCTTTCTGCATGAGATGTGTCAGAGTTGCAGGAGAAAGTTGTCAATGGTAAAGTTGCTTTTGCTTTGTCAATCAGCAGCAACGATTAATCTTCGGCAGATATGGCTATCAGCAGCAAAGTTGGTGATCCGCATCAAGACTCAACTATCCAAAGTTGTCGATGATATGCCTATCAGCAACATCAAGTGTTTAATGCTGATGAGAAGCCTATCCGCAGCAAATATGGTCTTCAGTAGTTAAGGTTGTCCGCAGTAGAGTTGTTCATCAGCAGTAGAACAACTATCCGCAGCAAACAAGCTTATCCGCAGCAGCTTGTTGGTCAGCAGCAAAATTGTGGAGTCCGCATCAGTTGTACTTAGAGAATTTTGTAGCCATTAGTCTTTATATCTACACACTCACACACACATATATACATGTGCATACTTATATATATAGAGGACGTATCAAATGAAAACCCTGAGTTGTTGTGAAAACATTTAAACTCATTTCTGGCCACACATTCATTTCATAATAATTTAATATGTGGCTAGAATTAAATCTTGAGTTTTAATATATTTTATAAAAAAGTTTGTGGCTTAGATTAAATAGGAGGGTAAAGTTGTCATTTTACTTCTTTTTTTCTTTTTCTTTTTAGATTAAATCATATGTTTAACTTTCTCCAAATCCATGAAAATATTTGAAGAACACATATTTACATGTGTAAAACCAATTACACATGTGTAATAATAAATAAAAACATGTGTAATAACCCAAAACAAAGATTTTTATGTATTGTAATCCATCAAACACATGTCTAAACCCACTGTACACTAATCAGATCTATGAAATAAATGAAGAACATGTTCTTTACACATGTGTAAAAACCAAAACAGAACAATTCAAGAAAAAAAATCAACTTACAGATCCAAGACAACAATATGTAAACAAAAACATTCATTCTATTTCTATCTAGATCCGTCAACAGAAACTAAAACAAGAACGATTCAAGAAAAAAAAATACACAGATAACTTTACAAATTAGAAAGAAATTATACATGTTAACATTAAAAAAAACCCTTAAATATATGTGTAAAATCAAATACACATGGGTAAAAACTCTTTTACAGATGTGTACAATCAATTTACACGTGTAAAAGAATCAAAATACACGTGTGGAAAATCAAAATACACATACCCTATTGTAAAAATAAACAGAAAACCTATATATCTAACTCTTATATGTGTATCAAGCCTTATAGATCTGCAATCCTTATCTACAAAAATAGTAATAATAATTAATGCATGTTAATTTGGGTAGTAAGCATACCAACATTGAAATAAAAGAATAATAGAAAAAAAAAATCCAAACCACATGCCTTGGACCAAAATCTAGACGCACATGTGGTAAAAGTTTAAGCTAAATATTTTCAGATGCCCCATTTCAAACCCATATTAAAAAACAATCTATATATTTGTTTGAAATAGCTGTAGTAAAAAAAAATTATATAATGATGTACAAAAACAAATGAAAATGTAAATCAAGAATAAATTAGACACACATGTGGAATAATTTTTTCTATATATTTGTTTGAAAAAGTTGTACTAAAACAAACGGAAATGTAAATCAAGAATAATTTTTTATATAATGATAATTGATCTTTACCTAAAAAAAAGCTTGTGTTCTTGGATGGAGTGTTCCTCCTGGACATAAAAAAACCCACATAAAAACACATGAATAACAACTCTTTACACTTGTATAAATTCAATTTATACATGTGTAAATTCAATTTAAACATGTGTAAATTTAATTTAAACATGTGTAAATTAAAATTGGAGCTTTCCAAATCTGTATAAAGACAATATCATACATGTCCAGATCATAATCAACATAAAAAGACATTAATAACAACTCTTTACACTTGTGTAAAATCAGTTTACACATAATTTAAACATGTGTAAATTAAAATTGGAGCTTTCTAAATCTGTATAAAAACCCTATTTTATGGTTCAGACCTGTTTAAATTGTGAAAAAGAATAAAAATCCCAAAATTGTGGGCCTCTTTGTAACATGTTAGTACATATGATGGTCACCATCTCCATTTCCATTCTTCACAAACTTTTTAATAGAATGAAAGATTCGTAAACCCCTCTTGCAAATCTTTTTTATATATAAACTAATTTAATAAATTATAAAAAAAGAGAGATTTTAAAAAATTAATGATACAAAGGTAAATAGGCTCCATCCCAAAAAAATAATAAAACAACTTACTAAAACTTTTAATTCAAACCATAATGAGTAGAATATGGTACTGTGAAGATAAAATCAAATCATATACCTTTTGAAAAGCATGTGTACATCAATTTTCAAACCCCAAAACCAATTAACAGGTAAGAGGAAAGATTTCAAAAATATGTAAATGAAGGCAGATGCAATGGATGTTTTTGAAGCACTTACCAACGGTGTTCTCGAGAGGCCATCAAGACCCCCATCGAAGATGGTGGGTTTCATCTCAGATCTAAAATATGTCATCGCCACCACCCTCCGTCGTTACCGTTGAAACTGATTCTCGGTCTTCAAGTCGAACAACTCTAGAGGCGTCACCCGATCGAGGATGGAGGGTTTCCATCTCAGATCTAAAACCCGCCATCGCCACCATAGATAAGCTTGCCTGAACTATTTTCGATCTGGTTTTAACATCTTCGACTATAACGAAAAGACACAAACAACAAGCTAGAGTATGGTTTCAGGAGTGAAATTACGAACGAAGATGCTTCAGATCTGGGTTTGATGCAGATTTCAGATGGGGTTTGAGGGGAGATATATCTGTTGTGTTGAGAGAGAGAAGACATCTGATGTATAAGAAATAAAAAAAGGATAAGTTTAAATATAGTTGGTTCAAAAGAGAGATAAAAATGGCATAAATGCCCTCAACAACAAAATTAAACTAGAAAAGAGAAAAAATAAAATGAGTGAACCAGAATGAGTTTAAGGGTTTTCACAACAACTCAGAGTTTTCATTTGATACGTCCCCCATATATATACACACATATATGTATATATATAGGGGAGGTTCAAATAAGAAGTGCAATTTGACTAAAAAACAATCTCATTCATTCAGTTGAATGATCAAGGGTAGAGATTTAAGTGTAGAAAAATAAGGGGTGGAAGTGTATTTAAGGAAGAGCGTTCACAACTTGTTTGGTATAATTATGTGAGTGAGTTTTGTATATTTTAAGGAGTGATTTAAAGTGGTTGTGCGTGGAGGATAGAGAAAAGATGTAAGGTTTTTTTAAATATAAGGATAAAAGTAGTGGTTTTTAGTATAATTATAAGGATAAGGAGAGATAAAATGTAGAAAAAGTAGTGATTTTTAGTGTAATTATAAGGATAAGGATACAGAATATAAAGAACGGGCTGAGAATGCTCTAATAGTCACTTTTGTTAACTTTTTTCAACTTCCCCCACTTTTTTTAAATGTTCATAACTTTTTCATATGACATTATTTTTTTTTAAATTACACCATAAAATCTAGCGTTTTTTTATCTTTAACTTGAGTATATTATTGCTATATTTTTTTTGTAAAAACAAAATCGACACTTAATGAAATTGTGATACTTTACGTAAATGTGCTGGTTTCCGGTAAAACAACACAATTTAACACATTAAAAATTTGTTGGTTTCTGGTAAAACAACACAGTTTACGTAAATGTGCTGGTTTCTTTAATTTGTGCTACTTTTAGTCAATTATTATGTGTCTAATTTGGTAACATTTTTTAAAAATAAAAATTTAAAGCATCCATACATCAACAAAACGATTCAGTGGTAGGAAACAAAAAGCTTATGCATCAAAATGTTGTTTTGTGCTAGTTTGATATACTAGTTTTGTTGTGCTGGTTTTCTTTGTGCTTGTTAGCTAACAAGAGTAAGTTACACCATTAACCGTATTGTTTTGGTGTTGTTTTATGGTAAAACAACACAATTAATTGTTATGTTTGGTGTTGTTTTATGATAAAAGCAGCACAGTTAATTGTGCTGTTTTACAATGCAGCACAACTAATTGTGCTGTTTAACTAGAAACCATCACATTTACGTCAATTAGCACTATTTCATTAATTGTCGATTTTGTTTTTACAAAAAAAATATACAAATACTATACTCGAATTAAAGGTAACAAAAATGCTCGATTTTATGATGTATTTTCTTTAAATAAGGTCATATGAAAACGTTATTTATGTTTAAAGAAGGTGTGGGAATTTGAAAAAAAGTTAACAATTGTGGGTTTTTCAAGATTGCCACTCTAACCATTATTTTTCCTACACTTAAATCTATACACTTGATCATCCAATTGAATGGTTCAGATTGTTTTCTCAAACTTTTTAGCCATATTACACTTCTTAGAAGAAACATCGCCTATATATATATATATATTGGGGACGTATCAAAAAAATTATATCGTAACGTCGAAAAAAAAAACAGTCGCACACTCCGTATTTTCAAAAGGTTAACGAACGAAAGTTATTAAAAGAAAACGAAATTAGTAGAAAATGAAACGAGCTAAAATCGTATATTATATATAGTATAAGGGTTAAAAATAAAAATATAAAAAAAATTTGAGCGTAAAACTTTGAATGGATCGTGCACTATTCAGCACAACACTATTTTAATCTAACTTGTAATGTTTTGAATTTGATATAAATAGTGTGTAATTACTTGACACGTGAAGTAATTAAACAAAAAGTAAAAGTAAAATAAAAAGGAGGAAAAATACCAAAAAACAACTTTATTAAAAGTTCAGGGGTTATATGAAATTTTTATTAAAGTTTAGGAGGAATAATATAAATTAGTTAAAGAAAATAAAAATAAGTTGTTTAAAATTCAGGGGCTAAATTGAAAAATTGAAAGAAAAAACGGAAACAAAAGTTGAAAACTCACATAAGAAGAAAAAAATAACTAGCATTATGGATCATGGGCTTGTACCTTAAAGTTTTAACCCTTTGCTATTTAGTAATTATAGTATTGGTAATAACACATTTTTTTTATTATATAGGAGGTTAAAATCTCGTATATTACACGGGTTGAATAAACGTAATATTATACATTGACTAATAAAAAAATTATTTTTTAAAAACTCGTGTTATAATAAACCTGTGTAATACAATATAATCTGTTAACACATACACTCGTCAAAATATGAAGAAAATTTATTAATATAAATATTAGTATTTTCTTTAAAAATATATTATTATTAAAATATAGAGGTGTATTAAATAAGATCGAGAGGCGGAAAAAAAATAATAAGAATAAATATGGAGGCAACACGTGACATGAAAAATATTTATTTACTAAATAGTATAGATTCTAGTATATTTCTACGTACACGATATCTAGAGGGAAATGTATATTAAAAAATAAAATGTTTAAATAAGTATTAAGTTTAATTATATATAAAAAAACCCTCGTGTAACCAAAATGGCGAATGTAGTTCCACGACTATGAATAAAGTATATATCGGAATGTCATCGACACATTATATGTATATACACACACATTATATATATATATATATATATATATATATATATATATAAGGGTTGTATCAAATGAAAACCTTTCTTTATTGTGAAAACCTAAAACACCTCGCACAACCACATATTTTAAACAAATATAATAATATGTGGTATACATTAAATCTGTTTTTTTTTTATTTTTCTTTTTAAAATACCCCCAAAAGGGCAAATAAGTAAATTTGCATTATTTTTTTTTTTTAATAAAAGTGCTCTCTATCTAAAAAACCAGATCCATATTTTTTTAAATAATTAAACTCACGTTTTTTACATAGTTTACAAGAACATTAATAAGTAAATTCAGTTTATAACATAAAAACGATGGAAGGTTAACCTTTTTAAACATGTGTAAAATCCATATACACAGATTAACAAAAAATTCTACATCTAAATACCCTAATATTTTTACAAATTTGAAAAAAAAGCATACACAAATCAAAAGAAAAAAAAATTACATCAAAATACTCAAATATCTTAACAAATAATTACATTGTCAAAAATCAAAATACGCACAGGAAAAAACTCTATTACACATGTGTAAATTTAGTTTACACATATATAAATAGAATCAAATAAACATGTAAAAAGAAATCAAAGCTGGTTGTAATCAAAATAAAAAAAAGCCAATATCAAACCCTTAATTATGTATCAAACCATGTAGATCTTGAACCTAGATATTTAAAATGACTTTTACACCGTCTTGAACCCAGATCTTCTTGTCATACTTCGATCCTCATGTGATTGTGTAACTATCGAAAGATCAAAGGATGTAAACATCAAATATGTGTAAAACTTAAACAATAAACATGTGTAAAAAAACCTCAAAACAGAGATAGAAATGTAAAAGATAGTTTACATATGTATATACACATGAACAAAAACTTTTTACACTTGTGTAAATGTTGTTTACACATATGTAAATGCAGTTTACACATCTGTAAATTTTGTTTACACAACTGTAAATTCTGTTTACACATCTGTAATAACCCCAGAATTAAATTCAAAGAATTAAAAAAAAGGTAATCCTCAAATATTCAACCATCCCCATACCCAAATATCTTTACCCAAATCAATACACATGACAAGATATACACACACTCAGTTTACACATCTAGATCTGAACACAAACCACATAAACTGAGTAGATCTGGATACAAACTCAAATTGTTGTTTACAAAATTTGGGTTTATACATGAAATAACCAAAATAAAATAATAAATAGTAATAATAAAAGAAAATAAATTATGAAAAAGTGAATATTAATAAAATAATTATTCATATACATAAAAATCTAAAAATCATAGTTGAGACTTTAATTATAAATTTAAATGCGTTGATAATAAAATCATTAAATGGGAGAAAAGCGTAGCAAAAGAAACAAAAGAGAAAAAAAATTAAAGTACATAAAACATGATAAGAAACTTTGATTGGTTTATAAGAAAAGAAGTCAACAACTCTTGGCTTTCCCAGACTTCTATCGCTGCACCTGGAAAAAAAAACAATCTCATCGGAAAATCCAGAATATTACGTTGGATTATAAATGAAAGTACTTTTGGAGTTAGATCTGAGTTTATTTCTTCGCACATGAACTTAACGACGCATGTGAAATCGATCGTATCCGTCAAACGGTCGACGGGGGAGACGCAGTCATGGATGATGGTGAAGATGATCCGTACGAACAGGTTGAAGATATCGTTGGTGATTCCGATTTGGATGACGAACGGGGATTTTCATCCCAAAATCTGAGTTGAAAAGAGAGAGTGAGAGGATAGAGGAAGAGAGAGAGAGAGAGACAGATAAATGTGGATTGGATTAGATTTAGGGTTTTTAGAAGTAGACAAATGACTCAAATGCCCTTATAGGATTAAAGAAAACATAAAATAAAATAAATTAAATGTGTGGATCATATTGAGTTTTAGAGTTTTTACAATAAAAAAGGGTTTACAAAAGATACATCCCCTATATATATATATATATATATATATATATATATATATATATATATATATATATATATATATATATATTCTTTGCACTTTGCAAATTGTTTTTGTTTAATAACTTAATATAGAATAACATAATCTAATACGTTGTAATTACATATATGTTTTTAGTTCATAAGATTGTGATGAAACCGATGCAACTAACGCATTAGTAGAATGACGATATTTTCTATTTTTATAACATCAATAATACTAGATGCTATACTATAACACATGAATAGAAACGTTCTAAAACGCATTAGTAGAATGACGATCTTTTCCATTTTTATAACATCAATAATTACTAGATGCTATACTATAACACATAAATAGAAACGTTCTAATCATCGTCACGAACCTTCCACCCATGTTTCATGTCATAATAAATTAAAACGTGATTAAATTTGCATCTTGGAAGGGATTGTTGATTATTATAATTAAAAACCGTCATATAGCTTTTTAATTTTTATTAAAAAAAACGATGGTTTTAATTATACAACTTTTTAAAAGAATTATTTTTCTACAGACCATACCCAAAGTGAATGTCAAATGATATCCTTTTACCTATTTACCATACTTTTAACGTTATATAAGATTGTTAGTATTAAGACCATTATATAATCTCTTTAAATTTTTAACATATTCATTTTGACGGTACGTTTATCTTGTGATTAATGATTCACTAAGTGTATAGGGACATATATGACAATCTTTAATCAACAACTGATGACACAAGTGATTAGCAATTTTGAATTAACATTAAACCATTGTCATCTCAACGTATTTAATGACGTATTTACCCACTTACCGTGAACAATTTTTAGGTCTAACCCTAACCCTGCTGAAAGTGTAAACCTCTTTACCTGATACATTTTGTTCATATTTCCTTTCAGCACACATATTTTTAATCGAAACAGCAGAATTCGATTGGCAACAGTTTTCACAGATCAAACATATGCATTTGCATTTTAAATTTTCATCCGAAAAAATCATCGGTGTCCGTACACTTTGTCCAGATTCCGTTGATTGTGAAAAAGCAAAAAACAGGAATGACAAAAGCATATGCTGCTAAAATTATAAACATTCGTATAATTTAGTCACCGATTAGCGTTTGATTAACATTGTGCAAATACGTTACACCATATCGTCATGCATGTACTATTGTAACTTGTTTCTGTTAGATTCTCAACTGCCTCACAGACTTGCCATTTATTAAAATTGGCAAAATCTGAAGTGGAGTAGTTGAAAGAATGAAGTATTAGCAAATAACCTCTTTAGTTTTGTTTCTATTGTCATGAGTATTTTATTTCAGCCATTACCTTGTCTTCCGGTGCTCTCAATGGCCAGAATTCTTCGGTCTATATAAACCCGAGTCCTTTTGGTACTCAGCATCATTATTTCTAATGGCTGCAAATGATGTGCCATGTTGTGAATCTATGTTCTGGGTCTATTTAGCCTCATCTGTTGTATTGGTTGCTTTTGCTGGACTTATGTCGGGTCTCACCCTCGGTTTAATGTCCCTTAGTCTTCTTGACCTCGAGGTGCTCATCAAGGCCGGTCAGCCTAACGATCGAAAAAACGCAGGTTGGTTCTTGACCAGTCTTCAGTTCTTGATCATTTCATAGTTTAGTTACAAGTTTTGCTTGTTTATTGTTTTTCAGAAAAGATTATGCCGATTGTGAAGAATCAACACCTACTCCTATGTACACTTCTCATATGCAATGCCATAGCTATGGAGGTACTCAAATTTCAATATAACTTGTATCGGTACGGAACCGGAACTCAAACAAAAGAGAGAACCTAAAAAATAAAGTTCTTATATGCCTAAAAGGATATCGCCAGTGTTTTACATCGTGCGGAAAAGAAAAATACCAACGCCGGTAGTGGCGAAGCTTGAAAAAAAACGTAGGGGGGGATTTTTTTTCTTATCAGGGGGGCTGGAACTATAAAATTTTCGGCCAAATACGTATAAATTAACACTATTGAGCGAAAAACCGACCGAATACGCATAGATTAACACTACTGAGCGAAAAATTTGTAAGGATGTTGTTCGCTCAGTATCAGTTAAGTGTTAAAATTTGTAAGGATCGGTTTCGACTACCTATATTCATAGTAAATGTATGCATAGTAGTCATTCATAAATTTCATAGTTTCAAATCATAAATTCTCTCTTGTTTTGTGAACAAGGCTTTGCCAATTTTTCTTGACTCTATTCTTCTGCCTTGGACCGCCATATTGATATCAGTGACTCTTGTGGTTGTCTTTGGTGAGGTAAGTTTATAACGGTGGTACATATTTATGTAATATTAATTAATTAAAATGTTAATATGTTGATTATGGGTGCAGATTATACCTCAAGCTGTGTGCTCACGATATGGACTAGCTATTGGTGCAAAACTATATATCCTAGTACGGGTGCTTGTTATACTTGTCTTTCCGGTAGCTTATCCTGTCAGCAAGGTATTCAATATTTTCATATGCCACCTGCCTCAGAGTCGATATAATAAGTCAAAATGAGGTTTTCTGATTTACAGCTTTTAGACTGGATCCTTGGTAAGGAGCATTCTGCGCTTTTACGACGTGCAGAGCTCAAAACGTTGGTGGATATGCATGGAGACAAGGTATAATTCATCTGCAAACATATTCAAATACATACATGTGTTGGAATATCACACAAACTGATTGAAATGAGAATTAAGTACGCACAACACTTGCTCGTATCCTTTGAAAAACAGCATGTTCTTGTTTCAACCCTGAAACTTGGTTCAAAGAATGTAAACACAGCCCTATTTCCGGTCATGTGATCATTATAAAATGTGTTTATCCCATGACTCGAATTTAGTCCCACAAACCAAATGCTCCTTATTTTGATTTAATTTGAAAACAGGGTTGTAAGCTGACTGTTTTGTGTGACAGTCGAAAGCAAAATGACCCAGATTACCACATATTGCATATGTAAACTTCAAATATATAACTGCTAACTATCACTTTCAGGCAGGGAAAGGTGGAGAGTTGACAAATGATGAAATTACAATTATAACCGGAGCGCTTGATTTAGCACAGAAAACTGTCCAAGATGCTATGACACCAATATCTGAAATATTTTCCCTCGAGCTGAACTCTAAACTCGACGAGTATACAATTATTTATTTTTCATAACTATTTCTATTTGTTCATCCGGTAGTCATTAATGATAGATATTAATTTCCCAGGGACACTATGAGTCTGTTGTTAAGCAAAAAGCATAGCCGTGTGCCTGTCTATCTAGAAAGACCAGACAATATTATTGGGCTAATCTTGGTAAGCAAATTTGAAGGCTTTAAATTACTTGTTCAGTCTCTTTTAACCTGTCACAACAGCACTCACATTTTGCACCATGGTTTAGGTGAAAAGTCTAATTAAATTTCGACCAGAAGATGAAGTCCGGATTAAGAATCTCAACATTCAGAAAATTCCCAGGTACAAATTCTTCTTTCATGTTAAGAATGATTTATGGGGACACAATATTTATGGTCTAAACTTATTGGACAGGATACATGAGTGTTTACCGTTGTATGAGATGCTAAATTTGTTCCGGAAAGGACAAAGCCACATGGCAGTTGTTGTAAAGAGTAAAAATACCTTGGCCAAGACACACAGCAACTCAAGTTTAACACAAATTAAAGTAGATAAAAGAGGTCTCTATAATTTTCAAATTGTAGCCTAACTGACATAAAACTATATATTGTTCAAATAATCACCAACTTGCATGAGTTACAGGTCAAAACACGAAACTCAGCATCTACAGATCTTCCAGTGATACTGTATCTCAAAATTCAGCACCAGACCAAAATATTTCAGATGAAGATGTTATTGGTCTTATAACAATGGAAGATGTTCTTCAACAACTATTGCAGGTTTTGCTATGAATATTAATATTATCATTGAAATTGCATTTTTGCGTCCATCGTGTGACTTTAATTCATGCCAATTTTAAGGAACCGATGCTGGATGAAAGGCACGAGTATGTTGATATAGACAACATGTGAGTTTTTTGAACAAACTTTATTATTAAATTCAAACACATTTTTAAGTGATATTTGGCACCCTAATGTACTGGTTTTTGTCTTCAGAATGGAAATCAACATACTTTCATCTCCATTAGCTCCCGCGGCAGCAACAGCATCTAATTTGGACTGGAAGACTCTGATGTCATCTCCAATTCGTTCATCGCCAGTTTCATTACACCATCAGATTTCTGCACAAAGTTCACCAATTTCACCATTTATTCAGTCACCCTTAAAAAGACCAACCGTATATGCTTCACCTACAAAATCAACTCCGAGTTCTCCTCTGGGTCCCGTCAGCGGCTCACCATCTTCATATAGGGTAAGCCGTAGTTTTGTGTATCCACCCACAGACATATTTTTGAACTTTACAAATAATTATTGTGTTAAAGTTTAAATATGGTTAAAAACTGTAACCTACTATAGTAATCTGAATACCGAAATAAACAGTTTAAGAGGTTATATGCGTTTTGAATGTTGGTTGACAGCGGACCCATTTGACCCGTTCAACCAGTTTTCAGTGTAACCAGTTTAAGTTTAACTATTTTGATCCGTTTTCCACCTCTAAATTATGGTCTTATGGTCCTGATCTGTGGCAGGTCTCAAGGAAATCATATGAGAAGCTCGAAAAACCGGGTAGTTAACAGTATCCAATTTACTACAAGTTGTCACCTAGGAAATAAGTGTACGATGTTCTTCGATGTCTAGTAGTGCTTGAATTCCCAATTTGGTCTACATAGAGATTTATTCAAGACCAAGTTTCAGGGAGCTATGTATCTTCTGTTACTATTCTGTTCATGGTAATAAAGTCACTTTTTAAACCTGATTTCCCTTTGAATTTAGTTTGTGAAACTTTATATTATTAACGAGCGGGAGTAGCACGCACTCTGCCACGGGGTTCGTAACGCTCGGTCTCGACGACCGTACACTGGTATAAATTCCTCGGAAAAAACTAACGTTGAACTTTTAAAAGTTATAAATATAAAGATCAAAATTACTAACGAAATGTAAAAAGAAATTAAAAACAAGCTGGATTTTTTTTTTAAATTTGCTAACTTCAGTATGCCTGTAAACGAACTGTGTTCGTGTTCGTTTATTTAATTTTTGATATTTCTTTGTTCATGTTCGTTCATTAAGAAAATGGAAATGTTCGTGTTCGTTCATAAAGGTTCGTTAGAAAGCTAAACGAACATAAACAAACACAAATGAACAAACATAAAACGAACACAAACGAGCAAACATAAACAAACACAAATGAACATAAATGAACATTAATGAACACACATGAACAATTCTAGTACTTAATAATTCATCCAAAAACACATGTAAATTAGTGGTCCATTTATACATGATTCATCCAAAAACAAATGAATATAAACAAACGAACATAAATGAACATATATGATCGAACATAAACGAACGTTCACGAACATAAATGAACAAACACGACATATGTTCATGTTCGTTCGTTAAATTAAATGAACAAAAAAAAATTTGTTCGTGTTCATTCGTTTATTAAATGAACGAACATAAATGAACTTTCCGCCAAACAGTTCATGAACGTTCGGTTATACCTAAACTTCAGCACTGGGAGCGTTTACGTCAGCATCAAACCGGAAATAGCTAGCCCCTCAACTTGTTTTACATACAATTCAGGAAATAGTAACTATGTTATATTAGTATTTCATTTATTTAATATTTTTTTTCTTAACTATTTCTTTTATTTTTTTCGCTTATTACTAACTATTTAATAGTTTATTTATTCAACCGTGTAATATACGGGTAACATTTTATTCCAAAACTTAATTTGACACCTTCAGACAAATGAACTTCTTTCAAGTGACAAAGAATACATTTTCCACTCGATGTTTGTTTCGTCATGACAATAAATAAGAGTCAGGGTCGGTTTATTTATTCAACCGTGTAATATACGGGTAACATTTTTATTCCAAAACTTAATTTGACATCTTCAGACAAATGAACTTCTTTCAAGTGACAAAGAATACATTTTCCACTCGAGTTTAAAATATTCAAAGAATTTTAAAAATATCTTGAGAAAAGACAGAAAAATCTAATAAACCAACACATCATCACCCACCATACAATCTTCCAAGATAAGATTTCTTGGAAAATAATGAAACAAAATTCTTCTTCTATGAGAAAACAAAAGCCTAGAGGAAATAGAGCAAACCATGAAAACTCTTTTCTGTGTGGAACTAACACCCACATATATTACAACTTTACCCTTTAAGAACCCATCATACAATTACACCCCTGCAAAAAGATGGAAGATTCATGCAAAGGCAAAAGGGTTCAATGGGTCAAATCTGGAAAACAAAAAACTTATGTTGAATGAAGAAAAGAAGAAGAAAATGAAAGAAGCAGATGCAGATGATAAAATACCAGATGTGGTGATGCAGAGGATAATAGTTAGGATATTATTCAATGTGGGTGTGCCTTTGGTAACAGGTTTAGGTCTGCTTCAAGTGTTCAGTGTAATAAAGGAACAAAATTTATGGCAAATTCCACGCTGGCTGCCATTTTTGACAACTTTTATTACATTTGGAGCTTCAACACTTGGGATTGCTTATGGCACTTTGTCTACCAGTTGGGATGCTGAAAATAAAGGTTCAGTTCTTGGGTTTGAAGAAGCTAAAAAGAATTGGGTTCAGATGTGGGAAGAAGAAGATGATTCTTGAAATGTTTGAGGTAACTTGTAATATATATTTTTTTAATAAAAGTTATTCCAAAAGTGTTTTGATAAAGGGATAAGACGTTTTCTGTATTTGAGTTTATTTTTAATTACTTTTTTTTATCTGTTTCACCTTTATTAATCTTTTTAGGTAACTCTTTTTAACTTCACAGCGTTTTACTATTGACAGATAAAACATAACTTTTTAGTAGGTGTGTAAGGCAACCTGTAATGGACGTTTGACTAGAAAAATTATTAAAAATGAATATTCAAATTTAACTTCCTAATTCATAGACATTACTCTTATTAGCCGGCTAAGACGGCTAAGCTTAGCCGTCTCATATTTCCGTGCCAAATTCCTTTTTACAGTGTACGAACCAACCGGATTGCGACACATGACCGGTTAAGCCTGAAAAAAGCGGAGGCTAAGCCGGCTAATAGCCTGCTATAGCCGCCTGACACTTTTTTAAGGCTTAGCCGGCAAACTTAAAAAGCTTAGCCGACAAAAGTAAATGTTTACCCAGCAAAAACCATGGTCTTAAAAATCAATATTTTAAGGTTTAGTCGGCAAACTTAAAAGGTGTCACAAAAGTGGGCAATCTCGACACACATGTAAAATCTCTCTTCGTTCTCATATATCATTGAAATCGAAATCAAAAAGAGAATAATCATCTACTCGTTCTGAGCCTACATATGAGTCAACAAGTTTGCCGGCTAAACCTTCTAAGTTTTGTGACACCTTCTAATTTTGCCGGCTAAACATTAAAATATTGTCTTTTAAGACCATGGTTTTTGCTGGGTAAACATTTACTTTTGTCGGCTAAGTATTTTTTCGTTTGTCGGGTAAGCCTTTTAAGTTTGCCGGTTAAGCCTTAAAAAGCGTCAGACGGCTATAGCAAGCTATTAGCCCGCTTAGCCTTCGCTTTTTTAAGGCTTAGCCGGCCACGTATCGTAATCCGGTTGGTTCGCACACTGTAAAAAGGAATTTGGAATGGAAATATGAGCCGACTAAACTTAGCCGCCTTAGCTGGCTAATGAGAGTAATGTCCATGAATTAAGAGGCTAATTTAGGTGTCCATTTTTGATAACTTTTGTGGTCAAATGTCCATTTTCGTATTTTTCCCCCTTGCAAATGGACCGGTCAAAATAAGTTGACTAAAATAAGTCGAGGTTGAAATAGGTCATTTAGAAAAAAAAAAGTAACAAAATGGGTTCACCCCTACTATATTAGTTGGCAGTAAAGATGACAACGGTGTTGGTGGCGGTGATCGTATTGGTGGAAACTTGTTGGTTGTGGTGGCGATAGGTGGTTCTACCCCATTTGAACATGTTCCAAGTTAGTAAGTTTTACAAGACTAACCTATTATATAATTTAACTAGACTTAAATCAACGCATTTAATAAACAATAATGACCTAAATAAATCCAATGATTATTATTAAGTGTATGGGTAAGTGAGTTGACCTTGATAAACATTGTAAACCGTGTGTTAAAATGGTGGATTTAGCTTTAGGATATGGACCATATGGTATATCTAATACATACACATGAGGGGATCTAAACTTCCGTTATTTATGCAGGTTGAAGGGGGGAATGGAACCTATTAGGAAGGTGCATTGAGAAAAAGTAAATGCTGATTAATTAAAGATAAAACTAATTTCCAAGCTTAGTAATGTACTACATTGAATGCATATATGTTGTTGCATAAGTATTCCCATCTTTAACATGTTTAACTTCCCATCTTAAAGATGTTTAACTTGTAACTTAAGACAACTTTTTCTTACCAAGTCTTTCTTCTAAGGCAAAGAGGTTGTGAAGTAGTGATTGAGGTGAGGCCTTAAGTCCCAAGGGACCTGGGTTCAATCCCTGTCACTACAATTAATTTCTGAGGCATGCAAATGAGGCCTAGTTCTTAGGCTGATGCACCAGGGTTTTACCCACGCCGATTCAGGGTTCGAGCCTCGGCTCTTCCTCAAGCCCGGAAGGGGCCGTATTGGGTAGAG
The DNA here is from genome assembly GCA_023525975.1 of Smallanthus sonchifolius. Lineage (NCBI taxonomy): Eukaryota > Viridiplantae > Streptophyta > Magnoliopsida > Asterales > Asteraceae > Smallanthus > Smallanthus sonchifolius. Next base: position 39,707,077 of record CM042034.1, on the reverse strand, counting down.
GTGTACAAATCGGGTTTCAAACGAATCCGGTTCGGGTTTAAAACCGGGTCGGGTTGGGCAATACCCACTTGGACCGGGTCGACGTACGAACTGGTTCGGGTCACGAACCGGGTTCAAGGATCATCGAACCCAACCCTACCAAACCGGATCGGACCGGGTTGAGGACCGGGTTGGCTACTAAACCGGTTCGGGTCCCAAACCGGTTTACCCGGATTTAAAAAAAAAAAAAAACCGTTAATTTTTTAAAAAATTAACCGTTAAAGATATTAACTTAACTTAAAAATTGCAAAACATACAAGATAAAGTTTAGAAATTACAAAACAAATAATTAAAAGTTTACAAATTAAAAATACATTAAATATAAAAGTCTTCTTCGTGGATATATTGAAAATCCGGGTAGTCGGTACTAGTCGGATCCCGAACTCCCTCGTAGGAGGTCTTCGCCGATTGCTTCAATCAATCCTCCTTCCACCTCGTCCTCGTATATCTCTCCCTCGACTTCGAGTTCGCCTTCAAGGGAAGATATATGTTGTATTCTTTCCGCCGCGTTCAAGTAATCTTTTAAGCAAATGCACGTTTCCACCGATGGCGGAGTTAGTCTTGTTCTTGGTAAAGAAACATCCTTACCACTAACAGAAAAAGCAGATTCCGAAGCTACCGTAGAAGCTTGGACGGTTAGTAGATCACGGGCCATAGCGGATAGGACGGGAAATTGGTTTTCCTTCCCTTTCCACCAAGCCAAGATATCAAATGTCTCAAAATCATGAGCATTCATACCGGTTAAAAAATCCGAACCGATATATCTACCTAATTCTCTACTTGGGGTATTACCCCGTTGACGTTTACTATTTTCATTAAGTATAGTATTAAATAAGTTTAACATTGAACTCCGACTAGTACTTGCACTTGATAAAGCGTTTCTAAATTGCTCATGAACGGAGCCGACCAAACATCACAAGTTAAACTAATACCGGTTTTTAAATTTTCAAATTCATTTATTATTTCTACTTTAGCTTTTTTCCACATATTTATACAATCTCGTCTAAGAGTAGCACGACTTACATGAGTGTAGCGAGGTTGGAGCGTTTGTTGAATAAGCCGAGTCAAACGCTCGTTGTCAAAGTGTTTGAAAGGTAGACTCTCTTGAATCACAAAATGCGCCATCCTCTCCCGAACCAAGTCAACATTATACGCAAAAATATTACCTTCGGTTGTCATACTTGCTTGACCTTGCGAAGCTTGAGCCTTTATAACCGAACAATAGTTTTTTTCAATGTGATTCTTCAAAGTTGTGTTTGCGTCTTTTCCAAAAAAATGCCCGCACAACTTGCATCGAGCCTTATGACCACCATTCGACATTTCGCATAAATCGAAATGTTGCCAAACATTGGGATTCCTTGTTGTAGGAATAACCCGCATAACCGTGGGAGCACTAACACTTTGAGAAGCACCAAAAATATTAGATTGTTGAGATTCGTTTGCCATTTTGAGAGTTTCGACTTTCGAGCGTGAGCGTTTTTGAGAAATAAGAGCGTTTTTAATAAATGAGAGCGTTTTGGAATTGTGTGGTTGAACCAATACAACCCACACCTATTTATACAAGTTATAGGGGCTCCAAAATACAAAAACGGTCATATAGCCGTTCCAACGGCTATAAAGCCGTTAAAATCGAAAATCCCAACGGTTCGAACCGGTTCCGAACCGGTTTGAGAACCGGGTCGGGCCCGAAACCGGTTTGAGGGTGAAACCGGTTCGGGTCGGGTTAAGAACCGGCCTCCAAAATTTTTTTAAAACTGGTTACACACCTACGGGTTTGGATCGGGTTGGGTGAAACCGGTTTGGTCGTGAAACCGGTTCGGGTCGGGTTTCGGTGACCCGGTTTGAAACCGGTTTTTTTGCCCACCTCTAGTATTGGGTGAGATTTTTCCTTCGATGCTCTCCAACTCTGACGTCAAGTGGGCCCGGTTAAGACAACATATTGGCCGGAGTTGGACGAGGCTCTCCCATGTGACGGGGGTGCGACGTCACAACATTCAATGTTCGCCGTTAAAAAAAAAGTCTTTCTTCTAAAATAATTTCTAAGCATTCAACTATCTTTGGAAACACATAAGGACTTCCAATAATAATCAAATCATCAACCTCTGCAATAATCATAATGTATTCGGATCCGAATATATATATAATAATCATATAGTTATCCGGAACTTACTTTAAATAATTTTAATAATTTTAATCCTTCAGTGAATTTTATATGAATATCGATATCAATGTAGTCGCAACATTCATAATACACATTAATTCTTTCCAAATTCTCAATTCCACTTATCTCGAGTATTTCGATTATTGAATATCAACTTCACTCTATTCGAGCAACTGAGTTAGAAACCCCGTGTATTAAACATGTTGAATAAATGTAATTTTATATACTTAGTAATAAAGATTTAAATATTACATAGTTATGACATATTACATAGTTTTTTAATACAAATTCTATAAACGTTATATAATTATTTTTTAAAAATATTTTCTAAAAAGAATGAAAGAAATGTTTAATTTATAAAAACGTTTTATGTACAAAGCTACTTTTGAAAAATAAAAAAACGGTTTATAAAAAAATGTAGAAATCATTATTATTTAATAGGAGAAAGATGCGGAAAACAAAAAATAATAAAAAACAATTAAAGAAATTTCTATAATTAATAGAAGAGAGGGGCGGGAAAAAAAAGGTTAAGAACGCATAGGAGAGGAACAAGTGTTCCACCAAAACCTTTATCTCTATCTTGTACTCTTGAGCTTACTCCACTACAGGGTTTGCATTCTATAAGATTTTGTTTCTATTTTGATTTTTTTCGGAAAGGCATAATTTTATTCAAAGAAAAAAAGGGGGAACCCTCATCAACATATACAAGGAAAACAATCAACCGAATATATTACAAAAGATTGAAGCTAATCCAATTTGATATGCACTCTTTAAATTTTCATTCAAGGCTAATTTCTATTCTTTCTGCATTTAATTTAAATACGCTAATTTTAAGGTTTATTGTAAATTTTAAGTTGAATTCCTAATTTGGTGCGGTATATATATACTCTCCTTTATGAATTGCCTATAGCTGCACCACACCTGCATCTACTCCAACTATGGAGTCAACTTTCTTTCTGACATATATACTCTCCTTCACGAATTGTTGGATTGGATGACTAAAACTTTCGCCATGAGATATGGCAAACGGTACTGTTCAAGCAGAAGGGAACCCAAAGTAGATAAGCAAGACTAAACGGGAGAGGACTTTACGGGTCAGGACTCAGGAGACCTATAGACTCACTTGGATCATGTGGATCCACATGTACAAACAAACATGGAGCATGAATTTCTCGACATTGATTTGAGAATCTCTGCCTTAACGCAGTGCCTGACTTCCACCACACACGTCATGTTATTAGAAGACACCAGTTGTGTCTCTCTACCATTAACTCCATCCAGCAACAGCCTTACTCGGCAGACTCATGGGGATGGGTACGAACGACTAAGAGTAATCCGATAGAACATACACAGTGTTACGCGAGAGTGCAACACGATGACACGATCTAATGAACATTTCAGGTTCCTTTTCACTGAGAGCTGGGGATAGGATAAAAACTATAGGAACCACGGAAAGTAAAGTAATCATAATTTGCAGTGCATGAGATTAATGTTCATGATTAATCCGTATTCCTAATCTGAGTTCCTAGTAACTTGATTAATGATTGGACCTTAACAATTCGGACTCCTCAATTTGATATTCATGTAACATTCTCACAGTTCGGGAGGAACAAAAGAAATCCAAATTGAATCTAACCCACCCTTAGTGTATCTTGAGCAACGAGGATTTTCGCTCATCCAATTTTACTTCCTGACTCATATCCTTTGAGATTCTGCTTGCACTAACTCCTGTAATAAATTTATACCGATCCTCTTACGCCTGAGACCTACAGGGTAATGTGGAAACCCGACCCGAGACAAGTGAATAATCTTACATCCTTTTGTACTTACATATCTCTAAGGATCATTTTAATGGTTGGGTCTCTGATTTCAACCTACAGGAGAAACATGTTCACATCTCTTACCCTTAGCCTTCTGATGTTAGAAATCTTTAGAGCACCTACTATTAGGAAACGACTTCTTAACACATGCTCAGGGAAAATACCGAACTTTGACATCTAACACTTATTATCTCAATCTTATGGCTTAAACCCTTGTGCTAAGGGCTTTAAGGCTATAACCGATATGAGTGAAATACGTAATAGTAAGTGATGATAATAACATTCAAATGCTAGGGAAGTTGCAAACATACTGTGATTTCAGTTGTTAACAAGTTTTGAGAACTCTTGATCCTTCCAATCAACTTTAGTGGGAAATTAAGGAGCAAGTTGAAAGTTGAGAAGCATGCCTCCTACTATCAGGAGAATACAATTTTAAGAATCTATTGCAGTGTTCTACGATTGTTAACCGTTCTAAGCTGTATGCTACCAGGAAAGTGAACGGAGAATGAATCGTATCTAACCTTGTTCTTTTGGAGGTCTACACATATACATTTCTCTCGTCTTCTCAAATTTCCTTCAAATTTTATATTCACTCTTCTCCAATATCTTTTGGGATGCCTATACGTTATCCTTAACGAACCTAAGGACATGGCGTCCTCTCCTTTGACAAATCCCTGACGTTATACGTGATTCTGATATTATTTTCTGACATCTAATGTAAGGGTAGATTGAAAATGTTAATCATAGCCTACCAACATAATGGGTTGTCAAACTCATAGTCAGTTTCGGGGACACTATCTCTATGAGACTATTTCCATGGCCCCACTGTTTACTTCTTCACCTATAGACGAACCACAAAAATATTGACGACAAAATGATAATGTGAGACTTTTATTGTCACGAGTTATGGTTTGACGTCTATTTCATTAAGAGAGCTCTCTACACCAAGCTACAAATAACATTCGTAATAGAATTACTCGTAATGAGATTCGACAAAGCCAAGGTCAACCTAGGAGATCAAATCTTCATAAAATTTTATTCCATATCATAATTGTCTATTCCTCTACTTAGGCAACTACTAACGGTTTCTCTAAACCATTCCAACTCCCTTGTGAGAAATTGCATATACTGATATTACTTCCTGGAACTCAATCAAATCGGTTTAACCTACATACTGATTAGACATATGAAACACCAGTTAAAATCTGTTGTTCTAGAAAGATTTGAATGCATCAAGGTATCGACTCGTTGCAAGAAACAATTTGATACATGATCTTGAACTAAGACCTGAACACCTCATCAAACCATCTGACGTATCTTAACAGACTTCCAATGGTTTCCTTTTAGGTTCTATCATGATTTTGTCTTCGTGCGTTAAAACATGTATATGAATCAAGAGTATGTGCCCACGTAAATATAGAATTCACGTGCACGAATACACATTTGCCTTGCTTTGCCAATGATGATTATCATACAGTTTCACTCGGATGAGAATGATCACATAACGAAATACTGCAACATCTAATCCTTGATTGCAATCTTGGTGTGGGAATTGTTCACTTGAGTTGTGAAAACTCACTATCTTAATTCACCCCGAAAAGACATTCTCATAATGACTTACCCATTACGGGAAACTCTAGTGATGATTTTATCACTATAGTGTATAGCTAACGTCGCTCCTTTGTTGATATGTTCAAAGAACTTGACTAAATACACTTGTTTGATATAATAAATGGTCAACGATACCGTTGCACTATTACATTATACTATGATATCTCAAATCCTTACACATCCAATATCGTTAGTCAGTGAGGTATTCGCTTTATCTTCGAATGCCGACTAATAAGTGGATTGAGTTAATATTCTCACAATGAACTAGAAGTGAACCAAGGATACGAAACTCTCACCTGAATAAATTGAGACAAATTCCATTTATATAATATAAAAATTCATAAGTTTTTTTTTAAAAAGAAATTTAGGTATTCATCTTTAAAGTTTTTAATAACATTCATGACTAAATAAATATTAAAATTTGAGTTTTTGTAAAAGGTTTAAATTATTGATCTTTTAAGTATTAGTATTATAAAAAGGTACACAAATGAACTTTGTAGTTATAAATGTGTGGTTTTAGACTTTATAAAAAGATTGAAACTTATAACTTAACTGTTACAATAATTCCTATGAATATAATTCATTAAAAAGAAAACTTGGAATTAAAATCGTGATAACTTAAATTAGTTAATGCATGAGTTAAGAAAGATTTATAATAATATAGTGAATAAATATATATCATAAGTTTGATATATTTATGGAACATAAATATGAAATTTGATAGAGTTTTAAGTCCATAGAAAATATAAGTCATTTGATATAAAAATGTTTAGCCGAAATAAACAATGTTTAAATAATATTTTAAAAATGATGATGTACGAATATGATGTGTTGAAATATGAATGCATTTGTAAAGATGACTATGATTAATCATGTGCTATAATAACTTGCATAATGTATAATGAACACTTGGTTTATGTTGTGTCGAACTTTGTCATGGATTACATGGGCTTGCACGATGAATACAAAGAAAAAGAAAAACACAAATGTTACAAACAACCCCATCCGAATCTCTCGTGAAGATGATGAGGCAGATGCCAAGGCATATCAAAGAGTCGTGACTGTGAATGTGAAGCCCTTATTTGGAAGACCTAGTGATGTACCAACTGCATGAAGAGTTGAAGACAATGATGCAACAGCTTAAGGGGAGATTGTAGGGTATAGTCTTTTCTAAGCTGATATCATCAATGTAACTTTTGAACAATTTGTATTTTTGTAGGTCCACATGACTCCTCTATAGATCAAACTCGAGACGTGACGTATCAATAACACGGAGTGCGGAATCCAACCGTATCATTGATTGTGTATACAAGACAGTAGAAACAATGACAATGTAAATAATCTTCTCTTCTATATCATCAAACACAGAGTTTACAGAACTTGGATATCAATTATAAAACGCATACAAAACTGAACATGTGAACTCCTATTTATAGATCACCATTCTGCTATAGGCGAGCTTAGTAAGTTTGCCTCACTTAGAACTAGGCGAACTTGTTAAGTTCGCCTCTAGAAGAACTTACACAAAACACTTAGAACTTTTATAAAACATTACAAAAACATAAAGACATAAAGATCTAAACTATTAGAAGCTTTTGTCACACATCTTTGTCCTAACAGACTCCCCCTTGACAATAGCTTGATCTTCTGTCTTCAGTCTTCATGACGAAGTCTTCCAGTTCTCTAGTAACTTGCTCCCTGCACATACACCATACTTGTAACATATCTCCAAAACTCTTTTGTATTGCAGTCCCTGCTCTCTCCACCCTCTTGTAAACATGATCTCATTCTTCCTTAGAGTCCGCTGGTCTTTCTTTGAAAAGTTAATAAGGTTCATAGCATCATAGAAACTTACTATGACCTTATTATCCTTATCTTAAATCCTTGCTTCCCCAGTATTCACATATACATACCACCATTTCATGTTTCCCAGAAAATCCTGTGGTATTTTCCTTAAAGGATTCTTTTGAACAGCTTTCACTGGTTTAAACTTGTATTTCCATGTAATCACACCAGTATTGGGATCCACTATCTTCACCCTCTTTCCTTTCTGAGGCTTTAGCTTCTGATAATCACCAGATCCTCTTTACTAATAAGTTTGGCTATCACATCAGGTAGACCAAACTTTGATCTATTTATCAGTGGCTTTTTGGCTAGACCATTCATTTCACACTTAGGTAAGGTGTTGAAATACTTGATCCTTGGCTTCAGATATTGAAAACCGTCTGATCTTTTTATTCTACCAACATACCTCTCTTTGTTCACATAACGTTCTTTCTGAGCAGGTAGTGAATGAGAAACAGGTAAAACTTTCTTCCAGCTATTCACTAACCTTCTCCATTTCTCCTTTGTCATTCCAGTATCCATATACATCACTGGTTCCTCAGATGGCATAGATTGAGTAGTATCAGCTTCAGTTTCATCTTTGGATTGAGCAGTATCCTCTTTAGCTTCTGGCTTTGACACGTCTTCAACAGAGTCCAAAGAATCTGTCACCCCTTTATTTGAGAATTCAAGAATAACATCATCTTGGATGAAATTATAAGGCACATTCAGACTGTCACATCCTTCATAAGTAACACTAGCATTGTTTTTCTCAATCTCTGTCTTTATAATCTCCCCTTCCTCAACTTCAGGTTCCAATATTTCATCCTCTAAGTCATCAAACAATTCATCAAGACCATATAAACAATCAAGTTTTTCAACTTCTTCTTCTTCTTCAATATTTGAATCATTGTTGAAGAATTCTAGAAGTAGAATCTCTTCATTAGCCTCATTTCCTTCCTTACCTCCTTCAATACTTTGATTTTCAGATGTTGACTCCCCATGAACCCTAGATACAGGATTCACGCCAGCCTATTGACGATCACCTTCAATGTTTCCGCTGGGATCATTGCCATCATCATCTTTCCTTTGAATATCAACATTATGACACACATCCTTTAACCTCATCCCCCCTGAGAGTCAATACGCCCTACAAGCGGAGAGATTAGAAGTTTCATCTCAGAAAGTTGTTTAGACTGCTCTTGAGTGACCAACTTTATTTTAGAGTCATTAGCCATCAAGACATTAACTTGACCTTGTAAACCAATCACCTGCAATTCTAGATAAGCAATCCTCTCAGTGTCAGAAGAAATGGAAGGACCAGCTTGAGATTTAGAAGAAACTTTAGGAGCAGGAGTATCAGCAGGTGAAGTATGTTGAGATGGTTGTGGTGTAATAAGCAAGGAATCCACAAAGCAGCATCTTCAACAACTTGAATGCTAGAAGCAGCAGCCATAGAAGCAGCCATAAGCTTCTATGACTTAGGAGCAGGAGTAAACTCCTCATCAGAATTAGAAGATTCATCCAGTAATGTTCTCTTACCATGAGCTACACCAGGAGGAGGACCTCGTGTAGACTTACGTCTTGGTTTCTTGGTTTCTTGGCCTGGGATTTCTTTTTCTTCCCACCTTTAGCCAATGGCAATTGAGCCAATCTTTCATAATGTCCTGAGCTAAAATTTTTTGAAGAAACAGAATTAGGTTCATCAGCATCAAGTACATCAGAAGAACTTGTACTTGTATCAACCACATTCCTTTCTACTTCATGAATGGGTGATTGTACAACATCATCTTGAAAATCTTCCATATTAAAACCTAAGTCTTGATTTTCATGCATATCAACATCAGCTTCAACATTTGCATGAACATCAGCTTCAACATCAGCTGGTTCATTTACCTGAATATTCTCTTGTTGAACTGGATCTTGTACTTGTTGTTGAACTTGTGGTTGTTGTACTTGTGATTGAGGTTATACAGCTTGAGTTTGTTGTTGTTGTTGTGGTTGTTCTATTTGTGCTTGAACTTGAACTTGTTGCTGTGGTTGTTCTTGATTTGGACCCAATTCCTCAAGATGAAACCAATTATCATTTGGAGGCTCTACATAATAAGGGTTGATAATGTGTCCAAATAAGGGAGTAGGAACAGGAATCAGATCAACATTTTGTTGTTTAACCTTGGTACAATTAGTGAAGATTCTCTTGCTCATCAGTCTTCAATGAAAGGAAGACAGATGTAAGGATTTGCAGATTATGCCTTGGTAATTCACCGCTTCAGACATCCCTGGATCCAATAAAGACACTTGATTATGTTTGTACTCGACACGACGATCCATCTGTAACAATTTTAGACAACCAACATTAGTATATCAGCATATAGTAAAAACACACACACACACACATATTAATACCAACTGATACTAGTAAACACAAACATATAACAAAAATTAAAAAATAACAAAAAAATAACACAAAAAAAAATTAAAACTTGAAAATTTTCACAAGTCCAAACATTGCTGTACCCCTAGGCGAACTTAATAAGTTCGCTTAGTGTTGCAAGAGGCGAAGTATATGTTCGCCTGTCGATACAATTGCAAACTAGAAATCACAATGCTCAATAACGATTGATTTGAATCAAATTAATCACTGAAACAACAACACTCAACACCGATATCGCATAAACAAGCATCAATTTAAATTTGAACCACAAAAACACCTTCTATGAACCCTAAACAAGTCCGGCTGTCAAAACATGATGTTCAGATTCAAAACATGTGGTTTCTGATTGATTTAACGGATAATAACTCTTGTAACTACCTTAGAAAGAATCGAAATCTCAAGATTATCAAGAATCAATCAACGAAAAACCGATCAACCATTCAACCAATTCACAAAATCAAGTCCGCTATACTGTTACAGAGTTTGCCCAAGATATGTTCGTTTGAAGCTTTTTCAAATGGTACTGATCAAGTTCGCCTGAACCTGTATATATACTTAGCCATCAAGTTCGCTTACCTAGGCGAACAAGATAAGTTCGCTTAACCAGGAGAACATACCCTCAACTCTCAACAATTTTTGGAATTTTAACTTGTTCAAACTTCAACATTTCACTTTCCAAACCTTGTCATCTTCCATCTGAAACATGTTGTGACATTTCTGATTTTCATTATCTATATTTCAGTTCAATGTGATACATTTTCAAACCAAATTCTAGTACACTGACTTGTTCTATTTGTACTAACAATTAAATACTATGTTCCAATGCAAATCCACAAAAATTTTACACGAGTATATCCTATAAAACTCTGCATAAGTCCATATTTATACAAACCTGTCAATACTGAAACTTACAAGGACTGATTTTATAAATAAATTAACAAGAAACCCTAATAGGCACGGTCGCGCCTCGTTCTGGCACGATCGCGCCAAGTGCTATGGCACGGTCGCGCGCCTTGCTTTGGAACGGTCGCGCCCGGTGCCATGGCACGGTCGCGCCTCATATGGGCACGGTCGTGCCTCTCATCAGTTGAAACGTAAATGCAGCCTTTAATCACAGAGACGTTCGATTTCATAACCGTTCTACACGTTTTCACCATTAACGAACTCAATTAAACCTTTTAATCATCACCATTATAACAAATAAACTCAATTTCGTCGATTTATCTCATAAACGCCTAATCCTCTCATGAAACCATCGAATTAACCATTTTGATTTGCAATTCTCCCAAGCCAACATACTATCGATCCTCTCTAAAGCTTCTGGACACGCTGATTTAGTCGGAATTGCAGCAGAAGACGCCGGAGGTCAAGCCCGTCATCGCCGGAACTCATTCTACCCGTACACCATCGATTCATCCTCCTTTCGGGTAATTGAAACCTTCCACACTTTCGATTTAGTCTATAGATCAAAAGCCCTAATCTAATTTAGGCTTAAAATATGGGAATCATCACAAACCAGAATCTATTTTTCATTCAAAATGGATTTAATCGAACCCTGCTTTGAACATGTTTTAAATACAATTAATATATTCCAAAAGACTCGTAATAACCCTACAGATGAAGCCCTATGAAATCCAATGTTAACATTATAAGAATCAGTCAATTCCTTCTGTTTTTGAACAGACACGGTCGCGCTAGTCTTCTAGCGCGGTCGTGCCTCATGAGACACGGTCGTGCCGATTTCCAGCGCGGTCGTGCCTCTCACTCAGACCCAGTTATGCTCATTTGGGCTAGACTTGGTCGTGCCTCAAAACCCTAGACACAGTCGTGCCTGGCCCAGACACGATCGTGCCTAGTGAACAACCTAATTATGCCTTCTGTTTAGTCAACACGGTCGCGTCCGTGGTCCTAGCACGATCGTGCCTTGTCTCAGGCACGGTCGTGTGTGTGAGAAAAGTCTTGGCAGAATAATTATTTCCATATTTTAAAAACAATAAGTATTTCAGATTAATTTTTAAATAAAAAGAATTGATTTTATAAAGATTTATATTAACGTTATTTAAAAAGATCAAATTTCTATTCTAAAATAAATAGAAATTATTTATTTAAAACTTACAAAATTTAATTTATATTTATTGTTAAACCCTACACTTAATTATTGTTTACACAATTTATTTAAACATCTTTATGAAAATAAAGTAAAGAAATTTATATTTAATATAAAACATCTAATACATTTTGACTAAGTTACATATTTTACAAATAAATAAATAAGGTATCAATTATTTATTTAATTTACATTTAAACAAAAATCATTTATTTAGGTTATACTTACTTATCCCTAATACCTACATTATTTTTATAACTAAGTAAATAAATAATAATTTTGTTTTGTTATTTAGTTACTTCAAACTCAAACCTTAATTTTATACAACACCATTCAAGTACAAACCACTACCACTCACAACTCCAATTCCTTATACATACACCCAATCCAACTCTAGACTTAGACATAGACTATTGTACACACTATTGATTTAATACATATTACACTCTAGGTTAACGTTGTGCATTACGAGGACCTCGTTACTATCTAGTATCTCGTGTTAGCTACGCCTTCGAATCAAGTGAGTATTACATAGCCCCTTTTACTCTTTTACACTTTTTGGGGTGGAACATGAACACTATACAATACTATTGCTTACATTTACACAAACTATACAAATACAAATCCTCTTTACATTCATGTGTGCAATTTGAGCTTTATGCCTGAGTGCTAGTTGTGCTAACTTTTGTGTGAGATTTATGTGCAATCATTAACTATTCAAGCCGACGGTAAACAATGATAGATCTATTGAGTCTGACAAACCCACCCAGATTGGGGTGATTGTTACCGACAACATAATTTTGCATGCTAGTTACAAAGGTTTGATTGTACTTGGTTACAAAATGGCTACTCTCCATAAACGCCTTATTTTATCATGTTATGTAAGGATTTGTTTATTTACAATCTATACGCTATTTATGTACAAACCTGCGTATGCTCACCAACTTTTTAGTTGACCTTATTTTATTCATGTTTCAGGTGCTAACATATGAGCTTGATTAAGACATGATACACATAGGCTCTGGACTTAGTTAATTTTAATTCAAAAACAATTTGTATTTCATTTATTTACTTTGGATTTGATTCATGATTGTTTGAATGGAAATGGATTTAATATATTACAATTTAGTTGACCTTGAGCTCATGAACAGTCTACATGTCCCGCCCCGATGATTCCGCCGTCGGTTGGGGTGTGACACATGTATCCGATTCAATCCCGAACATTTTTATAAAATTAAAAGATAGGATTTTCATGGAAGACGGAAAGAAAATCTTTTTGGATTTTATCTATACAAACTGAATCACATATTTATGGTTTTTATCTGTACAAATTTAATCACATATTTTTGTTTGAACATCATGAGTAAGAAGATCATATCAGTATATGAGCAGTCTATCACACATTCTATCAAAAACTATGGGTCACCTATGTTACTCCATAATATATGATAATCTTGTAACTTCACAAAGTAACATGATACTTGCTTATGAGATCAGATCATATCAAACAGAACAATCTTCCATGTAAAGTTGAATCTATCTTTTCTTGATGATTCTTATACTAAAGAATACCATCAGTACAACCAATTTGGGTACTATGAATCATGATTATACTTTTGAAATCAATTTCTTTTTCATTCTTTTCATTCTTTTCAACATATACTTGAAATGATATGCGATAAATTTCAAAGTAAACAAGACCAGGTCATAATATGCTCAATTATTCATACCAAATTTGCAATACAAAGCATGTAAACCTAAGTTGTCAGTATTATAAGATTTGAAACTACAATCGTTTTTCTTCCAAATTCATGTGAGTTAGTACCATTTTGATGAAAAACACCGTGTACCCCACATATATGCCCAAACATTAAAATTAAAATTGCATTATCTTCAAGACATATATGATTTTCTGCAACATTATATCAATCTCCAAGATGAAATTATCTCTATTAGCACAAGGTAAGAACATCACATCCTACACGAAGATTCAGAATCAAAAGATTCTAATGAATTGACTTTAGAATGAGAATCAAAAGATTCAGGTAAGAGGATCCAACTATTATCTGGACAAGTTTCAATTGAATCAGTATAGATGATGTCTCAATATGATCCAAGGGCTAGTATATGCTCCAATAGATGTTGTCAGAAAACATATCTTAGTTCAACAACACATTGCATGTTTTTCAGGACATGGGCAGTGGAGTAAACTGTAAAGATTTATGCTAAAGATATAATCCGATATTGGTCTCATGAAATTCTTAAAATCATATATTCTTTATCTGATAATGATATTTTACACACACACCCAGGCATACAATGGATTCAAATCACAGATGTTGTCATTTATTGTTTAGTTTTCACACTACTAATAGTCCAAAAACGCTTCTAGTCTACAGAAATCTAAGTTACAAACTCATACTCAAATTAAAATCAATCAGATTATCAGGATTAGAGCATTTATAACACTATCATTTCTTGTTCATGCAGACTTTGAAATTTAGATCAAATCAAAAGAACACAAGCACAAATTATTATATCATATTAAAGGTCTTCTATGGTCAAGTGTGATAAACTTTTCACTGATGTACTATCATTTCTTCTCTAACTTCAAATGATGCCAATTTTATCTTTTTCATTTTGATTTGAATTTTTATAAATAACAATTTTTGACTGAAAGTAAAGTGTAGAAAAGTAATAAAGCAATAAAAGAAATAAAATAAATCCTCCATGAAAATTATTTTGAAAAAATTTTATTCGGGATTGATCATACCAATCATCTAGATTAGAAATTCAAACCTGGTACGATCAAATGCCTTGGTAAAGAGATCAGCAAAATTATCATTAGTATGTACCTTCACCAGCTCAATCAACTTTTTATTTGCACAATCATGAATAAAATGATATCTAATTTCAATGTGCTTCATTTTGTTGTGCTTAACAGGATTATTTGTTATGGACACTGTGACAGTATTATCAATGAACATGGGGGTGCAAGTGAAATTCAAACCATAATCTTTTAATTGCTGTTAAATCCACAAGATTTGTGAACAACAACTTGCAGCAGCGATGTATTCTGCTTCACATGTTGAAATGGAGACTGTAGTTTGCTTTTTACACTGCTAGGAAACAAGACGATTACCCAGAAATTGGAAACCACTTGTTGTAGATTTTCTATCCAAACAACAACCACCGAAATCAGAGTCAATATAAGCATTAAATTCAAAATTAGAACCATGTGGAAACCATAGTCCTAATCTTTGTTTTCCTTTCAGATAACGAAAGATATGTTTGATTGCGATCAGATGAGAATCCTTTGGTTTTGCTTGTAATTGGGAACAAAGACATACAACAAACATTATATCAGGCCTCGAAGCAGTTAGATACATAAGAGAACCAATCATTACCTGATAAAGACGACACTCAATGTATTTTCCATCCGGATCAGAATTCGATTTGTGATTCACCGGAATTGGAGTATCATATGGGGTACAGTCTTCCATCTTGAATTGGCTCAAGATGCCTTTGACATACTTAGACTGATGAATGAAGAAACCATCCTCCTTTACTTGTAGTCTAAGAAAGAATGATAACTCTCCCATACCTGACATTTCAAACTTTGATTTCATAACATTCTTAAACTCTTTGCATAACGCCTCATTTGTCGAGCCAAAGATAATGTTGTCTACATATATCTGAACCAGTAGATAATCTCCCCCTGCTTTCTTTATGAACAAGGTCAAATCAGTTTGACCATGAACGAAACCATTGTCCATGAGATGCTTTGACAAAGTTTCGTACCACGATCGGGGTGCTTGATGTAAGCCATAAAGAGCTTTATCAAGTTTGAACACTCTTGAAGGATGGATTGGATCTTCAAACCCAGGCGACTGGCAAACATATACTTACTCTTTGACCTTGCCATACAAGAAAGCACTTTTAACATCCAATTGATACACTTTAAATCCTTTAAAAGAAGCAAACGCAAGAAACAAACGAATCGCTTCAAGCCGAGACACAGGTGCGTACACTTCAGTGTAATCAATGCCTTCCTGTTGATTGAATCCTTGAACAACCAATCTTACTTTATTTCTTACCATGACACCACGATCATCCTTTTTACATTTAAAACCCCATTTGGTGCCAATCGGATACACGCCCTTTGGAAGATCAACCAAATTCCACACCTTTAGCTTATCAAATTGGGCAAGCTCCTCTTGCATTCTTCTATCCAATTGTTATCCTGTAAAGCCATTTCCACATTATTAGGTTCAACTTGAGAAATAAAACAAGAATGTAAGCAAACAACAAGAACACCAGTATCTTTAATGCATGTATATAAACAAGTATTTTTAGTTAAATAACATGTTTTCAGTCCATCTCTCAGATTCCTAACTATATTTGTCACCGAATGATTTTTAAGCTCTTTAATTGAAGCCACTTCATGAACCGGCAACACATCAACTTGAGTTGTTTCATTTTGAGAAAGAACTTCTTAATTCACTGGTGTCTCTGAATCCAGATTTGTAGGAATCTCCCCCTGAACTTGTGTTGAAGTAGAAGAATCATTAATGATTAATGGATCAGCCGAAGAATCTTGAAAAAGAACTTCATCTTCTTCACTGTCAGAATCTTGCGGTCCCAAACAGGAGGTAATATGTGGATCAGGAGTAGAGGATGAGGGGACAGATGAATGATGTACCGACTGTGGTGTAAAACCTCCTTCTTGTGCATCCTGACAAGACTCATACAACGATGTAGCTTCCTTAGGAGAAAGATCAGATGATAAATGGAAAGACTTGAACAAACTGTCATAATCAAACGCCCATTCTGGACCAACCGCCCTTTGACGTATAGATCGATTAGAACAATCAATATGAAACCATTCCTCAACTTGACACGTTTCTTTATTGTATACCCTTTTGGTTGTTGAATTTGCAACATATCCCAGAAATATTCCTTCAATCGCCTTTGAACTGAATTTGGTTGGAACGTCTCGAATCTTCAAAGGAGTATATGGATTTCCAAAAGGAAGTAGATACTCCAAATTAGGCTTTTGATTATTGTGCAGTTCATAACATGTCTTATTATGGCGCTTCACGGTCAGAACTCTATTCAAGATATGACAAGCAATATTCACAACTTCAGCCCAAAAAGTAACAGGAAGCTTAGAATCTGCGAGCATTGTGCGTGCTGTTTCAACTAAAGTTCTGTTCTTTCGCTCAGCAACACCATTCTGTTGAGGGACATATGGTGCGCTAAATTCAAGATGAATTCCTTTTTGTAAACAAAAGAGACCCATCTTACTGTTCTTGAACTCGCTACCATTATCACTTCTAATTTGTCTGACTTTCTGTTTGCACAAATTCTCTAATCCTAGGATTAAGTATTGAACCGTCTTTGTAGTTTCAGCCTTCGAAGCTAGAGAATCTAGAGAAATCATCTGTTACCAGCAAGCATAGGATTTTCCTCCAATGCTACGAATACTGATTGGTCCAAACAGATACATATGAAGTAGCTCCAAAGGAGTCACAATTGAATTATGGGTCTTAGATCTGTGGGACTTTTTATGCTGTTTGCCCTTCTTCCAAGGTATACAATCATCAGGGATAGAGAAATTCATCTTAGGAACACCAGTAACCAGATCATTCCTCACTAAGAAATTCATTTTCCTATTATTGATGTGAGCAAGTTTCCTGTACCAAAGAATAGAATCAGATTCAGACGACTTTGAGAGTAAACAAGTCGGAATAGAATCCGTTGTCGTTGCAACATTCATGTCTAAAACATATGTGTCATTTCTCATTGGTGCCTTCATAAGAATCCATTCTTCAGGAATGACAAATCCCGGCTTCAAAATATAACATTCAACATCATTGAAATGGAATGAGAACTTCTTGTCACATACTTGAGATGTACTCAGAAGATTGTGTTCAAGTTGCTCAACAAAGTTTACTTTCTCAAATTTAACCTTGTCATTCTTCAAAGTTCCTTGACCAGTTATGTATTCGCCTTTATTACCAACAAAAGCGACATAACCCCCATCAATTTTAATAACATCTTCTAGCAACCGAATATTTCTTGTCATATGTCAAGAACAACCACTATCCACATACCATGTATTGTTGATAGTCCTCCTTGGTTGCCCCTACATAAACAAAAGAAATCAATTAAAAATGGGGACCCAAGCCATGGTGGTCTTGGGCCTGCCAGAATTATCAAAATAAACTACTTCAATGAGTTCACAATTAACATTATCATCAACCCTTGGTACACGAGATCCAACAGAAACAGAATTTCTCAGTGGAGACAAATTAGATTTATTTGGAAAAACATTTTTATGAATGTCATTATCAGATTCAGTTGTATCCAAAAGTTTCTTTAATCGTCTGTTTCGTCTCCGTCTTTGTGGTCGTGAAAGTTTGACCTCAGGTTGAGAACTCTTTGTGAATCCAACTTTTGGATTCTCAAATGAATGTTGAAAATCAACATAACATCAAACACCAGTTTGAACAAACATTGGTCTAGATTTAACATGTTTTTCAATCACTTGTTGTTTCTCAGTTTGCCTAAATCCAGAAGATTTAGCAAATTGCTATGTAGGCACACATTGCCTCACTGAAGGACACTTCAGGACATTGCACATGAGCAGTTGTAGGCTTTCCCACAAAAGGTCTTTTCAGAATCTACACAGCTTTTGGTTGTGATTTAACAACATTTGGTTTGACTTTTTCTTGAACAATAGGATTCTTCTCTTTGTTCTTATAAGGACAATTTATCAGAATGTGTCCAACTTCATTACAATGAAAGCAAGCTCTTTTATCCCGATGTTCCCTGAAGTAAGGAATCTTTCTTGAAGTCGAAGAACTTCCAGATGAATATCCTTCAGAAAACTGAGCACCACTGTCAACTTTCCTCTTGGGAACATAAACTTTACTTGAAAAATAAACACTTGAATTCCTTGAAACTTTAGGTGGATCAATCTTTGGGGATGGGATATTTGGTATCTTTTGAACATGACCATCACGAATAAAATCACTTTGAGATAATACTTTAGAGATAGTTGGTTGATCAACTTCAGCAGGCCCAGTTAGAATGCACCGATCTCTTGTAACTTGTTTCACCACTTTTGGTTCATCAAGTTTCACTTCTTTAGGGACACCTTAAATCTTTTGTTCATCAAACACTATCATAAACCATCTCTTCTCTTGTCACCGGATTAACCTTCAAGACTGTCTTTGGATCTATATCCTCTTCATTTATAATTGCTGGTTCAACCACATAATTGCCATTGAATGGTGGAGGAACAAATCCAACTCCAACTGTTCTCTTTGCAGGATCCGCATTATCATTAAAATAATCCAACACAATTGATGAAATTCCAAAACTCTCCAGCTTTCGATGAAATCTGATCACCTCAATTTCTTTGTCAGAAATCTCCTTGTTTTTCTCAGCAACTATTTCATTTCTCTTCTCAATTTCAGCATAAGCCATATCCAGATGATATGCTTGTTTTTGGTACTTAAACCCCAAAGAATTTATATCTCTCTTCAGTGATTCAATCCGATCAATACCCAACTTATCACTATCCTTTAACTTTTGATTTACCATATGCATTTATTTCATATCAAGATTAAGTTTGTATTGTCATCCATGACTTTCATCATTTTATCCTTCACAAAAACACAATTAGAACAATAGATATTACAAATAGTATCTTGTACCTTTGAAGGATCTGACATGTCGGCTATGAAAACTTTAGCAATTGGAATATCTTCAGATGCACTTGATTCAGAGTGAACTTCAGGTTCAACATTATTTACTGCAACTTTTTCAACTTCAATGCTTTCTTCAGATGTTGTATTTTGACTTTCTTCATCACTCCTTGAACTTTCACCATCACTTGAAATATCATTATCAGATGTTTCTTCAGAGTTTTCAGAATGAAATTCTGCCA
This sequence comes from Smallanthus sonchifolius, assembly GCA_023525975.1. Classification (NCBI taxonomy): domain Eukaryota; kingdom Viridiplantae; phylum Streptophyta; class Magnoliopsida; order Asterales; family Asteraceae; genus Smallanthus; species Smallanthus sonchifolius. The sequence continues at coordinate 39,687,124 of CM042034.1, read as the reverse complement.
CAAATGCTTGAGTCACAACACCAACCAGATCTTCTAGATGAATGCCCTAATCATAATTGTCATCATTTTGAGCAACCAAAGCAGATGATGTTGAAGCATGAGCTGAATTGCCAGATCCAGTAGATCCATGTGGTTGATTTCTATTACTCTAAAAATTGTTATTCGTTTTCTAAGAGTCAAATTCAACTTTTGGCTTGACACATTCCTTGGCAAAGTGACCATATTCTTGACAATTGTAACAACGAACTTTATTTTTTATCAAATCCCATTCTTGTTCGACTATTTGATCCAATATACTTCTGACTAGTTTTCTTCAGAAAATCTTTTGCTTGTCTCATATGCATGACCATATTCCATTGAATATTCATTTCCTCCAATTCAACGGGATCAATTTGATGAAAATCCTCTTCAATTGCTTCAGGATCATGAATCTTCCAACCAATAAAGTTTTCATACGAAGCCATAAAGGAAGAAAACATTGCTAGATAATCATCATCAATCATTTGATTCACATGATGTGAATTTGTATTCTGTGGTCCAGATATTGAATTTGATGTATTAGCAGAGAATCCAGTCTGACAAGAAAAACCAGATATATTCTCAGTTGAATTATCTTGACCATCACAGAAAATAGTGCAACTCCCGGACCAGATTTTCCAGATGTTTTAGCAAAATACATTGCAGGATCTTGAATATGCTCCATATTTGTCTCCTTTTTCCTCATATTCAAATCACGAGATTGAATTTTTCCAAGAACATCTTCAAGTGACATGGATTTATATTTTTCATTTTCTTTGATCAATACGGAATACACATCGAACTTTGATGGTAAAGATTCCAAAAACTTGTCATTAATCTCCTCAGGTTCATAAACCACTTTAGCACTTGATAACTCAATCAGCAAATGATAAAATCTTGTAGCAAGATCATCCAGAGACTCATTCTGAAAGTGTTTGAATACTAGAAATTGCTTCTTCAATAACTCTTTCCGACTTTTTTTCACATTAAGACTCCCTTCACATCTTTTCTGCAAAGCATCCCATAATTTTTTTAAAGATTTAAATTGCTTGAAACTGTGATAATTTTCCTTTGGAAGTGACATATAAATGTTCGCCATTGCTTTCTTTTCACGATCAAACAACTGCTTTTCCTCAGAAGTTAACGCAGATAACGGCTTTGGAACATTTTCACTTGAATCCATGAGTACGTCGGATGAGTATATCCTTCTAGAATAGGAATCCATAAACTGCTATCAGTAAATGACACAAACTGATCAAATCGATTTTTCCAGTTTGGATAATCAGCGAGACTCAACAACTTCAGTGGTTTCTGAGAAGTACCAATCTCATTATCATAGTTGAACATGTTAGTAACCTGCACCATGTTAGCCATAAAAACAAGTAAACAAAAAGCACAAGTAAAAGAAATAGTAGAAAAATTTTACCCTAAGCGAACTTGATATGTTCGCTTCTTACCCTTTAAGCGAACTTGACAACAAGCGAACTTGATATGTTCGCTTAATCAAGTATAAGAACTAAGTTCGCCTAATAATTTCTCCTGTAACTGAATTTCGAAAATAAGTTCGCATGTATCAGCTGCAAGAACTCAGGAAGAAGAACTCTTCAACCAAAACACGAACCAAAATTTCTGAAAATCATCATATCTTGTTGAATTGATGGAATTTGATGAAATTGAACCGTAGGATTGAGTATAATGTGAATTAGAACACTTATATTGGATCAATTTCTCCAAAAACACTTCCAAATTGATGAATTCAGCCCCAAATTACTCTCAAGAACTTGAGAAGGTTACAACCATTAGAAATCCTAGAATGGAAGTGGGAACATCTCACTATGGACTTCATAACCAAGCTACCAAAGACATCTAAGGGTTATGATACCATTTGGGTGGTTGTAGATCGGTTAACTAAGAGTGCTCATTTCTTAGAAATACGTGAGACATACTCTTCAGAAAAGTTAGCCGATTTATTCATCAAAGAAATTGTTTCCAGACATGGAGTGCCAGTCTCAATTGTCTCTGATCGAGATACTCGTTTCACTTCACATTTTTGGAAAACGTTCCACAAAGAGATGGGAACAAGACTTCTAATCAGCATGGCGTATCATCCTCAAACTGACGGACAAAGTGAGAGGACAATACAAACTCTTGAAGATATGTTGCGTGCTTATATAATTGATTTCGGTGAAACTTGGGATAGCCATCTGCCATTAGCAGAGTTCTCATATAATAACAGTTAGCATTCCGGTATTGGTATGCCACCTTATGAGATGCTATATGGTAGGATATGTAGGACTCCTGTATGTTGGGGAGAAATTTGTCAGAAAGAGTTAGGCAGCAAATAAATAGTTCAAGCCACTTTAGAAAAGCTTGACTTAATCAAGGAACGTTTGAAAGTTGCACAGGATAGACAGAAGTCATACGCATACAAAAGACGTAGACCAATAGAATTCCAAGAAGGAGATTATGTTTTGTTGAAAGTATCTCCTTGGAAAGGTCTAATCCAATTCAAGAAATGTGGAAAGCTAAGTCCACGATTCATTGGTCCTTTCAAAATCATCAAAAGAGTAGGAAACGTAGCTTATCAGTTAGAGCTACCTGAATAATTGAATAAGATACACAACACATTCCATGTATCTTATTTAAGGAAATGTTTGGCAGATGAAGCTGCACTCGTTCCTTTAGAAGAGATAGAAGTGGATGATAAATTGACCTATGTTGAAAAACCTATCAAGATTCTAGACACAAAAGAGAAGCAACTACGTAATAAAACAATCAAACAAGTACTAGTGTAATGGAAGCATAGAAAAGGGTCAGAAATGACTTGGGAAAGTAAAGATCAAAAATGAGGAGAGTTACCCTCAATTATTTAAGGATTAACAGGTTTCAAGGACGAAACATAAATTAAGAGAGGGAGAGTTGTAGCACCCCAAACTTTTAAGGAAATAAAAGTCCAGGGGCTAAAGTGTAATTACCCCAAAGATCAAGGGTTTAAAATAAAATAATTTGGAAATGGATGCGGTAGCGGACCGCTACCAAGCTTGTAACGGTCCGCTAGCTGCAATTAGATCGGATAAAAGGAAGCTGACACGTGTATGGTGACTCGCTGAACAGGATTGGGTAGACCACTACCCAGGGTGTGACGGTCCGCCACGTGCGGAGTACGCCAGAAAGCTGGCAAGGGGCGGTAGCGGACTGCTACCACCCAACTTAGCGGTCCGCTACGGGTGGTAGTTTCACCCTATAAATACCTGCAATTACCGTTAAAATGGAGAAACAACACACCAACACCATCACACACACACTAGCACGAATACCGAGGAGCCCCGAACGACGGTTACTAGCGTAGCGGTTACGAGTGCGGTTTGATCTCAGAGAAACAAGGAACGAACTTAGGAACAACCCGAGAATAACGTAAGTACACTGGACCGTACCCTTGACATAAATGCGTGAATTATGTGTTTAAACTGATACGTGATATGTGCTATGTGATATGACGAGGGTACGGGGTAATGACGGATTAGTCTAAACACTAAACGGGAATAATGAAGTAGTCACGACGTATCCAAGGGGTGGTTGATACGCCGCTGGTACTTCCTTTATATAAACTTCTTGGTACTTCGTGGTGAAACCATTATGAATGTTTAGGGGTATAGACTAATAAATGATAATGAAATATAGTAAACGTACAGGAGAACATCTAACCGGTATGTAGTTATCTAACAAACGGAATGTGCTGTCTAAGGAAAGAGTGGTGTGTAAATCTCTCCTAGACCCGTCACTCTTTCCTGGGGACATCTCTGTTGGAGGTACTGCTCTGGAAGGAAAATCACCCCAGTTTACAATATATGACGAATACGAATATGAGATGAAAGTATACCATGTATAATGAATATGGATAAGTGATTAATATAAATATATGAAATACATGAAGAATATGTGAATGCACGGTGATACGTGCAAATATGAATGAGTATGATGAAATGAGTGTAAACCCTAAAATGGAATAACATAGTACTCATAAAGTATTAAAGGGGTGGTGGATACGCCACCGGTACTTCCTATATATAAACCCTTTTAATGCATCGTGGAGAAACTGTTACGAAGTTTTGAGGTGAGGACTGGTTGGTGAGTAAATTAAGCATATACATGAAATGAAAACAAATGCTTGATACATTTGGGAGGCTGTGAGTCTAAGATACTCAAGTTCCCAAATGAAATGAGATATCTGGCCTATAAGGTGGATCTCAATAAAGAAAAGGAAAGGAAAAGGAAACTCTAGGCCTACGGGGCTGAAAGAGTAAAGATTCTAAGCTTACAGGGCTGAGGAATGAACGAGTCTTCGTGACAAATGCAAGGGGTCTATACTGACGAGTATAAGAACCTTGCCAATACTCGGACCGGAGGTACGACCTAAGATGGTTACGAGGGGGTTAGCACACCCACAAAATATACGAATGACGTGACCGGAGGTACGTCTGAAGATGGTCACGGGGGCGCCGAGATCCTGGGAAACTTGAACAATAATAATAACTTAAAGGGTTCATAATAAAATGAACGATGCAGTGTACTTACTTTGCTTAAGCTAATTCAAAAATGTTTTTCAAACACTGCAGGAAAGAAGCACGTGGAATGAGGCTTCCTAAGGATGTGGCTGATCGGAGTTGAAAAATCCCTATATAGCATGATGTAATTATATTATCCTCTGTTAAACAATATAATAAATGAAAAAGTTACTTTAGCCGTTATGGCAAGATTTTTGTTAATCTGGGACCGTTTTCCGCAATAAAATAACCTGATAAAATAAGTAAAATATGTAGGGTGTTTCAAATTTGTACCAATAACTACAAACTCGGTCTAACTTGTCACAAATTGTACAACCGACGTGCTCGTTCGCGTAAAAACCCCTAAATTAATGATACCGAAAAACGTTCCCGAATGTCATCCCTGACAATTTTATCACACCCCAAAATAGTCCCCAACAATGAATATAAAGTTCTATGGGGTCATACCTTTGCGTACAAGCCGTACTAAGCGGTTTTGTACGAAACTGATGAGCACCATGCGAAAAGAAACTTGTCTTGTTCATATCTTGACCATACGGGCTCCGTTTCACACGATCCACCTATCCACGTGTTTGTCTCAACATGGCCGACCTCAGAAAATTACTGGTGTCACCGTCGCCACCAAAGCTGCTGCCAGAATGCGGATTTGTCTTTCAGCACGTTCGGTTTTGTGCGTCAATATTCGAGTAGCTTAAAACCGACCCAAATGAACTCCGTTTTAGGAGAATTATATATCCATGCATCCATATCGCTGAACCCTTTTATATGAACTAGTTACCGTCACCGGAAACCATCGCCTCCATCACCGTAAAATGAAACCGTGGCCAGATACGTCCATTTTCAAGCGTCTGCCTTCGCGCTGCTCGAAACCCTACCAAACGGACTTGGAATTGGAGAAGTAATATATCCATGTGACCTGTCGTCAAACCCTTTATCTTGCTACCATCGCTGCCGCCTTCCACCATCGGAATCGTTAACACTGGCCGGAAATCCTCGTCGGATTTCCGTTTTCACTTGTTTCCTTCACCAGTCGTTTCCATGTCGCCTCCTAGTGGCCATAACACTTCAATTAAGCAACCCTAATAGAAAAACCATCCAAATTTGAATGCAATGAGGAAAAGGAGATTACCTCGTCGCGTATCGAAGCTTCCTGATCAGAAACCATCGTGCCGCCGCCTTCCTCCTCCCCGATCCGGCGGCTCTCCCTCTCTCGGTTCTCCTTCAGCTGCCGCGCACTCTCCCTAGCCAAATGGCTAGGGTTTGCGTATAATGGTGGCCTTTAAATGGCCACTATTTTCGCTTCGAGTCCTTGTAAAACCGTCTCGCGCATTTTTAATCCCACACTAGACACTAAACGGTTACTCGGTCTTTACCTTAGTTGAAACAATCTTTACAAGGCAATCCCTGCTAACTGGGACATTCAATAAGGATTCGGTTAGTCCACTAACCCAAATTGTTTGCTTATAACTTTTCATGATGTTATAGGTTACATGTATGCATATAGACGGTTCGGGTTGCTTAGGTCCCATTCGGGTCAAGGGCGAGTCAATTTGGGAAATCGTGGAGATAAGGGTTTGGTGAAACGGACGGATGAACAGATGAGACGAGTGTCGGGATTTATTTATATGCGCATTAATCCGACGAAAGTTAGTACTGAATTTGATCGTGTAATCATACATTTGGCAGGTTCGGGAATCGAGCGAGTGGTCAGGGTGCGGAGTAGGAATTCGTTTTTAATCCCCTACTTTAAACGTTTTACTATTTTGGGGCTATCGTAAGTAGTTTCAAGAGATGTTTATTATATTGAACATGCTAAGGGTTTCGGGTTTTAACCCGAAGTGTCTATGAACTATAATGTAAGTCAGAGGGACTATGGGGTGTCTATGAGAATATTTGAGTCAGTGATAAAGAGTTATTAATAGGGGCGGTGTTAAGGGCGAGTCGGGATATAAGCTAAACGCTTATAAATACGCGTATGAAACGTTATACTCATGTTATGCGCGGAGTGCAGGTGGCGTTAATGAGTCATATACATGAAGTGTGATATTATGTGTTTATGTTTGTGTTGTGTGTTTTGGGTCGTTGTCCTTGTGGCACTACGAGTTTTGTGTTTGCATCGTTGTCTCTATGTGATGTAGTGCAAATCACACATCTTTATTCCTTTGTTTTCATGTCATTTTGATTAGTTTTGTATTTGTTTTGAGTCATTTTTGGTACATATTGAGTCTTTGTTATGTTCTCAGGCGCTTATGATGATTATAAGTGAAAACCGAAGGAAACCGAGCACGAGAATGAAGCCCGAAGATCAAAAGTTATAAATCTGAAAAATTTATCTTTCGCAGTACGCGAAGACCAGAGGACAAACTCTCGAGGTACGCGAGGAGTTCCAGAAAGCAACCCGATTAATTTGGCCCTCGCGGTACGCGAGGGATATAAATTCTGAGAAAAGTTGCAAAAATAGAATTAAATAGAATTTGAAGCCAATTAGTTCAGGAGTTCGATTTTTAGCCGTCCAGAAGGGTTCTAGAGGCGATTTTTGGGAAAAGGAAGGCTATTGGATTGCAAGATAGAAGCTTTTAATTCCGGGTTTGTGTAGTTTAGCTTATTCGGTTTTAAAGTTTGAATCTTTATGTTTGATTTCTATGTTTGATACCATGGTGAATGCTTATTACTTCTGTTTTGGTTGTTTGAATATGATCCTAGGCTAAAACATTAATATTGCCTAGGTCAAACGATGAATGCTTGTTAAAGTTTCAGTTTTTATCAGTTTTTGGATTCGTATGATGATTTTATGATTTTGTAACGATCTTAGTTTGATTAATTATGATGTATATGCATGCTCTAATTCTGTTTTTGTGATTGATTTCAATTCCTTGCGTTGAATGTGGTTGTCTGCCTGTTCAATTAGCGTATCTAGGTCATAGATCTTAGGGTTTGTGATTTCGGTGGTTTGCTAGACGTAGTAGCCATAGGAGTTGTTATTGATTGCTGATTTGAGTTGAGTATGTGTCCTAGTTTAACAGCCGAGAGGTGAGAATTAGTCGATTAGTCTTCGTCATTAGGAATCCGAGTGTCAGCTGTCTGAGAGGAAGTTGGTATTAGGTGTCTAGTGATCTATTGCTATTCTGAATCATAGTTGTTATCTTAGGATTACCCCGTGCATTCCTTGAATGTATTGTGGATGGTGAGACTGAGAGGTTATCTCTCCATTAGGGTACAATATCATAGTTGGAAATACCTGAGAAGTGATCCAAAAATCTGGTGAGTTTAGTACACTTTAGGTTCCTTAGTTGGTGACACCCTAAGAGTGATTAGGGATCCACTAGGTTATCTATAGTTGTTATCCTTAGAAACCCAGATCCATCATAGTCCATAACCAGTAGAAGTTTTTCTTTGCAAGTAGGATTCTGACCCAGGTAGTATTCTTCCTATTCCAGATTTCTTCTTTAGTTCTTGTCTTGATAGTCGATTCGACCTTAGTTTATTGCATTCTTTAGTGATAATCTTTAGTGTAGTAAACCCCCAATCAATCAAATCTTTAGTCCGAGTCAGAGTCTAGTATTGTTTCGTAATGTCTCTAGGGTTCGATAATCCGGTTTACCATTAAGCTGTGCTACACTCGATAGGTCCACTTGCATGTCAGTGAGGTTTAGTTCATAGGTTTTCCATATTATTACTTAGGAGTCTAGGTTAGGTTTAGTTAGTTTTTATAGACCGTCTGGACGACATCAAGTTTTTGGCGCCGTTGCCGGGGACACGTGGCAATAACAATATTAACTGTGATTATTTCTTTGTTTGATTTTTGGTTTATTTGTTTTCTTTGAGTCTGTTTCATGTACCTGTCTTACGTGCTTCTTGTGTGTCATATCTGTGTTTATGATATAGGATTGAGTCCTTTTGTTTTTGAGTCTTTGTTTCTTTCCATCTTAGAGTTTTTATGTTTATGCACAATACTCGTTCATAGGGGTCACCACCTTATTCAACTTTCCTAGAGCGTGAACGAGAGCAACATTAGCGCACCCGTGACTTTCGGGAGCGTTTGAAAGCATTGTGCGAAAACCAGGTACGTTCTACTAGCCCCATTCCATTTCATACCATGGGCAACACTGATCCACCAACGAGACGTACCGTGCACCAGAGGCCCAGTGATGGGGTCACTGGGGAGAGATCTTCGATCACTCGCCCCGCCATTCCAAATGTCAATTCCTGGCAGATCCTATCACATGTCATGAGCATGATCACTCATGCTACTCAGTTCCATGGCCTTGAGGATGAAGATGCACCCGGACACGTGTCCCGCTTTGCGCACATATGTGATACTTTCAATATCACGTGTGTGTCTAAGGACGCAATCTACTTGTGCCTCTTCCCATTCTCCCTCTCTGGGCGCGCATCTACTTGGCTTGACACCCTCCCAGACAACTCAATCATCACTTGGGAGGATCTCGAAGAGAAGTACTTCAAAAAGTACTATCCACCTTATAGGACCGCTTGCCTTAGGGATCAAATCCACTCCTTCCGGATGGATCCCGACAAGCCTTATCACATGGCCTGGGAGCGGTTCAACACGATGTCCCCAGCATGGTCTATCAGATTAGGAAATAGTGGAGAAATTCTACAATGGTCTTACCTTCGAGAGGCAGCAAATGTTCAATACAGATGCGGGAGGCCATATCATGGAGAGACTTGAGCCAGCTGAGTGCGAGGAGATGTTCGAGAGCTTCGCTCAAGCCGAACAACAATTTCCATCTACTAGGACTTCCATTCATAGTGCTAGATCTGTAGGATCGGTGAATACAAGATGGTTCTATTCTAGTTGAGATTGGCGGAAACAATCACAACTATGCAATGTAAACGGGTAAACACAGAGAATACTGATAAATGCAAATGGTATTAATATTCAATGTTTACAATATTACAAAGAAAAATCTAAGGAAGCACACACTAGCACACTTGTAACAATGAAGATACAATACATATAAAGGAACTTAGAATCAAGACAAACCCTTGATTCTAAGAATCAGATCAAACACAGACCGTTGATCTTGGATAGTTACAAGCTATACTACAATTGGTAGACAACTAAAAGACAAGCTGCTGCAAACAGTTATGTTTAGGTCAAAAGTCTTCATAGGAGTCTTTGCAGGAGACTTCAGAAGTAGTAGCTTTGTCTTTTATCATCTGCACCAATAACATTCCTTCTGCTGATAGATGTGTCAGTGTTTTTGCAGAGGTGTCAGTAGTAAAGTCAAAGCTGATGATGATTTGCCTATCAGCAACATCAAGTTTTTGATGCTGCTGAGAAGCCTATCAGCAGCATCTCTGGACTTCAGCAGATAAGGCTGTCCATAGCATAGTTGTTCATCAGAAGGAGAACAACTATCTGTAGTAACCAACCTTATCCACTTCAGCTTGTCGGTCAGTGGCAAAATTGCGGAGTCCACAGCAGTTGTACTTAGAGAATTTTGTAGCCATCAGTCTTTATATCTATAAACTCCCCCTAGACTGATGCTACCAAAATTTACGTGTTTGCAACAATCCTTGCTGTCTCATAGCCTCTAGGGTCCTTGCTTGGATAGTCAAGAGGAAGTTCAGATAAAGACTTGATGTCCTTTCTTGGCATTCTAAAGATGGCCTTGCTAGAACATCTCATCTTCTGACCTCTGATAGCAGTTATAGTGTATTCATCATTCTCAGCATTGTAGGACCAACTAGTGAATGGAAAGTGGGATTTGAGAGGTTTAGCATCAATGATCACATCTTTGCTAGGATTGAAGTGATGTTTTATCACTAGCAACAGATGCCTCCCACTTTCATTCCCAGGCTCATGAGCTTCACCCAGCTCCATTATTATCTGAAGATCAGAATCTAGAAGCTGCATCACCTTATCAACAGATTTATAGATTGATCTTTTTACCTCTGCCCTTCCCTTGAAAACCTCAAACCATTGATATTGATTGATGTAGAACCAGGTAACAATTTCTCTTGAATCTTCTGGTGTGGTTGTAGGTTTGGTTTTCTTCTTGGGAGGCTGTTGACGAGGAGGAACTATGTGAGAGGATTTGGACTCTTTGGGTGGAGATGAGGGAGGTCTAGGAGGGAGAGTGGAAGGTTTTTGGATAGAGGAAGGAGTGGATGAGGGAGTAGGCTTGAGTTTCTTTTGTTTTCTATCATCAGTTTGAGTGTTTACCCTTTTCTTTGAGCCTGTCTTCCGCAATCTCTCTCCTCTTCCTTCTTGAGTTTGACATATAAGGCTTGCAGGTTCATGAAGCTCATGGGACCTATCCTCTTTCCACTCTCTCCTCTAGCCTTCAGGAAGTCCATCATAACCTTCCTTTCTTTATGGGTTCTTATATTGAATGCAATGGTCTTCTTGGTTTTCTGTTTGGCTTTTTCTTCTTCTTCAGCCCTTTTCTTATTTGCCAGTTGACCTTGCTGACCCATGAAAGCCCTATAGATTTCTTTATTTGATAATTTCTCAAGGTAGTCTGCATCCTCACCTTGAGAAATCATAGCTTCAGCCCATTCCTCTCTCATCTCTTTGGCTAATTCAGAGTCAGTTATCCTGAACTTAGCCTCTTCTCTTCCATTCTTCTCTCTTTCTTCTTCTTCTTTATTAAGTTGTTCCTGTAGCTGAAAAGCTAGAGCTTCATCTTCTTTTAATTGTGCTGCTGTAGAAACTTTGACCTTTAACTTATCCAGTTTCCTAGCATGCAACTGGATCTGCTGTTCTCGAAGGAGTATGGCAGCTTTTCTTTCTTGGACCTTTTTAAGCTCAGCCATCTCCTCCTCTTCTCTTTCTCTTCTTTTCTTTTCCTTTTCTTTCTTTTCTTTATCTATTCTTTCTTCTTCTTCTTCTTCTTCTTCTTCTTCTTCTTCTTCTGTCATGATGCCCTTCCCTTTGTCTTTATTGGATGCCTATGTTTCAGCTTCATTGATCACAACAGCAGATGTGAGAGATGTTGTTGAGATCTCATCTTCAGCTTCATTGGTAATCTGAGGAGCAGACAAAGTGGAAGGGACTGCTTCACTCTCTTCCTTCTCCCATTCATTCCCATATGCAACCTTAAAAGCCTCTTTAACATTTTGAGCAGCCACTTTTCTTGACTCTACTGCTGCATTCATTATGACAGTTGGTAAGGAGGGAATGGATAGGTCTGAGTCAGAATCATCCATTGCAACCCATCCCTCCTTTTCAAGAAAAGATTTGATAATCTTGATCATTGCTTGACTTTCTAAGGAGTTGATGTTGCAGATGTGTGTCCTAAGCTCAAAGACCTTATACAGGAAATCTGGGTTGAGGAGCAGGATTTCTTGAATGTTGTTAATTTTGAAGGATGATCCATCACATAAGAAGAACTGAAAACCAGAGGACCCAGTGCTTGACCATCCTTGCACTTCCAGACCCTTGACCACTTCATTATAGAAGAATCTTCTGAATTGCAGTACTTTTTCTTCTGTTAAGACCCTACTCCCTATCAAGTCAAGTCTTGGAGCTTGTCTTTGTTCTGCTATTCTTGAAGACTCTACAGTGTGTATAGGCATGGCATCATTCATAAAGGCCTGAAATGCAGCAAGATCTTTGGCTATTTGTTTTTTATTATAATATTTAGGATAGGCCACCCTGTTTGCTTCTTCTAGAAACCATTCAAACCAGGGCATGTTGTCTTCCATCAGATCATAAAATCTTCCAATGGCAAGTTCAGCAGGAAGATCTGTTGAATTGTTGATGCACCTTGTAAGGTATAGATCCAGGATATGGAAGGGATTTAGACTATTCCAATTGAACTCTTCAATTTTTCTAGATTCCCATCCAATCCAAAACCTTTCTGCTAGACCATCATATCCCCAAGATAGAATTGACTTATACTCCGGATTTTGTGTAATAAATGGGTAATAAGGGGATACGACTTGTCTGGAGATGTTGGCTGCAGTTGGAAGTATGCTGAATGACAAAGGTGTGTCTTTATCTTGACTTTCATTCTCCAACACCTCATCAACAACTTTGATAACTAACTTCCAAACCTCAGAGAAATCTTCCTCTTCATCTACTGAGTCTGGAAAGTCATGGATTTGAACAAAAGCAGGTTTGAAGAGTGTACTTTGAAAAGCAGCCTGCTCTTGTATCCATTCATCAAGGCTATCAACATCATCTTCAGCAGTAACTATCTCCCCCTTTTTGGTTGCATCAGTGCATAGAGCTTCATCTGTTTGAGTTCCCACTGATACAAGGGAAGGAGTAGTCACAGGTGGGCATTGATGGGCTTCATGCATAGAGACTTGGTGCTTTAGTTTGGACACTTCAGCCTATAGCATAGCCACCCTGGCCGTCAATTCCATGTTCTCCAGTTTCAGTCTGTCCTCATCCACAATTGCGGAATCCTTGGAACTAGATGGGGCCTTAGGCCTAGCCTCTACATCCATATCACCCTGGTTTTCTTGGAATCTAGGATTCCTCTCAGTGAAGAATGTTTCAAAAGAAACATCCTCACTGTGAGTTGCCGTATTTGGGGACTTAGTAATTTTATCACTGTCCTCTTAGTCAATTGATGGACCAGTAGTAGTGATAGCCCCTTCTACATTCATTCTATCATCACTCCCAGAATGAACCTTCTCGAGTGATGAACTTGGGCTTGGTACTTTGGCAGCGATGTCAATCAGTACCTTCGAGATAGTGGCAGTTGGAGAAGGTACATCATCTTGACATGGTGCCTCTGTACTTAAGTTCAAAAACGAAGACTGTATAGGCTCAAAGGGTTGTTCTATGGATCCGGGATGTGATCATGATCCTAATAGAGGGACTTCCAAGGAAGTCTCTCTAAAAATTTCGCTATCCCTTTGATATTCTCAACAGAATGTTGGGATTCTGAATGAGGGCTTTTAGGTTGGGATTGGGTCTGAGAGACAAGAATAGAAGGAGTCTTCTTGCTCCTTTTTCTTTTTCTGGTATAACTTGCCTCAACTGGGGCCCTGTGTTCCAGTTGGGCTTCCAAAATAGGTGTAAGTATTTGTTGTGCATGTGCACCCTCAATAGGATGCATAGGGGTTCGAACAATGGAAGTAGATTAATGTTCAGGCTTTGAAGTGGAGGGTGTGGGATCAATATTAGCTGGGATTGCTGAACTGTCAACCTAGTTACTTTGTATGTTCATCATTGTAGATAACAATGGAACATTGACCCCTGAGAACCTTTTTGAAACAGTTCTCATGCTTTGAAAAATATTGTTTTTATGCCCCAACATCAGGTAGATTCTTGCAGGTTTTGATAAATCTTTTAGTTCGTTATTGAAAACCTCCTGCAAGAACCTTGGGTACATAAAAAATGCATGTTTTGCACCTTCCTAAAGGTTATATCTCAAACCTTCAAATATTAGATGTGCAAAATTAAAACCTTGGCCAGTAACCATACCATGGACAGCAGAGGCGAGAGCAGAACTCACTTGATGCCATCCACTTCTCTTCTAGGATATGCATTGAAGAAGAGTGTGGCATAGAAAATTCCATGGAGGACCCATCAGCGCCTTCTCAATGGTGTACTCATCTTGATTTCTAGTGGAACCTATGGACACAATGGTCCTCATATACTCGTCTTTGGTGTATGAGATGGTGGCTCCCTCGTCCTAAAGTTTGAGGTGTTTTCTTAGTGTGGCTTCAGTGACGATGATGTCTTTGACGTCTACCTTGGCTGTGATTTGGGGAATCCCATGTTCGGTAGTGTAGACGGTTGTGTTCCAGAAATTCTCCATATGAGGGATATAGATGGTAGGGTTGACGGTGAGTGCAAAATAGATCTTTGATCGACAAAGGAACTCGATTATATCATCAAACCCTTCAGACTTCTTTCCTTTAACCAGGTATGCAGTGAGATTGTGGTAGGTTGAAAAATTGTCATCAGGATGGTTTATGTTGACCTCTTCCATTGTCGTTGGATTTGGAGGGAAGGAGGATCTTTTGAAAGGTGGTTAAGTATGGAGAGCTTTGAATTATTGAGAGAAAATAGTGAGAGTTAGGTCGGAATTGAATGTGAAGAGGTTAAGGAAAAAATTGATTTGTGTGATAACGGCAGAGGGGGGGAAAAGCAAAGTTACTTGTATAGTACAACCCATTCACTTTTCACTGTTTTACAGCTGTAATACACTACAGCAGTCCTGGTAAAGAATGAAAGTACTTTTTACAGCGGGTAAAAGTTAATTTGAACTTATTTTTACCCATCAGCAGCAAACTCGGTTGCTGTGGATGGTTAAGCCTATCAGCTGCAAACTTGGTTGCTGCGGATGGTTAAGTCTGTCAGCAGCAAACTCAATTGCTGCTGATGGATGTAATGGTCCACAACAAAGATGTTGCTGCTGATTGCCTTAAAGCTATCCGCAAGAAACTTGTTCCTGTTGATAACTTAAAGCAGTCAGTGGCAAATTCTTTGCTGCTGATTATTAGACCTGTCAGCAGCAAAAATGTTTGCTGCTGACTTATAACTTTTATTTACAACAAAAGACAAACACATTTTATTAAAAAAAAATTTTGAGATATATTTTAGTCAAAGTTCATCATACCAATGGATTCAACTAAATATCTAAATCTAGCTTCATCAAAAGGTTTTGTAAACAAGTCAGCATATTGCTCATTGGTATGAACTTTGGTTAAAATAATTCTCTTTTTCTCAGCTTGATCTCTTATGAAGTGATACCTGATGTCAATGTGCTTTGTATTGGAGTGCTGTACCGGATTGTTTGTGATTGATATAGCACTCATGTTGTCAATGTGAATGGGAGTAGCCATAAAAGTCATCCCATAATCCAGCATTTGGTTTTGTATCCAGATGACTTGTGTACAGCAACTTGAAGCTGCAATGTATTCTGCTTCTGCTGTAGAAGTTGATACACAGGTTTGCTTCTTGCACTGCCATGAAATCAGTCTTCCTCCTAGAAAATGCCATCCCCCTGATGTGGACTTTTTGTCCAAGTTGCATCCTCTATAGTCATTGTCAGTGTAAGCATACAGGTTGAACTTGTCATTTTTAGAATACCATAGCCCAAGTCTTGGGGCTCCTTTTAGGTATCTAAAAATTCTCTTGACAGCTTGAAGATGTGTATTCTTTGGAGCTGCTTGGAATCTTGCACAAAGGCATACTGCAAACATGATATCTGGCCTTGAGGCAGTGAGATACATGAGTGATCCTATCATTGCACGGTACTAATGTTGATCAGTGTCTTGACCATCTTTGTCTGGAGTCTGTTGATGGTGCACTTGCATAGGAGTTCTTGTAGCAGAGCAATCAACCTATTGAATCTTTCCAAAATGCTCTTGACATATTTGGATTGGCTGATGAAGATTCCATTTGGAACTTGTTTGACTTGAAGACCCAAAAAGAAATTTAGTTCACCCATTGAACTCATTTCAAACTTTGAATGCATCAGGACCTCAAAGTCTTTACACAACTTCTTCCTTGTTGATCCAAAGATGATGTCATCAACATAGATTTGTACCAGTAGGATTTCTCCCCCTTCAACTTTGATAAACAAGGTCTGGTCAATGGCACCTCTTCTGAAGTTGTTGCTTAGTAGATATCCAGATAAAGTTTCATACCAGTCTCTTGGAGCTTGATGTAAGTCATAGAGAGCTTTGTCTAGTTTGAACACTTTGTTAGGATGTGCAGGATCTACAAAGCCTGGAGGCTGTCTGACATATACTTCCTCACCAATCTTCCTATACAGAAAGGCACTCTTGACATCCATTTGATAAACTATGAAATTCTTGGATGCATCATATGTCAGGAAGATTCTGATGGCCTCCAGCCTGGAAACATGAGCAAAGAATTCATCATAGTCAATTCATTTTCCTGAGTGTAGCCTTGAGCTACAAGTCTGGATTTGTTATTGACTACAATGCCTCTTTCATCTTGTTTGTTTCTGAATACCAATCTTGTGCCAATAGCAGTTTGACCGGGTGGAAGATCAACAAGTTTCCAGATCATGTCTCTTGAATTGCAGCAACTCTTCCTGCATTGCCTCAATCCAACTGATGTGTTTTAGAGCTTCATCTATCTTCTTTGGTTCCACTTGAGATAGAAAGCAAGAATACAGACATATATTGGCCTCATGAGTTTTGCTTCTTGTTTGAACTCCTTGCTGAACTTGGCCAATGATATTTTCCAGGGGATGTTCCTTATTGATTCTCTGTGCTGGTTTGCTCAAGATTGCTTTGATTCTAATCAGGAAACTATTCATTCATGGTGGAAGAGTCTTCAATATCAGCAGCAACATCAGCATCATCATCTGCAGCATCTGCCTCTACATCATTTACAGATGTGTCTGGAAGTTCATTCTGATTTTCATTCTCAGAGAGGCTGCTGCTGGTGACATTTGAGAGACTGGTTCTAGCTTCACTAGCTTCAATAGCTTCCACAACAGATGGAGGATCAATAGATAGCCTTTTTAGTCTTATAGAAGGACTAGTGAATTCCAATCTGTAATCAGTGGAAGCTGGTGCTTTGGAAGAAGTAGACTCCATATTAGAGAAGATGAGAGGTTCAAATATTTGGGTGAAGGAGTCTATATCAAATAGCTAGTCTGGGCCTTTACCCTGTTCACATGCAATGTGTTCCCTACATTCCACATTGGCTGATTCTTCCACAATTCTTGTTCTTGAGTTGAATACTCTGTAGGCCTTGGATTGAGAGGAATAGTCCACAAAGTTCCAACAGCTGCACAAGCTGCAGTTTGAGCATGAGGAGTAGCTTGTTGCTGTTGTTCCTGTCTTGGCTGAGCAGCAGTTGGGTTTGCCTTTGGTGCCTTGCATTTTCTAGCAAAATGACCAAGTTGGTTACAGTTATAACATCTTAGTTTGCTTTTGTCCAAGCCAACTCTGGTGTTGGAGTTGTTGCTTGGGATTGGTCTTCTTAGAGTAGAACCTTTTTGCTCTAAGAGAAAGCATGGCATAGGAGTGCTGTATGTCAATTTCTTCTAGATCATCTGGATGGAAACATTCCAGATCTTCCTTGATAAAGGACATATTGCTTGAGTTTTCAGAGACAAAGGCAGCAGAGGTTGTCTGAGGTGGGGCCTCAAGAAGAAATGGTGAGTTGTTTGATTGTGAGGTTGGAGTCTGGGGATGAGTGACAATGGGAGGATGATAGTTGCTTGAACTGGAGACTGAGTGGTCAGAATGTAGTGCAGAAGAGGTGGGGGTGGACGATGAGGCTGTAAAATAACCTGAGCTTCTTTCTTTGGCCTGAATCATTTCTAATTCATATGTTTTGAGCATACCAAACAGCTCAGTCATCTGTAGGGTCTTCAGGTTTTCAGTTCTTCTGATTGACACTGTATAGAGTGTCCAGCAGTGGGGAAGAGATCTGATAAACTTTTTGAGAATGTCCTCATTCTCTAGCTTCACCTTAGAGCACTGTAGCTCTCCCACAAGGTAGGTGTACCGATTGTACAACACGGTAAGAGACTCACCTTCCTTCCAGACAAAGTTTTCGTATTATTGCTTTAGAATGTCTCTTCTATTTTCTTTCATCTCTTCTGACCCAGCAAACATCTTCTCAAGAGCCTCCCATAGCTCCTTGAGAGTCTTATATTCTCTGAAGTTGTGGAAAACTTCATTTGGAAAGCACATCTGAATGGCTCCCAAGGCTTTGAAATCTACCTCCATCTTCTTGATGTCTTTATCTGAATACTTTGAGGGCTCTTTGGGGAATGATTGACCTCTGGAATCAGTAGAGGCCACCATGGGTACATATGGTCCATCTTTAATGGATCTCCACATTCCACATTCCACATTAATCTTGCCGATTCAATTAGAGTTATGTTTCTCCTTTCAGCAACCCCATTTTTTTGAGGAGTTCTTGGAGCACTGTACTGTTTTTCTATGCCCATGCTCTCACAAAAATAGTTCAAGGTGTGATTTTTGAACTCTGTACCTTGATCACACCTTATAACTTTCACCTTTTGATTGCTTTGATTCTCAACTCTAAGAATGTAAGATTTAAGAATCTCAGTAGTTTCATCTTTTGTTCTCAAAAAGTATACCCATGAAAATCCGGTATAATCATCATTATCACCAGACAATATGACTTCTTACCTATTGATATGACATTTGTAGGACCAAAGAGATCCATATGCAGCATCTATAATGGAGTGTCATTTGAATTCAAATCTTGGGCTTGTGAGAACTCTCGTGTTGCTTCCCTTTCAGGCATGCAATGCAATGATCTTCAAGTTGGAATTCTTTGTCAGGAAGCCCTCTGAAAAGATTTCCCTTTCACCAACTTGTTGATGATTTTTACATTGACATGGCTTAATCTCCGGTGCCAGAGAGTTGATTCATCAACTGATGCCTCTGATAGAAAACAAGATACACTACCAGATGGAGTGACCTCATTCATGTCAAGCACATATAGGTTATCTTTTCTCTGAGCAGTCAATAGAATCTTCTCTGGAGGAGGTTTGTTTAAGCCAGGGGATAACACAAAACATTCTTTATCTGTGAAAAGCATACAATGCTTTTGATCACAGATCTTAGACACACTCATGAGATTGAAGTCCAATTCTTTGACAAAATTTACTCTTTCAATACTCATTCTCTCATTGGACACATTTCCTTGTCCTGTAATTGATCCTCCTTTTGAATCATTCCTAAAGTCAACGTATCCTCCATTGAAATGTCTGAAGTTGGAGAGGATGGACCTATTACCGGTTATGTGCCTGGAACAACCACTGTCTACAACCCCAGGTGTTATCCTTGTGGCCTGGTTGTCCCTGCACATGAGACAGATCTAGTTAGAGGGAGGAACCCAAGAACTTGCAGAATTGGGTGAGTGTGTCTTTGGGTCAACTGTATTAGCATGCTTGCATTCAATGGATCCAATTATGATGCTCTAGGGGACTGTGGATTTGGCTTTCCATTGTTGAGGAGGTGTTTTTCCTTATCTTTTTGCTCTGTCAGCAGCTGATGTTGCTTTGGCTGCTGAAGGTTTTGCTTGATCAGCAGCATATTTTGCTGCTGAAGATTTTTTTGCTTATCAGCAGCAGAATGGGTTCCTGCTGAAGGCTTGGTTCTTGATTGCTTTAGCTTCACATGATCAACAGCATTTTTGCTGGCTGCTGATGGTTCAACAACAGATACTTGCTTCTCCTGCTTTACCTTTCTATCAAGAGAGGGTTTCTCGGTGGGAGTTCTTTTACAGGTTGGCTTCTGTTTTGGATTGGCTTGTTGAAGGATCTGGTTGAAAGGATTGAATTCACAATTTACAGTAAAGTGGTCTGATTCACCATAGATGATGCAAGAATATTGGGGTTTTGGGAGCTGCTTCTTTGGAGGAGAGAGAGATTTTTTGAATTCAGTTGTCTTGGTTTCATAGCTTCATGCCTTTTTATTCTTATTTGTTTTCTCAAAGGCATGTTTCTTGAGATTTCTTGGATGTTGAAGGTAGTAGAAGCAGGTGCTGACAGTATGGTGGTATTTGCCACAGACAAAGCATGATTTAGCCAACTTGTCCCTTTGAAAGTACATATAGTCCTTTATCTTGAATAGGTCTTTGAAATTCCAGGGGTGAGCTTTGTTGTGCTCAATGGTGGCTTCCTCCAATGTCTTTTGAACATATGGAGCCCTCTCTCTCCAGGTGCATGACAGATATCAAACACCTTTCTGGGTTGAATGGTTTGGTTTGCTTGAAAATTGGTGGAGGTTGGCGATTGTCCCTTTTCAACAATTAACTTTCTTCCTTTGGGAGGATAGCTAACTTTAATCTGTTTGGTGATTTGAGGTACTGGTAGTGGTATTGAAGGGATGAAGGGGCTTGGACCATTGGTTTGAATGACTTCAAAGGTAGGTAGTGATGGAACTTCATTGGTTTCAGTGGAGTCTGAGCATGTGAACTCAGACTCAGATGAGGTAGTGCATTCTTGCACAAGTGGTTCTTCCTTTGAAGGATCAAGATTTTGGTTGGCCAGATCAAGATTGGAAAGATTGAAACTTGGTTCATGAATGGCAACATAGTCAGCAGGTGGAGGAACAACATTGTAGGATTTTTTAGCTTGAAACCCAAGCCCATCAGTTACTTTTTCATGAATTTGAGCATCCAAAATTCTTTGTAGCTTTTTGGATGCAAACTCATATTTTCAACATGGACTTTTTGGTCTGCCAACTCAGCCCTTGTAGCTTTTAGCTTAACCAGAAGATCATCAATCTGAGTTTCAAGATTTGTTTGTTCATGTTTTAATGATGAAATCTCTTTCTTTAAACGGTTAATCTTTTCTTTGTAACTGTTTTCAACCTTTTTGAACTCAGATTTCATTTGGTGAAACTCTTCATTTTGATCTATGAGATTCTGGTTATGTTTTCTGTATCTAAGAACCTTATCAATACAAGCTTGAGTACAAAGATGTTCATATACCTGAGGTGGTATCTCTGTTGTGTCTGCCATGAGTGCTTGGTTGTTGGCAGGAAGATCTTCATACTGGAAGCTTCAGTCAAATTCAACAGTTCCAATAGCTGCACAAGCTGGAGTTTGAGCATGAGGAGTAGCCTGTTGCTGTTGTTCAGGTCTTGGCTGAGCAGCAGCTGGGTTTGGCTTTGGTGCCTTGCATTTTCTAGCAAAATGACCAAGTTGGTTACAGTTATAACATCTTAGTTTGCTTTTGTCCAAGCCAACTCTAGTGTTGGAGTTGTTGCTTGGGATTGGTCTTCTTGCTCTAGAGTAGAACCTTTTTGCTCTAAGAGAAAGCATGGCATAGGAGTGCTGTATGTCCATTTCTTCTAGATCATCTGGATGGAAACATTCCAGATCTTCCTTGATAAAGGACATATTGCTTGAGTTTTCAGAGACAAAGGCAGCAGAGTTGTCTGAGGTGGGGCCTCAAGAAGAAATGGTGACTTGTTCGATTGTGAGGTTGGAGTCTGGGGATGAGTGACAATGGGAGGATGATAGTTGCTTGAACTGGAGACTGAGTGGTCAGAATGTAGTGCAGAAGAGGTGGGGGTGGACGATGAGGCTGTAAAATAACCTGAGCTTCTTTCTTTGGCCTGAATCATTTCTAATTCATATGTTTTGAGCATACCAAACAGCTCAGTCATCTGTAGGGTCTTCAGGTTTTCAGTTCTTCTGATTGACACTGTATAGAGTGTCCAGCAGTGGGGAAGAGATCTGATAAACTTTTTGAGAATGTCCTCATTCTCTAGCTTCACCTTTAGAGCACTGTAGCTCTCCCACAAGGTAGGTGTACCGATTGTACAACACGGTAAGAGACTCACCTTCCTTCCAGACAAAGTTTTCGTATTATTGCTTTAGAATGTCTCTTCTATTTTCTTTCATCTCTTCTGACCCAGCAAACATCTTCTCAAGAGCCTCCCATAGCTCCTTGAGAGTCTTATATTCTCTGAAGTTGTGGAAAACTTCATTTGGAAAGCACATCTGAATGGCTCCCAAGGCTTTGAAATCTACCTCCATCTTCTTGATGTCTTTATCTGAATACTTTGAGGGCTCTTTGGGGAATGATTGACCTCTGGAATCAGTAGAGGCCACCATGGGTACATATGGTCCATCTTTAATGGATCTCCACATTCCACATTAATCTTGTCGATTGAATTAGAGTTATGTTTCCCCTTTCAGCAACCCCATTTTTTTGAGGAGTTCTTGGAGCACTGTACTGTTTTTCTATGCCCATGCTCTCACAAAAATAGTTCAAGGTGTGATTTTTGAACTCTGTACCTTGATCACACCTGATAACTTTCTCCTTTTGATTGCTTTGATTCTCAACTCTAAGAATGTAAGATTTAAGAATCTCAGTAGTTTCATCTTTTGTTCTCAAGAAGTATACCCATAAAAATATGGTATAATCATCAGTTATCACCAGACAATATGACTTCTTGCCTATTGATATGACATTTGTAGGACCAAAGAGATCCATATGCAGCATCTGTAATGGGGTGTCATTTGAATTCAAAGTCTTGGGCTTGTGAGAACTCTCGTGTTGCTTCCCTTTCAGGCATGCAATGCAATGATCTTCAAGTTGGAATTCTTTGTCAGGAAGCCCTCTGACAAGATTTCCCTTCACCAACTTGTTGATGATTTTTACATTGACATGGCTTAATCTCCTGTGCTAGAGAGTTGATTCATCAACTGATGCCTTTCACAGAAAACAAGATACACTACCAGATGGAGTGACCTCATTCATGTCAAGCACATATAGGTTATCTTTTCTCTGAGCAGTCAATAGAATCTTCTCTGGAGGAGGTTTGTTTAAACCAGGGGATAACACAAAACATTCTTTATTTGTGAAAAGCATACAATGCTTTTGATCACAGATCTTAGACACACTCATGAGATTGAAGTCCAATTCTTTGACAAAATTTACTCTTTCAATACTCATTCTCTCATTGGACACATTTCCTTGTCCAGTAATTGATCCTCCTTTTGAATCACTCTTAAAGTCAACGTATCCTCCATTGAAATGTCTGAAGTTTGAGAGGATGGACCCATTGCCGGTCATGTGCCTGGAACAACCACTGTCTACAACCCAGGTGTTATCCTTGTGACCTGGTTGTCCCTGCACATGAGATAGATCTAGTTAGAGGGAGGAACCCAAGAACTTACAGAATTGGGTGAGTGTGTCTTTGGGTCAACAGTATTAGCATGCTTGCATTCAATGGATCCATTTATGATGCTCTGAGGGACTGTGGATTTGGCTTTCCATTTTTGAGGAGGTGTTTTTCCATATCTTTTTGCCTTGTCAGCAGCTGATGTTGCTTTGGCTGCTGAAGGTTTTGCTTGATCAGCAGCATATTTTGCTGCTGAATATTTTGGCTTATCAGCTGCAGACTGGGTTCCTGCTGAAGGCTTGGTTCTTGATTGCATTAGCTTCACATGATCAGCAGCATTTTTGCTGGCTGCTGATGGTTCAACAACAGATACTTGCTTCTCATGCTTTACCTTTCTATCAAGAGAGGGTTTCTCGGTGGGAGTTCTTTTACAGATTGGCTTCTGTTTTGGAGTGGCTTGTTGAAGGATCTGGTTGAAAGGATTGAATTCATAATTTACAGCAAAGTGGTCTGATTCACCACAGATGATGCAAGATTATTGGGGTTTTGGGAGCTGCTTCTTTGGAGGAGAGAGAGATTTTTTGAATTCAGTTGTCTTGGCTTCATAGCTTCTTACCTTTTTATTCTTATTTGTTTTCTCAAAGGCATGTTTCTTGATATTTCTTTGATGTTGAAGGTAGTAGAAGCAGGTGCTGGCAGTATGGTTGTATTTGCCACAGACAAAGCATGATTTAGCCAATTTATCCCTTTGAAAGTACACATAGTCCTTTATCTTGAATAGGTCTTTGAAATTCCAGGGCTGAGCTTTGTTGTGCTCAAAGGTGGCTTCCTCCAATGTATTTTGAACATATGGGGCTCTCTCTCCAGGTGCATGACAGATATCAAACACCTTTCTGGGTTGAATGGTTTGGTTTGCTTGAAAATTGGTGGAGGTTTGCGATTGTCCCTTTTCAACAATTAACTTTCTCCCTTTGGGAGGATAGCTAACTTTAATCTGTTTGGTGAGTTGAGGTACTGGTACTGGTATTGAAGGGATGAAGGGGCTTGGACCATTGGTTTGAATGACTTCAAAAGTAGGTAGTGATGGAACTTCATTGGTTTCAGTGGAGTCTGAGCATGTGAACTCAGACTCAGATGAGGTAGTGCATTCTTGCACAAGTGGTTCTTCCTTTGAAGGATCAAGGTTTCGGTTGGACAGATCAAGATTGGAAAGATTGAAACTTGGTTCATGAATAGCTACATAGTCAGCAGGTGGAGGCACATCATTGTAGGGTTTTTCAGCTTGAAACCCAAGCCCATCAGTTACTTTTTCATGAATTTGAGCATCCAAAAGTCTTTGTAGCTTTTTGGATGCAAACTCATATTTTTCAACATGGACTTTTTGGTCTGCTAACTCAGCCCTTGTAGCTTTTAGCTTAACCAGAAGATCATCAATCTGAGTTTCAAGATTTGTTTGTTCATGTTTTAATGATGAAATCTCTTTCTTTAAACGGTTAATCTTTTCTTTGTAACTGTTTTCAACATTTTTGAACTCAGATTTCATTTGGTGAAACTCTTCATTTTGATCTATTAGATTCTGGTTATGTTTTCTGTATCCAAGAACCTTATCAATAAAAGCTTGAGTACAAAGATGTTCATATACCTGAGGTGGTATCTCTGTTTTGTCTGCCATGAGTGCTTGGTTGTTGGCAGGAAGATCTTCATACTGGAAGCTTCAGTCAAATTCAGCAGTTCCAACAGCTGCACAAGCTGTAGTTTGAGCATGAGGAGTAGCTTGTTGCTGTTGTTCCTGTCTTGGCTGAGCAGCAGCTGGGTTTGGCTTTGGTGCCTTGCATTTTCTAGCAAAATGACCAAGTTGGTTACAGTTATAACATCTTAGTTTGCTTTTGTCCAAGCCAACTCTGGTGTTGGAGTTGTTGCTTGGGATTGGTCTTCTTGTTCTAGAGTAGAACCTTTTTGCTCTAAGAGAAAGCATGGCATAGGAGTGTTGTATATCCATTTCTTCTAGATCATCTGGATGGAAACATTCCATATCTTCCTTGATAAAGGACATATTGCTTGAGTTTTCAGAGACAAAGGCAGCAGAGATTGTCTGAGGTGGGGTCTCAAGAAGAAATGGTGAGTTGTTTGATTGTGAGGTTGGAGTCTGGGGATGAGTGACAATGGGAGGATGATAGTTGCTTAAACTGGAGACTGAGTTGTCAGAATGTAGTGCAGAAGAGGTGGGGTGGACGATGAGGTTGTAGAATAACCTGAGCTTCTTTCTTTGGCCTGAATCATTTCTAATTCATATGTTTTGAGCATACCAAACAGCTCAGTCATCTGTAGGGTCTTCACGTTTTCAGTTCTTCTGATTGACACTGTATAGAGTGTCCAGCATTCTCTAGCTTCACCTTAGAGCACTGTAGCTCTCCCACAAGGTAGGTGTACCTATTGTACAACACGGTAAGAGACTCACCTTCCTTCCAGACAAAGTTTTCGTATTGTTGCTTCAGAATGTCTCTTCTACATTCTTTCATCTCTTCTGACCCAGCAAACATCTTCTCAAGAGCCTCCCATAGCTCCTTGACAGTCTTATATTCTCTGAAGTTGTGGAAAACTTCATTTGGAAAGCACATCTGAATGGCTCCCAAGGCTTTGAAATCTACCTCCATCTTCTTGATGTCTTTATCTGAATACTTTGAGGGCTCTTTGGGGACTGATTGACCTCCAGAATCAGTAGAGGCCACCATGGGTACATATGGTCCATCTTTAATGGATCTCCACATTCCATACTCTTGATAGCAGAAGAAACTTTCCATCTTGTTCTTCCACATATCATAGTCTTCTCTAGACACCAGTCTTGGTGGTCTGTTGATGCTTCCAGTATCATCAAAACCATTGTTTTGTCCCATTTTTGGATTTGTGATATATAGTGTTTTAGCAAAGAGATAGTAGTGAATAGAACCAGAGAGTGATTAAACAAGTGTGAGTTTGTTTAATCTGAGAGCCAAATCTCTAATACCACTTGTAGGATCGGTGAATACAAGATGGTTCTATTCTAGTTGAGATTGGCGGAAACAATCACAACTATGCAATGTAGACAGGTAAACACATAGAATACTGATAAATGCAAATTGTATTAAGCTTCAATGTTTACAAGATTACAGAGAAAACTCTAAGGAATCACACACTAGCACACTTGTAAAAATGAAGATATAATACATATAAAGGAACTTAGAATCAAGACAAACCCTTGATTCTAAGGATCATATCAAACACAGACCGTTGATCTTGGACATTTACAAGCTATACTACAATTGGTAGACAACTAAAAGACAAGCTGTTGCAAACAGTTCTGTTTAGGTCAAAAGTCTTCATAGGAATCTTTTGCAGGAGACTTCAGAAGTAGTAGCTTTTTCTTTTATCATCTGCACCAATAACATTCATTCTGCTGATAGATGTTGTGAAAACCGTTTATTCGAGCAAATCAAGCAATCGATTGGTAGAAATGAGAATCGATTAGAATAATCAAGATATGAGATTGGATCAAAAACACAGTGTAACTCTCTCTATTGTATTGATATATCAAATGAAGTCCCCCTTACAAAAGTCAAACTAAACAAATATTTATACTAAGAAGACAAAGAATGAGTTCGTCCGAAATACATTTCGGTCGAAATGTATTTCTTCCGAAAACTATAAGATTTCGGTCGAAATCTTTTAACATCAAAGAATTCTTCCGTCTTCAGACTGTTTTATACACGATGGCCTAAAAATAGTTCCAACAATCTCCTGCTAGGCCATTGCATATCAAAACACAAGAATTCTGCAAAGCTCCCCCATACACTTTGCATCATCAAAGCTAGATCTTGGACTCGAATGTTTAACTCTCCAAACTTGTCGTGGTTTAGATTTGTCTTTCCAATCTTGTTTTCGTTTCGACATATTGTATGTCCAAAATGTCTTCAAACTATTAAAGACATTAACAACCTTTTCTTGAAACTTTCTCTGAGGTTGAGAAACGTCCTTCTGTTTGAAAGACTTGTGTTTCTTGATACAACAATCTCTTGATAAATGACCATGCTTTCCACAACTGAAACATTTCTTCAAAGAAGGACATGGTCTTTGATAAGACCCTTTTCGATATTCTGACTTGTCTTTAGACTTCTGTTCTACAACTTTTGACATTTCAACTCCCTCTTTAACAAACATGAGCGGAGTAAATTTATTTGAAACGAACGAGATGGCATTAGCATTAAGTGGACTGTCTTTCTTGAACCCTAAGCCACCCTTATTGTCAAAATAATCCACACATTCAAAGAATTCTTCAGATTTGTCACTGATACAATCATCATCAGAAGTAAGATCACTTGGAATCTTCAATTCAACTTTATTTTCTTTGGAATTTCTCTTTGGGTCTAACGAAGGATAAACATTTGGCACAAATGGCTCTGGAATGTATGGTTGAGTCATATGTGAATAAAATCCATTTGTAGTAAATGGAGGAAAAACACTCTTGTATCCCATCTCGCTATTCACCTTATCATTAACTTTAGCCTCAATACTTTCACCACTTCCTTTATATCCAAACCCAGAAGTTACTTTGTCATGTATTTGAGCTTCAATGAAGCCACTAGCCACTTTCCCAGAAATGTTTATTTTATCAACTTTAATTGCTGTATTTGCTATCTTTTCCATATTATCGATCATCAATTTCTTTTTTGTTTCTCTTTCAGCAATCATCAGTTGAATCTCATAATTCTTTCTCTTTAACTGAGGCTTCACATGAGAATTTTCTTTGACACAGTCATCAATCTTCCTTTTATACTCTTTCTCACGATCTTTTAGAATTTTGTTTGTAGTATGTGCATGTTTCAATGCATCCATCAGAAGTTGATTTCGATTCTTGTAATCAACAATTTTCTCAAAACACTCCACAGAACACATATTTTCGTTGAGCGGTTCAGAATAAGCTGTAAGTTTCTGTGACTCTTTCACTGCTTCAACAACCAAATCTGATTCTATACGTTTACAATTTTCTTGAAAATCATAACCGTATCCTCCTTTGATCACTATTCTGTTCTGATCAGCTTTGAGTGCATACAACTGTAGCTTTGCACACAAATCCTCTAATGAGTTAAACTGTAATCCTTTATTTCTGATATTAAGTTTATAAATCTCCCATTCCTGTGGTTGAGCATTGAAAAATTTATTTATGACTTCTGATTTTTCGTATTCAAGATCAACCTCCTTTAGATCATTGATCAATTTCACATATCTGTGATACTGTTCAGTCAAAGATTCTCCTTCTTCGTGTGTGAATACTTGATATCGTTTCTTTAATTGGTCTTGTTTAGCTTTTCCTTTCACATCTTCCTTAGACAGATCTGGATGAACATACCCCAATCCATTTACAAAGACCTTATGCACACCCCTTCGTCAGCCATTGAAAATCTTTTTTTATAATTTCTTTTTACAATCTCATTTTTTCAAAATCAGCGCCAAACATAGTTTCGAACATCCTCTAAAAATTATGAACAAGAAAGTTTTCCCGCCAAATTTTTTTTTTCTCCCACACTTTTTGACCCAAAACTGAGAATTCGGGCAGGACTTTTTGACCGAAAAGTAAGATTTCGATCAGGAGGGATTTCGGACAAAATTTAAGATTTTGATCAAAGGATTTTTATCAGACTTTTCGATCGAAAAACTTATAGAGGAGACTTTTCGACCGAAAAACATGTAGAGGAGACTTTTCGACCGAAAACTTGAGATGAGACTTTTCGACCAAAAACTTGAGATGAGAATTTTTGACCAAAAAGTCAAGATTTCAACCCCTTCAACAGAGATTTCGGGCGATTCAATTGAAAGTCGAAAAATTTTGACCTGGAACTTCCGAACCTCAAATTAAGCCCCGAAAATCATCCTAAACTTCATCTCCACTGTTTTGCATGCTAAATACTCAAAAATGGCACTGAAAACAATCCAATTTGATGACTTTTGAATCTTGAAAAGTTGAAAACTTTAAAAAAACTTTGAAACGTGCTTGAATCTCCCAAAACCGAGCACCGAAAGCTCTGATACTACTTGTGAAAACCGTTTATTCGAGCAAATCAAGCAATCAATTGGTAGAAATGAGAATCGATTAGAATAATCAAGATATGAGATTGGATCAAAAACACACAGTTAAAGGTGTAACTCTCTCTATTATATTGATATATCAAATGAGGTCCCTCTTACAAAAGTCAAACTAAACAAGTATTTATACTAAGAAGACAAAGAATGAGTTCGTCCGAAATACATTTCGGTCGAAATGTATTTCATCCGAAAACTATAAGATTTCGGTCGAAATCTTTTAACTTCAAAGAATTCTTCTGTTTTCAGACTGTTTTATATACGATGGCCTAACAATAGTTCCAACAGATGTGTCAGTGTTGTAGCAGAGGTGTCAGTAGTAAAGTCAAAGCTGCTGATGATTTGCCTATTAGCAGCATCAAGTGTTTGATGCTGCTGAGAAGCCTATCAGCAGCAACTCTGGACTTCAGCAGATAAGGCTGTCCATAGCATAGTTGTTCATCAGCAGGAGAACAACTATCCATAGCAACCAACCTTATCTGCATCAGCTTGTTGGTCAGTGGCAAAACTGTGGAGTCCGCAGCAGTTGTACTTAGAGAATTTTGCAGCCATCAGTCTTTATATCTACAAGATCATCCACCTCAGCCTCGAGAGGTGTGCATCAGGTCACTTCTAATTCTAGCGTGGCTGGTGCACTCGCCTCAATGGCTAACGAGATTAAGGAGCTGAAGCTTAGAGCTCTGATGTGTCAAGTGTGCAGGGGAGGCCACGACACCCGGGACTGCCCAGTCAATAATCCAGAGCAGGTGAGCTATGCTGACAACCAGTACCAGAGCCGAGGGTATAACAACCAAATTTCATTTGGCTCGGGATGGAGATCTGGAAATAACCCACCGGGGATTAATAGTCGTCAGCAATATCAGCAGAATGGAGAAGGAGATACAGGACCTAGCATGGGAAGCAGTGTTGACACGACGACGATAAAGGAGATGCTTGAGACTCAGACATAGCTGCTTGCCCACTTAGTCCAACAGGATAGGGATGCTAGGCAGATATTGGATAGCCACGACGCTTTATTGAATAATCAACAGCCGGCATTCCATGATCTGAAACGCATGGTTGAGGACATCGCTAAGAGTTTGTAGGATCGACAAGGAGGTCCATCTTAAATATCCAACGCTGCAATGATGGCCATGTCATTTAGGAGTGTGGGGGAGAAAGAGGTTGCTAAGGATGACCCCCACTCCAGTGCGTACAGTATTCCGTCACCTGAGGAGGTCAAGAAGATTGACTAGAGGGCTCGATTTGCTGAGATCGATGCCAAGATGGCCGAGGAGCAGGTGGACGAGGAGAGAGTAGTGCCACGAAGGCAGAGGAAAAGAAGAAGGGGGTGGAGATGAAGACCCCCGAGATTGACTTGAGTCGTATCCCCTACCCAGAGCGCTTGATGCCACATAAACAAGCTAGGGAACTCGGTCACTTCCTTGAAATGTTTAAACAACTCAAGGTCAATCTCCCGCTCATCGAGACCCTCCAACGCATGCCAAAGTATGGAAAGTTCCTAAAAGATCTTATTTCCAACAAGAAGAAGCTCGAGGAGGTCTCAAAAGTCTCACTTAGTGAGCAATGCTCTCCGGTGGTGCAGAACAA
This sequence comes from Smallanthus sonchifolius, assembly GCA_023525975.1. NCBI lineage: Eukaryota > Viridiplantae > Streptophyta > Magnoliopsida > Asterales > Asteraceae > Smallanthus > Smallanthus sonchifolius. Next base: position 39,656,300 of record CM042034.1, on the reverse strand, counting down.
GCTGCCCTATAAAATGGGAGATTCGGGGCGTTTCACAATCCCGTGCCTCCTAGATAGTTTGCCCTTGCACCACGCGTTGGCCGACCTAGGTGCTAGCATCAACTTGATGCCCTATTCTTTATATAAACAGCTAGACCCAGGTGAACAGGAGCCTACGCGCATGAGCATATCCTTGGCTAACCGTTCAATCAAGTATCCACGGGGAATTATGGAGAATCTTCTAGTGAAAGTAGGCAAATTTGTATTCCCCGTGGACTTTGTGATTCTAGATATAGAGGTGGATGACAGAGTCCCACTCATCTTAGGGCACCCATTCTTATGTAACGCCTAGGCATTGATCGATGTCTTTGACGGGAAACTCACACTTCGTGTAGGGGATGAGTTAGTTATATTTGATGCCACAAAGTCTTTGGAGGATGTTGGTGAGCATAGCCACTCCGTGTGCATGCTTGATGCTTTCATGGATTACCATCAGGACTCTGATCCGGTGTTAGAAGTTGGTGAACCTGCCCTAAATTTAGGAGAATCATCTGGGTGGTCGGTAGAGTTGGAGAAGTTATTAGAAGAGCTGGATGAATACGGCGATGATGTGCCTGTTGATATGCTGAAGATGATGGCAGAGTTAGATGAGATCATAGAAAAACCCGCCAGTGTGCGGAAGTTAGATGAAAGTGTTGAGGATCCCGGAGATCCTGGTGGAGGTTTAGAGATCATATCCATAGTTAATCCCATTCCTGAACCGCTACTCATCACCGTCGTGCATAAAGAGAGGGTGAGTGTTAACCCGACCCCTAATTCCAATACCCATAGGTCTAGGCCACCCCGTAAGAGAACCCGTACTTTGATAGAAGCTTCTGATTTTAGGATGGTGCAAACCCCAAGTGTGGGGAAGTTTAAGGGTGATAAGTTGCTAGGGTATTTGAGACGTGTTATCTTCGGACCGGGTAGGTATAAGTTATGGTGGAAGGATAGGGGTGATAGCCACAAGCGAGATTTGGTTTTTGTTGGTAATGTGGAGGACCGGGAGGCCGCGTAGGATGAAGGCGGTTCTGGTTAGGATCAAGGAGAAGCCTCCTAATAGGCTTGTTTGAGTCTTGGGCAAGTGCCCGGGATGTAGAGTTTGTATGCTTCTTTGATTTCAGTCCGTGTCTTTTTCTATGTTTTTCGGTATTGTGTTTTGTGTGTGTCGTGTCTTGCAGGGATTCACGCTTGATTTGGCACGGGAAATCGTCGGGATGAAAGTTCCAGGTATGTATTGCATTGGTTTATCATTAGAACGAGTTTTGGAAAAAATTGGGTGAATAAAATTTTTAAGGGGTCTAAAATATTCTAAGTATAAAATTGAAAAAAAAATATCAAAACTTTCTGTCTTGGACCCTCCCTCGCGGTACGCAAAGAGCAGATCAAAGTCTCTCGCGGTACGCGAGAGACAAAACATTCGGGCCGGCCTGAATTCCAACTCCTCGTGATACGCGAGGAGTGACCCTTAGATTTTCGCGGTACGCAAGGCATCATTGTTTTGCCCTTTGTTCCTTGTTTGCACATGGTTAAACACACACCATTCCAACTACATCAAACCATCACCATTCATCACCATTAACCGTCATTACAACCACCTATTATTACCATAAAAACCATCCATCATGTACTACATCCACCCATCATATCCACCATACATACATCATCCATTCATTTCAAATCACTGACCACCAACCATGGGAAACTTGGGAACCGTTCATGATCGATGATCTACTTTGCTATGGCATTCATGCCTATGTGTTTGTCACCCATTTGGTACGTGTCCTTGCATATCTATCCAGAGTCAGTTTGAGTCTTTTAATTTTGAGTCAGTTTGATGTTGCGGGTATGTGTGAGTTTATTTTTGCAGGTGTACATCATTATGTCTGTACTCAATCTCCATTAGAACGGAATTGATCTTGATATCTTTTTTAGCAACCCAACAAAGTGTGCAACCGGGACCGAAATGCTATACGGTGTACATGAGGAAGAACGAAGCTGGATACATTGGTTTGTATCTATATTACCAGCTAAGTCGCTTCCTGTTTTTTTTATTGTTGCATTTTTATTTTTAATTGTGTCTTGATTCACATTGAGGACAATGTGCCTTTCATGTGTGGGGATGTGAGTGTCTTAGTGTGTCTTTATAATAAAAATCCAAAAAATTAAAAAAAAATGGAAAAAATGTCCTTTAAAATCATGAGTTTTGCATAATAAAATGGAAAATGATAGTACAACTGAATCTACTTGTTTGAGTTTAAATGATTTAAATAATTGAAAACGCGTCTAATTAGTGATGTTTTGGTAGACCCAGCCAACTTGAATAACTTAAATATCCTATGAGTGTTACTTAGGATTAATCACGTAATAAAATCATGATATCTTGTGGGTACTCATCTTAGGGTAATGGTAATACTGAAATTGTCTACATAGGGTGATAAGTACCACGTTAAGTTAAAATTTAGAGGTTTTTGAAAATGTCCATGGCACACCACACTCTTTTTATAAGAATAAATCCGAGTTTCGGTGGCGCCCATTCCATAAATCCATATTTCCATAACTATGAGCTTAATTACTTTGAAATATGAGTCTTGCTTATGTGTTTTCCTCTGGGATGGCGACTTTGAGAATACATGTAGAAATAAAGACTGATGGCTACAAAATTTTCTAAGTACAAATGCTGCTGATCTCAGAGTTTGCTGCTGACCAACAAACTGCTGCGGACAAGCTTATCTGCAGCGGATACTTGTTCTTTCTGCTGAAGAACAAATCTGCTGCGGATAGCCTTAACTGCTGAAGTCCAGAGTTGCTGCGGATAGGCTTCTCAGAAGCATCAACACTTGTTGCTGCTGATAGGCAAATCATCAGCAGCTTTGGATGGTCACATCTTGCTACTGATCCTCATCTTTGCTGCTGACAGCCTTGTGCCTTGAAGATAAATCGTTACAGCTGACTATCCATGCCAAGCGTCACTTACAACTTTCTGCAAAAGCTACTGACACACTCAAAGCAGAAGGAACCTCAATGGTGCAACCAATGACGGACAACAATGCTCTTCTCCAAGCATGCAAGTAATGATGCATAAAGAAGACGCTTCAATAAAGTTAACTAGTTAGACTAAACTTGTAATAGTTAGCTTTATACAAAAGATCAACGGTCTGTGTTAGATCTGATCCTTAGAATTAAGGGTCTGTCTTGATTCTAAGTTAGTATAAATACTGTGTAAACACTTCATTGTATGTATGCTTTTTAATTGAGTTTTCATTTGTAATCGTTTATTCACAAAAGCTTAATACAGCAGGGTTCTTATTAGTATTCTTTCTGTTTACTCGATTATACTTGTGTAGTTGCTATTGTTTTCGCCAATTTCAATCAAGAACATAACCATCTTGTACTTTCACGATCCTACAAGTGGTATCAGAGCTTTGGCTCAAATTAAACAAACTCACACTTGTTTAATCACTTCTAGTTCTATTCTAAACTCTCTCTTGAATCAAGTCACCCAAAATCACAAAAACAAAGATGGCACAGAGCAATGGATTTGACGACATCGGCAGCATCAACCGACCACCAAGATTGGTATCTAGGGAAGACTACGACATGTGGAAGCATCGCATGGAAAGCTTTTTCTGTTATCAGGAGTACGGAATGTGGAAATCCATTAGGGATGGACCCTACACTCCCATGGTGGCCTCTGCTGATTCTGGAGGACCACTAGTTCCGAAGGAACCCTCCAAGTACTCAGAAGAGGACATAAAGTAGATGGAGGTGGACTTCAAGGCACTAGGAGCTATCCAAATGTGCCTTCCAAATGAAGTTTTTCATAACTTCAGAAGTTACAAAACTGCTAAGGAGCTCTGGGAGGCTCTAGAGAAGATGTTTGCTGGCTCAGAGGAAGTCAAAGAAAATAGAAGAGACGTCCTAAAACAGCAATACGAAAACTTCGTCTGGAAGGAAGGTGAGTCACTAACCGTTTTGTATAACAGATACACTTACCTGGTGGGAGAACTGCAGTGCTCCAAAGTAAAGCTAGAGAATGAAGATATTCTCAAAAAGTTTATCAGATCTCTCCCAAGCTGCTTGACACTATATACAGTGTATATAAGAAGAACAGAGAATTTAAAAACTCTCCAGATGACTGAGCTCTTTGGCATGCTGAAAACATATGAATTAGAAATGATTCAAGCCAAGGAAAGGAGCTCCAATCATCAATCAGCCTCTTCTTCCTCCACCATCTCATCTGCGCTTCACTCCGACCACTCAGGTCCTAGTTCCAGCAACTACTATCCTCCCATTGTCACCCATCCACAAACTCCAACATCTCAAACAAACACCTCACCATTTCTCCTAGAAGCTCCTCCTCAAACCTCAACCTCTGCTGCTTTTGTTTCGAAAAACTCAAGCAACATGTCCTTTATCAAGGAGGATCTGGAATGCTTCCACCCAGATGACTTAGAAGAAATGGACATACAACACTCGTATGCCATGCTCTCTATAAGAGCAAAAACGTTCTACACTAGAACCGGAAGACCCATTCCAAGCAACAACTCCAACACCAGAGTTGGATTGGATAAAAGCAAACTAAGATGTTACAACTGTAACCTACTGGGTCATTTTGCTAGAGAATGCAAGGCACCAAGAGCGAATCCAGCTACTCCTCAGTCAAGACAAGCTCACCAAGCCCAACCCAGACAACAACAACAACAAGCTACTCCTCCAGTTCAAACTGCAGCCTGTGCAACTGTTGGAACTTCTGACTTCGACTGGAGCTTCCAGTATGAAGAGCTGCCTGCCAACAACCAAGCTCTTATGGCAGACACTACAGAGATACCACCTCAGGTATTTGAACATCTTTGCTCTCAATCCTGTATTGATAAATTTTTGGGTTATAGAAAGCATAACCAAAACCTTATAGATCAAAATGAAGAGTTTCATCAGATGAAATCCGAGTTCAAAAAGGTTGAAAATGCTTATAAAGAAAAGATTAACTGCCTTAAGAAAGAGATTTCATCGTTAAAACACGAACAAACTAATCTTGAAACTCAAATTGATGATCTACTGGTCAAACTAAAAGCTACCAGAGCTGAACTGGCGGAACAGAAAGTTCATGTTGAAAAATATGAATTTTCCTCCAAAAAGTTACAAAGACTTTTAGATATTCAAGTCCATGAGAAGGTAAAGGCTGGACTTGGGTATAACAGTGATCAGTACAAATCTGTTCCTCCTCCTGCTGACTATATTGTCATTCACGAACCAAGCTTCAATGTTTCAAATCTTGACACTGCAAACCGAAACCTTGATCCTTCAACAGATGAACCTTTCGTTGAAGACTGCACTACCCCATTAGAATCTGAGTCAATCTTCTCAGACCATGATGAAACCAGTGCAGCCCCATCTGAAGCTGTTCTAAATAGAGTGGAAGTTCCTGCTGTTATTCCAGCTATTCCAGCTCCTGTCCCATTCAAACAGATCAAGATCTTCTATCCTCCAGATGGAAGAAAGTTAAACATTGAAAAGGGAGAGATATCAGGATCCACAAACCCCAAGCCTCAGTCAAAGCCGATCACAAAGAGGAAGGTGTTTGATATATGTCATACGCCTGGGGAAAAAGTTCCATATGTTCAAAAGACCCTAGAAGAAGCCACTTTTGAACATAACAAAGCTCATCCACGGAACTTCAAGGATATGTTCCAAAGAAAGGACTATGTCTACCTTTCAAGAGACAAACTGGCGAGATCATGCTTTGTATGTGGCAGATATAACCACACTGCCAGCACCTTCTTTCATTACCTGGAATACCAAAGAAATTCAAAGCAGCATGTCTTTGAAAAGACAAACAAAAACAAGAAGGTAAGAAGCTACGAGGCCAAAGCAACTAAGTTCAGGGAGTCTCTATCTCCCCCAAGAGTGAAGATGTCAAGACCTCAACAAACCTGTATCATTTGTGGTGAAACCAACCTACTTTGCTGCCAAATGCAAATTTAATCCCTTCAACCAGATCCTTCATCAAGCCCCTCAAAGACAAAAGGTAAAGAAGGATCAGCATACACCGGCTGTTAAACCATCAGCAGCCAGAAAAAATATTGGCAGTCAAGTGAAGCCCAAGAAAACAAAGCAGAAGCTTTCAGCAGCAACCAAATCTGCTGCTGATAAGCTAAAATCCGCAGCAAAATCTGCTGCTGATAAGGCAAAGCCATCAGCAGCAAGAGTTTCCACTGCTGATAAGGCAAAATCCAAGGCAAAGCCTTCAGTAGCCAAAAATGCTTCCACTTCAGCAAAGCTATCAGCAGCAGGATCTACTGTTGACAAGCCAGAAACATCAGTAGCAAAATCCGCTGCTGACAATGTGAGGAAAACTAGAAAATCACCAACAAAGCAATGGAAAGCCAAACCATCTCCAAGCATCATCATTGGTTCCATTGACTGCAAACATACTGAAAAGGATAAACTAACAACCATCGTTTTCAAGTCTGCAGACTCTTGGGTTCCTCCTACTAATTAGAAATCTATCATGTGCAGGGACAGCCAGGTCACAAGAATAATACCTGGATGGTAGACAGTGGTTGTTCCAAGCACATGACAGGCAACAGATCCATCCTCTCCAACTTCAGACATTTCAATGGAGGATATGTTGCCTTTAGAAGTGACTCAAAGGGAGGATCCATTACTGGACAAGGAACTGTGTCCAACGAAAGAATGAGCATTGATAAGGTCAATTATTTCAAAGAATTGGACTTCAATCTCATGAGTGTTTCCCAAGTCTATGACCAAAAGCATTGGATGCTCTTCACAGATAAAGAATGCTTTGTACTATCTCCAGGCTTATCCATACCTCCTCCAGAAAGCATTTTATTAACTGCTCAGAGAAAAGAAAATCTCTATCTACTGGACATGAATGAAGTCACTCCATCTGGGAATGTTTCCTGTTTTCTATCAAAAGCCTCCGTTGATGAATCAGCTCTCTGGCACAGGAGATTAAGCCATGTTAATATCAAAACTATTAACAAATTGGTGAAGAATAATCTTGTCAGAGGGCTTCCTGACAAAGAATTTCAGTTAGAAGACCACTGCATTGCATGCTTAAAGGGGAAGCAACACAAGAGTTCTCACAAGCCCAAGACCTTGAATACAAATGACACACCACTACAACTGCTGCATATGGATCTATTCGGTCCTACAAATGTCATGTCAATGGGCAAAAACTCATACTGTCTAGTGATAACTGATGACTACACCAGATTCTCTTGGGTATACTTCTTGAGAACTAAAGATGAAACTGCTGAAATTCTCAAATCCTACATTCTGAGGGTAGAAAATTAAAGCAATCAAAAGGTAAAAATCATAAGGTGTGATCAGGGCACAGAGTTCAAAAATCACACTTTGAACTGTTTCTGTAAAAGCAAGGGGATAGAAAGACAATACAGTGCTCCAAGAACTCCTCAACAAAATGGAGTTGCTGAAAGGAGAAACAGAACTCTAATTGAGTTAGCAAGATCTATGTTGGCTGACTCAAAACTGTCACTCACATTCTGGGCAGAAGCAGTTAGCACAACCTGTTATGTGCAAAATAGAGTTCTAATTGTCAAACCCCTTAACAAGACACCTTATGAACTTTGGTTTCAAAGAGTTCCCTACATTGGGTTTCTAAAACCTTTTGGGTGTCCATGCACCATTCTCATCACACATGGGGTTCTTCCTAAGTTTGGTGCCAAATCTGATGAAGGATATTTTGTGGGTTATTCCTCTCAATCAAAGGCATATAGAGTATTCAATTCAAGAACAAGAATTGTGGAAGAATCAGCAAATGTGGAATGTAGAGAACACATAGTCTGTGAGCAGGGAAAAGGTCCAAACTGGCTCTTTGACATAGACTCCTTCTCCCAAATATTTGAGCCTCTCACCTTCTCAAATATGGAGTCTACGTCTACACAAAGACCTGCCTCCACTTCATCCACTGACTACAGACTGGATTTTCCCAAATCATCTATAAGTCTGAGAAGACCATCAATTGACCATCCATCAGTTGTGGAAGCAATTGAAGCAAGTGAAGCCAGCACAAGACTGTCTAATGTAACCAGCAGCAGCCTGTCTGAAACTAAAAATCTAAATGAAGACTCTTCGGTAAATGTTGTAGATGTTGATGATGCTATTGCCGAAAATATTGATGTGGCTAATGATGTTGAAGACTCTTCCATCATGAATGAAGAGACTCCTGATCAAAATCAAAGCAATCTGGAGCAAGGGATACAGATGGAGGTGGTACCTGCACAGAGGATCCACAAAGAACATCCTCATGAAAATATTATTGGCCAAGTCCACCAAGGAGTTCTCACAAGAAGTAAATCTCACGAGGCCAATTTATGCTTGTTTTCATGTTTCCTATCTCAGGTGGAACCTAAGAAGATAGATGAAGCACTCAAACACAGTAGCTGGATTGAGGCAATGCAGGAAGAACTGTTGCAATTCAAGAGGCAGGATGTCTGGAAACTTGTTGATCTTCCACCAGGTAAATATGTTATTAGCACACGATGGGTTTTCAGGAACAAGAAAGACGAGAGAGGCATTGTAATCAAGAACAAAGTCAGACTTGTAGCTCAAGGCTACACTCAGGAAGAAGGAATTGACTATGATGAAGTCTTTGCTCCTGTTGCCAGGCTGGAGGCCATCAGAATCTTCCTGGCATATGCTGCATCCAAGAATTTCACTGTCTATCAAATGGACGTAAAAAGTGCCTTTCTGTATGGGAAGATTGGTGAGGGAGTATACGTCAAACAGCCTCCAGGCTTTATAGATCCTTCACATCCTACTCAAGTGTTCAAACTAGATAAAGCTCTGTATGGCCTACATCAGGCACCAAGAGCCTGGTATGAAACCTTGTCAGGATATCTACTAAGCAACAACTTCAGAAGAGGTGCCATTTACCAAACCTTGTTTATCAAATATGAAGGGGGAGAAATCTTACTAGTTCAAATTTATGTTGATGACATCATCTTTGGATCAACAAGGAAACAGCTATGCAAAGACTTTGAGATTCTAATGCACTCAAAGTTTGAAATGAGTTCAATGGGTGAACTAAATTTCTTCTTGGGCCTACAAGTCAAACAGGTCCCAAATGGAATCTTCATCAGCCAATCCAAATATGTAAAGAGCATTTTGGAAAGATTCAAAATGGCTGACTGCTCTGCTGCTAGAACCCCTATGCAAGTGCATCATCAGCTGACTCCAGACAAAGATGGCCAAGACACTGATCAACATCAGTACCGTGCAATGATAGGGTCTCTCATGTATCTCACTGCCTCAAGGCCAGATATCATGTTTGCAGTATGTCTCTGTGCAAGATTTCAAGCAGCTCCAAAAGTTTCACACCTTCAAGCCGTCAAGAGAATCTTTAGATACCTAAAGGGAGCATCAAGACTTGGGCTATGGTACTCTAAAAATGACATGTTTAATTTGTATGCACACACTGACAGTGACTACGGGGGATGCAACTTGGACAAAAAGTCCACCTCAGGAGGATGTCAGTTTCTGGGAGGAAGACTAATTTCATGGTAGTGCAAGAAGCAAACATGTGTTTCAACTTCTACAGCTGAAGCAGAATACATTTCAGCTTCAAGTTGCTGTGCACAAGTCATCTGGATACAAAATCAAATGCTGGATTACAGGATGGCTTTCATGGCAACTCCAATTCACATTGACAACATGAGTGCTATATCAATCACAAACAATCCGGTGCTGCACTCCAAGACAAAGCACATTGACATCAGGTATCATTTCATAAGAGATCAAGCTGAGAAAAAGAGGATTATTTTAACCAAAGTTCATGCGAATGAGCAATATGCTGATTTGTTTACAAAACCTTTCGATGAAGCTAGATTTAGATATTTAGTTGAATCCATTGGTATGATGAACTTTGATTAAAATCTATCTCTAAAATTCTATTTTAAAAATGTGTTTTGTCTTATGTGTAAATAAAAGTTATAAATCAGCAGCATTTTTGTCCTTCATCTGCTGACAGGTTTAATCTTCAGCAACAAAAGATTTGCAGCTGACTGCTTTAAGTTATCAGTAGGAACAAGTTTCCTGTGGATTTCTTTAAGACTGTCAGCAGCAACATCCTTGCTGCGGATTATTAAACCCATCAGCAGCAGATGAGTTTGCTGCTGACAGACTTAACCTTCCGCAGCAACCAAGTTTGCAGCGGACAGGCTTATTCATCCACAGCAACCAAGTTTGCTGCTGATGGGTAATTTTAAGTCCAAATTAACTTTTACCCGCTGTAAAAATTAACGTCAGTCTTTACCATGACTGCATCGGTGTATTACAGCAGTAACAGTAAAAGGAGAATTAGGTTGTACTATACAAGTCATTTTGCTTTTTCCCTCCTCTCCCGTTATATGAACAAATCAAATTTCCTTACCACCTCTTCACCTTCAATTTCACCCTAAACCCACATCACTTTCTCTCAAGTCCCCACCACATTCAAAGCCCTTCATCCTTAAAACATTCAAAGCCTTTCATATTCTAAACCTTCAAACCTTCCCTCCAAATCATACAACAATAGCAGACATCAATAACCCTGACGATAAGTTCTCCCCATACCATAACCTTACAGCATACCTAACCAAGGGAAAGAAATCCTAAGGTTTCAATGATATGATCGACTTCTTATGTCGATCAAAGATCTATTTTTCCCTCACAACCAACCCTACCATATATATCCCTCATATGGAGGATTTCTGGAGTACCGCCGTCTACTCTACCGAACAGGGGATTCCCCAAATTAAAGCCAAGGTAGACGGCAAGGATATCACTATCTCGGAAGCCACACTCAGAAAATATCTTAAGCATCAAGATGAGGGAGCATCCATCTCATACTCAAAGGACGAGTACATGAGGACCTTTGTATCCATAGGGTACACTAGAAATCAGAATGAGTATACAATTGAGAAGGCACTGATGGGCCCTCCATGGAAGTATCTCTACCACACTCTTCTCCAATGCATATCTCAGAAGAGGAGTGGATGGCATCAGGTGAGCTCCGCACTTGCCTCCGCCTTCCATGGTATGGTCACTGACCTAGGCTTCAACTTTGCACACCTCATCTTTGAGGGTTTGAGATATAACCTTCAAGAGGGTGAAAAGCAACAATTTTTTATGTACCCAAGATTCTTGCAGGAGGTTTTCAATCAAGAACTAAAAGAACTTTCAAAACCTGCAAGAATCTACATCATGTTGGGACATAAAAATAATATTTTTCAAAGCATGAGAACTGTTTCCAAAACGTTCTCAGGGGTCAGTGTTCCATTGTTATCTACAATGCTGAACATACAAAGTACCGCGGGTGACAGTTCAGCAATCCCAGTTGATACTGATCCCACATCCTCCACCTCACACCCTGAACAACAATCTGCTTCCACCATTCGAACCCCTGTGCATACTACTAAGGATGCACATGTACAAAAATTACTTACACCTCTTTTGGATGTTATCGTTCAACCGGAACACAGGGTCCCGGTTGCAAAGACATATACCAGGAAAAGGGGCAAGAGAACTCCTTCTTCTCTTGCCTCCAAGGCCCAAACCCAACCTAACAGCTCTCACTCAGAATCACAACATTCTGGTGAGAATATCATAAGGGACAGTCACATTATTAGGGAGACTCCTTCGGATGTCTCTCTATTAGGATCAGGATCACTTCCCGGATCCATAGAATAGCCCCCTGAGCCACTCCTCTCTCTTCTGAACTTAAGTTTTGAGGAACCTGATCAAGATGATGTACCTTCTCCAACTACCACTATCTCGGAGGTACTGATTGATCTTGCTTCCAACACACCCAACCCAAGTTCTTCTACCCTGAAGGTCCACTCTAGGAGTTATGACAGAGTAGATGTGGAAGAGGCTGTCACAACTGCAGGTCCATCAAATGACCAGGAGGACAGTGACAACATCGCTAAGACCTCAACCACGGCAACTCACAGTGATGATTCTTCCTTGGAAACTCCCCTCACTGAGAGGAATCCCAGGCGCCAAGAAACCATGGGTGATGGGGATGCAGAGGCTAGGCCTAAGGCCCCATCTAGATCCAAGGATTCCACAACTGTGGATGAGGACAGACTGAAACTTCATAACGTGGAATTGACGGCCAGGGTGGCTATGCTAGAGGCTGAAGTGTCCAAACTAAGACACCAAGTCTCTATGCATGAAGCCCATCAATGCCCAACTGTGCCTACTCCCTCTCTTGTTTCAGTAGGCACCCAAACTGATGCTTACTTGTCCACTGATGCAACCAAAAAGGGGGAGATGGTCCCAATGGAAGAAGACTTAGACAGTCTTGACGACTGGATTCAAGAGAAGGCTGTATTTCAAAGCACATTATTCAAGCCAGCTTTTGTACAGGTTCATGACTTGCCAGCTTCAGATGACGAAGAAGAAGAGACATCTGAAGACTGGAAGTTAGTCGTCAATGCTGTTGATGAGATGCTGACTGATGCTGAAGACATAGAACAAACATATACATCTTTTAGCATCATCCCTGAAGCAACAGCCATCATAAGTCAATCCACTGCCCCCCAATTTACATTGACTTCAACACAGCTAGAATTTGACACAATACTAGCTTGGGGGTATGATGGAAAGTCTGAGAGGTTCTGGATTGGATGGGAGTTTGGCGGAGTAGAAGAGCTAAACTGGGACTTTCTCAATAGCATCCAAGTCCTTCACCTATACCATCTACATTGTATCAACAACTCAACGGACCTCTCAGCAGAACTTGCTATTGGCAGGTTCTATGACTTGATGGAGGATAATCTACCCAACTTCGAAAGAAAAATACAAGAAGCAAAAAGGGTAGCCTATCCTGAATCTTCAACAGCAGCAGAAAGAAGACTGACTCCTAGAAGACTTCAAATAATAAGGAGCAGTCTTCTCACTGAAGAAGAAGTTCTGTGCTGGAGAAGATTCTTGTACAACAAAATGGTCAGGGATGTAGAAGTGCAAGTATGGACAAGCACTGACTCCCATGACTTCACCTTCTTCCTGAGCAATGGATTTTCTCTAACAATCAACATCAAGGAGATCTTGCTCCTACCTTCAGCCTTCCTGCACAAGGTCTTTGAGCTCAGATCACTCATCTTCAATGTCAACTCCTTAGAAAGTCAAGAAATGATCAAAATCATCAAGGCTTCTCTTTATAAGGAGGAATCTGGATCTGACTCAGACCTATCCTTTCTTTCTTCTCCAACAGTCAGACTGAACACAAAAGAAGAATCAAAAAGAAGAGAAGAGGAAAAGATGAAAGAGGCATGGAAGGATGTGACAGGTATGGAATGGGAAGAAGATGAAGTAAGTTCCCCTCCCTTATCCATTCCCCAAAATGCCAATGAAGCTGAGGCTGAGATTCCAACAGCAGCACCATCATCTGCTTTTTTGATCAGTGAAGCCGAAGCAGAGGCATCCAACAAAGATAAGGGAAAGGGAATTATGACCAAAGAAGATGAAGAGAGGTTGCTAAGAGAGAAGAAAGAGAAGGAAGAAAGAAGAAGAAGAAGAAGAGAAGAAGAGGAGATGGCTGAAATAAAGAAAACTCAAGATAGACTCACAGCCTTTCTCCTCAGAGAACAACAGATCCAGCTGTATGCAAAACAGCTGGATGATCTGAAAGTTAAGATTCCTGCAGTTTATCAAATTGAAGAAGATGAAGCTCTTGCCCTTCAACTGTAGGAACAATTTGATAAAGAAGAAGAAGAAATTCAAAAGAAGAAGAAGAAAGAGGCTAGGTTCAGAATAACTGATTCTGAACTAGCCAAAGAAATGAGAGAGGAGTGGGTAAAGGCTCTGATTTCTCAAGGTGAGGATGTAGACTACCTTGAGAAACTATCCAATAAAGAAATCTACAGAGCGTTCATGGGTCAGCAGGGTCAATTGGAAAAGAAGAAAAAGGCTAAAGAAGAAGAAAAAGCCAAACAAAAGTCCAAAAAGACCATTGCCTTTAATCAAAGAACCCATGAAGAATGGAAGATCATGATTGACTTACTTAAGGCTAGAGGAGAGAGTGGAAAGAGGCCAGGTCCCATGAATTTCATGAACCTGCAAGCCCTTTATTTCAAAGTCAAAAAGGATGAGGAAGAAAGATTGGAGAACAAAGGCTCCAAGAAAAGGGTAATCATTCAAGAAGAAGAAAGGAAAAAAAAGATACCCAAGCCTTCTCTCTCACCCAACACTTCCTCAATCCAACAACCTTCCACTCTCCATCCTAGACCTCCTTCCTCTCCTCCCTCAAAGTCCAAATCCTCACACCCAGCTCCTACTCATCAACAACCTCCTAAAAAGAAAAACAAACCCACTTCCAAACCAGAAGACTCAAGAGAAATAATCAGATGGTCATACAGCCCTCAAGACCAACGGTTTGAAGTGTTCAGGGGGAGGACAGAAGCTAAAAGATCAATTTATACATCTGTTGATGAGGTACTACAGCTTCCAGATTCTAATCTAAGAAGAATGATGGAGCTGGGTGAAGCCAATGAGCCTGAGAATGAAGGTGGGAGACATCTATTGCTGGTAATCAAACATTACTTCAACCCCAGCAAAGATGAAATCATTGACGTCAAACCTCTCCAATCCCACTCTCCATTCATCAGCTGGTCCTACAATGCTGACAAGGATGAATTCACTCTGATAGATGTTAAAGGACAGAAGATGAGGTGTTCAAGCAAGGCTATCTTCAAAATGGCAAGCAAAGACATCAAGACTCTATCTGAACTTCCTCTTAACAATCCCAGCATGGACCAGAGAGGATATGAGGTTGAAAGGATAGTCAGCAACATGCAAAAGCTTCAGCAACAAAAGTAGTAAGAGAGTTTTGGTAGCATCAGTCTAGGGGGAGTTTGTAGAAATAAAGACTGATGGCTACAAAATTCTCTAAGTACAAATGCTGCTGATCTCAGAGTTTGCTGCTGACCAACAAACTGCTGCGGACAAGCTTATCTACAG
The DNA here is from genome assembly GCA_023525975.1 of Smallanthus sonchifolius. Taxonomy (NCBI): domain Eukaryota; kingdom Viridiplantae; phylum Streptophyta; class Magnoliopsida; order Asterales; family Asteraceae; genus Smallanthus; species Smallanthus sonchifolius. The sequence continues at coordinate 39,641,294 of CM042034.1, read as the reverse complement.
CGGATACTTGTTCTTCTGCTGAAGAATAAATCTGCTACGGATAGCCTTATCTGCTGAAGTCCAGAGTTGCTGCGGATAGGCTTCTCAGCAGCATCAACACTTGATGCTGCTGATAGGCAAATCATCAGCAGCTTTGGATGGTCACATCTTGCTGCTGATCATCATCTTTGCTGCTAACAGCCTTGTGCCTTGAAGATAAATCGTTGCAGCTGACTATCCATGCCAAGCGTCACTGACAACTTTCTGAAAAAGCTACTGACACACTCAAAGCAGGAGGAACCTCAATGGTGCAACCAATGACGGACAACAATGCTCTTCTCCAAGCATGCAAGTAATGATGCATAAAGAAGACGCTTCAATAAAGTTAACTAGTTAGACTAAACTTGTAATAGTTAGCTTTATACAAAAGATCAACGGTCTGTGTTAGATCTGATCCTTAGAATCAAGGGTCTGTCTTGATTCTAAGTTAGTATAAATACTGTGTAAACACTTCATTGTATGTGTGCTTTTTGATTGAGTTTTCATTTGTAATCGTTTATTCACAAAAGCTTAATACAACAGTGTTCTTATTAGTATTCTTTCTGTTTACTCGATTATACTTGTGTAGTTGCTATTATTTCCGCCAATTTCAACTAAGAACATACCCATCTTGTACTTTCACGATCCTACAATACACCCCTAAGTAAGATTTATGTGCTTAAACGTTTAGAATCTAGTCTATGTGTTAGCTTCCGGGATAGTGACTTAGTTGAGACACCTCTAGACAAAAGTTCTTATGCCTTAATTAATGCTCATTTCCACCCATTCGATCCATATTCCATTGAATTCTAAAAACCTGTAAATCTTAGTTTAACGTGGTGGGCAAATCTATATGGTTTAACCCGTGCCTAAAAATGACAGTGAGACGGGATTAGGTAGAGCTGTAGCTTCTGAGTGTGAGTCACATAGGTGGATTGATGTTGTATAAAATGGAATTAGAACACATTACGGGGGCTAGATAGTTGGCGGTTGGGTTTAATTGGACAGAAATACTAATTGTTGCTTTTTAATGCGTGAGTATATTTATGCTAATTGGTAATTGATTAGTAAAGTTAGATCTCACTTATGATTCCATTTCAGACTTTTTCGAGGACGAAAAAAGGTTAAGTGTGGGGATGTTTGATGTAGTGCAAAGCACACATCTTTATTCCTTTGTTTTCGTGTCATTTTGATTAGTTTTGTATTTGTTTTGAGTCAGTTTTGGTACATATTGAGTCTTTGTTATGTTCTCAGGTGTTTATGCTGATTATAAGTGAAAACCGAAGGAAACCGAGCATGAGAATGAAGCCCGAAGATCAAAAGTTAAAAATCTGAAAAATCTGTCTTTCGTGGTATGCGAAGACCAAAGGACAAACTCTCGCGGTACGCTAGGAGTTCTAGAAAGCAACCCGGTTAATTTGGCCCTCGCGGTACGCGAGGGGCTTGCCTATTTCTCTCGTGGTACGTGAGGGATATAAATTCCGAGAAAAGTTGTAAAAATCGAATTAAATAGAATTTGAAGCCAGTTAGTTCAGGAGTTCGATTTTTAGCCGTCTAGATGGGTTCCAGAGGTGATTTTTGGGAGAAGGGAGGCTTTTGGATTGCAAAATCGAAGCTTTTAATTCCGGGTTTATGTAGTTTAGCTTATTCGGTTTTAAAGTTCGAATCTTTGTTTTGATTTCTATGTTTGATACCATGGTGAATGTTTATTACTTTTGTTTTGGTTGTTTGAATATGATCCTAGGCTAAAACATTAATATTGCCTAGGTCAAACGATGAATGCTTGTTAAAGTTTCAGTTTTTATCGGTTTTTGGATTCATATGATGATTTTATTATTTTGTAACGATCTTAGTTTGATTAATTATGATGTATATGCATGCTCTAATTCTTATTTTGTGATTGATTTCAATTCCTTGCGTTGATTGTGGTTGTCTGCTAGTTCGATTAGCGTATCTAGGTCATAGATCTTAGGGTTTGTGATTTCGGTGGTTTGCTAGACGTAGTAGCCATAGGAGTTATTATTGATTGCTGATTTGAGTTGAGTGTGTGTCCTAGTTCAATACCCGAGAGGTGAGAATTAGTCGGTTAGTCTTCGTCATTAGGAATCCGAGTGTCAGCTGTCTGAGAGGAAGTTGGTATTAGGTGTCTAGTGATCTGTTTCTATTCTGAATCATAGTTGTTATCTTAGGATTACCCCGTACACTCCTTGAATTTATTGTGGACGGTGAGACTGAGAGGTAATTTGTCCATTAGGGTACAATATCACAGTTGAAAATACCTGAGAAGTGATCCAACAATCTGGTGAGTTTAGTACACTTTAGGTTCCTTAGTTGGTGACACCCTAAGAGTGATTAGGGATCCACTAGGTTATCTATAGTTGTTATCCTTAGAAACCCAGATCCATCATAGTCCATAACCGGTAGAGGTTGTTCTTTGCAAGTAGGATTCCGACCTAGGTAGTATTCTTCCTATTCTTGATATCTTCCTTAGTTCTTGTCTTGATAGTCGAGTCGGCGTTAGTTCATTGCATTCTTTAGTGATAATCTTTAGTGTAGTAAACCCCCCATCAATCAAATCTTTAGTCCGAGTCAGAGCCTAGTATTGTTTCGTAGTGTCTCTAAGGCTCGGTAATTCGGTTTACCATTAAGCTGTGCTACACTCGATATGTCCACTTTCTTGTCAGTGCGGTTTAGTTCATAGGTTTTCCATCTTATTAATTAGGAGTCTAGGTTAGGTTTAGTTAGTTTTTATAGACCGTCTGGACGACATCACTATGACACAGCAAACGTGATTGTGAAGGACGAAGTCATTCGGTAAGTCATCAATGGTGACAATATTTAGCAGGTTAATGATGAGATCGGGGCGTGTTGAATGCCCTGACGAGGGTGCAGCGACGAGGTATGTGTGTACATTTATATATGTGTTAAATTGTATAGGGGTTGAGTTATGTTTATTATGCAGGTGATATTATTAATTTGATGTGTAGATGATATTAATAAGGCGAGTAGAGTTTGTTGGGAATCATGGTACCCGTTTTAACTTTTAAAACAATAATTATTTAAACCTTTTAAATAAATAGATCAGATATATTTTAGTGGAAACAATTTAATAGTAGATCAGATCTGGATTCCATTCAGTAATCCGATTACACACGTATAAACAATATTAAATAACCAACCATAGGGTGTTTAGATTTATACCTTTGACGATAACTAGATATGTAACACCTTAGTAGAACGAACGTCATGCTAGTTGACACGTACACGAAAACCCACAGCAAAACGTCTCACGAGATGCGCAAAAGGGGGTAGCCGATCACGAAGGCGATGGCGGTGGTCCGGCTGGGCTGCGACGGCGGCGACCCCTGGTGGCGTCGGCCGGAAACGAGAGGAGGGGAGGGGAGGGGTTTCGAATTCTTTTGTGGTGGCTAAGAACTTGAGTAGGTTTTTAAGGTTAAGTTAATGTTATATTTATAAATTTGTAACTTGCACGCTGGCCCCTGAGATATTAACAGTTAATACCTCATAATAATTATCTGTTTAATTATTAACCTTATCTATTTTACTAATTAACAATAATCTGTAAAATTTAATCTTTTAAATGTTTAACAGATTAAACATTACTCCCCGCAAATAATTAATTAATCAGATAATTAATTATCTCAGTACCCGATAAATATTTCTCTAAATATTTATTTACCGTTTATTACATCCGTCTTTCGTGAATAATATTTAACAATTAAATATATATTTGTTCGTTGCCTAAGGTGTAACTCTTGGGATTGTACCTTAATATTAACGCTGAGTTAATTGACGATCGGAAATCTTATATCGTGTTTACCAGGGTTCCGAGTTAATACGGGTAGTAGGTTACATGTAACTAGTGCATAAGGAGTTAATTGTGTTGGTGAGATTTATGGGATTATAATTATGGGATAAGCCTTGGGTGGTGAACTATTTAGGAATATCGTATGATAACGGGGATATCTATTTGTTAATAAACGTCAAAACTATTTTACCAAAGTCCGGAGGGTCTTAGTCGAGATAAATATTAATTGTGACGAGTTGGCTTTCGTTTAAACTAAAGTATTTTAGCTCACTCAGCGTAGCTGACTTTGTATGTACGTTAGATAGTGTGCAGGTAAAACTTCGGGGTCGACGCATCTTGGCTTGGGAGCGGTGGTACTCGGACCGGAGTGTAGGCATTCCTGAGGTAAATTTAATGATAATGACAATTAGTGTTTTTAGAAAGACTTCCGCTGTGGTTTGATTAATAATATACGTATTTTATAGTATGATTTAACCCATTATGAGAACCAACTATAGGATATCCGGGTCGGGGTCTTACAGCCGACGATTTGGACATAAGGAAGAAGGCGTTAGGTGAAGACCACAAAAAAACAAAAACACGCTTTTATCCAAGTCAGTTGTTGGGAGATCGTACGGGTTCATGCTAAATGGCTCTGTCAACCGTTGATGGGTGAGGAGTTTGCTACTCAATCCGATCATAAAAGAAAGTCATCGGATTCCGGCAAGTACACGTGTTCAAATTACTAGCCTTTCACTAGTTGGGCACCCGACCTAAATGAAGATGCTACACCATCAAGACCAACACGAAAATCAAAGAAGTCGGTCGACTGGTCTTCAAGCAAAGGTAGTTTAGCTAAACAAGTTACACGCTATGCGAATGTTTGGAAGGATATGATGAAACAATTCTTTGATTCAAGAAAGCAAAAAGAAGACGTAACGGCTTTGGTTGAGGAGCAACTTTTATCCCCCTTTCAGGCTCTCCATGTCAGATTTTATTTATCCCCCTTTTCTTTAATTTTGTTTCAGATCCCCCTTTTCTTCAAAACATTTTTGTACATTCGTGATCTTTTCTTCAATTTTTTTTTGTAGATTCGTGATTTTATGTTCACATGAGAAGATAAGATATGAAAACTTCGAATTAGACACTCTTTTTTTATGGATCTAGGGTTTATATTTGTAACAGTATGGATATACCGATTATTTTATAATCATTTAAATTATTTTACCCAGATTTTAATACTAGTTTTTTATTATTTTAAATGTAATGTTTTTAAGTTTTTTAAATGTAATGTTTTTTAGTTTTTTTAAATGTAATATTTATTAGTTTTTATGTTATTTTTTATATATATTTAAATTGTTATATAAAGTTAATTAAATTAGAAAAAGAAAATGACGTGGTAGTGTGGAAATGTGAAATCATTTCCCTCAAATGTGAAGAGTGTGGAAAATCTATTGTGGCGTTGAAGTGGACGGTGTGGAAATGTGTGAGTAGTCCCCTTGGCCTTAGAGGGTACCACTCTCACCATAGAGAGTAATCTAGGAGGGTAGTTTGTCAAAATGAGAAAATATATCCTCGTTGATGAATTTGAAATGATAGTTTGGAACGAAAGGATACTACTCCCACCATCCTAAGCCCATAAAATTAAATTGGTTATATTGTAACATTGCGTCCACATAAATACTTATTGGGTAAGATTTCTAAACAAATAATAAAATCTAAGATTCATAAAACGTTTCCAAATACATACGTCATGTAAGAAAATATTTCAAGTGTGGAAAAAAAATATCAGATTTTAGAATGAAAGTTGACTTGATGACGGCCAATGTCTTAATCATAGAATGAGATAAAAGTGACGTGTTTAAATATTTAATGACCTTAGCCGGCCAAAACTAACTCTAGCTTGAATTGATATTTTCGATCGAGCCAGAAATTGAGTTTATATTTCTCTTAATTTTGTATGATTTCTTTATAAAAGTCTTAATTAATTAATAAGTTATCAACAATATCAAATTATACAAGTTTAAAATATATAAAAAATAAGTTAAGGTATACAAGTTACTCGAGCCAAATAACTTGAATTGTTATATGACCTTAGCTTGAATTTGATTCGAATGTTTGTACAAATCAATGAGCTTGAACCAAATCAGTTTGAGTTTCTAACCCACTAGTTTATATATACATGTTTGAGAAAGGATGAGGACAAGATTTTGCAAGCGAACGTAAGCCGCCGTTACCGCACAAGTCTCCCTGAAAAGGGTCAACCATTTCTTGCTGAGTCAAGTAAATTATATTAGTTAAAATTTGTTAGGTAGATAAGATTTATTATATCTATCTTTATTTAAAAACTAAATAAATAATAATATTTTGTCCTTTACTGAATGTTTTTTTTTTTTTTTCAATTGTTATTTTCATGATTTTTGAGATTTTACAGTGAATTGACGTTTACTTTTACGACGGGATACAACGTTTGAGTTTTTTTTTTTTGCTTTTTTAAATTATTGCGTCCAGATTTTTTTTTACATTTGATTTAATTCTTTAGTTTTTTTCTTTTGCATTCGTGTTTCTTGACATTACGATTTCAGGGTTTACGGTGAAGTGATGTTCACTTTTACGACGGGGTACGATATAGGGTTTTACGGTAGAGTGACGACCATTATGACATTTTTGTATCTAGATTTGTGTTTAGGTTACTTAACGCTATGATTTCAGTTTTTTTAAGGTTACAGTGGTGACACTCGCTTTACGACGGGGTATGTTTTAAGGTCTTAAGACGGAATGACAGCCGGTGCGACGTGTTTTTATGATTTTATGACGAAGTAACAGCCGTTGCTGCAGACGAACCGAACCGATAACGACCAAACTCCGTCGACTATGAGCGAACATCATTGCTGCTAGCATTGGTGCTATCGGAACCGGTATCGGTATTCGATTTTCCGTTATTCGCTTTTATGGTTTACGATGAGTCGGGCCAATGTCACACCGCGAATCACAGGGAAGAAACGACAAAACTTCTTCTGTGTAGCGCGAGCTTTTTGATAAACAGAACCCGCGCAACATACGAGTGAACCCAACTAGTTATAATTATTTTTATTTTTAAAAGTTATTATTAAATTAGTCTTTCTTTCTAATTATCTTTATCGTAGTTATATAAATTAAATAGTAGTTCATTATTTCGATGAGAGATACATCTAAAGGATTATACAACTCCTAATGCATAATTCACAGGTCACTATTACAAAGTTACACAGTTTAAAGATTATTAACCTGGGAAAAAACAACTTACCACCTTAACCCCATTAACTATAGTATAATTAAGATATGATTTAATTATTCAAAAAAAAAACTGCAAATTGCTAACTCCCTCGACCTCCAAGATCTGACCCAGCATGTGTTCATCACTTGATTAACAAATAATGCAACTGAGGGGTTCCTCATGAACAACTTTAGAAAAATATGGCACGGCTTGATGATTATGCTGCGGGTAATTGTAACAAGGGTATGACTGATGTTGAAGATGCTGTTGATATGCTGCTTTCAAAGCTTCTTCTGCTTTCTTTTTATCCTCTTCTTTCTTCTTCTCATCTGCTTTCTTTTTATCCTCTTCTTTCTTTTTATCATCTTCCTTCTTTTTATCATCTTCTTTCTTCTTCTCCGGCGGACCGACCGATACGATCTCGGTATGACATATCTTCCTCAGTTTTGACACAATCGTCACTGGATCCACATCCCCTGTTACCGTCAGTTTCTTGTCTTTCATGTCCATGGCTATTGAATCCACCCCTGTTTTAATGTTGACCAAATCACATCAAAGTTATAATCTTTAGCTTATCTGGATCTGGGTTTGCTTTATTTTTGAAAACTATGATGACCCAAGTGAATTAAATAACTTGATTTTGCAGTACCTGAAAGACTGGAGACGTTTTTCATGGCCTTTTGCTTGACTTTCTCGTCCAAGATTTCCAATTTCAACACAACTTTCTGCAATAATTTGAAAAAATTAAGAAAATTTGACGAAACCCAGAAAAGATTTCACACATGAAACATCTAAATTGTGTAATTTGATGTTTGAAAAAGGAAGAACAGAGTGACATAAACATACCTTCATGTTCTTTTTTGTCTTGAATATTGAAGAGATGTATGTGGGGATCAAAGAAAATTGGTAAGATATAGAACAGAACAAGGGTATGGTTTACAAAGGTTGGTGAATTGTGGTATATAAAGACAGGGGGTTGTTTAACCGGATGAAGCAAAGCACGGCAGGTTAAGCGAACCAGATGAGTGAGGTTGGACTTGGTCTACGAGTCAACATTTTAAGTCAAGAGTGACGCGGAGGGAAGAGGTCCCAGGTTTGGAAAAAATAATGACAAGTCGGTGTTAGGCATTAAGTGATTTGAACGTCATGGAATTGTTCTTATGTGCTTAATTCTTTTTTATATATTTATTTTTTACTAAAGACGAACCATGTGCTTAATTCTTATTTTATTAACTAAAAGACGAACCATGATGGATCACATATTTACTCCAATTCAACTATCAGTTAGTGTAACTATTTTTTTAAGGTCAACAAACGAAAAAAATGTTAGAGCAAAACAAAATTATTAAAAACTAAATTGGTTAAAAGTATGTATTATATATAGTATTAGGGGTGAACGACCTGCTTTTGTTGGAGCACATTTGTGTGACAGACACTCTGGATGTTATCTATGCTTTTGTATCTCTTCTTTATGTACTTGTATTTGTATTTCAGTATCTGTATGTATTGGTATATCAAGTTGTAAACATGTATGTAGGTAGTTGTCGTTGTTTAGTCTTGTTAAGTGTTGTGCACACTTACCAAGTGCGCAGGTTGTATAACCTGCGTACTTAGCAAGTACACAAGAACAAGTCTGTGTATTTGCCAAGTACGCAGGAACAAAGTCATGCGCACTTGCTATGTGCGCAGGCATCAGGTCTGAGTATATATAGATGGTTAGTGAAGTTGTCATGTACGTACTCATTAGAAAGGTTTACTTTGTGTTGTTTGATACTCCAACTAGTCACGGGCATTCCGCACCATGTTAGACTAGTTACACACTCGAACTTAATGATTCGAGACACCTGGGGACCTACATGTGGTATCAGAGCATTGGCTCTTGATTTCGAGTGTTGTGAGTGTATTAGGAGCATTTTCGACACAAGTTATAGCCTTTCTACAAGAAAAAGAGACCGATTTTGTTGATTTTTGTGATAAAACAGAGGTAGCTCTTGAGCGCTGTTTTAGACTCAAAAAATCCTTCAAAATTCGACCTTTTTGTTGTTTGTTTAAGTGTTTTAATCATCAAGGGTTTGTTAAAAACATGTTTCTAACCTTTTGGCTTGATTAATTCGTCCATATCTTAAAAACTTGAAGATTTGAGCATTTTTCGGCGACCAGAAAAAGTTGGTGGAGCAGGTTCAAAAAGTGATCTGCATAGTTACCATTTTTGGCAAAAAATACACTGCTCCTGTGTACTTGCTAAGTACGCAATATCAAGTTCCTGCGTACTTAATTTATGTTCCTGCGTATTTATCATCTCTTCCTGCGTACTTGTTAAGTACGCAAGAAGAAAATCATAAGTACACAAGAAGAAAATCATAAGTACGCAAGGCCAATTTCAAGTGCGTAAGTTGTGATGTTTTTTCTGATTTTTGTCTAAGTGTTTCACTATGGCTAACCTTCAGCACATTGGTAGTTTGCTAAACTATGATAATGAGATTGGGACTCTATAGAAACCACCTAAGCTGCTTAATGTAAATGATTATTCAAACTGGAAAGCACACTTTGAGGAGTACATCTCATACACTGACTTAACTTTATGGATACCCATTCTTGAGGGGAACAAACATCCAACTCATCTGTTTCTTGAAGAAAACGTTCCCAAACCTATCTCTAGACTAGATGAAGAAGAAAAGAAAGCTCATGACCGTGAAAAGAAGGCTCATGGTTCCATAACTATGGCATTGACTAGAGATCTATTTCACAGCTTTAGAGGGTATGATACTTCTAAGGATCTTTGGAAAGCCCTGTAGAAGAGGTTTAAGGGAAACAATGATGTCAAGAAAATCAAGAGAGAGCTGCTGAGGAAACTGTATGAATGTTTCAGATACTTAGAGAATGAATCTATTGATGAACTTATCTCTAGATTCTACCATATACAGACTGAGCTGAAGTCTTATAAACTTAAGTATCCTGATGATGAGTTAGTGAAAAAGTTCTTGATGCTTTACCACGGAGGTTTGACATGTACACTACTTTGCTGAGAGAGAACCCCAAGTTCTATAAGATAACTGTTGAAGAAGCAATTGGAAAGGTTCAGACACATGATATGAACCAGAGAAAGAAAGAAAGCTCTGGAAGACCTCAGATCCAAGACCCTTCTATGTATTATGGAGTGCCTTCCACAGCTAAGTCATCGGGTTCTTCAATTGCCCTATTTCTTGGGAGTCCTCAGAAAGAAGAAAATGCAACTGGTTGTGGTGGTCACACTTGTTTCAATGCATCAGGATCCAACCAACACCATCACAATCAATCTTCCTCAAGAAATTCTACACCTACCTCCTCAGCTAACCAAATTGCTATTACCAAGATTGCTGAAGATCATGTGGCATTGTTCTCTTCATGTATGCTTGCGTATGAGAACTTTATTGGTGGGAAGCTAACGGATCCTGAGACTATTGAAGAAGATTTCAATCAGTGGACCCTGACGGCATGGAGGATATGAATATTTAATGAAATATGGCCATGATCTTGAGAAGGGCTAAGCGTTTCTTGAATAGAAATGGCAGGAAGTTTATTGGTGGGCATTCCAATGCCAAAGTTGGATTTGATAAATCCAAAGCTAAGTGCTACAAATGTCAAAACTTTGGACATTTCGCAAGGGAATGTCAGAAGGATAAAGCACCAGCTTCGGGATTCACCAGACCAAGCCAGGGAAGCAACCAAGGAAACAACCAAGGGTACAACAATCAGAACAATCGCAATCAGAGTCAAGGTAGAATGTCCAGTGCATTAGTGGTTCAACAGGACGATAGCTTTGATTGGGGTGTTCATCTAGAAGATGCCATACTTGCTCAAACTCAAATGTGTTTGATGGCTGAGGTTGTTGAGATGTTGGAAGCAGAAGAAAGGGAAGCATCTGGAGCTGACCAACAAGAATCTAGATCTGCACTTGCTCTCATGGCTGTTGGAGAAGCTTCTAGTTCTTCAATTGAGGTAGATTCTAATTCCTTTGATGTTATTCCTGTTCTAAATGCTTTAGCTTGAAAGAAGAGAATGATCGAATCCAAGATTAACTCGAACCCCAACGTAGTGCAGCCATGAACTACAAAACAAATGAAAAATGTTATAAAGATTCAATTAAAACTCTTAAGAAAGAAAGACATGATTTTTCAATTAGAATAAGTGAACAACAGTTTCATTTAGACATTACCTATAAGGGGTTGGATAAGAGAAATGTTGAAATTGCCAGACTACAAAATGAGATCTTACAGTTGAGTGGCAAAATTGAGAAGTTGAAAAATTCTCGATTTGTGGTGGAACATTACGAATCTGTAGTGAGACAAGTGAGTGGCTTAGGTTTAGGTACTAATGTCATTCCTCCACCAGTAAGCGGAAAATTTTTTAACGGGGTGGTTGACATTGATTTGTCATGTCTAGATGAATCCTCTAGTCTGGATGATTCCTCTAACAAGGATGATTCTTTAAGTAAGGCTGATTCAGCTTCTGATGAGGAGTTCTTTTTTTGATGAAGACTCTGAGAACACCAAAGCTAAGGGTGTTGTCTCAGAGGAGTTGATTGATGAACATAAAATTGAGAAAAACATTGTCACTAATCGTGATAATTGCATTTTAACTGAACCTGATACGATTGAGTCTAATGATAAACTAAAATTGATGCTTTATGGAGGTTTCAAAACCATAAAGCAAGTTAAGAAAAAAGCCTTTGCTAATCATTTGGGTAGAAATTTTCAAGAAAACATCGATAAATACTACACCCAAAATGACCAATCTAAATCAGGTCAAGCACAGGATGCTTGTAATGTTCATTAAACAACTCCTGGTACTCATCAAGTTGAGTCCTCATCATTCAAAACCCGAGAACCTTACAGGAGGATGTACAAAGAAAGACGAGCTTGCTTTCACTGTGGTACGATCGGTCACATTCTGGTGAACTGTCCTAATAAGAACCAAGGGAAACGGCCAGTTGTTCAACAACAATCTGTTGTCCCTAAGACACCTTCAGTGAAGCAACCTAAGAATTCCAAATCAAATGTGGTGAAACCACCTGTGAAACCTATGGTGAGTCCAAAATCAAAACTTGAGGCTAAACCATCTATTCCAAAATGGGAAAAGCAATCTGCTAAACCAAGTGTATCTACCTCTGTTAGTACACAAACTGGTGAGAAACCTGTGGTGAAAATTTCTAAGCCACAGGGGAGAAAAAGGAACAAAAGGTTGAGAAAACTCGAACAATAATCTGTTGGTTGCCAACCAGGTGAAGCTTCCTCTAGTTCACCTAAGGTTGATACAAGCAATCCTATTGTTCAAAAGAAACAGAGAAAAAGGTCCTGGAACAAGAAAACCAAGAGTTAATCTTCCGATCCCAAATTTTATAAGGATTCACCCATTTTTGACAGTCATGATTGTGTATTAATTGAGGTTGTATACTTTGAGAAAAACGGACGACCCAAGACCACTATGGATTGGGTCTCCAAAACTAACTAATTTACTTGTGACTCGTGCAGGGACATCCGAAGGGAACTATATCTAATCGTTGGTATGTAGATAGTGGATGCTCTCGACACATGACAGGCAACATGGCCCTGCTTCAAGATGTTAAACCATTCAGAGGCGGCTATGAGGCCTTTGTACGAGAGAAAGGCGGCAGTATCACTTGTCAAGGCGGGGTTACAAATGGATGTATTAGCTTTGAAAACGTTAACTACTGCGAGCAGCTGAAGCATAACCTGTTGAATGTCTCTCAAATGTGCGATAAGGAGTACTCGGTTATGTTTGACAAGTCTGAATGCTTGGTTCTCAAACCTGGTTTTGAGGTTCCTAAAGACTGGATTCTGATGCGAGCGCTAAGAACAAACGACACCTATCAGATTGATATGAGCGTGGCAAAAACCACCTCATAAGTTGCTACTTGTTTGCGTACAAAAGCGACAGAACTTGACTCAATCTTGTGGCATAGGAAACTCGGACACATTTCTTATCGTAAAATGAATCATCTTGTTCGCAATGGTTTGGTAACCGGGGTTCCTAAGCTGAGATTTGTCATTGCAGATGACTGTATGCCTTGTAAAAAGGGCAAACAGCAACGAAAATCTCACAAGCCCAAGATCCAAAACTCTATTGATAGCCCTTTGGAACTCCTACACATGGATTTGTTTCGACCCATAAGTATCGGATGTATTGGAGGTAAGTCATACTGTCTTGTTGTAACTAATGATTTCTCACGTTTTTCTTGGGTGCACTCTTTAGGTACAAAGGATGAGACTGCTGAAATTCTTTAATACCTGATCTTGAGCTTGGAATCTTTATACAAGCAGAAGGTTAGAAGAATAAGGATTGACAATGGCACAGAGTTCAAGAATAACATGATGGAGCTTTTCTATCTCAAGAAGGGTATTCGTCATGAATTAAGTGCACCGTACACACCTCAGCAGAATGGAGTTGATGAGGAAGAACGGGACTCTTATTGAAACTGCAAGGACGATGCTGTCAGATGCTAAACTTCTGGTAACTTTATGGGCGGAAGCAGTCAACACAGCCTGTCACGTTTTGAATAGAGTTCTGGTGGTCAAAAGACACAACAAAACTTGTTATGAGCTGATTAACAATCGACCTCCCAATCTTGACGATGCTGTCAGATGCTAAACTTCCGGTAACTTTCTGGGCGGAAACAGTCAACAGCCTGTAACGTATTGAATAGAGTTTTGTTGGTCAAAAGACACAACAAAACCTGTTATGAGATGATTAACAATCTACCTCCCAATCTTGACTACCTAGTCCCATTTGGTAGTCCCTGCTCCTTATTGTTACAGTACAATGATCGAAAATCCAAATTTCATGCTAAAGCGGTGGAAGGCTGTGACAATCCGGACTTTTCAGTTAATTCCGTTAAGCTTTCTGTTAAAAACCTAACCCAGTTAACTCGATATTAAATCCAAAGGACAAATTCTGTCATTTCCTCAAACTCTATCTGCAAGGACTAAATAAGTAATTAGTCTAAACTTAATTTTGTTTGACTTTGTAAAGTCAAAATCCAAAATTCAATCTATGTTGACTTTAAAAGTCAACTAATCAGGTTATACAAACCACAAGGACTCATTCTGCCACTCTTCCAAACCCTGAATCCATATAACTGCAGGGACTAGAACTGTAATTACCACATTTTAATTCCTGTTGACTTTTGAAGTCAAAGATCGTGACTTTGGATTCAATTGTGAGTTCAAGAGTCGATTTCTGTTAATTCTGTAACGGATCAAGATTAATCAGCAGCATTTACGATCTTAACTACAATAAATAATCATTATCATGACCGAATTATATCCAATTATGATCTACAAGCCGTAACCACCAAAGTCGTCCCCAATCCTCACCAATTCGCATCAATTCAATAATGAATACTGAAATTAATCATCTTAGAACGCTACGCGAGTCCCACTGATCATTTCCCCCACATCAGTCGCGTCGTAGAAGCATTCAGGATCGCCGGAGATTAACCTCTCGAAGTCGGAAAAAGATCTAGTCGTTCACCATCAATTCCATCTCCGTTATGGTAATTTCTTACACCTACAGTTTAGATTAAGTGTCTATATCAATAGCCCTATGCTAATTTGACCGTATAACATCGAATTAGTTAAGAGCAAGAATCTAGGGTTCATGTGAATTCGGTCTAATCGAACCCTACTCCCGACTCGGTCTCAATCTAATTAAATGGTATGGTTAGAATCGAAACTTCTCACTTGTTAAAAGCCCTATGAATCTAACCCCTTCCTGTATCGAATTGATCAAGATCAAAGATCTAGGGTTCATACATTTCTGGTTTGATCGAAACCCAATCAAATCATCACCTTAATCAAATTAAATCATAGGGCTAGACTCGCAATGACTCATTTGTTGAAAGCCCTATGATTCCAACTGAAAACATTATCGGATCTGATCGATTTGATTCAGAGTTAAGAACTAGGGTTTTCGGTTTTTGAATCCGAAATTTAGAGATTTTAATATGAAGTTTTTACAATTAAATCTCACCACAGGTTCGTTATGAACCGAATAATGAAAACCCCTATTATCTTATGGTCGATCGTGGTCAAGTTCGATGGTATTGGACTGGTTGGCGTCCGGTTTCGCATGGGGAAGAAGATCCCACGAGATGTTTTTGATAAAACCATTTGAATCCAGCTTCTTGTTACGATGGCCTAGCGGCTGTGATGGTTAAGAGTGTCGGCTGGTGTGGGAGAGACCCGGGTTCGAGTCTCTCCACACCCTTTTATTTTTAAAACCATTTTTTTTAATTACTATTTTATTATGCAAACCATTCCACTATTATTGTTATACAATATTAATGTGTTTTAGCCCGGGAAACCACCCGTAGGCTCGGGTTTTGGTTGTAACCCTTTTTCATTAAAAATACCCACTTTTAAAATAATATGTTTATATTATTTTCAAACCGCGACTTCGAATAAAATAAATTGTTTATATTATTTTCAACTCGTGACTCCTAGTATGAAATAATATATATTTTATATTATTTCGCCTCGTTTATTAATCTCGTGTAACTTTTCAAACTAACTAAATATTATGATTATATATATTATTTACCCACGTTATAATCTTGAATAAAAATAATATATTTATTATTTTTCCACGCAAACGTTTATTTTATTAACTCCACGAACCTAAAGATAATATATGATGTTATATATATTATTTTCCTACACCATACTGTATGTCACCAACACACGAATATATATATATATATAATATTACTATTCGTAACGTTCGACACGAAGCTTAGTTATTCTGATACTTATAGAAATCCTTAACTCCGTAGACACGTTCGTCTACTTAGTAATCCTATGAATATCTTAGGACGTTCAAACTCCCGTGTCGTCGTCACAATTCCCATTTTATCCCTAATTTATGTGTTTATAATTTTAGGGCATCCGTAAGTCGTTTGAGACTTACACACGTGGTTCCAACTTGTCCTTTGTGTGATACTACTTACAACGCAACGCAGATGAGTTTCACGGCCCCTTTTTACTTGTTTTACTATTGGGGGAGAAACACGCTTACACACAAACGTATTTTACTTGTTTTCCTGTTGAGGAAGAAACAAACATGAACACCAACTATCATACTTTTACTTGTTTTCCCCGCGGGGGAGAAACAGGTACGCAAGCAAATATTATTTTACATGTTTTTCCCGTTGGGGGAGAAAACATGACACAACTATTTTAGATTATTGTAATTCATATGTTATTACTGTTGAGGCTAAGCGTGACACACAATCACAGAAAGTCCTCATCATACATCGAACCGTTAATATGGATCTTAGCGAGGTAATGTTTAGTAGTACTACTGGGTTTGACAAATCCCACCCGCGTTAGTCGCGCTAACTCGATTGGATATCGAACGGGTGAAATGTTAGCCTACTCACATTTGCCAGAGTTGATAGACCTGGCAGGAGGCAATAAACAAACAGTCAGCTTCGGTTGCGAGCGCTTTAATAAGACATGAATATAGGCTAGCTACCTATAGATATGCATATTGAATGTACATAATCTGGCAAACACTCTCTTATTGCAAACTTGAAACCTGTGAACTCACCAACCTCGTGTTGACACTTTTTCTTACATGTTTCTCAGGTCGCTTTGGCACAGGTTGCACACTTAGGACATGCATGGAGTCCAACTGTCATATCATTCATTTCAAATATTTTAAACAGTTTTTTTAATTACATTAATTGACGTTCGTTGCGTGTAATTACGTTTGACTTCATTTTAATGTTTACGCTTCCGCATTAACTCTGAACTTTTTTGTTATGACATTTCAAGTCCCATATAGTGTCGTTTGATGTAACTAATGACTGAGATCATGGTGTGTCACCTTCCAAACGGTAAAACTCCGTTAGTGGAATTTGGGGGTGTGACAGATTGGTATCAGAGCCATTGGTTATAGAGAACTAGGATTGCATACTAGACTATAACCTCACACATTAGTTACACGGCACAGACACTTATACGTGATACATATAGCAACTATACATTGCAGTGCAGGCATGTTAATACCATCCGTATCACCCTCAGTTGGCGAGGGACACATCATTTTCATTGCATCATCATTCCCAGTGACGACACTCGGGAATCACTAGAACATTATCCACTCCCGTCCGAGGGCAGCGAGACGGAGCCTTCGGAGGAGTCACTTGCATCACCGTCACCCATTGGGCATGGTGGGCTTTCTCAGGTCCATGTTATGGACGACACTCAGCACTAACGCATATCTCTTTGGGAGTTGGGATCGTCGGAGGTGAGTCCCTACTGTAACCACCAGCAATAATACGCCGAATGAAGGCAGAACGTTGCACGAATTATTTCTGAATCCATTGGCACGTAGATGTCATCACTTTACCGAGCCATGGGCTCGCGTCTTTGGTCGATATTCTGTTGAGAATAGATTGACCACAAATTTGAGAACGCGTTGCTCAATGCATACTCAAACCCTATCTTGACTCAGTTGAAAGGACGGCTACTTTGTTGCTTCCTGTAACTTGTATTCATGAATTAGTTTCATTTCTCGAAGTCGCATTTCGTGTACATGTTTGCTTCATGCTCTCATCTACAATCCGCTGGATTGGAGTCTTGTTTTGTGTTTCAACTCGAATGAATACCCGGATCAAACAATTTCTGACTACTCATCCTGATATGAGTCCTAGTTGATCAACTTATGATTAATGACTAAGCTTTCCGATAACTTATCATCTCTAACAACACTCTGTACTCATCAATACAAACTAAAGGACATTATGACACGGGACAGGGAGAACTAGGGTGAACATGCAAAGCAAATTATCATTACGGGTGCACACGTAATAGTAATTTGAGGTGCATGTAAGTCCTGGTGAAACCTAGTGTGTGGATGAATGGTCCTAATCAGTGATTTACAGACTTAAGTTTCCACTATCTGTAGAGACTCTCATAACCCACTCAACGATTAGTTGGTATCGTTAAACCTGTTCAACAATTGATAGACGCGACTATCAGGTTGAAAATGTTTACGGACACACTGAATTATCATCAATGGGATCCATCAATGTTATTTTCACCCATGTAAGAGTCTTAGTGATCTTACGACTCTCATTCAAAATTAATCAATAGAACCACCTAGAGTGAAACTCTAGTAGAACCTTAGAGTAAAACCACCGACTCCAACTAGGTACACAGAATTTGAGGAATTCTTTCTATGCTAACGCGTTATTCCTTACACTCCTACAATAGATCCCACTTGAACTTGTTACCTCATCCTGTGACTAATCCTTAGTCTAACTTCGAATTTTACTCCAGCATATTCAATCCTGTAAACGGATTTCTTTCTTCACGAAATGATCCCGTTGATCCAATGACATTAGGAAACGAAGATTTAACCTAACCAACCATCAGTTGAACGCAACTACTTAAACATACATCCTATTTCTTATGCTACTGGAATCTATATCTCATTAGACTTTTCTTCCTTACATGTGAACCTCTTCCCTTAGCCTATGCATTGGTTGACACTTGCCTTATAAGCCCGGGTCTCACTAGAAGTCTCAGCACGATTTCACAAATTCCATATTAGTGTGTCGTGCTCTAACTCTATTAAAAGCCAAGTATGCTATTGAGATAGCAGACTGTAATACCCCGCATCGGTTGAGGGGGAGAACGATACGTTCCTTATTAGGAGGTGGATACCTTCTCTATTGAGATGCGTTTTGCCTGGGCGAGCAACTCGTCGGGTGAAAACAAAACCGTGAGTTCCTGGATGGGCAACCCATCGGGGGCAAAGCGGACAATATCTTGGTACGGTTTGCTTGGGCTGTTACAGACGCTCAAAAAAAAAATCGAAACAACTCGCATTCTTGCAGATGTAAACTAGCATTGGTTAGTAATAAACTTGACATTGACCGTCTGCCAGTTACACTTGGCAGTTTCGACCTTATTGTCGGTATGAATTGGTTATCCGAGAACCAACCTGAGGCCATCCGTTGTGACAAAAAAATGTTTGTCTTCCTCTCCTTAGAGGGGAAATCCTTTCTGTCCAAGGCAAAAGGAGTGGTGCAGTCGTTGGCATCATATCCTTCATGAAAGTACAGAAATGTCTTCGAAAAGGGCATACGGCTATTTTGGCTCTCATTGCCGAACAGCCATCTGAGGAGGAGAAGATCGACGACATACCGATCATTCGTGATTATCCGAAAGTATTTTCCGAAGACCTGCCTGGTCTTCCACCACATCGTCAAGTCGAATTCCAAATTGATCTAGTACCCGGAGCAGCGCCTATTGCTTGGGCGCTCTACAGACTTGCACCTAGTAAATTGCAAGAACTATCCACACAACTGTAAAAGTTGTTGGATAGAGGTTTCATCCGACCTAGCTCATCGCCATGGGGAGATCCGGTACTATTCGTCAAGAAGAAGGATGGAACTTTCCGTATGTGTATTGATTACCAGGAGCTGAATAAAGTCACAATCAAGAACCGCTACCCTTTACCTCGCATAGATGATCTTTTTGATCAACTCCAAGGATCAAGCTTCTATTCCAAAATAGATCTTAGGTCCGGGTACCATCAGTTAAGAGTCCGAGAAGAGGATATCTCAAAGACTGCATTCAGAACGAGGTACGGCCATTACGAGTTTATGGACATGCCTTTCGGGTTAACCAACGCACCTGCGGTATTCATGGATCTCATGAACCGTGTGTAAGCCTTACCTTGACCAGTTCGTTATCGTTTTCATCGACGACATCCTTATTTATTTCAAGAACAAGGAAGAACATGAGGAACATCTGCGTCTAATTTTGGAACTACTTAAGACAAGAGCATTTGTATGCAAAACTTTCCAAGTGCGAATTCTGGATTCGTGAAGTGCAATTTTTAGACATGTAATCAACGAGACAGGGATACATGTCGACCCATCTAAAATAGAAGCAATCAAGAATTGGGCGGCACCGACGACGCCAACGGAGGTGCGACAATTTCTTAGATTGGCTAGCTATTACCGTCGTTTCATTGAAGAATTCTCCAAGATTGCACAACCCCTCACTGCTTTAACTCAAAAGGGTAAAACCTATAATTGGGGCGACAACCAAGAATCAGCATTCCAACATCTTAAACAGCAACTCTGCAGTGCACCTATTTTAGCTCTTCCGGAAGGAACCGATGATTTTGTAGTGTATTGTGATGCATCTATTCAAGGTCTGGGTTGTGTCTTAATGCAACGCGAAAAGGTGATCGCATACGCTTCACGACAACTAAAAGTCCACGAGAGAAACTACACCACTCATGACTTAGAGTTGGGAGCCGTGGTCTTCGCACTTAAGATATGGGGACATTACTTGTATGGTACCAAATGCACCATCTACACCGATCACAAAAGTCTTAGCAGAAAGAGTTGAACATGCGACAACGTCGTTGGGTTGAACTTTTAAACGATTACGACTGTGCGATCCGGTATCATCCGGGTAAAGCTAACGTTGTAGCTGATGCCCTAAGTCGAAAGAAAACCAAGCCTAAACGGGTTCGAGCATTTCAGCTTACTGTTCACACTGGATTACCTGACAAAATCCGTAGTGCTCAACTTGAAGCTCTGAAAGAGGAAAACCTACCGCTGGGAAGTACACGCGGTATGGAAGCACAACTCGAGGTCAAATCTGACGGCATTCGCTACTTCGCTGAACGAATATGGGTTCCAGTATTTGGGAACTTAAGGGAACTGGTCATGGATGAAGCTCATAAATCTCGTTACTACATCCATCCAGGTTCCGACAAAATGTACCATGATCTAAAAGTACTATATTGGTGGCCGAAGATGAAGGCCGATATAGCCACATATGTTAGTAAGTGTCTGACCTGCGCGAAGGTCAAAGTTGAATATCAAAAACCATCCGGTCTTCTACAACAACCAGAAATTCCTATGTGAAAATGGGAACAAATATCCATGGACTTTATCACAAATTTGCCACGAACTCCTACCGGATGTAATACCATATGGGTAATCGTTGATCGATTAACAAAGTCCGCTCACTT
This sequence comes from Smallanthus sonchifolius, assembly GCA_023525975.1. Taxonomy (NCBI): domain Eukaryota; kingdom Viridiplantae; phylum Streptophyta; class Magnoliopsida; order Asterales; family Asteraceae; genus Smallanthus; species Smallanthus sonchifolius. Next base: position 39,620,151 of record CM042034.1, on the reverse strand, counting down.
CTTAGCAATCAAAGAGACCGACAAAATGGATAAGCTTACTCGTACTTACTTGAAGGAAATAGTCTCTCGGCACGGGGTGCCAATCTCTATTATTTCGGATCGTGATGCACGATTCACTTCTCGTTTATGGCAGTCATTGCATAAAGCATTAGGCACGCGTCTAGATATGAGCACAGCCTACCATCCTCAAACTGATGGCCAAACTGAACGTACTATCCAAACTCTGGAGGACATGCTACGAGCTTGTGTGATCGATTTCGATAACACTTGGGAGTCTCACCTACCATTGGTGGAGTTCTCCTACAACAACAGTTATCACACTAGCATCAAGGCAGCTCCATTTGAAGCACTTTATGGACGGAAATGCCATTCTCCTATTTGTTGGACTGAGGTTGGAGATAACCAACTCACAGGTCCTGAACTTGTATTTGAAACTTCCGAAAAGATCGTCTAAATTAGAAACCGTATGGCGGCAGCTCGTGATCGTCAAAAGAGCTATGCCGACAAACGTCGTAAACCTTTAGAGTTTCAAATAGGTGACATGATCTTACTCAAAGTCTCACCGTGGAAAGGTGTCATTCGTTTCCGGAAACGAGGCAAGCTGAATCCTCGTTATGTTGGATCATTCAAAATAAGGAAGAGAATCGGACCAGTAGCGTATCAACTGGACTTACCTGAAGGGCTTAGTGGTGTACACAACGTCTTTCACATCTTAAATTTGAAGAAAAGTCTAGCAGACGAGTCTCTCGCGGTTCCTCTTGAGGAACTACACATTGATGAACAGCTGCGTTTCATCGAAGAACCCGTGGAAATCATGGATAGGGAAGTCAAATCGTTAAAGCACAGTAAAATCCCTATTGTTAGAGTCTGTTGGAACTTGAAACGCGGACCAGAATTCACTTGGGAGCGCGAAGATCAGATCATGCGCAAATATCCTAATCTGTTCAAGCACTCCGCGTCAATCTCTTAAGGTACTATTTAATTTTCGGGACGAAAATTCTTTCAACTAGGTTATGATGTGACACCCCAAAATTTTTTATTTATTTTATTTTAATTTCCGGGACGAAAATTCTTTCAACTAGGGGATGATGTGACAATCCGGACTTTTCAGTTAATTCCGTTAAGCTTTCTGTTAAAACCTAACCCAGTATCCAAAGGACAAATTCTGTCATTTCCTCAAACACTATCTGCAAGGACTAAATAAGTAATTAGTCTAAACTTAATTCTGTTTGACTTTATAAAGTCAAAATCCAAAATTCAATCTATGTTGACTTTAAAAGTCAACTAATCAGGTTATACAAACCACAAGGACTCATTATGCCACTCTTCCAAACCCTGAATCCATATAACTGCAGGGACTAGAACTGTAATTACCACATTTTAATTCCTGTTGACTTTTGAAGTCAAAGATCGTGACTTTGGATTCAATTGTGAGTTCAAGAGTCGATTTCTGTTAATTCTGTAACGGATCAAGATTAATCAGCAGCATTTACGATCTTAACTACAATAAATAATCATTATCATGACCGAATTATATCCAATTATGAACTACAAGCCGTAACCACCAAAGTCGTCCCCAATCCTCACCAATTCGCATCAATTCAATAACGCATACTGAAATTAATCATCTTAGAACGCTACGCGAGTCCCACTGATCATTTCCCCCACATCAGTCGCGTCGTAGAAGCATTCAGGATCGCCGGAGATTAACCTCTCGAAGTCGGAAAAAGATCTAGTCGTTCACCATCAATTCCATCTCCGTTATGGTAATTTCTTACACCTACAGTTTAGATTAAGTGTCTATATCAATAGCCCTATGCTAATTTGACCGTATAACATCGAATTAGTTATGAAGAAGAATCTAGGGTTCATGTGAATTCGGTCTAATCGAACCCTACTCCCGACTCGGTCTCAATCTAATTAAATGGTATGGTTAGAATCGAAACTTCTCACTTGTTAAAAGCCCTATGAATCTAACCCCTTCCTGTATCGAATTGATCAAGATCAAAGATCTAGGGTTCATACATTTCTGGTTTGATCGAAACCCAATCAAATCATCACCTTAATCAAATTAAATCATAGGGCTAGACTCGCAATGACTCATTTGTTGAAAGCCCTATGATTCCAACTGAAAACATTATCGGATCTGATCGATTTGATTCAGAGTTAAGAACTAGGGTTTTCGGTTTTTGAATCCGAAATTTAGAGATTTTAATATGAAGTTTTTACAATTAAATCTCACCACATGTTCGTTATGAACCGAATAATGAAACCCCTATTATCTTATGGTCGATCGTGGTCAAGTTCGATGGTATTGGACTGGTTGGCGTTCGGTTTCGCATGGGGAAGAAGATCCCACGAGATGTTTTTGATAAAACCATTTGAATTCGGCTTCTTGTTGCGATGGCCTAGCGGCTGTGATGGTTAAGAGTGTCGGCTGGTGTGGGAGAGACCCGGGTTCGAGTCTTTCCACACTCTTTTATTTTTAAAACCATTTTTTTAATTACTATTTTATTATGCAAACCATTCCACTATTATTATTATACAATATTAATGTGTTTTAGCCCGAAAAATCACCCGTAGGCTCGGGTTTGGGTTGTAACCCTTTTTCATTAAAAATACCCACTTTTAAAATAATATGTTTATATTATTTTCAAACCGCGACTTCGAATAAAATAAATTGTTTATATTATTTTCAACTCGTGACTCCTAGTATGAAATAATATATATTTTATATTATTTCGCCTCGTTTATTAATCTCGTGTAACTTTTCAAACTAACTAAATATTATGATTATATATATTATTTACCCACATTATAATCTTGAATAAAAATAATATATTTATTATTTTTCCACGCAAACGTTTATTTTATTAACTCCACGAACTTAAAGATAATATATGATGTTATATATATTATTTTCCTACACCATACTGTATGTCACCAACACACGATATATATATAATATTACTATTCGTAATGTTCGACACGAAGCTTAGTTATTCTGATACTTATAGAAATCCTTAACTCTGTGGACACGTTCGTCTACTTAGTAATCCTATGAATATCTTAGGACGTTCAAACTCCCGTGTCGTCGTCACAATTCCCATTTTATCCCTAATTTATGTGTTTATAATTTTAGGGCATCCGTAAGTCGTTTGAGACTTACACACGTGGTTCCAACTTGTCCTTTGTGTGATACTACCTACAACGCAATGCATGTGAGTTTCACGGCCCCTTTTTACTTGTTTTACTATAGGGGGAGAAACATGCTTACACACAAACGTATTTTACTTGTTTTCCTGTTGAGGAAGAAACAAACATGAACACCAACTATCATACTTTTACTTGTTTTCCCCGTGGGGGAGAAACAGGTACGCAAGCAAATATTATTTTAAATGTTTTTCCCGTTGGGGGAGAAAACATGACACAACTATTTTAGATTATTGTAATTCATATGTTATTACTGTTGAGGCTAAGCGTGACACACTATCACAGAAAATCCTCATCATACATCGAACCGTTAATATGGATCTTAGCGAGGTAATGTTTAGTAGTACTACTGGGTTTGACAAATCCCACCCGCGTTAGTCGCGCTAACTCGATTGGATATCGAACGGGTGAAATGTAAGCCTACTCACATTTGCCAGAGTTGATAGACCTGGCAGGAGGCAATAAACAAACAGTCAGCTTCGGTTGCGAGCGCTTTAGTAAGACATGAACATAGGCTAGCTACCTATAGATATGCATATTGAATGTACATAATCTGGCAAACACTCTCTTATTGCAAACTTGAAACCTGTGAACTCACCAACCTCGTGTTGACATTTTTCTTACATGTTTCTCAGGTCGCTTTGGCACATGTTGCGCACTTAGGACATGAATGGAGTCCAACTGTCATATCATTCATTTCAAATATTTTAAACAGTTTGTTTAATTACATTAATTGACGCTCGTTGCGTGTAATTACGTTTGACTTCATTTAATGTTTACGCTTCCGCATTAACTCTGAACTTTTATGTTATGACATTTCAAGTCCCATATAGTGTCGTTTGATGTAACTAATGACTGAGATCCTGGTGTGTCACCTTCCAAACGGTAAAACTCCGTTAGTGGAATTTAGGGGTGTGACAAAGGCATATTCTTAGGATATGTTGCCAATTCACCCTACAAGAGAGTGTACAATATAGGAACTCGCTCAGTTGAAGAATGGTTCAAAGTGGATTGCAGTAAACACAGCACTCCACCAGAACCTACAGGTCCAACGTGCGGATTCGATTATGATGCTCTATTCAAGTCTTTTAACCTTCCTGGTTTATCTACCGAAGATGCTGCCAATTTGTACGAGTTCTGTAGTGGCGGTGATGACTCCAGTTTCTCGACCCGACCAACTGTACCTATTGTAACTCCCGATTCCAATGTTGCATCTACATCTGGAACTCATGAAAGTGATAATGATGATGTTGTTCATGTTGAAGGAAATGACGCTCTAGTTGATCCTAACACTTGTGTAGGAAATTAAACTCTAGCTGATCCAATAAACATTGAATCTTCTTCTGGTATAAATGATATGGGGGAGTTAAGCACAAACCTTGATTCAGATATCCAAGAACCACATGTACCAGAAACGAGAGTGCATAAAAATCATCCAATGGACACCATTATTGGTGATCCTCATGCCGGTGTTCAAACTCGTCATAGAACCATTGCCGAGAACATCAGTCTGTATGCTGATATACTTGACATATGTATCATGGAGTCATGTTTGCATGCTGCATTTGTCACACCCCCAAATTTATTCACTTAATAAATATATAAATCAAGGTTACAACAGTTGGTAACATTCACAACAACGGAAGCTAAAGTAAATATTTCTAAAGTATGGAAGATCATTACAAAACTAAAATGAACTAGTACATTGTCCTAGAACCTTATAGGTTAAAACGGCCTTGTGGTTTGACAATCACGTTTCTTCGGCTTCTAGGGTATAATCCAAATAGTTAGCCTATTTCAACCGTACCATGTCTATTTGTTACCTGAAAAACATACTTAAAAGTGTCAACACAAAGGTTGGTGAGTTCACAGGTTTGGTTGTCTCAATGTAAAGGAGTTTTCCTTGAAAACGCTGATAATGCATACGTGGTCATGATATAAAACCATTTTCTTTAAAAACGTTGACAAAAGCATTTACACGTAAACGAATGGCAAAACCATTTGTATGTAAACGATTGGCAAAACCAATTTGCATGAAAATGATTGGCAAATCCATCTGCATGAAAATGATTCAATGTATATATGATAAACAAAACAAGTAATGTTGCATACAAATAATATGTACATACATGAGGCATAACCAAACCATAACACATAACCAAACGATTGGCAAATCCATCTGCATTTGTATGCCCCTCGCTCGTACCTCACTAGCAATGTTTGAACACTATGCGGTTATTTGGCCAGAGCGACCCATGGTTAGCGCGACTAACCATGACTGGGGTGTCAATCCCAATAGTACTATCCATAGAATCCTAGGCTAATCTATAGCTAATGCTTATAAATATGATGGTCAGGGGACTTCCAACGCTCTATATGTGTTAACTCATGCAAACATAAAGGTCGGGTCATGTTTTCTTGTTACCATATGAAAATGTTTTTAAGAATGTTTCATATTTTCCCAATTGTATCAGACAATGATATTCCCAAATGTATTGTACGATGATGTCTCATGTTTTCAATCGCGTAAAATTGTTTCTCCCCGATGTTTGTAAATCATTTAAAAGTTAAAAGGGGTAGTGAAACTCACATAGGTAACTAGTGTATCGCCATATTAATTCCTTGACAGGAGTAAGTGTGCCAATATACCGAGCAATTCTACCACATGTATGTTATCACCATCATAATCCTAATTTCAAATATAACATTAACTTCTAATACTAGGGTTAAGTAATCACGTGTGCAGTTGAGCTTTATTGAGTTATTAAGTTACAATATCGATTTGGTATATGTTAATAATGGTTACCGCTTAGGTCTAGATTACCCAAATCTAGTTGGGGATAAACCATATTTATGTATTTCTGATGAACGTTCTTTAATAGTATTGGTTTGCCTTTTCGTAACGTATACGCAATAAATATACTTACTTTAGTATATTCAATTAACATATTTTGATTATTCATGCCCTAACCGAAACACACACACACAAATATTTATATATATATATATATATATATATTCAAGCCTATATACATATATATATATATATATGTATATATATATATATATGTATATACAACTTTTCTTGTTGAATACAATCCCCTCATTTGTTTTTCACAAAAACATACGTTTATATACTATATATATAAATATGAAATATAACTGAAATACTTTTAAGTAGAGGTATGAAACTATATAATTAAATACGCATTTACACTCCTTGAACATAAAAAGTCTTATGTTTTGAAATCGTTCATACTAATATATATCCAAAACTTTGAAATCATACGTTAATTTAAATCCGTAATTGAATATTATATTTGATAAATAAGCGTCCAATTTTTGTTTAATGATGATTTATATCAGTATACAAACGTATATATGTTTATCTTTGCATAAGTGTGTAGATGTGTGACATATATATACACATTCGGGTCTAAATATCATTTTGTATAATAATCGTTTGATTTTATATAATGAATATATAAAATACATATCTATCTTCATATGTACCTTGTGCATATTAATCATGATATTTATAAAACACTCGTTTAGTCGGCAACGAAATAAATTGATTCGTATAAGTTCAAAACGTTCAAACATGATACACAACATACGAGTTTATAATTGAAATACTTGTTATCCAAAATCCAAAATAATAATCGTCAACAATTTATCTATTACGAACATTTAGTAAATGTTTAATATTTATTTTTAATGTTAACGACTTGTTTTGGCTCAACGCGACTTAACCGCACACGCGTTTAGTTTTCTTATACTTAAATATAAATTGGTTTAACGCACGTTTATACCTTTCCACTCGCACGCGAATCCGCTCATAAATGACTCATTTAGGAGACCGATGTCATCAATAGACTCGGTTTTGCATTTTGTTCGTTTCTAATGCTTGTCATACATGTCGTTGACCACCCTTTGACTTTGTGGACCGAAATCCGAGGCTGTCAGAAACAACCCGAACAGTCCCGCCTATCCGAGTGACATCCCGTCATCACCATAACCTATCCAAAAGTCTATACAAACACACGGGAATGAAACCCGGCCACCAAATCACTATTTTTAACACACATGCCAACAGATCTAGAGATCACAAGTGTTTATTTAATAATACACAGTTTTGGATTTGGGTTTATACCTTGATTAGCTGGAGAACGGAGATTGCTTGGACGGGATGTTCGCCGAAAAGACGACCCGGTTGTTTGGGGTTTGCCGAAGACCCGCTGGTACCAAGAGTTTGCCCGGAACTGTCTTTGATTCATCGGACCAGCACCACCCAACGCCGGAAATCTCGGGTTATAAAACCCTAGCCGCCGCTGAGCGGCTACAACGTCGAGCGTCGTCGTCACCTGGTTTCATCTCCGTCACTTACGGGTCTTCTAGACACCACCCGAGCCGTACCCTAGCCCTAGTGACGCCGTCGCCCCTGTCTTGGCTGTCGGAAAAATGAGTCGGACTGTATGTTCTTACTACGGCGCGAATTAGAAGAAACCATTGCCGCCATCGTGTTTGTGACCTCGAGATTAGTCTGAAATGGTACACCACTCGCTCCCACTCGCCGGGTATCCTTGCCGGAACCCTAGCTCCGCCTTGAACCACCGTAGGGCGCCGCCGTGCTCTGCCTTGGATCTCCCAGCTCCGGCGATGACGGCTGGAGGGTGAAGGAGGCCCTTGAGAGCCTTTTTTTTCATATTAGGGTTTTCAAGTGTGGTAAAATGGAGAATAAGATGCATTTATAGTTAGGGTTTAGGAGTAGGTGAACATAACGTGTCTGATCCAAAAAATATCGCGTTCTCTCTTTCCCGTTAATTATTTTTCGTACGTAATACTAAAATAAATATTTTTAATATTTATTTTGTTATAATCTATCACTAAAGAATATTCGAGGCGGTACGAATTACAACGTGTGTCTGAACTCATTTGTCGGATTTATCGTTTCTCGTTCTGACTATTAGTATTATTTTTGTAATAATATTATAGTAATTTCTGTACCAATTTACTGGTTGATAGCATTTATACTATTAAGGTTGTTCGTTTGTTCGTTCTAACGCGGTTAAACGTTTCCGTACGCATATTCCAAGTGTTATTATCTGAATATACCTCTTAGGCAAATATTTATAATTAATATTAATAGTTCGTTATCTTAAATAATTGTTCTTGCCGAATATCCGGCATTGAGCCGATGTCTGGTGCGTTAAACATTTTAAAATTATTGAACCGCATACGTATTTATATCTTTTCTTAAATTATCAGAACCACGTAACAAGTCATTAAACGAAATCAAGTGCTTAGTATGAAGTTCGGATTGTGTGATTTTGAACCTCTAACGGGCTTGGATCTTCTTTGGTCCTCAAATGGGCTTGAACTTCTATTGGGCCTAGTTGGGCTTAGCCCAACAATTAGGTTTCTAAATTCTAAAATTTGCAGGTGTCACATTCTCCCCTCCTTAGAGAAACTTCGTCCTCGAAATTTGTTATACATACATGGATTAGGATTTCATATCCTCGCTCCATTTTCAGATTCTTAGCGAGAATGTTGACTCATTCCAATTAACAGTCGGTCTAGTAGATAAAGTGGATATCTTATCAACTAACGATATTGGATGTGTAAAGATTTGAGATATCATCGTATCATGTAACAGTATAACGTTACTGTCGAGCGTATACTATATTATCTGAGCTGATTTAGGAAGACTCTTTGAACATGTTGTTAAGTGAGCGACGTTGACTATGCCACGACGTGATAAAGTCATCACTAGAGTCCTATAAGCAAAAGTGATTATAACCATTGAGGTCCTATTCGTGTAATGAGTAAGTCATTAAGAGGATGTCTAACCAGTGTAAATTAAAATAACGAGTTTTCATAATTTAAGTGAACTCACACACCAAATTAACGATCAAGGATTTGATGTCAAAGCATTTTATTACGTGATCATTCTCATCAGAGCGTGACCGTATGATCATTATCATTGTAATGAATGACGAAGATGCATTCATGCACATGGATTTTCCGAAAGTATGAGGCTTCATACACTTTATTCATGCTCGATTTTCTCTCATGGAAATCGCATCGTGATTGAATCTATAAGGAAATTATCGGAAATCTAGTAAATGTATTTTCGATAGTTTAACGAAATGTCCATGTGTTAGTTCTCAGTCAGGTAGTTGACCGTTCATCGCAACAAGTCAATGCCTTAATGTATTCTATCTTTCTAAAACAAAAGGTTCTGACATTTCATCAGTCCAATCAGTACGTAGGTTGAACCGATTCAATTTAGTTCCAAGGAATAGTATCGACGTACACCATTTCTCCCAGAGGAGTTGGAATGGTTCGGATAGGAATATTAGCGAAATGGATGTCAAGCAATAAACTTGAGGCAACGAGAAATTTCCTAGTGACATACCCAGATCTTTGAATCATCCAGATTTTCATGGTCCATCTATAATAGAGGTGAATCTAGATGTAGGAGGAAGAAATGCTAAAGTATTTGAGAATCGTCGAATTAACTTGGCTCGACGGTTACTAAGGTAAACGAATCTTCATGAGGTTCAGAGAAAAGTGTATGAGAATAGTTTAGCTTTCGTTGGCCAAGATTGCGTTCTACACTCCATTAACCATTGTTTGCACCATAACTCTACTGCAGTCTAGCATTTAGGTTGTGATATCATGATTTGTGAATACATGACTTTGCTATCATGTTCACGAGGTATGTAAGCCTTAAGAAGTTCTATGTTCGTTTGGAAAAGTCACAATTCGTCTAGGTGAGGAAATAAAGAATGGGACCGCGGAATAGTCTCATAGGACCAGTGTCTCCTGATGTCGATCCCGTGTTCGCCAATCATTAAATTGGTAAGCTTTGACGTAATATCATTTTCATTTTAGTTTGAGTCTTGACTCTCCATAGGTAGATATTAGAAAATAGACAAGAATCAAGTATAATTTCAAAAGTTTGTTGAATGCGAGAACGTCTTAGGGTCCTTACAGAAAATGTATAGATATCCCACAAGAACTTGGAAGAACAAATGTAACATAAAAAATAAATTTGAGAAGTCGGAAGAAATTGATACGTGTAGCCTTTCAAGATAGCAATGTCAGCTACGATTCGTCCTTTGTTCATCCACCTCACAGCGTACTGCTTTAGTGGTCTACAGGCGTGGAACACAGAAATAGATCCCAAATTTCTAGGTAGATCTTTGGTTTCACATTAAAGTTAATTGAATTGCATCACAAGGTTTCAGAGTTTGTCTCGTGATCTAGCGATGAAAAGAGTCGAAATGATTATTTACCAACAACTGGTAGTACAGCATGCCTGTAACGTTCGTAGCCTTCGAATGGTATTATCAGGACTTACCATTTCGTATTTCACCTATATCAGTTATAGCCTTAAAGCCCTTAGCACATGAGTTTAAGCCATAAAATTGAGGTAATGAGTGTTAAGCGCTAGAGATCTATACTTTCTCTGTGCGCGTTTAAGAGTTTATATATCAGCCTCATGCTTTGATACATAGGCGACAAAATCGCAAAGAGAAATTCTATAGCTAAATCTAGAAATTTGAAGTGGTACTTTACAGAGACCTTCTAGATTCGATTCAAACACCAAGGTCAAATCGATTGAGAATGGATATTTTCAGTGTTTCGACTAAAATTCTCATGCCAATGAAGTCTCAATAAGATTTTTAGGTCCATTAGGATTAAATGATGGAAGAGATGATGTACATTTCCATGCCACCTGCGATACCGAATCGCATCACGTAATTCCTTTTAGCTCAACCCTACGGTTATGTTAATTTTGATAAACGATCGTATGTTCGGAAATTGGCATTCAAGATACAAATTACTCATGAACATTTGCACGGACAGTAAGACTCACTAGAGTTCTCATGCACTGCAAATTATGATTACGTGTGCACCCGCAATGATAATTTACTGTGCATGGTCCCTATAGTGTTTCTCATATCCCAAGCTCTCAATCAAAGGTATTTGAAATGTTTATTAGATCGTGTCATCGTGTTGCACTTTCGTGCAAAAGAAAGTGTATGTTCAATCGGATTACTCTTAGTCATACGTAGCAATACGCATAAATCTGCCGACTAAGACTGTTGCTGGATGGAGTTAATGGCAGAGAGACACAACTGGTGTCTTTAATAACAGAATATGTGTGGTGGAAGTCAAACACTATGTTAGGGTAGTGATCCTCAAATCCGTGTGGAGTAACTCATGCTCTAAGTTTGTATGTACGTGTGGATCCACATGATTCCGATGAGTTTATGGGTCTCTAACCCTTGGAGTTCTCTCCTATTTAGTCCTGCTTATCCACCTCGGGTTCCCTTCTGCTTGGGCAGTCTTGTCTGCCATATATCATGGTGAAAATTCTAGTTATCCAATTCGGCAATTCATGAAGGAGTGTGTATATACCGCACCAAATGAAGACAACATATGTTAGAAAGAAAATTGACTGCACAGTTGGAGTAGTTGTAGGTGTGGTGCAAATAGGTACAGGTACGGGTTTAGCTTGTTGTGATACTAAGATCGGTAACTGGCGATTACTACCATCATCGCCCAAGTTCAACTCATAACTTGATCTTCTATGGTTACAGTGTGTTGTGTGTCCGTCATCCTTGATTCGTAATCCGATAGTGATACTTTATTGGGTCATGTTATAGGTGTTTATTGTTTCCATATTTTTACATGTATTAGATGTTAGTCACGTATACCACGTAATTGTATTTAATATTAATACAAACAATAATACGTTAATGTAACTACATACACTAATGGTCAACTCAATTTGTTCGACGATGGTTGGAATTTCTATACTCAGGTCTTGGGTATTCTTAGTGTGATGACGGTCTTAGAAATCTTGGTCCCTAAATAAGTCTGGTTAGAGCCTAGATGTCACTAAGGAAACCTAATTCGCTAAAACCATTGGCTCTGATTCCAATTTGTCACACCCCCAAAATTTATTCACTTAATAAATAAATAAATCAAGGTTGCAACGATTGATAACATTACACAACAGCATAAGCTAAAGTAAAGATTTCTAAAGTATCGAAGATCATTACAAAACTAAAAATGAACTAGTACATTGTCCTAGAACCTTATAGCTCAAAAAGGCCTTGTGGTTTGACAATCACATTACTTCGGCTTCTAGGGTATAATCCAAATAGCTAGCCTATTCCAACCATGCCATGGCTATTTGTTACCTGAAAAATATACTAATCTTTAGTGTAGTAAACCCCCCAATCAATTAATCATATTAAGTCCTAGTTGAGTCTAATTTAGTTATTCAGTGTCTTTTGGGTTCGATATCCGGACTTCGTTAGGCTATATTACATTGATCGGTACACTTGCCGGTTGTGTGGTCTAGTTTTAGGTCGAGTCTAGGTTTTATAAATTTAAAGCTAGAGAGTCTAGATTAGGTTTTATTTGATAGTTTTTATAGACCGTCTGGACGACATCAAGTTTTTGGCGCCGTTGCCGGGGACACTTGGCAATAGCAATATTAGCTTTGACTAGTTCTTTTTTTAGATTTTTGGTTTATTTGAGTCTTTTGTTCTATTTTTCCTTCTTAGAGTCTTTCTGTTTATGCCCAATACTCGTTTTCAAGGATCATCATCTTTCGCAGCTTTTCAAGAGCCCGAACGAGAGCTTCACGAGCGCACCCGCGACTTTCGGGAGCGTTTAGAGGAGCTGGTTAAACCAAAGGTACGTCCTACTAGCCCAGTTCAATTTCCTACTATGGGTGACGCTAACCCACCGGCTAGACGTACAGTACACCAGAGGGCCAGTGAGGGGGTCACGGGCGCGAGATCTTCGATCACACGCCCCACTATACCGAACACCAATTCTTGGCAGATCCCATCACATGTCATGAGTACGATCACTCATGCCACTCAATTCCATGGCCTCGAGGATGAGGATGCACCCGGACATTTGTCCCGCTTCGCGCGGATATGTGATACATTTAATATCACGGGTGTATCTAAGGACGCAATCTACTTGCGTCTCTTTCCATTCTCTCTTTCTGGGCGTGCATCTACTTGGCTCGACACTCTTCCCGACAATTCTATCACCACATGGGAGGATCTCGAAGCCAAGTTCTTCAAGAAATACTTTCCACCTTCCAGGGCCGCTCGCCTTCGGGACCAGATCCATTCGTTTCGGATGGATCCCGACGAGCCTTACCACATGGCCTGGGAGCGGTTCAACGCGCTGTTGAGCCGATGTCCCCAGCACGGTCTCCCCGACTGGGCACTAGTGGAGAAGTTCTATAATGGCCTCACCTTCGAGACGCAGCAAATGTTCAACACAGCTGCAGGAGGCCATATCATGGATAGACTCGAGCCTGAGGAGTGCGAGGATATGTTCGAGAGCTTCGCTCAAGCCGAACAGCAGCACCCACGTTCTGTTAGGGATTCCATCCCTACTGCTAGGTCACACACCTCTTCTCCTAGAGGTGTGCATCAGGTCACTCCTGATACTAGCGTGGCTGCTGCCCTCGCCTCGATGGCGAATGAGATAAAGGAGCTCAAGCTCAGTGCTTTGAGGTGTCAGGTGTGCAGGGGAGGACACGACACCCGAAATTGCCCGGTAAATAATCAAGAGCACGTGAGCTATGCTGGCAACCAATACCAGAACCGAAATTACAACAATTCTAATACTTTTGGTTCGGGATGGAGATCTGGATTCACTGGTCGTCAGCAACAGTATGGAGGAGCAGAAGAAGGAGCGAGTTCTGGGAGCACTGTTGGGTCACGAAGGATTGAGGAGATGATGGAGACTCAGACACAGTTGCTTGCCCAGCTGGTGCAGAATAACAAGGATGCTCGGCAAAGACTGGATAGCCATGACACTTTGATGAAGAATCAGCAATCGGCGTTCCAGGATTTGCAACGCACGGTAGGAGACATTGCTAGGAGCATACATGATAGACAAGGAAGCCCTTCTACGGGCCCGAACGCTTCAGTGATGGCCGTGTCTATAGAGAGTGTGGAGAGTAAAGTGGTTGAAGAGGTTGACCCCCACTCTAAGGAGCATAATATTCCCTCGGTGGAGGAGGTGAATAAGATTGATTGGGCAGCTCGATTTGCTGAAATCGACGCAAGGATGCTGAAAGAGACCGAGTCGAATGCTGTTTCGACGAGGAGCATGATAGAGAAGGAGGATGAGAGCCCACCGGTAGTAGAAGAAGAAGAGCCGGTGGAGGAGGAAGTAGTAGTTGAGGTGCCTACCACGAAGGTAGAGGAGAAGAAGAAGGGGGTGGAGATGAAGTCCCCCGAGATTGACCTGAGCCGTATTCCTTATCCCACACGTGTGTTGCCACATAAACATGCTAAGGAATACGGTCACTTCCTTGATATGTTCAAACAACTCAAGGTCAATCTCCCGTTTGTAGAGGTCCTCCAGCATATGCCCAAATATGCTAAGTTCTTAAAAGGCCTTCTTTCCAACAAGAAGAAACTTGAGGAGGTCTCTGGAGTCTCACTTGGTGAGCAGTGCTCGGCTGTGGTGCAAAATCATTTGCCAGAAAAGTTGTCTGATTCGGGTCGGTTCACGATCCCTTGCTTGTTGGGCAACCTACCATTACACCACGCGTTGGCCGACCTAGGTGCTAGCATCAATTTGATGCCCTATTCACTGTACAAGCAGCTGGACCTAGGTGAACCACAACCAACGCGCATGAGCATTTCCTTGGCTGACCGCTCAGTCAAGTATCCACGGGGAATAGTGGAAAATCTATTAGTGAAAGTGGGCAATTTTGTTTTCCCCGTGGATTTTGTGATTCTAGATATGGAGGTGGATGACAAGGTCCCTCTCATCTTAGGACGCCCGTTCCTACGAACCGCAAAGGCGATGATTGATGTCTTTGACGGGAAGCTCACACTTCGTGTGGGGGATGAGGTCCTTACATTCAATGCTGTAGAGTCCGGGAAGGATGTTGGCGAGCACAGCCACTCCGTGTGCATGCTCGATTCTTTCATGGACCACCATTGGGACCCCGATCCGGTGATAGAAGTAGGTGAACCCGCCCCGAATATAGAAGAACCATATGATTGGGTGTTGGAGTTAGAAGGATTGCTAGATGAGCCAGACGATTATGGAGATGAGGTGCCTGATGATTTGCTGGAGATGATGGCAGAGTTTGAAGAGGTCATAGGCAAAACCCCAAGTGTGGGGAAGTTGGTGGAGGTTGTTGAGGATCCCGAGGATCCTGGTGAGATTGTGGAGGTCATTCCTTTAGAAGTGCCCATTCCTAAACCCCTACATATCTTCACCACTGTTTGTGCTTTGGGGAGAAAGATCGAGTCACCCCCTAGGTCTAGGCCGCCTCGTAAGAGGACTCGAGAGTTAATTGACTTAGGCAACGTAGATAGAGTGCTAACCCCAAATGTGGGGATATCGAGGAGTGACAAACTACTTGGTTATTTAATGCGTATTATCTTCGGACCGGGTAGATTTAAGTTGTGGTGGAAGGAGATGAAGGATAGAAATCCATGGTGCGGTAGGAGTAGTTGTTTGCTGAGGCTGTGGAGAACCGGTAGGCCGCGAAGGATGAAGGCGGTACCGGTTAGGATCAAGGAGAAGCCTCCTGATAGGTTTGCTTGAGTCCTGGGCAAGTGCCCCGGGATGTAAAATTTGTGTGCGTTCATTGGGTTGAGTCCGTGTCTTTTTCTTTGTTTTTCGGTTTGTGTTTTTGTTTTTTTTTGTCAAGTTTTGCAGGAATCCATGCTTGATTCGGTAAGGAAAATCGTCGGGAATGAAGCCCCAGGTATGGTTACATGTGTTTTTATGCTTGGGACAAGGTTTTAAGGAAGTTGGGTGAAAATTTTTTCTTAAATGGCAAAAATTTTTCTAAGTACAAAACTTGAAAATTCTTCAAAACTTTCTGTTAACGACACCCTCCCGCGGTACGCGAAGAACGATATGGAAATCTCTCGCGGTACGCGAGAGACAAAAGTCTCGGCCGGCCTAACTTTTTGGCCTTCGCGGTACGCGAAGAATATCACCTTCGACTTACGCGGTACGCGAGGGACTGCTGGTGTCACCCTATTTCCTTTGTTTCCCATGGTTTCACGTACCCGTTTCTGTCCCCGTTTTCACTCACCACCACTATTCATCACCTACCTTCGTACCACCACTACCATTAAGCATCACCTTTAACCACCATCATCCATCACATTAATTCACCCACCTACCACCATCCGACCACCGTGACCATGGGAAACTAGAAACTGTTTATGACCGTCGACCTTGCTGTGGTATTCATGTCTATGTGTTTGCCACACGTTGAGTATGTTTTCTCTGCATCTATCTATCTTGAGTCTTTTAAGTGTCTAGTTGAGTTAGTAGTTGAGTTATTATTTGAGTCAGTTTAATGCTGCGGGTTTGTATGAGGTTTATTTTGCAGGTTTTATCATTCTGTCCGTACTCAATCTCCATTCGGGCGGGTTTGATGATTACCATTACTATCTTGTAAAGGCAACCCAACAGCTGATGTGTAACCGCGACCGAAATGCTATACGGTGCACACAAGGAAGAACGAAGCTGCATACTAGATTGCATCTACATTACCAGCTAAGTCGCTTCCTGTTTTGTTTTGATTTTTTTTTAGTTGTGTTTGGCTTCACATTGAGGACAATGTGTCTTTCAAGTGTGGGGATGTGAGTGTCTAGTTTGTTTAGTTTGTGTCTTTAAAAATTCAAAAATACAAAAAAAAAAAAAAAAAATTGAAAAATTTGAAAAATGTTCTTGAAAATAAATGCATATATTTGGAAAATGATAGTAGAACTGGATCTATTTATGAGTTTAAAAGATTAAATAATTGAAAACGTGTCTAATTAGTGATGTTTTGGTAGACCCAGCTAACTAGTAGAGCTTAAATATCCTGTTTGTGTTATTTAGGATTAATCACGGAATAAAATCATGATATCTTGTGGGTATTCATCTTAGAGTAATGGTAATACTGAAACTGTCAATATAGGGTGATAGGTACCACGATTAAGTTAAAATTTAAAGGTTTTTGAAATTTTTTATGGCACACCATTCTCTTTTTATGAGAATAAATCCGAGTTTCGGTGGCGGCCGCATTCCAGAATCCATGTTATTCCATAATTTATGAGCTATACTGAGTTTTGCTTATGTGTTTCCCTCTGGGATAGCGACTTGGAGGATACACCCCTAAGTAAGATTTATGTGCTTCATTGATAGAATGTAGTCTATGTGTTACCCTCCGGGATAGTGACTTGGTTGAAACGCCTCTAGACGAAAGTTCTTTTGCTTATTATGCTCATTATCATCCATTCATTCATGATTTCATCTGATTTCTAAAAACCTGTAAATAGTAGTTTAACGTGGTAGGGTAAATCTATATGGTTTAATCCGTGCCTAAACATGACCTTGAGACGGGATTAGGTAGAGCTGTAACTTCTAAGTGTGAGTCACATAGATTGATTGATATGTTGTATAAAATGGATTTAGAACACGTAACGGGGGCTTGAAAGTTAGTGCTTGGGTTTAATCGGACAGAAATACTAATTGTTGCTTTTTAACACGTGAGTATGTTTTGAAAATTGAAATTTATGTTTGTTGAGTTAGATGCCAGTTATGATTCCATTTGCAGATTTTTCGAGGACGAAAAAAGGTTAAGTGTGGGGATATTTGATAGGGTGCGAAAGCACACGTCTTTATTCCGTTGTTTTAATGTGTTCTAAGTAGTTTTATATTAGTTTTGAGTCAATTTTATGTACATTTGAGTCATTGGTCTTATTTGTAGGAGCTCGGGAATATTAATGAAGAATACGTGAAGAAAACGAGCAAAGGAACCAAGCCCGGAAAAGTCCAAAGATCAAAAGACAATTTTCTGAAATTTAGGTCTCTCGCGGTACGCGAGAGACGAGTGTGACAATTCTCGCGGTACGCGGGAAACTCCAGGAATCCGCCCGACTATTTTGGTCCTCGCGGTACGCGAGGATCCAGTCAACATTCTCTCGCGGTACGCGAGAGGGCCGTTTTCCGCAAAACCCTAATTTTCTAAATTAAAAAGATTTAATCGGCCATTAGGAAAAGAGTCGATTCTAAGCCGTTCCAGGGAAGAAAAAGAGGCGATTTTGAGCTTGGAAGTCAATTGAAGCTGAAGATTGAAGCTTTTGGATTCCGGGTTTGTGTAGTTGCATTCTAGGGTTTAAAGATTCAAACTTTATCTTTGATTTTATGTTTTGAACCTATGGATCTTGCTATTTGCTTCTGTTTAGATGTTCTTAGTATGATTATAGGCTAGATCATTGATCTACCTAGGTCAATATGATGATTATGTGTTAAAGTTTCGATTTTTATTCGGTTTTTGGATTTGAATGTTGGATTTATGATTTAGTAAAGGTTTGAGTTGGTTTATGTGTGATGTTAGTGCATGTTTAATTCTGATTATGTGGTTGATTATGCTTTTCTGCGTTGATTGTGGTTGTCTGCCAGTTTGATCTTCGTTTCTGGTTCATAGACTTTAGGGTTTGTGAGTTAGAGTGGTGTCTAGACGTAGTAGCCATAGAAAACCTAGTTAATTACTGATTAGAAGTGAATGTGTGTCCTAGTTCAATACCCGAGAGGTGAGAATTAGTCGTTTAGTCTTCGTCATTAGGAATCCGAGTGTCAGCTGTCTGAGAGGAAGTTGGTATTAGGTGTCTAGTGATAGTTGCTATCCGAATCATAGTATCCATTTTAGAACTACCCCTTGCATTCCTTGAGTGTATGGTAAGCGGTGAGACTGAGAGGTAATCCGTTTATTAGGGTACTTGTCATAGTAGGAAATACCCGAGAGGTGATCCGATCATCTGGTGAGTTAATATCCTTAGGTTGTCTTCTGGTCACATCCCGAGATCGAGAGTGATCGGGAATCCACTAGATATCTTTTAGGTGTTATATCTTTAGAAACCCAGATCCAACCTAGTTCCAAAACCGATAGAAGTTGAGCTTTACACATAGGATTCCGACCTAGGTAGTGACTTCTCCATTCTTGATTTCATCTTTAGTTTACTCTTGATAGCTTGAATTGTCCTTAGTTTATTGCATTCTTAGTTAATCTTTAGTGTAGTAAACCCCCCAATCAATTAATCATATTAAGTCCTAGTTGAGTCTAATTTAGTTATTCAGTGTCTTTTGGGTTCGATATCCGGACTTCGTTAGGCTATATTACATTGATCGGTACACTTGCCGGTTGTGTGGTCTAGTTTTAGGTCGAGTCTAGGTTTTATAAATTTAAAGCTAGAGAGTCTAGATTAGGTTTTATTTGATAGTTTTTATAGACCGTCTGGACGACATCAAGTTTTTGACAAAAACTTGATGTCGTCCAGACGGTCTATAAAAACTATCAAATAAAACCTAATCTAGACTCTCTAGCTTTAAATTTATAAAACCTAGACTCGACCTAAAACTAGACCACACAACCGGCAAGTGTACCGATCAATGTAATATAGCCTAACGAAGTCCGGATATCGAACCCAAAAGACACTGAATAACTAAATTAGACTCAACTAGGACTTAATATGATTAATTGATTGGGGGGTTTACTACACTAAAGATTAACTAAGAATGCAATAAACTAAGGACAATTCAAGCTATCAAGAGTAAACTAAAGATGAAATCAAGAATGGAGAAGTCACTACCTAGGTCAGAATCCTATATGTAAAGCTCAACTTCTATCGGTTTTGGAACTAGGTTGGATCTGGGTTTCTAAAGATATAACACCTAAAAGATATCTAGTGGATTCCCGATCACTCTCGATCTCGGGATGTGACCAGAAGACAACCTAAGGATATTAACTCACCAGATGATCGGATCACCTCTCGGGTATTTCCTACTATGACAAGTACCCTAATAAACGGATTACCTCTCAGTCTCACCGCTTACCATACACTCAAGGAATGCAAGGGGTAGTTCTAGAATGGATACTATGATTCGGATAGCAACTATCACTAGACACCTAATACCAACTTCCTCTCAGACAGCTGACACTCGGATTCCTAATGACGAAGACTAAACGACTAATTCTCACCTCTCGGGTATTGAACTAGGACACACATTCACTTCTAATCAGTAATTAACTAGGTTTTCTATGGCTACTACGTCTAGACACCACTCTAACTCACAAACCCTAAAGTCTATGAACCAGAAACGAAGATCAAACTGGCAGACAACCACAATCAACGCAGAAAAGCATAATCAACCACATAATCAGAATTAAACATGCACTAACATCACACATAAACCAACTCAAACCTTTACTAAATCATAAATCCAACATTCAAATCCAAAAACCGAATAAAAATCGAAACTTTAACACATAATCATCATATTGACCTAGGTAGATCAATGATCTAGCCTATAATCATACTAAGAACATCTAAACAGAAGCAAATAGCAAGATCCATAGGTTCAAAACATAAAATCAAAGATAAAGTTTGAATCTTTAAACCCTAGAATGCAACTACACAAACCCGGAATCCAAAAGCTTCAATCTTCAGCTTCAATTGACTTCCAAGCTCAAAATCGCCTCTTTTTCTTCCCTGGAACGGCTTAGAATCGACTCTTTTCCTAATGGCCGTTTAAATCTTTTTAATTTAGAAAATTAGGGTTTTGCGGAAAACGGCCCTCTCGCGTACCGCGAGAGAATGTTGACTGGATCCTCGCGTACCGCGAGGACCAAAATAGTCGGGCGGATTCCTGGAGTTTCCCGCGTACCGCGAGAATTATCACACTCGTCTCTCGCGTACCGCGAGAGACCTAAATTTCAGAAAATTGTCTTTTGATCTTTGGACTTTTCCGGGCTTGGTTCCTTTGCTCGTTTTCTTCACGTATTCTTCATTAATATTCCCGAGCTCCTACAAATAAGACCAATGACTCAAATGTACATAAAATTGACTCAAAACTAATATAAAACTACTTAGAACACATTAAAACAACGGAATAAAGACGTGTGCTTTCGCACCCTATCATATACTTAAAAGTGTCAACACAAAGGTTGGTGAGTTCACAGGTTTGGTTGTCTCAATGTAAAGGAGTTTTCCTTGAAAATGCTGATAATGCATACGTGGTCATGATATAAAACCGTTTTCCTTAAAAACGTTGACAAAAGCATTTTCACGTAAACGAATGGCAAAACCATTTGTATGTAAACAATTGGCAAAACCAACTTACACGAAAATGATTGGCAGGTCCATCTGCACGAAAACGATTCAATGTATATATGATAAAAAAAATAAGTAATGTTGACCCATTTGTGTGACAACCGTCAATTTAGCAAACGTTGACTATATAATTTGTCAAGTCTAACTATGATTTTATGTGCTTAAGTTAGGGATATAGTAAGTTATGATGTACTTTATGAATGAAAAATTCAAGATAACAAGAAAAATAGTATAGCGATAGTTAGTAGTAGAGTTACGAGTAAACAAGTATATTTAATATTAATCAATGTCCCTAACAATATGTTACGATTCAAGATTAATAGTAAAGATTTATTCGGGAGAGTCCGAATCAAGATATGAGCCAAGCCTTACATCTAATCAATGCACATTTATAGGAATGTGAAGAGATATGTAAGAGAAGTAAGTTATCATAAGTAAGACTATGAGTGCATAATCAAGCTCATCTAATGTGCTTAGAAGTATACTCGATTAATTTTAGTAAGGATGATATAAATTTATATAGAGACATATATATATATATATATATTCATCTTTGACAACTTAGACATTCATTATTTACTTATATGGCAATTATACAAACATTTGATCATATATATTTCATACGAGACATAGAAATTCTATAAAACCCAAGAATGCATATACATTGTATAAAAGACTTAAATTTTTTTTTTTATAAAAATCATACATGTATGTATCAAATCTACACACACCCACTCATTTGTATCTATCTTCCTTGTCCTCACCCCACCCCCTCTCTTCCTCCCCCACAATCGGCCGAACCCCCTCACCCCCACCAAGTCTTGATTTTTCTCATGTGTGTTGACCACATTAACTTCCATGCAAAGCAAATCATGTGGGGTGTTAGTTAGGGTCTTCAATTAGTATAAATAGGGCCATTGGGTGAGTAGGAAACCTTGCACCAACACCACAACTCACTCTCCCTCTTGCTCTCGGCCGAAGACCCAAGCACACACACACTTTGTGTGTTTTGAAGTTTAGCACTTGGAATCATACTTAGGAGCCCCCATTTGGTAAGTTAATCAAGCTTTATACATACTAGCATCCATATTTCATGCATACATATCTTCTTACTAGCAAAAATACATGATTTTATGCATCCATAATAACTAGAACAAGTAAATATATACATATATCACTCACATAAAAATAACACTTGGGAGATGGTGTTCTTTAAAAACCCTTCACACCATTCATGTGTTATGTTGAAGGATACGTGTTTGCGAGGTTATATGATCATGTGTGACTTACCTGGCTAAGTTCAAGGTAGTGTCCTATGATTCAAGAAAACACACGAACGATTATCGTCAACATATGAACATGAAAAGTGTTAACTAAAAGTATATATATATATATATATATATATAATCAACATATCATGTGCATGCATACACTTAGTAGAGCTCATTAACCTAAACAAGAACCTACAAACCTTAAGTTAGTCATAACAACATCATAAACTTTTGGAAGAAAACCTAAAACGAAAGAATTTGGAACGAGTACGAACCGAGTAAGCATCGTTAATATTAGAGTCAAATAAACCGTTTATTTTCTATCAACCATTAAAATAAGCATGAGTCACATGGGAAACGTTAATATAAGGTTAATCTAGAGGGGGATAAATATATATAGATATATGTTGAACGACTAGTTAACGTTTTGAAACGCATGACTATCCAAGTATATTTGTAAAAAGATGAAATTAACAAAATAACTCGGACGAGTATACAAGTGTACCGAGATGATTTCTTTCTAGAACCGTTAAACCTATTTTATAAAGTAAAACTAGTATGATTTCGGATGATAATACGTCCTCTTTAATGTTCAAGACTAGTCACGACGTAAAGGCATCGTATTAATCATTTTTTTTGGCAAAAATACTTTATTTATTTACGAGTCAAACCTTATCAAGAAGTTGAGAAATATACTATTTCTATACAAAATAAAGAGATTATATTTGTGGAAACGAAGTATTTGTGTAAAACATCTTAGCTAAAGCACACGTTCGTTACCTAAAACATGATAATTAGTAAAGATACTCATACAAGAATAACAATTGAATACTAGAACTTGAGGTAATCAAGGTCCATATCTTGATACAAAAAGTGATGAAATTAGATGAGTTAAATAATAAGTGAATTAAATTCCAAAAGACATAGGAGTTATGACACTTTAATGTCATCAACGTGAGCATAACTTGGTAACGAACGCATAAATTGTTAGCGAACATGCATTCATTATTAACAGATCATGCATAAAACCAAGTCTTGTGAACCCAAGAAGTATTTACTTATTTGTAGCGCTCAAGTAGAAGGTACCATCCTAGTTACTAACTTCATTCAAGAATCGAGGTGAATATTCGTAGCCCCATTTTTATTTTACGGTTTTTGGGGGGAAAGTATGCTCGAGATTCTTTAATCTCCAAGTAGTTACATTTACATGTGGCCAGTTTATCACACTAAGTCCCCAAGTATTTAGATAACCAATTAACTCAAGCAGAGAGTCGATGGATTAATATTGATAGTGCTATCGGAGTTTGACAAACTCCCATCCATGCGATGTTGAACGAGTAAATCAACAGAGCTTGTGTGGATGCTTATTTCCAACAGTAAGAGTAAATGTTTTTTGATAAGGCATTTATAAGTAGGGGCACAACTTCAGGTTAATAGGTTTGGTTATCACCCATGTAATGTGTACAACTACCAGTAAGATAAGTAAGATACGCCTAATGCTATCTACAGCATAAGTAAGATACGCCTAATACTATCTACATCATAAGTAAGATACGCTTAATGCTATCTACTTCCTAAGTAAGTAATTTCCAAAGATAAAAACCTACGAACTCACCAACCTTTTGGTTGACACTTTTTAACATACTTTTTAGGTAAGAAGTAACGAGACGGCAAGCACTTTGCAAGAATAAGAGTACCTTAGAAGACCTACGCATTTAGCTGGCTTAGCAGGGCTGACTAGCTTACGGAGTAAACTTGTACTTAATCTATTAATTTTCCAAGAACATCGTAACTATTCGATGATGTAACATGTAAGCGCTCGTGATATCCAGTATTATGTTACATTCTTGTGTTTCCGCTTAAGCGGGGGTGTGACAATTTGTAAACTAGCTAGGCATACAAATAACATGTACATACATGAGGCATAACCAAACCATAACACATGTGTTTTGCCCCTCGCTCGTACCTCACGAGCAATGTTTAAACACTATGCGGTCATTTGTCCAAAGGGACCCATGGTTAGAACGACTAACCATGACCGGGGGTGTCAATCCCAATAGTACTATCCATAGAATCTCAGGCTAATCTATAGCTAATGCTTATAAATATGATGGTTAGGGGACTTCCAGCACTCTACATGTGTTAACTCATGCAAACATAAAGGTCGGGTATTGTTTTCTTGTTACCATATGAAAATATTTGTAAGTATGTTTCATGTTTTCTCAATTGCATCAGGCAATGATATTCCCAAATGTATTGTATGATGATGTCTCATGTTTTCCAAAGCGTAATTATGTTTCCCCCCCGATGTTTGTAAAACGTTTAAAAGTTAAAAGGGGGCAGTGAAACTCACCTGGGTCACCAGTGTATCGTCATATTAATTCCTAGACAGGAGTAAGTGTGCCAATATACCGAGCAATTCTATAACATGTATGTTATCACCTTCATAATCCTAATTTCAAATATAACATTAACTTCTGATAATAGGGTTAAGTAATCACGTGTGCGGTTGAGCTTTATTGAATCATTGAGTAACAATATCGATTTGGTATATGTTAATAATGGTTAACGCTTAGGTCTAGATTACCCAAATCTATTTGGGGGATAAACCATATTTATGTATTTCCGATGAACGTTCCTTAATAGTATTGGCTTGCCTTTTCGTAACGTATACGCAATAAATATACTTACTTTAGTATATTCAATTAACATATTTTATTTATTCAAGCCATAACCGAAACAGACAACACACAAATATATATATATATATATATATATTCAAGCCTATATACACACAGACATATATATATATATATGTATGTATGTACAACTTTTCTTGTTGAATACAATCGCCTCATTTGTTTTCCACAAAAACATACGTTTATATACCATGTGTGTGTATATATATATATATATAAGTGAAATACCTTTTAAGTAGAGGTATGAAACTATATAATTACATACACATTTACACTCCTTGAACATAAAAAGTATTATGTTTTGAAATCGTTCGTACTAATATGTATCCAAAACGTTGAAATCATACGTTTATTTAAATCCGTAATTTAATATTATATTTGACAAAAAAACGTCCAATTTTTGTTTAATGGTGATTTATATCAGTATACAAACGTATATATGTTTATCTTTGAATAAGTGTGTAGATGTGTGACATATATACACATTCGGGTCTAAATATCATTTTGTATAATAATCGTTTGATTTTATATAATGAATATATAAAAATACATATCTATCTTCATATGTACCTTGTGCGTATTAATCATCGATATTTATAAAACCCTTGTTTAGTCGGCAATGAAATAAATTGATTCGTATAAGTTCAAAACGTTCAAAAATGATACACAACATACTAGTTTATAATTGAAATACTTGTTATCCAAAATCCAAAATAATAATCGTCAACGGTTTATCTATTACAAACATTTAGTAAATTTTTATATAACTAGAGTAATAATTATTATTTGTATGTATGTATATATATATAAGGATCGTTATTCGTATTAAATATCCATTTTCCGGTTACACTTTCGTAATAATCGTTTAATTAATATACACACATATATATATATAATCTAAAGGAAACTTCTCGCTAATAACACGTTAACTCGAATCGTTAGTATTCATTATTATATTAATATTTATTTTTAATGTTAACGACGGCTCAACGCGACTTAACCGCACACGCGTTTAGTTTTCTTATACTTAAATATAAATTGGTTTAGCGCGCATTTATACCTTTCCACTCGTACGCGAATCCGCTCATAAATGACTCGTTTAGGAGATCGATGAAATCAATTGACTCTGTAGAACCATGTTTTAGTAACTATAGATAAAATTCTATGTATTGGTGTACGCAGCTAGTACGAAGGAGGGTGTTCCTAAGTACTTAGCCTACACACCAGTTTGGTCCTGCGTACTTAGTAAGTACGCAAGGCTTTTGCCTTGCGTACTTGTCAAGTACGCATGACCAAACCCTGCATACTTAGAAAAGTACGCAAGTAATGTTCCTTCCCCTATAAATAGAAGACTTGTCTTCATTTGCAAGTGGAACTTCTGGGAACTAGGTTGAGAGGTGTCCGGGCGGGACGACCTCTCCCGCCCCTAGACCGTGAGCTTAGATGAGAGATGTATGCTCTTTCGGTATGTCATCTGTAATACAGGATTATTTCTATGTTATGGACTACGTATCGTTTCATTATCTTTTGTCCTTGTTCGTGTTTCTCTGTTTTGTTCTTCACATTCCCACACAAATCACAAAACAGATCCATGTATTTCCGTTGCGCGACAAGGCTTCTGGGACCTACAAGTGGTATCAGAGCTCTGGCTCTTGATTTCGAGTGTTGTGAGTGTGTTAGGAGCATCTTCTACACAATCTACATACTTTTTACGAGCAAAAGTGACTGATTTTGGTGATTTTTGTGATAAAATAGGGATAGCTCTTGAACACTATTTTAGAAGCAAAAATCAGTCAAAATCCGACCTTTTGTTGTTTGTTTGAGTGTTTTGATTATCAAGGGTTTGTTAGAAACAAGTTTCTAATCCTTTGGCTTGATTAATTTGGTCAGAT
Organism: Smallanthus sonchifolius; assembly: GCA_023525975.1. Classification (NCBI taxonomy): domain Eukaryota; kingdom Viridiplantae; phylum Streptophyta; class Magnoliopsida; order Asterales; family Asteraceae; genus Smallanthus; species Smallanthus sonchifolius. The sequence goes on along the minus strand of CM042034.1, from coordinate 39,592,885 downwards.
CTTCAATTTTTTAAGATCTTGTGTTTTTCCAGTGACCGGAGAAAGTTGGTGAAAGTTGGTGAAAAGGTGACCTGCGTACTTACCATTTTTGGCAACAAGTACATTCTTGTTGCGTACTTTCTAAGTACGCAAGACCATTCTTGCTGCATACTTAACATAACTCCTGCGTACTTACCATTTACTCATGCGTACTTACTAAGTACGAAAGAGCAAATCTTATGTGCGCAAGAAGGCATCTTTAAGTACGCAAGGCCTTTCTTAAGTGCGCAAGTTGTGCTGACTACTCTGAGTTTTGACTAAGTGTATCCCTATGGCAAATTTTCAGAACCTCGAAAACCTACTTAACTATGACAATGAGATTGGAACTCCACAGAAACCACCAAAGCTGCTTAATGTTAATGATTATTCGAATTGGAAAGTACGCTTTGAGCATTATATATCATACATTGATTCGTCGTTGTGGATACCCATTCTTGAGGGTTATAAGCATCCCACCTATACATATCTTGATGAGGTTGTTCACAAGCCTATCTCTAAACTAGAAGAAGAAGAAAAGAAGGTTTATGACAGAGAAAAGAAGGCACATGGATCTATTACAATGGCCCTAACTATAGAGCTTTTTCACAGCTTCAGAGGATATGATAACTCTAAAGATCTCTGGAATGCATTGCAGAAAAGATTTGAAGGGAACAGTGACATCAAGAAGAACAAGAGAGATATCCTGAGAAAGCAGTATGAGTGCTTCAGATATATGGAGAATGAATCTACATATGAACTTATATCTAGATTCTATCATCTGCAAACTGAGTTAAAAGCTTATGATCTAACATATCATGATGAGGAGTTAGTTGAAAAGTTTCTGGATGCTTTACCACCAAAGTTTTAGATGTACACCACTTTGATGAGAGAGAACCCCAAGTTCTATGAGATGACAATTGAAGAAGCAATTGGAAAGGTTCAAGCACACGATATGAACCCGGAAAGAAAAGAAAGCTCAGGGAGACCACAAATCCAAGACCCCTCTATGTATTATGGGGTGTCTTCCACAGCTAAGTCATCGGGTTCAGGAATTGCCTTATTCTCAGGGAACTCTCAAGAAGAAGAAAACTCAAATGTTTGTGGTGGTCATGCATGCTTTACAGCATCTGGATCTGGATCTGGATCTAACCACCAAAATTCCTCAAGAAATCCTTCTTCCACATCTTCAGCTAACCAGTCTGATATAGCCAAGATAGATGAAGATCATGTGGCTTTGTTCTCATCGTGTATGTTTGCCTATGAGAACTTCATTGGTGGCAAGCTAACAGATCCTGAAACCATTGAAGAAGATTTTAATCAGGTGGATCCAGATGACATGGAGGACATGGATATTCAGTGGAATATGGCCATGATCTTGAGAAGAGCCAAACGTTTCCTGTACAGAACTGGCAGGAAGTTCATTGGTAGGCATTCAAATGTAAAGGTTGGTTTTGATAAATCCAAAGCCAAGTGCTACAAGTGTCAGAACTTTGGACACTTTGCTCGTGAATTTCAAAAGGACAAAGCACCAACTTCGGGTTTCACGAGACCTAGCCAAGGAAACGGTTAAGGGTACAACAATTCTAACAACCGTAATCAAAGTCAAGGTGGAATGTCCAATGCTTTGGTAGCTCAACAGGACGAAAGCTTTGATTGGGGTGTTCATTTGGAGGGTGCCCTTATTGCTCAAACACAAGTTGGTCTCATGGCTGAGATCGTTGAGATAATGGAAGCAGAAGAAAGGGAAGCGTCTGTGGCTGACCAAAAGGAGTCTACAACTGCATTTTCCCTCATGGCTATTGGAGAGGCATCATGTTCTTCAACTGAGGTAGATTCTAATTATTTTGCTGTCATTTCTTGTTCTAAATGTCTAAGCTTGAAAGATGAAAATTCTAAGCTTCAAGACAAGGTCGAACCCCTTCGTATTGTAGCTTTAAGCTACAAAGAAAATGAAAAACGTTACAAAGATTCAATTGAAACTTTAAAGAAAAAAAGACGTGATTTTTCACTTAAAATCAGTGACCAACAGTTTCATTTGGATGTTTCGTACAATGGGTTAGAAAAGAGAAATACTGAAATCACCAAGCTACAAAATGAGATCTTGTAGTTGAATGGCAAAATTGAGAAGTTGAAAAATTCTTGTTTTGTGGTGGAACACTACGAATCAGTAGTGAGACAAGTGAGTGGCTTAGGGTTAGGTACTAATGCCATTCCTCCACCAGTAAGCAGGAAATTTGTTAACGGCTTAATTGATACTGATTTGTCATGCCTTGATGAGTCCTCTAGTCAGGATGATTCCTCTAACAAGGATGATTCCTTAAGTAAGGCCGACTCTGCCTCTGATGAAGAGTTCTTTACTTATGAAGGCTCTGAGAACACTTGCCCTGATGGTGTAGTCTCAGAGGATTTAATTGGTGAACACAAAGTTAAGAAGAACATTGTCACTGATCGTGATAATTACATTTTAACTGAACCCGAAACTGTTGAAACAAATGAAAAATTAAAAGTGATGCTTTATGGGGGTTATAAAAATATTAACCAAGTTAAGAAAGAAGCCTTTGCAACTCATTATGGGCTTGGTTATAAAGAAAACTTGCAAAAATATTATATTCCTAAAACTGAATCACCATCGGGTCAAAGAAATGCTACAACTCCTCCTACTCATCATGCTGAGTCATTTAATGCCAGATCAAATGAGCCTTACAGGAGGATTTACAAAGAGAAGAGAACTTGTTTTCACTGTGGTATGGTCGGTCACATCCTGGTGAACTGCCCTGAAAAGAATCAAGGGAAACGGCCAATTGTTTCACAACCAGCTGTTATCCCCAAGTCACCACCAGTGAAACAGCCCAAGAGTCCAAAATTAAATGTGGTGAAACCACTAGTGAAACCTATGGTGAAGCCAAAGACCACATCTGAGGCTAAACCATCTATTCTAAAAAGGGAAAAACTATCTGCTAAACCATGTGCCTCTACCTCTGGTAATGCACCAACTGGTGAGAAACCTGTGGTGAAACTCTCCAAACCACAGAAGAGAAGAAGGAACAAGAGATTGAGAAAGCTGGAACAGCTGGCTAGAATTTAATCAGGTGAAGCTTCTACTAGTCCACCTGCTGTTGTTGAATGCAAGCCTACTGTTCCAGTAAAGAAAAAGAAGAGGTACTGGAACAAGAAATATAAAAGTTCTCAATCTTCTGATCCCAAGTCTTCTAAAGAGACACCCATTTTTGACAGTCACGACTGTGAATTGATCGAGGTTGTTTATTTTGAGAAAGATGGACGACCCAAGACCACTATGGCTTGGGTCTCCAAATCTAACTAATCTGTTTGTGACTCGTGCAGGGACATCCGAAGGATACTATCTCTAATTGTTGGTATGTACATAGTGGATGCTCCCGGCACATGACAGGTAACATGGCCATGCTTCAAGATGTCAAACCATTCAGAGGCGGCTATATGGCCTTTGCAGGAGAGAAAGGCGGTAGTATCACGTGTCAAGGCGTGGTTTCGAATTGATGTGTTAGCTTCGACAACGTCAACTACTGCGAGCAGCTGAAGCATAACTTGTTGAGAGTCTCTCAGATGTGCGACAAAGAGTACTCGGTTATGTTTGATAAGTCTGAATGCTTGATTCTCAAGTCTGGTTTTGAGGTTCCTGAAGACTGGATTCTGATGAGAGCACCAACAACAAACGATACCTATCAGATCGATATGAGCATGGCGACAACCACCTCATCAGTTGCTACTTGTTTGGTTACAAAAGCGACAGAGCTTGACTCATTCTTGTGGCATAGGAAACTCGGACGCATTTCTTATCGTAAAATGAATCATCTTGTCCGAAACGGTTTAGTTACCGGGGTCCCTAAGCTGAGATTTGCCGTTGCAGATGATTCTATGACTTGTAAAAAGGCCAAACAGCAACGGAAGTCTCACAAGCCCAAGCTCCAAAACTCCATCGATACCCCTTTGGAACTCCTTCACATGGATTTGTTTGGACCATAAGTATCAGGAGTATTGGCGGTAAGTCATACTGTTTAGTTATAACTGATGATTTCTCACGTTTTTCTTGGGTGCATTTCTTATGTACAAAGGACGAGACAGATGAAACTCTTCAATACCTGATCTTGAGTTAGGAATCTTTATGCAAGTTGAAGGTTAGAAGAATAAGGTGTGATAACGGAACTGAGTTAAAGAATAATTTGATGGAGCTTTTCTGTCTCAAGAAGGGTATCCGTCATGAATTTTGTGCCCCGAACACACCTCAGCAGAACGGAGTTGCAGAAAGGAAGAACAAGGCTCTTATTGAAACTGCACGGACAATGCTGTCAGATGCTAAGCTTCCTGTCACTTTCTGGGTAGAAGCGGTCAACACAACTTGTCACGTTTTGAATAGAGTCCTGGTGGTTAAAAGGCACAACAAAACTTTCTATGAGCTGATCAACAATCGACCTCTCGATCTTGACTACCTAGTACCATTTGGTAGTCCCTGTTCCTTATTGCTACAATACAAGGATCGCAAATCTAAATTTCATGCAAAAGCAGTGGAAGGCATCTTCTTAGGATATGTTGCAAATTCACCATGCAAGAGAGTGTACAATATAGTAACTCGTACTGTCGAAGAATGGTTCAAAGTGGATTGAAGCAAACACATCATTCCACCAGAACCAACAGGTCCAGCTTGGGGTTTTGATTATGATGTGCTATTCAAGTCTTTCAACCTTCCTGATCTATCTACCGATGATGCCGCAAATGTGTACGATTTCTTTAATGGCGGTGATTACTCAAATTTCTCCACTCGTGCCACTGTACCCATTATAACTCCCGATTCCAATGCTGCATCTGCATCTGAATCTGGAACTCATGATAGTGATGACATTGAAGTTGTCAATGTTGATGGAGATGACGCTCTAGCTGATCCTAACATTCATGTAGGAAATGAAGCTCCAGCTGATCCAATCAACATTGAATCTTCTTCTTCTGGAACACAGGATATGGGGGAGTTGAGCACGACTCTAGACACAAATCTCTAGGAACAGCATGTACCAGAGACGAGAGTGGATAAGAATCATCCAATTGAAAACATTATTGGTGATCCTCATGCCGGTGTTCAAACTCGTTTCAAGACCATAGCTGAGAACACCAGTCTGTACGCTGAGATACTTGACACTGGTATCATGGAAACATGTTTGCATGCTGCATTCCTATCCCAATTAGAGCCAAAGAATGTGAAAGAGGCTCTCGTTGACAACTGCTTGATTGAGGCAATGCAAGATGAACTGCCTCAATTCCAAAAGTTGCATGTGCGGGATTTAGTTGACTTACCAAGAGGCGTACAACCAATTGGAACCAGATGGGTGTTCAAATGCAAAACGGATGATCGACACGTCGTAGTGAAAAATAAAGCAAGGTTGGTTGTTCAAGGTTTTTACCAACAAGAGGGCTTGGATTACACAGAAGTATATGCCCCAGTTGCTAGACTTGAGGCCATTCGACTGTTTCTCGCTTATGCCTCCTTTGTCGGCTTCAAGGTCTACCAACTTGATGTGAAAAGTGTTTTCCTATACGAAAAAGTTCATGAAGAGGTCTATGTAACTCAACCACCCGGTTTTGAAGATCCGCATAATATTGATAAAGTGTACAAGCTGAATAAAGCACTTTATGGTCTTCATCAAGCACCGCGGGCATGGTATGAGACTTTGTCAAAACATTTACTGTCCAATGGTTTCGATCGTGGACAAATTGACTCGACCCTCTTCATACAGAAAGCAGAAGGTGATATTCTTTCTGTGCAAGTGTATGTGGACGACATTATCTTTGGGTCTACAAATGAAGAGATGTGTAGGGAATTCGAAAGGGTGATGAAGTCCAAGTTTGAAATGAGCAACATGGGTGAATTATCATTTTTATTGGGTCTGCAAGTCAGTCAAAGGGAGGATGGCATTTATCTACATCAAACTAAGTATGTACAGGAAATTTTGTCAAAATACAAGATGAATGATTGTAGTACTTATGGCACACCAATCCAGTCAATCACGGTTTGCAACCAGATAAAGATGGAAAGGATGTAGACTGTAAATTGTACCGTGGGATGATCAGATCTCTTATGTATCTCACAGCTTCAAGGCCCGACATAATGTTTGTTGTATACTTGTGCTCAAGGTTTCAGTCACAACCGAAGGAGTCCCATCTGATAGCTGTTAAGAGGATCTTCAGATACTTGAAGGGGAAACCCAGATTGGGTCTTTGGTACTCAAAGCAGCAGTCATTTGACCTTAAAGCCTATACTGATTCAGACTATGGCGTTTGTAACCTTGATAGAAAATCAACTTCAGGTGGATGTCAATTCTTGGGAGACGGGATGGTTTCCTGGCAGTGCCAGAAGCAGTCAACGGTTTCTGTCTCAACATGTGAAGCAGAGTACATTGCTGCGGCGAGCGGTTGTTCTCAGATATTGTGGATTCACCAACAATTGAGAGACTACGGCTTAAACTTCACTAGAACTCCACTGTTCATTGACAACAATGCCACTGTGTCCATCACAAACAACCCGGTGAAATATTCCAAAACTAAACATATTGAAATTCGCCATCATTTCATCCGTGACTGTGCTGAAAAGCATCTCATTGAACTTGTAAAGGTTCACACGGATGACAACTTTGCTGACCTTTTCACTAAGGCGTTTGATCGCACACGTTTTGAACATCTCGTCAACATGATAGGAATGTTCAATCCTGAGTGAAAACTTGTTTTCAAAAATCAAAACTTTTTCTTGGAAGTTAACTTTTATTTTTTAAGTTTGTACAGTTTGTATTTCTTTCAAATCATTTCAGAAAAAATATAAAACCAAGAAAATTTCAAAGTCAATTGAAGAAAAGAGGAAATGATAGCACATCAATAATGATCTAAACTTCTTAGATTACACATATGGAAATGATTGCATCATGCTTACTTGTGTAATTATATTATTTGATTTGTTAATCTGCATATTTACAAGTACTTTGAATTGTCAGTAGTCTATAAGCGTCTTTGAATCATTAGTAGTGTGGAAATTAAATCAATACTACAACTGTGATTTGAACCCATGTTTGCAAGTGTGTGTGTAAAAGAATGCAAAAGATCACTATCAGATAAAGGATGTAAGATTTTGGCAAGTATTTTCTTCTGAGACCTGTTTCGGGTTAGGTCGTTAGCACAATTACTGCGGTTCATCTCACTGCCCATACTCACAAGTATGCAATGAGAGACTGAATCAAGATATGTCTTGACATCAACCGTTGAGCATATATTCACCATTGAATCACTCCTGATTCATTGAAATCAATTCTAGATAAAAGTTGGATCCCCTTACCTAAATCCTCAGACACTATATTCATTATCCTGAATCAACATTCCGAAATTCACTGAAGAAATCATATGAAACCAAGACAAATGAATCGCTCGATTCTGAATCTTATGATTCCTGATAATCCTTATGGATTCTGTTTGATTTTTTCTGTGCTAATTGATGTAACTTCATTCTGAAAATTTAGAAAATCTTTGGAAAAATATTAGATGCCTTGAGTTAGTGCAAAGTTAAATTCATATAGCATAACTGTGGGGTACACGTTGTATACTTATAATTTTTAACTTAACACATCAACCGTTCAGCATATATTCACCATTGAATCACTCCTGATTTATTGAAATCAAATCCAGATAAAAGTTGGATCCCCTTACCTAAATCCTCAGACACCATATTCATTATCCAGAATCAACATTCCGAAATTCACTGAAGAAAACATATGAAACCAAGACAAATGAATCGCTCGATTCTGAATCTTATGATTCCTGATAATCCTTATAAATTATGTTTGATTTTTTCTGTGCTAATTGATTGTAACTTCATTCTGGAAATTTAGAAAATCTTTGGGAAAATCTTAGATGCCTTGAGTTAGTGCAAAGTTAAATTCATATAGCATAACTGTGGGGCACACGTTGTATACTTATAATTTTTACCTTAACACACAAGAACATGATACTAAGATCCTTATGGTTTCAAGTCTTATAATATTGCCAACTTGATTTACTTGTTTATATTGCTTATTACGTATGAATAAGTAGTAATCCATGACATGATCCCATATTCTTTGATGTTTATTGTATCATGTTTGCTTCTAAATAGCCTGATATGATCCTCTGCTCATGATTTGGAACAAAAAGAGATTGTATGTATATACTTGTATATCTCAATTTAGAAAAGATCAAAAAGATTTTTATTTCATGTACAGTTGAATCATTATCAAAAATGCCAAAAAGATTTTAAGTTTGTTTACAGTTCAATTCTAATAAAAAAAATGCCAAAAATATTTGTGTTTAACTTCCTTGAATTGTTTTTGAAACCTCATGATTGAATGTTCTTATCCAGTTCGTTATTTGACTTGACAATATTCATAATTTGAGTTGAAACTTGTGAAACACAAGGGTTTCTGCGTACTTGTCAAGTGCGCAGGAATTAAACCTTGCGTGCTTGTAAGTACGCAAGACTTAAGTCATGCGTAGTTGCTAAGTACGCAAGAGTTAAGTCGTGTGCACTTGTTAAGTACGCAAGACCCAAATGTGTTGGGTATATATACAGGACTTAGAACTTTTTCTGAGTTTCATCTCATTTCAAACGTTTGCACTGTTGTATACCCTGATCATTTTTTTTCTCAAAAAACTTCGTGTGTTCCTGAACGATTTTTCGTCCCAATTTTAGTTTCAACATCATCTAACTAACACTTGGTGTGAATTTCAGAGCATTTCATCCGTTAAATCTTGAGTTTTGGACCCATTAGTGAACTTAAAAAAAACTAGGGTTTTGGACTCTGATTTTTGAAAAATTTTGGTTGTTTTTATGTTACATTATGACCTAAAACATGTTTAAAATCATTAACTCGATCATCACATAATCGTCCTTGACACTCTTGGATTTTGATTTCGACCTCTGGTTTGACCGTGGGTTCACGTGGGACTAGGGTTAGGTCAAAATGACCGGGTTTTAGCACAATTTTGGTGTTGGGTTAGGTTCCATTGGTCTTAAACAAGTTTTTCGACTAAGTGGTAACCAAAATTATCATTAAAATTCACATTCTCAGATTTTTGGTTTTTGAAAAATGTCTACGTAGAGGGCTGCGCACTTAATAAGTACGCAAGAATTAGTTCATGCATACTTACTAAGTACGCAAAGCCAACATCCTGCGCACTTAATAAGTACGCAGGAAGTGCCTTTATGAAATTTTCTAAGTCTGAAATTTCTGACTTTGCGAATGTGCTATACTTGGTCATGTTTGTTCAATTCCAATGAATCTTCTTGTTCTTATTGTGTTTATTGTATGTTTTTGCAGTGATGGCTCGTGCTTTTACCTGCAAATTCAATCTTCTGGCTTTAACACATCCGGAATGGAAGGTTGCTGCACTTAAGTATAGAGAGATAATTGATTTCTTGAATCGTTCAAAGATCAGCTATGCTATCTCTGCAGATCCTATCGTATCAAGACCGTACCTGGAACAGTTCTGGGACATAGCAGATTGGGCTACTGTGGCGGGTCATGAGATTGCTATATCTGAAGACACAATCAGGAGAGTCTTACAGTTCCGAGATCTTGCCACCGACCCAGTTTCCTATCCTGATTACTTTGTGGATGGGTGCTGGAGGCAACGAATGGGGTATGTCGGTGTGCGAGATTATGCATCGTACAAGAAGATATGGCTGCTAGATCAGTGGAGGTACTTTGCCCACATCATGATCATGTGCATCTCTTCAAGGAAAGCAGGGAATGATGCCATGGGTCATGATCTGGCGGCTGTTATGGTTGGTTTGTCTCTTAACAAGGGCTATAACTTCTCCAAATACATCTAGAAAGCCTTAACTGATCAGATCAATACGGTGGAGAGATTTAGGTTCTTGTTATACCCCAGATTTGTGCAACTTTTGATTAATGATGCGTTGCCAAATCTACCAGCTATTAAGGAGAGACTGCAAGTGAAGAGGGTGGCCAAGAGAGTCTTTTCACAATTTCTAACGCCAGGCAGTGTAGAACCTACCCCTGAGCATACTCCTCTCTTCGGCCACCTAATCAATGAAGCATATGTTGCACCTGTAGATCTGAGATGGTATAGCCCCAAGTCAGAGCCTGAACTCAGTGAACATTCTAACGAGCAAGGAGTGGAGGAAGTTGAAGGTGATGATGATTCTGAAGAAGAGGGAGACGAAGAAGAAGGAAATGGTGGTGCTGAAGAATCCGACTAAGAGGCAACCGAGTCCGATTCATCTGATTATGATGATGCACCGTCACAATCACACCCAAGAAGAACGAAAAAGGTGACCTTTCCCGAGTCGTCTTCTAAGAGAAAGAGACAAGAAAGTACAAGCAGTGAGTACGAACCCGACTCTGATTCAGATGCTGCTATACAAAGACGAAGACGAGAAAGCATTAACAAGCGTCAGGGGGATAGGCACTTCCAGGCTATCCTTAGTGAAGTAGAATCCAATGCTCAGCGGCATGCAACATCAACGGCTACGAGTACCGATTCCACTTCTAGTTCACCTTCACAATAGCTTTACCGGCGACAAAGGAGGAGGCCACGTGTAACCGTTGAAGTGGCTGCAACTTCTATCACAAAGGAGGTTCCTGTGATAGTTTCCTCCCTCTACAATCTGTCCATGTGGCAGTGATGACTCCAATTCTTACTGAGTCTGTCACCATCACCCAACCACCATTCAAACAACCACCATCCCTACCTCAATCCCCACAACCACCCTTCAACACATCAGTGAACCATTTCCTGAGTTTGACTTTACTCAAGGATTTGACTTTGATGAAATCTTCACCTTCCCTACTCATACAGCCGAAGCATCTTCTTCTAGGGGTCCTAATCCTCGAGATGTTAGGATCTCTACATTAGAGACTCAAGTAGCTGGTTTGTTTGAAACGGTACGAAAATCAAGAGAGGAGTCTGATAAGCAACAAGGTCAGATTAACTCTCTGGTTGATGAAGTAGTTGATGAAATAGCAGGCGGCTGATGAGAAGCAGCGTCAGGAACACGATGTAATGGTTAAATTGATCTGCGATATGGCCAAGACGCTTGCTGATCAGGGGGAGAGATTGAAGGAGTTTTTGGAGAAGCAGCCACCGAAGCCTAGCAGTGAAGAAGCTTGTCACCTAGTGGATCTGACTAAGGGTGACGACCAGAACAAGGATCCTGAAGCCTGGCCAAGTGGAAGTGAGCAGCAATCGTCAGCATTAGCGATTGTTCCCATTTCTGCCGTGCCTATGGCTGAGGGGGAGTCTACTCGGAGCGAAGGTGGAGGTGATGCTTCGGGTCGTGACAAAGGAAAGTCTCCGGCTGACGTACTTAAAGATCTATCTGATGATGTGATCCTATTGCTAGAGCCAGACTATTCCAAAGAAGCACAGATCGATGCTCTCAGCAATCTGGAAGAGGGAGAGATCGACTCTGGTGATGACTAGGATGAGGAGGATGAGGATGTGGTGATAGAATTTCCCAAATGTGACGGTGAAGGAGAATATGAGTTTGAGGATGGAGAGATATTCGAAGCCCCAGCCTTTGAAACTAACCTTGACACAGGTTCAGTCGAGCCCGAAAGTACTGCTGAGGCGTCGACTGAAGCCTCTCCTACTGACCCTAAACCTGTGGATCCAGAGGCGTGGAAAAGCAAATATCCGCCTGGATGGTTTCCAAAGGATCAAGCTCCAGTCTGGCAGAAGACATCCATCATAGACAAACATGGAGCTACAGGTATGATCTTAGCTGTAAGGTTTGACGACGACAAGAAGCTGTTCGCTATTAAGCGAGCTGGGGGGGTTCAATACTTGAAACCAACCAGTGAAGCTTTCAGCTCCTTGCCCAAGTACAACCTGGTGAATCTCACAAACCAAGAGCTGCTAAGTAATTCAAAGCACGTGGAGGCGATGGGTTTGTGGCAGACACTATAGAGCGAGGGAAGATCAGGCAAATTTGAAGTGTTTAAGTCTTAAGTGCCCAAGAGAGTCAGGGATAAGAACGTCAGACATCCCGTGACTCACAGAAGCTTAAAGAAATTGGTATACAAACCAGTGCTGTGTGAAACCAGGATTCCCCTGAGCAAGTTATCTCAGGATATCCTCGGTAACATGTGGTACTGGTACGTAGATCCAAAAACGGGCGAGGCGGTGGCGATTGGAAAAGTTAGGTCCGACAGTGGAAGCTTAGTGCCAAGAGAACTGATCAGAGTGTTTGATGAGATCAACTTCATCAACTTCTATGTGAAAGATCTGGAGGTGCTAGTGGACAAATATTGTGTGTACACGGACGAGTGAACAAAGCTTCTAGCATCAAAATACAACAAGGTGGTCAAGTTCTGTTTGGACTACAAAAGGAAGATGGAAGCTAAAGCTGGGGAGCCGTGAAGACCGAAGACAATCCAGAGCTGTTGTCAAGGGGGAGTTTGTTGAAGCACTTTTGTGTGACAAACACTCTGGATACTGTCTTAGATTTTTTACTAGTCTTTATGTATTTGTATTTTAGTATTTTTATGTATTGATTATCGAGTTATAATCACTTATGTATGTAATTAGTTTGTCTGTTTCTGTTAAGTGTTATGCGCACTTAGTAAGTGCGCATGATGTATATCCTACGTACTTAGCAAGTACGCAAGAACAAGTCTGCGTACTTGCTAAGTACGCAGGAACAATAGTCCTGCGCACTTGATAAGTACGCAGGAACCAGGTCTAGTATAAATAGCAGGTCTTGGCAGAAGTTATGTATGCATTCATTCTGTAACCGACTGTGATTATCAATAGACGAAGTTTGAAGTATTTCGTGTTGTTGTTGTCGTTGGTTTACTTTGTGTTGCTTGATACTCCAACTAGTCATGGGTATTCCGCACCCGGTTCGACTAGTCACACACTCGCACGTAACGATCTGAGACACCCGGGGACCTACAGGAATCAGCAGAGGCCACCATAGGTACATAGGACCATCGATTATGGATCTCCACATTTCATATTCTTGGTAACAGAAGAAACTTTCCATTCTATTTTTTCACATATCATAATCTTCTCTAGACACCAGTCTTGGTGGTCTGTGAAGGCTTCTAGTATCATCATATCCAGTATTTTGTGCCATACTTTGGATAGATGTTTTGAGCAGCAAAGAGATGACAGTAACAGAACCAGAGAGTGATTAAACAAGTGTGAGTTTGTTTAATCTGAGAGCCAAAGCTCTGATATCACTTGTAGGATCGAATTTTACAATATGGTTCTGTTTAGTTGAGATTGGCGAAAACAATCATAACTATGCAATGCAACAAGAAACAATGATAATAATGATAAATGCATATTATATTAATCTTCAAAGTTTACAAGTTATAGAGAAAACTCTAAGGAAGAACTCACAAACAATGAAGAGTTACAATACATATAAAGGAACTTAGAATCAAGATAGACCCTTGATTCTAAGGATCAGATCAAACACAAACCGTTGATCTTTTTCAGACGAAATGCTATGCTACTATTGGGTACAGACAAAAATACAACTGCAACATAAAACAAACGTTGAAACATGCTCTGAGGTCTTCTGCAGGTCTGCTTAGTTGTGAGAGCATTATCTTCTGCACTAATAACATTCCTTCTGCTAATAGTACTGTCAGTTGTGGCAGCAAGGACTGTTAGTAGCAAAGTCAATGTTGCTGAAGATATGCCCATCAGCAGCACAAGTGTTAGATGTTGCTGATAAGCCTATCAGCAGCAACTTTGAACTTCAGCAGATAAGGCTATTCGCAGCATAGTTGGATGTCAGCAGCAAGGATTAACTATCCACAGCAACTTCATCAGTAACAAAATTGTGGAGTCCGCAGTATTTACACTTGGTGAATTTTGTAGTCATTAGTCTTTATCTTTACAGGAAACGATGAAGAAAAAAAATGAGATAGACGATGTTGGGGTGGTGAAATGAGTGAAAATCACCCTACTGATCATGGATGAATGCATTATCGATCTGGGAGTGGTTGCAGTGTTTCTAGGTTGTGAAGACAGCACAAGAAAGCCTCCATGTCAAATGCCATTGAGATACTTCTCGCACTACTTGAAACCAACTCACTACTGCTAGACATCGTATCGAGTAGAAATAAAAAAACTCATTTAGTGATCATAGATGGTGCCAGTGAAGATGAAAATCTATATTAGAGACTGGATCTAGCTGGAAATCTCTTCTTCAAATGATAACTGTGATCACCCTTAGAAACTGGATTGAGTGGTTCTCCAGACTAAATTCTAAACCAGACTGTCGTTAGTCTCGCCACAGGAAGGGAAGATCCCTGTGATTACCCTTCGACATGAGAGTAAGTATTTGATTGGAGATAATTAGGGTTTACAAGCGAGAGATAAAGTATATTGAGTTTAGAGAGAAAATAGAATAAATTTACCTCATTGCTTACTTTCCTTTTATACCATATGCTGGTACCTATTGTTTTCTAAGGCCGTAGGCCTCGTTATTAATATTTTAAAAACCGGTTTTAAATTGTACTGGATTAAGCTCAGAAATGGTTCAACCGGTTCTATCGGGTTATACCGGATGGTTCAACCGGGGTGACTAGTAAACTTATAATTTCATAAAAATACAACTCTAACTCAAAAAATAATTCAAAAATACATGATTCCATGATAAAAATTAATCCAAAAGTTAATCCATAATCAAAAGATAATCCAAAAGCACTCAATTTTTCAATAAAGTTTTTTTTATATAAAAGTGTATAACTATTTATGTAATTGGAGTGTTGAATGTATTAATTTTATGATTGCTTAAAAGATAAAAATTCACTATCATCGTCATCCTCATTAACAAGAGCATAACTATTTTCGTTTCTTACAATATTAAATAAGAAGTTTTATCGCTTAAATGTTTTTAACGACAACCAGAATGATGATGGTTAAACATAGTTTTTACATGGACTGCTATTTTCTAAAGAGGAGCATATCAATTATTATTTTTTTCTAAACTGGGTTATAGGTAAGGTAATTGATCAACAAGCCTTTTGTTTGTGACTTTGTGTGTATCACGGCAAACAATTTTTATTTTTTTTAAGTTTAAACATAAAATTTTACTTGTAACTAAAACCGGTACAACGATATAACCCGATATTACTGGTAATACCTACGGTTCAACTAACATACCGTTTTTCAATTTACCGGGTTAAACTTACCGGGTTAGTAGCCGAGACCCGGTTTAACCAGTATTACCGGCCGATTTGAACCGTTCTTTAAAACATTGCCCATTATCAAAACTGCTTTCTCATTTCTCATTGATGGTCATGTAATTATTCCTTTTGTACCCTTTGCCACGTCAACAAAGTAGTTATTGACTAAATCCCACACAATCCTGACTCTATGGTCAAGATACCCTTTATGCCCCCCCTAATTACAGATTAGATAGTATATCTCTTCAGTTCACAATTCTGTGTGATCATAACCTTATGTAGTTTAATACCTAATAAGCTAGTTATAACAAGTATGTTTAACCATTTTGACATATGCCCTCATTTTGTAAATTTCGTACACCTACTATGACAATTCCAACGGACAACTTCAATTTTCATTGTAAACCATATTGATATGTGCACCTGATGGGTCCATAGAGTCACAATCTGCACTAATAATGTTACCTATTATCAGCTTAACACCAAGGATATATCATGACTCAAATATTGCAACCTACCATTGATCTCGTAAGGTTGTTTGATCTTTTTAATCCATCGTGAATTTTGAGAAGAAACCAGTCCGCTAAACTATCAATGTTTTGTGGTGAGGGTTAATAATATAGAGGAAAGTTCATTTCAGAACAATGAAATTCTGCAAGAACATAGGGAACAAACTCAAATCCTTTTATTTTTTTTTTCCATGGTAAATTTTTTTAATTTTTTTTTAAATTTTATACTTCTTATATACAAATATGCATGTCTATGCACATATTAAAGTAGTTTTTTCATGTGTTTTTATATATTTAAAATTTTCCTATGCATGTGTAGATAAAAAAAACTACACATGAATTACATATGTGTAGGGGATGTATATAAACGAAATTTATTCATATTTTTTTGTTTGAATTTTATAAAAAACGTATAAACATTACTTTTATATAATTTTCTTATATTTTAAAACTTTTCAAAATTTTAAAAGTAAATAATTTGTGTCGTGTTCTCGCGATATTTATTATTTTGAATTAAAACCCTCCCCAATATATTTCTTATGTATGATGATTCTAATCACATCACACCCTCGACCGGTTCTAATTGTTTTTTTTTCTTTTTATTATTTTCTATTCAAACAGTGAGTAACTTCATACCTCATAAAAAACCATCCTTCTAACAATGATTCTAAGAGCATAAAGTTAAATTGTTAATATTACTTGTTAGTATATATTTATAAACAAATAATAAAATCCATGATTCATAAAATGTTTCCAAAATACATACGTCAGCAAAAGAATATTTCAAGAATGTGAAAAAAGTAAAATATTAGATTTTGGAATGAAAAATCGACTTGATGGCGGCCAATGTCTTAATCATAGAATGAGATAAAACAAGAAAGCAAAAGGATGTGTTTAAAAGAATTAATTAGCATAGCCGGCTGAAATTAACTCTACCTCAACTTGATATTTTCAACAAAACTAGAAACTGAGATTATATCCGGTTTTGCTCCACCTTAAGCTCTAGGTTTTTTTTTATGATTTTATATGTTTTTTTTGTAAAATTTCAATTGAGAACTTAACAACCAAATCGGATTATACAAGTATAAAATAATGCAATAAAAAGTTACCAAAATACAAGAAAATGAGCTCATTTTTTTGAGCAAGTTACTAGAGCCATATCAAGTCGATTTTTTATACGAGCAATCTACTTTCACCTCAAACTCGATTCTAACATTTGTAGAACCAACAAGTTCGAGTCGAATCAGCTTTATTTTTCAACCAACAAATCTATACAAGTATGAAACAAAGTGCAAGTGATGAGCTATTAAGTTAATAATAACCTCTTAAACCCAACAACTATAGATTTTTTTTTTATTTAAGAGTAACTTTTTTACACCAAATATTGCCTAATTGTACTTACATGAATTTGAACCTATATATTTTTTCAAGGGCAAATACCATACCACAAAATCACTAAGTAATAAGTAACTATAGTATAAATAAGTTACATTATTAAAAAACAAATAATAATTAAAAACTGCAAATTGCTCACTCCCTCAACCTCACCTTTCAACCCTCCAAGATCTGGCCCCATGATTTCAGCAAGAGATATGAACATGTGTTCATCACTTGCTTAGCAAATAACACAATCGGAGGTTTCATCTTGACCAACTTTAGAAGAATATGGCATGGCTTGATGATTATGCTGATAATATGGTTGCTGCTGTTGTTGGTAATTGTAATAAGGGTATGCCTGATGATGAAGATGTTGTTGATAAGCAGCAGCATATGCTGCTTTCAAAGCTGCTTCTGCTTTCTTTTTCTCATCTTCTTTCTTCTTCTCATCCGCTTTCTTCTTCTCATCTTCTTTCTTTTTATCATCGTCCTTCTTTTTATCATCTTCTTTCTTCTTCTCCGGCGGACCGACCGATACGATCTCGGTATGACAAATCTTCCTCAGTTTTGACACAATTGTCACCGGATCCACATCCCCTGTTACCGTCAGTTTCTTGTCTTTCATGTCCATAGCTATTGAATCCACCCCTGTTTTTTAAATTTGACCAAATTACATGAAAGTTATAATCTTTATCTTATCTGGATCTGGGTTTGCTTTATTTTTGAAAACTATGATGACCCATATGAATTAAATAACTTGATTTTGCAGTACCTGAGAGACTGGAGACGTTTTTCATGGCCTTTTGCTTCACTCTCTCATCCAAGATTTCCAATTTCAACACAACTTTCTGCAAGAATTTGAAGAAATTAAGAAAATTTAACGAAACCCATATTAATATTTCACATACGAAACATACCATCATGTTTTCTTTGTCTTGAAATTGAAGAGATGTGTGTGAGAATAGAACAAGGATATGGTTTACAAAGCTTGGGGAATTGTGATATATAAAGAGGGAGGGTGTTAAACCGGGTCAAGTGAACCGGAGGAGTCAGGTTTGGCTGAGTCAACTTGTAAGATTTTGAAGTCAAGATTGTAAATAGTGGTGGGGAGGGGTCCCAGGTTTGAAAAAAAATGAATGACGTGGGGTTTTAAGATAATGATTCCAGTACGGCGGAGAAGGCCTAGCCGACGGTTTTGACGACGTGATGGGTGAGACGAGCCTTCGTGGAAGCAACGACAATAATTGAGTTTTGGCCTTTACGATGGTAAGTGGCTTTTGTCCACCTGTTAACTCTTTAGTTTGGGCTAATGGTTTCTGATAGGTGTTGGGAACATTTTGGGCCACAAATTTGCTGTACAAGGAAACCTGAGAAAGTGAGAAACCACACATCGAAAACTAGATTTCTTGATTAGTCAATTTTACAATTTATGTCCGTATTTATAACTAAACAACTTAATGACCAAACAACCCTAATCTGACTTGATTAAGAAACTAAATCATCCTAAATCTCTGCTTACCAAATACCAATTAAAACACCATACCATAAACTAAAAAATAACCCTAAACAAATAAACTAAACCTACTTCAACTTTGACCGACCCAAACATTGACTCATGACTCATTCATGAGTTTGGGTTTAGTATAAATGGGCTCGGGTTGAACCTGCGAACCCGTTTAGCTAAACGGGTCGTGTTCATGTCAACCCATCAGGTTCACGGGTTGACCCATTTAACCTATTTATTTTGTAATGTGTTTTATTGTGCATTGTCTGAAGCATGAAGCATTACATTACATATGATTTCTATCGTAAGCTAGCTAATTTTGTTGTAATTACACCTTCAACTATAACTGCATTTTTAAGCAGACATTAACAACATTTCACGTTGGACACATCAAATACCAATATCTTTGCCATATGTTTGGTAGATAACGGATATAAGTTGCTCTCACCGTTTTAGTTTAGTGACTGGTTTAACAAAATTAGTTAACCTTTGTAGTAAAACAATGACTTAAACGTATTGCAAATTTTATAAAAAAAGAGGCATTGATGGGATAAGGTCGGAAGTAAATACTTCACTTCTACTAGGTTTTAGTAACAAGGTATAAACTTCTACAAAAGTTATTATTTTCAGTCTTCTCCCACAACACCTCTCTCTATTAGAAAAAAATGCATTAAAAATAAGCATTGTAATCTACCAATGTTGCATTATATTCTTAGTGACAGTGGTTAAATTAAGCCCAAAAAACAACTCATGATGTTGCCAACCTATCACAAGCAAGAACGTATGAACACTAACATGTTATAAAGTGTGGAAACGTAAGATGGTTGGCAGGGCCGGTCCCGAGAAACGGGCCCTATGATATAAACTCAATAATCATATATTAAAAAAACATAATACGGGCTTATATATATAGATTTTTTTAAAAAAAATTAGGCTTATATATACATATTTTTTTATTTTTTGGTTTTCAGTTCACATTTATAAACAATTGGGCTTATATATATATATATGTTTAAAAAAACAGATTTCTAAGTGAGCCTTTTTTAATTCTAAGTGGGTTGATACGATAAATGGATAATTCAAGTTAGGTTTTTTATAAATATATAAAATATATATATAATTTAAAAACTACAGGGCCCTTAAGAGACCTGGCCCCGGACAGTCGCCCTCCCTGCCTGATGGTTGGATTGGATTCTTGTCATTGTTTTAATGGTGACAAAGAGCAATGTAGGGCAAGTGGGGAAGTTACATAGTTTTGAGCAGTTGTAGAGTCTTGGGAAAGAAAATACAGCAAGAGACCTCACTAACAAGTCCTCTCTTCTTGATCCATACTTCATGCATTTTAACCACAATTCTCATCATTTCATCATGTCAATGAGCAACTTAAACATCTTGTGATCACAACCGAAGTAGGGTTCAGTTTCATTAGTTGTATCTTCTAAGTTAATATCTCTTCAAACATTTGAATGATTTGTAATAATTTGCATGTGAATGTCAAGAAATTGTTCTGATGTGTTTAATTCTTGTGTCAATTGAAAGACATACAGTGAGGATCACATGATTGTGTAATTCTTCATTTAGTTGATGTAGTTAGGGAAACAAACAAAGGGTGTAGTTTTGCATCTAGAGTGCCTAAGATTAATTTGGAATTGAGATATTCTATGCCTTTGTACGTAGTTGACTAAATGTTTTTGTTACGTATTGAGTTGCACAATTTTATGATAAAACACGAAACCAGAAGTGATTACCTTTCGCCCATGTACAATCTCAAGTAACTTTTTGTTAACTTTTATAGACTTAATCTTCAAACCGATCCACAATCGATTTTACTTTTTATGATCATCTCTAATATTTGATGTCCATGTAATACTCGTGGATATAATACTCTGCTTACCCTATCTAGTATAAACAAACTCTTTTTATTTTCATTATCAGATCGTCACTAATTAAGTATTCAACCCCACTTTTCTACTCTAATATACGCTCTTGCAAGTTACAATCTGGGGCCACCAATTTTCTCTATAATGGAATTCACTCGAGATATTGCACAAAACGTGTGATCACAACCTTATTTTCATAGGAGTGGATGATCATATCCATGTTTTCATCGGAGTGGGCGATTACAACCCTATTTTTAAAATGGTGGATAATATCGACCTTTAGTTAACAATTGTGGGTGATCAAGATCCTATTTAGTTACATAACATATACCACCTATCACAAAACTGGCAACACGAAAATTGTTATTCTACTAAAACCAATGTTATTTAAGAATATAACACACGTACTAGTGGTATTATAACTTTATTACTATATCATATTCAATATAACAAAATTGTGAATCAGCATATAATATATATGGACTTGAAGAAGTAACTATTGGGAGTTTGTGGTAACTTTTAAAAATCAAAGTAAACGGAAAAACAAAACCACAAAACCAGTTTTGATCAAACACAAAATTATCCCATCGGGATTCCAGATGCAAGAACAAAAGAAACCGGGGAAGATGAAGAGAAATTAAAACTATTTAATTTCTTAACTTATATCTTGTTGGAATGTGTGGATAATTTGACTATCGATATCCACAACTATATAGAAACGAACGGTAGCCAATACGCAAGAATCACCAACGATCAACACAAATCGAAGCCTCGGCTTGGCTTTGTTCTTAGCTGAAAATCTCCAAAGGGAGAGGATAGTGGCAGCGATGATAGGTGATGGTGGCTATGGGTTTCTTCAATAATATTTGTAATTGATTAAATTATTTGATCCATATTTTTAATCTCAAATCCCAGGGAATACTCCATAAAATTATCCTTATCTATTGTAGGATCGAGATCTTCAAGAATATTGATTATATTCTTCAAATTGAAAGGCGGAACCAATCAATTTGAAGATCAACAACATAAATGAATGAATAACAAACATGTAAATCAAACGACGGATTTTATTTATGATTAAAGTTCGTTACAGAGAAGCAACTCAACAAACTTTTTAGTTGGTAGTTGCCTTCCAGAATAGTCCCTTGTTGAAGAAACACAAACTGGTAGAGCGAGATTGCCTTCTACTACGGAGGAACAAAATGTTCCTCCGGAGTAGATAGACTCTCTTGAGTACAAGTCTTGTACTCTTATCTTCATGTTCTTCTTTGATCCGGAGCATATGTAAACTATCTAGATTAAGTCTCTCTCCGAAGTATCTCTCTCTTCGAAGTAGACCTTCATCCGAAGCAGCCCTTATACTTTGTAGTTCTTTAGAGAGTTTCTCCGGAGTACTCACCTCTAGAGTAAACTACTCTTCCAGAGTAAGTCTTAGTGATTTGTGAACATTAGCCTTTGTGCTTGACTCTACGATTTCCCCCTAGGCTGATGCTTATCAAACTCACATAACTTCTTCTCAAGTTAGCTAGATCTTTTATATCTTGTTAACACTTCTGAGCATCAACCTCATCTCTTTGGTTGTGATCTATCTTCACACCCTCTGTGACAAAAATATCTTCAGAATATAGCCATCTAAGCTCACTTGCATCACATGATGGCTTCTTGATTTCCTCTTTCTACCACCAACTCCTTATAATTAGAATCAAAATACATCCTTGTGAAAGGTTGTAGTGATCCTCCGTTTCTTTCCATGGTCTCATTGTATTGTGGTAGAATAGTTCCGGGAGTCATAGACGCTTATCTTTGTCTTCAACTAGAGGCTTGATGAGAATAAGCAAACCTTTTAAGTCCTATATTCACAGTCGAATTCTTTAACGATTTGAAGTTTTCTCTTGCTTGCCTTCTGAGATAGTTTTCAAAATCATATCCTTTGGGCAGAATTGTGATCATATCTTGACAATATTTTAAGACCAGCAACCGGAAGTCTCATGATATCATGCCCATTTCTAAAGTATCGATTTCTACCTCTTGTTCTCCTGATGACATATAAGTCTTTGTAGCCATCATATCTGCAGCTTATAATTCATTCTCTTAGAGTCAATGTCAAAGGTTTTGACCATTCTTTGACTCTCATGATTTTCACTATCCTTAGGAGGTGAGCTTAGCTTCTTAAACCGTTGAGTTCTTTATTCTACATTTGCTTTCTATTGAGCATAAAATGTTGATGCAAAAGTGTTATCTCTTTAAAAGCCTCAACTTCTTTTGTACTTAAAAGCAGGTCTTCTACGAGCCTCTGATTCTTTCAGCTTAGCTTTAAAAGCTTCATTCTGAACATCATATCCACTCCTAAATAGATCATTGTTTGGCTTTGGATCTTTCTTCCTCTCAAAAACTTTAGGTGTAGGATCTTAAATATTACAAGAACACCACTCTTGAATAGAAAACATGTAGAGACATGTGTTGTGAACCACTCAAACAAACAAACTAAAAGATATATGAAAGTGTATAAATGGAATGATTTCATTGATAGATTATGATGAAGTCATCACATATTACTTCATACATACACACATAAAAGCTCATTGCCAACCCTAGATGAACTCTCCTTGGGTTGATGACTCACAAATAGAACACATACTTATGAAGATCATTTCATTCCCATGTTTCGATCGAAACATCAATTGATAAGCGTCAGATTCATTTTATCCCAATAATCTCTCCACTAGACTGATGCTATCAATTATGTCTGAATTTGTCATACATCTTCATGACACGACTGATAATCCAATGTCTTTTGTTGTAATTCTCCCCCTAAAGTGTAGACACTGATATCTTGTAGGCATAGATAAAGGCTTGAATTTCCAATTTAATCAGCATCAAATGACCGTCACATCAGGAAATGGCAATACTCTGAATAATGTAAACAAAAGTTTTCAAGTAATTCTCCCCTTATTATGAAGCATCATGTATACTCGTAGCCTAGATGAAGGATCTTAGTACCTAAAGATTTAGAATTAATGTTGTGTAAATAAGTGTCGGACAATCATCAGACAGTTGTATAATCCTTTGAATTTTTTTATTACTAACACAATATTTTGCAAAGAAACCTATACTTCACATGACCTAAACCAATAGCATTGACGCACTTAACACTCAGTAGCCCATGCCGCCATGCGTATTCCTTAAAAATTGGAGCATATCTTCAATTGTAATCGTGGCTCAGTAACACTCGGTAAACCAATAGCATTGATGCATTTAACACTCAGTAACACTCAGTAAAAAACATTTCGCTTTCATTGGCTGATACTTGTTTTCCCATATAATATATGTATCGGATCCTTGAGTGATACCGACTCACAGACACATTTAAAAAAATATATTACCAATAAAAAATCATAAACCATTGGCCCAAGTAAATTATACTAACCCACGTGTGACATGTTTAAGAAATGGTGACCCAATATTAAAACCCATCGGTGGAAACCAAGAAAAATCACTGGCCCATACTAAGTTCCAAATCTGTCGGCCTACTTGAATTTGTGAATGCAAATGCCGGTGCCACCATTTAAATTTCAAATCAGGAGTGGACTTCAAACAATTTAATACACCGGATCTCAAACATTATTACTAAACCACCATAGAAATCTCTTTTATTAAATTCGCAACTGATTGGTGGCCAATCAAATCAAAGCCACTGCCACCGGTTTTATTACTTATATTAAACTATCTCACAAGTAAATCAAAGGATGTAGTTTGTGCAGTTGTTTTTGCTACTCTTCTTAGTCCTTTGCAGCTTTTCATGTCATAGGTTCAAAACCCATGGCTAACAAACTTTTTTTTCTTTGTTTTTTTTGTGTTTATTTTCTTTTAATTATTCTTTTTAACTATTAAACGCAATGCGAAAGCATAGTACATTTTTAAATCTATGGTTCTATCTTCAAAACTGTTTGTCTCAAGTTTGTACGTTACTTTTATGTACTTAAGGATGTTAGTGGCAAGGACCAAAAAAAAAATCTTTTGTTTTTTTCTTTACTTTTTTAAATTTTCTTTCAGGGTTAAACGAGTAGCAATAACCTCATATGTTTTTACAAGTCCAAAACCCTTCTGACCCCTAGGCGAACTTAATAAGTTCGCTTAGTTTTTCAAGAGGCGAACTTCTAGACAAGTTTGCTTGAACAAGTTCGCCTGAACCGTCTGTCTTTTCAAATTCAAACCAGAAATCAAAAACTTTCAATCTGTGTTGAAATCAAGAAATAACCATTGTAAACCCATCGACTAGCACTACTAAGTCAATATCAATGAACAATTTCACGATTTAAAACTGGAATATCCACAATTTGGGCAAAAGCAATCTCGGGATGAAAACCGAGACAAAAACTTCGATTTTCTCTCAATTTAACGGATGAAAAACGATGAAAATACCTTTGTTAGATTCGCAATCCAATTTTGATTCAGAAGATACTGATTAACAACCCAACAACCACGTAATTTGAAATTTCAAAAAAATTTTGAACACCCGGACAAGTTCGCTTAATCGTGAAGAAGATGAAGTGAATAAGTTCGCCTGGACAAGCCTTATTCAGATTAAGTTCGCTTAATTAGGCGAACTTGTTAAGTTCGCTTAACAAGCCCTAGGCGAACATAATAAGTTCGCTTCACCAATTTCAGGCGAACATATTAAGTTCGCTTCACCAGAAGTAGGCGAACTTAATGCCTTCAACATTTCCCTTGATCAAAATTTTTACCAACTTTCAACCCGTCACTTCTTGAACTTCCGTCAGCAGCATGTATTTGATCCAATCCCGAACAATTTAATAAAAGATTAAAATTTTCATGGAAAATAAAAACAAAATCTTTTTGAATTTTATCTATACAAACGGAAACACATATTTTTGGATTTTTATCTGTACAAACGGAAACACGTATTTTTGAATTTTTATCTGTATAAATTGAAATCACATATTTTTGAATGAACATCATGAGTAAGAATATCATATCAGTATCCGAGTAATTCATCACACATTTTAGCAATAACCAAGGGTAGCCTAAGATATGAAACAATCCAACTTGTACTCTATGTATCTTTTTTAGTATTTATAAATCATTCAATTTAAATAATATTTGAAATGATACGCGATAAATTTCAAAGTAAATAAGATCATGTTATGAAATGCTCAATTATTTATACCGAATTTGTAATATAAAGCATGAATTCTTAAATTGGTCAATATTATATTATTTGAAACTATAAGCGTTTATTCTCCAAATTCATGTGATTTAGTACCATTTAAATGAAAAACATCGTGTACCCCACATATATGCCAAACATAAATATAATTTGCCCTATCTTCAAGACATATACAGTTTATTTTAAGATTAGATCAATTTTCAAGATGAAATTATCTCTATTAGCACAAGTATAGAAGCAGATCCCAAAGGATATAAGAATCATAATGATTCAGAATCAGAAGATTATAATGAATTGGTTGTATAATGTGAATCAACAGATTCAGGTATGAGGATCCAACTATTATCTGGAAACGTTTCAATGGAGTCAGACTAGA
The DNA here is from genome assembly GCA_023525975.1 of Smallanthus sonchifolius. Lineage (NCBI taxonomy): Eukaryota > Viridiplantae > Streptophyta > Magnoliopsida > Asterales > Asteraceae > Smallanthus > Smallanthus sonchifolius. Next base: position 39,566,818 of record CM042034.1, on the reverse strand, counting down.
TGATGTATCTAACTGATCCAAGGGAGAATATATATTTCAACAGATTTTGAAAGCATATCTTAGTTCAACAATACATTGCATGTTTTTCGGGGCATGGGCAATAATGTGAACTGAAATAGATTTGTGCTAAAGATATAATTCGATATTGGTCTCATGAAATTCTTTAAAACCATATATTCTTTATCTGATAATGATCTTTACACACACACCTAGACATATAATGGATTCAAATCACAGATGTAATCATATCATATTTAATTTTCACACTACTATTAGTTTCAAAACGCTTTTAGTCTATTGACAATTCAAGTTTCAAAACTCATACACAAATTTGAAAACAGATTACCAAGATTAGAGCATGCACAACTCTATCATTTCTCATTTATGCAGACTTTGAAATTTAGATCAAATCAACTTAGTTTAATCAATCATATATCAAAGGTCTACTAAGGTCGTGTGAAATGAACTAATCACTGATGTACTATCATTTCTTCTCTAACTTCAAATGATGTCTAATTTTATATTTTTCAATTTGTTTTGACTTTTATGAATTAAGTACTTTTTGACTGAAAATTTAAAATGCAGAAATATAATAAAGCAATAAAAGAAATTAAAAACAAAATTTTCCATGAAAATCTGATTTTGAAAAACTTTTATTTGGGATTGATCATACCTATCATTTTGATTAGAAATTCAAACCTGGTACGATCAAATACCTTGGTAAAAAAATCAGCAAAATTATCATTAGTGTGAACATTTACCAGCTCAATCAACCTTTTCTCTACACAATCACGAATAAAATGATATCTAATCTCAATGTGCATTGTTTTACTGTGCTTAACAAGATTATTAGTTATAGACATTGTAGCACTATTATCAATAAGCATAGGGGTTCCTGTGAAATTCAAACCGTAATCTCTTAATTGTTGTTGTATCCACAAGATCTGTGAACAACAACTTGCAGCAGCGATGTATTCTGCTTCGCATGTAAAAATTGAGACTGTGGCTTGATTTTTGCATTGCCAGGAAACAAGTCGATTACCCAAGAACTGGCAACCACCTATTGTAGATTTCCTGTACAAACAACAACCACCAAAATCAGAATCAGTATAAGCATTGAAATCAAAGTTAGAACCATGTGGATACCATAGTCCCAATCTTTGTTTTCCTTTCAAATAACGAAAGATTCTTTTTACAGCTATTAAGTGAGATTCTTTTGGTTTTGCCTGGAATCTGGAACAGATGCACACAGCGAACATTATATCTGGCCTTGAAGCGGTTAAGTACATGAGAGATCCAATCATTGCTCTGTAAAGTCGACAATCCACATCTTTTCCGTCCGGGTCAGAATTCATCTTATGATTGACCGGAATCGAAGTATCATATGGGGTACAGTCCTCCATCTTGAACCGGCTCAAGATGTCTTTGACATACTTGGACTGATGAATAAAGAAACCATCTTCCTTTTGATTTACTTGTAGACCTAAGAAAAACGATAACTCTCCCATAGCTGACATTTCAAACTTTGACTTCATTACACTCTCAAAATCTTTGCATAACCCTTCATTTGTTGAGCCAAAAATAATATCGTCCACATATATCTGCACCAGTAGGTAATCTCCCCCTGATTTCTTTATGAATAAGGTCGAGTCAATCTTGCCACGAACAAAATCATTTGCCAAAAGATGTGTAGACAACGTTTCATACCACGCGCGAGGAGCCTGATGAAGACTATAGAGGGCCTTATCAAGCTTGAAAACCCTATTCGGATTAAGTGGATTTTCAAACCCCGGAGGGTGGCAAACATAAACTTCCTCCTTGACCTTTCCATATAAAAACGCACTTTTCACATCTAATTGAAACACCTTAAAACCTTTATAAGAAGCAAAAGCTAGAAACAGCCGTATCGTTTCAAGCCTCGCAACAGGCGCATAAACCTCGGTGTAATCAATTCCTTCTTGTTGATTGAAGCCCTGGACAACTAATCTTTCCTTGTTTCTTACCACGACACCTCGATCGTCTTTCTTACATTTAAACACCCATTTAGTACCAATCGGATATACACCCTTCGGAAGATCTACAAGATTCCAAACCTTAAGTTTGTCAAACTGAGCAAGTTCTTCCTGCATAGCCTCTATCCAATTGTTATCATTTAAAGCCATTTTAACATTTTTGGGTTCAACCTGAGAAATAAAACATGAATGTGAGCAATCATCAAGAACACCAGAATCTTTAATACATGTATACAAACAAGTATTTTCAACAAGAGAACGTGTTTTCACTCCATCCTGCAAATTTCCGATTATATTTGTCACTGGATGATCTTTGAGTTCCTTGATGGAAGCGACCTCAAGAACCTGTAACACCTCAACATGATTTGTATAAGATTGATAAGATAAACCATGATTAATTGGAATTTCTGAGTCTATATTTGTAGGAATCTCCCCCGAATCCTGTGTCGAAGGTAATAAATCATCACCCAACAAAGGATCAGCAGAAGAATCTTGAAAAATAGCATTGTCTTCCTCACTCTCTAAATCTTGTGGTCCTGAACAAGAAGCAACATTAGGATCAGGAGCAGAAGTAGATGGAACTGATGAATTTGGAACTGTATTTGGTAGAAAGCCATTGTGCTGTGCATCCTGACATGACTCATAGAGAACAACAACTTCATCAGGAGAAATATCAGAAGGTAAATGAAAAGACTTGAATAAGGTTTCATAATCAAATGCCCAATCTGGTCCAATCGCCATTTGAGGTAAAGACCGATTTGAACAGTCAATATGGAACAATTCTTCAACTTGGCGCGTCTCTTTGTTAAAAACCCTCTTCGTAGTCGAATTAGCAACATACCCCAGAAAAATCCCTTCAATAGCCTTAGCACTGAATTTTGTTGGGACATCACGAACTTTCAACAGGGTGTAAGGATTACCAAAAGGTAGTAAATAATCCAAATTCGGATTTCGATTATTCAGCAACTCGTAGCAAGTCTTGTTGTGTCGCTTGACGGTCAAGACCCTGTTCAAAACGTGACACGCAGTATTCACAGCTTCAGCCCAAAAAGTAACTGGAAGCTTAGAATCTGCAAGCATCGTGCGTGTCGTTTCAACCAACGTCCTGTTCTTTCGTTCAGCAACACCGTTTTGTTGAGGAACATATGGCGCACTAAATTCATGATGATTTCCCTTTTGTAGACAGAATAAGCCCATCTTGCTATTCTTAAACTCACTGCCATTGTCACTCCTAATTCTTTTGACCTTCAGATTGAACAAATTCTCCAAACCCAGGATTAAGTATTGTACCAACTCAGTGGTTTCAGCTTTAGAAGAAAGAAACTTAACCCATGAAAATCTAGAGAAATCATACCAAACAGTACGATTTTCCACCAATGCTCCTGATACTAATCGGACCGAACAAATCCATATGCAGCAGCTCCAAAGGAGTTACGATAGAATTCTTCGATTTAGATTTGTGTGATTTCTTCCGTTGTTTCCCCTTCTTGCACTGAATACAATCATCAGGAACTGAGAATTTCATCTTCGGAATACCAAGAACCAGATCATTCTTAACAATATAGTTCATTTTTCGATAGTTGATGTGAGCTAGCTTCCTGTGCCACAAAATAGAATCTGATTCCGACGCCTTGGAGAGTAAACATTTAGGAATTGAATCCGTTGTAGTAGCGACACTCATGTCAAGGACATACGTGTCATTTCTCCTCGGGGCCTTCATGAGAATCCATTCGTCAGGAATAACAAAACCAGGTTTCAAGATATAACACTCAGCATCATTGAAATGGAACGAAAACTTCTTGTCACAAACTTGTAATACACTCAAAAGATTGTGTTCCAGCTGCTCCACATAATTCACCTTCTCAAAGTTCCCTGTCCAGTTATGTACCCGCCTTTATTCCCCGCAAAAGCGACGTAACCTCCATCAATGTTTTTAACATCCTCAAGCAATCTAATATTCCCTGTCATATGTCGAGAGCAACCACTATCCACATACCATGTATTGTTGATAGTCCTCCTTGGTTGTCCCTACATAAACAAAGAAAATCAGTTAGAAATAGCAACCCAAGCCATTATGGTCTTGGGTCGTCCAGATTGATCAAAATAAACAACTTCTAGTAATTCACAATCAATGTTATCATTAACCTTTGGAATAGAAGTTTTACCAACAGACTTTTTCAAAGGAGACAATTTTTGATTATTTTGAAAAACATTATTTGATATATTATTAGCAGATTCAGATGTTTCCAAAATTTTCTTCAATTTTCTGTTTCGTCTTCTCCTTTGTGGTCTAGACAATTTTACTTCAGATTGAGAATCCTTTGAAATTCCAACATGAGGAATCTCAAGTTTCTCTTGACGCACAAATGATTTAGAGTTCAATTTATCCTACTGTTTAAATCCAGAGGATTTAACAAAAGATCGACAAGACATATTTTCTCCAAACTGAATGATGACTTTCCCTCATCTGTTATTTTCAGAATCTTCACCACTTTTGGTTGTGAAGGAACAGTCTTCAATTTGCCCTTGTTCTTATAAGGACAATTGATCAGAATGTGACCAGCTTCGTTGCAATGAAAACAAACTCTTCTCTCTTTAAAAGTTCTAAAGTAAGAAGAATTCTTTGAATTTGAGGAGCCATCAGAGGAATAAGCTTGAGAAGATTTTTCAGAACATTTTACAGTCTTCTTTGGAACATAAACCTGTGTAGGCACCTTTGATGAATGCACCTTTTGATGACCAGCAGCGACAAACTCACTTGACTGTAAAATTGGAGAAAGCTTAGGTGTAACGATTTTCACCTCATCAGGTTCAGTCAGAATGCATCTATCACGGGTAACAGTTTTTAAAACTGTTGGTTCATCAAGTTTCACCTCTTTCAGAATACCTTCGACCTTCTTCTCATCAAATTCCTCATCCTCAGAATCAGATTCATACACCATATCCTCACCAGTTACCGGGTTCACTTTCAATACTGTTTTTGGATCTATTTCCTCTTCATGTATGATTTCAGGTTCAACCACATAATTTGCATTAAACAGTGGAGCAACAAATCCAATCCCAGCAACCCGTTTAGTAGGATCAGCATTTGAATTAAAATAATCCAAAACAACAGAAGAATTTGTAAAATTTTCCAACTTTCTATGAAGTTTGATTACCTCAGACTCTTTGTCAGAAATTTCCTTATTCTTTTGAGCAATAACTTCAGTTCGTTTTTCTATTTCAACATAAGCCATATCCAGATGATAAGCTTGTTCTTTATATTTCAACCCAAGAGAATTTAAGTCTCTTTTCAAAGACTCAATTCTATCGATGCACAATTTATCGTTATCTTTCAGTTTCTGATTAACAGAATGCATCGATTTCATATCACAAATCAAGTTTGTGTTATCATCCATGACCTTTTGCAATTTATCTTTAACAGTAATGCAGTTAGAACAGTAAATATGATAAACAGAGTCTTTTACATTTGACGGATCAGACATGTCTGCCATGAAAACTTTGGCAATGGGAATATTCTCTGAATCAGCACCATCTGAAGCATTTTGTGTTAGAACAATATCATCTTCAGCAACACTTGATGCAACATCAGAATCAATATTCTGCTCTTGTTCTATCTCTTCATCAACAATCTGCATACTTTCACCATCACTCTAACCATCACTTGAACCCTCACTTGAACCATCACTTGTACCATCATCATCAGCCACCTCTTCTGATTTTTCAGAATAAATTTCTGCAACAAAGGCTTGACTTACAGCACCCACTAAATCTTCCAAATGAATACCCCAGCCATAGTTCTCATCATTTTGTGCAACCAATGCCGATGATGCAGATGCGTGATTTGAATTTCCAGATGAACCATGTGATTGATTACGATTATTCTGAAAATTATTCTGCTTCTTCTGAGAATCAAACTCAACCTTTTGCTTCACACACTATTTAGAAAAGTGACCATACTCTTGACAGTTATAACAACGCACTTTGGCTTTATCAAATCCCATGCGTGATCGACTATTAGACCCAATATACTTTCTGCCAGTTTTCTTCAAGAAATCTTTTGCTTGACGCATCAACATGACCATATTCCATTGGATGTTCATTTCTTCCAGATCAACAGGGTCAATCTGTCTAAAATCTTCTTCAATGACCTCAGGATCATGAATTTTCCCTCTAATAAAATTCTCATATGAAGCCATGAATGAGGAAAACATAGCTAGATAATCATCAGCAACCTTTTGATTTATATGTGATCCAGAAGATGTAGAAGCTGTTGTTGTAGAAAAACCAGAATGACTAGAATGACCAGAATGAATAGGAACTCCAGAACTCTGATCTTTAGAAGAATCTTGAGCATCTCCAGAAAAGAATGCAACTCCTGTACCAGTTTTACCAGTAGTCTTGGCAAAATACATTGAAGGATCTTGGATATGCTCCATGTTAGTCTCCTTCTTCTGCATATTCAGGTCATGCGATTGAATATTCCCAAGAACTTCTTCAAGAGACATGGTTTTGTACTTGATATTTTCTTTGATCAAAACTGTGTACACATCAAATTTTGATGGTAATACCTCCAAGAACTTATCATTAATTTCTTCAGTTTCATACACCACAGAAGCACTTGACAGTTCACTAAGCAGATGATAAAATTTGGTAGCAAGATCATCCAAGGATTCATTTTGAAAATGTTTGAAGACCAAGAATTGCTTCTTCAATAGCTCTTTTCTACTCTTCTTTACATCCAAACTGCCTTCACATATTTTCTGTAATGCTTCCCACAGTTGTTGAGAAGACTTGAATTGTTTGAAACTGTGATATATTTCCTTCGGAAGAGACATCGAAATACTTGCCATCGCTTTCTTTTCCCTATCAAACAACAACTTTTCTTCATTCGTTAACGCTGACACCGGCTTTGGAACATTATCCTGTCCCATCCATGAATAAGTCGGATGCGTATAACCTTCTAAAATAGGAATCCAAAGACTGGTGTCGGTAAAAGATACGAACTGATCAAACCTGTCTTTCCAATTTGAATAATCAGCAAGATTCAACAACATCGGTGGTTTTTGAGATGTACCTATCTCATTATCATAATTGAACATATTCGTTACTTGAACCATATTTGCCATTTTCCTGAAAAATTTCCTGAAAAATTTCCAAGTGTTTAACCCTCACTACCCTTAGGCGAAGATAATAAGTTCGCTTCTGTGATACCCAAGCGAACTTAAAATGAAGCGAACTTAATAAGTTCGCTTAAACCAGAAACCTGAAAATCCGATTAAGTTCGCCTAAATTGTGAGAAGCGAACTTGACAAGTTCACCTGCTAAGTTCGCCTACACAAGAAATCAGCAAGTTCGCTTGCTTCAGCAGATTCAAACTCAAGAACAGTTCAAACAGAAATCACGAACCAAGAATCACCAAAAATCTTCATAATTCACTGATTTGAAGGAATTAGTCAAAATCAAACCGTATGATTGTGTAATTTTGCAATTAGAACCTTTCTATCTGATCAATTTCTTCAAAATTCTCTTCAAAAACACCAAATCAGAACCAAATTAAGCTTGAAAACTCCTTGGAAATGAAAATGTCAAAGATGATGAATTTCTTGTCAATTTGCATGCAAAACCGTCTAGAATCACCAAGAATCACGAGCAATAGCTCTGATACCACTTGTAGGTCCTCATGGCACTTCTACAGATCCTCCTTCCGGATCAGTACTTGGTAAAAGAACATTAGTAGATGAGAGTTCGGATAGTGATTTTAATCCGGATCGTAAAGCTCCAAAGCTTATGGCTGCTTCAATTGCTGCTGCCCAATCTTCACAAGGTGTGGAGGATGCTACTTTTTTTGCTTCCTTGATTGTCACACCTCCAAGCTCTAAAGAACAATCTCTTGTTCCTCCAGTGATTCCTACTCCCAGTACTTCCGTTCCTCAATCGTCAGCTGGTCCTTCTAAGCCTTCTGATTCTGAAAGGATTACTTTCCTTGAATCGCAAGTGCTTGCCTTACAAACCCAGGTGGATACTCTTGTATCTACTGATACTCAACGACAGCTGGTGATTCAGACTCAAGCTACGCATATTGCTGCTATGCAGGCATTAGTATCCAAGCTTGTTGAGCGTCTTGACGGTCAGGGGGAGTTAAGGATACGTGATGCATGTCATACTGAGTCTATTCAACGACACGATGATGAAGACAATGATCCTTCTGGTAATATTGAGGGTGATCGTCAATACGCTGACGTTGATCCTATTTCTAAGGTTCAGGGGGAGTCGACATCACAATCAATTGATGGAAACAAAGATACTTCTGGAGTTAATGATGAAAAAATCTTATTATTGGAGTTCTTTGCTGAGTCTGAGGAGGAAGAAGCTGAAAAGATAGCATGTCTTGATGACATAGATGAATTATTCAATGACATAGAAGATAATGTGTCAGATACTGAAATAGAAGAAGGAGAGATAGTGGAGATAGAGATAGAGAAAAGTCAAGATAAAGTGATTTATGAAGGATGTGATGGTCTTAATGTCCCTTATAACTTCATCCAAGATGATGTTATTCCTGAGTTTAATTATGAAGGAGCGACAGATTCTATGGACTCATTTGAAGACATCACACTGCCTGAAGATACTGCTGATTCTAAGATTGATACTGATGATGAAAACATTCAATCTAATACAGATGTTGAAGCTAATACTACTCACACCGAGTCTCCAAAGATGAATGAAGAACCTGTGATGTACAGAAATACAGGTATGACCAGAGAATAGTGGAGAGAAGTAGTGAATAGCTGGATGAAGGTGTTACCCAAGTCTCAAGCACAACCTGCTAAGAAAGAAAACTATGTGAATAAAGAGAGGTGTGTAGGAAGAATCATAAGCTGGTTTTGTGATAATGACATAAAACTATTTGCTATTAAAAGATCTGATGGTGTTCAGTACTTAAAGCCGAGGATCAAGTATTTCAATACCTTGCCAATGTGTGAAATGAATGGTCTATCTTCAAAGCCACTTATTAATAGATCCAAGATTGGATTAGCTGATGTGATAGAAAATCTGATCAGAAGAGAAGGTGGTTCGGGGAAGTATGAAAGGCTAAAGCCTCAAAAAGGAAAGAGAGTGAAGAAATAGATCACAAAACTGGGAAAGTGACCTGGAAGTACAAATTCAGACCAGTACGTGCTGTACACAGGATACCATTGAAGAAGATTCCTCAAGACTTCCTTGGGAATATGAAATGGTGGTATGTCGATGTTAATACTGGTGAAGCAAGGATTGAAGACAAAGATAATAAGGTCATTGTATGTTTCTATGATGCAATGAATCTTATCAATTTTTCAAAGAAAGATCAGAGAACACTGAGAAAGAATGAAATCATGTTCACTGATGAATGGAAAGAACAAGGATTGCAGTACAAGCGAGTGTTGGAGATATGTAGAAGATATGGAGTGCATGCAGGAAGTAGATTGCCGGATAATTGGAAGAGCTCATCATGAAGACAGAAGACTGAAGATCAAGCTATTGTCAAGGGGGAGTCTGTTAGGACATAGTTTGTAATGACAAAAGCTTTGTAATAGTTTAGATCTAATGTCTTTATGTTTTTGTAATGTTTTAATGTTCTAAGTGTTTTTATGCAAGTTGCTAGAGGCGAACTTGTTAAGTTCGCCTAGTCTAACAGAGGCGAACTTGTTAAGTTCGCTTAAGTCTATCTGAGGCGAACTTGTTAAGTTCGCTTAGTCTGTTAGAGGCGAACTTTTTAAGTTCGCCTAATGCAGGTCAGTAGTCTATATATAGATGTTTACAGAGTCAGTTTGTAAGAGATCGAACATTGAACAGAATCGATCAGAACTAGTCTGTAAACTCTATTGAGAATTGGAATACAAGCGTGAAGTTTATTTACTTGATTGTCTCTATTGTCTTTTGTATATGAAATCGTTGATTCGTTGGATTCCGCACTTCGAGTTAACGACACGTCTTATCACAAGAACGATTTGTAGAAATGCCATGAGGACCTACAGTACCTAACTATGTTTTCTTTTTAGGCGTATCAACCGTTTAAGATCGGATTCACGTCGCATATCACGGGAATTCAAGTTACATCACATTTCGACACCGCCGCAACGCGCGACGGGTTAAAGTACTAGTTATTTCACATTTGACTTTCATGACCTTATCTCATCCTCTCTCCTCTATCGCAACAACATTTTAGATGAAAAAACTTAATTATTAGTAAAAGAGCATTAAGGCTTTAAGTTTAGACAAGATTTCTTAATTTACATTATCGTTCCCTGAAAAGTTACATATTAACCCCTCAACTTTCATAATATAAATACTTTTATTTTTCTTTTTTCTTCTTTTTGTGATTGATAATTTTATTATTATAATTAATTTTGAAGTTATTTTGTTTTCCCCTATAACTTTTAAAATATGATTTTTATAAAATTTTGAATACACCGTCTTTTATGTTTTTGCTACTCTTCTTAGTCCTTTGTAGCTTTTCATGTCATGGGTTCAAAACCCATGGCTAACAAACATTTTTTTTCTTTGTTTTTTTTGTTTATTTTCTTTTGATTATTCTTTTTAACTATTAGATGTAATGTGAAAGCATAGTACATTTTTAAATTTATGGTTCTATCTTCAAAACCGTTTGTCTCAATTTTGTACGTTACTTTTATTTACTTAAGGACGTTAGTGGCAAGGCCCAAAAAAAAAATCTTTGGTTTTTTTCTTTACTTTTTTACAATTTTTTTCAGGGTTAAACGAGTAGCAATAACCTCATATGTTTTTATGTACCTAACTATGTTTTCTTTTTAGCCGTCTCAACCGTTTAAGATCTGATTCACATCGCATATCACGGGAATTCAAGTTACATCACATTTCGACATCGCCGCAACGCTAGGCGGGTAAAAGTACTAGTTATTTCACATTTGACTTTCATGACCTTATCTCATCCTCTCTCCTCTATCGCATCAACATTTCAGATGAAAAAACTTAATTATTAGTAAAAGAGCGTTAAAGCTTTGAGTTTAGACAATATTTCTTAATTTACATTATCGTTCCTGAAAAGTTAAATATTAACCCCTCAACTTTCATAATATAAATACTTTTATTTTTCTTTTTTCGTCTTTTTGTGATTGATAATTTTATTATTATAATTAATTTTGAAGTTATTTTGTTTTCCCCTATAACTTTTAAAATATGATTTTTTATAAAATTTCGAATACACAGTTGCGACGTTCATATTTTTATATACGTTTCGATGTAAATTTCGTTTCAAACAGAGTTGTGCGTAATAATGTACAAGTTATCAAATCACAAACGTACGAGTCTTCAAAGCTGCTTCAAGGTTTCTACTTTTCATAGTTTTTTTGTTTTGCTCTTACAACTTTTAAAATATGGTGTTTTATAAAATTTCGAGTTTGACGTTGTGACGTGCCTATTTTTTTTACGTTTAGATGTGATTTTTCGTAACGTGAATTTTAAGTCAACCGATGTTTTAAACCGTTCGGCTTTTTGAACCGTTTACACTCCCTTCGTAACGTGGTGTTTCGTCTTTTTTATATAAAGTTTCAAATGTTATCAACAACGTCCAGGTTTCGCTTTTCTAAGTTACACATATTATCTATTAAACCTTAATCAATCTGGTCCGCACATATCAATCCCGTAGCTAAATTGGTGGAGCAAAAGTTTGAATTATTATTTGTACTTATAGAATGTATTTGATTTTATTTAGTCTTCCTTAATTATTATTAATTCCTAGTCTTTAGCTCCCTAGACTGTAGCATCTATTTTCTATATATATTTGTCTTGTAATTCATTGTAAATATTAATTTAAATCAAAGGATTTATATGGTATCAGCCAGTTAATCCGATCACCACTTATCCCCTATATTCCGCCCATTAATCCTCCCTCCAAACATGTCGACCAACGGACGCTCCTCAACCCAATCTATGAACTCCATCAACAGCACCACCTCTGCTTCTGCCATCCCCATCATTGCCACCGTAACCCTTGTCAATTTCCCTCCTTCCCTAAAACTTACATCCATAATTTTTTTAAGTTGGAAGACACAAATTGAAGCCCTTCTACATGGCTTGGACCTTCACAAGTTTATAGATGGCTCACATCCAGCACCTTCCCCAACAGTTGATGCCTCCGGCGTCTCGATCCCACACGCAAACTACACAAATTGGTTTCGTCAGGATCGCCTTCTTTTTGGTGCTCTTGTCGGCAACCTATCTCCTTCAATTGTACCTCTCATCACTAATGCTAAATCCTCCCTTGAGGCTTGGAAAATCCTTTCTAATACCTATGCCTCTCCAACACGTGGCCACATTAAACAACTGCAACATAGGTTAAAGGAACTATGCAAGACTCCAAATCAAACAATTACCGAATATATGCAGTCGATCAAAATATTGGTTGATGAATTATCCATTCTCGAAAAACCAGTTGATCTAGAAGATGTTATTGATACAATACTTCTTGGTCTCGATAAAAATTTATACAAACCTGTTATCGAAGCAGTCAACGCACAGGACACCTCCATCTCATTCCATGAACTACACGAGAAGCTTATCAATCATGAATTGTCTCTTGTTCAAAACTCCACTACTACTGCTGCTGATCTACACCAACATGTCACCGCGTTTGCTGCTAACACTCGATCCAAGCCATGGAACAATCGGTATCAGTCTCAAGCACCCGGTTTACTTCCTACCCCTCAAAAATCACATAACCCGTGGCCATACTTAGGTAAGTGTCAATGGTGTTTCAAACAAGGGCATTCTTACCTCTTGTACTCTATTTAAGAGACTTCATCCAAACATAGCACCACCAACTTTTCAAAGAATAAACAATCAACCACAGGCATATATGATGGGCACCACTAGCAACAACATCTCTAACCCCACCTGGTTATTCAACAGTGGAGCTTCTCACCACATTACTAACGACCTCAATGCCTTATCACTTCATAATCCATATGACAATACCGAGGAATTAATCATTGGTGGTGGTTCGTCTCTTACTATTACTCATGTTGGCTCAACTAATCTTTCCTTTTCTAATGCCTCTTTCAAATTACAAAATGTTCTTTGCCTTCCTTCCATCTCACGTAATATCATATCAATCTCTCGTTTATGCATTGATAACAACGTACTAATCCAATTTTTCTGTTTTAATTTTGTCATCAAGGACTTCCGAACCCAGCAAACACTCCTTCGGGGAACCGCTAGTCGAGGCATCTATGTGCTTCGTCCATCTGCCTCCTCACTTCATGCTTTTCATACGCAGATCAATAAGGATTCTTTTTGGCACCATCGCTTAGGATATCCAAACTCTAAAGTATTGCAACATCTAGCTTCTTCCATTATGTCTATTTCTAACGTTCATGATTATTGTAATTCATGTAGCATTAGCAAAAGTCATAAACTTCCATTTCATTTTCTTCAATTAATTCCATTGAACCATTAGAAATATTATTTTCAAACGTATGGTCATCACCAGTTACCTCTTTTGATGGATTCAAATATTACATAATTTTTGTTGATCGTTTTACTAAATATATTTGGATATATTCATTAAAACGTAAATCGGACTCTCTCAACATTTTCACCCGGTTTCAACGTCTTGTTGAAAACCACTTTCAAACAAAAATTAAAATTCTTTTTTGGGACAATGGGGGCGAATATATAAAATTATCTTCACACTTAGCTTCTTGTGGTATTTCACATCTCACATCCCCCCTCACACTCCCGAACATAATGTGTAGGATCGTGTATTACAAGATGGTTATGTTTAGTTGATATTGGAAGAAACAATCACAACTATGCAAAGCAACAACAACAATTATAATACTGATAAATGCAATTTGTATTAATCTTCAAAGTTTAAAAGTTACAGAGAAAATTATGTTAAAGCACCCTTGTACAATGAAAGATTACAGTACTTATATAGGAACTTAGAATCAAGACAGACCCTTGATTCTAAGGATCAGATCAAACACAGGCCGTTGATCTTGTACATCTAGAAGCTACACTACAATATGAATACAACAAAAGACTACAAAAGTTAACTTTATCCAAACGTCTTCTTAGGCATCATTGCATGGATACTTGGAAGTAGGAGCGTTGTCTTTTATTGTCTGCACCAGTAACATTCTCTCTACATATGATGTGTCAGTGTTGCAGCAGAAAGTTGCCAGTAGTAAAGTCCATGCTGCTGATATGTCTATCCAAAGCAACGTTTAGACTTCAACAGATAAGGCTATTCGCAACATAGTTGTTGATCAGCAGCAAAGTTTAACTATCCGTAGAATAGACACTTATCCGCAGCAACTTCAGTGTTAAGCTTGTAGAGTAAGAAGCATTTGTACTTAGTGAGTTTTGTAGCCATCAATCTTTATCTTTACAAACTCCCCCTAGACTGATGCTACCAAAACTGTCTTACTGCCTTTATTGTTGAAGCTTTTGCATGTTTGCAACTATCCTTGCACTCTCATAGCCTCTTGGGTCCTTGCTTGAATTATCAAAAGGAATTTCACATAAGGATTGTATGTTCTTGCTTGGCATGCTAAAGATAGCCTTGCTTGAACATCTCATCTTGTGTCCTCTGATATCAACCAATGTATATTCATCTTTGACAGCATTGCAGGACTATTTGACAAGAGGAAAGTGTGACACCTGACAAAAATCCAGGTCAACATCCATACCCAACTAAGACTTAGGTCATAGTATACGTCATGCATTCCACTTAATTTTATAGTAATTAAGTCCATTTTACACTTAGCAAATCAGTCCATTTACACGTGTCTGTAAGCGAGGTGATCATGAACAGTACTGTTGGGTTAACAACCCATGCCCAGGTTAGTAGCGCTAACCTCGACTGGAGGTCTAATGGGTACAAAATTGACCTATTCCATTCATGTGCAAGGCACAAAGAGGCGAACCACATCCTTTTCCTTTACAGTGGCTACAGTTAAGCTTCGGTTGATGGACTTATGATAATTTTTGGTTTTGTCTGATCAACAATGATTGTGTAACATTTCATAAACTTGATTTCCATTACAATTACCTATGAACTCACCAGCTTTATGTTGACCCATTTTAGCATGTTTATCTCAGGTCTTTGAATGCTAGGATACATGGCTAGGATGCACCCACTGGAGTCACGTACTATTCATGCATAGCATCCTATTTTGATATACATTATTTTATCATCCCTGTTGTTAAATGTTGTAAACATTTAAATATTGCTTCCGCACTTTTACTTTGGACCATATCCAAATTTATTTTGGACTCATTCGAGTAATGCATAAAACAGGTATTTTGAAAACCATTTAGTGGTCGTTCAAAGTAACTCAATGGTAAAGATCCTCTCCGGTCACGCCCCGATGGTATAGCCCAAAGTGGAATTTGGGGGTGTGACAGAAAGTGGGATTGGAGTGGTTTTGCGTCAATTATAACATCTTTGCAAGGATTGAAGTGATGTTTGATCACTAGCAACAGATGCCTCCCACTTTCATTGTCAGGCTCATGAGCTTCACCCAACTCTATAATTCTCTTTAAGTCATAGTCTGGGAGTTACATTACCTTATCCACATACCTGTTTAGTGATCTCTTCATCTCTACCTCTCCTCTAAACACTTCAAACGACTTATATGGATCACTATAAAACCACTGCACAATCATTCTAGAATCTTCAGATGTGGAGAAAGGTTTAGACTTCCTTTTGGAAGGCTATTGATGAGAGGGAGTTGGGTGAGAGGATTTGAACTCTTTAGGAGAGGAGTAGGGAATTCTAGGAGGATGAGACGAAATTTGTTGGACAGAGGGAAAAGAGGTTGAGTGAGTAGTTTTGAGTTTCTTTGGTTTTCTTTCATCTGTGGAGATATCTACCCTTCTTTCAGAACTTATCTTCTTCAATTTCTCTTCTTCTTCCTTTTTCAACTTTTTATACAGGGCTTGTAGGTTCATGAAGTTTATAGGACCTATCCTCTTTCCACTCTCACCTCTTACCTTTATGAAGTCAATCATGACCTTCCATTCTTCATGCGTTCTTTTGTTGAAGGCAATTACTCTCCTAGATCTTTGTCTGGCATTTTCTTCCTCTTCAGCCCTTTTCATTTTAGCTAGTTCTCCTTGTTAACCCATGAAGGCCCTGTATATTTCTTTATTGGAGAGTTTCTCAAGGTAGTTTAATGAGAACTGCTATCCACTCCTCCCTCATTTCTTTTGCAAGTTCAGAATCATAAATTCTGAACTTGGCTTCTTTAGCTTTCTGCCTCTCTCTCTCTTCATCTTCTTTGTTCAGTTGTTCCTGTAGCTGAAGAGCTAGAACTTCATCTTCTTTTATTTTTGATGCTACAGGAACTTGAACTCTTGTTTTATCCAATTGTATTGCATGAAACTGGATCTGTTGTTCTCTGAAGAGCATGACAACTTTCCTTTCTTGAGCTTTCTTAAGCTCAGCCATCTCTTCTTCTTCTTCTTCTTCTTCTTTCCACCTCTCTCTTTTCTTCATGTATCTTCTTTTCTTCTACAGTCACGATTCCCTTCCCTTTGTCTTTATTGGATGCCTCTGCTTCTACTTCATAGGTCACAAATAGCAGATGTGGGAGTAGCTATTGAAACCTCAGCATGGGCTTCATTGGCAATTTAAGGAGTAGGCAAGGGAGGAATAACTTCTTCTTCATCTTTTTCCTCTTCATCTTCTCCCATTACAGATTTCCACTACAGATTTCCACTATTTAGTATAACAGTTGGAGAAGAGTGAAGTGATAGATCTGAGCCAGAGTCATCCAAGACAATTCATCCTTCATTCTGTAGAAGTTCTTTGACAATACGGATCATCTCTTGACTTTTTTGTTGAATTTATGTTGCATATGTGTGTCCTCAGTTCAAACACTTTATAGAGGAAGTCAGGATTGAGTAGAAGGATTTATTAGATATTGTTGATTATGAAGGTTGATCCATCACAAAGGAAGAATTAAAGACAAGTCGGTTATGTGCTTGACCACCCATAAACTTCCAAACCTCTGACTAATTCAGTATATAGATATTTCCTTAGGCATCGAACTTGATCATTCGTTAGGGCCCTGCTCCTGATCATTCCCAGTCTTTGACCTTGCCTTTCTTCTGCTGCTCTTGAGGACTCTGCTTCTTCATCCTCAAGGCTGGGATAGGCCAATTTCTTAGCTTCTTCAAGAAATTTCTCAAACTTAGGCATGTTATCTTCACATATGTCATGAAAGTGTTCAATGGCAAGCCTAGCAGATAGATCTTTGGAGGTGTTGATGCATTCAATTAAGTGTAGGGTCAAGGTATGAAACACATTTAAATTGTCCTAATTATGTTCTTGAACACCGGCAAACTCCTACCCAATCCAAAATCTTTCAAAGAGGCCATCATATCCCCATGCCAGGATGGAGTCAAACTCCAAGTTGTTTGTTGTTAAAGAGTATTGAGGGGATATGACCTGCCTTGAGACACTTGCAGCAGATTCAAGTATCTGGACTGTAGAAAGGTCTTCTTCTTTTTCATCTTCAAACTCCGTGTCCTCAGGGAATGATTCATCTATAGCCCTGGCAACTAATCTCCAATCCTCAAAGATCTCTTCCTCTTCATCTCTTGAGTATGACGGATCATGAATTTGAACACAGGTAGGTTGGAAGAGTGATCTTTGTAAGGCTTCCTGCTCGATAATCCAAGCTTCAAAACTATCAGTATCCACTTCTTCTGTCTTTTTCTCCCCATTTTTGGTTGCATCAGTGCATATTGATGAGTCTGTTTGAGTGCCCACTGATACAAGAGAGGGAGTAGATAAAGTTGGGCATTGATGGGATTGATGCATAGAGACTTGGTGTCTTAGTTTAGACACTTCAGCCTCTAGCATGGCAGCCCTAGCCGTCAATTCCAAATTTTTAAGTTTCAAACTGTCCTCATCCACAAATGTGAACTAGATGGGGCCTTAGGCCTAGCCTCTGCATCCCCACCACCCTGGTTTTCTTGGCTCCTGGGATTCCTCTCAGTGAAAAATGTCTCAAAAGAAACATTATCACTGTGAGTTGCCATGGTAGGGGACTTAGTGATGTTATCACTGTCCTTTTAAGATTCCTCTCAGTGAAAAATGTCTCAAAAGAAATATTATCACTGTGAGTTGCCATGGTAGGGGACTTTGTGATGTTATCAATGTCGTCCTGGTCAAGTGATGGACCAAAAGTAGTGATAGACCTTTCCACATTCACTCTATCAAACCTCCCAGAGTGAACCTTCTCAGGTGATGAACTTGGGCTGGGTACATTATCAGCCAAGTCAATTAGTACCTCCGAGATAGTGGCAGTTGGAGAAGGTACATCATCTTGACTAGGTGCCTCTGCACTTAAGTTCAAAGAAGAAACAAAATGTATAGGTTGTTCTATGAACCCGGGATGTGATCCTTCTCCTAATAGGGATCCTTCCAAAGAAGTTTCCCTAGTGTTGTGACTATCCCTTTTGATATTCTCATCAGAGTTTTGTGACTCTAGATGAGGGCTTTTGGGTTGGGATTGGGCCTTTGAGTCTAGAATATATGGATTCTTCTTGCTCTTCTTTCTTTTCCTGGTATAGCTTGTCTCAACTAGGCCCTTTGTTCCAGTTGGGCTTGAAGAATGTGGGTAAGTGTTTGATGTACCTGTGCACCCTCAGTAGGATGCAAAGGGGTTCATATAATGGAAGTAGATGTAAGCTCAGGTGTGGGATCAATATGAACTGGGACTATTGAACTGTTACCCTGGGTTCTTTGTATGTTCAGCATTATAGATAACAATGGAACATTGACCCTTGAGAACTTTTCTGAAGCAGTTCTCATACTTTTGAAATTATTATTTTTATGCCCCCCAATAGCATAGATTCTTACAGTTTTTGAAAGATCTTATATTTCATTGTTAAAAACTTCTTGCAAGAATATAGGGTACATATAAAAAGATTATTTTGCCCCTTTCTGAAGGTTGTACCTCAGAACTTCAAAAATTAAGTGAGAGAAATTAAAAACTTCGACCGTGATCATACCATGGACTGCAGATGCCAATCCAGAGTTGAGTTGATGCCAACCACTCCTCTTTTGAGATATGCATTGAAGAAGAATGTGGCATAGATACTTCCATGGAGGACCCAACATAGCTTTCTCTATGGTGTACTCCTCTTGATTTCCTATATACCCAATGGATACAAAGGTCCTCATGTATTCATCATTGGTGTAGGAGTTGGCCGCACCTTCATCTTGAAGCTTAAGATGTTTTTTTAGAGTTTCTTCAGAGATGTTAATATCCTTGTCGTCTACCTTGGCTTTGATTTGGGGAAACCCCTGTTCGGTAGAGTAGACGGTAGAGTTCCAGAAGTCTTCCATGTGGGATGTGTAGATTTTTGGGTTGATGGTCACAGCAAAGTATATTTTTGATCGACACAGAAAGTCGATCATATCATCAAATCCTTCTGACTTATTTCCTTTGACAAGATATGTCGTTAGATTGTGGTATGTTGAGAATTTATCGTTTGGGTTGTTGATGTCAACGTTTGCCATGGTGATAAAGTTTGGAGGGAATGGTGAAGCTTTTGAAATTTGGTTATAAGCTTGAAGTCTTTAAATTCTTGGGAGTGTGAGAGAAAAGATGAAAGTTAGGTCGGAATTGAATGTGATGAGGTGAAGGAGGGAATTTGATTTTGTTATAACGGCAAGAGTTGGGGATGAGCAGTGCTTGCTTGTACCTTACAAATCTTTTAATTTTCACTGTCTTACAGCTGTAGCACACTGTAGCAGTCATGGTAAAGACTGACAATAGTTTTTACGGCAAGTAAAAGTTAATTTTGACCCATTTTTACCCGTCCGCAGCAAACTCGGTTGTTGCGGATGGTTAAGTCTATCAGCAACAAACTTGGTTGCTGCTCATGGATACAATGATCTGCATCAAAGGTGTTGTTGATTGCCTTAAAGGTATCCGCAGCAAACTTGTTCCTGCGGATGACTTAAAGCAATCAGCAACAAAGACTTTTGCTGCTGATGACTTAACCTATCAGCAACACACTTTCTTGCTACTGATAGATGAAGTCATCAAAAATTTTCTTAAGTGTTTTTGAAAATTTCAGAAGGTTTTTTATTTACAACAAAATAAAGACAACATTTATTACACAGGATGGAAGATAGATTTTAATCAAAGTTCATCATGCCAATAGATTCAACTAGATATCTAAATCTAGCTTCATCAAAGGCTTTTATGAATAAGTCAGTATATTGCTCATTGGTATGAATTTTGGTTAAAATAATTCTTCTTTTCTCAGCTTGATCTTTAATAAAATGATACATGATGTCAATATGTTTTGTCTTGGAATGCTGCACCGGATTGTTGGTAATTGAGATGGCACTCTTGTTACCGTGAATGTCACCCCATAGTCCTGCATTTGATTTTGTATCCAGATGACTTGTGCACAGCAACAGGAAGCTGCAATGTATTCTGCGTCTGCTGTAGATGTTGACACACATGTTTGCTTCTTGCATTGCTAGGAAATTAGTCTTCCTCCTAGAAATTAGCATCCTCCTGAAGTTGACCTTTTGTCTAGATTGCATCCACAATAGTCATTGTCAGTATATGCATACGGATTGAATTTCTCATTCTTTGAGTACCAAAGTCCTAGTCCTTGAGCTCCCTTCAGATATGTAAAAATTATCTTCACTGCTTGAAGGTGTGAGATATTTGGAGATGCTTGAAATCTTGCATATAAGCATACTACAAACATGATGTCTGGTCTTGAAGCTGTTAGATACATGAGTGATCCAATCATTGCCCTTTACTGTTGTTGATCAGTGTTTTGACCATTTTTGTCTGGGGACATTTGATGGTGCACTTGGATTGGAGTTCTTGCAGCAGAGCAATCAAACATTTTAAATCTATCCATAATGCTTTTGACATATTTGGATTGGCTGATAAAGATTCCATTTGGGACTTGTTTGACTTGGAGACCTAAAAAGAAATTTAGTTCACCCATTGAACTCATTTCAAACTTTGAGTGCATTAGGACCTCAAAATCTTTACATAACTTCTTCCTTATTGATCCAAAGATGATGTCATCTACATATATTTGTACCAGTAGAATTTCTCCCCCTTCATCTTTGATGAAAAAGGTCTGATCAATGGCACCTCTTTTGAAATTGTTGCTGACTAAATATCCTTACAAGGTCTCATACCGTGCTCTTGGGGCTTGATGTAGTCCGTATAAGGCCTTGTATAATTTGAAGACTTTGTCAGGATGAGCAGGATCTACAAAGCCTAGAGGATGTCTGACATATACTTCCTCACCAATTTTCCATATAGAAAAGCACTCTTGACATCTATCTGATAAACAATAAAGTTCTTGAATGCAGCATATACTAGGAAGATTCATATAGCCTCCAATTTTGCAATAGGTGCAAACAATTATAGTCAATTCCTTCTTCCTGAGTGTAACCTTGAGCTACCAGTCAGGCTTTATTTTTTTTATTACAATCCCTCTCTTATCTTGCTTGTTTCTGAAGAACCACCTTGTGCCTATAGCAGTTTGTCCGGGTGGTAGGCCAACTAAGGTACATACTGCTTGTCTCTTGAATTGCAACAGTTCTTCTTGCATTGCTTCGATCCAACTGCTGTGTTTTAAGGCTTCATCTATCTTCTTTGTTCAACTTGAGATAGAATGCAGGAGCATAGACATATATTTGCTTCATGAGACTTTCTTCTTGTTTGAACTCCTTATTGAATATTGCCAATAACATTTTCTAAGGGATGTTATTTATTAATTCTTTGTGCTAGAACCACCTCTAACCTGATTCCCTGGTCAAGATTACTTTGATTTTGGTCAGGAATATCTTCACTAGAATTTGTTGCAGAGGAATCTTCAATAGCAGCTTCACCATCCATAAGATCAGTAGCGTCTTCAGATACCTCTTCCTCATCATCAGCAGCAGATATCTCTATGTCAACCCCAGAGTTGTAAGTGTTTTCATTTTAATTTTTATGTTCAAAGATATTGTTGCTAGTGATATTAGAGCTGTTTGTTCTAGCTTCACTGGCTTCAATAGCATCAACAACATATGGAGGATCAATGGATGGTCTTTTGATTCGAATGGACGGACCGTTGAACCCAAATCTGTGGTTTTCATTGGCTGAGGAGACTTGCCCTTTGGAAGAAGAAGATTCCATATTTAAGAACATATGGGCCTCAAATATTTGAGAGAAAGAGTCAATATCAAATAACCAGTCTGGCCATTTTCCTTGTTCACATGGAATGTGTTCCCTACATTCCACATTTGCTGATTCTTCTACTATTCTTGTTTTAGAGTTGAATACTCTATAGGCTTTGGATTGAGATGAGTACCCCACAAAGTATCCTTCATCTGATTTTGCACCAAATTTTGAAAGAACACCACTGGTGATAAGAATAGTACATAGACATCCAAAAGGTTTTAGAAACCCAATTTAGGGAACTCTGTTGAACCATAGTTCATAAGGTGTCGTGTTAAGAGGCTTGACAATCAGAAATCTATTTTGTACATAACATGCTGTACTAACTGCCTCAGCCCAGAATGTGAGAGCTTGTTTTGAGTCAGCCAACATAGATCTAGCAGACTCAATTAGAGTTTTGTTTCTTCTTTCAGGTACCCCATTTTGTTGAGGAGTTTTTGGAGCACTGTATTATCTTTGAATGCCTTTGCTATCACAGAAACTGTTCAAGATAAGATTTTTAAATTATGTACCTTGATCACACCTTATGGTCTTGACTTATTGATTGCTTTGATTCTCAACCCTAAGAATGTAGGATTTAAGAATCTCAGCAGTTTCATCTTTGGTTCTCAAGAAGTATACCCAAGAGAATCTGATGTAGTCATCTGTTATTACCAAACAATATGACTTCTTGCCTATGGACATGACATTTGTAGGACCAAAAAGATCCATGTGCAGCATTTGTAGTGGTGTGTCATTTAAATTCAAGATCTTGGGCTTCTGAGAACTCTTGTGTTGCTTTCCCTTCAAGCAAGCTACACTGTGATCATCAAGTTGGAATTCCTTATCAGGTAGTCATCTGACTAAATTTCCTTTGACCAACTTGTTGATTGTTTTGACATTTATATGACTTAATCTCCTATGCCATAGAGCCGATTAATCGACCGATGCCCTGGATAGAAAGCAAGATACACTCCCAGATGGAGTGACCATATTCATGTCGAGAACATATAAGTTATCTTTTCTTTGAGAAGTCAGCAATATCTTCTCTAGAGGTTTGCTTAGTCCAGGGGAAAGCACGAAACATTCTTTGTCTGTGAAAAGTATCCAATGCTTCTGATCAAAAAATTGAGATACACTCATGAGATTGAATTCTAATTCCTTCACAAAGTTCACCCTTTCAATGCTCATTCTTTCATTTGACACAGTGTGACAATACGGACTTTTCAGTTAGTTCCGTTAGCAACCCTGTTAACATAACCCGGTTAAATCCTAACCACCCTACCTATAACTTCAGGGACTAATCCTGTCAACAATCCAAACTAAAACTCCAAGGACTAGTTGTGTAATAGCCTTAAACCATTATGTTGACTTTTCAAAGTCAAAATTATGCTACTGTTGACTTGTGCTAGTCAAACTAACCAAGTTCTAACCTCAATTCAAACCACAAGGGTTATTCCTGCCAAGATTCTAAACCTCAAACCAGAAACCTCAAGGACTAAATCTGTAATTCAATCAAAGTCAGTTTAGTTGACTTTTGAAAGTCAAATACGCGACCTACGACTCAATTCAAGCTCCATAACTATTTTTCGGTTCGAATTTGTAACTGAATTGCATGATGGTGTCTTTAACGATCGACATTACAGCCTTAATTATCATTAGTGGTAGAATTAAACTCAATAATGGACGATTAAACCGTAAATTTATGTTAATTCGCATACCAATTCACGAACTAATCATCTGCACACACTAGACGAATCCCCCTGCTGCTTCTGCACGCTTCAATTCTACCGGAGGAGTAGATACAGGCGTCGGAGATCAAGCTTTCCACAGTCGGAGTCCGTTCTAGTCGATCACCACAAATTCATCAAGGTTTCTGGTAACTAATCGCACCCTTAGGTTCGTTTTTACCCTCTGAATGAAAGCCCTATCATTATCAGGGCTTACATTACCAATTCGATCAAGATCACGACTCTAGGGTTCATCACAAACCGGTTTAATCGAACCCTATTCTAGACTCAAACATAATTCAATTAAACTATACAGTTTGATTCACAATATCATCCTCTTTGAAAACCCTCTGTCAATTCAACGTTTTATTATAGAAATTGTTGTGAACCGTAATCTAGGATTCATATGAAACCAATTTATCGAATTCAGCTATAAACCATGTTTAAATCCAATTAAATTATACCGTTATAATCGTAATCTTCTGTAGATCGAAAGCCCTATGAAATCTCTGGCTTCTATCATCGATTTAATCTTGATCCAGTAATTAGGGTTTGTTCTTGAATCAATTTGGGGGTTTTGATCTTAACAGCTATCTCAATCAAATTAAACCTCATAGTTGGATTCACAACAATCTTTTTATCAAAACCCCATGAATCCAGCAGTTTCTAACATCAGAATCGATCTAATTGAATTGGCATTCATATCTAGGGTTTCAGCCTGTTTTTCCTAGATTTAACGATCTTAAACTTAACCATTTTGCAATTAACTTCACTCACAGACTCGCAGTAGATCAATGAACAAAACCCCTATATTCCTATGTTTAATCGAAGTCGAAATCGTGAGTATTGGGACAGTTTCGATCGCGGGTGTATTTGGGGAGGGATTCCACAGGTACTAGTATCATAAAACCAATTCAATCCGGGTATCTAACGCGATACCCTAGCGGCAGGACTGGTTAGAGACTTGTGCGTGTGTAGGAGAGACCCGAGTTCGAGACCGGGCTCCCACAATTAATTTTTGAACATTTTCTGATAATATTTAATTAATAAAAATCAAACCTTAAACTATTATTATATTATATAAACGTGTTTTAGCTCGGGAAACAACCCGTGGGCTCGGGTTTGAATTTTGTAACAAATTTTATTATTTCTTCCACTTTTAAAAAAATAATGTATTTATGCATTTTTCAAACCGTAATCTCGTATAAAATAATATAATTATATTATTTTCAACCCGTGACCAGTATTAATAAAATAATATATAAATTATATTATTTCACTAACCTTTGTAAACAATTCAAACGCATGAAAATAATTATTTAATTATTATCCGTTATCAACTTTCGGCGCATGACGCAAATTCCCTAAAATCGTTATAATAAGATATGTATATATTTATATATATAAAAAGCTCCGTCGACACGTTCGTTTATGCCTAAATCCTTAGAATGCATTAGGACATTCTAATTTTCCGTGTCGTCGTCACAATTACCATTATTATCCCTAATTTATGTGTTTATAATTTTAGGGCTTTCGTAAGTCTTTTGAGACTTACACTCGTGGTTCCAACTTATCCTTTGTGTGATACTACCTACAATGCAACGTAAGTGAGTTTTCACGGCCCCTTTTTACTGTTTTAACCTGGGGGAGAAAACATGATTAAACTATTTTGAGATTTTATAATTCGTATGTTATCGATGTTAAAGCTAAGCGTAACATGCTATCACAGAAAGTCCTTATCTTATATCGGACCGTTAATATGAATCTTAGCGAGGTAATATTTAGTAGTACTACTGGGTTTGACAAATCCCACCCACGTTAGTCGCGCTAACTCTATTAGAGATCGAATGAGTGAAATGTTAGCCTACTCACACCGCCAGTGTTGATAGACCTGGCAGGAGGCAGCTAAACAAACAGTCAGCTTCGGTTGCGAGCGCTTGAGTTAAACATGAACATAGGTTAGCTACATATAGATACATATTGAATGATCATAAATCTGGTAAACGCTTATTTATATATTGAAACCTGTGAACTCACGAACCTCGTGTTGACATATTTTCTTACATGTTTTCTCAGGTCGCTAAGATAAGGCACAGGTGCACATTAGGGCATGCATGGGATTCATCTATTTTGATTGTTGCTTATTTATGTTTGTTTGGATTATTTTGTATTGTACTTGGTTTGGTTGGACGTTTGGACTTTTGGACTTTTGGTTTGGGCGTGTGTGTTTTGCGCATTTACTTTTCTTTACGCTTCCGCATTGAAACTCTGATTGATATGATATTTTCATTTGAGTCCCATGTAGAGTCGTTCAAAGTAACTAATGTCTGAGATCCTGTTTCGTCACTTCCCAAACGGTAAAACTCCGTTAGTTGAAATTTGGGGGTGTGACAGATTGGTATCAGAGACATTGGTTATAGAGAACTAGGATTGAATACTAGACTATAGCCTCACACATTAGTTACATGTCATTTGGATGTTTGGCACTTATACATATTATTACAGGAACATGTCGTCAACTCCACCTCCATCACCTAAGGCACCCGGACAAGATGCACCTATCCTATCATCCCCGGAGCCCAAAAGGCGCCAAACTAGTTCTAGTGACTATTTAGTTGACCAGGGTGAACCGAGTAGCGCGCGAGCAATGAATTTTACTCTCAATTGGAATGTATACCCGCAAATGATCCAAAGATGGATCGAAATGGGAGATGTCCCATCACCCTACTTTGGTTCTGCATCCTCATCATCCACATTACCTAGCTTACCATACACTATGGAACAAGCTTTCGCAGCCTTTGTATCTTACATGTCTAGGGAATTGAGCATTGTGCAAGATGCTACCGAGGAGATACCTGGCATTCTGAAGAAAGGACCTCAAATAGAGGAGAATAAGGTAGGAATAGAACTCTTGACTGCCGACCTAGCAGTAACGGACCAAGTCCATAACCTTTTAGTGGATCGTGTGACACATTTGGAGGCGAGAGTAGACACCTCGGACAATGATATGGAAGGAGTTCTGGAGAGAGTGGCTGCTCTGGAATCTCAGCTACATGTAGCAAACCATACTGCTGAAGGACTTCAAGAGAGAGTGACTCACTTGGAAGCCCAACTGCAAGCAGCCCTATTTCCTGAGGAGATTCCAATTTCTGATGGCGAGGAGGAGCCCTTCGAGGATGAGCCCTTGGAGGAGGAGCCACCCGAGGAGGAACCAGTGGAGATCGACGATGCACAATCATATGTTTCTTCCGATGTCGAAGATGTTTGATGATCTTCCTATTCTATCTTTCCTTTTCATGCATGTTTTGCTTATGTTATTTCTCTTTTCAAACCTAGATGGGTAAGGTTGTTCCCATTCAATAAAAGCATGAGAAGTTTAATGTTTGAGTTATTTATTTTGTAGCCTTACAAATTATTTAATTTTCAAATATTAGATGTTGTATTTCCTTACTCGTGCATAAATAATGTTTAATATGCGATATATTTCTCATTGTTTTGTATTTGTGAATATGAAGAATCATGTCAGGAAGAGGACGTGGAGGTCGTGCTGGTGGCAGAGGTACCATCAACATAACGGCGGCGGAGCTAGCGGCACTAATAAACGATAGTGTGGCGGAAGATCTAGCAGCACATAATGCTACAAGTAAACTCTTTAGTTATTGACTAATAATGTCAATTCATCTTCTAAAACACCTTCCTAAACTCTATAATCCCAATCCTATATTGTTTCTAACTCCAGGCCTGCAGAACCCACAACCAACCTGCACCTTCAAGGCATTCATGGACTGTAAGCCCCACGACTTTAGTGGAGCTGAAGGAGCTTTCGGACTACTTCGTTGGTTCAAGAAAGTAGAATCAGTGATTGCCATGTGCAACTGCCCAGTGGCTAATCACGTCAAGTTCGTCGCTTGAACTTTGGAGGGCTCGGCTCTCACGTGGTGGAACGCCCAGGTCCAGATGTTGGGTTTGGCCATGGCAAATGGACTCCCGTGGGAGGAGTTTAAGTCGATGATGAAAGAGGAGTACTGTCCTCGCGATGAAATTCAGAAGTTAGAGGGAGAGTTCTGGAACCTAAAGATGGAGGGTTCTGAAATTGAACTTTATACCACATGTTCACATGAACTTGCTACAATGTGCCCGCACATGGTGACTCCTTATTACAAGAGAATTGAACTATATATTGGAGGTCTGGTGCCTCAGATACAAAGTATGGTGACTTCATCCAACCCTACTACTATCTAGCAAACTATCCGACTTGCCCATAAGTTAACCGATCAGGCGGTGACTCAAGGGACTCTACCTCCGAGGGGTTCGGTCTCTAAATCCACCGACAATCATAAACGCAAGTTTGATCACCACTCCAACACTCACTCCAACTCTAAAGGACCCCAACTCAACCAACCCCAGTTTAATCAACCACAGCATCAACAACAGCGTAAGTTTGAGCTTGCTAAGAACTTCAACCAGTCGACCTCTTCAGGTCAAAACCAGGGGGTTACATGGGAAAATCTCCTAAGTGTAACAAGTGCAACTTCCATCACTTCGGGTTTTGCAACCGTTGTCAGTGGTGTGGCAAAATAGGTCATGCTGCCAAAGATTGTAGGGGTGAATTACAAGCCAAGCAGCCTTTTCAACAGCCTAGATTTACAAAGGGTTGTTTCGAGTGTGGAAAGGAGGGATATATTCGGAAGAATTGTCCTCAATTGAAGAAAGGGGGTAATGGAAACCACAATCCTAACCAGAATAACAACAATGGGGGTAACAACGGCAATGGTGGAGGAAATGGTGCGAATGGCCGAGCCTTCGTGCTAGGATCTGAAGAAGCTCGTTATGATCATAAAGTGGTCACCGGTAAGTTTCTCTTAAATAATTACTTTGCTTCTGTCCTTTTTGACACTGGTGCTGATAGAAGTTTTATAACTAAGAAACTTAGTGATATGATAAAAGGAACTCCAACTCTGTTAGGAGCTAAGTATATAATAGAAATAGCTGATGGCCAAATAATTGAAGCAACCCACATTCTTAAGGGTTGTAAGCTTGAGCTAGCTAGACATATACTTAATATCGACCTTATGCCGGTCACACTTGGTAGTTTTGATGTAATTGTCGGCATGGATTGGTTATCTAAAAACCAAGCTGAAATTATCTGTCATGAGAAAATTGTTCGTATTCCTCTCCCGAATGGAAAAACCCTTTCCGTTCAGGGCGAAAAATTTGGTGCAGTCATGGGCATCATATCTTTTATGAAAGCACAGAAATGCCTTCGAAAGGGACATACGACTATTTTGGTTCTCGTTGCTGAGCAGTCTTCAGAAGAGAAGAAGATTGATGATATTCCCGTCGTTCGTGAATTTTTAGAAGTATTTCCCGATGATTTGCCTGGTCTGCCACCACACCGTCAAGTTGAATTTCAAATCGATCTAGCACTCGGAGCAACACCGATCGCCCGGGCACCTTATAGGTTAGCACCTAGTGAATTACAAGATTTGTCCACTCAGTTACAGGATTTGTTGGATAAAGGTTTCATCCGACCTAGCTCATCGCCATGGGGAGCTCCGATACTGTTAGTCAAGAAGAAGGACGGGACTTTCCGTATGTGTATTGACTACCGTGAGCTGAATAAAGTCACAATAAAAAATCGCTACCCTTTTCCCCGGATAGATGATCTCTTTGATCAACTCCAAGGTTTAAGTTTCTATTCCAAGATAGATCTTAGGTCCGGTTACCATCAATTAAGAGTCCGAGATGAGGATATCTCTAAGACTGCATTCAGGACAAGGTACGGCCACTACGAATTTATGGTCATGCCTTTCGGATTAACCAACGCACCTGCGGTATTCATGGACCTCATGAACCGTGTGTGTAAGCCATATCTTGATCAATTTGTTATCGTTTTCATCGATGATATCCTTATTTATTCCAAGAACAAGGAAGAACATGAGGAACATCTACGCCTAATTTTGGAATTACTTAAGCAGGAGCAACTGTATGCTAAGTTTTCCAAGTGTGAGTTATGGATTCGGGAAGTTCAATTTCTAGGGCATGTGGTTAACGAGAAAGGAATACATGTCGACCCATCAAATACAGAAGCCATCAAGAATTGGGCAGCACCGACGACTCCGACTAAGGTGCGACAATTTCTAGGATTGGCTGGTTATTACCGTCGATTCATCGAGGGATTTTCAAAAATTGCACAACCTCTCACTGCCTTAACTCAAAAGGGTAAAGCCTATGACTGGGGCGATAACCAAGAGTCAGCATTCCAACATCTTAAATAGAAACTTTGCAGTGCACCTATTCTAGATCTTCTGGAAGGAACGGATGATTTTGTGGTGTATTGTGACGCGTCTATTCAGGGTCTAGGTTGTGTGTTAATGCAACGAGAAAAGGTGATCGCGTATGCTTCGCATCAACTAAAGATTCACGAGAAAAACTACACCACTCATGACTTAGAGTTGGGAGCTGTCGTTTTCGCACTTAAGATATGGAGACATTACTTGTACGGTACCAAATGCACCATCTACACCGATCACAAAAGTCTTCAGCACATCTTCGAGCAGAAAGAGTTGAACATGCGACAACGTTGTTGGGTCGAACTCTTAAATGATTATGACTGTGTGATCCTGTATCATCCGGGTAAAGCTAACGTTGTGGCTGATGCCCTAAGTCGAAAAGAAATGAAACCCAAACGAGTTCGAGTATTACAACTTACTATTCACCCCGGATTACCTGACAAAAACCATAATGCTCAATTTGAAGCCCTGAAGGAGGAAAACCTACCGCTGGAAGGTACACGCGGTATGGAAGCACAACCCGAGGTCAAATCTAACGGTATTCGCTACTTCGTCGAGCGAATATGGGTTCCAGTATTCAGAAACCTAAGGGAACTAGTCATGGATGAGGCTCATAAATCTCGTGACTCTATTCATCCAGGTTCTGACAAGATGTACCATGATCTAAAGGTGCTTTATTGGTGGCCAAAGATGAAGGCTGATATAGCCACCTTTGTGAGCAAGTGCCTGACTTGCGCAAAAGTCAAAGTTGAATATCAAAAACCTTCCGGTCCTCTCCAACAACCAGAGATTCCCATGTGGAAATGGGAACGGATATCCATGGACTTTATCACAAAATTGCCACGAACTCCTACCGGATGTGATACCATATGGGTAATTGTTGATCGTTTAACAAAGTCCGCTCACTTCTTAGCAATCAATGAAACCGACAAAATGGATATGCTTACTCGTACTTACTTGAAAGAAGTAGTCTCTCGGCACGGGGTGCCAATCTCTATCATTTCGGATCGTGATAAAGCTTTAGGCACGCGTCTAGATATGAGCATAGCGTACCATACTCAAACTGATGGCCAGACAGAACGTACTATTCAGACTCTAGAGGACATGCTATGAGCTTGTGTGATTGATTTCGGTAACACTTAGGAGTCTCACCTACCATTGGTGGAGTTCTCCTACAACAACAGTTATCACACTAGCATTAAGGCAGCTCCATTTGAAGCACTTTATGGACGGAAATGCCGTTCTCCTATTTGTTGGGCCGAGGTTGGGGATACCAGCATTAACTTAACAACGGACGTTTGGTCCGCTCCACATGGTTTACCTGAATCGTACCTTTGCGTTACCGCACATTGGGTTCAACCCGATTCGTGGCAAATGATGAAGCGTACGATTGCGTTTGATTATTTTGGATATCCACATACCGGGGAAAACTTATTTTATATTTTAGACTCGGTAATTCAAACTTATAAAATTCAACCAAAAATATTTTCAATATCTTTTGATAACGCTTCAAATAACACAAACGCGGTGGAAAAATTAAAAATAAAATATGAACCGCCTTGTAACGGTGTTTTCTTTCATAGTTGATGTGTTGCACACATCATTAACTTGGTTGTGCAAGACGGTCTAAACGTCCAAGAAATAAGAGAAGTGAAAGAAAATTTTAAAGTGATGTTACGGGAAGTTTTTAGCACAAGCATAAAAAGATATATAAACTATAGAAACTTGTGCTAACAAACGGATTTCATCTTTTTAGGTTTAAATTGGGACGTACCTACTAGATGGAACTCGACATGGAAAATGTTTGAATCGGCCTTAAGGCAAAGAGTTACTTTAAAACATTTTCATGATGAACTTGTCCAAAAGAAACGTTGTTCACAAAAATTTTATAATATAAGTTGGGATATGATCGAGAAACTAACTAATTTGCTTGAGGTTTTTAAAAATGCAACTACATGTTTGTCGGGAGTTTATTATCCCACGCCTTCTCTAATAATTCAACAATTATATTTAATATGTAATAAATTAAAAGAGTTTGAATATCACGGCACTATTTTTGAAAAAAAATGGTAACACCTATGAAAGCTAAATTTAAAAAATATTTTTCAGAAATGCCGGCCGTTGTTAAATGTTCGGCCGCCTTAAACCCAACGATTAATGTAACCGGTGTTGAAACATTCATTGGATCAATATCGGACTATTTAAATATGTTCGAGGAAGACCCAAATTTTGAATCAAAGACAATAAGGTATTTCAATTCGGCTTTTAATAATATGTTTAATTATTATTTACGCAAATATGGTGGAAGTGGTGATCCATCAAACATACGTGAATCAATGTAGTAGTTCAAGGAACCCGATGGTAAATTTATTTAACACTTTTAGAAACGAAAATACTAAACAAGCTCGTGAAAGCACACCAAGTAGCGAGCTTGGGAGATATCAAGCAACCTACTTTATTTCAACTCTAAGATCCAAAGAGTTTGAAAACTTTGATATCTTGAGTTGGTGGCAAGGAAGGGAATCCCAATATCCCGTTCTAGCCGCAATGGCCCGTGACATACTAACCGTCCAAGCTTCCACGGTAGCTTCGGAATCTACTTTTTCTCTTAGTGGCAGGGTTTTATCTATTCGAAGAACGAGACTTACACTGGAATCTATGGAGATGTGTATTTGCTTGAAGGACCATTTAGATGTCGCCGAACGTGTACAACATGTTGCAAAACTAGAAGGCGAGCTTGACATTGAACAAGAAATACATGAATTCGAAGTAGAACAAGGGGTGGCTAATCCACTTTCTAAAGAAGAAAAAGCTTATGATAAAGCTCAACGTATCTCAAGCGGAGAAGATTGTAAACCGATGTTACGAAGACTAAGACGAGTAGACGACGAATAACGAGTCATAATAAATAATATATATTTTGTGATTCAATTATGTTTTTTGTAATTTTTTTGTACGAACTATTGTTAAATCACTTAAAAAAATATATAAAATAAATAAAACATGTATTTTATAGTGTATCTTTGTTAATTTTTTTAAAAAATATTTTTTTTAAATCCGGTGGAACCGGTTTTTTTTTGTCCGGTCCGGTTCCATATATTCGTTCCGGTCCCAATAGGTTCCAACTCTCCACTCCCTTAACCGGATCCGATCCGGAACTGGTTCCAATGTGTCAAGTTGTTGACCAAGTTTGACGGATCCGGATCCGAAAAAAATCTGGTTTGTGCACCTCTAATGCACTGGTAGCTCAACAAGACGATAGTTACGACTAGGGAGTTCATCTTGAAGATGCCATTGTTGCACACGCTCAGATGGGTTTGATGGCAGAAATCATAGAGATGATCAAAGCTGAAGAGAGGGAAAAGAGTTGCTGCGGCAGAGCAACATGGATCAACATTCGCTTTGATGGCTATTGGAGAAGCATCCAGTTCATAAACTGAGGTAGATTCTAATTATTTTATTGTTATTCCCTGTAATAATTGTTTAAAACTAAAAGTGAAAATGATAAAATTCAGGATCAACTCGAACCTCTACGTAGTGCAGCTCTAAGCTATAAAGAAAATGAAAAACGTTTTAAAGAATCAATTGAAAATTTCAGAAAAGACAAACATGATTTTTCAATAAAAATAAATGAACAACAATTTCATTTAGATGTTGCCTACAAAGAGTTAGAGAAAAAGAATGTCGAAATAGCCAAACATCAGAATGAAATTATGAAGTTAAGTGGAAAATTTGAGAAATTGAGAAATTCTTGTTTCGTGGTGGAACATTATGAATCGGTTGTACGACAAGTAAATGGCATAGGTTTAGGTACTAATGCCATTCCACCACCAGTTAACGGGACATTTGTTAACGGGCCAGTCGACATTGATCTATCCTTTCTTGATGAATCGTCAAGTAAGGATAACACATCTTCAAATGAAGAGTTTTATTCTAACGAATGTTCAGAAAACAACAAAATTGATGGTATTGTTTCAGAAGAATTGTTTAATGAACCTAAAATCAACAAAAAAATATTGTCAACAATCGGGACAATTGTATTTTAACTGAACCTGATTTAATTGAATCAAATGATAAATTGAAAAAGATGCTTTATGGATATTTCAAAACCATAAAGCAGGCAAAAAAGGAGACATTTTCTAACAAACTTGGAAAGAATTTTCAAGAAAACATTGATAAGCACTACACTCCTGAAGTTCAATTAATATCTGGTAAAACTTCACCTGTGGTTCATCAAACTAATTCTACCACTGGTTAGAATAAACCTTCTACATCCAAAACCAGTGAGCCTTACAGGAGACCTTTCAAAGAAAGAAGGAATTGCTTTCATTGTGGAACGTTTGGACATATTCTGATGAATTGTCCTTATAAGAATCAAGAGAAATGGCCCGTTGTTCTAAAACAGGTCGTATCATTGAAAGCTCCACCAAGAAAACAATTTAAAACTCAAGTTTCAAAAACACCAGTCCAATATATGGTTCAGTCCGGATTTGTGACTAAGCCATTTACTGAGAAAAGGAACAAAGAGTATGTGGTTTCGCGTGTATCTACCCTTGGTAATACATGATCTTATGAGGTAAGATTGTCTAGACCACAGATGAGGAGACGGAATAAAAGTTTGACAAAATTAGGACAACAGCTAATAGGTAATCAACTAAGCAAAACTTTTTCTAACCTTAGCACACCTATTGGTCAACAAAAACAAATTTGGAGAAAGAAAATAGTTGGTTCTCAAGCTTCTAATTCCGACTCACCAAAAGAGTCACCCATTTTTTATCACCATGATTGTGAATTAATTGAAGTTGTGTAGTTTGAGAAAAACGGACAACCCAAGACCACAATGGCTTGGGTCTCCAAATCTAACTAATTTGTGTGATATGTGTAGGGACAACATAGGGGATCGTTTTCCAATCGCTGGTATGTTGATAGTGGTTGTTCCCGGCACATGACAGGCAACATGGCCCTTCTACAAGACGTTAAACCATTCAGAGGTGGCTATGTGGCCTTTGCAGGCGAGAAAGGTGGAAGTATCACACGTCAAGGCGTGGTTACTAATGGGTGTATTATATTTGACAATGTCAACTACTGTGTGCAGTTAAAACACAACTTGTTAAGTGTTTCTCAGATGTGTGACAAAGAGTACTCAGTGATGTTCAACAAATCTGAATGGCTGGTTCTCAAGCCTGGTTTCATGATTTCAGAAGAATGTATTTTGATGCGTGCACCAAGAACAAACTACACGTATCAGATCTATATGAGTGTGGCAACAACCACTTCCTTAGTTGTAACTTGTTTAGTATCTAAAGCAACTGAAATTGACTCAATCTTATGGTAGGAAAATCGGACACCTATCTTATAGAAAAAAGGAATCATCTTGTCCGAAACGGTTTGGTAACCGGTGTTCCTAAATTGAGATTTTTCGTTGTAGATGACTGTATATCTTGCAAAAAGGGCAAACAAAAACGGAAATCTCATACGCCAAAGACTCAAAACTCTATTGATACCCCTTTGGAGCTCTTACATATGGATTTGTTTGGGCCCATAAGTATCAAGAGTATTGGATGAAAGTCATACTGTTTGGTTGTTACTGATGATTACTCACTTTTTCTTGGGTACATTTCTTAGGTACTAAAGATGAGACTGCTGAAATTCTTCAATATTTGATTCTGAATCTAGAATCCTTATGCAAACTAAAGGTCAGAAGAATTCGGAGTGACACAGGCACCGAGTTTAAAAATAATTTGATGGCTATTTTCTATCTCAAGAAAGGTATTCATCAAGAATTTAGTGCACCATACACTCCTCGGCAGAATGGAGTTGCAGAATGGAAGAACAGAACTCTAATTGACACTGCACGTACAATGCTGTTAGATGCCAAGCTTCCAATCATGTTTTGGGCAGAATCTATTAATACAACTTGTCACATATTGAGTAGAGTTCTGGTAGTGAAAAGACACAACAAAACAAGCTATGAACTAATCAATAATCGACCTCCTAAGCTTGACTGCCTAATTCCTTTTGGTAGTCCATGTTCTCTATTGTTACAACACAAAGATCGATAGTCGAAGTTTCATGTTAAATCAGTAGAAGACATCTTCTTAGGATATGTTGCCAACTCACCTTGCAAAAGAGTGTACAATACTGAAAGTCGTACTGTCGAAGAATGGTTCGAAGTGGATTACAGTAAATATAGCAGTCCACCAGAACCTGTAGGTCCAGCTTGGGGTTTTGATTATGATAATCTTTTCAAGTCTTCTAATCTTCCTGATTTATCTGCTGAAGATGCTGCAAAGTTGTATCAATACTGTAGTGGCGAAGACAACTCCAATTTCTCAACAAGAACAACTGTACCTATTCCAAGCCCTTGTTCCAATGTTGCATCTGCATCAGGAACACATGAAAGTGTCACTGAAGAAGATACTCATACTAAAGAAGACGGAGCTCAAATCAGAAACGAAGTTCCAGTTGATCCTAGTTACAATGAAACATCTTCAGGTGTAAATGATATGGGGGAGATAGGCACGAATCTTGAAACAAATATTCAAGAAACCAATGTACCAGAGACAAGAATTCATAAGAATCATCCAATTAAAAACATAATTGGTGATCCTAATGTCGGTGTTCAAACTCGTCACAGAACTGTAACTGAAAACACCAGTCTTTATGCTGAGATTCTTAACACATGTATCATAGAAACATGTTTAAAGGCTGCATTCGTATCCCAAATAGAGCCTAAGAATATCGAAGAGGCTCTAGTTGACAATTGTAGGATTGAGGCTATGCAAGAAGAACTGTCTCAATTCAGAAAACTACATGTTTGGGATCTAGTTGATTTACCAAGAGGTGTACATCCAATTGGATCCAGATGGGTGTTCAAGTGCAAAACCGATGATCGACACATTGTAGTGAAAAATAAAGCAAGATTGGTTGTTCAAGGGTTTTACCAACAAGAAGGTCTGGATTATATAGAAGCCTATGCACCAGTTGCTAGAATTAAGGCCATCCGATTATTTATGGCTTATGCCTCTTTTGTCAGCTTCAAGGTCTTTCAACTAGATGTAAAAAGTGCCTTTATGTATGGTAAAGTGCATAAAGAAGTCTATGTCACTCAACCACATGGTTTTGAAGACCCGTTATACCCTGATAAAGTGTACAAGCTTGACAAAGCACTTTATGGTCTTCATCAAGCACCAAGAGCATGGTATGAGACTCTGTCAAAGCATCTATTGTCCAATGGTTTCGATCGAGGACAAATTGACTCGACTCTCTTCATACGGAAAGCATGAGGTGCTATTCTACTTGTACAAGTATACGTTGATGACATCATTTTTGGGTCTACCAATGAAGAGAAGTGTAAGGAATTTGAGCAGGTGATGAAGTCCAAGTTTGAAATGAGCAACATGGGTGAAATGTCCTTTTTCTTAGGACTGCAAGTCAGTCAAATGGAAGATGGCATTTATCTTCATCAAACTAAGTATGTCCAAGACATTTTTTCTAAATACAAAATGAATGACTATACATCTTATGGCACACCTATTCCAGTCAATCACGGTTTACATCCTGATAAAGAAGGAAAGGATGTGGATTGTAGATTCAACCGAGGAATGATTAGATCGCTTATGTATCTCACAGCTTCAAGACCCGATATTATGTTTGTCATCTGCTTGTGTTCAAGGTTTCAGTCACAACCGAAGGAATCACATATGATCATTGTAAAGAGAATGTTTAGATACCTGAAAGGAAAACCCCGATTAGGTCTATGGTATTCCAAGCAACAGTCGTTTGATTTCAAAGCTTACACTGATTCTGATTATGGCTGTTGTAATCTCGATAGAAAATCAACCTCAGGTGGATGTCAATTTATGGGAGACAGGCTGGTTTTATGGCAGTGTAAGAAGCAGTCAACAGTTTCTATCTCAACATGTGAAGCAGAGTACATTGCTGCTGCAAGCTGCTGCTCTCAGATCTTATGGATTCAACAGCAATGGAGAGATTACGGCTTAAATTACACTAGCACTCCTATGTTCATTGACAACACAACCACCATGTCTATCACAAACAACCCGGTGAAACATTCCAAAACTAAGCATATTGAAATTCGTCACCATTTCATCCGTGACTGTGCTGAAAAGCATCTAATTGAACTTGTAAAAGTTCACACGGATGATAATTTTGCTGATCTTTTCACCAAAGCTTTTGATCATACTCGTTTTGAACATCTTGTCAACATGATAGGAATGTTCAATCCTGAATGATAAACGTTTTCAAAACAGACTTATTTCTTGGAAGTTACATTTATTTTTGCTTTACATTTAATTTTTTTTCTGTTAAACTTTTTAGTAGTGTGAAAACTAAATATCTTTTATACAAATGTGATTTGAACCCATGTGATGAGGTGTGTGTGTGTATAATATT
Organism: Smallanthus sonchifolius; assembly: GCA_023525975.1. NCBI lineage: Eukaryota > Viridiplantae > Streptophyta > Magnoliopsida > Asterales > Asteraceae > Smallanthus > Smallanthus sonchifolius. The sequence goes on along the minus strand of CM042034.1, from coordinate 39,528,140 downwards.
AACAAAAGATCATTATCAGAAATAGAATGTAAGATTTTGGCTTGTATTATCTATTGAGACCAATTTCGGGTGATGAATTTAGCATAATTTTCAGCTCACTTCACTGCCCATACTCACAAGTATGCAATGGGAAGCCGAGCTAAGATATGTCTTGACAACAACCGTCAAGCGTATATTCGCCCTTGGATCACATCTGTTCCATTGAAGACATCCAGATAATAGTTGGATCCCGCTACCCAAGAATCTTTGGATTCCATATATATTAGCCTGAATCATCACAAAATACTCACGAGTCAAGACAAATGAATCAATTGATTCTTGTTAACCCTTATGGACTCTGCTTGATTTCTATGTGCTAAACGATATTACCTCAACCTGGTGATACTGATACTCCTTGGGAAAATATTAGATGTCTTGAGATAATGCATTTACTTTTCCGTCTACATAACCGTGGGGTACACATTGTAGAACTCTAAATAGTACTATAACTCACATGAATTTGATCCAAGAATGCTTATAGTTTCAAATATTGACAATTTGCATTTCAAAATTTTTTTAAGTATGTCATAATATGATCCCAAATTCTTTGAAAGTTTATCAAGATCACTAGTTAGTCTGATATGATCCTCTGCTTATGACTTGACCAAAAAGACGTTCACTATAAGTATTCAATCACTCATTTTTATGCTTATTCATTTAGAAAAACCTCAAAGAGATTTTCAGTGTGTTTTAACATAAACATTACAAAATAACAAAAAGATTTCTTGTACAGTTCATTTCCAGGAATTCAAAAGAACAAAAAGATTTTCATAACTTCCAAAAGCATTTTTGTTATCAACCACAAATTGAACTTATCTATCATGTTCGTCTTACAAGTTCTTCATAAAAACTAAGATTTTTGAGTTTGAAAATGGAACAGGAATTAAGCCATGCGAACTTAACTAAGTGCACATGACCTAATTCATGCGTATTTGTTAAGTACGCATGAAGTAATTCATGCGCACTTAAATAAGTACGCACGAACTGTGTAGTGGGGTATATAAAACGGCACTTAGCATTCATTCTTCATTCAAAAACTTTAATTTACAGACCGCGACTGATCATTTTCGCTCAAAAAATTCTGTGTTACCAAACCGATTTTTCATCACACATTTAGTTACTACTTCACTCAAAGATCATTTGGTGAGAATCTTGACCAATTTCAACCGTTAAATCTATCAAAATTGAGTGATTTTTAGTGTTCTTGAGACTAGGGTTCTTGATACTCAAATTTTGAAGTGAAAATGTGTTTGCATGTTAAATTGAGTATCAAAAAAAGTTTCTACTCATCATCCACTGCCGTTTAACACAAATTTCATACCTTAAACCCACAAATTTTGGATTTTTGATCCTATGTTTGAACCAAAGTAGCGTTCGGCCCCTGTTTGATCAAAATGACCCATGTGTTGAACAAAACCAACTTTAGAACAAGTGACATTAAGCTCCTATGCCATTTTCGACACCATTAGGACAAGAATTACGGACTTTCAAACATGAATTTGGATTTCAGACTTGTTGAAAATTGAACATTACAAAGACCATGCGTACTTATCAAGTACACATGAAGGGTCTTGTTCATGCGTACTTGTTAAGTACGCATGACAGATTATGTGTGTGCGTACGTAGCTAAGTACGCATGAGGCAGTTTCAAGAATTTGTCTAAGTCTAAATTGATATTCATTGTTTGCAATACTTAATAGTTATATGTAATCTGTTCTAATCTTGTTTTGTTTTTGTTTTTGCAGATATGGCTAGACGTGCTTTCACTCCAGACTTCAATCTATTAGCTCTAACAGAACCGGAATGGCAAGGTGCAGCTCTTAACTATCAGCAGATAGTCACATTCCTGAACCGATCCAAGATTTCATATGCTATCTTAGCTGACCCAGTAGTATCACGACCTTACTTAGAGCAATTTTGGGATACCGCTAAGGTGGATTGCAGGCAAACTCCAACTGTGATCACTGCTACTGTTGCTAATCAACGAATAGCAATCTCATAAGATACTATCAGACAAGTATTACAGTTTCGTGATAGAGACACCGATCATGTTCAATATCCGGAATACATGACAGAGGGATGTTGGAGACAGAGAATGGGGTATGTTGGGCGTAGAGATTATCCATCATTCAAGAAGATGTGGCTCTTAGATCAATGGAGGTATCTTGCACATGTTATAATCATGTGCATATCAGCAAGAAAGGCAGGAGAGGATGCTATGGGGCACGAATTAGCATCAACTATGGTTGGATTGTCGTTGAACAAGGGTTACATTTTTTCACGATATGTCTATAACGTAATCCGTGATCAGATAAATGCTGCTCCCAGACACAACTTCCTGCTATACCCCCGCTTCATTAAACTGCTGATCAATCACTTCCTACCAAATCTACCTCAAATAGGTCAGTAGCTACAAGTCAAACGAATAGCAAAAAGGGTGTTTGTGCAGTTCCTTACTACTGGTACTGATAAACCAATTCCCATGCACACACCTTTATTTAGCCACTAGATTGATGAAGCCTACATTCCCAAGGAGATAGGTGGTACCATCCTGACAGTGAACCTGAGTTGAGTGAACACTTAGATGAGGGGGTATAAGGTGATGATGACAATGAAGATAGTGCTGGTAATGATGATGACAGTGATGAAGGTGATGATGATAATGGTGGTCCTGGCTATGCTCAAATGCAAGATACCAGTGAATCGGAAAGAACTGTAACAGATTCCTCAGATTCTGAACCCACACCAGACCAACATCATCCAAGAAAGAATATTCAGGATCCACTTCCTGAATCATCATCAAGAAAACAACTAAAAGAAAGTTCAGACCCGGACTTTCAACTTGAAAGTTCAGACACAGACCGACAGGCACCTCATGTGATTAAGCGAAGGAAGAAAACCAAGAATGACCGCCCATGGCAAGAGGTGATGGAAGCCATAAATGCCCGATTACGGGCACAACTAGCTACCGATCAAGTAACACAAGCTCCCACTCAACAGACACAGTTGTATAGCCAACAAAGAAGAAGAACGATAACACCAGTTGCTACTTAAACAACTGAAGAACCTCTTCCTGTAGTTGTAGCTCTTCCGACTACCACTATTCAGCTCCCAACCTCCATAATAATTAATCTGCTTGTTGAATCTAACACAAGGGTAACACATCAGTGGCAGGCCATGGAAGAGCAAATGAAGTCATTCTTTGACCTTCAAAGGAAGCAATTAAACCTGAATGAATCCTTCTTCACTGCCTGTTCAGTAATGGAGAATCAAATGTTGGTACAATGGAGTGAACATCAGGTGTTGGTCGACTTGGTGGAAAAGTTGAGAAAACAGCTTGCGTCTCAGGGGGAGACAAGCCAGAAAGTTCAAGAAGAAGCTTGTCATTAGGTCGACCTTACAAACGATAAAGACCAGGACGATGATCCAAATGTTACGCCTTTAGGTGCTAGTGGTGGTGAGACTCAAGTTTTCTTGCCAACACAAGCCACACCTATGGCTCAGGGGGAGTCCACCCAGCAACAACAACAGGGCGGTGGTGCTGATAAGGTAAAAACACCTGCCGAGGTGTTAGAAGATTTGGTTACAAGTCCCAACTTAAATGATGAAATCATGATAGGGGCTTTAGCAGAGATTGAAGAAGGAGAAATAGACAGCGGTGATGATTGGGACGAATGTGGGAATGATGTTATTGTTGAATTCCCGAAAGGAGATGTAGATGGTATTTATGAGTTGGAGGATGGTGAAATTTTTGAGGCCCCAGTCATTAAGGAACAAACTGAACAGACCATTCAGGCTGAAGATGTCAACGAATCTTCAGCCAAAGTTCCTAAAGTAGGTACGAGTGGTACTTCCTCGAGGAAGATTCCTCATGAATGGTTGATCAAAGAAGCTGAAGCACCGTGGTACAAACCACAATACACAGACCAGTATGGTGCTGCAGGGATGATCTTGTCGGTGCGTTTTGAAGATGATAAGGGATTATTTGCTATAAAAAGGTCAGGGGGAGTTCAATACTTAAAACCTACAACTGAAACATTTAATTCCCTACCGAAATATGACTTGGTCAATCTTGCACATCGTGAATTATGCAATAGCACATCAAATGGTGTGGCTAGAGGCTTGTGGGGTGCTTTGCAGAGAGAGGGGAGATCGGGGAACTTTGAAATCTTTCGGCCTCAAGCTCCGAGGCGTGTCAAAGACAAAACAATGATGAATCCGTTGACACGTAAATTCTTAAAAAGAGTCATATATGAACCGGTTCTGTGTGAAACAAGGATACCTTTGAGGAGAATACCTCAAGACATCTTGGGGAACATGTGGTATTGGTACATTGATCCAGTAGCCGGAGAGGCAGTTATGATTGAAAAGAATATCTTGAAGGAGATTATTAGAGTGTTTGATGAAATTGTTTTCATCAAATTTTCAGCAAAAGATTTGGAGGTCCTCGTCAACAAAAACTGTTTGCATACAGACGAGTGGACGAAGCTATTGGCCACCAAGTATGATACGCTAGTAAAGTTTAGTCTTGGATACAAGTCAAAGATCAGCGGTGGTAGTCAAGTAGGTAGCTCGTGAAGACTGAAGATATCCAGAGATGATGTCAAGGGGAGTCTGTTGATGCATGTTTTGTGACAGGCACTCTGGATCGAGCTGAAGCTTTTGTTATTATCTAGTTTAGTCTTGTATGTATTTAGTATTTGTTGTATTTTGCTTATCGAGTTGTATTATGTATATTTATGTCTGAACGTGTTGTATTTTGATATTGTACTAAACAAATACGCAAGGATGTGTTCCTGTGTATTTGTCAAGTACAATGGTCAAGTACGCATGAAGGTTAGTAATGCGTACTTACTAAGTGCGCATGGCCCAGGTCTATAAATAGCATAGAGTTGTTTCATTTTTATATAGATGTATTTTTGCACACACAAGTACACACAGATCAGTATTGTATCAGTCCAGAAGTCATTCAATCTTTTTCTGTACTTGTTTGAAACGCTATGAATTCAATAGACCGTGTATTTATTAGTATCATCTCGTGTTGAATGTCATACATTCATTCTTATATTGTTCCACCTAGTAACGGGCATTCCGCACCTGTTTACTAGGCTACGTTCTCACACGATATCGATCCGAAACACCCACCCGGAGGGACCTACAATAGGTACATAAGGACCATCATGTATTAATCTCCACATTCCATATTCTTGGTATCAGAAGAAGCTTTCCATTTTATTTTTTCCACATGTCATAGTCTTCTCCAGACACCAATCTTGGTGGTCTGTGAAGGCTTCCAGTGTCATCAAATCCGGTATTCTGTGCCATACTTTGGATAGATAATTTATATTAGAACCAAATAGTGATTAAACAAGTGTGAGTTTGTTTAGTCTAAGAGCCAAAGCTCTGATACCACTTGTAGGATCGTATATTACAAGATGGTTCTGTTTAGTTGAGATTGGCGAAAACAATCACAACTATGCAAAGTAACATGAACAATGATAATATTGATAAATGCAATTTGTATTAATCTTCAAAGTTTACAAGTTACAGAGAAAACTATGTTAAAGAACCCTTGTACAATGAAATATTATAGTACTTATATAGGAACTTAGAATCAAGACAGACCCTTGATTCTAAGGATCAGATCAAAGACAAACCGTTGATCTTGAACATCTAGAAGCTACACTACAATGTGAATACAACAAAAGAGTACAAAAGTAAACTTTATCCAAACGTCTTCTTAGGCATCATTGCATGGATATTTGGAAGTAGGAGCGTTGTCTTTTATTGTCTGCACAAGTAACATTCTCTCTGCATATGATGTGCCAGTGTTGCAGCAGAAAGTTGTCAGTAGTAAAGTCCATGTTGCTGATATATATATATCAGCAGCAACGTTTAGACTTCAGCAGATAAGGATATCTGTAGCATAGTTGTTGATCAGTAGCAAAGTTTAAGTATCCGCAGCATAGACACTTATCCGCATCAAATTCAGTGCTAAGCTTGTAGAGTCCGCGTCATTTGTACTTAGTGAGTTTTGTAGACATCAGTTTTTATCTTTACATAATGGTTATGCCAAATGCCGACACCGACACATAGTTGAAACGGGGCTCGCACTCTTATCTCTTGCCAAATTTCCCCTCAAATTTTGGCCATTATCCTTCACTACAGCCACATGTCTTATTAATAGATTACCCACTCCCAATCTCCATAATGATTCTCCATTCTATCGCTTATTTCACCAACAAAACTATGAAAAATTGCATAGTTTTAGTTGTCTTTCTTACCCGTAGTTACGTCCATACACACCACAAACTTCAACCTCGTTCCAAGCAATGTATTTTTGTTGGCTATTCTTCTTCTCAAAGTACTTATCATCTTCATGATCCCCTAACACATTGTGTTTACACCTCTCGTCACGTTAAATTTTTTGAACATGTTTTTCCCTATGAATCATTACTTCAAAAAACCACACCCCTACCCACATCCTGACTCCTTATTACCCCTTACTGTTGAACATATAATTCCCACCCAAAACATTCCACCACCCTTAACTACACAACATTCTGATATAATACCTTCATCCACACATCCACCAACTTCATCTCCTCCCCTACCTACAACCCCCACCTCTACGGCCCCCACCTCTACAGCCACCACCCCTATGGTACCAACCCCTACTAACCCTCCCATCGCAACTCAACCGACCACCCACACTACTAGAAAACCGAACCCAAAATACCATAATTCCAATTTTGTTCTCTATAATACTTCTATCCAACCTTTTATTGAAACAACTATTATAACTCAAGCTCTTAAACAACCACACTGGATACAAGCAATGCAGGTTAAATTTGATGCTCTACAACACAACCACACCTGGACTCTTGTCCCACCTACTTCCACACCCAGTCTAGTTGGTTGTAAATGGGTCTTCTGAACCAACTACAAACCATACTGATCGGTGGAACGCCTAAAAGCCCGTCTTGTAGCCAAAGTTTTTCACCAACGACCCCGCTTAGATTATATTGAGACTTTTAGTCCCGTAGTCAAACCCGCCACCCTACGTCTTATTCTCTCTTTGGCTACATCTCATAGTTGGTGTCTCCGCCAACTAGATATAAATAATGCTTTTCTCCAAGGTACTCTAACCGAATCTGTCTACATGTCCCAACCATCGAGTTTCATTAACCCTTCTCTTCCGAGCCACGTATGCAAACTCAATAAAGCTATTTATGGTTTGCGCCAAGCATCTAGCGCTTGGTATGATGAGCTTAAAAATTATTGTTGAAGCACTTTCCTGTGACAAACACTCTGGATAGATAGAGTCTTAGTTTAGTACTTTCATGTATGTATTTGTCTTTGTTTGTAAGTGTCTGTATGTATTAGTTATCGAGTTGTATTTACTTTTACATATTGACTGTTGCATATTTCTCTAAGTGTTTTGCGCACTTGTATGTGCGCAGGAGATAGTTCCTGTGTACTTGCTAAGTACACATGAGCAAATTTCCATGCGCACTTGCTAAGTGCGCAGGCATCAGGTCGTGTATAAATAGGAATGGTTGACAGTAAATAAGTACGCAATCTTAGACGCAGTCACAGTAGCAAATACGCAGAACTTGTAATCTCAGTATTTCTCTCTGTAACCTTCAAGTGTTTATAATAGATGAAAGTTTAAAGTGATTATCTTGTCGGTTTACTTTGTGTTGTAAGACTCTCCACCTAGTCACGGGTATTCCGCACCCGGTCTGACAAGTAGACCCACTTGCATGTGACGATCCACCACACCCGAGGGACCTACAAGTGGTATCAGAGCATTGCTCTTGATTTCGAGTGTTGTGAGTGAGTTTGGAGAGTTTTCTATAGAGTTTTACAAGCAAAAGGAAGTTTTTAGTTGATTTTTATGATAAAATAGGGGTAGCTCTTGAGCACTATTTTAGAAGCAAAAATCACTTAAAAACCGACTTTTGTTGTGTATTTTGAGTGTTTTGAGCATCAAAGGTTGGTTAGAAACAAGTTTCTGACCCTTTGGCTCATTTTGATTGTACATCCGTCCAATTTTTGCCATCTCGGTGTGTTTCCAGTGACCGGAATAGTTTGGTGAGAGTTGGTGAAAAGGTGTTCTGCGTACTTACCATATCTGGCAAAAGGTACAGTCTTGCTGCGTACTTACTAAATACGCAAGACTAATCTCTTGCGTACTTACTAAATACGCAAGACTAATCTTGTGCGTACTTAAGTTATATCCTGCGTACTTATCATTTACTCATGCGTACTTATCAAGTACGCAAGAGCAAATCTTAAATACGCAAGACCATTCCTCTAAGTGCGCAAGGCCAATATCAAGTGCGCAAGTGTCTCTGATTTTTCTGAAATTTGACTAAGTGTTCACCATGTCGAATCTTTAGAACCTTGGAAACCTTTTAAACTATGACAATGAGATCGGTACTCCTCAGAAACCGCCAAAGCTACTAAATGTAAATAGTTATTCTAACTGGAAGGCACGCTTTGAGCATTACATTTCATACACAAATTCTTCTTTATGGATACGAATCCCAGAAGGATATAAGCATCCCACACACATTTATCTTGATGATGAACTGCCTAAGCCTATCTCTAAACTCGATGAAGAAGAAAAGAAAGCTTATGATCGAGAGAAGAAGGCTCTTGGTTCAATCACTATGGCATTAACTCGGGAGTTGTTCCACAGCTTCAGAGGTTATGACAACTCTAAGGATCTTTGGAAGGCGTTACAGAAAAGATTCGAGGGGAATAGTGATATCAAGAAGAGTAAACGGGATCTACTCAGGAAGCAGTATGAATGCTTCAGTTTTTTGGAGAATGAGTCTTTAGATGACCTCATCTCTAGATTCTATTATCTGCAGACAGAATTGAAAGCTTTTGAGCTCAAGTATCCCGATGAAGAGTTGGTGGAAAAGTTTCTAGATGATTTGCCTCCCAGGTTTGAAATGTACACAACCCTGATAAGAGAGAATCCAAAATTCTATGAAATGACAGTGGAGGAGGCAATTGAAAAGGTTCAAGCTCATAACATGAACCTTATAAAGAAGGAGAGCTCAGGAAGACTTCAGATACAAGACCCTTCTATGTATCATGGGACGTCTTCTACAACCAAATCTTCGGGCTCTGGAATTGCCCTTTTCTCTGGAAACTCTACTGAAGAAGACCACTCAAATGGTTGTGGTGGTCATGCATGCTATGCATTTGGATCAGGTTGTGGATCTCATCAACAACACACCTCAAGAAATCCTCCGGTTACAACTTCAGCTAACCAATCAGCTATAGCCAAAATAGCTGAAGATCATGTAGCACTATTTTCATCTTGTATGCTGGCCTAAGAGAACTTCATAGGTGGCAAGCTTACAGATCCCGAGACAATTGAAGAAGATTTTAATCAAGTGGATCCTGATGACATGGAGGACATGGATATTCAATGGAATATGGCCATGATCTTGAGGAGAGCCAAGCATTTCCTGAACAGAACATGAAGAAAGTTCATTGGCGGGTATTCTAATGCCATGGTTGGTTTTGACAAATCCAAGGCCAAATGCTGTAAGTATCTAAACTTTGGACACTTTGCTAGTGAATGTTAGAAAGACAGAGCACCGGCTTCGGGTTTCACCAGACCTAGCCAAGGAAACAACCATGGCTACAACAACACAAACAACCATAATCAAAGCCATGGTGGTTCGTCCAATGCACTGGTAGCTCAATAGGATGACAGCTTTGATTGGGGTGTTCATCTGGAAGATGCCATCATTGCACAAACTCAGGTTGGTCTCATGGCTGAGATCATGGATTTGATGGAAGCTGAGAAAAAGGAAGCTGAAGAAAAGGAAGCTTCTGTAGCTGATCAAGAGGAATCTACTACTGCTGTTGCTCTCGTGGCTATTGGAGAGGCAACAAGTTCATCAACTGAGGTAGATTCTAATCTTTTTTCTGTTATTTCTTGTTCCAAATGTCTAGGCTTAAAAATTGAAAATTCTAAGCTTCAAGACAAGGTCGAACCCCTTCGTATTGCAGCGTTAAGCTACAAAGAAAATGAAAAACTAAAGATTCAATTGAAACATTGAAAAAGGATAAACGTGATTATTCACTAAAAATGAGCGATCAACATCTTCACTTGGATATTGCATATAAGGGGTTGGAGAAAAGGAACAATGAAATTAACAAGCTGCAAAATGAAATCTTGCAGTTGAAATGTTCTAATGAGAAGTTGAAAAACTCTCGTTTTGTGGTGGAACTCTACGAATCTGTAGTGAGGCAAATGAATGGCATAGGGCTGGGTACTAATGCCATTCCTCCACCAGTTAGCGGGAAGTTTGTCAACAGCTTAGTAGACATTGATCTAACTTGTGTTGATGAGTCCTCAGGAAAGGATGATTCCTCCAAAAAGGATGATTCCTCAAGTAAGGCTAACTCCACATCTAATGAGGAGTTCTTTACTACTTCTGATGATGGGTCGGTTAACACTTGCACTGAAGGAGTAGTATCTGAGGAGTTGTTATCTAAACAGAAAGTCAAGAAAAACATTATCACTAATAGTGATAACTGCATTTTAACTGAACCCGATATCATTGAATCTAATGATAAATTAAAGGTAATGCTTTATGGGGGGTATAAAAATATTAATCAAGTAAAGAAAGAGGCTTTTTCAGCTCACTATGGGCTTTGTTACAAAGAAAATTTGCAAAAATACTATACTCCCAAGAACCAATCTGTATCGGGTCAAACTCCTGTTCATAAACCAACCCCTCCTGCTCATAATGCTGAGTCATCTAATGCTAGATCTAATGAGCCTTGTAGGAGGACTTACACAGACAAGAGGACTTGCTTTCACTGTGGCTTGGTTGGTCACATTTTTGTGAACTGTCCTTCAAAGAACCAAGGGAAACGGCCTATTGTTTCATAACCGGGTGTCATTCCTAAGTCGCCATCAGTGAAACCTCCCAGATGTCCAAAACAAAATGTGGTGAAACCACCAGTTAAACCGATGGCAAAGACAAAGATCAAATCTGAGGCCAAACCATCTGTTTCAAGAAAGGTAAAGCAACCTGCTGTACCTTGTGTATCTACCTCTTGTAGTACACGTACTGGTGAGAAACCTGTGGTGAAACTCTCTAAGCCACAGAGAAGGAGAAGGAATAAGAGGTTGAGAAAGCTAGAACAGCTGACTAGAGTTCAATCAGGTGAAGCTTCCACTAGTTCACCTGCTGTTGTTGAACATAAGTCTACTGTTCCGGTTAAGAAAAAGAAGAGGTCCTGGACTATCAAATCTAAAAATTCTCAATCTCCTAGTCCTAATTCTTTTAAAGATTCATCCATTTTGAACAATCATCACGACTGTGAGTTAAAAGAGGTAGTTTATTTTGAAAAGGATGGACGACCCAAGACCACTATGGCTTGGGTCTCCAAATCTTTTGTGACTCGTGCAGGGAAATCCGAAGGGTACTATCTCTAACCGATGGTATGTAGATAGTGGATGCTCCCAACACATGACAGGAAACATGGCCTTGCTTCAAGACATGAAACGATTCAGAGGCGGCTATGTGGCCTTTTCTGGAGAGAAAGGGGGCAGTATCACGTGTCAAGGCATGGTATCAAATGGTTGTGTCAGTTTTGACAATGTCAACTTTTGCGAGCAGCTGAAGCATAACCTGTTGAGTGTCTCCCAAATGTGCGACAAGGAGTACTCGGTGATGTTTGATAAGAATGAATGCTTGATTCTCAAGCCTGGTTTTGAAGTTCCTGAAGACTGGATTCTGATGAGAGCGCCAAGGACAAACGACACCTATCAGATTGATATGAGCGTGGCAACAACCACCTCATCAGTTGCTACTTGTTTGCTTACCAAAGCGGTAGAGCTTGACTCTATCTTGTGGCATAGGAAACTAGGACATATTTCCTTTCGTAAAATGAATCATCTGGACTGAAACGATTTGGTAACCGGGGTTCCTAAGCGGAGATTTACCGTTGCAGATGACTGTATGCCTTGTAAAAAGGGCAAACAGTAGCGGAAGTCTCACAAGACCAAGCTCCAAAACTCCATTGATACCCCTTTGGAGTTATTACACATGGATCTGTTTGGCCCCATAAGTATCAGGAGTATTAGAGGTAAGTCGTTCTGTCTGGTTGTAACTGATGATTTCTCACGTTTTTCTTGGGTGCATTTTTTAGGTACAAAGGACAAGACTGCTGATATTCTTCAATACTTGATCCTGAGCTTGGAATCTCTTTGCAAGCTGAAGGTTAGAAGAATAAGGAGTGACAACGAAACTGAGTTCAAGAATAATTTGATGGAACTTTTCTGTCTCAAGAAGGGGATCCGTCACGAATTCAGCGCCCCGTACACACCTCAGCAGAATGGAGTTGCAGAACGGAAGAACAGAACATTGATTGAGACTGCAAGGACTATGCTGTCGGATGCAAAGCTTCCTGTCACTTTCTAGGCAGAAGCAGTTAATACAGCTTGTCAAGTCTTAAACAGAGTTCTGGTTGTGAAGAGGCACAACAAGACTTGTTACGAGTTGATCAACAATCGACTTCCCAATCTTGATTACCTAGTTCCTTATGGTAGTCCCTGATCCTTATTGCTACAATACAAAGACCGCCAGTCTAAGTTTCATGCAAAAGCGGTGGAAGGCATCTTCTTAGGATACGTTGCCAACTCGCCTTGTAAGAGAATGTACAATATAGGAACTCGTACTGTCGAGGAATGGTTTGAAGTGGATTGCAGTAAACACAGCATTCCACCAGAACCAACAGGTCCATCTTGGGGTTTTGATTATGATGCGCTATTCAAGTCATTCAATCTTCCTGATCTATCTGAATTTGACGCCGCAAATGTTTATGAATTATTGGGTGGCGGCGATGACTCCCGTTTCTCTACTCGTGCTACTGTACCGATTGTAACCCCTGATTCCAATGCTGCATCTGCATCTGGAAATCATGACATTGATAACAGTGAAGATGTTCATGTTGATGGAGATGACGCTCAAGCTAATCCTAACACAACTGTAGGAAATGAAGCTCCAGCTGATCCAATTAACATTGAATCTACATCTTCTGGAACACAGGAAATGGGGGAGTTAAGCACGAATCTCGATTCAGAAATTCAGGAACCGAATGTACCAGAGATGAGACTGCATAAGAATCATCCAATCGACAACATTATTAGTGATCCTCATGCCGGTGTTCAAACTCGTCATCAAACCATTGCAGAGAACACTGGTCTTTACTCGGAGATACTTGACACTGGTGTCATGAAAACATGTTTGCATGCTGCATTCGTGTCCCAGTTAGAGCCGAAGAATGTGAAGGAGGCTCTCGCGGACAACTGCTGGATTGAGGCGATGCAAGATGAATTGTCTTAATTCCAAAAGTTGCACGTGTGGGATTTGGTTGACTTGCCAAAAGGCTTTCAGCCAATTGGAACCAGATGGGTGTTCAAATGCAAGACGGATGATCGTCATGTGGTGGTGAAGAACAAAGCAAGATTGGTTGTTCAGGGTTTTTATCAACAAAAGGGCTTGGAATACACGGAAGTATATGCCCCGGTTGCTAGAATTGAGGCCATTCGACTGTTCTTGGCTTATGCCACATATGTCGGCTTCAAGGTCTATCAACTTGATGTGAAGAGTGCTTTCCTATATGGAAAAGTACATGAAGAGGTCTATGTCACTCAACCTCCCGGCTTTGAAGATCCGCGTAATATCAATAAAGTGTATAAGCTCGACAAAGCACTTTATGGTCTTCATCAAGCACTGTGGGCATGGTATGACACATTATCTAAGCATCTATTGTTTAATGGTTTCGACTGTGGACAGATTGACTCGACCCTCTTCATTAGGAAAGCAGGAGGTGACATTCTTCTTGTACAAGTATATGTCGACAACATTATTTTTAGATCTACAAATGAAGGGATGTGAAGGGAATTCGAGCAGGTGATGAAGTCCAAGTTTGAAATGAGTAACATGGGTGAATTGTCGTTCTTCCTGGGTTTGCAAGTCAGTCAAAGAGAGGATGAAATTTATCTACATCAAACTAAGTATGTGCAGGACATCTTGTCAAAATACAAGATGAATGATAGCAGTACTTATGGCACACCTATCCCAGTCAATCATGGTCTGCATCCTGACAAAGATGGAAAGGATGTGGATTGCAGATTGTACCGTGGGATGATCTGATCACTTATGTATCTCAGAGCTCCAAGAGCCGATATAATGTTTGATGTGTGCTTGTGCTCAAGGTTTCAGTCTCAACCGAAGGAGTCACATATGATAGCCGTGAAGAGAATTTTCAAATACTTGAAAGGGAAACCTCGATTGGGTATTTGGTACTCTAAGAAGTAGTCATTCTACTTCAAAGCCTACTCTGATTCAGACTATGGCGGTTGTAACCTTGACAGAAAGTCAACTTATGGTGGATGTCAATTCTTAGGAGACAGACTGGTTTCCTGGCAGTGTAAGAAGCAGTCAACAGTTTCTGTCTCAACTTGTGAAGCATAATATATTGCTGCGGCGAGCGGTTGTTCTCAGATATTGTGGATTCAGCAGCAATTGAGAGACTACGGCTTAAACTTCATTGGAACTCCTTTGTTCATTGACAACAATGCCACAATGTCCATCACAAATAACCTGGTGAAACATTCCAAAACTAAACATATAGAAATTCGCCATCATTTCATCCGTGATTGTGCTAAAAAGTATTTAATTGAACTTGATAAAGTTCACACGGATGACAATCTTGTTGACCTTTTCACAAAGGCATTTGATCGATCCCGTTTTGAGCATCTTGTCAACTTGACAGGAATGTTCAATCCTGAGTGAAAACTTGTTTTTCTTAAATCAATTCAATTCATGAAAGTTAAATTTTTTTTATTTTCTTTTAAGTTTTCTGTATATTTCTTTTAACTTTCAAATAACACTTTACAAAATCAAAAACAAATTAGAAAATGGAGAAAATTTCAAAGTTAACTTGAGAAAAGAGGAAATGATAGTACTTCAGAAATGATCTAAACGTCACAGACTGCTCATATGGGAAATGATTGCGTCATGCTTACTTAATTGTAGAAATTATTATGGATTTAATCTGCTTATTTACAAGTAATTTGAATTGTCAGTAGACTGTATGTGTCTTTGAATCACTAGTAGTGTGGAAACTTAATCTAAAATTACAACTGTGATTTGAACCCATGTTTGCTAGTGTGTGTGCGTAAAAGAATAGAAAAGATCATTATCAGATAAAGGATGTTAGATTTTGGCAATAATTTTCTTTTACGGTCAGTTTCGGGTTATATCGTTAGCACAATTAATGAGGTTCATCTCACTGCGCATACTCACAAGTATGCAAGGAGAGTTTGAATCAAGACATGTCTCTACATCAACCGTTGAGCATGTATTCACCCTTGAATCACTCATGATTCACTGAAATCAAATCCAGATAAAAGTTGGAATCCCTTACCTTAGTCAAACACCATATTCATTATCCCGAATCATCATACCGATATTCAATGAAGAAATCAAATGAAACCAAGACAAATGAATCACTCGATTCTGATTCTTATGATTCCTGATAATCCTTATGGATTCTGCTTGATTTTTCCTGTGCTAATTGATGTAGCTTCATTCTAAAAATTTAGAAAATCATTGGGAAAATCTTAGATGCCTTGAGATAGTGCAATTTACATTATTGTAGCATATCAGTGGGGTACACGTTGTATAGCTTATAATTAATACCTTAATACACAAGAACGTGATACAAAGATGCTTATAGTTTTAAATCTTATAATATTGTCAACTTGAATTACTTGTTTATGTGCTTATTATGTAGGAATAAATAGTAATCCATGACATGATCTCATATTCTTTAATGTTTATATTGTATCGTTTTTGCTATAAGTTAGCCTGATATGATCCTCTGCTCGTGTCTTTGATCAAAAATAGTTTGTGTAAATACATGTATATTTCTATCTAGAAAAGATCAAAAAGATTTTAAGTTTATGAACAGTTCAATCTTAATCAGAAAAACCAAAAATATTTGTATTTAACCTTCCTGAATTGAGTTTGAATCCTCTTGATTGAATGTTGTTTATCTTGTTCGTTATTTGACTTGAAAAACCTTCATAATTTGAGTTGAAAGTTTGCGCACTTAAGGGTTTCTGCGTACTTGATAAGTGCGCATGAAGTAAGCCCTGTGTACTTAACAAGTACGCAAGAGTTAAGTCTTACGCACTTGTAAGTACGCAAGAGTTAAAGCTTGCGCACTTAACAAGAACGCAAGACCGTTTTGTGTTGGGTATAAATATGGCACTTAGAAAATTTTCAGACTTTTATCATTCAAACTCAAGCGCCTGTTCAATTCCCTTCGCAGATTTTCTCAAAAATTCTGAGTATTCCAACTGATTTTTCGTCCCATTACTAGTATCATCTTTGTACTACAATCCATTGGTGAGAATCTAGACTCAATCCATCCACAAATTCATGATTTTGGACCGATTCAAAAACTTAAAAAATTTTAAGGTTTAATCCATGATTTTAGACAAATTATTGGTTGTTTTGTTAATTCATGATAACTAAAACTTGCCTAGAATCATTATTCGACTCTTAATCGTCCGTTTAATCCTTTGATTTTAACCTTGGGCTTGGATTTGACCATCGGTTCGAATGGTCATCATTTAGGTCAAAATTAGACCAATGTAGCAGTGAATTGGTGTTGATGTTGGTTCCATAGGTCATAATCACTGATTCCGACCTTGTGGTGACCTAATCTACTCAATTTTTTGAACATTTGTTGAGTTTTTAAAACTTCTGGAATTTTGAACAAGTATGTGTCTTGCACGCGTAGAAAGTACGCAAGAAGTAATTCTTGCGTACTTGTTAAGTACGCAAGAGGAAATTCCTGCGTACTTGCTAAGTACGCAGGACCAACACTTGAAAAAAATTTCTAAGTCTGAAAATTCAGTTCAAAGAGTAACTGCTATATTGAGTCATGTTTATTCAATTCCAATGAAAGTTGTTGTTCTGATTATGTTTTCTGTGTGTTTTTGCAGATTATGGCTCTTGCGTTTACGAATGAGTTCAATCTTATAGCTCATACTCAATCAGAATGGAAGGGTGCAGCACTTCAGTATCGAGAGATAGTTGATTTCTTGAACCGTTCAAGAATCAGCTATGCTATTTCAGCTGACCCTATCGTTTCAAGACCTTATCTCGAGCAATTCTGGGAGACCGCGGAGCATGATTACACGGTAACCCCCAATGTTATAAGGGCTACCGTTGTTAGTCATGATATCGCCTTCTCTGAAGACACTATTAGACGGGTCTCGCAATTCAGAGATCTTTCCACCGACCCGACAGCCTATCCTGACTACTTTGTGGATGGCTGTTGGAGGCAACGAATGGGGTATGTCAGTGCGAGAGACTACGCTTCTTATAAGAAAATGTGGGTGCTCGATCAATGGAGATATTTTGCCCACATCATGATCATGTGCATCTCCTCAAGAAAAGCGGGAAAGGATGCAATGGGTCATGACCTTGCTGCTGCCATGGTTGGGTTGTCTCTCAATAAGGGCTACAACTTCTCACGATACATATTCAAAGCCATCAATGATCAGATTAACACGGCTGAGAGGTTCAGGTTCTTATTATACCCAAGGTTTGTGCAACTTCTGTTAAACGATGCGTTGCCAAACCTACCTGCAATTGGGGAGAGACTGAAAGTGAAGAGGGTGGACAAGGGGTGTTCGCACAATTCCTTAAGCCAGGCAGTGTAGAACCTACCCCTGAGCATACAGGACTCTTTGGCCACCTAATAAACGAAGCATATGTGGCACCGGCTGACTGGAGATGGTATAGTCACAACTCGGAGCCAGAGTTGAGTGAACATTCAGATGAACAACAACAACAACAAGAGGAGGAAGTTGAAAATGAAGATGGATCGTCTGATGGTGGAGACGAAGAAGAAGGTCATGATGGTGCTGAGGGATCCGACTCAGAAGAGACAGAGTCTGATTCTTCTGATTCCGATGATGCACCATCACAGGTTCACCCGAGGAGAACGACGAAGGTCACCCTTCCTGAGTCGTCCTCAAAGAGAAAGGGATAGTCCTCTAGCAGCGAATATGAGCCAGATTCTGACTCTAACGCTGCTATTCAAAGGCAAAGACGTGAAAGTGTTCACAAGAACAGAGGGGATAGGCAGCAACTTGCTATTGCCAGTGAGGTGGAGGTCACTACTCTGCAACAAGTACAAGTTGCAGCTGCAAGTACTGACTCAGCCTCTACCCCACCTTCACAGCAATTATACCGAAGACAGAGGAAGAGGCCACAGGTACAACCTGACGTGGCAGTCACTTCAATCACAGAGGAGGTTCCTGTGATAGTGACCCTCCCTGTCACATCTGTCCAGGTGGCGGTGATTACTCAAATTCTCACGGAGTCAGTCACCATCACCCCTTCCATACACCTACAACCGCCATAACATCCTCAATCCCAACAACCACAATTGAACCGATAAGTCAACCCTTCAACTACGGAGAATTTACTCAAGGGTTTGACTTCGATACTATCTTTTCCTCCCCAATTCACAATGTTGAAGCATCGACCTCCAGACATCCTGATCCTAATGAAGAAAGGATAGCAATTCTGGAAACCCAAGTTGCTGGTTTGTTGGAAACTATTCAGAAGTCAAAGGAGGAATCTGATGCTCAACAAGCACAGATTAATTCGTTGGTGGACGAAGTTAGAATTCTACGAAGCCATAGAATGGGGACAGACGAGAGACTGAAGAACATAATGGCACAGAATGAGCTTCTAATCCAGACAAACAACATGATTCTGGGGCACAGGTCGTCTCTCGAGCTGAGGTTTGATATGCAGAAGAAGGAGCATGAGCTGATGGTCAAACTAATTGCTGATCTGACCAGGAAGCTTGATGCTCAGGGGGAGAAAGATAAGGAGAAGGAGAAAGAGAAAGAAAAGACACCTACTGGTGATGAGCCTTGTCATCCTGTCGACTTGACAAAGGATGATGATAGAGACAAGGATCCCAAAGTCGGTCCTAGTGCAGGTGAGCACCAAGCTTTAGCAATTGTGCCCATCTCTGCTATTCCAATGGCTCAGGGGGAGTCTTCTCATCAGGAGGGTGGTGATACTTCTGGTGGTGGTGGTGACAAAGGAAAGTCAGCGGCTGATGTGCTTAAGGATCTATCTGACGATGAGATCTTATATTTAGAGCCTGACTATTCCAAGGAAGCATAGATCGATGCTCTCTACAACCTAGAAGAAGGAGAGACCGACTCTGGTGATGATTGGGATGAAGATGATGAGGATGCAGTGATAGAAGTTCCCAAGGGCTGCGGGGAAGGAGAGTATGAGTTAGAAGATGGAGAGATCTTTGAAGTTCCATCCTTCGAAGCTCAGCTCGACACAGGTTCAGTCGAGCATGCTAGTAATGTTGAAGCCTCGACTGAAGCCTCCCCAGTTGACCCTACACCTGTGGATCCGGAGGCACCGAAAGAAAAAGATATGCCTTCTACTTAATCTAAGGGTCCAGCTCCTGTTTAGTAGAAGACGTCTATCGTAGACAAACAAGGGGCAACAGGGATGATCTTGGCTGTAAGGTTCAAGGAGGACAAGAAGTTGTTCGCAATCAAAAGATCTGGGGGGTTCAATACTTGAAACCAACCAGTGAAGCGTTCAACTCCTTACCCAAATACGACCTTGTGAACCTAGCAAACCGAGAGCTGCTGGGTCATTTTAATCACGCAGTGGCGATGGGTTTGTGGGTGGTTCTACAGCGGGAAGCAAGATCTGGGAAGTTTGATGTGTTCAAGCCTCAAGTGCCCAAGAGAGTCAAGGATAAGACGTCAAGACATCCTGTGACTAAGAAATTATTAAAGAAATTGGTATACAAGCCAGTTCTATGTGAAACCAAGATTCCCCTGAGCAAGTTATCTCAGGATATCCTCAGTGACATGCGGTACTGGTACGTAGATCCAAAGACGGGCGAGGCTATGGTGATTGAAAAGGTGAGGTCAGAAAGTGGATGGTTAGTGCCGAGGGAACTAATCAGAGTATTTGATGAAGTTTGCTTCATTAACTTCTCTGTGAAAGATCTAGAGGAACTAGCAAACAGGTATTGCATGCATACGGACGAATGGACGAAATTCCTTGCTTCTAAATATGACAAGGTGATCAAGTTCTGCCTTGACTATAAGAAGAAGATGGAAGCTAAAGATGCATAGTTGTGAAGACTGAAGACCGAAGACTGAAGACTAAAGATCGAAGATGATCCAGAGCTGTTGTCAAGGGGGAGTTTGTTGAAGCACTTTCCTGTGACAAACACTCTGGATAGATAGAGTCTTAGTTTAGTACTTTCATGTATGTATTTGTCTTTGTTTGTAAGTGTCTGTATGTATTAGTTATCGAGCTGTATTTACTTTTACATATTGACTGTTGCAGATTTCTCTAAGTGTTTTGCGCACTTGTATGTGCGAAGGAGATAGTTCCTGCGTACTTAGCAAGTACGCAAGAATACCTTTGCTTACTTGCTAAGTACGCATGAGCAAATTGCCCCGCGCACTTGCTAAGTGCGCAGGCATCAGGTCGTGTATAAATAGGAATGGTTGACAGTAGATAAGTACGCAATCTTAGACGCAGTCACAGTAGCAAATACGCAGAACTTGTAATCTCAGTATTTCTCTCTGTAACCTTCAAGTGTTTATAATAGACGAAAGTTTAAAGTGATTATCTTGTCGGTTTACTTTGTGTTGTAAGACTCTCCACCTAGTCACGGGTATTCCGCACCCGGTCTGACTAGTAGATTCACTTGCATGTGACGATCCGCCACACCCGAGGGACCTACAATTATCTCATATCAAATCAGTTCAAACCAACTATCTCAGATCGTTCTCTCTTTGTCAATAAAAATACCTCATCTCCCATATTCATTCTAGTTTATGTCAATGACATAATCATTACGGGTCCTAATTATTCTCTTATGAACAAATTCATCTCTTCCCATGCTACTCATTTCTCACTTAAAGATCCTGGTAACTTGTCTTACTTCCTAGGTGTTGAAGTACTTCCTCACTCCACTGGTTTATTTCTTTCTTAAAGCAAATATATCCTTGATCTTCTTAATTGAGCCAATATAAGTGATTGTAAACCCGCTTCCACACCCATGACGGACTCGAACCCACTTACAAAACTCAATGGAAAACCTCTCTCTACACCCACTGAATATCGGGCTTTTGTAGGAGCTCTTCAATATTTGTCCTTAACTCGGCCCAACGTAGCTTTCACAGTTAATAAATTATCAAAATATATGCACTCACCAACTGATCTACACTCGACTGCCTTTGTTGAAGCACGTTTGTGTGACAGACACTCTGGATATTGTCTTATGATTTTGTATCTTTACTTTCTGTATTTATACTTGTATTTTGTACCTGTATTTATTTGTTTATCGAGTTCTAAACATGTATGTAGGTGCTTGTACTTAGTTGTTTTTGTCTAAGTGTTGTGCGCACTTAGTAAGTGCGCAGGTGTTACAACCTGCGTACTTAACAAGTACGTAAGAACAATTGTTTGCGTACTTGTTAAGTACGCAGGAACAAAGTCATGTGCACTTGCTAAGTACGCAGGCATCAGGTCTAGTATATATAGCTGGTAGTGAAAGAAGTTATGTACGCGCTCATTATCCTCTATAACCGGCTGTGATTATCAATAGACGAACTTTAAAGTATCTCTTTGTTTATTGTCGGTTTACTTTTTGTTGTCTGATACTCCAACTAGTCACGGGCATTCTGCACCCGGTCCGACTAGTCACACACTCGCACGTAATGATCCGAGACACCCGCGGGACCTACTAGTGGTATCAGAGCCTCGGTGTTTGTTGATTTGTGTTCCAGTTTCGAGTTTTGGGTTTTTTGGAGCAGATCTGAGTTCATACGAGTTTTTACTTTTTCTGTCAAAAATCCTTAAATTCGATTTTTTTATCACTTCATTTGGTGTTTGGAAGGCTAAGGGTTTGTTAGATGATGTTTTTTATGCTTTTTGAAGCATCAATTTCTCAGATCCAACACTTTTCGAGCATTCTCCTCAAGATCCGTTAAGAACATTGTTGTACTTAATAAGTACGCAGAATCACCTTTTCTGCGTACTTGCTAAGTACGCATGCGTTAGCCCTGCGTACTTAGTAAGTACGCATGAGAAGTGACTTGCGTACTTATCTAAGTACGCAAGAGCATTTCTCTACGCACTTAACAAGTACGCATGGGTACTTGGCTTTGCGTATTTACTAAATACGCATGAACACCCTTCATGTGCGTATTTACTAAGTACGCATGAACAATCATCTGGGATTAAAAAAAAGAGTTTTTTTGGTGGGAAAACCTTTCTTGGCCAAATTTTTTTTAGGGATCGTTTGTACGCTTGTTTCGGGCCACTTTTGAGAAGATAGCAATATTGGTTTTTCCGGACCAAAATTTGTATACGATGTGGATAGGTGAAACAAGGACGAGATTTTTGTTGGATGATATCACTTGTCATACATTGTTTAAGTGTTCAAACTTGAAAATGTGGGCAACGAGTATCCGGGATACTTATTTAATAGGGTATGAATGCTGAACTAATGGGAGCAATTGGGTCGTCATCGGCTAAAGGTCTCGTTCTATTTGTGAAGATGTTGCTACAATTAAGAGGGAGCCGGGTTTGTAAATCACTCGGCAACTGAAGACTGAAGTTTGAAGATTTGAAGATCTCAAGTGGAATGCCAGAAGATCAAGTCTCGCCAGAAGACACTTGATGTCATTAGTTTAGAGAGAGTCTGTTAGGACATTCTTTGTAAACTGATATATATCAGTGTTAGTGATAGATAGAATTTGATGCTATAGTTAAGAGGGAGTCTGTAGAAGCATGTTTTTGTAACTACAGATAAAATTCTATGTATCGGTGTACGTGGCTAGTATGCAGGAGGGTGTTCCTGAGTACTTAGCCCGTGTATCAGATTGGTCTCGCGTACTTAGTAAGTACGCAAGGCTTAGGCCCTGCGTACTTGTCAAGTACGCATGACCAATGGCATGTGTACTTACTATGTACGCAGGCAATGCTCCTTCCCCTATAAATAGAAGACTTGTCTTCATTTTTGGGTGGAACTTTAGGAACTAGGTTGAGAGGTGTCCGGGCGGGACGAGCTCTCCCGCCCCTGGACCGTGAGCTTAGATGAGAGATGTGTGCTCCTTCGGTCTGTCGTCTGTAATACATGATGATTTCTATGTTATGGATTACTTATCATTTCATTATCTTTCGTCTTTGTTCTTGTTTCTCTGTCTTATTTTCTTAGTTCCCACACAAATCACAGAACAGATCCATGTATTTTTGTTGCGCGACGAGGCTCCCGGGACCTACCAGTGGTATTAGAGCATTGGCTCTTGATTTCGAGTGTTGTGAGTGTGTTAGGAGCATTTTAGACACTAGTGATAGCTGTTTGAACACAAAAAGTGACCGATTTTGGGGTATTTTGTGATAAAATAGAGGCAGCTCTAAGAGCGCTATTTTAGAGGCAAAATATCTCAAAATTTTACCTTTGTGTTTTTTGTTTGAGTGTTATGATCATCAAGGGTTTGTTAGAATCAAGTTTCAAACCTTTTGGGTTGATCAATCTGTTCAAAACTTCAATTTTTAAAGATTTGAGCATTTTCCGGCGACCGAAAAAGTTGGTGGAGCAGGTGGATAAAGTGAACTGTGTACTTACCATTTTTGGCAAAAAGTACAGTATTGCTGCGTACTTGTTAAATACGCAAGACCATTCTTGCTGTGTACTTAGTTTTCTTCCTATGTACTTATCCTTTACTCTTGCATACTTGCTAACTACGCAAGAGCAAATCTTAAGTGCGCAAGACCAATCTCTTAAGTACGTAAGGTCATTTCTTAAGTGCGCAAGTTGTGCTGATTTTTTGATTTTTGACTAAGTGTTTCACTATGGCAAACCTTCAGAATCTCGGTACCCTGTTTAACTATGATAATGAGATAGGGACTCCTCAGAAACCACCAAATTTGCTTAATGTTAATGATTATTCGAATTGGAAAGCACGCTTTGAGCAGTACATCTCATACACTGATTCCTCCTTGTAGATACCTATCCTTGAGGGATATAAACATCCAGCATATGTATTTCTTGAAGAGACTGTTCCCAAGCCTATCTCCAAGCTAGACGAAGAAGAAAAGAAAGTTTATGACCGTGAAAAGAAGGCTCGTGGTTCTATAATAATGGCATTATCTAGAGATCTCTTTCACAGCTTCAGTGGGTATGATAACTCTAACGATATATGGAAGGCCCTTCAGAAGAGGTTTGAGTGGAATAGTGATGTCAAGAAGAGCAAAAGAGAACTGTTGAGAAAGCAGTATGAGTGCTTCAGATACATGGAGAATGAATCTACAGATGAACTTATCTCAAGATTCTATCATTTGCAGACTGAGTTGAAGTCTTATGAGCTCAAGTATCCTGATGATGATTTGGTTGAAAAATTTATGGATGCCTTACCACCTAAGTTTGATATGTATACTACTCTATTGATAGAAAATCCGAAATTCTATGAGATGACTGTTGAGGAAGCGATAGGCAAGGTTCAGGCACATGATATGAACCTAAGAAAGAAGGAAAGTTTCGGACAACCCCAAATTCAAGATCCCTCTATGTACTTTGGGGTAAATTCTACTACAAAATCTTCTTGTACTGGAAGTGCCTTATTCCTTGGGAGTCCTCAAGAAGAGGAAAACTCAAATGGTGGTGGTAATCACACTTGTTTTACTACATCAGGATCCAGTCAACACCATCACAACCAATCCTCCTCAAGAAACACTACCTGTTCAGCTAACCGGACTGCTATTGCCAAGATTGCTGAAGATAATGTGGCATTGTTCTCGTCATGTATGCTTGCCTACGAGAACTTCATTGGTGGGAAGCTAACGGATCCTGAGACCATTGAGGAAGACTTCAATCAGGTGGATCCAGATGACATGGAGGACATGGATATTCAGTGGAATATGGCCATGATCTTAAGAAGGGCTAAGCGTTTCCTGAACAGAATTGGCAGGAAATTTATTGGGGGTCATTCAAATGCCAAAGGAAACAACCAAGGGTTCAACAATCAGAGTCAAGGTGGAACGTCCAGTGCTCAAGTGGTTCAGCAGGACGACAAATTTGATTGCGGTGTTCATTTAGAAGATGCCATTCTTACTCAGACTCAAATGGGTCTCATGGCTGAGATTGTTGAGATGATGGAAGCAGGAGAAAGGGAAGCCTCTGTAGCTGACCAAAGAGAATCTACACCTGCATTTGCCCTCATTGCTATTGGAGAGGCATCTAGTTCGTCAACTAAGGTAGATTCCAATTCTTTTGCTGTTATTTCTGTAGGTCACTCGGGTGTGGCGGATCGTCACATGCAATGGGTCTACTAGTCGGACCGGGTGCGGAATACCCGTGACTAGGTGGAGAATCTTAAGAAACAAAGTAAACCGACAAGATAATCACTATAAATGTTCGTCTATTATAAACACTTGAAGGTTACAGAGAGAAGTACTGAGATTACAAGTTGTGCGTATTTGCTACTGTGACTGTCTATGATTGTGTACTTATCTACTGTCAACCATTCCTATTTATACATGACCTGATGCCTGCGCACTTAGCAAGTGCGCAGGGCAATTTGCTCATGCGTACTTACCAAGTACGCATAGGTATTCTTGCGTACTTGCTAAGTATGCAGGAACTACTTCCTGCGCACATACAAGTGCGCAAAACACTTAGAGAAATCTGCAACAATCAATATGTAAAAGTAAATACAACTCGATAACTAATACATACAGACACTTACAAACAAAGACAAATACATACATGAAAGTACTAAACTAAGACTCTATCTATCCAGAATCTATCCAGAGTGTTTGTCACAGGAAAGTGCTTCAACAAACTCCCCCTTGACAATAGCTCTGGATCATCTTCGATCTTTAGTCTTCAGTCTTCGATCACAGAGTGTTCACAGCTATGCATCTTTAGCTTCCATCTTCTTCTTATAGTCAAACCTTGTCATATTTAGAAGCAAGGAATTTCGTCCATTCGTCCGTATGCATGCAATACCTGTCTGCTAGTGCCTCCAGATCTTTCACAGAGAAGTTAATGAAGCAGACTTCATCAAATACTCTGATTAGTTCCCTCGACACTAAGCATCCACTTTCTGACCTCACATTTCCAATCACCACAGCCTGTCATTGGATCTACGTACCAGTACCACATGTCACCGAGGATATCCTGAGATAACTTGCTCAGGGGAATCTTGGTTTCACATAGCACTGGCTTCTATACCAATTTCTTTAAGAATTTCTTAGTCACAGGATGTCTTGCTGTCTTATCCTTGACTCTCTTGGGCACTTGAGGCTTGAACATATCAAACTTCCCAGATCTTGCTTCCCGCTATAGAACCACCCACAAACCCATCGCCACTGCATGATTAGAATGACCCAGCAGCTCTCGGTTTGCTAGGTTCACAAGGTCGTATTTGGGTAAGGAGTTGAACGCTTCACTGGTTGGTTTCAAGTATTGAACCCCCCCAGATCTTTTGATTGCGTACAACTGCTTATCCTCCTCGAACCTTACAGCCAAGATCATCCATGTTGCCTCTTGTTTGTCTATGATAGACGTCTTTTGCCAAATAGGAGCTGGACCCTTAGATGAAGTAGAAGGCATATCTTTTTCTTTCGGTGCCTCCGAATCCACAGGTGTAGGTTCAACTGGGGAGGCTTCAGTCGAGGCTTCCACATTACTAGCATGCTCGACTGAACCTGTGTCGAGCTGAGCTTCGAAGGATGGAAATTCAAAGATCTCTCCATCTTCTAACTCATACTCTCCGTCCACGTCACCCTTGGGAATTTCAATTACTACATCCTCATCATCATCATCCCAGTCATCACCAGAGTCGATCTCTCCTTCTTCTAGGTTAAAGAGAGCACCGATCTGTGCTTCCTTGGAATAGTCAGGCTCTAAGTATAAGATCTCATCATCAGATAGATCCTTAAGCACATCAGTCGTTGACTTTCCTTTGTCACCACCACCAGAGGTATCACCACCCTCTTGATGAGTAGACTCCCCCTGAGCCATTGGAATAGCAGAGATGGGCACAATTGCTAAATCTTGGTGCTCACCTCCACTAGGACCAGCTTCGAGATCCTTGTCTTTGTCGTCATCCTTAGTCAAGTCAACAGGATGACAAGCCTCATCACCAGTAGTTTTCTCCTTCTCTTTCTCCTTATATTTCTCCCCCTGAGCATCAAGATTCTTGGTCAGATCAGCATTTAGTTTGACCATCAGCTCATGCACTTTCCGTTGAGTATCAAACCTCAACTCTAGAGATGACCTGTGACCCAGAATCATTTCATTTGTCCTGATTAGAAGCTCGTTTTGGGCCATGACGTTCTTTAGTCTCTCATCAGTCCCCGTTCTCTAGCTTCTTAGAATCTTAACTTCATCCACCAACGAATTAATCTGTGCTTGCTGAGCGTCAGCTTCCTCCTTAGACTTCCGAATAGTTTCCAATAATCCAGCAACTTGGGTTTCCAGAACATCTATCATTGCATCATTAGGATCAGGATGTCTGGATGATGACGCTTCGGCATTGTGAATTAGGGAGGAGAAGATGGTGTCAAAGTCAAACCCTTGAGTAAATTCCCCATAGTTGAAGGATTGACTTAAAGGATCAATGGTGGTTGTTGGGATTGTGGATGTGATGACGGTTGTAGGTGTTATGGAAGGGGTGATGGTGACTGACTCCGTGAGAATTAGAGTAGTCATCGCCACCTGGGCAGATGTGATAAGGAGGGTCACATCACAGGAACCTCCTCTGTGATTGAAGTGACTGCCATGTCAGGTTGTACCTGTGGCCTCCTCCTCTGTCTCCTGTATAGCTGCTGTGAAGGTGGGGTGGAAGCTGAATCAGAACTCGCAGCTGAAACTTGTACTTGTTGCTGAGGACTAACCACCACCTCACTAGGAATAGGTTGTTGCTGCCTATCCCCCCTGCTCTTATGTATACTTTCACGTCTTTGCCTTTGAATAGCAGCGTCAGAGTCAGAATCTGGCTCATACTCGCTGCTAGAGGACTGTCGCTTTCTCTTCGAGGACGACTCAGGAAGGGTGACCTTCGTCGTTCTCCTCGGGTGAACCTGCGATGGTGCATCATCGGAATCAGAAGAATCAGAATCCGTCTCTAACGAGTCGGATTCCTCAGCGCCATCATGTCCTCCTTTTTTGTCTCCATTATCAGACGATCCATCTTCACTTTCATCTTCCTCTTGGTGTTGTTGTTGTTCATCTGAATGTTCACTCAACCCTGGCTCCGAATCGTGACTATACCATCTCGAGTCACCTGGTGCAACGTACGCTTCATTTATAAGGTGGCCAAAGAGTGCTGTGTGCTCAGGGGTAGGATCTACACTGCCTGGCTTAAGGAATTGTGCGAACACCCTCTTGTCCACCCTTTTCACTTGCAATCTCTCCCCTGTAGCAGGTAGGTTTGGCAACGCATCATTTATCAGAAGTTGCACAAACCTAGGGTATAATAAGAACCTGAACCTCTCAGCCGTGTTAATCTGATCATTGATGGCTTTGAATATATAGCGTGAGAAATTGTAGCCCTTATTGAGAGATAAGCCAACCATGGCTGCAGCAAGGTCATGACCCATTGCATCCTTTCCAGCTTTTCTTGAGGAGATGCACATGATCATGACGTGGGCAAAATATCTTCATTGGTCAAGCACCCACATTTTCTTATACAAAGCATAGTCTCTCGCACCGACATATCCCATTCGTTGCCTCCAACAGCCATCCACAAAGTAGTCTGGATAGGCTGTCGGGTCGGTCGAGAGATCTCAGAATTGCAGGACCCTTCTAATTGTATTTTCAGAGAAGGCGATCTCATGACCAGCCACGGTAGCCCTTATAACATTGGGGGTTACCGTACAATCATGCTCCGCAGTCTCCCAAAATTGCTCCAGATAAGGTCTTGAAACGATCGGGTCAGCGAAAATAGCGTAGCTGATTCTTGAACGGTTCAAGAAATCAACTATCTCTCGATACTGAAGTGCTGCACCCTTCCATTCCGGTTGAGTATTAGCTAACAGATTGAATTCGTTCGTAAACGTCCGAGCCATAATCTGCAAAAACACACAGAAAACATAATCAGAACAACAAGTTTCATTGGAAATGAATAAACATGACGCAGTATAGCAGTTACTCTTTGAACTGAAATTTCAGACTTAGAAATTTTTCCCAAGTGTTGGTCATGCGTACTTAGCAAGTATGCAGGAATTTCTTCTTGCGTACTTAATAAGTACGCAAGAATTACTTCTTGCGTACTTGCTAAGTGCGCAAGAAACATACTTGTTTAAAAATGTCAGAAGTTGTAAAAATCAATCGATTTTCAAAAAGGAGGTGGATTAGGTCACCACAAGGTCGCAATTAGTGATTACGACCCATGGAACCAACATCAACACCAAATCACTGCTAAATGGTCCAATTTTGACTTAAACGGACTGATTAAGGGTCGATCACTGGTTCTAATCAAGTTTTAATTATAAGGTTTTACCCAAACAACCCACAATTTGACTAAAAACTCGAATCAAAACCCTAAGTTTTTCAAATGTTCAAATCGGTCCAAAATCATGATTTTTTGTGGATGGATTGGCTCAAGATTCTCACCGATTGATTGTTACACAATGATGATACTAGAGATGGGACAAGAAATCGGTTAGGAACACTCGGATTTTTGAGTAAAAATTGCAGAGGGAAAATGAACAGGCGTTAAGTTTGAATGAGATAAATATCTGAAATTTTCTAACTCCTGTTTATTACCCAACACCAAAAGGTCGTGCGTACTTGCTAAGTGTGCAATCTTTAATTCCTGTGTACTTACAAGTGCGCAAGGCTTAACTCTTGCGTACTTGTTAAGTACGCTGGGCTTACTTCTTGCGCACTTGACAAGTACGCAGAAACCCTTAAGTGCGCAAACTTTCAACTCAAATTATGAAGATTTTTCAAGTCAAATAACGAACAAGATAAACAACATTCAATCAAGAGGATTCACAATCAATTCAGGAAGGTTAAACACAAATATTTTTAGTTTTTCTGATTAAGATTGAATTATTCATAAACTTAAAAATCTTTTTGATCGTTTCTAGATAGAAATATACACGTATTTACACAAACTATTTTTGATCAAAGACACGAGCAGAGGATCATATCAGGCTAACTTATAGCAAAAACGATACAATATAATATAAACATCAAAGAATATGGTATCATGTCATGGATTACTATTTATTCATACATAATAAGCACATAAACAAGTAATTCAAGTTGACAATATTATAAGATTTGAAACTATAAGCATCTTTGTATCACGTTCTTGTGTATTAAGGTATTAATTATAAGATATACAACGTGTACCCCACTGATATGCTACAGTAATGTAAAATGCACTATCTCAATGCATCTAAGATTTTCCCAATGATTTTCTAAATTTTCAGAATGAAGCTACATCAATTAGCACAGGAAAAATCAAGCAGAATCCATAAGGATTATCAGGAATCATAAAATTCAGAATTGAGTGATTCATATGTCTTGGTTTCATTTGATTTTCTTCATTGAATATCGGTATGATGATTCAGGATAATGAGTATGGTGTTTGAATAAGGTAAGGGAATCCAACTTCTATCTGGATTTGATTTCAATGAATCAGGAGTGATTCAAGGGTGAATACATGCTCAATGGTTGATGTAGAGATATGTCTTGATTCAATCTCTCATTGCATACTTGTGAGTATGGGCAGTGAGATGAACCACATTAATTGTGCTAACGACATAACCCGAAACTGATCTCAAAATAAAAATTGTTACCAAAATCTAACATCCTTTATCTGATAATGATCTTGTCTATTCTTTTACGTGCACACACTAGCAAACATGGGTTCAAATCACAGTTGTAATTTATAGATTAAATTTCCACACTACTAGTGATTCAAAGACGCATACAGCCTACTGACAATTTAAATTACTTGTAAATATGCAGATTACAAACATAATAATTTATACAATTAAGTAAGCATGACGCAATCATTTCCCATATGAGCAGTCTGTGATGTTTAGATCATTTATGATGTACTATCATTTTCTCTTTTCTCATGTTAACTTTGAATTTTTTTCCATTTTCCATTTTGTTTTTTGATTTTTTTAAAATGTTTTTGAAAGTTAAAAGAACTATACAGAAAACTTAAAAGAAAATAAAATTTAACTTTCATGAATTGAATTGATTTACGAAAAACAAGTTTTCACTCAGGATTGAACATTCCTATCAAGTTGACAAGATGCTCAAAACGGGATCGATCAAAAGCCTTTGTGAAAAGGTCAGCAAGATTGTCATCCGTGTGAAATTTAACAAGTTCAATTAAATGCTTTTCAGCACAATCACGGATGAAGTGATGGCGAATTTCTATATGTTTAGTTTTGGAATTTTCACTGGGTTATTTGTGATGGACATTGTGGCATTGTTGTCAATGAACAAAGGAGTTCCAGTGAAGTTCAAGCCATAGTCTCTCAATTGCTGTTGAATCCACAATATCTGAGAGCAACCGCTCACCGCAGCAATGTATTCTGCTTCACAAGTTGAGACAGAAACTGTTGACTGCTTCTTACACTGCCAGGAAACCGGTCTGTCTCCTAAGAATTGACATCCACCATAAGTTGACTTTCTGTCAAGGTTACAACCGCCATAGTTTGAATCAGTGAAGGCTTTGAAGTTGAATGACTGCTGCTTAGAGTACCAAATACCCAATCGAGGTTTCCCTTTCAAGTATCTGAAAATTCTCTTCACGACTATCATATGTGACTCCTTCAGTTGAGACTGAAACCTTGAGCACAAGCACACAACAAACATTATATCGGGTCTTGAAGCTGTGAGATACATAAGTGATCCGATCATCCCACGATACAATCTGCAATCCACATCCTTTCCATCTTTGTCAGGATGCAGACCATGATTGACTGGGATAGGTATGCCATAAGCACTACTATCATTCATCTTGTATTTTGTCAAGATGTCCTGCACATACTTAGTTTGATGTAGATAAATGCCATCCTCTCTTTGGCTGACTTGCAGACCCAGGAAGAACGACAATTCACCCATGTTACTCATTTCAAACTTGGACTTCATCACCAGCTCGAATTCCCTACACATCCCTTCATTGGTAGATCCAAAAATAATGTCTTCGACGTAGACTTGTACAAGAAGAATGTCACCTCCTGCTTTCCTAATGAAGAGGGTCGAGTCAATCTGTCCACGGTCGAAACCATTAGACAATATATGCTTAGATAATGTCTCATACCATGCCCGCGGTGCTTGATGAAGACCATAAAGTGCTTTGTCAAGCTTATACACTTTATTGATATTATGCGGATCTTCAAAGCCGGGAGGTTGAGTGACATAGACCTCTTCGTGAACTTTTCCATATTGGAAAGCACTCTTCACATCAAGTTGATAGACCTTGAAGCCGACATATGTGGCATAAGCCAAGAACAGTCGAATGGCGTCAATTCTAGCAACTGGGGCATATACTTCCGTGTAATTCAAGCCCTCTTGTTGATAAAAACCTTGAACAACCCATCTTGCTTTGTTCTTCACAACCACACGACGACCATCAGTCTTGTATTTGAATACCCATCTGGTTCCAATTGGCTGAAAGCCTTTTGGCAAGTCAACCAAATCCCACACGTGTAACTTTTGGAATTGAAACAATTCATCTTGCATCGCCTCAATCCAGCAGTTGTCCGCGAGAGCCTCCTTCACATTCTTCGGCTCTAACTGGGACACGAATGCAGCATGCAGACATGTTTCCATGACACCAGTGTCAAGTATCTCCGAGTAAAGACTAGTGTTCTCTGCAATGGTTCGATGACGAGTTTGAACACCTGCATGAGGATCACCAATAATGTTGTCGATTGGATGATTCTTATGCACTCTCGTCTCTGGTACATTCGGTTCTTGAATTTCTGAATCAAGATTCGTGCTTAACTCCCCCATTTCCTGTGTTCCAGAAGAAGAAGATTCAATGTTAATTGGATCAGCTGGAGCTTCATTTCCTACAGTTGTGTTAGGATTAGCTTGAGCATCATCTCCATCAACATGAACATCTTCACTGTTATCACTGTCATGTGTTCTAGATGCAGATGCAACATTGGAATCAGGAGTAACAATCGGTACTGTAGCACGAGTAGAGAAACTGGAGTCATCGCCGCCACCCAATAATTCATAAACATTTACGGTGTCAACTACAGATAGATCAGGAAGATTGAATGACTTGAATAGCGCATCATAATCAAAACCCCAAGCTGGACCTGTTGGTTCTGGTGGAATGTTGTGTTTACTGCAATCCACTTCAAACCATTCCTCGACAGTACGAGTTCCTATATTGTACACTCTCTTGCAAGGCGCGTTGGCAACGTATCCTAAGAAGATGCCTTCCACCGCTTTTGCATGAAACTTAGACTGGCGGTCTTTGTACTATAGCAACAAGGAACAGGGACTACCAAAAGGAACTAGGTAATAAAGATTGGGAAGTCGATTGTGGATCAACTCGTAATAAGTCTTGTTATGCCTCTTCACAACCAGAACTCTGTTTAAGACGTGACAAGCTGTATTAACTGTTTCTACCCAGAATGTGACAGGAAGCTTTGCATCCGGCAGCATAGTCCTTGCAGTCTCAATCAGTGTTTTGTTCTTCCGTTCTGCAACTCCATTCTGCTGAGGTGTATACGGGGCGCTGAATTCGTGACGGATCCCCTTCTTGAGACAGAAAAGTTCCATCAAATTATTCTTGAACTCAGTTCCTTTGTCACTCCTTATTCTTCTAACCTTCAGCTTGCGAAGAGATTCCAAGCTCAGGATCAGGTATTGAAGAATATCAGCAGTCTCATCCTTAGTACCTAAAAAATGCACCCAAGAAAAACGTGAGAAATCATCAATTACAACTAGACATAACGACTTACCTCCAATACTCCTGATACTTATGGGGCCAAATAGATCAATGTGTAATAGCTCCAAAGGGGTATCAATGGAGTTTTGGAGCTTGGGCTTGTGAGACTTCCGCTGCTGTTTGCCCTTTTTACAAGGCATACAGTCATCTGTAACGGTAAATCTCAGCTTAGGAACCCCAGTTACTAAACCGTTTCGGACGAGATGGTTCATTTTACGATACGAAATATGTCCGAGTTTCCTATGCCACAAGATAGAGTAAAGCTCTGTCGCTTTGGTAAGCAGACAAGTAGCAACTGATGAGGTGGTTGTTGCCACGCTCATATCAATCTGATAGGTGTCGTTTGTCCTTGGCGCTCTCATCAGGATCCAATCTTCAGGAACTTCAAAACCAGGCTTGAGAATCAAGCATTCATTCTTATCAAACATCACCGAGTACTCCTTGTCGCACATTTGGGAGACACTCAGCAGGTTATGCTTTAGCTGCTCGCAAAAGTTGACATTGTCAAAACTGACACAACCATTTGATACCACGCCTTGACACGTGATACTGCCGCCTTTCTCTCCAGCAAAGGCCACATAGCCGCCTCTGAATAGTTTCACGTCTTGAAGTAAGGCCATGTTTCCTGTCATGTACCGGGAGCATCCACTATCTACATACCAGTGGTTAGAGATAGTACCTTTCGGACGTCCCTGCACGATTCACAAAAAGAATTAGTTAGATTTGGAGACCCAAGCCATAGTGGTCTTGGGTCGTCCATCCTTTTCAAGATAAACTACATCTTTTAACTCACAGTCGTGATGACTGTTCAAAATGGATGAATCTTTAAAAGAATTAGGACTAGGAGATTGAGAATTTTTAGATTTGGCAGTCCAGGACCTCTTCTTTTTCTTAACCGGAACATTAGACTTTGGTTCAACAACAGCAGGTGAACTTGTGGAAGCTTAACCTGATTGAACTGAAGTCAGTTGTTCTAGCTTTCTCAACCTCTTATTCCTTCTCCTCCTCTATGGCTTAGAGAGTTTCACCACAGGTTTCTCACCAGTACGTGTACTACCAAAGGTAGATACACAAGGTACAGCAGGTTGCTTTACCTTTCTTGAAACAGATGGTTTGGCCTCAGATTTGATCTTTGGCTTTCCCATCGGTCATTTTTTTTTGGACATTTGGGAGGTTTCACTGATGGCGACTTAGGGATGACAGCCGGTTGTGAAACAATAGGCCGTTTCCCTTGGTTCTTTGAAGGACAGTTCACAAAAATGTGACCAACCAAGCCACAGTGAAAGCAAGTCCTATTGTCTGTGTAAGTTCTCCTGTAAGGCTCATTAGATCTGGCATTAGATGACTTAGCATGATGAGCAGGAGGAGTTGGTTTGTGAACAGAAGTTTGACCCGATACAGATTGGTTCTTGGGAGTATAGTATTTTTGCAAATATTCTTTGTAACCAAGCCCAAAGTGAGCTGAAAAAGCCTCTTTCTTTACTTGATTAAGATTTTTATACCCCCCATAAAGCATTACCTTTAATTTAACATTAGATTCAATGATATCGGGTTCAGTTAAAATACAGTTATCACTATTAGTGATAATGTTTTTCTTAACTTTCTGTTCAAATAACAACTCCTCAGATACTACTCCTTCAGGGCAAGTGTTAACCGACCCATCATCAGAAGCAGTAAAGAACTCCTCATCAGATGCGGAGTTGGCCTTACTTGAGGAATCATCCTTTTTAGAGGAATCATCCTTTCCTGAGGACTCATCAAGACAAGTTAGATCAATGTCTACTAAGCTGTTGACAAACATCCCGCTAACTGGTGGAGGAATGGCATTAGTACCCAACCCTAAGCCATTCATTTGCCTCACTACAGATTCGTAGTGTTCCACCACAAAATGAGAGTTTTCAACTTCTCATTAGAACATTTCAACTGCAAGATTTCATTTTGCAGCTTGTTAATTTCATTGTTCCTTTTCTCCAACCCCTTATATGCAATATCCAAGTGAAGCTGTTGATCGCTCATTTTTAGTGAATAATCACGTTTTTCCTTTTTCAATGTTTCAATTGAATCTTTAAAATGTTTTTCATTTTCTTTATAACTTAGAGCTGCAATGCGAAGGGGTTCGACCTTGTCTGGAAGCTTAGAATTTTCAAGTTTTAAGCCTAGACATTTAGAACAAGAAATAACAGAAAAAGGATTAGAATCTACCTCAGACGATGAACTTGTTGCTTCTCCAATGGCCATGAGGGCAACAGCAGTAGTAGATTCCTCTTGATCAGCTACAGAAGCTTCCTTTTTCTCAGTTTCCATCAACTCCATGATCTCAGCCATGAGACCAACTTGAGTTTGTGCAATGATGGCATCTTCCAGATGAACACCCCAATCAAAGCTGTCGTCCTGTTGAGCTACCAGTGCATTGGACGTTCCACTTTGGCTTTGATTGTGGTTGTTTGAGTTGTTGTAGCCATGGTTGTTTCCTTGGCTAGGTCTGGTGAAACTCGAAGTCGATGCTCTGTCTTTTTGACATTCACGAGCAAAGTGTCCATAGTTCAGACACTTGTAGCATTTGGCCTTGGAATTGTTAAAACCAACCTTGGCATTAGAATGCCCGCCAATGAACTTTCTTCCTGTTCTGTTCAGGAAACGCTTGGCTCTCCTCAATATCATGGCCATATTCCATTGAATATCCATGTCCTCCATGTCATCAGGATCCACTTGATTGAAGTCTTCTACAATTGTCTCGGGATCTGTAAGCTTGCCACCTATGAAGTTCTCATAGGCCAGCATACAAGATGAAAATAGTGCTACATGATTTTCAGCTATTTTGGCTATAGCTGATTGGTTAGCTAAAGTTGTAGCGGGAGGATTTCTTGAGGTGTGTTGTTGATGAGATCCACAATCTGATCCAGATGCATAGCATGCATGACCACCACAACCATTTGAGTGGTCTTCTTCAGTAGAGTTTCCAGAGAAAAGGGCAATTCCAGAGCCCGAAGATTTGGTTGTAGAAGACGTCCCATGATACATAGAAGGGTCTTGTATCTGAGGTATTCCTGAGCTCTCCTTCCTTCTAAGGTTCATGTTATGAGCTTGAACCTTTCCAATTGCCTCCTCCACTGTCATTTCATAGAATTTTGGATTCTCTCTCATCAGGGTTGTGTACATTTCAAACCTGGGTGGCAAAGCATCCAGAAGCTTTTCCACCAACTCTTCATCGGGATACTTGAGCTCAAAGTCTTTCAATTCTGTCTGCAAATGATAGAATCTAGAGATGAGGTCATCTAAAGACTCATTCTCCAAAAATATGAAGCATTCATACTGCTTCCTGAGTAGATCCCGTTTACTCTTCTTGATATCACTATTCCCTTCGAATCTTTTCTGTAACGCCTTCCAAAGATCCTTAGAGTTGCTATAACCTCTGAAGCTGTGGAATAACTCCCGATTTAATGCCATAGTGATTGAACCAAGAGCCTTCTTCTCTCGATCATAAGCTTTCTTTTCTTCTTCATCGAGTTTAGAGATAGGCTTAGGCAGTTCATCATCAAGATAAATGTGTGTGGGATGCTTATAGCCTTCTAGAATTGGAATCCATAACGAAGAATCAGTGTATGAAATGTAATGCTCAAAGCGTGCCTTCCAGTTAGAATAATCATTTACATTTAGCAGCTTTGGCGGTTTCTGAGGAGTACCGATCTCATTGTCATAGTTTAAAAGGTTTCCGAGGTTCTGAAGATTCGACATGGTGAACACTTAGTCAAATTTTAGAAAAATCAGAGACACTTGCGCACTTGATATTGGCCTTGCGCACTTAGAGGAATGGTCTTGCGTATTTAAGATTTGCTCTTGCGTACTTGATAAGTACGCAGGAGTAAATGATAAGTATGCAGGATATAACTTAAGTACGCACAAGATTAGTCTTGCGTATTTAGTAAGTACGCAAGAGATTAGTCTTGCGTATTTAGTAAGTACGCAGCAAGACTGTACTTTTTGCCAGATATGGTAAGTACGCAGAACACCTTTTCACCAACTCTCACTAAACTATTCCGGTCACTGGAAACACACCGGAGATGGCAAAAATCGGACGGATGAACAATCAAAATGAGCCAAAGGGTCAGAGACTTGTTTCTAACCAACCTTTGATGCTCAAAACACTTAAAATACACAACAAAAGTCGGGTTTTGAGTGATTTTTGCTTCTAAAATAGTGCTCAAGAGCTACCCTATTTTATCACAAAAATCAACAAAAACACCTCCTTTTGCTTGTAAAACTCTGTAGAAAACTCTCCAAACTCACTCACAACACTCAAAATCAAGAGCAAAGCTCTTATACCACTTGTAGGTCCCTCGGGTGTGGCGGATCGTCACATGCAAGTGGGTCTACTAGTCGGACCGGGTGCGGAATACTCGTCACTAGGTGGAGAGTCTTACGAAAGAAAGTAAACTGACAAGATAATCACTATAAACGTTCGTCTATTATAAACACTTGAAGGTTACAGAGAGAAGTACTGAGATTACAAGTTGTGCGTATTTGCTACTATGACTGTCTATGATTGCGTACTTATCTACTGTCAACCATTCCTATTTATACATGACCTGATGCCTGCGCACTTAGCAAGTTTTTAGGGCAATTTGCTCATGCGTACTTAGCAAGTACGCATAGGTATTCTTGCGTACTTGCTAAGTACGCAGGAACTACTTCCTGCGCACATACAAGTGCGCAAAACACTTAGAGAAATCTGCAACAGTCAATATGTAAAAGTAAATACAACTCGATAACTAATACATACAGACACTTACAAACAAAGACAAATACATACATGAAAGTACTAAACTAAGACTCTATCTATCCATAATCTATCTAGAGTGTTTGTCACAGAAAAGTGCTTCAACAATTTCATGTTCTAAATGTTTAGGCTTAAAGGAAGAAAATGTTCGACTTCAAGACAAAGTTGAACCCCTTTGTATTGCAGCTTTAAGCTATAAAGAAAATGAAAAACGTTATAAAGACTCAATTGAAACTCTTAAGAAATAAAGACATGATTTTTCATTTAAAATCAGTGAACAACAGTTTCATTTGGACGTTGCATACAAGGGGTTAGAGAAAACAAAACGTTGAATTTGCCAAACTGCAAAATGAGATTCTGCAGTTAAGTGGCAAGATTGAGAAGTTGAAAAACTCTCGCTTTGTGGTGGAACACTACAAATCTGTAGTGAGGCAAGTGAATGGATTGGGTTTAGGTACTAATGCCATTCCTCCACCAGTAAGCGGGAAGTTTGTCAACGGGTTGGTTGACATTGATTTGTCATGTCTTGATGAATCCTCAAGTCTGGATGATTCATCAATCAAGGATAATTCCTCGACCAAGGATGAGTCCGCATGTAAGGTTAGCTCAGCATCCGATGAGGAGTTATTCTCGGATGAAGGCTCTTAAAACACTAATCTTGAGGGTGTTGTCTCAGAAGAGTTGCTTGGTGAACAAAATAATGTGAAAATCAATGTCATTGATCGTGATAATTGTATTTTAACTGAAACTGATACTGTTGAGTCAAATGATAAACTAAAGTTAATGCTTTATGGAGGTTTCAAAACCATTAAGCAAACCAAGAAAGAAACTTTTGCAAATCACTTGAGTAGAAATTACCAGAAAAACATTGACAAATATTATGCTCGAGGTGATAAATCCAACTCGGGTCAAGCACAGGTTCCTTGTTATATACACCAAACGACCATTGGCACTCCTAAAGCTGAGTCATCTGCATCCAAAAGCAGAGAGCCTTACAAGAGGGTTCACAAAGATAAAAGGACATGTTTTCACTGTGGTACGGTCGGTCACATTATGGTGAACTGCCCCGATAAGAACCATGGGAAACGGCCAATGTTTCCACAACAAGACGCTTTCCCTAGGACACCATCAATGAAGCAACCCAAGAACCCCAAATCAGATGTGGTGAAGCCACCAGTGAAACCTATGGTTAAGCCACTAGCAAAGTCTGAGGCTAAATCATTTGTTCCAAAAAGGGAGAAGCAACCTGCTAAACCCAGTGTATCTACCTCTGGTAGTACACAGACTAGTGAGAAGCCTATGGGGAAACTTTCGAAGCCACAGAGAAGAAGAAGGAACAAAAGGTTAAGAAAAATTGAACAACAACTAGCTGGTAGTCAACCAGGTGAAGCTTCCACTAGTTCACCCAAAGTTGAGACTAGGAAGCCTGATGTTCAGAAGGCAAAGAAGAAAAGGTCCTGGACCAAGAAAACCAAAAGTTCTCAACCTTCTGATCCTACATCTTCTAAGGATTCAACCATTTTTTACAGTCATGATTGCGAATTAATCGAGGTTGTATACTTTTAGGAAGACGGACGTCCCAAGACCACAATGGCTTAGGTCTCCAAAACTAACTAATTTGCTTGAGACTCGTGCAGGGACATTCGAAGGGAACTATCTCTAACCGTTGGTATGTGGATAGTGGATGCTCTCGGCACATGACAGGCAACATGGCCCTGCTTCAAGATGTTAAACCATTCAGAGGCGGCTATGTGGCCTTCGCAGGAAAGAAAGTAGGAAGTATTACTTGTCAAGGCGTGGTTACGAATGGATGTATTAGCTTTGACAATGTCAACTACTGCGAGCAGCTGAAGCATAACCTATTGAGTGTTTCTCAAATGTTTGACAAAGAGTACTCGGTTATGTTTGACAAGTCTGAATGCTTGATTCTCAAGCCTGGTTTTGAGGTTCCTGCTGAGTGGATTCTGATGAGAGCACCAAGAACAAACGACACCTATCAGATCGATATGAGCGTGGCGACAACCACCTCATCAGTTGCTACTTATTTGATTACAAAAGCGATAGAGCTTGACTCAATCTTCTGGCATAGGAAACTCAGACACATTTATTATCGTAAAATGAATCATCTTGTCCGAAACGGTTTGGTAACCGGGGTTCCTAAGTTGAGATTTTCCGTTTCAGATGACTGCATGCCTTGTAAAAAGGGAAACAGCACTGGAAATCTCACAAGCCCAAGCTTCAAAACTCCATTGATACCCCTTTGGAACTCCTACACATGGATTTGTTCGGCCCATAAGTATCAGGAGCATTGGAGGTAAGTCATACTGTCTAGTTGTAACTAATGATTTCTCACTTTTTTCTTTGGTGCATTTCTTAGGTACAAAGGATGAGACTGTTGAAATTCTTCAATACCTGATCTTGAGTCTGGAATATTTATGCAAGCTGAAGGATAGAAAAATAAGGAGTGATAACGGAAAGAAGTTCAAGAATAACATGATGGAGCTTTTCTGTCTCAAGAAGTGTATCCGTCATGAATTTAGTGCACCATACACACCTCAGCAGAATGAAGTTGCAGAAAGGAAGAACAGAACTTTGATCGAGACTGCAAGGACAATGCTGTCAGATGCCAAGCTTCCTGTAACTTTCTGGGCAGAAGCAGTAAATACAGCTTGTCACGTTTTGAACAGAGTTTTGGTAGTTAAAGGCACAACAAAACTTTTTATGAGCTGATCAACAATTGACCTCCAAATCTTGACTACCTAGTCCCCTTTGGTAGTCCCTGTTCCTTATTGTTACAGTACAAGGATCGCAAATCCAAATTTCATGCAAAAGCAGTATAAGGCATCTTCTTAGGGTATGTTGCCAACTCACCCTGCAGGAGAGTGTACAATATAGAAACACGCTCAGTTGAAGAATGGTTCGAAGTGGATTGCGGTAAAAATAATACTCCACCAGAACCTACAGGTCCAGCGAGGGGATTCGATTATTGTCACACCCCCAAATTCCACTAACGGAGTTTTACCATTTGGAAGGTGACACACCAGGATCTCAGTCATTAGTTACATCAAACGACACTATATGGGACTTGAAATGCCATAACATAAAAGTTCAGAGTTAATGCGGAAGCGTAAATGTTAAAATGAAGTCAAATGTAATTACACGCAACGAGCGCCAATTAATGTAATTAAGTAAATTGTTTAACATGTTTGAAATGAATGATATGAAAGTAGGACTCCATGCATGTCCTAAGTGCGCAACCTATGCCAAAGCGACCTGAGAAACATGTATGAAAACGTGTCAACACGAGTTTGGTGAGTTCACAGGTTTCAAGTTTGTATAAGAGAGTGTTTGCCAGATTATGTACATTCAATATGCATATCTATAGGTAGCTAACCTATGTTCATGTCTTACTAAAGCGCTCGCAACCGAAGCTGACTGTTTGTGTTTGTATGCCTCCTGCCAGGTCTATCAACTCTGGCAAATGTGAGTAGGCTAACATTTCACCCATTCGATCTCCAATCGAGTTAGCGCGACTAACGCGGGTGGGATTTGTCAAACCCAGTAGTACTACTAAACATTACCTCGCTAAGATCCATATTAATGGTTCGATACAAGATGAGGACTTTCTGTGATAGTGTGTTACGCTTAGCCTTAACAGTGATATCATAATAAGTACCATAATCAAAATAGTTGCGTCATGTTTTCTCCCCCAACGGGAAAAAAACATGTAAAATGTTGTTTGTGTATATGCATGTTTCTCCTCAACAGGAAAACAAGTAAAATATGTTTGTGTGTAAGTATGTTTCTCCCCCAATAGTAAAACAAGTAAAAAGGGGCCGTGAAACTCACCTGCTTTGCGTTGAAGGTAGTTTCACACTAGAGGTAAGTTGGAACCACGAGTGTAAGTCTCAAAAGACCTACGAATGTCCTAAAATTATAAACACATAAATTAGGAATGATAATGGGAATTGTGACGGTGACACGGAAAGGAGCGTCTTAAAGAAACGCTCTAATAAGCAAGAGTGGACGAACATGTCCACGGGTTTAGGAATTACTTTACGCGACGAATGACACAAATGATAATAAATATACTAGGGTGATTTGTCATTCATGGAAATTGATAAAATAGTTATATATATATATATATATATATATATATATATACGAGCAAATAATATAACTAATTATATTATTATTTAGTCTCAATTGATACACGATGTTATAAAATGATCCGAAATAATATAATATTACGGGTCACAATTTGAAAATAACATAAACATATTATTTTATACGGATTTACGGTTTAAAAATAATATAAACATATTATTTTTACTTGATAATAATAACAATATATAAATTATAAAAGTGGGTAGTTTATAAAAATATGCTAATAATTCAAACTCGAGCCTACGGGTTGTTTTCCCGGTTAAAACACATTTACATAATATTATAATATTATAAAGTTTGGTTTTTATTAATCTAATATACCAGAAACTGTTTAAAAAAATAAATGTGGTCAACCAGATTCGAACCCGGGTCTCATCTAGGGGAGGTCAGCGACTCAACCAACTGGACTGGGCATCCAGTTGGTACACTAGTCCAGGTTGTAAACCTTTTGTGGTTTGGTCCTGGCCCAAATTAGTTCAGACCAAAATTAAAGAATCAAAACAGTTGGGACAGGGATGGGATTCTAACGCGTGACCTGGCCTACAAAACCCAACACACAAACCATCACGCCCGCTAGGGTCATCGCAACATACACCCGGATCTATTCGTTTTAACATCTAAAGTCTCGGTGTTCCTCCCCCCTTTCGAAGCCGAGCCCAAGAACCAGTCCCAAAACCCTCTGATTCAGTCACAATTGGTAAAACAAGTTTAGGGGCTTTGTTTATCGAGGGTTGGCGAATCCGTGGGTGGAATTAATTGCGAAAAAACAAGTATTGAATCATTTATTTACCAATTGAATATCGAAACCCTAGAATATGAACACAAAATAGATTTGATCAAAGCTGATATTACACGCTGTTGAAATCATGGGGTTTTTGACAAGTAGAGGATTTAGAACCTGTTAATGTAAATTAATTCGATTGAGGTAAAACGTAGGTTAGGGTTCGACTAAATCCATTCAAATGATGAACCCTAGAATCTGTTTATGTTAGATTCGATAGTGTATGTCTGAATTGGTATAGGGCATATGATCTAGATATAAAAACGAAACGAAGGAAGTGTTCAATTACCAGAATGGTGTTCGGATTGAAGGTAATCGACTAAAACGTACTCCGACTTCGGCGATCTTAGCCTCCGACGATTTCTACGATGATTCGAGTCAAATTGGCGTACGGGGCAGCTTCTGGAGAGTTCTTAGGGTGTGTGCAAATGTTCGATTGTGACGAAAATAATCGAATCGACGTGAATTTGATCGTGGAAGTGGAGTTTCGGCGGTTACGAGTTTAATGTGTAATAATTGGGTTTGATATCGGATTAAAGTTGTGATCAAGGTATCGATGATGGTCGTTAATGGCATTAAGGATCGAATCAGTTACTAATTCGAGTTGATTATCAATTTTTGGATTGAATTTGGCAACGGGAGATCGTGATTTTGACTTTTGAAAGTCAAAGAATTACGTTTGAATTAATTACAAGATTAGTCCCTTTGATTTCATGTAATTAAGTTCGGGAATTGACAGAATTAACCCTTGAGGTTTTTAACAGGGTTAACAGGGTTAGGATTTAACAAAGAATCTAGCGGGATTGCTAACGGAGTTAGCTTAGAAAGTCGGGTTGTCACATCATCCCTTAGTTGAAAGAATTTTCGTCCCGAAAATTAGAATAAATAAATAAAAAAAATTTCTTGGGTGTCACATCATCCCCTAGTTGAAAGAATTTTCGTCCCGAAAATTAAATAGTACTTTAAGGA
The DNA here is from genome assembly GCA_023525975.1 of Smallanthus sonchifolius. Lineage (NCBI taxonomy): Eukaryota > Viridiplantae > Streptophyta > Magnoliopsida > Asterales > Asteraceae > Smallanthus > Smallanthus sonchifolius. The sequence continues at coordinate 39,483,311 of CM042034.1, read as the reverse complement.
TTTGACGCGGAGTGCTTGAACAGATTAGGATATTTGCGCATCATCTGATCCTCGCGCTCCCAAGTGAATTCTGATCCGCGTTTCGAGTTCCAACGGACTCTAATAATAGGGATTTTACTGTGCTTTAACGTTTTGATTTCCCTATCCATAATTTCTACGGGTTCTTCGATGAAACGCAACTGTTCATCTATGTGTAGTTCCTCGAGAGGAACCGCGAGAGACTTGTCTGCTAGACATTTCTTCAAATTTGATACGTGAAAGACGTTGTGTACACCACTCAGTCCTTCAGGTAAGTCCAGTTGATACGCTACTGGTCCGATTCTCTTTATTATCTTGAAAGGTCCACCATAACGAGGATTCAGTTTGCCTCGTTTCCCGAAACGAATGATACCCTTCCAAGGTGAGACTTTAATAAGACCATACCACGACATTTATCGGCATAGCTCTTTTGACGGTCACGAGCTGCTGTCGTACGGTTTCTAATTTGCACTATTTTCTCAGAAGTTTCAAGTAGGAGTTCCGGACCTGTAAGTTGACTATCCCCAACCTCGGTCCAACAAATAGGAGAACGGCATTTCCGTCCATAAAGTGCTTCAAATGGAGCTGCCTTGATGTTAGTGTGATAGCTGTTGTTGTAGGAGAACTCCGCCAACGGTAGGTGAGACTCCCAAGTGTTACTGAAATCGATCACACAAGCTCGTAGCATGTCCTCCAGAGTTTGGATAGTACGTTCTGTCTGGTCATCAGTTTGAGGATGGAATGTTGTGCTCATATCTAGACGCGTGCTCAAAGGTTTATGTAACGATTGCCAGAAATGAGAGGTGAATCGTGCATCACGATCCAAAATGATAGAGATTGGCACCCCGTGCCGAGAGACTACTTCTTTCAAGTAAGTACGAGTAAGATTATCTATTTTATCGGTTTCTTTGATCGCTAAGAAGTGAGCGGACTTTGTTAATCGATCAACAATTACCCGAATAGAATCACATCCGGTGGAAATTTCGTGATAAAGTCCATAGACATTCGTTCCCATTTCCACATGGGAATTTCTGGTTGTTGGAGAAGACCGGAAGGCTTTTGATATTCAACTTTGGCCTTCGCGCAAGTCAGACACTTGCTCACGTAGGTGGCTATATCGGCCTTCCTCTTTGGCCACCAATATAGTTCTTTATCATGGTACATCTTGTCGGAACATGGATGAATAGAGTAACGAGATTTATGAGCTTCGTCCATGACTAGTCCCCTTAAGTTTCTGAATACTGGAACCGATATTCGCCGACGAAGTAGCGAATACCGTTAGATTTGACCTCAAGTTGTGCTTCCATACCGCGTGTACCTTCCAGCGGTAGGTTTTCCTATTTCAGGGCTTCAAGTTGAGCACTGCGGATTTTGTCAGGTAATCCGGGGTGAATAGTAAGTTGTAGTGCTCGAATTCGTTTGGGCTTGGTTTCCTTTCGACTTAGGTCATCAGCTATAACATTACTCTTACCTGCATGATACCGGATCGTACAGTCATAATCATTCAAGAGCTCGACCCAACGACGTTGTCTCATGTTCAGCTCTTTCTGCTCAAAGGTGTGCTGAAGACTCTTGTGATCGGTGTAGATGGTGCATTTGGTACCGTACAAGTAATGTCTCCATATCTTAAGTGCGAAGACCACGGCTCCCAACTCTAAATCATGAGTGGTGTAGTTTCTCTCGTGGACTTTTAGTTGTCGTGAAGCGTATGCGATTACCTTTTCGCGTTGCATTAAGACACAACCCAGACCTTGAATAGATGCATCACAATACACTACAAAATCATCGGTTCCTTCCGGAAGAGCTAAAATAGGTGCACTGCAGAGTTTCTGTTTAAGATGTTGGAATGCTGACTCTTGGTTGTCGCCCCAACTATAGGCTTTACCCTTTTGAGTTAAAGCAGTGAGGGGTTGAGCAATTTTGGAAAATCCTTCGATGAACCGACGGTAATATCCAGCCAATCCCAAAAATTGTCGCACCTCAGTCGGAGTCGTCGGTGCTGCCCAATTCTTGATGGCTTCTATCTTTGATGGGTGGACATGTATTCCTTTCTCGTTAACCACATGCCCTAGAAACTGAACTTCCCGGATCCAAAATTCACACTTGGAAAACTTAGAATACAGTTGCTCTCGCTTAAGTAATTCCAAAATTAGGCGTAGATGTTCCTCATGTTCTTCCATGTTCTTGGAATAAATGAGGATGTCGTCGATGAAAACGATAACGAATTGATCTAGATAAGGCTTACACACACGGTTCATGAGATCCATGAATACCGCAGGTGCGTTGGTTAACCCGAAAGGCATGACCATAAACTCGTAATGGCCGTACCTCGTTCTGAACGCAGTCTTTGAGATATCCTCTTCTTGGACTCTTAATAGATGGTAACCGGACCTAAGATCTATCTTGGAATAGAAACTTGATCCTTGGAGTTGATCAAAGAGGTCATCTATGCGAGGTAAAGGGTAGCAGTTTTTGATTGTGACTTTATTCAGCTCCCGGTAGTCAATACACATACGGAAAGTTCCGTCCTTCTTCTTGACAAATAGTACCGGAGCTCCCCACGGCGATGAACTAGGTCGGATGAAACCTCTATCCAACATCTCTTACAGTTGTGTGGATAGTTCTTGCAATTTACTGGGTGCAAGTCTGTAGAGTGCCTGAGCAATAGGAGCTGCTCCGGGTGCTAGATCGATTTGAAACTTAACTTGACGATGTGGCGGAAGGTCTGGTAGATCTTCATGAAATACTTCTGGATAATCATGAATGATCAGAATAAATATTCTTCTCCTCAGATGGTTGCTCGAAGAAGAGAGCCAAAATGGCAGTATGAACTTTTCGAAGACATTTCTGTGATTTCATGAAGGATATGATGCCAACGACTGCACCACTCTCCTTTGCTTTGGACAAAAAGGATTTCCCCTCTAAGGAGAGGAAGGCAAACATTTTTGTCACAACAAATGGCCTCAGGTTGGTTCTTGGATAACCAACTCATACCGACAATAAGGTCGAAACTGCCAAGTGTAACTGGCAGAAGGTCAATGTCAAGTTTATGACTAACTAATACTAGTTTATAGCTGTAAGAATGCGAGTTGTTTCGATTCTCTGAGCGTCTACTATCTCAATAGTATACTTGGCTTTTAATAGAGTTGGAGCACGACACACTAATATGGAATTTGTGAAGTCATACTGAGACTTCTAGTAAAATCCGCGTTTATAAAGCAAGTGTCAGTCAATGCATAGGCTAAGGGAAGAGGTCCACATGTAGGAAAGAAAAGTCTAGTGAGATATATAGATTCCAGTAGCATAAGAGATAGGATGTATGTTTAAGTAATTGCGTTCAACTGATGGTTGGTTAGGTTAAATCTTCGTTTCCTAATGTCATTGGATCAACAGAATCATTTCGTGAAGAAAGAAATCCGTTTACAGGATTGAATATGCTGGGTATAATTCGTATTAGACTAAGGATTAGTCATCGGATAAGGCAATAGGGTCGAATGAGATTTATTGTTGGAGCGTAAGGGAAAACGTGTTAGCTTAGAAAGGATTCCAAAATCTCCTGCTTACAAAGTTGGAGTCGGTGGGTTTACCATGAGGTTCTATTAAAGTTTCAATCAAATTTGTTTCTTTGATCAAGTTTGAATGAGAGTCGTAAGGTCACTAAGACTCTTACATGAGTGAAAATAACGTTGATGGTTTCCATTGATAATAGCTCAGTGTGTCTGTAAATATCTTCAACCTGATAGTCGCGTCTATCAATTGTTGAACAGGTTTAACGATACCAACTAGTCGTTGAGTGGGTTATGAGAGTCTCTACAGATAGTGGAAACCTAAGTCCGTAAATCACTTATTAGGACCATTCATCCACACACTAGGTTTCACCGGGACTTACATGCACCTCAAATTATTATTACGTGTGCACCCGTAATGATAATTTGCTTTGCATGTTCACCCTAGCTTCTCCCCGTCCCGTGCCATAATGTCCTTTAGTTTGTATTGCTGAGTACAGAGTGTTGTCAGATATGATAAGTCATCGAAAATCTTAGTCATCAACTATAAGTTGATCAATTAGAACTCATATCGGGATGAGTAGTCGAGGATGGTTTGATCCGAGTATTCACTCGAGTGAAACACAATACAGGAGTCCAATCCAGCGGATTGTAAATGAGAACATGTAACAAACATGTACATGAAATGCAACTTCGAGAAATGAAACTAATTCATGAATACAAGTTACAGAAAGCAGCAAGGTAGCCGTCCTTTCAACTTAGTCAAGATAGGGTTTGAGTATGCATTGAGCAATGAGTTCTCAGATTTGTGGTCAATCTATTCTCAATAGAATTTCAACCAAAGAAGCGAGCCCATGGCTCGGGAAGGTGATAACATCTACGTGTCAATAGATTCTGCAATAATGCGTGTAACGGTCTGCCTTCATTCGGCGTATTGTTGCTGGCGGGTATAGTAGAGGCTCACCTCTGACGAGCCCAACTCCCAAAGAGATATGCGTTAGTGCTGAGTGTCGTCCATAACATGGACCTGAGAAAACCCACCATACCCGACTGATGGTGGTGGTGTGAGAGACTCCTCCGAAGGCTTCGTCTCGCTGCCCCCGGACAGAAGTGGGTGATATTCTGGTGATTCCCCGAGTGTTGCCACTGGGAATGATGATGCAATGCGAATGACGTGTCCCTCGCCAACTGAGGGTGATACGGATGGTGTTACATGCCTGCACTACAATGTATGTATAGGTGCTATATGTATCAGGTATAAGTGTATGTGCTGTGTAACTAATGTGTGAGGTTATAGTCTAGTATGCGATCCTAGTTCTCTATAACCAATGTCTCGGATACCAATCTGTCACACCCCCAAATTCCACTAACGGAGTTTCACCGTTTGGAAGGTGACACACCAGGATCTCAGTCATTAGTTAAATCAAACGACACTATATGGGACTTGAAATGCCATAACATAAAAGTTCATAGTTAATGCGGAAGCGTAAACGTTAAAATGAAGTCAAATGTAATTACACGCAACGAGCGCCAATTAATGTAATTAAGTAAATTGTTTAACATGTTTGAAATGAATGATATGAAAGTAGGACTCCATGCATGTCCTAAGAGCGCAACCTGTGCCAAAGCGACCTGAGAAACATGTAAGAAAAAGTGTCAACACGACGTTGGTGAGTTCACAGGTTTCAAGTTTGTATAAGAAAGTGTTTGCCAGATTATATACATTCAATATGCATATCTATAGGTAGCTAACCTATGTTCATGTCTTACTAAAGCGCTCGCAACCGAAGCTGACTGTTTGTGTTTGTATGCCTCCTGCCAGGTCTATCAACTCTGGCAAATGTGAGTAGGCTAACATTTCACCCATTCGATCTTCAATCGAGTTAGCGCGACTAACGCGGGTGGGATTTGTCAAACCAGTAGTACTACTAAACATTACCTCGCTAAGATCCATATTAACGGTTCGATACAAGATGAGGACTTTCTGTGATAGTGTGTTACGCTTAGCCTTAACAGTGATATCATAATAAGTACCATAATCAAAATAGTTGCGTCATGTTTTCTCCCCCAACGGGAAAAAAACATGTAAAATGTTGTATGTGTATATACATGTTTCTCCTCTACAGGAAAACAAGTAAAATATGTTTGTGTGTAAGCATGTTTCTATCCCAATAGTAAAACAAGTAAAAAGGGGCCGTGAGACTCACCTGCTTTGCGTTGAAGGTAGTTTCACACTAGAGGTAAGTTGGAACCACGAGTGTAAGTCTCAAAAGACCTACGAATGTACTAAAATTATAAACACATAAATTAGGAATGATAATGGGAATTGTGACCGTGACACGGAAAGGAGCGTCTTAAAGAAACGCTCTAATAAGCAAGAGTGGACGAACGTGTCCACGGGTTTAGGAATTACTTTACGCGACGAATGACACAAATGATAATAAATATACTAGGGTGATTTGTCATTCATGGAAATTGATAAAATAATTATATATATATATATATATATATATATATATATATATATATATATATATACGAGCAAATAATATAACTAATTATATTATTATTTTGTCTCAATTGATACACGATGTTATAAAATGATCCGAACTAATATAATAATACGGGTCACAATTTGAAAATAACATAAACATATTATTTTATACGGATTTACGGTTTAAAAATAATATAAACATATTATTTTTACTTGATAATAATAACAATATATAAATTATAAAAGTGGGTAGTTTATAAAAATATGCTAATAATTCAAACCCGAGCCTACGGGTTGTTTTCCCGGTTAAAACACATTTACATAATATTATAATATTATAAAGTTTGGTTTTTATTAATTTAATATACCAGAAACTGTTTAAAAAAATAAATGTGGTCAACCAGATTCGAACCCGGGTCTCATCTAGGGGAGGTCAGCGACTCAACCAACTGGACTGGGCATCCAGTTGGTACACTAGTCCAGGTTGTAAACCTTTTGTGGTTTGGTCCTGGCCCATATTAGTTCAGACCATAATTAAAGAATCAAAACAGTTGGGACAGGGATGGGATTCGAACGCGTGACCTGGCCTACAGAACCCAACACACAAACCAGCTCGCCCGCTAGGGTCATCGCAACATACACCCGGATCTATTCGTTTTAACATCCAAAGTCTCGGTGTTCCTCCCCCCTTTCCAAGCCGAGCCCAAGAACCAGTTCCAAAACCCTCTGATTCGGTCACGATTGGTAAAACAAGTTTAGGGGTTTTGTTTATCGAGGGTTGGCGAATCTGTGGGTGGAATTAATTGCGAAAAAAAAGTATTGAATCGTTTATTTACCGATTGAATATCGAAACCCTAGAATATGAACACAAAATCGATTTGATCAAAGCTGATATTACACGCTGTTGAAATCATGGGGTTTTTGACAAGTAGAGGATTTAGAACCTGTTAATGTAAATTAATTCGATTGATGTTAAGCGTAGGTTAGGGTTCGACTAAATCCATTCAAATGATGAACCCTAGAATCTGTTTATGTTAGATTCGATAGTGTATGTCTGAATTGGTATAGGGCATATGATCTAGATATAAAAACGAAACGAAGGAAGTGTTCAATTACCAGAATGGTGTTCGGATTGAAGGTGATCGATTAAAACGTACTCCAACTTCGGCGATCTTAGCCTCCGATGATTTCTACGATGATTCCAGTCAAATTGGCGTACGGGGCAGCTTCTGGAGAGTTCTTAGGGTGTGTGCAAATGTTCGATTGTGACGAAAATAATCGAATCGACGTGAATTTGATCGTGGAAGTGGAGTTTCGACGGTTACGAGTTTAATGTGTAATAATTGGGTTTGATATCGGATTAAAGCTGTGATCAAGGTATCGATGATGGTCGTTAATGGCATTAAGGATCGAATCAGTTACTAATTCAAGTTGATTATCAATTTTTGGATTGAATTTGGCAACGGGAGATCGTGATTTTGACTTTTGAAAGTCAAAGAATTACGTTTGAATTAATTACAAGATTAGTCCCTGTGATTTCATGTAATTAAGTTCGGGAATTGACAGAATTAACCCTTGAGGTTTTTAACAGGGTTAACAGGGTTAGGATTTAAGAAAGAATCTAACGGGATTGCTAACGAAGTTAGCTTAGAAAGTCGGATTGTCACAATTATGATGCTCTATTCAAGTCTTTCAACCTTCCTGATCTATCTGCCGAAGAAGCCGCCCACTTGTAGGAATTCTATAATGGTGGTGATGACTCCAATTTCTCAACCCGTGCCACTATACCGATTGTAACTCCTGATTCCAATGATGCATCTGCAACTAGAACTCATGCAAGTGATGACGATGAAGTTGTTCATGTTTATGGAAATGACGCTCGAGCTGATCCTAACACTCGTGTAGGAAATGAAGCTCAAGTTGATCCAATCAACATTGAATCCTCTTCTTCTGGTACACTTGATATGGGGGAGTTAAGTACGAATCTTGACACAAATATCCAGGAACCACATGTACTAGAGACGAGAGTGCATAAGAATCATCCAATGGACAACATTATTGGTGATCCTAATGACGGTGTTCAAACTCGTCATAGGAACATTGCCGAGAACACAAGTTTATATGCTGGGATACTTGACACTGGTGTCATGGAAACATGTTTGCATGTTGCATTCGTATCTCAATTGGAACCGAAGAATGTGAAAGAGGCTCTCGCTGACAACTGCTGGATTGAGGCTATGTAAGATGAGTTGTCTCAATTCCAAAAGTTGTATGTGTGGGATTTGGTTGACCTTCCGAAAGGTATGAATCCAATTGGAACCAGATGGGTGTTTAAATGCAAAACGGACGATCGACATGTTGTAGTGAAGAATAAAGCAAGGTTGGTTGTTCAGTGTTTTTATCAGCAAGCGGGCCTGGATTACACTGAAGTATATGCCCCGGTTGCTAGACTTGAAACCATACGACTGTTTCTGGCTTATGCCTCATTTGTCGGTTTCAAGGTCTATCAACTTGATGTGAAAAGTGCTTTTTTATACGACAAAGTTCATGAAGAGGTCTATGTCACTCAACCACTAGGTTTTGAATATCTGCATAATATTGATAAACTGTATAAATTGGATAAAGCACTTTATGGTATTCATCAAGCACCTCGGGCGTGGTATGAGACTCTATCAAAGCATTTATTGTCCAATGGTTTCGATCGTGGACAAATTGACTCGACCCTCTTCATACGGAAAGCAGGAGGTGATATTCTACTTGTGCAAGTGTATGTTAACGACATTATCTTTGGGTCAACAAATGAAGAGATGTGTAGGGAATTCAAAAGGGTAACGACATTATCTGAAAATTAAGTTCAATGTGAATGTCCTATACCTTGTCATGCCTGTTCAATTCCAATGAGTCTATTTGTTCTTATAATGTTCATTGTGTGTTCTTGCAGTGATGGCTCGTGATTTTACCAGCGAGTTCAATCTTGTAGTTCTCACGCATCCAGAATGGAAGGGTGCTGCACTACAATACAGAGAGATAGTTGATTTTGTAAATCATTCGAAGATCAGATATGCCATATCTACTGATCCAATCGTCTCACCGTACCTGGAACAGTTCTGGGAAACAGCTGATCATGACTGTATGGTAACCTCAAACGTCATTAGGGTTACTTTAGTGGGTCATGATATTGCTATTTCTGAAGACACCATTAGACGAGTGCTGCAGTTCAGGGATCTAGCAACTAACCCGGTTACTTATCCTGACTACTTCGTTGATGGACGCTGGAGACAAAGAATGGGTTATGTCGGTGCAAGGGAATATGCCTCATACAAGAAGATATGGGTACTAGACCAGTGGCATTACTTTGCACAGGTAATGATCATGTGCATCTCTTCAAGGAAGGCAGGCAAGGATTCCATGGGTCACGACTAGGCGGCTGCAATGGTTGGGTTGTCTCTCAACAAGGGCTATAACTTCTCCAAATATATCTACAAGGCTATAACTGGTCAGATCAATATGGCGGAGAAGTTTAGATTCCTGTTGTACCCACGATTTTTTCAGCTGCTGATCAATGATGCTTTGCCAAATCTTTCGGCAATTGGAGAAAGACTACAAGTCAAGACGGTGGCCAAGAGAGTGTTTTCACAATTCCTAATGCCAGGCAGTGTAGAACCTACCCCTGTGCATACTCCTCTCTTTGGCCATCTTATCAATGAAGCATATGTGGCCCCTCCAGACTTCAGATGGTTTAGTGCTGAGTCTGAGCCTGAATTGAGTGAACATTCTGACGAACAAGTAGAGGAGGAAGAGAAAGGAGATGAAGGTTTTGAGAGTGATGATTCTGAAGATGGCGGTGATGAAGAACAAGCAGGAGGAGATGGTGCTGAAGAGTCGGATTCTGAAGCTACTGAATCTGATTCATCTGACTCTGATGATGCACCAGATCAATCACACCCCAGAAGGATGACGAAGGTTTCCCTTCTCTAGTCGTCCTCTAAATAACAAAGACAAGACAGTACCGACAGTGAGTATGATCTTGAGTCGGATACTAAGGTACAAACACAGAGGAAAGAGAGAAGAGTAAAGCAGAAGGGGGATAGGCCACTTGCGGCTATCCTTAGAGAAGTTGAAGCTCGTTCTTCACAGCAACCAATTATTGAGGCCGTGAGCACTGCCTCAACCTCTACTTCGACCTCAACCCAGCTATATCGAAGGAGGCGGTAGCCACGGGTTACTGTGGAAATGGCTGCCACTACTGTCACAGAGGAGGTTCCTGTGATAGTATCCCTCCCTTTTCAATCTGTCCAACAGGTGATGGTGTCAAGTCCAATTCAGAAGGAGTTGATTACCATCACCCCAACCACCATTGAAACCATCACAATCCCAACCACTATTCCCACTACCACCCTTCAACCCATCAGTGAACCCTTTTCATATGGTGATTTCACCTACGGGTTTGACTTTGATGAGATCTTCACCTTTCCCACTCATACAGCTAAAGCCTCTACGTCTAGGGATCCTGATCCACGTGATGCAAGGATTGCTACTCTAGAGACTCAGGTAGCTGGTTTGCTTGAGATGGTGTGGAATTAAAGGGAAGACTCTGAGAAGCAACAAGGTCAGATTAATTATTTGGTTGATGAAGTAGCCGCTTTAAAGAAACAACGGGCTATTGATGAGTTGCAGCGTAAATAGCACGAAATGATGGTTAAGTTGGTATGTGACATGACCCAAACGCTTGCTGCTCAGGGGGAGAAGATTCAGGAGTTGTTGAAAGAGAAGGAGAAGCCAACGAAGCCAAGTAGTGATGAGGCTTGTCACCTAGTCGACTTGACTAAAGATGACGACACAGACAAGGATCCTGAAGCCGGTCCTAGTGGAAGTGAGCAACAAGCGTTAGCTATTTTTCCTATTTCTGATGTGCCAATGGCCGAGGGGGAGTCTACTCAACATGAAGGTGATGTTTCTGGTAGTGGAGGTGGTAAAGGAAAGTATGTGGCTGATGTTCTTCACGACCTATCTGATGAGGTCATTCTACTGATTGAGCCAGACTATTCCAACGAAGCTCAAATCGATGCTTTCATCAATTTAGAAGAAGGTAAGATCGAGTCTGATGATGAATGAGATGTGGAGGATGAAGACGTTGTGGTGGAGTTTCCCAAAGGGGATGGTGAAGGAGTTTACGAGCTTGAGGATGGAGAGATCTTTGAAGCTCCAGCCTTTGAAGCTACTTTCAACACAGATTCAGTCGAGTCTGAAACTGTTGCTGAGGCTAGTTGTGCAGCAACCTCGACTGAAGCCTCTCCCACCGATCCTGAACATGTTGACCCTGAAGCATGGAAGAGTAAATATCCTTGCGGATGGTTTACTAAGGATCAAGCTCCTGTCTAGCAAAAAACATCTATCGTAGACAAACACGGAGCCACATGTATGATCCTGTCTGTCAAGTTCGACGACGACAAGAAGTTGTTCGCCATCAAATGAGCTGGTGGGGTTCAATACTTGAAACCTACCAGCGAGGCGTTCAGCTCCCTGCCGAAGTATGATCTAGTGAACCTTGCAAATCGTGAGCTGCTGGGTGACACAATTCATGCAGTAGCGAAGGGTTTGTGGGGAACACTACAGCGAGAGGGAAGATCGGGAAACTTCAAGGTTTTCAAGCCTCAAATGCCCAAGAGAGTCCGGGATAAGAGTGTCAAACATCCCGTGACTAACCGGAGTCTAAAGAAGTTGGTTTACAAGCCAGTGCTATGTGAAAACAAGATTCCCTTGAGCAAGTTATCTCAGGATATCCTTGGTAACACATGGTACTGGTACATGGACCCAAAGACGGGCGAGGCGGTGGTAATTGGAAGAGTTAGGTCCACAAGTAGAAGCTTGGAACCTAAGGAGCTGATCAGGGTTTTTGATTAAATCACTTTCATCAATTTCTCTGTGAAAGACCTGACGGTTCTCAACAAGAAATACTGCATCTACACGGACAAGTGGATAAAGCTTCAAGTATCAAGATATGACAAGCTAGTCAAGTTCTGTCTTGACTACAAGCTGAAGATGGGAAGCTAGAGCTGGAGGAGGTTGAATACCGAAGACAATCCAGAGCTGTTGTCAAAGGTGAGTTTGTTGGAGCACGTTTGTGTGACAGACACACTGGATATTGTCTTATGCTTTTGTATCTTTACCTTCTGTATTTGTACTTGTATTTTGTACCTGTATGTATTTGTTTATCGAGTTGTAAACATGTATGTAGGTGCTTGTACTTAGTTGTTTTTGTCTAAGTGTTGTGTGCGTACTTAACAAGTACGCAAGAACAATTGTCTGCGTACTTGTTAAGTACGCAGGAACAAAGTCCTGCGCACTTGCTAAGTACGCATGCATCAGGTCTAGTATATATAGCTGGTAGTGACAGAAGTTATGTACGCACTCATTATCCTCTGTAACCGACTGTGATTATCAATAGACGAACTTTGAAGTATCTCTTTGTTTGTTGTCGATTTACTTTGTGTTGTCTGATACTCCAACAAGTCACGGGCATTCCGCACCCGGTCCGACTAGTCACACACTCGCACATAACGATCCGAGACACCCGGGAGACCTACAGCCTTAAAACGTTTACTTCGCTACTTGTATGGTACCATGCACCATGGCCTGTTACTTCGTCGGAACTCACCTATGCAGTTACATGCTTTCACTGACACCGATTGGGCTGGTGACAAAGCCACATACCGTAGCACTATGGGATACATTGTTTACTTGGGCTCAAACCCAATATCTTGGAGCTCCAAACGAGGCTGAATTTCGAGCCGTGGCATCCACCATAACCGAAGTACAATGGATAATATCATTACTTTTTGAGCTTGGTTACACATCAAATGTCACTCCGGCAATTTATTGTAATAATTTAAGTGCCACACACTACTCGGCTAATCCGGTATTTCATTCTCGCATGAAACATTTGGTCCTTGATTTTCATTTTGTCCGTGAGTTGGTTCAAGCCGGTACAATCCGTGTCATTCACATTTTGGGAGATGATCAACTAGCCAATGCTCTCACGAAACCATTATTCAAATCCCGTTATCAATTGCTTGTGTCCAAGATTGCCTTCTTCCCTGGTCATCCATCTTGCGGGGGAATATTAAACCATAATCAATCTGGTCCACACATCTCAATCCCGTAGCTAAATTGGTGGAGTAAAAGTTTGAATTATTATCTGTATTTATAGAATGTATTTGATTTTATTTAGTCTTTCTTAATTATTATTAATTCCTAGTCTTTAGCTCCCTAGACTTTAGCATCTATTTTGTATATATATTTGTCTTGTAATTCATTGTAATTACCAATTTAAATCAAAGATTTTATATTATCAACGTCTCCGTCAGCATGCAAGTTTGCGACAATGTCTCGACGTTAATTTTTCGCTGCTATACTCCCCTGCCACGACGCGGGGGTAATAACACTAGTTCTATCATATACATCAGCCGGCACCTCCCTTTTCTTCATTCTCTCCGTCTTCATTTTCCTCCACGCAGACACGAAAAGAAACAGAAGGTTTTCCATCGAATGTTAGGTAAGTGGATGTTTCGATGGGTCTACAACATTCAATGATTGTTTAAAGTTTTCGATGAGTTTTAAGTATGTAACTGAATCCTAAATCGTTCGATGATATGATGTTTCTATAGCACAAACAGACTCAAATTTTTCGATTCCCAAGGTTTTCGTTGGATTTTTGAAGTTTTCGATGACATACCCGAAAATGAAAATGTTTCTGTTACACTATGATATGAATCCGGTTACGGTAACGGATAGAAATTGAAAATTCAGCTCGTTTCGGATACAGACTCACCACCAAAACAAACGATAGGGTTGCGATGTTGAAACTGAAGATACATATACACCACTTCGGTTTAGAAATCATATCTAACTTTCTAAGAACAAATCCAACGTACCACGGTTGAGCTAACAAAGAGAATCAATTTAAATCATACACTCACACATAAGAGATAAATCAACACAAAACATTTTTTTAAACACCAACACATCTGCCTTTTTTCTTGTCTTCGATCCATTACATAGGAATTACATGAAAGAAAATAACTACTTCCAAACATGTGGTAACCACCATGACCACTACTGAAATAATTAAATAGTTCATGCATAATTAATAAGGAAATAATATTACGATAAAAAAATAAACTGCTGCTAATAACTGATATACGTCGACGTGTGCATGGATATTTTTATTATTTTATACAACTGCTACATTTAAAATGATTTAAATTATAAAATAAACATGGTTTACGATTCACTAAAACATATGGTGTACAAGTCAAAATTAAGTAAAATCGAGAAAAAGGAAAAAAAAAAGTATCTTACTTGGGCTCCACTCACACTACAAGGAAATGACCCTGTGCCGACGTCGCCTATACCGACGACATTTGTCGTCGGCATAGGTCAACCTGTACCGACGACATGTCGTCGGTATAGGTCAAAACCAAAATTTTGTCAGGTACACCCTATACCGACGACATGTCGTCGGTACAGGGTTGAGCCAGATGGAGGGAAAAATGGAAATGAATTATTGGGAAAAACCCTATACCGACGACATGTCGTCGGTATAGGGTTATTTTGAATTTTTTTTTTTGTATTTTTAATATATTAAACATTTCATCGGTCAAAAAAAAATTTAAATAAAAATAAAAAAAAATTCTAAAATGACCTATACCGACGACATGTCGTCGGTATAGGCTTTTTTACTTTATTGACCAGTCAAAACCCTACGAAGCCTATACCGACGACAGTCAAAACCCTACGAAGCCTATACCGACGACATGTCGTCGGTATAGGGCACCTATTGCGCCGACTTTTTAGCCTATACCGACGACATGTCGTCGGTATAGGGCTCAGCGCGATTAAACACAGACAGCAGCTTTCTGCTTCCCATTTCCACGAAAAAAAACCCAAAACTCTCTCATCTTCTCTCTTTGGCGATTTCCCGTTTTTGGTGTGTTTTGTGGAGCAATCTTCACTAATCTCTCGGTTTTTAAGGTTAGTTAACTTATATGTTTCAATTTTGACCATAAAATCAAAATTTTTGGGTTTTTTGGTTAATTTCTTTGTTTGTTGTTAGGTGTTTGAAGCTTTGACAATTGTTTGAGGATTTCAAGCTATTCGAAGTTATTTGCAAACTTGGTTAGTAATTTTTTTATAAATTATGTTTAGATTATGTTTGTATGTATATTGTTGTGTTTATTTTGTATGTATGTATATATGATTTAGATGTATGATTTTATAAATATTTATGAAATTTTATTATAAAATTAGGTTTAGATGAAATTTGGGAATTTGGATGTATGTTTGTATGTATATTGTTTAGATGAAAATTTGGGATTAAATTAGGTTTAGATGAAAATTTGGGAAATTTGGGCATTTATTATTTGACAATTGTTTGAGGATTTCAAGCTATTTAAAGCTAATTGTTTGACAATTGTTTGTGTATGTGTATGTATGTTTATTTATCGAATTGTGTATGTAATTTGGGAATTTGGGCATTTATATATGTATGTTTGTATATATGTTTGTATGTATGTTTATGTATGGAATTGTGTATGTAATTTGGGCATTTATATGTGTATGTGTGTTTGTATGTATTTGTATTATTTTTATGTATGGAATTGTGTTTGTGTATGTAATTTGGGAATTTAGACATTTATATATGTATGTTTGTATATAATATGTAGGTATATATTTGTGTATGCGTGTTTGTATGAATTTTGATTATGTTTATGTATGGAATTGTGTTTGTGTATGTAATTTAGGAATTTGGGCATTTATGTATGTTTGTATATAATATGTATGTATATATGTGTATGTGTGTTTGTATGTATTTTTATGTATGAAATTGTGTTTATGTATGTAATTTGAGAATTTAGGCATTTATTTATGTATGTATATAATATGTATGTATATATGTGTATGTGTGTTTGTATGTATTTTTATGTATGGAATTGTGTTTATGTATGTAATTTGAGAATTTGGGCATTTATTTATGTATGTTTGTATATAATATATATGTATATGTGTATGTATGTTTTTATGTATGTTTGTATGTATTTGTATGTATGTTTATTTAATTGTATGATTTGTGGATGTATGTATATATGTTTGTATGTATATGTAACTTTATTTAATTTTGTTGCAAGTTCGGAACTCATTGCGGTTGACGAGGTGTGAATAACATCATATTTGTGTTTCATTGAATTTATTTAAGGTACGTATTCCGACTTTTATGCCTTTGTGTAGTTAATTTTTTATTTCATTTAGGGTGTAAACGGCTCGTTTATCATAATTTTATAAATACTATTACTTATATATTAAAAAAATATATATTTTATAATTTTATAAAATAAATAAGAAAAAGGCTTACACCCCTAATGTCATTTATGTACGTCTTTGTTTATGTATGTCATGTCTCATATTGTGTACACTAGTATGTTTATTTAGGATAACCCTTTAGAATATACCCGTCCAAAATTTATCTAATAGGGATAAATTTTGGATTGTCCCCTTTGGGACTGCTTTTTGAATATTCTATCTCATTTAGGATATGTATACATTTTAACGGGTTGACATTTAAGATAAAATTGGTAGCTATTTCTCCTTACTCCTTCGAGTTTGCGGTTTATTTGCATACTTGGGGAGTTAAGGGGAAATGTTGCTGATTTTTCTTAAATAGTCAACTCGATAAAATGTATACATATGAGATAGAATATTCAAAAAGTGGGTCAGGATCCACCGCCTTAGAGTACCGATCAAATCATATACATTCATTTATATCATTTATTACATGCACGTATATGTGTATGCTTATGACACTAGATATGGCAATTGATAAAAGTTGGGTTACACTGGGAAATCGAAATTCTCCGGCATTCTTAAGCGGTCTTAGCAACTTTATAGAGATGGCCAAGAACCATGTCGACGGTCGAGGTAGAGTGTTTTGCCCGTGTAGACGTTGTAATGCGTGTCGACAGGATTTGAAGACGATATATGGCCACATACATGACCGTGGGTTTCTACAATCATATAAGAATTGGATTTATCATGGTGAACAGCATCCTCGTGCGGTAGAGATAGCATCATTTTTTGCCCCAAGAACAACACCAACTCCTCCAATAATTACAACAACAAATAATGAGATGTTTGATGCCATAGATGATGTGATGGCAGAGAAAAATACAAACGGGGATAATATAGATGAAGATGGAACTGGTTTAGACCCGGAGTTTGATGCGTTGTTTGAGGAGCTAAATAAGGAGTTATACCCCGGTTGTAGTCAAATGTCTTCCCTAAACTTCATAGCCAAATTGATGCATATCAAAGTTATCAACAAATGGACGAATAGTTCGTTTGACCAACTGTTAGAGCTTCTACAAATTGCATTGCCAAAGGAAAATCACGTTCCAGCGTCACATTATGAAGCTAAAAAGAAACTGAGTAAGATTGGGTTAGGATATCAGTCTATCCATGCTTGCATTAATGATTGTGCACTGTTTTGGAAGGAGAATGAATCAATGCAAAACTGTCCGGTTTGTAATGAGAGCAGATGGGTTGAAAAAAACACAAAGGGGAAGAAAGTACCACAGAAAGTGTTGCGCTACTTTCCTTTAACTTCACGGCTTCGAAGAAGGTATAGTTCAAGATTAACGGCAAAAGATATGATCTGGCATAATACTGGACGCTCAACGGATGGTATGATGCGACATCCGGTTGATGGGAAGGAATGGCAAGAATTTGATGAGAGATATCCGGATTTTGCTAAAGAACCAAGGAATGTGCGCTTAGGTTTGGCTGCCGATGGTTTTAATCCGTTCAGTAACATGAGTCAGACTTACAGTATGTGGCCGGTAGTGTTAACAACATATAATACACCACCGTGGTTATGTATGAAAGAGTCTTCTTTCATGTTAACCTTGCTAATTCCCGGGCCTAAATCACCTAGTAAGGACATTGATGTATTCTTAAGGCCGTTGGTTGATGAGTTGAAAATTTTGTGGGCTGAAGGAGTCCAGGTGAGAGATGCATCAACCAAAACTGTATTTAGGATGCATGCTGCACTGTTATGGACTATCAACGATTATCCTGCTCGTAGTAGCTTGTCTGGATGGAGTGGTCAAGGCTATAAAGCATGCCCTACGTGTAACGTTAACACACCTTCGTGCGCTATAACGAATAAGATAGCTTTTGTTGGACACAGAAGATTCTTGCCTAGAAAGCATAAATGGAGGAACGATCTGTCGTTTGATGGCAAGAAAGAGACAAAACATCCTCCCCGACGATTGACTAATGCTCAAATATTAGAACAACTAAAAAATCTCCCAGATCGTGTTCCGGGGAAACATCCAATGTATGGAGGGGTAAAAAGAAAGCGCCTAACATCAGAGTTGAATTGGACTAAACGAAGTATCTTCTTTGAGCTCGATTATTGGTCTTCTCTGCTTTTAAAACACAATCTTGATGTTATGCACGCGGAGAAAAATGTGTGTGAGAGTTTATTAGGTACTTTGTTGATGAACGATAAATCAAAAGACACACACAAAGCACGCAAAGACTTGGAAAATATGGGTATTCGACATAACCTATGGCTAACACAAAAACACAACAAGTTTTACCAACCACAAGCTCCTTACTCTTTCACACCTAGTGATCGAGAACGCTTTTGTCAGTTTATTCGAGGAGTGAGACTGCCTGATGGATTTGGATCGAATTTCAAAAATAAGGTACTTCCCAATAATTCAAATATAACTGGGTTAAAGTCCCATGATTATCACATCCTCATGCAACGATTGCTGCCAATAGGGGTACGATCGGGTCTGCAAAAAAATGTTTCAACAACAATCAATGACGTTTGCACATTCTTTCAAAAAATTTATGCATGATCAGTAGATGTGAAAGACATGTATAAAGCAAATGAGGAAGTGGTTAAGATATTATGCAATTTGGAAATGATATATCCCCCAGCATTTTTTGACATAATGGTTCATCTCATTCTTCATTTACCTGAAGAAGCTATTCTTGGTGGCCCTGTGTATATGAGATGGATGTATCCTTTTGAAAGATACATGAAAAAGCTCAAAGCATATGTTAGAAACAAAGCCAAACCTGAAGGCTCAATTGCGGAGGGTTATGTTGCAGATGAAGCCTTGACATTCTGCTCTATGTATCTGGATGGTATGCAGACCAAATTTAACCGACCAGATAGAAATGCAGATGCTGGCATTCCCAAAAGGCAGTTTCAAGTGTTTTCTTCACAATGTCGACCAATATCGAAAAAGAAAATCAAGGCGCTATCTGAACATGCCAACAAATCATTACAATGGTTTGTGTTGAACAACTGCGATGAAATCAAAGCCTACAAATCGTAAGTGTTTTGGTCCATCTACCCGTGATAAACTATTATTATATTTTCATTTAATTCTACTAATTTAAGTTTTGTTTTGTCCATCTACCAGTGAATTTGAATCTAAATTTCCTGAACGCAATATGCAAACCGATTTTTCTTCATGGTTAAAATATGAAGCAAATGTATTTTCATCTTCATCTTCTACACCCGATAACAAAGAATTAAGGGCATTGGCACATGGTCCCTTGTACGCATCTTCTTACACTGCTTGCATAGTCAATGGTGTTAGATTTGTGGTACAAAATCGTGATTCCCGACGCACTACTCAGAACAGTGGTGTGGTTACAATAGGAGAAGACGATACTCCATTTTATGGTCAACTAGAAGAGATCATAGAGTTGAACTACATAGATGGTTACTCGGTTGTACTATTCCGTTGTAAATGGTTCGACACGAGAGGTAAAAGATTAATTAAGCAAAACAATACTACTATAATTGACATTGGCAGTGATTGGTATGTTGGCAAAGAATGGTATGATGATGTCCAATATATATTAGCCACACAGGCTAAACAAGTGTTCTATCTTCGAGATCCTTCTCGAACCACTGGCCAATGGAGGGTTGTTGAGGACGTTCACCATCGGAAGCTTTGGGATCATCTTACTGTTGTTAATGAGATAGATATATTGCACGACACTCAATCAAATGATTATACTTTGGTTGTCGACACCGGATGCGAAGGTGGTGAATCAAGTCACGTAGGTGGTGAATCAAGTCACGTAGGTGGTAACCAAACTCAAATTCCCCATGTTGATAGTCAGTCTATTACACGGGAAACTCAATCATTTTTTGGTAACTTGGTTGTGGACTTAGGCTACTTGCCTATGCGTACAACTTTAAATGAGGGTGGTGACCCAAGTCATGTTGCCTCGATTGATCTCGATGAAAGTTTTATTAATGATGATGAAGAAGATGAAGAAGATGCATACAATTCAGATGATGAAGACGAACTAAATGACGACGATGAAGAAGATGATGATGTTGTTGACACACGTTATTTTACTGATGATTCTGATTGAATGTATGTTAAAAATGTACTATTTGTCTTTGTTAATTAATAATTATTTGTGCTTACTAATAAATTTTGTTGTAGGAAAAATGGCAACAATGGCGCAATCACACGGTGGAGACGGTGGAGACGGGGGTCCGTATCACTTCGACTCGGGTTGTGCGACTGGATCTGGTGGTAAGTTACTTGTTATTGTTTAATAGATGTCTTTATAATTGCCTAACTTTTGAATGTCATGTGTCAATATAGGTAGTTCCTCCAAAAAAAAAAACGATCTAAAGGCAAAAACCTAAAAATGTATAAGAAATTTGAGGAAAATGGGAGGAAGCCTCTTCCCATTGATGTAGAACTTCATGCCGGGGGGTACAAGTTTGTGGGTCCCAACGCTTTGGATTTTATCCGTTCTATCTCGTTGGAGGTTGAAAAGGTTGTTCCACCACATTATCCAAATTGGGCTAAGGTTCCAATTGAGAAGAAACGGGCCATATATCCCACTCTTATAGTAAGTATAGATGTTTTATAATTACTTACAATTTCATAACTATTACATTTATAATTACTTTCCATTTGTAGGATTATTTTGATCTGGAGTCCTGGAGAAACACTGATAAGTGGCGAGGCGTTGAACTCGGAATCACCGCCGAGTGTCAGAGGTCGTATAAAGATCACAAGAATGTGTTGAAAGGTCACTTCCTGGAGAATGGGGGATACGATGATATGGAGGCGGCGATGAATAATCCACCAGAAGATCTTGATCAAGAATCTTGGCAGACTTTGATTAATGAGCTGTTTTTAGATGCGAGCTATAAAAACCGCGCGACGAAGAACAAACAAAACCGATCAAAACAACATTACCCAAGTTACCATGGCAGTAAATCATACGCCCAGCGCCGACACATGGAGGTATGAAAATACAATTGTTAGTATTATATAAACATGCTTATTAATTCTTAGTGATATTATTTTTGTTTTTCACAGGGTACCGGCCCAATTGATGTGTTCAAATCGACCCATTATAAAGAAGGGACCGGTTGGGCCAACACGAATGCATCATCAGATTATGTAAGTCAAATGATTTTGTTGTTAGACTTACTAGACTTAGAACATCCAACTGCAACTTAAAACGGGTCAAAATGATTCAAACACACTTTAATAGACTTAGAACATCCAACTTGAGCCCAATTGTTGATTATTTTTGCTAGTATTATTAGTATTTGTTGTTATTAGCGTTGGTTGATTAGAATTTGTGAATTTGGGTCGTTTATAACTTATAGTTTAACAGGTTGGTTATCCATTTTACAGCAGTTATGCTGTCGAATTTTATTAAAATAGTCAAGTGATTGTTTATTACATTGTTTAATGCAGGACCGAATCCAAGAGGAGTATGCAAGATCCTCTGCTGAGTCTGGTGGTGACTCGTCTGCTGTCGATGAGTTTGCATGCATGGAGCGTGCATTGGGTCAACGGCGTGGCCATATCAGGGTTGTCGGTCGTGTGGTGAGTAATCCCACACCGGATTTGTTCAGTACCCCCACTCCACAACCACATTGGCAAGAAGTGGATGAGCGTGTAACTCAACTTCAACAACAACTCCAAGATCAACAACACCGCGAAGCCCAACGAGATGAAGATCAACAACAACGCGAATCCCAACGAGAAGCATAACGAGATGAAGAACGTGGTGTGCATAATCAACAAATGCTTGAAATGCAACGACAAATGGATGAAATGCGTCGAATGTGGGAACGCAGAACTAGCAGCGACGATAATTAGCTTGAAGTTGCTGCGCCTTTGCCTTGGTTGTCGGTGTTATTGTTGAATTTTTGAACAATTTTTATGTTTGTGTGTCGGACAACTTAATGTTTAAATATTTGATTTGTGTGTCGAACAGGTTTCTGTATCGAACAATATGTTTCGGAATTCAATTTTTGAATGGTTTGAATTATCTGATTTGCCGGTTTTGGTAATTAGAAATTAAATATTTCTGGAAAATTTTGAAAATTTAATAAAAATTAAAAAAATACAGAAAATCCTATACCGACGACATGTCGTCGGTATAGGTATTTTTCAAATTTAATTAAAAATAATTGGAAATAGTCTATACCGACGACATGTCGTCGGTATAGGTTGGGTCTATCCCGACGATTTGTCGTCCGGATAAGTCCAGAAGCTATACCGACGACATGTCGTTGGTATAGAATTTCTTTTTGAATTATTTAATTAAACCCTATGCCGACGACATGTCGTCGGCATAGGTCGACCTATACCGACGACACCTATACCGACGACATCTTTGACCTATTGGGACGAAGCAATACCGACGACATCTATACCGACGACATGTCGTCGGTATAGGGTCAAAAAAAATCGTCGGGATAGGGTGATATTGTTGTAGAGTCATTCCCATCTATTTGCGAGGATCAGTGTTTAGCGACGTATCCAAAGACGACCCGTATCATCTTAACCCACCACAGTTTACAATAAAAATGCTTAACGGTGGGTGTTAAAATTTGTACCGTTCGGTCTCAACGACCGATTCAGTTCGTTTACAGCCCAAATAGTGTAGATAAGTTATTTTACTTGGTGTGTTGCTTCGTTTGTCACCTTCTTGCTATCCTGTACAGGTTCAACAGGGGAGGGTAAGGATGTCATGTCAGTTGGTGACGGGTGGAGTAGTTGTTCACATGGGGATTGAAAGTCATCTACACGCACAACAAATTCAGCTTCATGCAAAGTTAACCGGTTACGGCTAGTGACTGTTGGCTTGGGAGACGGTTATCACACTCTCTCTCTATAGACTCTCTCTACGTGAGACAAAATGAAGAAGATGAAGATGACTGAATCTGATGAAATCTATTGTTGCTTTTGTTTGTATTTGAAATTTATTTATTTTGTACTTGATTCTGGATGATGAATGAGAATAACTAGAAAATTTTCGACCGCTCCGCGGCGGGAACTGGATCTTAAACGGTTGAGACGGTGATATGAACGTGGTTAAATAAGTTATGCCCCATGCTCCACGGCGGCATACGGTTGAAAGACGGTTAGATAACAGTACCAATGCATTCCAGTCAGTGTTGGTCTCATTGTTTATGGTGTCAGCACATCACCGTCTGTCGATATAACCCATGGTACCTAAAAATTACGCTATTTTGAATACGACCTCGTTTAAAAAAAATTATACCGGGACGTCCATGAAAAAATAAACATACAAATACGAAAGTTTTTAAGGAAAAGTGATACTTTATATACTACATTAAATTCTAAACTTTAGAAACTTAAGAGAGTAAATTGACATTCTACAAAGTTGGAGGTGACTTTTGTCATTTCAATAAAGTTGAAGGGGGAGGGGGGTCGGTGGCAAATATCACTGACACTTCCATTCAAGTAGAACTAGAAATGAAGCCTGTGTGATGCATCAGGTTTACGAACTTTGTTACGCGTATTGCGGCGGTGACATTAACGTTACTAAGTACATAAAGGAAACATGAAGTTGTCACGGCTTGTTTCTAGAGATCGAAAAACAGATAAATTGCGGTGCGAATATGGGTTAACATTGAACTGAAAAAGATTCATTCTCCTCGCCCAGCATACAATTAATCCGGCATGGGCTACGTGAGCCTCTTGTAGTTTACCAGATAAATTGATAAGTTGGGCATTCCCGACCCACAAAGCGAAACCGATGGTTTCTTGGTCATGACCAGCTAAAGCTAAAGTTCCATTAAAGAGCGTTTCCACGGGGTAGAACCTCCTGAGAGAATATAAGGTTTTCATGAGACTGATCTTGAGCCGCCATCCAAGCATGAATACCTTCCTTTCATAAGGCTGATCTTGAGTCGCCATCCAAGCACGAATATCTTCGTTTAAGAAAATATTATTGGTGAAGAAAGTCTCAAATTCAGGATCTTCCTAAAGAAGTTAGTAACAAACTAAAAACAAAATAGAAATATAAAAAAGGTAACTTTTACAACGAACATTAAAAAAAGTAACAGAAAAAAAAACAAAAAAACCCGGTTTCACACCCCAGAATCGAACCCACGTTTGTAGAGTTATTGTAGAAAAATCAAACCAGAAAAAAAATAATGAGTTGAAAGTGTATATTATATATAATAAAGGGGTAAATTTGCGAGTTTGAAAATTTGAGGGATAGAGTTGAAAATTTTGTTCAGGTGTAAACTTGAAACTATAAAAACTTGAGGGGTATGATTGAAATTTTAAAAAATTGAAGGGTGATATTTGAAAATGTAGAAAAAGCACATAGTTAAAAGGGAGCCGAAGGATTGGTGGTTTCCTTAGACCAAATATGCTATTTACCATATATTATTTATTTAAAGTAAAAGTAAGATCGTGTGACACAAGATGAACTTACCCAAGCTAAGTAAATGATAATTTAATCTTCAATTTGATGAGATTATTTCAAAACTGATGGTCCATTTGATTAAAATAAACCGGTCGGCCCAAATTTGATTTTAGGATCTTGAAATGGCAGCCCATGTTGATTCCATTTGAACATGTTGATTCCAATTGAAAAAAAAAGTATGTCAGCCCAAACTCAAATTAAACACTTGAAATTTGCAGCTCTCATTTTAAAATGAAGTATTGCTAGGGGTTTTCATTAAATTCGAACCGTATTTTTATTCGGTGTGCATGAATGGACGATAGAATGAAATGAGTTATTACGATGGAATAACAAAAAAACATGTTTGACAAACACATAGGAATGGAATGTAGAATCCCCTCGTCCGACCAATGACCTTATTATCTATGGGTATTTATTTATCTTTTCATTAATTGTATTCCATTCATTTGTCTTTTCCCTCCTAACAAACAAAACTAAGTAATGATTCATTTCATTTCTATATGGTAACCAAACATCACAATAGATGATAATGATCCATTACTTTCCCTTGTTCATTTCATTCACTCGTCCATTCTATTACATCATACCAAACAGACCCTAGGTAGTGTTTGGCAAACACATAAGAAATGTGATTCTTCCATTTATAATGATTTTCATTTCTTGGATGATGAGTGTTTTCTTTTTCAGTCTTTCAAGGAATGAAATTATTTTGTTTAATTAATAACCAACTCATGACTAGAACCATGGCCCGACCCATGACTCGAACCAAGGGCCGACCCATGATCCGTCTCATGACTCGAACCAAGGGCCAACCCATGACCCCGTCCCGTGACTTGACCTATGACCCGACCCATGTCCGGTCCCATCACCTAAACCATGACCCGTCCCATGATCCTAACCATGCCTCGAACCATCGCCCATGCCGTGACCCAAACCATGACACGTTCAATGACCCGACCCATAGTATAAATTTATTAATTACAAATATTTACTTTTCATAAATTTATAAAAGCTAACCAAACATTACAAAAGAATGATAATGGCTTATTTCATTTACTCATGTATTCCAATCCTTTGTTCATTCATTAACTCATTCCAAAGTACCAAACATACCCTAAATATTAACCGATGAGGATCGGAATCAAATCATGAAAATAGTAACACTCAGAAAGCGGACCTTGCGGATGATGGGCTTCATCAGCCCACCAAGATTATCACTCCATATTTATCAACAACACAACCGCTAGGGTTTCTCCTTTCAGCTGCTGCCACTACGATTGCACAGAACCTTAATCTTTCCGCTCACCCATTCAAGCAGCAATCATGGTAAGTCACCTTCATCCTCCCACCTTTTCCGTTTTCCTGCTAAATATTCGCAAATTCAATAATCCAATTTTGAAATTCCGTCATTTATCAGATCATCCCCGACAAGAATCGTAAGGCCATTTCCAAATACCTCTTCCAAGGTCTTAATCTCCCTCTCTTGATGTTTTTGCACAATGATTTTTATAGTGATTAACCTAAATGTTTGTGCAGAGGGTGTTTGCTTCGCTAAGAAGGATTACAATCTGGCGAAGCATCCAGAAATCGATGTACCGAATCTACAGGTGATTAAGCTCATGCAGAGCTTCAAATCAAAGGAATATGTTAAAGAGACATTTGCATGGATGCATTACTACTGGTACCTGACGAACGATGGCATCGAGTTTCTCAGAACTTATTTGAATCTTCCATCTGACATTGTTCCTGCTACTCTGAAGAAATCAGCTAAGCCTCTTGGACGTCCCATGGGCGGACCTCCTGGCGATCGCCCTCGGTAATAATTATTACTGGAAACTCATCTGTTTTGGTATTTGATTAGTTGAATTTTTGTTTTGATTTCTAATTGTTTGTTTTGGATTGATTTTTCAGTGGTCCTCCTAGATTCGAAGGGGATAGACCGCGGTTTGGTGATCGGGATGGTTATCGCGGTGGTCCTAGAGGGCCTCCTGGGGAATTTGGAGGTGATAAGGGCGGAGCTCCGGCTGACTACCAGCCTGCTTTTAACAGGGTAATGTCTTTCACCTTGCATTCCTGCCTTGTTTTTAAAAAAAAGGCACGAAGTGTGTGCTATCGGTGATCGGATTTGTTAAATCCATGGTCTATTTTGTTCAAATACTAAAACCCATTGCTCAATCGATGGTCAGTTTTTTTCAATATGATTTGAAAATCTCAATCTCATTGCAATTCATGGTCTAATTTGTTCGAATACTGGTCAAGAGTGCATCATACGATCGCATCATCACATTTTAAAACCAAGATCTGCCTGATGTTAGTTGAGTTTGATTCTTTGTTTTAACAAGAGTTTGATTGAGAAAACGTAACCATTCTTGAATCAAGGGTCGATTACAACATTGATCTTGCTTTCAATTGAATGATTAGTTTGGAATTTTGAGTTAGCATGAACATTCAACAATTGATCTTGTTTTTTCTTGAATCATTATTGCTTTGTTCATGTGAACTGAACCACTAGCAAAAGCTGGTATAATGAGATCATAGTTTTAGATGCTGTGTTTTATGATATTTCTGTAATTATTTGTTCAAATGGTCGTTGCAGGGCACTGGTGGAAGGCCCAGCTTTGGTCGTGGAGGTGGCGGTGCACCACCGAGCTCAAGCTTTTCTTAAGCATTAGTAGTTTTTGCTGGTTGAATTTGAAAATGCCGGGATTAGCTCGATGCTACTGTTTCTAGCCTATCTTAATTTTGTTAAATCAGAGATATTCATCATAATATTATTCGTCTTTGGAATTATTCTGTTTTCTAGCCTATCTTAATTCATGTTTTGAGCCTACTTTGGTGAGAAGTAGGTTGTTCTTGTATGCAGATCATAAACCCTTGTTTTTTGATCTTGGTTAGTTTGTATTTGCAATTCCAGATATTGAATTATTAAAAGAGAAAATCACAAAATCAATTATCTTTTTGGTATTTTGCCATTCATCGCCAATAGCTTCTTTCAATTCGGTATTATTTGATCGCCCTATAGTAGCGATTGTTAAAAGCGGAGTGATTCACACATTTGTACACCAATACTGGTTCTAATGAGTAGATAGAACTACTACTTTTTATTCATGTTCATTTGATTCATTGTAAAAAGGAAGAGTAATAATGAGTTTGGATTCACAATGCTCATAATTTTTAATTTATTTCAGAGCAACGATAGCAACTTTTGATTCAAATGCAATTTTTAATTCATTGTTCAGGTTAAAACTCATGTATTATATGTGTTGAATAAATAAAACTTGTTAGGAAATAACATTTTCTATGGAAGTTTATATGTTGGATGTTATCAGTAATCAGTGAAATAAAAAATAATGAATATTTAAGAATTATAATTAACAAATAATGAAGATCTAAGAAAAATATAAAATTGTATTTTAAAATAAGATATAACTGAAATTTTTTTACAGTTTAGTAATTTTTAATAAAATATTAGAATAAATTTGAGATAGTTAATTATTTAACATCATAATTATTTAATAGGAGAATAAGGCGGAAAACAAAAATCTAGACTTCAGAAGAAGTCGACACGTAGCAAATATAGTTATTCGTTTATTGTAATATAGGTTAGAAACCCGGTATATTACACATGGTGAATAAATGCAGTGTTATATATACTAAGTAATAAAGATTACATATCAAATATTTATGACATATTACGTAGTTTTTTAATACAATTTTAGAAACGTAATATAAATAGTTTTTTAAAAATGTTTTATAAAAAAAATAAAAGAAGTGTTCAAATTATAAAAATGTTTTATGAACAAACCTATTTTTTAAAATAAAAACCGTTTTAGAAAAATAATTATAAAAATCATTATTATTTAATAGGAGACAGAGGCGGGAAACAAAATTTATAAAAAAAATAAATAAATTGAAAGCTAGAGTTTCCGTTTTTGGTTTGAACTTTTTTTTTAGAAAGGCAAATTTCTTAATTCCTGTTGAGAGTGAGACTTGAACCCATGACCTCTCCAAACCTTGGTGTTTCTTAGAGGATTTTCCTCTACCATTGGGCCACCAACCCCAATGTTTTTTGTTTGAACTTGACCGTCAGTTGTGTTAATTGAGCGGTTTTCACTTTTTGGGCGGTCTATTAATAGCAGTTCCTACTGGTTTCTAAAACTTGTTCCCTCCCCTGATTTTAGGTGGTTTGAGGATAGCTACTTCCTCTTTCTCCTAACTCCTCCCAACTAAACGCAACGAATCCGTTCTTTTTCCTACTTCTTCATCAAAATCTTTGTATGCATAGTTAAATAATAATTTTAGTTAGTGCGATTATTGTTACAGTGGTGATGTTTTGCTGCTTCAACAAATACAAGTCAGATTGAGGGTCTTGACGTTCTCGCTTGAATCGGTTGCTTGAGGTACCTGCTAAGAACATAGCACCGTTAGTCTCACCGCACGAGGGGGCCTCCTGCGATCAGCCTCCGGCGTGAGAATAAGATAACGGTTCTTTGGGAGTGATAAAGATCTTTGAACGAGAATGATAAGTGTAAAAGTGTAAGAGTGAGTAGGGAGAATGGACTTGGGATATAGAGAGCCCAAGTCCTTCTATTATACCCGAGTCTGCTTTGGCTTCATGCTATGTGTTAGGTGTGGAGTCTTGTTTAGAGGCGGCCGGCCCTAATTAGGGTTAGCCGGCCCTAATGGGCCTATCTCTACGGTTTGGGCCTAACTTGGAGAACAAGTTAGGAACCCTAGTTTTAATCTATAAATACCCTATGTTGTAATTGTAATCAGTGTGCCTAGAGCTTAATGAAATAACCTAGTTGCAGCCCGTGGACGTAGGTCCCCCACTAGGACCGAACCACGTAAAATTCTTGTGTCGTTTATTTTTCTGTACCGCGTGATTATCGTTTGTGCATGTGTGTGTGTTGATTCCGCTGCGCCACGTTGTTCCTAACAAGTGGTATCAGAGCTTTGGCTCGTTATTTACACACGGTCTGCACGGTTTTCGATCGAGAAAAAGGGTACAGGCTGATCGAGGGTTGATTCAAATCTGCTGCTACAGTACCGCCGCCGCGTGAACAGTGTTTCCCGGCGTGAACAGTGTTCCGGCATGAACAGTGTTTTCAGAATTTTTTTTCCGTTTTTCTGCTGCTGTTCCAGGGCTGATTCGCAGCCTGGTTTCTTGTTTTTTGGGCCGCCAGAATTAGGGTTTTTTCAAACCCTAGGTTGCGTAAAAGAAGAAAAAAAAAACAGGGATGTTTTGGAGAAAACAGGGCTGTTCGGGACTGATTTGGAGTGATTTTGCAATTAGAGTTTCTGTTGTGGATCTCTTGGAGTTGCTGATTTCAGTCGGGTTTGCAGGTGAAGTGTCGGGTCAGGTGTCTCGGGTTATGATATCGCAGGTATAAACGGTTTTGTTTATAGTACCGGGTTAATCTCTTTGAAGCCGCGGATTAGGGTTTGGTTATAAAACTCTTGGATTCGTCGGGTAAAGGTTAGAGATTTGGTTAGTTTCTGTTGACTGTTTATTATCAACTGTTTGGGAACCGGGTTATGTGAAATTCAGCACTTGAGTTTAGATTTGTCTGCGAGGTTTATTGCAGGAGCAAATCGGTCATTTGACATGTTCGGTAGAACATCTGTCAAGTTCAAGCCCGTGCAAGTGTTGTGTTTGTTTCACTGTTTCGATTTGTTTCCTGTTTGCTATTGTTATAGCTGAAGACGGGATGGGTGTAATCGAAGGTTTGACGGTTTGGATTTCAGTTGGTTGGTTTTGTCAAAAGAACTAGAGTGTGGTACTGTGGGATAAAACCGATGAAAATGGAACCAGCAGGTTTGGAATGCTTTGGGTTTTAAGTATTCCGGTTCTGGTGTGCTGGTGACGACATAAGTGAAAATAAAAAGGAAGTCAGGTGATATTGCTCGGTTGAAAGATTTTTCGGTTAGGGTTAGCCGATCGGGTGTACGGTCGCGGAATCCTTGGTACCGTTTGCTTTCATGAAAGCTCTGCTGCTGTTATAACTGTTTGCCGGTTAGCTGGTCTAGAACTGTGAAGTTGTTTCTTGTTCGGTGGTGATCAGTGGTACGACATTTGGCATGGGTTAGGATAACAGGGACAGTGGGAGCTGGGCATATTTGACTTGGTGGAGCTGCATGGAGGTACGTGGGACATTCTTTAGAGTCGATGTCAAAGATAGTAAATTCTGCTTCTGAGAATGTGTCTAGGTTGATGCATTGGGACTCAGTGAAGGCAGTGGAGACTCTTAGGTTCAAGATTCTGGTATGCTTCATTACTCACTTCTGTGAAGCATTGGTGAATCTATTGTTTGAAGACTTTGGGAAGATACAAGTTTATGTATCGCTGGAAGAAGGGAACCAACTTCCGAGTATTAAAGTCTTGGCTCGCTGCATCGGGTAGAGCTAAGTGGATTCATTTTGCAAGTGTGAATCCTAGAGCCACAGAGATGTTAGCTGAGTGCATTCGGAGGTTTAAACCAGGTCAGGGGTTTTGGGAATAGTGGGAGCATGGGACGTGTTCTGGGTACAGTTCAAAACACCGTTGGGTTTTGAAGACCGGAATTCCGAATGGGTAAAATCTCTCCATGGTACTTGCAGGTTTTGGAGAGTGGTGTTTCCTCTGGAAGTCTCTGGAATCGGTAGTTCGAGTGAGTAGGTGCCGGTTGAGATTGAGGATGAGTCAATGGCGGGTTTTGCCATGGCTGGGTCAGTGATGACTGTTGGGTCGGAGCTCGGGGGAGCTTCAACGGGCTCTTCTGGTAATTGAGGAGTTGGCTGCTGCAACTAGGAGGATTGGATTGAAGTCTTAGCTTGTTTATGAGAACTGAAGGCTTGGAGGACTTTTGTTATTTGAAATCTTAGCTTGTTCTTGGGAGCTGGAGGCTTGGAAACTTCTAATAGTGAAGTGTTAGCTTGCTCTTAGAATTGGAGGCTTGGAGGATTTCTGTTATTGAAGATTACTGGAGTTAATGGTATAGGGTCTACTTGGATGGTGGATTGAGGATTGCTTGAGCCTCCAAGTGGGAGATTGTTAGGTGTGGAGTCTCGTTTAGAGGCGGCCGGCCCTAATTAGGGTTAGCCGGCCCTAATGGGCCTATCTCTACGGTTTGGGCCTAACTTGGAGAACAAGTTAGGAACCCTAGTTTTAATCTATAAATACCCTATGTTGTAATTGTAATCAGTGTGCCTAGAGCTTAATGAAATAACCTAGTTGCAACCCGTGGACGTAGGTCCCCCACTGGGACCGAACCACGTAAAATTCTTGTGTCGTTTATTTTTCTGTACCGCGTGATTATCGTTTGTGCATGTGTGTGTGTTGATTCCGTTGCGCCACGTTGTTCCTAACACTATGTGCCCTCTTCTCTTTCTTGTCCCTACAGCAAGGCCCTTTCCCTTTTGGTGTAAACAGCCAAAGTCCTCTATAGGGACAAAGGTTTCTCTCTTCAAGGCCATTAAGACACGTTGTCTTATAGCCTTGACTCCCTAGAGATTACAAACGGGTCACTATCACTTATGCCACGTCACCTCGTTGCTTGGGAGACGTGGCTTTGTGGTTCTGCTTAGTACGTATGCTTCATTGATGAAACCGAGCTTCGTGACCGTACCCACGTCATCAGCCCTCCACTTAGGAGTGTTTATTGCGTAGTAATGAGGGCTTCTGACTAAACCCAATTAAAAAATTAGTTTTTTTGCTTTATCTCGTTCATTTCTAAATGAACCGGTTTTGTATTAATTCTTGGTTGGATGACTCAGCGCAGGCTTCCCGATGTGATGGGATGGCTTGCGTCCGTTATTGTTTTCTCTCTCATGATTTCAATTTGAATTTTGAAAAAAAAATCCCTTTATATTCAATTGAACCCTTATTTTAAATCTTTTCCAATTTTTCAAACGGTTTCTTCCCCCAATTCTTCCTTGTTCTTGTTTCTCTTCTGTCGATCGGTGCTTGTGGAGGTTAGTTCTCATTTTTCTTTTGCGTTCTCTTTCATAACCATGTCTAAGAACGATTTAAGCATCCAGACCTCGAAAATGACCCAATCTGTAGTGGATGAATTCTGCCAACAATGGGGTTTGGATGCGAAGTTTCGTCCGACCGCTCCGATCATGGGGAAAACCGTCGATCAATGTCCGAAGGGCATGCTTGCTATGTATAGTCGTCACTTTGAATTCTTGAACCTCCGATACCCATTTTCCCTCTTTTTCTTGCGTTTTATTGAGTATTATCATCTCAACTTTGGTCAATTGTCACCTGTTGGAGTTAGTAAAGTCATCTACTTTGAGGTTGTGTGTAGATCCCTGGGTTATGAACCGGACCTTACCATGTTTCACCGTTTCTTCCTCCTTACGAAGAATGGTGACTGGTATACCGTGGAGAAAACCAAGTGTGAGGAGGGGCTTGTGTCCGTAACTATTTCTTGCCTTCGTTCCTGGAAATATCACTTCTTCTGGGTTTCGAATGAAATTCTGCCTTTAACTGTAATCTCTAGGAAACCATCTGATCCACTTAACCTTGCCGAACCTGATGTTTCATCCTTAGACCCTGTCTTCTATAGTAAGCTTAAGTCTTTTTCTTCTCCGCTTCGTGTTTATCCAGAGCAGTTGCATGTGAAGCTTGGGTTGAGTGTGCTATGGGATCCGACATTTGTTCCTTTGTTAACTTTAAATAGGAAGGGTATGGATTTCATTTTGCTTTTGCTTATATGTTTATTTAATTTCTTTTGCTTATTATCTATCCTTTCTTTGTAGATATGAGTGCCTTGGATTTTCTCTTGCTGGAAGATACTTATGATGTGGAGGAGGATAGGAGAGATCTGGAGAAAGGTGAGACTACCGTGCTGGTGCTCAATAAATCTGTTCGCTATGAGGGTGGTGTTTACGTTGGTGTTTCGGATGTTGCTAGCACAAAGCAGGTTAAAAGTAAGGGCAAGAAGCTTGCATCTGCCCCTAAAGTCAAGAAACGTAAAGCTCCCCTGCGTTCTAGCAAGAGGCTTGCTACATCTAGTGCTCGTGCGTCTGCCACTCCATCTTTTGGACCCATTGATGTTTCTGACAATGATGATGATTTTCTTGCTGGTTGTACTGGGCCCGTTCCTTCCTCAGTGAATATGGAACCCCTAAATGGTGAGAGTGATAGTGGTGATTCGGGTGGTAGTGGTGGTAAAAAACCTCGTATCGGAGGAGGCTGGTAATGTTTATGTTCCGGAATGGTCAATCAAGAATGGTGACTCTGTGAAAAGTCATTTTGTTTGCCAGGAAATGGTTTACCACTTTGCCACTCCTTCCGATCGTGATGCTCTTCGTGGTGGCACTGACCAGGCACTTATTGGACGCATTCTTGTCAATGTTGCTAGACTTCTTACCTCTATTACTGAAGGTATTAATCGGCTTTGTGCTAATGCCAAGAAAGCTGATCGTGCGGCCTAAGACAACTTTGATTTGAATGAACAACTTGCCAATGCTCAGAGTCACGTGTCTACTTTATCTACTTATGAGAAGCAGCTTGTTCAAGATCTCGATACTGCTCACAAGCAGTATGATGTTGACAATGAGAAGCTTGCTTTATTGAGGCAGAGTTTGGAGGAAGAGAAAGCAAAGGTGGATGTTGAAAGGATTGCGCTTGATGCTGAGAGGTCATTGGTTCAAGCAGAGAAGGAGAGTTTGGATGTTGTTATTGAGGAATGGAAGTCTAGGGCTGAGGTTTTTGCTGGGGAGAAAAGGTGACTCATTGAGCACGGGTTTCAACAGGTTGTTGCTTATCTTCTTCACAGTAATGATTTCAATGCTCCCCTAAGTGATGTGTACAATAAGCTTTTGAAGCGGGGACGCCATATGGGACTTGTTTCTGGTTACAAGAATCAGCCTTCGAAGCCAATCTCTGAGTGCAGCAACTACCATCCTGAGGCAGAGCAGGAGTCTATTGAAGCTATACAACAGATGGAGCAGCTAACATATCCTTACATTCCTGAACTGTCTAAATATTTTGATAGGCCCTTGTCTGAGTTGCAAGATTTGGAGCCTCAAAGCTTGAAGAAGGAAGCTGCTGAGTCCGTGTTGAAATCTCTTGGAAGCAAGTGCTCACGGGATGAAGCTGGTGGTTCTAAATCCCTTGCCTCGGTGTCCCTGGGAGGGAACGCGAGGCAGAGCAAAAAGAGCCGATCTGAATCGGTTTCAGAGGCGAAGACTCAAGCTTTTATTGGACTCCAGGCTGCTGACACTCCAGACAAAGTTGTTGTTGCTTCTGCTGAGGAAAGGATTGGTATAGGACCGAAGCCTAATGCTGTTGATACGGAGAAGGTGGGTGAACCTTCATTTTGATTGAAACCTCTTATTAATGTTGTTGTTATGTTGAACAATTCGTATGCTTATCTTTCTGAACATGCTATTTGGACCCCGCGTGGGCATGTCTGATGTAAGCCTTTGTTGGCGTAAACAATTTAATTCTGCTTGTCTTAACTTGGTGGTGCCCTTTGTGGCTTGAACTTGCTTTTATGAAAAAGTCTTTTGGACCTTGTATTGTATATCTTGTTTTTAACTTGACCTTGCCAGGTCATATGCCTTGTTTGTTTGCTTGCATAGTCAAACGTTTGAACCAAGGGTTCACCTTGTTGGCTTGATTTTCTTTTATTTGGGAATCCAAGATACTTCCCTTGCTATCATTTTTATGTGTTTTTGTTTTCACAATTCGAGGTTTTGTCAAGGCATGATGCTACAGACATCATACTAGATAATTCCAAGTTATTACTAACACGAAGTGTTATCCTATGTGTTCGAAGCCCTTTATATTTGTGATTTTACTTGGGCGTGATCATAAGCTTGAATGTTCGCTTATGGAGCATTGTTGATGGGAGCTCACCCGCTTCATAGGTAAACAAGACTTAGTACCTAAGGAGTTGTATTGTTTTAGGAACTCAGCCTTTATACGGGTAAGACAAAACTTGAACCCGTTGAGCGTTTTGGCCTAGGAGCTCATCCCTTTACATGGAGAGATTTTACCCGGACCCCATGGAGCTATGTGTTTATAGGAGCTCACCCTCGATAGGGTAACCAAATATCAATTATACTTTAAAATGCTCTTTTCATTCATTGAACTTGTTTCATACAAAAGAGTTGTCATAAAATGCCTCTTGGGCTACATTGATCGCGGCTTATATGAAGAAGCGTCATAGGTTTTTTGCATTCCAGTGCCTTGGAAGCCTTTTTCCTTCCATGTCATCAAGTTTGTACGAACCTCCTCAGTGTGCTTCTGCAATCTGGTAAGGACCTTCCCATTTAGGGCCCAATTTTTCGGTATCCTCTTGTCTGCTTGCACCATTGTTTCGGAGTACCAGGTCTCCAACTTTGAAACTTTCATTTTTGACCCTTTTGTTGTTGTAGGATTCCATTTTTTGCTTGTATCTGGCCTTTCTGATTCTTGCATGATCTCTGGCTTCTTCTAGGAGATCGAGGTTCTGCATTATCTCTGCATTGTCTTGATGCTGATCTTGATTGTTGATTCGATGTGTGGCTACCCTATTTCGACAGGAATCACCGCTTTTGAGCCAAAAACTAGACTGTATGGGGTGCGGCCGTGGCTTGTTTTCTCAGTTGTCCTGATAGCCCATAGGACGCTTGGTAACTCTTCCAACCAATCTTTACCTTGTCGTCCGAGCCTTGTTTTTATCCCGGATACAATGCTCTGGTTCATTCGTTCAACTTGGCCATTGGACTGAGGGTAAGCGATGGAACTAAAGATTTGTTTTATGTGTAGCTCCGTACACCAAGCGCTGAATGGTTTATCAACGAGCTGTTTGCCATTGTTAGTGACAATTTGTCCTGGAAGGCCGAAGCGACATATGATTTGTTTCCAGACGAAGTTTATCACTTGTTTGCTCGTGATCGAAGCTAGTGGTTTGACTTCGGGCCACTTGGTGAAGTAGTCGACTGCTACCAGCAAGAACTTGACTTTACCTCTTGCATCGGGGAATGGGCCAACAATGTCCATTCCCCATTTGTAGAACGGCCATGCTGAGGTAACAGTCACTAGGTCGTGCTTCGGACTTGCTTTGATTGGTGCATGCAGCTGGCAGCCTTCACACTTGTGTATTTATTCCGAAGCATCCTTATGCATTATGGGCCAGTAGTAACCCAAGTTCATTAGCTTTGTGACCACTGATCTAGGACCAGAGTGAGTTCCACATATTCCCTCGTGTACTTCTCTAATCAAGTAGTTACTTTGATCCGGTCCGACAAAACGAAGGAGAGGTGATACGTAGAACTTCTTGTAAAGATAGCCATCTTCGATCACGTATTGCTTAGCTTTTATCTGCAGCCTTACTGCTTTTGCTTCATCATCTGACAGCTTTCCTTCTTTCAGGAAGTCTATGACCGAAGTCATCCAGTTCTTTTCCTCTTACGTTATGACATCGTGTATTTCTTCTTCACAGCTAGATGGAGCTTTGAGTACTTCCACTAGGACTTTCTTGGTTAGGTGTGCAAAGGTAAGTGAGGCCATCTTGCTAAGGGCATCAACCTGCTTGTTCTTAGATCGTGGCACTTGTTTCACATTGCAAGTCTCAAAACATTGCATTAACTCTTATGCTTTAGCTTTGTGTTTCTTCATGCTCTCTTCTTTTGCCAGGTACTGGTTGTTGAGCTAGCTGGCTATTAGTAGTGAATCAAAAAACGCTTGTATCTTTGGCACCTTCATCTCTTTAGCTATCCTTAGGCCTGCAAGTAGGGCTTCGTATTCGGCTTCATTATTGGTGCTTGGGAAGTCTAAACGAAGGGCGTATGTGAATTCTTTCCCTTCAGGGTCTAATAGTACCAGACCAGCTCCAGAGCCTTCTATGCTAGAAGCTCCGTCGGCAAATAGCATCCATGTGTTAGGAGGATGCTCCTGCTGTTGGAGCATATTCTGGTGACAACGAGCTTGAAGATATTATGTCTTAGTCTTAGAGTCTTTGACTTGTAATTGATAGAATTGTTAGCAATAGTTAAAGGGGAGTCTGTTAGGACATGTTTTGTAACTGTTGATAAAATTCTGTGTAAGTTCATAGAGAGGCGAACTTAATAAGTTCTCCTGGTTTATCAAAGGCGAACTTGTTAAGTTCGCTTAGTCTATCTGAGGCGAACTTGTTAAGTTCGCCTAAGTTCGCCTAAGCATCTTTTAGGCGAACTTGTTAAGTTCGCCTGGTGCAGAACTGGTGCTTATAAATAGACAGAGTCTGTGAGACAGAACAAAAAACACAGAATAGACAATATCAGAGTAAACTTGATTAGAGACAGAATCTTGTAACCTGATATTGTGGGGGAAATACAAAGCGTTTATTTACACCGTTGTTGTTGATTGAGTTACACGAGCACGTTGATCATGGATTCCGCACGTTATCACCGTGTCGTACCACGAGTCTAGAGATCTGTCACTCACCGAATTAGGGACCTATAAGTGGTATCAGAGCTTTTGCTCTTGATTGGCAGAAGATTCGTGGTGTTTTCGTGTCCAATCAACATCAAATTTAAGATATTTTGAAGATTTTTCATCTTTTTTGTGTTCTTGATAAAAATGGAGTTTTCAAGCTTAATTTGGTTCTGATTTGGTGTTTTTGAAGAGGAGTTTGAAGAAATTGATCCGATAGAAAGCTTCTAATTGACAAATTATACAATCCTACGGTCCAATTTTGATTAATTCCTTCAAATCAGTGATTAATGACGATTTCAGTATGTCTCTGGTTCGCGAAAGTGGTCTGAAGTGTTCTTGATCTTGATTCTGTTACTGCAAGCGAACTTGTTGATTAGTGTGCAGGAGAACTTAGCAGGCGAACTTGTCAAGTTCGCTTCTCACAGGTTTAAGCGAACTTATTTTAGGCGAACTTAATCAGATTGTTGGATTATGATTTAAGCGAACTTATTTTTAAGCGAACTTAAGCAAATTTCAAGTTTCTGGTTTAAGCGAACTTATTAAGTTCGCTTCACATTAAGTTCGCTTGGGTGTCTCTTAGGCGAACTTATTAAGTTCGCTTGTACAGTATCAGGCGAACTTATCTGTTTGCTAGTGTTCTTAGAAAAAAAAGTATTTTGGCGGGAAAAATTTTTCTTGTTCAAATTTTTAGGGAAAGTTTATATGATAGTTTTGAAATTTTGAATTTTCGAAATTTTTTAAAAAGAGTATTTTGGCGGGAAATTTTTTCCGGATATTTTCGCAAAAAATTCAAAATGTCAATTTCTTATGATGATAATGAGATTAGAACTATGCCACCGAGACTTTTGTGCATATCAGATTTTCGTAGCTGGAAAGTCTGGTTAGAACAGTTCGTATCAGAAACTGATGAAAACTTTTGGACATCCATATTTGAAGGATATGTGCATCCTACTTATGACTATATGAGATATTATGATGTTCCTAAACCAGTGACAGCTCTTAGTAAACTAGAAAAGCAGAAGTTTGATCGAGAGATGAAAACGTGTGAAACTTTAACGTTGTCTTTACCAAAAGAAATCATTCATAGTCTCGGGAAGTGTCCAACTTCAAGCGAACTATGGGAAGCTTTGAAGAAAAAGGGTGAAGCTACTACTCAAGCGTTTGTGATCTTGATCAAAGAAGAAGTAGTAAAGCAGAGTGTTTCTGAAAGTGACTTTTCTACCGAATTAAGTGATAGTGAGAGTATTAGATCTGGTGAAAGTACTCAGTCTACCGAGAGTGATGTAGAGATTGAAGCAAGCTTCCAGACAGTTGAGGATGATCTGAGTGTATCAGACACTGATGTTGAGCCTGTCATTGTTGGTCAAAAGAGTGAAGCTGATGATGACGTATTCATGGCTCCTGGTGCATCTTCTTCAGAAGTAAAACCTGAGGTACTTTCTAACTCTGAAACGTTTTGTTCTAACTGTGTTTCAGTTAAGGATAAAATGATGAGGGTTATGGATGACAATGTAAACCTCATTTGTGATATGAAATCGATGCACACGGTAAATCAGAAATTAAAGGATAATGAGAATGTGTGTATTGAGAGAATAGAATCACTGAAGAGGGATATAAATTCTCTGACTTTGAAGATCAAAAAGCAGGCATATCACCTGGATATGTCCTTTGCAGAAATTGAGAAACGAAATAATGTTCTTGTTGAGAAAGATAAAGAACTAGCTGAATCTAAAGCAGAGGTAATCAGATTACACAAAAAGTTAGAAAGCTTTGGAAATTCATCATTCTTATTAGGATATTATCATGATAATACTAAAGAGAGGAAGGGAACTAGTGGTATTGGCTATGTTCCTCCACCATTCAACGGAAATTATTCTGTGACACCTGAGATTATAAACGTTGAGGATTTAGATCCTAAGACTGTGTTGAAGGTGAATCCAGTCACAGGTGAAGATATGGTGTATTCTGATGAGAGTGATGATGAATATTTTGATGAAGCTAAGGTAGAGGGGATACCAAAAGAGATTAAGAAAGAAGACTCAAAGGTTGATTCTAATTCATCTGGAAATTATACATTTGGAAGTTCTTCGAATTCAAGGAGAGTTCCATATGTCAGAGACTATAAAGACAGGCGTACATGCTTTCATTTTAATGAGATGGGATACATTGTGGTGACCTGTCCTTACAAAATTAAAGGGAAGAAGCATGTAGTTCCTGAGAAGATGAAGCCTGAATCAAAACCTATTGAGAAAAAGTTTGTTCAGTATCAAACTCCAAAAGAAGTTCATGTATGAGAATCTTCTTCAACTGCATCTTATCGTGTGAAGATTCCTTATATGAGAGATTATCGTGAGACGAGATCTTGCTTTTACTGTGGTCTTGTGGGTCACATACGGATTGATGGTTCTCACAAAGCCAAAGGTAACCGACATGTTACTCCAGAAAAGGTAAGAACTCATGGTAAGCCTTATGTTAACCCAAATGTGGTTAAACCTCGTGATACACCAAAGAGTAATTCAAAATCTGAGGTTAGGCTTTCTAGACCTCAAAGACGAAGGAGAAACAGAAGATTGAGAAAACTTTTAGAACAACAAGAGTTTTCACAATCTACACATTTTTCAAATGAACATGATTGTTCAAACACTTCACATTTTAAGCAAAAAGAACTTAATGAACAGAAGTATGTTTGAAAATCTAAAGTTTCTGTTCCTGACTCGTCAGAACAATCTCTGAAAATTGATGAGAGATTTGATTGTGAATGGAGTGAGGTTTATTATTTTGATATAGATGGACGACCCATGACTACCATGGCTTGGGTCCTAATTTCAAATTAATGTTTTTTTTGTTAGATGTGCAGGATTTACCAAGAGGGACTATTAATACCATTTTGGTTGTTGATAGTGGTGGTTCTAAGCACATGATAGGGAATGACATCTGCAAGAGTAAAGAGTTGTTGATAACTGAGAATCTATTTGATTCAACGACTTGATGCTCAAGGGGGAGAATATGTCACACACAATGTTTTGGAAAGAGTTTTCCAAAGTCCATATGATAACCTGAAACTTAGGATGACGATGGTGAGCATAAAGTCGTTGATGCAACCATTTGACTAGTTAAGGGGGAGTCTACAG
The DNA here is from genome assembly GCA_023525975.1 of Smallanthus sonchifolius. NCBI lineage: Eukaryota > Viridiplantae > Streptophyta > Magnoliopsida > Asterales > Asteraceae > Smallanthus > Smallanthus sonchifolius. The sequence goes on along the minus strand of CM042034.1, from coordinate 39,441,950 downwards.
GACAAGGGGGAGTACAGAACTGTGTTGGTGACAAAAGGCAAAGGCATTCATTTACAGGATTACATCGGTTTGAGTTTTTAAATTGATTGACTTGCTTAATCCTGAGTAACCAAGTAAAATGTTTTTCTTAAAATGTTTTCATGGAAGATTTTATTTTCGTTTGTTTTACTTTCTTTGAAAAAGATTTTGAAAAAGCCAAACAATTTGAAAATGATAAAATCGACATTACATGAAGTTAAAGAAGAGATGATAATACATCAGTAGATGTTCTTTCACACATGACCTTAGATTGACTGGTTGGTGCTTTATGTTAATATATCTGAATTATATGTTTTGATCTAAACTTCAGAGACTGCACAAATAGGACATGATAGTGTTGTGTATGCATATAATTTGAATTGTCAGTAGACTAAAAGCTTCACTGAACCATTAGTAGTGTGAAAACATAATTGCATATGTTACAACTGTGATTTGAACCCATTTTATGTGTGGGTGTGTGTGTTAAAAGATCACTATCAGATAAAGAATATTAGCTTTTAATAAAGATTTTCCTATGAGATCAGTTTCGGGTTATGTCCTTAGCACTATTCATTCGATTTGCTTTAGTGCCCATGTCCCGAAAAGCATGCAATTTGAAGTATAATCAAGATATGTACTTGACAACATCTGTCAAACATATACTAGCCCTTGGATCATATTGATAAATCATCTTTACTGATTCCATTGAATTCATAATCCAGATAACAGTTGGATCCACGTACCTGAATCTTATGATTCCACATATATAAGCCAAAACATTGAATCATTCGATTCTGAATCTCAATGATTCCTATACAATCCAATTTGGATTTTGCTATTCATGTGCTAAGTGATGTCTCCTCATTCTGGAAATTCGGATAATCTTTAGTAAAATCTCATATGTCTTGAAGATAGGGCATTTACTTTCTGTTGGCATACTAGTGGGGTACACGTTGTATTTCATACTTAAATGGTACCTTAACTCACAAGAAAGTGGGAATGAGATGCTTTAGTTTCAAATCTTATAATATTGACAATTTGAATTTGTGTGTCATAGTCTGATCCTATTTTCTTTGAATGTTTATCGCGTATCATAACATGCAATATGAAAGTCTTGAAAAGATAGAGTGTGATAATCTTGAAAGATATTGGTTTTATTGGTCAAGGCTTGAAAGAACGACATATGATACCATTTGATATTATATGGATTTTATATCCAAGATGTGTGATTGATATCTCATATATACTGATATGATCTTCTTACTCGTGATGTTAGACCAAAAAGATGTGATTTTGTATTTTACATTTCAGTTTATATAGAGAAAAACCAAAAAGATTTTGTGTTTCTTATGTTTGAAAAACCAAAAAGATTTTATTTTTCCAGCTTCCATGGAAATCTTAATTATTGGTTATTCTTGGTTGTTCTCCTTTGCAAAAACTGAATATTGCAGACAGAAGTTGACAAAGGGTCATTCTCCCAAGTTTTCTTCTAGATAGAAAGAGAATGTGTAGATGAACAAGACGAAGACTACAGTGTGTTTGATGATATATGAAGACGAATGACAATCTTCTAAAGCTGTTGTCAAGGGGGAGTCTGTTAGAGCATATTCTGGTGACAACGAGCTTGAAGATATTATGTCTTAGAGTCTTTGACTTGTAATTGATAGAATTGTTAGCAACAATTAAAGGGGAGTCTGTTAGGACATGTTTTGTAATTGTTGATAAAATTCTGTGTAAATTCATAGAGAGGCGAACTTAATAAGTTCGCCTGGTTTATCAGAGGCGAACTTGTTAAGTTCGCTTAGTCTATCTGAGGCGAACTTGTTAAGTTCGCCTAGCCTAAGCATCTTTTAGGCGAACTTGTTAAGTTCGCCTGGTGCAGAACTGGTGCTTATAAATAGACAGAGTCTGTGAGACAGAACAAAAAACATAGAATAGACAATATCAGAGTAGACTTGATTAGAGACAGAATCTTGTAACCTGATATTGTGGTGGAAATACAAAGCGTTTATTTACACCGTTGTTGTTGATTGAGTTACACGAGCACATTAATCATGGATTCCGCACGTTATCACCGTGTTGTACCGCGAGTCTAGAGATCCGTCACGCACCGAATTAGGGACCTACAATCTTTGCTTCTTCTTTTGGCTCTTCCGGGACTTCGGCAAGGAAATCAGCTAGGAATTGAGCTTTGATCGCTATTCTTGGTACATACTCTATCTTGTGTTTCCCAAGCTCGATCATTTTGCTAACCGGCTAGATGTTTCAGGTCTTTCGAGTATTGTTCTGATAGGTTGATTGGTGACAACCTTTATTGGGTGTGCTTGAAAGTATCGTCTTAATCTTCTTGCAGTGTGTACGAGGGAGAGAGCCAGTTTCTCCATTGCAGGGTAGTTTACCTCAGCTTCTTTTAGTGCTCTGCTAATGAAGTATACCGGCATCTGCACATGGTTTCTTTCTATCAGCAGCACAGCACTTACAGCATCATTACCTGCTGAAAGATAAACAAAGATTAGTTCTCCAGCCTCAGGGGCTACCATTATAGGTAGTGAGGCTATATTTTCTTTCAACTTCTGAAAGGCATCCTCAGCTTCTTCTGTCCACTTGAAATCCTTCTTGTCTAAGCACCCCTTTAGTGTTTGGAAGAAGGGTAGTGATTTCTCTGCTGATTTTGACAAGAATCGCTTAAGGGCAGCAATTTTTCCATTTAAGCTTTGCACATCTTTCTTTGTTCTTGGAGACCTCATCTCCATGACCGCTCGCACCTTGCTAGGATTGGCTTTTATGCTTTGCTTTCCTACAATATGGCCCAGGAACTTGCCCTCTTCAAAGCCGAAGGAGCACTTTCCTGGGTTGAGCTTCATGCTGATGCTTTGAAGGTTGTCAAATGTTTCTCTAATGTCTTTTATCATTCCTTCCTAATTCTTGCTTTTAATCACTAGATCATCAACATAGGCCTCCATGTTTCTCCCTATCTAATATGTGAATGTTTTGTCGATCACCCTTTGATAGGTGGCTCCTGCATTCTTGAGGCCGAAGGGCATCTTCCTGTAACAAAAGATCCCTTTGTCTGTATGAAAAGCCGTTTTTTTCTTCATCTTCCTCCTTCATGTGTATTTGATGATAACCCTTGTAGGCACATAAAAAACATTTGTACTTGAAACCTATCAAAGAGTCAACCTTCAAGTCTATTTCTGGCAAAGGATAACAATCCTTCGGACATGCCTGATTTAGATCTTTAAATTCTACACACATACGCCAGGAGCCCTCTGATTTTTTGACCAGAACTGGGTTTGCCACCCATGATTGATATTGCACTTCCTTTAGGATTCCTGCTTTTACCAGTTTGTACACCTCCATACATGCAGCTTGGCTTCTGTCAGGGGCCAAACTTCTTTTTTTTTGTATTATGGCCTTTATACCGGGTGTTATGTTGAGGGAGTGTTCAGCTATATCTCTTGGTACTCCTACCATGTCAGCAGGGCACCAGGCAAACACGTCCTTGTTTTCCATCAGTAGATCTTTTAGTTTGCTTATCGCCATGGGTGAGAGATCACTGCTTATCTTCACTTTATGGTCCGGGTACGAAGTATTTATGCTTAGCTCTAAGATTTTCTCCTGCTTTTGCTTCTCATCCTCTTCTACAGCAGCTATGAGTAGAGCTTCCTTCTTTGGCTTGATTGTTGCTATCCCCCGATCAGTGGGGAACTTCATCAGACCGTGCGTAGTGGAAACTACGGCTCCAAAGGTGCTTATACCCGGCCTTTCAATGATTATGTTATACCTTGATGGTGCCCGGACCACTAGGAACGTAAGAAGCTCCGTTCGGGAGAGTTGTCTGTCCCTGAGACAAACTACCAGTTTTATTTGCTCCAACGGGAGCACTATTTCTCCCGAGAACCCAATGTGTGGAGTGTCTGCTTCTTCCAATCTTGCCTTAACTTCCTCTTTTAACTGTAAGAAGCATCTTTCATACATGATTTTGGAAGCGGCTCCGCAATCCATGTATATCCTGTCAACGAATGTCCCTTCTATTTCATCTTCCACAATGATTGGCGTGAAAATCAGCTCCGCTTCCTCCATTGGGGGGAAACATATACATTGCTTGTCCCAAGATTCTCTTCTGGACCTTTTTTGTCTCGCTTTTGGTTAGCTGTATCATGTTCATTTCCTTACCTTTTCCTTTTCCCTTCGGATTTTTCTTCTTTTTAATGTCCTTTACCAAATGAGCGAGTTCTCCGGATTTCACTACTTCTTCTATCCGCTTCTTTAGCTGGTAGAAGTCATTGGTGTGATGACCTCTGTCGTCATGGAATTCGCAATACTTGCTTGAGCTTCTTCCTTCGGAAGATTTTGCGAGAGGACGTGGAGGTCTGAAGCTGTACCTAGCTTCTTCTGTTGTCATTATCTCTTCTGGTGTCTTAGTTAAAGCTGTATAGGCAATGTATTTCTATTTTTCCGGCGTGCTCTTGTGATACAAAGAACGATAACGGTCGTCCGTTTTTCTTGAATCACGATGACGATGGGACCTTCTTTCCACGAAAGAATGAAACTTCGGCTTCGTGCCAGAAGAGGGTATTCGCTGCTTCAACAAATACAAGTCAGAGTGAGGGTCTTGACGTTCTCGTTTGAATCGGTTGCTTGAGGTACCTGCTAAGAACAAAGCACCGTTAGTCTCACCGAAGGAGGGGGCCTCCTGCGATCAGCCTCCGGCGTGAGAATAAGATAACGGTTCTTTGGGAGTGATAAGGATCTTTGAACGAGAATGATAAGTGTAAAAGTGTAAGAGTGAGTAGTGAGAATGGACTTGGAGTTAGAGAGCCCAAGTCCTTCTCTTATACCTGAGTCTGCTCTGGCTTCATGCTATATGCGGGGGTATCCCCTTCTCTTTCCTGTCCCTGTAGCAAGGCCCTTTCCCTTTTGGTGTAAAGAGCCAAAGTCCTCTATAGGGACAAAGGTCTCTCTCTTCAAGGCCATTAAGACACGTTGTCTTATAGCCTTGACTTCCTGGAGATTCTAAACGGGTCGCTATCACTTATGCCATGTCACCTCGTTGCTTGGGAGACGTGACTTTGTGGTTCTGCTTAGTACGTATGCTTCATTGATGAAGCCGAGCTTCGTGATCGTACCCACGTCATCATGATGCATCATGCGAATCTACTGTAACAGACCGATAACTGATGCTTCCATCATCAATCAAAGTAATAATTCCTGTGGAATTTAACGAATTTGAATCGGTTGCTTCGGTTAACCGCTTACCAACCCTAGGATGCTTCAGTTTGTCACTCAGTTTATGATTATCCTTAAAATTCCATGAGAACTTGTGGCTTTTCGTCTGCGAACCGTGTCTGGTAATTTTGAAACTGAGTTGTGATTGCTGTCATGGAGGTCGTAGATTAACTAAGCACCCTTACCATTCATTGATGTATTGACAAAAAAGTTTTCCTCTTTATCTTTGGGTCTTGAAATGTGAGTATAATTGTTTCTCTGGCTCAGGTAATAAAAAAGCAATAACTAAGCATGATTATTATCATTAATGGATGTATTGACAGAAAATTTGCTAGATTAAATTGAATGATCACTTTATGATGTTTATACATTATTACAGAAGTTACAACAAGACATGCAAATAAATCCAGATTCTCATCCTTTTGAAGAGGCATAATATTTCTTTAAAAAGGTATAAATTCTGTTTCACTGCAGTCATCTTTTACCATTTTTAGATACTAACAACCGATCACTTTTTTTAGAGAGGTTTGCATTCTGCAATACTATTTATAGTTTTGTTTCTTTTTCTATAATTGTTACTTACTAATGCGTGTTAAATTTTCTAGGTTCTTGCATTATGTGATTATCCTACCATATTGGATGAGAGTGAAACACAAGGTTTGTTTAAATATATACATTTAAGTTTTAAACATGTGTCATTTATGTAATTTTCTCCAAGTCCTACATGAATGCAAGTACCCTAACTTGTATCGTTAAACTAACGGTGCAGATTACATTGAGCAAGCGTGGCATATCCTTGATCATATTCCCGGAAGAGCTACTGGTGCATATAGTCACAGCCAGGTACAACTGTTCTCTTTTGCATCTTTGAGATATTTTTTACATACATGGTGTTGGGTCTAATTTGGGAATAATGTTATCAAATCAAGCGATTATGAGAAGTTTAGGTTCACGTCACGCGTTATGAAAATTGACTTGAGTGTCGCTAGTGATACTCTGAGAGTCGCTAGGTCAGTTTCAGCCGACACTCTTAGATCGCTAGCGCCACTTTAAGAGTCGCTAGGTCGGTTTCAACCGACACTCTGAGAGTATCGGCAGGTAGATTGGCAACTCTCAGTGATTCTCGACCCGCGTGATTGACGACTAAGTTAGGGTTTTCAAGAAGAGGCGGCTTGCTTGGAGACCAAGGCTCAAGGGGCAATATATAGAGCCTTAGGGCTTCATTTGTTATTGTTGGTTTATGTGTGAGCCAGCACCCTGGGTGAGCTCACCCGGGGTGGATGAAAGTTGTAATTTGTTGTAAAAAATCAATGAAGTTTGCTACTTTCCTTTACAACTCGTCTCTGTCTATCGATTTATGTGTTTGTTTTGGCTCACAACGACCCGTCTCTACCCATTTCTATCAAGACGAAACTTAGAACAATAAACCTGTTTGTGAAATCATATTAACTTAACTTGTCACTCAAACGCTTCTTCATGCATTCGGATATCCACGGCTTACAAACGACTGTTGGTATGCTCATCCTCTTAAACCCATGCACCATTAATTTCAACATACAACCAGTGATTGTTTATAATGTTTTTGGTAGTTTTGAGATGAAATTAGTGTTCCCCACTCTTGTCAGTTATAACCTACCCATCCTCATGGTCTTTTGAGTTTAATGATGAGAGCTTCAGGTATATGCCATCACATAATCAGAGAAGATGATCATCAAGAATCCAAGGAAATAACTATATGAGCATAACTAGCACGGGTCTGTGAACTGCTCAAGGAATCTTTAAAAGGATTTTGGTTCAGGGACATAGCACAACGGACTTACATGCCCTGAGTATGAAATAAGTTGGACTTACTTGCATGTTGGACTTACAAGCCATGTTTTTGTCAAGAAACCCTTTAAACAGTCACAAGAACCCAAAAGTGAAAAATATACACGTATATATATATATATATACGTATATATGTATATATATATATATGTATACGCTAACATTGTGTATCTTTTGATTTGATTCCTAATGCATGTCATTGACATTGCGTGTCGTTTTCTCAAGATTTGACAAATTCAGTACTAAGATGCACATCATTGTGTATCTTTTGCTTGCAGTTGCACGTCTTTGTAATGCATTCAGTACTAAATGCGCCATGGACGATCCATGTACTTTTGGAAAACTAGGGACCAAGTCCAAAATCATAAACCACATGGACCATCCGTGTACTTTACTCTAGATTAAATAAAAACAAATGACATTCAAGACCACCGAGTTCAATCTCTCCCATTAACTTTCCGCCTTTCCGGTAATCTCAATACCCCCCATGGTGGAAATGAAGCTAGCATTGCGTTGTTACACCTCATACGACCTGTAACTGGAGCTTGGGGCCCCTTGTGGTCCACTACGTGACCAATTCGACTCTCCAATCTGTTGGGAATTTTAGTGTTATTAGGTTAACTTATTGATCGATGAAACAATGTAAACTGTTTAATCGAGTTGGGTAACGCGGGAGTCTGGACTCGTTTAACATTAATATTATTTATTTGTGTGATTGGTTTTAGGCCCTTTATTAAATATTATGGAATTACTAATAAAAGTTTGAGTTGAACTTGGGCCTTTTACTAAGACTTGGGCTCATCATTTTATTCTTTGGATATGGGCTCAAAACCAATACACATTGATGGGGTGTTCGGGATTCCTTTTCAAATATACTTATTTACTTATTAACTTTTCTAAAAAATCTTAATAAGTTAAAAGTTTGTTTGGGTAGACCAAAAGGATGTGAGAAAATAGAGTGTGAAAAGTTGTTTTTAAGAAGTAAGGAGGGTATGACTTCTCAAACATCATAATTATTTTGACTTTTTTGAGGTGAAATAAGGAATCCCAAACACACCCTGAGATAGGACATGATTTTAATGTTTTAAAAAAATCACAGTCAATTAACAATCACTAAACAAGGCTCTTTCAGACGCTTTTCTGTTCTTTATCGATAGGAAGGAAAAAGACATCGTAGAGACAACGAAAAATCAGAATTCCTTCAAGTTATCTTCCTTGTATAATCCGATAAACTTTTGGTAACCTTCAAATGGTTTATCTGATAGTGATTCACAATTCAAGGAACAATCCAGGGTTTCTTCAAAATTTTTGTTCGATTTCCGAGTAAGGCTTCAAGTTTAGTGATTTCGTTTGTTTTCTGTTGTTTTAGACCACAAATACAAACAATTTAGGGCCTTTGTGAGACCATTCCAATGCAATATTACCGTGATATTCAAGAAAGACATTATAGTTACTTAGTTCTGAATTTGTGTGTTTAAGGTATGAATAGTCTAAACCCCTTCTTTTGATTGTGCCGTTTCACCTTTAGGCGTATGATTCCTAGATTTAAAATTTTGTCCCGTCTCCTTTTTAGTACGTGCCCATGTTGCTATGTCTAAAAGTTTTCATTATGAAAATATATTTGAAATATAAAGTGCTTCAAAACCGTTTTGTATGAAATATGTTTTGCGAATTAAAATGTTTTGAAAAGGTTTTATATATATTTATGAATACTGTTATAAAAGTAACGTTTGGCAAGTTTGCAAGTGTGAAATTGGTTATGTTCATAAGAAAAATGGTACCAAAGTCTGTAATACATCATTGTGGCATAAAAATGGTGTAGGCACATCCGTGACGGTACATTGAGTTCCCGACATCTCGGTTTGTTGGCTCATCAAAGGTTTGGTGCTTTATGCACAGTTTGGTACATTATGTACAGTTTGGTGTATTATGCACAGTCTGGTACTCAATAATGAGTAGTTTGGTACTTTATGTACAGTTTGGAGGCGTATGGATCGATCATACGAAAAAGTAAATACGTTTGGGGATAGGTTAGTGTGACTTGCCCACACACTTATTATGTTTGGATGTTTTGGGCTAACCACCATGCATCGATTTGTAATTAATTGAACTACATGGGACTTTGGGTAAATCCGTATGAAACCAATTTGACGATGTGAAACGTTATGTTTTGAATTTTGAATGTGATCCTAATTTTGAAATATGAAAGCGTGTTACTTATATTCGAAATCCGTTTTCTGAATTTTTTTTAAAACTCAATCCTTTTACTGAAACAAAGTTAGCATTTTTAGGACCCTCTATCCGCTCGGTGAGTAAATGAATATTTGCTCAGACGTACCTTTTGTTTTTTCTTTCTTATACGCTAGGTTACCAGGATCACCGAGAGGGTAAGTGTAGGAGTGCTCCTGTGTTTTAAAAAAATATCTTTGACCGGTAAATGTAATGAAAGATATTTAGTATCCATTTGAATTATTGTAACATTAAGCATTTATGGATTGACGTTTGATTTATGATTACTGTAATATTGGCACGTCAGCCCTAGCCGGGTTAGGGTGTTACAATTATGGTATCAGAGCCCTAGCCGGGTTTGTGAACCATAATGGATCCATCATGGGTGAAACAACACTAAATTGTTCTTGATTGCTTCTAGCGCCAAAACAACTAACTCCTAATTCCTGTAAATCAATATTATTGACACCCATTTGTTACACAACAAACAAATTCATCGTTTCTTTTATAAGACAACCTCTAAAATCATACAAGATTATCGTCACTGAGTAAATCCGCACGGGTTTAATATAAGTAGAAACTTCGTAAGATAACCTAATCTTCAAGTCAAGATCTGAAAAGCATCTTTGGTGTAAATATTTTCATAAGCCTAAAATAGTTTAGGTTTGAAGTTAAGAGTACAAAACGTCTCTAAGATGAAAGAGTCATACACTTTATTATGTAGTTGTTATGACTATCCATTAACGAGGACTATTTTCACATTCGTAACAACTAACAATAAGATTCTAGTTTCGAAAGACTATATTAAAAATATGAACCTTTGAAGAACAAAAAAAACACACACAAAAAAAAAACAAAGAAATATTAACAATCTGTGGGAAAAAAAAACAAAGAAGAAAGATAGTAGATATGAAATTTGTCCAGTCTCCTTTTTAGGCGTATGATTCCTGGATTTAAAATTTGTCCCGTCTCCTTTTTAGTACGTGCCCATATTGCTATGTCTACAAGTTTTCATTATGAAAATATATAACCGTTTTGCATGAAATATGTTTTGCGAATTAAAATGCTTTGAAAAGGTTTGTATATATTTATGAATACTTAAAAGGCCATATATATCAAGACCATTTACTTAAATTACAGTAATTAGGGTTGATTGTCTAATGGTAGAAACAATGTCTCTAGAAACATCTAAAGAGTTTGAAGGTCAAGAATTCAAGTCTTACTAACGAGAGGATTAAAAGAAATTTGTCTTTCATGAAAACAAAGTGACCTATGAGGTAACCTCTCATCCACAATTCATGAACTATTGTTGGTAGTTAGGTCATGGATGTGCAATATACACGTTTTCATAACCTAGTTACCTTTTTCTTTTTCTTATCAATAACCTAATCTTCTTTTTAATATAAAATATATTAGGTTATTTTGTCGTTGAAAAGAAAATCTTCGAAAATACAAAGCATTTACCTAAATAGAATTCATTTGTTTTTTATATCAATTTCGCGTATTTTGGCGGAGTGTATGGTTAACAGATTTATGCTAATTTTTAAAACTACATCGGTCATCAAATTGACCATCTAGTGGTTTTAGGCTCGGCTCAACCTTTTTATAGGCCCAAAACGAATTATAAATTCGGGGTCTCTTTCATAGATAAAAAAGTTTCTTTTGCTTAATAATCGTAGCACATGAGAATATAAAAATTCATCTTTTTTGTATAAAACTTCTAAAACATACACAATTACTCATATTAAAGTTGGAGTGAGTTTTTATTAAAAAGAAAACTCTTCTAAGTATACTAATATTATATTTTGTCAAAACCTGAAAATTAAACGAATTTATATCTTAAATTAGAGGCCCCTTAAATATTGGCGGTCTTAAACGACATATTATTTTTTGTATAACCGAGACACCCCTGAGTTGTTCAAACTATCGCACTAATCTTAAAAACAATATATATATATATATATAGGGGAAGGTTCCACTAAAAAGTGGTTTTTCGCTAATAAATGCTAAGAAGTGGGTCAAACGAACTCCGATTGAGCTCATTCCAGTGGCGTTGGAAAACCATCTCAGCGAACTCTAATCCGGACCCAAAAACCTAAACCTCCCTCCACCCGCACCCCCAAAAACCTAAACCCCCCTCCAACCCCACCCAAAAAGCCTAAAACCACCACCCCACCCCCCCCCCCCCAAAAAAAAAACTTAAACCCACCCTCACCCACCCCCAAAAGCCTAAACCCCCCACCCCCACCCTAAAAAGAAACTAAACAATAAAATCTAAACCCTAAGGCTAAACCATAAGACTAAAACCCTAAAATTCAAACATAAAATCTAAACCGTAAAAGCTAAACCCTAAAAGCTAAGATGGTAGATTTCGACGAGACGGTTCCAATGCCGCTGAAATGAGCCCAATTGGAGTTCGTTTGATATCGTTTCTAAGCGTTTTGATTATTTCTTAGATTTATTAGCAAAAATATGCTTCTTATTTGATTCTCCTCATATATATATATATATATATATATATATATATATATATATATATATATATATATATATATATATACACACACACATATATATATATATATGGGATGGTTCCAGAGAAAAACACATATTTAGACGAAAACCGAGAAAACCACTAAATCAATAATATAATAATATTTATTTTTTAAATTATTTTATTTTTTATAAGAGTATTAATGTAATATTACACATTTTTACCAAAAAATTATTTAAATGTTTGCTTACATAGTGTTACGTATACGTAAACAGAAAACGAAAAAATTGCCGTTACGTATATGTAACCCATAGTATTACACATTGTTTTAGTGGTTTTCTCGGTTTTCGCCTAATTTTGTGATTTTCTCTTGATCTCTCCCCTATATTTATATACCTATATCTATACTACCTAATAAACAAGTAAACTAGGAGGACACTTGTCACATTTCTAAGCCTTTTCATTCTCATTTTCCCGCCTCCCCCTGCTATTAATAATCAACACTACTATTTTAGACAGCAAAATTAATTATATGTTTCAATTTTTATCTACATATTTTTTAATTTAAAATTATGTTTATCATCAATTAATTTGTTTAATCATATATTTTTATGAATTCTATAAACTAAAAACAATTTTATAGCTAGATATGATTCAAATAAAAAACTTTAAATCATATATTTACATATTTACATTGTTCCATTATTTTGACGAGTGTATATGTTAATAGATTATATTATATTTTATTCAAACCGTGTAATACACGGATTTAAACATCTGTATTACACGAGTTTTAAAAACATAAAATTTTTATTACTAAATATATAATATTACATTTATTCAACTTTTGTAATACGCAGATTCTAACCTAATATAAAAATCAATTGAGCTTTTTTTTAATTTCTATGTGGGTTAATGGGATAATGGTCCATGGGTGGAGGGGTGGAATCCTTTGAACCCTAACTACTCTAAGGGTCTGTTTGGTATGGGGTAATGGAATGGGCGAGTGAATGAAATGAACGAGGTAATGGAATGGACAAAGGAATAAAATGGACCATTCCATTCCATTGTCTTGTTTGGTTACCACGAGGGAATGGAATAAATCTTTACCTTATGTTGTTTGGTAGGCTAAAAAAGACGAAGGAATAAAATCGGTGGTTAGTGGCGGTGGTAGTGGTGGGTGGCGGTATTGGGTGGTGGTGGGTGACGGTGAGTGATGGCGGTGGTGGTGGGGGTGGCGGTGGAGGAGGCGACATTGGCGGGTGGTGGAGGAGGCGACAATGGTGGTGGTGGTGGGAGGTGGGTGGTGGTGACATGGCGGTGGTGGGGAGGTGGCGGTGGGTGGTGGTGGTGGGAGGTGGTGGTGGGTGGTGGCGGCGACGGTGGGTGGTGGCGGTGGGTGGCAGTGGTGGTGGGTGGCAGTGGTGGTGGTAGGAGGGTGTGGTGGTGATAAAGGGTGAAAAACGAAAGGAATGAAAAAAAACAAAGGGGGTGAATGGAATGAATTTGAAGGATTTAGAGGGAATGACATTACTTGTGGAATGGGTGATTCCATTCCATCGTCCAACCAAACACCACTTTTTTCATTCCCTCGTAATCGTCGATTCCATTCCACCTCCCATTCTTGCATACCAAACGCTACATAAAGATTATCTAATTTAAACACGCAATTTCATGTCACGTTATTTTTACTTTAGAGTACCCTAAACAAAAGGAGTGGAATCTTTAACTACCCTAGTATTTTTTAAAATAAAATTTAAAAACTTAATAAAATACATTATAGATAAAATTAAAATTAATTAAAAAAAACATAAAAATAAAAAAAAAAACCCAACGACTACTTAACATCTCCAACGGCTATGGCGATAGTCGGATTCCTCTCCATGCCCACGGCTTCACGAACCCATGAACATTACCCGTGCCACAACCCGGGTTGCGGTGATGTTACTGTGAAGCCTTTACAAGCTGAGCCAGAACCGGAGCTCGACCCCATCCACCCTAATCATCAGGAGATACTAAACATTGGTTCAGGTGATCATTCTTCGTTTCACTAGTTTGACCGATCGATCTCATGTGATTTTTAGAATATTGCTTTCGACATATTAAAGTTACTCGAGAGAATTTGTATTTGTAACAATAAGTTATTCTGAAATTATATTTTGTGAATATGATTGGTAATTAATTAATTAAATACTTGTATTGACAATGATGCTTGGAGTATACAAATGGAGTGGCCCAATCCGTGTTGGACGCATTATAGATTTTAAGAGACAAAAAGCAAAAAGGTCGTGAGATGATATTCCACACACAATTAACTTAAGAGACGTGTCCAATTTTTGAAACATTTATAACATATCCTAATTTTATTTTTAATTAATTTAAAATATATTTTATAAGATTTTCGTACTATTTGTTTTAAATATAGAAATTTATATATAAAAAAATACTTGTTTATCAAAACCCTGAACAAGTTAATATTTAATACAAGGACTGAAAGTTACTAAATATGCTCATTTATGGCTCAATCTTTTTCTCAAAATGAAATTTTATTTATAGCATTTTCTCATTAAAAAGTTTATAAATAATTTCTTCTGATAAATATATAAATTTTCATCAAAATAAGAAAACTGTAAAACTTAAAGAATTTAGAAATAAAGATTTGTTATCTTAGAAAAAAAAAGTGATATCAAAGAAAATACTTATAAAATAGACACCTTCATCCCACATTTGTTAAAAAGAACAAAATGGCGTAAAAGAAAATTTGATTGTATAACATTATTTACAAATATTAACTTTTTTTAAAATTTAAGCGATCGTTATATTTCGAGTTCTAAAGACGCTGATTTTCTTTCAATACACATAGAGCTGACCATCAATATGTCCTATTTCTTTTAACAACAAATATAATAGGTAAGAGACTCTTGTAAGACTATGAGTTATGTAAGGGTGAAGGTAAGAGCAAATTCTGTGTTACGTAGGCGCTACGTAGACAGTGACAGAACTTACCCTCACCTTCACCCAGGTTTTTAATGTTGGGATGAAGGTGACCAGTTTTGTAATAATTACATAATTATTATTATTTTTTAATTTAATTAATACTAAAATTAAAACTTAATATATAAAAAACAATATAAAATAAAAAACAACATAATATTAAAAATAAAAAAACAACATAATACTAAAAAAAATTACTAAATTACATATTATATTTTTCTTCAATTTCTTTCTTCAAATTAACGAATTTCTCTTGTTCGTCGACGACCAAATGATCGATGTTCATGAAATAAAGTCTCATATCGCTCGTCTTTTGTTTTTCCTCCTTTATTTTGAGCTTCCACTCGGATATCTCGTTGAACTTTGTCATCCGGTTGGATATAGTGTCTAAACTCTCCTTGTACTCGTTGGTTTGGGTTGATGACGATAATGCGGCTCGTTTTGCTTCATCTCTTCCGATAGGGCGGGCGGCTTCTTTCGGAAACCCAAGCTCATCGCCCGAGTCATTGAGATTAATGTTACGCCTATCCGAATTAGACTGGCTAACGTCATGTAATTCCGAATTTTTGGTTACGTCCTATAAAATTAAATAACATACCATTAAATAAAAAAACATTACAAAAATAATAATACTTCTATAATAACTATACGTACCAACTATTGGATCCTTCGACACGTTGATCCACGCTTTCACCAAATCTAGCTTGTCATCCGGCGACCACTTTTCGGAACGCTCTTTAACCGTACCCGCTTCGGGTGTACAAGTAGTGGCTTTCTTTTTATGTGTTCTTCTTTTTGTTTGTGGTGGCGGTTGAGTTTCGGGTACAATGTCGGGTGACGGTTGAGTTTCGGGTACAATGCCGGGAGACGGTTATGGGGTTACGTAGTCTTTGCATATAGTCGGATAAAAAATCGGTTGTGGATGTAGACGGATTTGAAGTCTGGAAATGAGGCGGGTAATGACTCCAATTTGCAAACGTTAACAACGGGTTCGCCTCTGGGGATTGTGGAACGTACCCCCCCCCACCATAGGGTTGTTCGGGTGGTTCGTGTTGTTCGGGCGGTTCGAGTGGTTTGGGTTGTTTACAAATTGCCATGGAAACATTTTTTAATTTTTTATAAAAATTTAGATAGAAGAATGAAGAAATATTGTGTAGAAATTTAGTTGTTTAGGTTGGTATTTATATAGGGTAAATAAAAAAAATTAATTTAATCAAATGGTAACAAAAATGCAACGATCAAAAAAGTAAATGCTCAACCCCCTCTCATGCCGGTAACACCACCACCCGGCCCCCTCCACGCCTACCTTCACCCCCACCCGGCGTGGTGTTCCACGCCCCTGAAGGGTAGGGGCAGACTTACTTAGGAGAGGGGGGGTTCACAGGAACCCCCCGAGTTTCGGAATTTGTATAGAACGGTAGCTTAAAAAACTGGGGTGAACCCCTTAAAAAATTATAGGGTGAACCCCCTTACAAAGTTTAACAGGTGGTGTAGTGGTTTTGGCTTTGCTTTATAACCCGGAGGTTGTGGGTTGAATCCCTTCACTAAATTTTTTTAGAATCTTTTTTTTTCAACCAGATTTCGTATGAGCCTTCAACAGCTTCTGGACCTTTTAATAAGTAATAGTAGGATATAAAATGATGGGCCTTTTGAAGGCTTCTTGTTTTGTTGAGTTAATAACACTATAACAAGTACACCAAAGAAAAAAAAACACAATTACTGAATTAGGGAAAGAAGCAAAGCAACAGGTCGCAGCCGGCAGCCTCCTCCAACTTTGCCTTCCGCCACTACTCAGTATTTGCTGTTAATAGAGGTATTTGGTATTTGCTGAGTTTGTTGCTGAGAAATCATTTATGAGAAATATCATCTAGATAAGTAATTACATAAAACTACCGTTTAAAAATTAAATTCTGTGTTAACATATTTTATGTTAATTTACATATTTGAATGAACAACTTATGCATCAAACACCTTTTCACTCCTTGAGTCCTCCCCCCATAGCTAAGAATCTACCAGTTATATCTTTTGTTGTATATTTTATTTATGTCACATTAACTAGTAACTTGAGTGGAAAACAAAGGGAAAATCAGTAGTTTTTGGATTGATATAACAAGTGTATCCCTGAAAAGCAGTAGTTTTTGGTCCCAAGCCCAGATAAAAAAGAGGAGGTTTTTTTATAATATGACTTTTGAAAAAGGGTCTCAAAGTTTTTAGTCCGCTTGGGGCCACCAAGTACCTTGAGCCGCCCCCTGCCCGACCCGAGCCATCGAACCGACCCGATTGTTTTTATGTCCGGTCCTATGAAATTGGAGCATCTAAACAGTGAACCACTTGAAAAAAATTCTTGGATCCGTCACTAGTTAGGTGGCACCACGCCCCGCGCTTCACCGTTACATTACGTTCAGTCTAAATGGATATATCCTGTTAATTTGAAATATCAATGGTTTCAAGTCTTTTTATGAATAAAACCATACTGGTTAACTTTAATATAATAATCAAAAAATATTTTTTAAATAAACATTTGTTATTTATTTTTATTAAAATATGGACTTTAGAGTATTTTTAATAAATATTTATAGAAAGGGAAAATTTAAAGTGGCCTACCGAAGTACAGAACAAACATTAGAGTGTGGAGGATGTGTCGTGATATAGTGATGTCTCCTTTGCGTTCAACGTACCGGTCTAATTCTATTGACGCGTGAAATCCCGCTTCTTTTTTTTTGAACCGCAAATTTCACTTAGTGAGACTTGAACCTATTATCATTAGTTCTTTTTAGGTGTTTAATAGGTTTTGCCTCTACCAATTGATCACCACCCCAATGGAGTGAAATTCCGCTTCTACCCTTCTATAATTATCAAACCATAAATTTAGGAGGCTTTAAGCGTTTGTTTATAAAAAAAAACTTATGAAAAAACAAAAAACTTTCTCCTTAATTTTTAAACCTTAATAACATTTTTATACGTTATTATTTTTTTAAATTACATCAATAAATTAAGCATTTTTTATTTTTAATTTGAGTATACTATTGTTATATAAAAAAACACAAAATTAACGTGTCGGACTTTTTCAATACTACAATATGCAGTATGATGATACTGCATATATGCAGTATATACAATTAGAGCCGGTCCCGAAGATTCGGATGCCCTACACGAGCCGCAAAAAAAGGCACATAACGAAATATATAATTTTGTAAACTAATTTTTTTAACGACAATTAACGTTATAGCATAGACATAACAAAATCATAGTATCAGAATAACATCGTAATATCTAAGCGATGATTCGTGAAGCTCGCCTAGCATTCTTCGCTGCAAATTCTTTAATCGCCTCTTCGCATTTTATACTCTCTAACACTTTGTTCTTGATAGCAATTATCGCCAATCCTTTAAGCCGTTCTTGGGACATAGTGGACCGCAAGTAAGATTTCAATAACTTTAATTTAGAAAAAGTCCTTTTCTGCAGATGCCACTGTGACTGGAATAGTCAACAATATTCTATATGCAACGCATGCAGTTGGGTAATGAGGGAAGTCTCTCAAATGGTTCAAAACATCTATAGGGTTGCTAAATTCAGTTGTTCGTGATGTCTCAAATAGCTTCAACTATATATAAAGTTCATCAGCATTAATATTCGATCTTCCTTCAAACTTGAATTCCTTTTTAAGAAACTAACAAGAGACCTTAATATCTTCATCTTCAATTACCCTCAACTTATGAGGAAACAAAAAACCAAATAATTTATCATAAGTTTTGAATTGTTCAATCCTGAATTATCATATTATGTACACTATTGTTATGCCAACCTCTATACCCTAAACAAGGCAAGTATGTTTATGCAATATGCACACTTTCATAAACAATTTAAAATCACTAAATTAGGGCTAACCATTAAGTCATTAACAATTTTATATTAAAAAATTAGGCACAACATTAAACAAAACCTCAATTTTAAATTATAAAATTAGGGCTCAGTTCAAATTCAATCTACCCAATCTAATAAAATTATCTTAACTAAAGAGTGGAAGGATTCATCATTCAAGAAGGGGCCGAAGGTGGAGTCCTGGAGGGCGTCAGCCGTCAGGGCGGCGACAGGTGGTGGAGGTAGTCGGCAATAGTGTCGATCAGGTGGTGGAGGCAGCAGGCAGTAGCATCGATCTGGAACAGTTTTTTTTAAGCCCAAGGCACAATATGTAAATTGTTTGGTTGGATTGGATTCATGCGCCTAAACTAAACACATTTAACATTTTAAAAAGGCCCAATTGTTTTTAAAAAGCCTCAAAAAATTTTTCTTTAAAAATGGCCAATAAGTTTTTTTAAAGCCTAGAAAATTATATATATATATATATATATATATATATAATTTTAAAATTTTTTTTGTGCCCTTCGAAATGTTAGGCCCACTATGGGTGTGTTGCCCGCAGGCCCAATGGGCCGAACCGTGTATGCAATATGATAATATTGCATATGTGTGTTAGGAATCATGGTACAAGTTTTAACTTTTAAGACAATAAATATTTAAACCTTTTAAATAAATAAATCAGATATATTTTAGTGGAAGCAATTTAATAGTACCAATACCAGATCAGATCTGGATTCCATTTAGTGATCCGATTACACATCTTTTAGACAATAATAATAAATAAATAAACAAACACAACCATAGGGTGTTTAGGGTACAAAGAACGTCACGCTATATGACAACAACGAACTCGTCACACGAAAACATCAAACGAGAACCCGGTTCTCTTTCGCCTTCTCGGTTCGGCTTGCGAGAAAACAAGGAAACACATCAGCGGCTAGTGGTGGCCGACAGTGGCTGGTCGCGACAGGGGTGGCCGACTGAGGTTGACGACGCAAGGGGGGGTGGAGGGTTTCTTGCGCAAAACCTATGGTGGCAAAAACTGGTTTTAGGGTTTCATCTTAATTATATATTTATAGTAAATCATATTACCATTTAAACCCAGAATAATTAACCTTTAATTACCAATAGATTAACGTTTAATCAGTCCAAGTCCTTATAGTTTATAATTACATTAATTAATAAACTATCTTGCGCTAACCGAACTGGTTTTATATTTAACTATTAACTATAAAAACCCGTCAATATATATTACACTAATATATACATAACACCAGATTCCGTCTCTCGTTAGATTTTATTATTCTCAATAATTAAATATGACGTATTTAATAAATATCTCTCTAGATATTTAATCCACTGAATCCTTAATTCTTGTTTCGTGTAATAACGTTTAACAAATTAAACGATATAACTTGTTCTTTGCCCAAAGTGTAACTCTTCGGATCGTACCTTGATAGCAACGTTGATATTATCAATGATCGGACATCTAATATCCAGCAATCTCCCACTTGGTTTTTCATCGATTATTCGGGTCAACGTAGACAGTGGTGGACGCCTAGCTGCATCTCACTACCCCTAACAAGGTATGTCGTATTTATAATCGTCAACTAATTCCCTGTGTTCAAGTAACTCTTACTTAACCAAGTACAATAGCCATGAAGATAGTTTTGAAGCGAGTTACGTTCAATAATCATTCTCTAATGATTATCTGTAAACATGACGTCCAACCGTTTGGCCTTTCATTCCTAATGAACCAATCATCCAATTCACAATAGTCTTTCGTTCAGATTGATTCCCATGAATCTGATCGACTACGAACATTTAGAATATATAATATAATATTCAATGATTTCTAAAATATATAAAATATCGAATCATAGAAACATCTATTTATAATGCACTTAACCTTTAAGTCAATATAAACACCAATGCTTCTATATTGTTCAAAAGCACCCAATACTAAGAAATTAAACTCAAGTCTAGCATTTCTATCACCTATCAACATGCTCCTCATACAGATTGAGGTATAGGTTTAGCGAATGGGTCAGCTAGATATTGATTTGTGTGAATTTTGTTTTATCGTGATGTCTCCAAGTTTCATGATCCCATTAATGAAACTTAACGATGGAAAACTATCTTTTGGAACTTCTTTCATAACTATTAGAAGTTATCTGAAAACCCTTTCAAAACACTATCTTCTAATGTTTCCAGGTCACAACATCTTACGTTTGTGCAAATGTTATTGATGGAACTTTTCTATCAGATAACGCTGATGTATCATGTAATTACTATCAGATAATGTTGATGTACCGTGTAATCATTCTCAATGATTATCTTATGGTGTTTGTATCTTAACCTTTTAAGATTGTTGTGTTTGACTGACAAGTCGTCATAACTAATTATGATCTTGTTTCAAGAACCTTCTTGATAGTCAAAGTTGGTACCCTTATCTTATCTAATAAGATAGCATTGTCTCATCATAACACTTTATGATCACCATTATATTTTTTTCAAGCAATATCCTTTTCCTTTTGTCATAACTAAATTTCAAAGTTCTTTCATCGTATGAAAAATATTGACAACACTCATTATCCTATTCGATGAAACTACATGAACCATTTCATTTTCATCTTATCCGAATCTCTATGGGTTACAGATAATGTTAACAGAAATGTTAACGGTGTGTCTTTATTGATTTGTCATAAAAAACATTTAAGACAACATTATTAATGTACATAGACTGCTGTGATTCTTACTTTAGAATCTTTCTCTCATATATATATGAATGCAATCAATGCTAGCTTTGTAATTAATCTTCTAAAGATACTTTATCTTTCACATGATATGTTTTTAAAATATAACTCAGAATTTTAGCAATGTATCACTATACATTCCATAATAACACTTATCATCCCCTAGTGTTCTGTGTATCATTATACACTCTATGATACCACTTGTCATCTCTATCTGTGTATCACGGGGATGAAACTTGACACGCTTCGATTTTATATATATTCAAATCGTATTCGTATACTTATATGTAGAATGTGAGTCCTCACTTAGCTTCGGCTAATTAGTTATGATGGTGGTGATGTGCATGTATGAAGAGTCGTTTATACACGGATGTGGTCAAGATATGTGGATTAAGTGGTTCAACTTGTATTTCATATATATGGTGATTAATTGGAGGCATTTATCTTGGAGTAACAGGAGGGTAAAAGAGATGGCTTAACCCTACTTAAAAGATAAGTGAATAAATAAATCATTCTCACTTATTTGGTTTGGGTGATAAACATATAATTAGATGTGTACATATGTATGTGGTCACGGGATAATACCATAGAAATATGTGAATTATGAGTTAACTAACCATTGGGTGATGTCACATAACAGTTTTGGACGGTGAAATGTGTTGGTGATCAAGTCAAAGGATAGGTCAACGAGATGGAGATTTGGAGTTATCCTAGCGTATGATTTTGCGTTGTCGTTTTGTAAAGTCATTCATTTACACTGTGATTTTGTATTGGCGTTTTGGAGTATAAAATCCATGTTGATTTATTATACACCGATGTGTCCATGGGTGTTTTGGTAACTTGGTTTGGTTTTATTTGGTGTCGAATCAGGTTAATGTTTCATAAGGGTTGTTTGTTTTACGAATGAGTCATGTCAAAATTTTATGAGAAAACCCAGGTGCGTTTTATGATTACTCTTTGGATGCATGTTGGTATAATATTATATGAGGTGTTACTTTTGGTGAAATGACTTCTTAATTAAAAAGAAAAAAAGAAATATGGGCCTATTTTTCACAAGGTATTTAAATTGATGTTTTATATTTTCAGGTGTTACAGCGTAGACGGGAGAATAAAAAAGAGTTACAAAAATGCACATGTGCGGTTAAACAACTCGCAACCGTTAATCCTCCTGACGAGTATGATGAGTATTTAAGCATGACCAATAGGTCTTCACGTGAATGCCTAGAATATTTTTGTAATGCCATAGTTGAACTATACGGCAATGAGTTCTTATGTAGACTGACACGTCACAACGTTGCACTTTTATACAACGCACATGAAGAAAAACATGACATTCTAGGTATGTCGGTAGCATGAATTATACACATTTCGTTTTGGAGAATGTGTCCGACCATACTGCGTGGACAATATATGAGAGGTGATCACCAATACCCGACGATTATGCTCGAAACGGTGGCTTCAAATGATTTTTTATTTTGGCATGCGTTCTATGGCCCGCCGGGCTCAAACAACGACATCAATGTTCTCAAACAATCTCCAATATTTACCGACGAGCAGTTTGGGACCGCGCCAAAATGTCCATTTCATGTAAACGGCCGAGAATACAAATGTGGATACTATCTTACCGATGGGATATACCCTACTTGGTATACCTTTGCGAAATCGTTCTCCTATCTAACAGATCCAAAGAAAAAGAAGTTTAAAAAGGTGCAAGAGTCGGCAAAAAAAGACGTCGAGCGAGCTTTCAATGTTTTAAAAGCTAAATGGGGGAATACTTAGGCAACACACCCGGTATGCGAGCTTTCAATTTATGCATGCATGTTACTCCACAATATGATCATAAAAGATGACATAAATCATTATCACCGATCTACGTTATGGATTCTCTGACTGATTCAGTTATTGACGATAATGTCCTTTCGGAGTTGCACGATACCAGTTCACATTTCCGACTTCGATTTGATCTTGTGGAACATATTGCTAGCACGATGCATTTGTTCAAATAGTAGTTTTGTTAAATATTTGTGTTTTTTTATTTGTTTTATGTAATTTTTTTATTTTTATTTGTTGTTATTTTTTTTATTGAATAAATGAAATTAGTTTTAAACGCATGTTATTTATAATTTAAAAAATGAAATAAAAAAATTCTTTAAAGCATTAGGGTTGTGTCCCTAACAATTTAGGGGATTAGGGTTAAATTTTGATAAAAATGAGATGGTACTCCCTTATTAGGTATTTTCTTAGGATAATTTTTGGGTAAGGGTTGCCCCAACACCGTTAGTAATTATATTAAATACACTTGGTTGGATGTTTTCATGTTACATGACAAGGGCAAGACTAAAGGGCGGCTCAATCATATTGGTACCCTAAAGCGAACTAAAAATTTTTGGCCTCTTTTAACAAAAGTCATGTTATAAACCCTCGTATTTTATCCGGGCTTGAGACTGGTAATAATAAACTAAAAAGTTTATATTTGGCGGAGTTAAGTTTTTTTTTTGTTTTTCAAATTTTTTGTACTTATATAAAATGTTTAGATTAAATTTATTTTTCTGGCTCTTTTAGAATCAAACTATTTAATAAAATTTTGCAAATAATTATTTTCTAACAATTTTTTTTTAACTGACAAAATAGCTAACCATTTAACCGTTCTTGTGACATAATAGATCTTAAATAATTTTTTAATAATTTTAATTTGGAAAAGCTTCTTTACAGGAAGCAACCGTTACAAGAATAGTTAACATTACTCTACAGGTAATATAAGTATTTGGAAAAGATTTAAACTTTTTAATATAATTAAATATATTAATAAGTGTGTCAAATTTTAAATGTATAACATGTCCAAAATTTTTAGTTCTTGAAATAAATCTAAATCATCGATACTAAGCTAACATCATGTTTAAAATATTTTTCAAGATTAATATATTGTTGTTTTAAACTATTATCATTGAATGCTTTTAATTTCTTTATACTAAATAGAAACCAAAAATACTTTCAAACTTTTTAATTGAAGAAATATTTTGATCTAATATATATAAAAAGTAATCAGTTTTTAATAAGTTAATAGGAGTTTTTATATAAAAAAAATAAAATTAAGACCCTTAGAAATTGATAACTCAGATATAAGGCTTTACATAATCTACTCAAACCGCGAAGATTGACGATGTTACATGTATGAAGTCTAAGGTACAAAGCATGAGACATCCTGTTACATACTTTTCATGCCCATGTGACTCGTATATACGCGTAATCAAAACCATGTTCCTTGTTTGGTTTCTTTTATTTTTATAATTATTTCATAAAAAAAGCATGTGACGTGTGGTGGTTATTACTTACTAAACCAAATCCCAACAAGAAAAATGTTTGTCGTGTTACTTATTTAGGTCATGAATTTAATGTTTTTAAATAAAAATATGTAATATACATTTTTTAAATGAAAGACTTGCAAATGGTACTTGTAAAATTTCTCTCCTTATGTTTTTTTTTTCAGAATTTAAGCCTATGACCTTCACAAGGAAAAACCTTTTACAGAGAAAACCTCGTTACCACTACACTAGAAGCCGATTGGTAAAAATCTCTAATATTTAATTAAGACTAAATAATAGTATCAAAAAGCATATATATAAAACCAATGTTTTCAGAATCGTACCGGACAGTGAACCGGATGTCATAGAGATTCAGTAGCCGGACCGGTTAGATCAGAACTAAGAACCAGACGACGTAATAAATAGCATACAATTTAATATTATGTATATTTAACTTAAAATTATATATATATATATATATATATATTTGAATTTATAACTTTAATCAAATATAAAGTACTTATTTTTGTTACCTCAATTAATTAAGAATGAATCTTTTAAATTTTTTATTTTACAAGGTAAAATAAAACAAAATTAAAATAAAATGAAAAACAATTAAAACAATACCATGCCCATATCTGGTATTGGAGGTCTGAAAAGTTAAGAAATCCATCTAATTCTGAAGAATAACTAGAAAATATGGCTCGTGTATTGCGGCTGCATCGTATGATAATATTAACGTGTTTAAATATATATTTAAAGCCCACGTGATACGATGGGTTTGCGAACCTCGTTACACACATTGCGGTGACAACATTAACGAGACTAAGTAAATAAAGGAAGCGTACGGAGTTAACATGACTCGATAATGGAGATCGAAAAATAAATAAATTACGACGCGAATAGAAGATAACATTGAAATAACAATGTGAATCCCTCTAATCCTGTGATAATCAAGTCTCCAAAACTTAGCAACACTTCTGGAAAGGCGGAATCAATCCAGAATCACAATAACCGTGCAAATCGAATCAAACAAGAATACGAAAGAAAACCGCCACATAAACTGTAGGTCCCTCGGGTGTGGCGGATCGTCACATGCAAGTGGGTCTACTAGTCGGACCGGGTGCGGAATGCCCGTGACTAGGCGGAGAGTGTAGCTAAACAAAGTAAACCGACAAGAGAAAACACTTTAAACGTTCTTTGAATTATAAACACTTGAAGGTTACAGAGAAAAGCACTGAGATTACAATCTGCGTATTTGCACTAAAGCCTGCGTACTTAACTTCTGTTAACCTATCCTATTTATACAGGACCTGATGCCTGCGCACTTAGCAAGTGCGCAGGGCAAAATGCTCTTGCGTACTTAGCAAGTACGCATAGTTACTCTTGCGTACTTGCCAAGTACGCAGGATTTTTCTCCTACGCACTTACAAGTGCGCAAAACACTTGGAGAATTCTGCAACATTCAATATGTAAAAGTAAATACAACTCGATAAACTAATACATAAAGACTCTTACATACAAAGACAATTACAAACAAGACAAAACAACCTAAGACTAAGACTCTATCTATCCAGAGTGTTTGTCACAGGAAAGTGCTTCAACAAACTCCCCCTTGACAACAGCTTTGGATAATCTTCAGTCTTCGGGCTTCACATCTTCAGTCTTCACAGCGCTTGATCTTTAGCTTCCATCTTCTTCTTGTAATCAAGGCAGAACTTAATCACCTTGTCATATTTAGAAGCAAGGAGCTTTGTCCACTCATCCGTGTAGACGCAATAGCGTTCTGCTAGTACCTCCAGATCTTTCACAGAAAAGTTGATGAAGCAGACTTCATCAAAAATTCTGATCAATTCCTTTGGCACCATGTTCCCGCTCTCTGAATGTCCTTTACCCATGATCACAGCCTCGCCCGTTTTTGGATCTACGTACCAGTACCACATGTCACCAAGAATATCCTGAGATAACTTGCTCAGGGGAATCTTTGTTTCACATCGCACTGGCTTGTATACCAATTTCTTTAAGTGCTTCTTAGTCACAGGATGTACAGCGTGCTTATCCTTGACTCTCTTGGGCACTTGAGGCTTGAACATCTCGAACTTCCCTGATCTTGCTTCTCGCTGCAGAACCACCCACAAACCCATCGCCACTGCGTGATTGGAATGACCCAGCAACTCTCGGTTTGCTAGGTTCACAAGGTCGTATTTGGGCAAGGAGCTGAACGCTTCACTGGTGGGTTTCAAGTATTGAACCCCGCCAGATCTTTTGATAGCGAACAGTTGCTTGTCCTCCTCGAACCTTACAGCCAAGAGTATCCCTGTTGCTCCGTGTTTGTCTATTATAGACGTCTTTTGCCACACAGGAGCTGGACCCTTTGATGAAGTAGAAGGCATGTCTGTTTCTTTCGGTGCCTCTGGGTCCACAGGTTCAGGGTCAACTGGGGAGGCTTCAGTCGAGGCTTCTACATTACTGGCCTACTCGACTGAACCTGTGTCGAGCGAAGCGTCGAAGGATGGAAATTCAAAGATCTCTCCATCTTCTAGCTCGTACTCTCCTTCCCCGTCACCCTTGGGAATTTCGATTACAACATCTTCGTCATCATCATCCCAATCGTCACCAGAGTCAATCTCTCCTTCTTCTAGATTGAAGAGAGCATCGATCTGTCCTTCATTGGAATAGTCAGGCTCTAGATATAGGATCTCATCATCAGATAAGTCCTTAAGTACTTCAGCCGCTGACTTTCCTTTCTCATCACCACCACCACTAGAGGTATCACCACCCTCTTGATGAGTCAACTCCCCCTGAGCCATTGGAACAGCAGAGACGGGCACGATTTCTAAAGCTTGGTGCTCACCTCCACTAGGACCGGCTTCGGGATCCTTGTCCTTGTCGTCATCCTTAGTCAAGAGAGCATCGATCTGTGCTTCATTGGAATAGTC
The DNA here is from genome assembly GCA_023525975.1 of Smallanthus sonchifolius. Classification (NCBI taxonomy): domain Eukaryota; kingdom Viridiplantae; phylum Streptophyta; class Magnoliopsida; order Asterales; family Asteraceae; genus Smallanthus; species Smallanthus sonchifolius. Next base: position 39,414,301 of record CM042034.1, on the reverse strand, counting down.
AGGCTCTAGATATAGGATCTCATCGTCAGATAAGTCCTTAAGTACTTCAGCCACTGACTTTCCTTTCTCATCACCACCACCACCAGAGGTATCACCACCCTCTTGATGAGTCGACTCCCCCTGAGCCATTAGAACAACAGAGATGGGCACGATTGCTAAAGCTTGGTGCTCACCTCCACTAGGACCGGCTTCGGGATCCTTGTCCTTGTCGTCATCCTTAGTCAAGTCGACCGGATGACAGGCCTCATCACCAGTAGTCCTCTTCTCCTTCTCTTTCTCTTTCTTTTCGTCCTTCTCCCCCTGAGCATCAAGCTTCTTGGTCAGATCAGCAATCAGCTTGACCATTAGCTCATGCTCATTCCTTTGAGCGTCAAACCTCAGCTCCAAGGATGACCCATGACCCAGGAGCATTTCATTTGTCTTGATTAGGAGTTCATTCTGGGCCAGGACGTTTTTCAGTCGTTCCTCAGTCCATGTTCTCTGGCTACGAAGGATTGTAACTTCATCTACCAAAGAGTTGATCTGTGCTTGTTGAGCGTCAGACTCCTCCTTCGATTTCTGAATAGTATTCAGTAATCCAACAACTTGGGTTTCCAGAACATCTATCCTAGCATCATTCGGATCAGGATGTCTGGATGAGGATACCTCGGCAGTGTGAATAGGGGAGGAGAATATGGTATCAAAGTCAAACCCTTGCGTGAAATCTCCATAATTGAAGGGTTGACTGAGAGGCTCAATGGTGGTAGTTGGGATGGAAGATGTGACGAGAGTTGTTGGGGTAATGGTAGGGGTGATGGTGACTGACTCCGTGAGAACTGGAGTAGTCACCCCCACCTGAGGAGTTGTTGTAAGGAGGGTCACTATCACAGGAATCACTTCTGTGATTGTAGTGACAGCCACTTCACTTTGTACTTGTGGCCTCCTCCTCCTACGGTAAAGCTGCTGTGAAGGTGGGGTGGAGGCTGAATCCGGACTAGCAGCTGATACTTGTACTAGCTGCTGAGCCTCCACCACACTGGGGATAGAAGGCTGTTGCCTATCGCCCCTGTTCTTGTGAATGCTTTCCCTTCTTTGTCTTTGTATAGCAGCGTCAGAGTCAGAGTCTGGCTCGTATTCGCTGCTAGAGGACTGTCGCTTTCTCTTGGAGGACGACTCAGGTAGGGTTACCTTAGCCGTTCTCCGTGGGTGTACCTGCGACGGTGCATCATCGGAATCAGAAGAATCTGACTCAGTCGCTTCCGAATCGGATCCCTCAGCACCATCATGTCCTCCTTCGTCGTCTCCATCATCAGACGAACCATCATCACTCTCCATTTCCTCCTGTTGTTGTTCCTGTTGTTCGTCGGAGTGTTCGCTCAATAAAGGCTCCGGGTCGGGACGGTACCATCTCCAGTCACCTGGGGCCACATACGCTTCATGGATGAGGTGGCCAAAGAGTTCTGTATGCACAGGGGTAGGATCTACACTGCCTGGCTTTAGGAATTGGGCGAATACTCTTTTGTCCACCCGCTTTACTTGCAGTCTCTTCCCTATGGCAGGAAGGTTTGGCAATGCGTCATTAATCAGAAGTTGCACAAACCGAGGGTATAACAAGAACCGAAACCTCTCCGCTGTGTTGATCTGGTCATTGATGGCCTTAAAGATGTAGCGGGAGAAGTTGTAGCCCTTGTTGAGAGAAAGCCCGACCATGGCTGCTGCAAGGTCATGACCCATGGCATCTTTACCAGCTTTCCTTGATGAGATGCACATGATCATGACGTGGGCGAAATATCTCTATTGGTCTAATACCCACATCTTTTTGTATGAAGCATAGTCCCTCGCACCGACATATCCCATTCTTTGTCTCCAACAGCCGTCCACAAAGTAGTCTGGATAGGCTGTCGGGTCGGTCGCGAGGTCTCTGAATTGAAGGACCCTTCTTATAGTATCTTCAGAGAAAGCAATAGCATGACCAGCAACAGTAGCCCTTATAACGTTGGGGGTTACCGTGCAGTCGTGCGCTACAGTCTCCCAAAACTGCTCGAGGTAGGGTCTTGACACGATCGGGTCAGCAGAAATGGCGTAGCTGATTCTTGAGCGGTTCAAGAAATCAACTATGTCTATGTACTGCAATGCTGCACCCTTCCACTCAGGTTCAGTGTTAGCTAACAGGTTGAATTCGTTAGTAAACGCCAAGCCATGATCTGCAAAAACACGTAGAAAACATAATAAGAACAACACGTATCATTGGAAACGGATAAACATGACTCAGTATAGCAGTTACTCTTTGAACATAATTTCAGACTTAGGAATTTTTTCCAAGTGTTGGTCCTACGTACTTAGCAAGTACGCAAGAGTTTCCTCTTGCGTACTTAACAAGTACGCATGAAGTGCTTCTTGCGTACTTGTTAAGTACGCAGGAAACGTACTTGGTGAAAAATCCAGAAGTTTGAAATTCAATCAATGTTCAAAAATTGGTGTGTATTGGGTCACCACTAGGTCGGAATTAATGATTCTAACCAATGGGACCAACAACAACACCACATACTACTATACATGACCAATTTTGACCTAAAAATGTTGGTTCAACTTCATGCACAAGGTCAAAATCGAAGACTAAAAAGGACGATTAAGGGTCGATTATGTGATCTATTCATGTTTAATGATAATAGGTTACCCAAACAACCCTCAAATTGCCCTAAAAATCACGGTTTGAACCTAGATTTTCTTAGTCAAGAATCGGTCCACTGTCACGAGTTTTTGTGGATGGATTAAGCCCAATCGATGTAATGAAGTGATGAAAGTAGCAATGGTACGAAAAATCGGATTGGAACACTTGGATTTTCGAGTAAGTTTGTAGAGGGAAAATCGGTTTGAATGTGGTGAAAAACCTTGAAAATTTCTAAGCCCTCTTTATATACTAAACACTAAAAGGCCGTGCGTACTTAATAAGTGTGCACGTTTTAACTCGTGCGTACTTACAAGTGCGCAAGACTTAACTCTTGCGTACTTGTTAAGTACGCAAGGCTTACCTCATGCGCACTTACAAGTACGCACAAACCCTTAAGTGCGCAAACTTTCAACTCAAATTTATGAAGTTTTTCAAGTCAAATAACGAACAAGTTAAAAATATTCAATCAAGAGGATTCAAATACAATTCAGGAAGGTTAAACACAAATATTTTTGGCTTCTCTGAATAAAAATTAAACTATGCATAAACTTAAAATCTTTTTGATCTTTTCTAATAAAAATATACAAGTATTCACACAAACTATTTTTGATCAAAGACACGAGCAGAGGATCATATCAGGCTATCTTTTAGCAAAAACGATGCAATATAAACATCAAAGAATATGGGATCATGTCATGGATTACTATTTATTCATACGTAATAAGCATATAAACAAGTAATTCAAGTTGACAATATTATAAGATTTGAAACTATAAGCATCTTTGTATCACATTCTTGTGTATTAAGGTATTATTTATAATATATACAACGTGTACCCCACCGATATGCTATACTAATGTAAATTGCATTATCTCACGGCATCTAAGATTTTCCAATGATTTTATAAATTTTCAAAATGAGGTTACATCTATTAGCACAAGAAAAATCAAGCAGAATCCATAAGGATTATCAGGAATCATAAGATTCAGAATCAAGTGATTCATTTGTCTTGGTTTCATTTGATTTTCTTCATTGAATATCGATATGATGATTCAGGATAATATATATGGTGTTTGAGTTTTAAGGTAAGGGGATCCAACTTTTATCTGGATTTGATTTCAATGAATCAGGAGTGATTCAAGGGTGAATACATGCTCAACAGTTAATGTATAGACATATCTTGATTCAATCTCTCCTTACATACTTGTGAGTATGGGCAGTGAGATGAACCGCATTAATTGTGCTAAGGACATAACCCGAAACTGACCTTAAAAGAAAATTATTGCCAAAATCTAACATCCTTTATCTGATAATGATCTTTTCTATTCTTTTACGCACACACACTTGCAAACATGGGTTCAAATCACAGTTGTAGTTTAGATTTAGTTTCCACACTACTAGTGATTCAAAGACGCATACAGCCTACTAACAATTTAAATTACTTGTAAATAAGCAGATTAAAAACATAATAAGTTAAACAATTATGTAAGCATGACGCAATCATTTCCCATATGAGCAGTCTGTGACGTTTAGATCATTTCTGATGTACTATCATTTCCTCTTTTCTCAAGTTAACTTTGAAATTTTCTCCATTTTCTAATTTGTTTTGTTTTTGTAAAATATTTTGAAACTTAAAAGAACTATACAGAAAATTTAAAAGAAATAAAATTTAACTTCCATGAATTGAATTGATTTAAGAAAAATTAATTTTCACTCAGGATTGAACATTCCTATCAAGTTGACAAGATGCTCAAAACGGGATCGATCAAATGCCTTTGTGAAAAGGTCAACAAGATTGTCATCCGTGTGAACTTTTACAAGTTCAATTAAATGCTTTTCAGCACAATCACAGATGAAATGATGGCGAATCTCTATATGTTTAGTTTTGGAATGTTTCACCGGGTTATTTGTGATGGACATGGTGGCATTGTTGTCAATGAATAGAGGAGTTCCAGTGAAGTTTAAGCCGTAGTCTCTCAACTGCTGCTGAATCCACAGTATCTGAGAACAACCGCTCGCTACAGCAATGTATTCTGCTTCACAAGTTGAGACAGAAACCGTTGACTGCTTCTTACACTGCTAGGAGACCAGTCTGTCTCCTAAGAATTGACATCCACCAGAAGTTAACTTTCTCTCAAGGTTACAACCGCCATAATCTGAATCAGTGTAGGCTTTGAAGTCGAATGACTGCTACTTAGAGTACCAAAGACCTAATCGGGGTTTCCCTTTCAGGTATCTGAAAATTCTCTTCACGGCTATTATATGTGACTCCTTCGGTTGAGACTGAAACCTTGAGCACAAGCACACAGAAAACATTATATCAGGTCTTGAAGCTATGAGATACATAAGTGATCCGATCATCCCACGGTACAATCTGCTATCTACATCCTTTCCATCTTTGTCAGGATGCAGACCATGATTGACTGGGATGGGTGTGCCATAAGTACTGCTATCATTCATCTTGTATTTTGACAAGATGTCCTGCATATACTTGGTTTGATGGAGGTAAATGCCATCCTCTCTTTGACTGACTTGCAGACCCAGGAAGAACGACAGCTCACCCATATTACTCATTTCAATCTTGGACTTCATCACCTGCTCGAATTCCCTACACATCCCTTCATTGGTAGACCCAAAGATAATGTCGTCGACGTATACTTGTACAAGAAGAATGTCACCTTCTGCTTTCCTAATGAAGAGGGTCGAGTCAATCTGTCCACGGTCGAAACCATTAGACAGTAGATGCTTAGATAATGTCTCATACCATGCCCGCGGTGCTTGATGAAGACCATAAAGTGCTTTGTCGAGCTAATACACTTTATTGATATTATGCGGATCTTCAAAACCGGGAGGTTGAGTGACATAGACCTCTTCATGAACTTTACCATAAAGGAAAGCACTCTTCATATCAAGTTGATAGACCTTGAAGCCGACATATGTGGCATAAGCCAAGAACAGTCGAATGGCCTCAATTCTAGCAATTGGGGCATATACTTTCGTGTAATCCAAGCCCTCTTACTGATAAAAACCCTGAACAACCAATCTTGCTTTGTTCTTCACAACCACATGACGATCATCCGTCTTGCATTTGAACACCCATATGGTTCCAATTGGCTGAAAGCCTTTTGGAAAGTCAACCAAATCCCACACGTGCAACTTTTGGAATTGAGACAATTCATCTTGCATCGCCTCAATCCAGCAGTTGTCAGTGAGAGCCTCCTTCACATTCTTCGGCTCTAACTGGGACACGAATGCAGAATGCAGACATGTTTCCATGACACCAGTGTCAAGTATCTCTGTGTAAAGATTGGTGTTCTCAGTGATGGTTCGATGACGAGTCTGAACACCGGCATAAGGATCACCAATAATGTTGTCGATCGGATGATTCCTATGCACTCTCGTCTCCGGAACAATCGGTTCCTGAATTTCTGGATCTAGATTCGTGCTTAACTCCCCCATTTCCTGTGTTCCAGAGGAAGAAGATTCAATGTTAATTGGATCAGCTGGAGCTTCATTTCCTACAGTTGTGTTAGGATTAGCTTGAGCGTCATTTCCAACAACAAGAACATCTTCACTGTTATCACTGTTATGAGTTCCAGATGCAGATGCAGCATTGGAATCAGGATTTACAATCGGTACAGTAGCACGAGTAGAGAAGTTGGAGTCATTGTCTCCACCCAATAATTCATAAACATTTGCGGCGTCAACTTCAGATAGATCAGGAAGATTGAATGACTTGAATAGCGCATCATAATCAAAACCCCAAGCTGGACCTGGTGGTTCGAGTGGAATGCTGTGTTTACTACAATCCACTTCAAACCATTCCTCGACAGTACGACTTCCTATGTTGTACACTCTCTTGCAAGGCGAGTTGGCAACGTATCCCAAGAAGATGCCTTCCACCGCTTTTGCATGAAACTTAGACTGGCGGTCTTTGTACTGTAGCAACAAGGAACAAGGAATACCAAAAGGAACTAGGTAATCAAGATTGGGGAGTCGATTGTTGATCAACTCGTAACAAGTCTTGTTGTGCCTCTTCACAACCAGAACTCTGTTTAAGACGTGACAAGCTGTATTAACGGCGTCTGCCCAGAATGTGACAGGAAGCTTTGCATCCGACAGCATAGTCCTTGCAGTCTCAATCAGTGTTCTGTTCTTCCGTTCAGCAACTCCATTCTGCTGAGGCGTGTACGGTGCGCTGAATTCGTGACGGATCCCTTTCTTGAGACAGAAAAGCTCCATCAAATTATTCTTGAACTCAGTTCCGTTGTCGCTCATTATCCTTCTAACTTTCAGCTTACAAAGAGATTCCAAGCTCAGGATCAAGTATTGAAGAATATCAGCAGTCTCGTCTTTAGTACCTAAAAAATGCACCCAAGAAAAACGTGAGAAATCATCAGTTACTACTAGACAGAACGACTTACCTCCAATACTCTTGATACTTATGGGGCCAAACAGATCCATGTGTAATAGCTCCAAAGGGGTATCAATAGAGTTTTGGAGCTTGGGCTTGTGAGACTTCCGTTGCTGTTTGCCCTTTTTACAAGGCATACAGTCATCTGCAACGGTAAATCTCAGTTTAGGAACCCCGGTTACCAAACCGTTTCGGACAAGATAATTCATTTTACGATACGAAATATGTCAGTCGAGCTCTGTCGCTTTAGTAAGCAAACAGGTAGCAACTGATGAGGTGGTTGTTGCCACACTCATATCGATCTGATAGGTGTCGTTAGTTCTTGGTGCTCTCATCAGGATCCAATCTTCGGGAACTTCAAAACCGGGTTTGAGAATCAGGCATTCTAACTTGTCAAACATCATCGAGTACTCCTTATCACACATTTGGGAGACACTCAACAGGTTATGCTTCAGCTGCTCGCAGAAGTTGACATTGTCAAAGCTGACACAACCGTTCGAAACCATGCCTTGACACGTGATGCTGCCGCCTTTTTCTCCGGCAAAGGCCACATACCAGCGGTTAGAGGTAGTACCCTTCGGACGTCCCTGCATGAGTCACAAAAGAATTAGTTAGATTTGGAGACCCAAGCCATTGTGGTCTTGGGTCGTCCATCCTTTTCAAAATAAACTACTTCCTTTAACTCACAGTCATGATGACTGTTCAAAATTGATGAATCTTTAGAAGAAATAGAACTAGGAGATTGAGAAGTTTTGGATTTGGCAGTCCGGGATCTCTTCTGTTTCTTAACCGGAACATGAGACTTTGGTTCAACAACAGCAGGTGAACTTGTGGAAGCTTCACCTGATTGAGCTGAAGTCAGCTGTTCCATCTTTCTCAACCTCTTGTTTCTTCTCCTTCTCTGTGGCTTTGAGAGTCTTGCCACAGGTTTCTCACCAGTACGTGTACTACCAGAGGTAGATACATGAGGTACAGTAGGTTGCGTTACCTTTCTTGGAACAGATGGTTTAGCTTCAGATTTAATCTTAGGCTTTACCAACGGTTTGACTGGTGGTTTCACCTCATTTTGCTTTGGATGTTTGGGAGATGGTTTCACTGGTGGCGACCGGGGATAACAGCTGGTTGTGAAACAAAAGGCCGTTTCCCTTTGTTCTTCGAAGGACAGTTCACAAAAATGTGACCAACCAAGCCACAGTGAAAACAGTTCCTCTTGTCTACATAAGTTCTCTTGTAAGGCTCATTAGATCTGGCCTTAGATAACTCAGCATTATGAGAAGGAGGAGTTGGTTTATGAACATTAGTCTGAACCTTTACAGTTTGGTTTTTGGGAGTATAATATTTTTCCAAATTTTCTTTATACCCAAGCCCATAATGAGTTGAAAAAGCTTCTTTCTTTGCTTGGTTAATACTTTTATACCCCCCATAAAGCATTACCTTTAGATTATCATTTGTTTCAATGATATCGGGTTCAGTTAAAATGCAATTATCACCATTAGTGATAACGTTTTTCTTTACCTTTTGTTCAGTCAACAACTCCTCAGATGCTACTCCTTCAGGGCAAGAGTTAACCGACCCATCTTCAGAAGCAGTAACAAACTCCTCACTAGATGTGGAGTTAGCCTTACTTGAGGATTCATCCTTTTTATGGGAATCATTCTTATCAGAGGACTCATCTAGACAAGTGAGATCAATGTCTATTAAGCTATTGACAAACTTCCCGCTCACTGGTGGAGGAATGGCATTAGTACCCAAACCTAACCCATTCAGTTGTCTCACTACAGATTCGTAGTGTTCCACCACAAAGCGAGAGTTTTTCAACTTCTCATTAGTTCATTTTAACTGCAAGATCTCATTTTGCAGTTTGTTGATTTCATTGTTCCGTTTTTCTAACCCCCTGTATGCAACATCTAAGTGAAGCTGTTAATCACTTATTTTTAAGGAATATTCACATTTTTCTTTTTTCAACGTTTCAATAGAATCTTTAAAACATTTTTCATTTTCTTTATAGTTTAGAGCTGCCATACTTAGGGGTTCGATTTTGTCTTGGAGCCTAGAATTTTCAAGTTTTAGCCCTAGACATTTAGAACATGAAATAACAGAGAAAGGGTTAGAATCTACCTCAGACGACGAACTTGTTGCTTCTCCAATGGCCATGAGAGCAACAGCAGTGGTCGATTCCTCTTCATCAGCTACAGGAGCTTCTATTTCTTCAGCTTCCTTCACCTCCTCTGTAGCTGCAGTTGTAGATTCTTCTAGGTCAGCCATAGAAGCTTCCCTTTTCTCTGCTTCCATCATCTCCATGATCTCAGCCATGAGACCAACCTGGGTTTGTGCGATGATGGCATCCTCAAGATGAACGCCCCAATCAAAGCTGTCGTCCTGTTGTGCTACCAGCGCATTGGACGTTCCACCTTGGCTTTGATTATGGTGGTTTGGATTGTTGTGGCCATGGCTGTTTCCTTGGCTGGGTCGGGTAAAACCAGAGGCAGGTGCTCTGTCTTTCTGACACTCACGAGCAAAGTGTCCATAGTTCAGACACTTGTAGCATTTGGCCTTAGATTTGTCAAACCCGACCTTGGCATTAGGATGCCCGCCAATAAACTTTCTTCCTGTTCTGTTCAGGAAACGCTTGGTTCTCCTCAATAGCATGGCTATATTCCATTGAATATCCATGTCCTCCATGTCATCAGGATCCACTTGATTAAAATCTTCTTCAATCGTCTCTGGATCAGTAAGCTTGCACCTATGAAATTCTCATACACAAGCATACAAGATGAGAATAGTGCTACATGATCTTCAGCTATTCTGGCTATAGCTGATTGGTTAGCTGAAGACGTAGCAGGAGGATTTCTTGAGGTATGTTGATGATGAGATCCCAACCCTGATCCATAGCAAGCATGACCACCACACCCAGTTGAGTGGTCTTCTTCAGTAGGATTTCCAGTGAAGAGGGCAATTCCAGAGCCCTATGACTTGGATGTAGAGGTCGTCCCATGATACATAGAAGGGTCTTGTATATGGGGTCTTCCTAAGCTCTCCTTTCTTCTTAGGTTCATGTCATGAGCTTGAACCTTTTCTATTGCCTCCTCAACTGTCAACTCATAGAATTTAGGATGTTCCCTCATCAGGGTTGTGTACATCTCAAATTTGGGTGGTAAAGAAACTTTTCCACCATCTCTTCATCTGGATACCTGAGTTCAAAAGCCTTCAACTCAGTCTGTAAATGATAGAACCTAGAGATGAGGTCATCTAAAGATTCGTTCTCAAAAAATCTGAAGCACTCATACTGCTTCCTGAGAAGATCCCGCTTACTCTTCTTAATGTCACTATTTCCTTCGAATCTCTTCTGTAAAGCTTTCCAGAGATCCTTAGAATTGTCATAACCTCGGAAACTGTGGAACAATTCCCGACTTAATGCCATAGTGATCGAACCAAGTGCCTTCTTTTCTCGGTCATAAGCTTTCTTTTCTTCGTCAAAAAGCTTAGATATAGGTTTGGGCATGGTTTCATCAAGATAGATGTGCGTGGGATGCTTATATCCCTCAAGGATTGGTATCCATAGCGATGAGTCGGTATACGAAATGTAGTGCTCAAAACGTGCTTTCCAATTAGAATAATCGTTCACGTTCAGCAACTTTGATGGTTTCTGTGGTGTACCGATCTCATTATCGTAATTCAACAGGTTTCCAAGATTCTGAAGATTCGACATAGTGAATACTTAGTCAAATTTCAGAAAAATCAGACACAGTTGCGCACTTGATTTTTGGCCTTGCGCACTTGATAAATGGTCTTGCGTATTTAGATTTCCTCTTGCGTACTTGTAAGTACACATGATTAAATGTAAGTACGCAGGATATAACTTAAGTTCGCACAAGTTCAGTCTTGCGCACTTATAAGTACGCATGAGAAAAGTCTTGCGTATTTAGTAAGTACGCACAAAACTGTACTTTTTGCCAGAAATGGTAAGTACGCAGGATACCTTTTCAGCAACTTTCACCTAACTATTCCAGTCACCTGAAAGTCGCCGGAGATGGTAAAAATTCGTCTGATGATCAATGCAAATGAGCTAAAGGGTCAGAAACTTGTTTCTAACCAACCTTTGATGCTCAAAACACTCAAATACACAACAAAAATCAGTTTTTGAGTGATTTTTGTTTCTAAAATAGTGCTCAAGAACAACCCCTATTTTATCACAAAAATCAACAAAAATACCTCTTTTTGCTTGTAAAAACTCTCCAAACTCACTCACAACACTCGAAATCAGGAGCAAGTGCTCTGATACCACTTGTAGGTCCCTCGGGTGTGGCGGATCGTCACATGCAAACCGACAAGAGAAAACACATTAAACGTTCTTTGTATTATAAACACTTGAAGGTTACAGAGAAAAGCACTGAGATTACAATCTGCGTATTTGCACTAAAGCCTGCGTACTTAACTTCTATCAACCTATCCTATTTATACAAGACCTGATGCCTGCACACTTAGCAAGTGTGCAGGAAAAAATGCTCTTGCGTACTTAGCAAGTACGCATAGTTACTCTTGCGTACTTGCCAAGTACGCAGGAGTTTTCTCCTGCGCACTTACAAGTGCGCAAAACACTTGGAGAATTCTGCAACATTCAATATGTAAAAGTAAATACAACTCGATAAACTAATACATAAAGACTCTTACATACAAAGACAATTACAAACAAGACAAAACAACCTAAGACTAAGACTCTATCTATCCAGAGTGTTTGTCACAGGAAAGTGCTTCAACATAAACGATAAACATCATCAAACGAACGGTTTTCATTGATAATACTGGTAATTACCCTTGGCAAATATAGAGAAACTTGTGATTACAACTGATCTGGTCTAAGCACACAATTACACGAAAATGGTAATCACTTCTTACAAGTTCAAACAAACAACCTATTTATAGTATAAAGATTTCGATCGAAATCTTCTGATCGAAAACATTTTCGACCGAAATAGTTTTCGACCGAAAACTTTTGACTTGTACAATTCAAAACTAAACCTTGATTTCTACGGACTACTAGATCTAGGTTCCAACAATCTCTCCCTAGTCCATTGAACATCAAGACTTCATTTGTTTTCTGTTGCAGGCGTGGCTTCAACTTTAACTCTCTTTGATTCTAGATCTGCAAGTCGTTTCTTGATAATCTTCGCTTAATAACGCATCGAAAGACATCTTGCTATAACCCTTATGTACAACTTAGCTTCAGTTTTGATTATCGTGCTAACGTCACTCTGAATAGGATTGTGGTACAGAATCTTCAAATCTTCATCAGAGAAACTAAACAAATCCATCGGATCAAAGACTCTGACCTATGGCAAATCTTGTTGTGTGATCACAGCTTCATGAGTCTTACTGTCATACTCCTATCAAATGTTGTAAAATAAGGTCTCCGAGGCCGAGTACTCCCCGAGTATTCGCTACAAGGTAGGTTGTTGAGGCCTGAATACTCTAGGCCTAGGCCGAGTACTCCCCGAGTACTCTCCGCCTAGGCCAAGTACTCTCGAGTACTCCCGACTCCGACTAGGGAGCGCCTAGCGACTTTTATGACCATGCTTCCCTCTTATAAAAGCTTTGATGAAGACTTCCTTTCGTGCCGGGATGTATACAGTAGATACAATGTCTGATGGCTTGACAAGATATTTTAACTGCCTCTTCCCATCTTTATCTTTCTTCTTCAATTTAATACACTTAGGTACCTGAGGCTTGAAACTGTCAAACTTATCAAGAGCACACTGATTTATCAAGTATTTCTCAAAATTTTTAGCATATGTGTTTTTTTAAGGGTTAATCTAGTTAAGATGACTCAATTCACGAATATCCCATGTTAGTAAAGTCTTGAACTTCCCACTGCTTGTAAAATATTGTATGTCACCCTCTCCCATCTTAATCACATACATCTTTTTCCCTTCATCATACATCCAACCAAGTATTTCACCGGTAAGTGCCTTCTTTGGATTTCTAATCTTCTGAGTAATCTTTTCTACTATTGATGGCTTTTCCCTAACCTTTCACCACAAACTTTTATTGATAACATTTGTCTTTGGAGCTTCAAATGTTTGTACTACTTCTTCAGGCATCTCAAAAGATTCATGATTACTGACAAGTCTATCCATCTTTCCAATAACTGAACCATCATTCTCTACATATTTCCGCTTCTGTTCATACTCCAACTTTGTATATTATTTGTTAGAATTACCGTCATCATCAGATTCTGGTTCACCAGCAGCACCACCACCAATTCCACCAGCCCCATCACTACTACTATCATCATCTGACGGTTGATCATCGCATTTCTTGTCACCGGTAATCACAAATTCCTCCCCTTTCTCTTCCTCCTTGTCCTCTTCTTTCTCCTCTTCTTCTTTATCTTTCTCTGTGTCGTCTGTAACTTCCATTCCTTCGCCTTGGTTGTTAATCAAATCATCAACATCAAACATCTATTGAGATCCATATAAAGTTGCTTCATTGATTGGAGATGAACATTTGGAGGTTCAGTAGTACACGGTCCTTCTTGAATTTCAGCAATTTCCTTTTCAATGTTGGGTTAAGGGGTAACATTCTCTGATTGATTATGCAGACCAAGATGCTTTATCCTTGCAGTTGATTAATCTGGATGGTTGTTGATCAATGACCGTTTGCTGTGTACTACTTTCAGGCCGCAACACTCTGATGTCTCTAGAATTAGCAGCTTCTCGACTCTGTAGATTAGCAATTTGAGTCTTTAATTTACTTACAGTGTCGGTTCTTTCTCTTGTTGCGTAGTTCAAGAACTCTTCATCAACCAAATTGTAATCTTTTGAAGATTTTAACTTTTGCTTTTCTGGAATCTCTTTCTTTTTACCCTTGCCTTTGCCTGTCACTTCTCTTCTAGCCATAGATTTCAATCTTTTACCTTCGGGAGTTCTAAATACGATACCTTTAGACGGAGGAGGTCTAGAAGGAACGGTCTTTTCAGCCTCCGATTCTTTTCTTTTCTTTGAATGTGGTGTTTCTGTTGCTTGCACTTCTGTATTATCAACAACAACTTCTTCATCCTGAACCTCTGTGTTAACTTCTTCATTCTGAACCTCTGTTTCTACAATCCGTGGTTCAGCAGGTTCGTTGACAGTTTCAGTCACTTCATTCACAGGTTGCTCAGTCTCTTCCACATTTGCTTGTTGATTAACCTGTTCAACATTTCCAGCATCATTGTTATTGTTATCATTCCCTTCTTCACCATCATCACCATCATCTTCATCTTCAACATTCTCCACATCACTATCCATTATGTCATCAACTTCATCATCTATGTTGAACTCTGGATCTGGATCTTCAACAATCATATTCGGAAACAACGGTGTTTATGTTCCACTAAACTTGCTTCTCTTCCAGGCGTTGTTCATAATGCTTAATATGACTTCTTGCATTTGCTCTAACGGTAACTCAATCCCTTCATTAGGTAGATCAGGTAACAATGTGTTGATTATCATTTGCACGAACCTTGGATACATCAAAAACTTGTAGTTTTTCCTTGGTCCAACGAAGTTACTGGCCATTGCTTCAAAGATCATTCTTGAGAAATTGAATCGTCTATGAGTTGCTAGACACACTAAGGCTCTGCTGAACACTTCACCAATCTGATCAAAAGAAGTAGTTCTTGGACTCATACAGTGAATAAGCATATGGACTAAATACCTCCATTGCTTCCCAAGCATAGTCTTAGTGACTTGTCTTCTCTGAAAGTCTCCTTCATAACCCATTGTCATCACAATCCCTGATTCTCTTGTGTAGCTCAGTTTATATGGAAAATCTGGTGAATCTCTAAAATTAAGTACCTCCCTTATCACTTGTTGTGTTATTTTTATCATTTTCCCACAAACTCTACTCTCTGTCCAAATCTCTTTGTTTACATGACGTTAAACAACGTTGTTCCAGAATTCTCTAATATGATTTTCATAAACTCGAATTTGAGTAGATATTGTTGTGTTAATTCTTGATCTGTTTAAGAATCATACTATCTCCTCATATCCTCTTGACTTCCTTGTTGATGTTGTCAAACAAGTACAAGTGTTGTGCTTTGACTCGAACTTTAACTGATTCATGTCTAAAACAATCTACAAACAAGTATTAGAAACTTATGAATTTTTTGGACAACTCCAGAGATTTCGATCTAAAACTCTCAATCGAAAACACTTTTTGATCGAAAACTTAAAACAATTCAAACCATAATTTAGAACTTTTTGATTGAAAACCTCACTGATCAAAACACATTTCGATCAAAAAACCAAAAACATTAACTTTTTGATCAAAAACTCTGACATTCTCAAAAACTTCCAACTTTGAACTTTTCGACCGAAAACCCTTGAACACACTATTTTTCGATCGAAAACTTGTATTTTAACAAATTTTCAAACTTAAAACTTTTCGATCGAAAAACTGGATCAAAAACACTTTTCGATCGAAAACACTTTTCGATCGAAAACTCATTTCAGACAGATCAGTGTCTCTTCATTTCCATCCGAAAAAGATTTTGGTCCATTCAAACGACTTTTCGGTCGATTCATTTGAGATTTCGAACGAAACATATTTCAAATTAATCTAAGGCTTTGGATCTATCCTAGATACTTCTATGAATCATGAAGACATACCGTGATGAACGAAAAACCAGGAGAAACTTTATGACGTCACAATTTCATCTTTTCGCTCAAAAACTTTGGACTCGTGAAAATCGCTCAATAGCTCAATCGGAAACTGATTTAGGTGGTGAAATGTTTTCGATCGAAATGTCCAATACATATAGCTTTCAAGATTTCGACCGGAATCGATTTCAGACAGACACTTTTCGATCAAAAACTATTTCGGACAAAATATTTTGGGCAAAGGATTTCGACCAAAAACTTTATACTTAAGAAATTTCAAACTTTTATTTTGCTTTTACAAAGTTGATATCATTAAGACCTGTTCCAATCTTTCAGTATTCTCAGATACGAAACACAATAGATGTTTTACACACATCACTTATTTATGCACATGCTTTCACAAAAATCCAAACCTGTTATTCATAGAAATTCAAGTAATCGACATATATACACTAGAATCGTATAGGATAATCAAGAAACAAGAAACACATATTTACAGACACATTTCTTTTTAAGACTAATATCACACATTTTTTCATCAACACTTACGTATTTTTTATGTACTCATTTTTTTAACCTTTTCTTTTATTTTGAATATTTATTTTCTTTTGGTGAAATGAAATGACATAGGATCATAAATGCACATTGTCTTAATCACATTGCATATCAAATTAGGATCTATACAGTTCAACATTGATTGTCAGTATAATTTTTAGTATAAACTCATACATCATGTTTTAGCAAATATTGTGTGACATTTATGGTAGTATTAATCAATATAATTTGTACCCCACAATCGAGATGGAATGAATTAAAACTTAACACAAAATTTCACTAGATCATGATCCAATCACCAGCATGAGGGTAGCGTTTTTAGCACAGAAAAATAATCCAAATAGATTTAATATTAATCATTTTTTATTCTAAATCTTTTGATTCTTTTGTCTTGGTTTGTGAAATAGTAAGCACATAATCAAATTGATTCGTATAAGATGGAATGTGTCAAGAATCATTGTTGATTCAAGTGAACGAATATAGATGTGATGTACTTTGATGAATATGTTTGAATCAGATTTGATTCTGGTATGCGGATATCCATAGGATATTAGATATGTCAATTGAAATCACGAATGATTCAAAGCGCTAAACAAACTGACTTCCAGGTTTTCATCCGAGATTTTCACCAGAACCATTAGGTGTATAAATGTTTTTAACTCTAAATCATATATTTGACAGGTATATTCAATAGAGCAAACAAATTGTGCTAAGAACTCATCAAAATCCTGGTCTCATGGTATAACTAGATTTACTTTGCATTCGAATGATGAAAGTACCGATATTAGATGTGGGTAAAACACCAAGATTGCAATTTAGTTTATCACACAAATATCGCCTAATTTATACATGCAGAGCCTACCGACATATCAATAATCATAACCGATGTCACCATCATATCCAATTAATGCGTAAGCACAGTAAACAAATATACTATCATTTTCTATTTGCATGTCAACCAGTCACACAACTTTCAGTACAATATCATCTTTTTATTTTCAACATGCTCTTCTTTTTATCTTTTGCACAAATATCAAATTTTCAACTTTATTCACATATACACAATTTTAGAACAAACACCACATCTTTCAGGAGAAAACAACAATCAAGCTAACAAAACAGCAATCAAATTGTCATAAGATATAATACTTAAAGCTCTTAAATGCATATATTTTCCTTTTCTTTCATTTTCTTTTATTCTCCCCCTAAAATTGTGATGCGATATATTTAAACTAAACAAACACTTTTAATAGCATGGATATAACAAACACCACAATTTAACACAATTTTATCACTTAAAATAAAATCTTTTTTGTAACGAACCAAAAATACGGGTTTCGTTATAAATAAATAAATATTCTAATTAATATTATGGTGGAAATAATATTTTAGAATTAAGTTGAAACAAGTGGTTTTCAAGTTAGTGTTGGGGTCATATTAGTTTTTAACTAATTTTGGAATGAAAATTGGTGAAATGGAAGTTGAGGGGCTGAATATGTAAAATGGCAAATCTACCATATTTGACTAGTAAAAGTCAAAATTGGTCTTCATTTGGTGAAATTGAAAGAGAGAAAAGGGTGTTGAAGCAAATTCGTGCAATTGAAGCTTGATTGGTGGAGGTTTTGGCTTGTACATCACCTTCCTAACATCAAGTAAGTGATTATCATCCATATGATTTCATCATTGTTGAGTTAGTAGGTGGGTTTTGTAGAAATCTGAAATTTAATGATGCATGTTGTTAATTAGTGTTAGATTGTTGATAATCTAGCTAAACTAAAGGTAAAGAATGGTGAATAACATCCTAGAACCCTTTGAATTTGATTATGAGAAGTTAGGGTTCATATGGAGAAAATTGGGGGGTTTTTGGATTATGATGATAGAATGATGAATTAGTAATGATTAAGTGTTTATATGATATTAGACACTTGAAAGAACACTAAATTATACTAATGTTAAAGATTAAATGAAACGTTAGTGTTAAGGGATGGTAATGAAACTCAAGTAGGTGAGTGTGGATGGAAAGAGGGTGTTTGGATAGGGAATAACCCAAACGGGTCAGTTTGAGTTGGAAATGGAAAATTGGGTTGTGAACCCAATTATAATGTTATTTTGATGTATGATAGATTACTAAACTAGGTGTATATGTTTAGGTAATCAAATTACATATTGTGAAGGGGGAACAAAATCTTCAAACCCGAAAGGTAAGTGCTTTTACACTTACTTAGTATTGTTGATATTTGGTGATATATGCAATGTTGTATGCATAATGTGTTAGGTGTTATGATTGTGTATAGAAGTGAATGAATGTAGTTATAGTTGTATTACTATAATGGAAATGTGGATATGAGGTTAAGGTATTAATACTATAATGGAAATGTGGATATGAGTTTATGATCTAAGAATCATAATGGAAATGTGGTATTGAGGTTATGGTTTAAATGCCATAATGGAAATGGGTGATGAAGTTATGATCTAAGAATCATAATGGAAATGTGGTGATGAAGTTATGGCCTAAGTGCCATAATGGAAATGGAAATGTGTTAATCATGAATGTTAAATGTAAGGAATGAAACTTGTTAGGTGATATGCAAGTGAAATGAAGCCTAATGACTAATTGGGTAGAAACGGGTCAAATGGGTGAATGGGTGAAAAACAAGTAGATTTTACTTGTTTGTTATGTTATATCTTCATTACTAATGGTGATATATGTGGTGTTATGCAGAAAAAGCTCCGATGTAGTCAAAGTCAAGTACAAGGCGTTGGCGGGTTCTCGTATGCGAAATGGGTGTTTTGGGGTGTAAATAGAAATCCTTAAATGGATGTTATGATACATGAAATTATTTTTTTGGTGTGTATATTTTGGTGTATGAATGTTCTAAACAAAAACCCAAGTGTTGGAAAATTTTTGGTGTCATGTTGAATTGGTAAATGATGGAAAAATGGTTAAGTGTTGAACTGGGTAGAAAAGTAAACTCTCTGTTTACTGGGTGTTTTTCGCGCCACGCGAAGATCAGGGGACGGTTCTTCGAGACACGCGAAGAACCAGTTCTCTTGGTCTGGCGATTTGGGGCTCCCTCGCGGCACGCGAAGGGAGGGCCCTGATGTTCGCGACACACGAACATGTAAAAAAAAGTATTCTTGGGATTAAATGCTTCCACTTGTTTAATGTTTTAATAATCTGTGTATGAAATTAAGGGTGTTACAACTTGGTATCAGAGCAATGGTTTGAGGGATTTGGTGTGGATGGCACTAAACTCAAACCGGATGCTCTTGATATGGGGGGAATGATACGAGAATCCAAGAAGGACTTGACTAAGACTCAGAGCTTTCAGAAGTGACAGGTTAGTAATGTTTTGATAAGGTGGTTAAATATATATGGTGCATATGTATATGTATGATTGAATGACAAGGCGTTATGTGTGCCGAAACTTGACTTTGTGATTTGTTATATGGGAATAATAATTACAATTGGGCATAGCGTATTATTAAACATGTTTGGCCAATATGATTAATAAGACGAAATGTGCATACAATAATGAACATTTGCAAGGATTAGGTGAAGGTGATTATATATGTATGTATGTATATAGGTAGGTATATATATACTTAATACATATAAGAGTAAATGTGTGATGGATACCTAGGGTATTGAAAGTGTAAGGGTATTAAGGTGTTTTTTTTTTCTAATTCTCAGTTAAGAGATGACAGACGAAGCGAACAATGAACCGTTGGATCCAAGAATCCAAGAAATGATTATGAAAGAAGTGCCCAAGGCCTTTGAGCAAGCCACATCCTTGCTAATGGAGGAAATGAGAGGGGCTATTAACCTTACTCTCGATGAGGTAATGAAGGAGAAGGAGAGGGAACCACAAGGTTGTACTCTAAAGGAGTTTGTGGTGATCAAGCCCAAGGAGTATAATGGGCAAGTGGACCTCTGTTGAGGTCTAACACCCAAGTTCTGTTGAGGCCACAGGTGGGTGGTGGATATGGAATCTAATTTTGAGACTACTAAATGTAAGCCAGGGGATAGGGTGATGTTCAGTGTGCCTCTGTTGACTGGAAGGGCAAAGGAATGGGTTTTGAACCTCCGAAAGGAGAGGGCCCTTCTTTGATCGCGCCAAGTTCTGCCCAGGCGTGGTGTTGACCGAGAAGGTGAAGATTGACAGATTTTATGCCATGTTGACTGTGGAGTTCAGAGATAGCATATCCCCATCATCTTTTACCACACTTGTAGATTTGATAAACAGGTGTCGGGAAAGGGAGGTGGAGTTGAGGAGGCAAGAAATAAGAGGTGAAAAGAGAAAGCGTAAGATTGTGGATGAAGTTGTGAAGAAGATAAAGGGTGGGAGCCCTAGTAAGTATCCTTTTAACAAGTTCTCTTCCAGAGGGTGTAAGATTTGTGGGAAAGAATGTAATATTCCTGATTTACCGACCCTATTTTAATTTATTTTAATTAATAAAATAACAATACGACATTAAACCCTACAAGGACTAGTTGTGTAATTAGTCAAATCTAATTATGATTAACTTTGAAAGTCAAAAAAATTGACGAATTATATTCCTGTTGACTTTTAATAAGTCAAGCTACCAAGTCCTTAACCAATTTAACTCAACTCAAACCCTAGGGACCAGTTCCGTCAAGTTCAAAACTTTTAAACATGAAACTGCAGGGATCAAATCTGTAATTAACCCATTCTTGATTTGGGTTGACTTCAGAAAGTCAAACTGTTGTCCTTGACTCAAATCCGAACCCCACACCTGAATTTCGTTGCAATCCGTAATTGTTATGCACGTTAGAGTCATTAGCGACCTTTATAGATCAGTTAACAACTTCATCATTTTACGATTTAATTCCATTTATGACTAATCAACCGTAACCGTCGACCTCACTCTTATTACTCACCAATTCGCAAAATATCGATCGTTTACACTGAAATTGATCACCTTCCAATCTCAAACGAATCCCCTTGAACCTGTTACACCATCCAATTGCATCGAAGAAGGACGCAGAGTCGCCGGAAAACCGATCCTGTCATAGTCGGCATCCGTTTAGTCGATCACAGTCAATTCGAACATCATTCTGGTAATTAAACCTATCAATAGCTTCGTTTTTATCTATAGATTAAAAGCCCTATGCTTATTAGGGCTTACATTATAGAATCAAACATGATCTGATTCTAGGGTTCTTAACATCTTCGGATTTAATCGAACCCTACCCCCGACTCTGTTTAAATCCAATTAATTCATACCAGTAGATTCGAATCCCTTTTTAATTGATAGCCCTATGCCAATTCAGTCTCATATCATCGATTTAATCAAGACCCAATAACTAGGGTTCGTTCATAAAACGATTTGGGGGTTTCGATCCTAGACTTAATCATAATTAAATTAAACCATACTGACAGATTCGCAAGACCCTAATTAGTAAAAGGCCCATGTTTCCATCACATTCCATTATCAGGATCATTCAAAACAATTTTGAGTTCAAACCTAGGGTTTCGGCCTTTTGAATCCGTAATTAAACGATCCGAAACCTATTGTTTTTACAATTAAAACCCACCCCAGACTCGTTTGGTGTTAACGAACAAAACCCCTATGATCTTATAGACTGTCGCTACCAGATTTGGTGGAATTGGGACTGGGTCGATCGAACTCGTGTAAAGGGGAAGAACTCACTAGGTTTCTATGTTAAAACCATTTCTGCCCGGGCTTGTGTGCGATACCCTAGCGGGCGGAGTTGGTTAAGTGAGTGTGCTTGTGTGGGAGAGACCCGGGTTCGAGTCTCTCCACACCCATTTATTTTTAAAATATTTTTGTTGTATTATTTTAATATAAAAACAATACCCTATATTATTATATTAATGGGTTCTAGCCTCGTAAAACCACCCGTAGGCTCGGGTTTGGTTTGTAACCCTTTTTCATTTAAAAATACCAACTTTTAAAATAATATAGTTGTATTATTTTCAAACCCCGACTTTGAATAAATAAAATATTTATATTATTTTCAACCCGTGACTCAAATTAAAAATAATATATATTTAGATATTATCTTCACCTCGTTTATAAACTTCGTGTAACGTTTCAAACTTATAAATAATATAATTATATATATTAGTTACCCACGTTTATATCTCCGAATAAAAATAAATATATTTATTATTCATGTAAATTACAATTTCAACTCACTTAGTGCTAAATGGTATGTAACACTAGTTTTTATAAACTAATATATATTTACCCAAATTCGACGCATTTTCATGACTAAATAACTAAATAAGTATAGACTTATTTATTTTGTTTATATTTAAAACAATATAATTCATACTACGTTTTAAATAAATAAACCTAAATTATTTAGTTAATTCACCCTAAACTCTAAATCATTATTGTAAGGACACTATACCTCGACTTTAATAATTATAAAACAGTTATTCAAGAACAAAACACAAATATCTACACAATCCTTTTACATAATTTGACACGGACTCATTACACAATTTCCTATACTCACATCCATTGAAGCCCTAGACTTCGATTTAGATATTTTATTAATTCATCTTCATACGCAATACACTCTAGGTTAACGTTGTGCGTTACAAGGATCACTTTGCTACCTAGAGTCTCGTGTTAGCTACACATTTGATTCAGGTGAGTATTACATAGCCCATTTTACTCTTTTACACTTTTTGGGGTGGAACATGAACATTATACAATACTATTGTTTACATTTACACAGACTACACAAATACAAATCCCCTTTACATTCATGTGTGCAATTTGAGCTTTATGCCCGAGTGCTAGTTGTGCTAACTTTTGTATGCGATTATGTGCAATCATTAACTATTCAAGCCGACGGTAAACAATGATAGATCTATTGAGTCTGACAAACCCACCCAGGTAGGGTGATTGTTACCGAGAACACAATTTTTGCATGCTAGTTACAAAGGTTTGATTGTACTTGGTTACACAATAGCTGCTCCCCATAAATGTCTTATTTATCATGTTATGTAAGGATTTGTTTTACAAACTATATGCTATCTATATACAAACCTGTGTTATACTCACCAACTTTTTAGTTGACTTTATTTTATTCATGTTTCAGGTACTAATATGTGAGTGTGATCAAGATGTGCTACATATAGGCTTGGACCTAGTTAAATTAAATAAAGAACTTATGTATTTCAATTATGTTGTTTTTCTTGGATTGTTTTGTCATGAATGTTGTAATGAAATTTGATAATTAATATATTTCAATATAGTCAACCTTATGCTTTTGAACAGTCTACATGTCCCGCCCCGACGTTTCCGCCGTCGGTTGGGGTGTGACAAAGAACATTTTGGGGAATGTAGGAAAGGGACGTTAAATTGCTATAAATATGGGAAGCCGGGGAATATGGCTAATCAATGTTCAAGCCAAATTCATTTGTGTTATAACTATTACAAGCATGGGCACAATAGGGCGAATTGTCCCGAGTTAAAGCAAGGTGGAAGTGAAAAGAAGATAGAGATGCCAAAGCCAAAGGGTAGAGCTTTCCACATCTCGGCGGAAGTGGCGAAGATGAACTTGGAGGTGGTGTCAAGTACATTCAAGATTAACTCTTTACCTGCACTAGTTCTTTTTCATTCTGGGGCTAGTCGTTTGTTTGTGTCCTTGAAATTTGTTAAGCATTCTTCGTTCCTAAGTAGCAAGTTAGACGAACCCTTAGAAATCGAGACAACAAATGATAAGAGTTTCCTAGTATTCGATATTTATAGGAATTGTAAGTTAAGGGCGGGGGGTGAAACGTTCCTTATAGACTTAATTCCTATGACCATGGGGGATTTTGATGTAATAGTGGGGATAGATTGGTTATCAAAGAACAAAGCGAATATTCTATGTGGACCTAAGGCGATACAACTCGATTCCCCATCGGGTGAGTCCATTTACATAGAAGGTGAAAATAAATGCAAAGTAAGATTGTGTTCTTATGTGAAGGCAATAGGGTTGTCACACCCCCAATTTCAACTAACGAAGTTTTACCGTTTTGGGAAGTGACAAACCAGGCTCTCAGTCATTAGTTACATTGAACGAATCTACATGGGACTCAAATGAAAATATCCTATCAATCAGAGTTTAATGCGGAAGCGTAAAGAAAAGTAAATGCGCAAAACACACGCGCCCAAAAAGTCTAAAAGTCCAAACCAAACATAATTCAAAACAAAGTCCAAACAATTTAATAAAACATCAATCAATAGGAGAATCCCATGCATGTCCTATTTGTGCACATGTGCCTTATCTTAGAGACCTGAGAAAACACGTAAGAAAAGATGTCAACACTATGTTGGTGAGTTCACAGGTTTCAGTATATAAATAAACGTTTACCAGATTTATTATAGAATCAACATATGTATATCAACGGGTAGCTAACCCATAATCATGTTTGCTATTACGCTCGCAACCGTAAACTGACTTTTTGTATTGCCTCCCACCAGGTCTATCAACCATGGTGCACGTTTAGGTCAATATTGCACCCGTTCGATATCCAATCGAGTTAGCGCGACTAACGCGGGGGAGGTTTGTCAAACCCAATAGTACTACCCAACATACCTCGCTATTCTCATATTTAAACGGTTCGAGGTGAGGACTTTCATGATAGAGTTTACGTATAGTCATAACAAGTTATATGATATGAAGTACAAAAATCAAAAAGAGTTTCCATCATGTTTTCTCCCCCAGTTTAAAACAGTAAAAGGAACCGTGAAACTCACCTGAATGGCGTAGGTAGTAATCACACAAGTACGAGATCAAAATCTCAAGTGTTAGTCCGACACAGCTCACGATTGCCCTAGAATTATACACATAACAATTAGGGATACAATGGGAATATGTGACGACGACACGGAATGAGGAACGTCCTAAAAGAACGTTCTAATGATTAAGGAATAGACGAACGTGTCCACGGAACGAGGATCCTTTATATGCCTATTAGGATAGATACGTTTCGCGACGAATGACAAATAATATATAATAAATATATTCGGGCGTTTTCGTAATTAAATAATGACCGAAGAAAAATAATATAATATATATATTATTTTAGATTTAACAATGTATCACCATAACAATTGTGTGTTAAAAATAATAAGTTTATTATTTTTTTCAAGGACATAAACGTGTATAATAAATAAATATTATGTATGTATACATATATATATTTGAAACGTCTCCCCTTATTTACAATTTAGTGAAACAGTATTTAAAGAACTAATATTTTAACCGGAGCTACGGAGTGAAATATATTATTTTATTTTCAAACACGGAAATAATAATAATGTAATATAGTATTATAATATCGAGAATAATAATAATAAGGATGCGTTAAAAATCTCAAACCCGAGTTTACGGGTTGAGTTTCCGGTTCCAAACACTTAATATATTACATAATATCATAGGGTTTAATTAAATAATAAAACAATGGTTTTAAAATAAATAAAATCAAAAAGGCAGCGGGGGGACTCGAACCTGGGTCCCTACCCTATACACACAACACATTAACCATCCCACCCGATAGGGTATCGCATCCTAAACCCGGAACAAATTGATTTTAACATTCTGGTTCCAGTGGTCTCCCTCCCCTACACCCTGCGATCGAATCCCAGCCCCTATTTTATTGAATTCGACTTCGATTACACCAAATGTCTTGAGGGTTTTGATGGACAAGTTATTTCGAAACTTCGGTCTCAAATAATTGCAAAAACAATAAGGTTTGGATCGTTTAATTACCGATTCGTAATTCGAAACCCTAGATATGATCTCGGAATTAAATCGTTTGAATTTGATAAGATTAACAGATTAAATCATGGGGCTTTTACTAAACAATAGATTCCGAATCTGACTATGAGGTTTAATTTGGTTTAGAACGTTGTTAAGATGAAAACCCCCAATTTGCAATATGAACGAACCCTAGATTACGGGACCGTATCAATTCAATGTTTCTTGATAAAATTGATATGGGGTTTTCAATAAAGGAGGGTTTACGAAACTGTTGGTATGATTTAATTTGATTGAAATCGGGTCTAGGGTGGAGTTCGATCAAATCGAATTTGGGATGAACCCTAAAATCAAGATCATGATTAATTCGGCAATGTAACCCTAATTAGGTTAGGGCTTTCATTCTATAGACTAAAACGAATCAGAGGAGGGTTTCAATTACCAGATTGGATGTCGGGTTGATAGTGCTAGACCAAAACTGAGTCCGACAACGTGCGGGTTAGTCTCCGACGATCACGGCTTTGTCTCCGAATGAATTGGTGTACGTAACAGCTTTATCTTGATGCGATTTACGTGTGTGTATGCTCAATTTGTGAAAACAATACAAGAACTCGTCGATTTTGATAAAGGGGGCGACGGTTTCGACTTGAACACCCATTATTGGGTTTAATTCGCTCAATTACTACTTAATTATGATTTCATTATGGACGTTAATAGAATTAAAGTGCATTTTCCTTTATAATTTCAAACGATTTCGGTTATAGAATTTGAATTTGAAATGTTAGTTGCGAGTTTGACTTTCAAAAAGTCAACAAGACCAATTTGAGTTGATTTTGACTTTGGGAGTCAACAATTCAAGTATTGGGACTTGGCAGGACTAGTCCATGTTGTTTAAGATTAAACATGTGACAAAAATAGTCCCTGAAGTTTTAGATTGGATTAACTGGGTTAGGATTTAACGGAATACTTAACGGGATTGTTGACGGAGTTAACATGAAAAGTCGGATTGTCACATCATCCCCTAGTTGAAAGAATTTTCATCCTGAAAATTAAATAATAATAAAAAATTCCGGATATCACATCATCCCCTAGTTGAAATAATTTTCGTCCCGAAAATTAAATAGTACCTTAAGAGTTTGACGTGGAGTGCTTGAACAGATTAGGATATTTGCGCATCATCTGATCCTCGCGCTCCCACGTGAATTCTGGTCCACGTTTCGAGTTCCAACGGACTCTAACAATAGGAATTTTACTGCGTTTTAACGTTTTGACTTCCCTATCCATAATTTCGATAGGTTCTTCGATGAAACGCAACTGTTCATCAATGTGTAGTTCCTCAAGAGGAACCGCGAGTGACTCGTCTGCCAGACATTTCTTCAAGTTTGAGACGTGAAAGACGTTGTGTACACCACTAAGTCCTTCAGGTAGGTCCAGTTGATACGCTACTGGACCAATTCTCTTCACTATCTGGAAAGGTCCAACATAACGAGGATTTAGCTTGCCTCGTTTCCCAAAACGAATGACACCCTTCCAAGGTGAGTCTTTTAACAAGACCATATCCCCTACTTGAAATTCTAACGGTTTACGACGCTTATCGGCATAGCTCTTTTGACGGTCACGAGCTGCTGCCATACGGTTTCTAATTTGAATGATTTTCTCACAAGTTTCAAGTACGAGTTCAGGACCTGTAAGTTGACTATCCCCAACCTCGGCCCAACAAATAGGAGAACGACATTTCCATCTATATAATGTTTCAAATGGAGCTGCCTTGATACTAGTGTGATAATTGTTGTTGTAGGAGAACTCCACCAACGGTAGGTGAGACTCCCAACTGTTACCGAAATCAATCACACAAGCTCGTAGCATGTCCTCCAGAGTTTGAATAGTACGCTTTGTCTGGCCATCAGTTTGAGGATGGTATGCTGTGCTCATATCTAGACGCATGCCTAAAGCTTTATGTAACGGCTGCCAGAAGCGAGAGGTGAATCGTGCATCACAATCCGAAATGATAAAGATTGGCTCCCCGTGCCGAGAGACTACTTCTTTCAAGTAAATACGAGTAAGCTTCTCCATTTTGTCGGTTTCCTAGATTGCTAAGAAGTGAGCGGACTTTGTTAAACAATCAACGATTACCCAAATGGTATCACATCCGGTAGGAGTTCATGGCAATTTCATGATAAAGTCCATGGATATCTGCTCCCATTTCCACATGGAATCTCTGGTTGTTGGAGAAGACCAGAAGTCTTTTGATATTCTACCTTGACCTTTACGCAAGTTAGGCACTTTCTCACATAGGTGGCTATATCGGCCTTCATCTTTGGCCACCAATACAACACCTTTAGGTCATGGTACATCTTGTCGGAACCTGGATGAATAGAGTAACGAGATTTATGAGCCTCATCCATGACTAGTTCCCTTAATTTTCCAAATACTGGAACCCATATTCGCTCGATGAAGTAGCGAATACCGTCAAATTTGACCTTGAGTTGTGCTTTTACCGCGTGTACCTTCCAGCGGTAGGTTTTCCTCTTTCAGGGATTCGAGCTGAGCACTATGAATTTTGTCAGGTAATGCGGGGTGAATAGTAAGCTGTAATGCTCGAACTCATTTGGGCTTGGTTTCCTTTTGACTTAGGGCATCAGCTACAACGTTAGCCTTACCCGGATGATACCGGATCATACAGTCATAGTCATTCAAGAGCTCGACCCAACGACGTTGTATCATGTTCAGCTCTTTCTGCTCGAAGATATGCTGAAGACTCTTGTAATCGGTGTAGATAGTGCACTTGGTACCATACAAGTAGTGTCTCCATATCTTAAGTGCGAAAACAACAGCTCCCAACTCTAGATCATGAGTGGTGTAGTTTTTCTCGTGAATATTTAGTTGACGCGATGCATATGCGATCACTTTTTTCTCATTGCATCAATACACAACCCAGACCCTGAATGGATGCGTCACAATACACCATAAAATCATCCGTACCCTCCGGAAGAGCTAGAATAGGTGCACTGCAAAGTTTCTGCTTAAGATGTTGGAATGCTGACTCTTGGTTATCGACCCAGTTGTAGGCTTTACCCTTCTGAGTTAAGGCAGTGAGAGGTTCTGCAATTTTAGAAAATCCTTCGATGAATCGCTGATAATAACCAGCCTATCCCAGAAATTGTCGCACCTCAGTCGGAGTCGTCTTCTTGATGGCTTCAATCTTTGATGGATCGACATGTATTCCTTTCTCGTTAACCACATGTCCTAAGAATTGAACTTCTCGGATCCAGAATTCACACTTGGAAAACTTATCATAAAGCTGCTCCTTTTTAAGTAATTTCAGGATTAAACGTAGATGTTCCTCATGTTCCTCCTTGTTCTTGGAATAAATGAGGATGCCGTCGATGAAAATGATGACAAATTGATCAAGGTATGGCTTACACACATGGTTCATGAGGTCCATGAATACCGCAGGTGCGTTGGTTAATCCGAAAGGCATGACCATAAATTCATAGTGGCCGTACCTTGTCCTGAAAGCAGTCTTAGAGATATCCTCATCTCGGACTCTCAATTGATGGTAACCGGACCTAAGATCTATCTTGGAATAGAAACTTGATCCTTGGAGTTGATCAAAGAGATCATCTATATGAGTCAAAGGATAACGATTCTTGATTGTGACTTTATTCAGTTCACGGTAGTCAATACACATATGGAACGTCCCGTCTTCTTCTTGACAAACAGGACCGAAGCTCCCCATGGCGATGAGCTAGGTCGGATGAAACCTTTATCCAACAATTCCTGTAACTGAGTGGACAGCCCTTGCAATTCACTAGGTGCTAGTCTATAAGGTGCCCGATCGATCGGTGCCGCTCCGGGTGCTAGATCAATTTGGAATTCAACTTGACGGTGTGGTGGCAGACCAGGAAAATCCTCAAGAAATACTTCCCGAAATTCACGAACAATGGGAATATCATCAATCTTCTTCTCTTATGATGGTTTCTCAGCAACGAGAGCCAAAATAGCAGTATGCCCTCTTCGAAGGCATTTCTGTGCTTTCATAAAGGATATGATGCCCATGACTGCATCGATCTTTTGACCCTGAACGAAAAGGGTTTCTCCACTCGGGAGAGGAATGAGAACAATTTTCTCATGACAGATGATTTCAGCTTGGTTTTTAGATAACCAATCCATGCCGACAATTACATCAAAACTACCAAGTGTGACCGGCATAAGGTCGATATCAAGTATATGACTAGCTAGTTCATGCTTACATACCTTAAGAATGTGGGTTGCTTCAATTATTTGGCCATCAGTTATCTCTATTATATACTTAGCTTCTAACAGAGTTGGAGTTCCTTTTATCATATCACTAAGTTTCTTAGATATAAAACTTCTATCAGCACCAGTGTCAAAAAGGACAGAAGCAAAGTAATTATTTAAGAGAAACTTACCAGTGACCACATTATGATCATAAAGAGCTTCTCGAGACCCTAGCACGAAGGCTCATCCCTTCGCACTATTCCCTCCATTATTGGCATTATTGCCACCATTTTTGTTGCCTTGATTGTCGTTGTTACCATTGTTGCTCTGATTATTGCCATTACCGTTACCATTTCCATTACTATTTCCACCCCTCTTCGACTGAGGACAATCCCTTTGAATGTGTCCCTCCTTGTCGTACTGAAAACATCCTCTTGTAAATCCCTGTGGTCGAAATGGTTGTTTGTTCAGAAGTGCAACCCTACAGTCCTTTGCAGCGTGGCCCATCTTACCACATCGTTGGCAACGTTGTCGGTCACAAGTGAACATGTGGTGATAGCCACATTTGTTGCACTTGGGATACCTCCCAACATATTCCCCCTGATTTGGACCTGAAGAGGTCGTCTGATTGATATCTTTGGTAGGCTCAAACTTTCGCTGCTGCTGCTTGGGTTGATTGAACTGGGGTCCTTTGGAGTTGTAGTAAGTGTTGGAGTGGTGATCAAACTTGCGCTTATGATTGTCGATGGATTTAGAGACTGAACCCCTTCGAGGTAGAGTCCCTTGAGTCACCGCCTGATCGGTTAACTTGTGGGCTAGTCTGATCGTCTGCTGGATGGTGGCAGGGTTGGATGACGTGACCATACTCTGAATATAAGGCACTAAGCCTCCAATGTACAATTCTATCCTCTTGTAGTCCGGAGTCACCATGTGTGGGCACATGGTAGCAAGCTCATGGGAACGAGTGGTGTAAAGCTCAATTTCTGAACCTTCTATCTTTAAGTTCCAGAATTCTCCTTCCAACTTTTGAATTTCATCCTGAGGACAGTACTCCTCCTTCATCATCGTCTTAAACTCCTCCCACGGTAGTGCATTGGCCATAGCCAAACCCAACATCTGGACCTGTGCATTCCACCAAGTGAGAGCCGGGCCCTCCAAAGTTCAAGAAGCGAACTTGACCTGATTAGCTAATGGGCAGTTGCACATGGCAAATACCGATTCTACTTTTTCGAACCAAAGGAGTAGTCCGACAGCTCCTTCAGCTCCACTAAAGGTGTGGGGCTTACAGTCCATAAATGTTTTGAATGTGCATGCTGGTTGCTGATTCTGCTGACCTGGATTTAGGAACATAATATAGGAAAGGCGTTTTGAGAGATGAATTGACCTCACTAGTCAATGGTTATAGCATTTACCTGCAGCGTTCTATGCTGGTAGAGCCTCAGCCACACTATCATTGATTAGTGTCGCCAACTCAGCTACTGTCATGTTGATGATACCTCGGCCACCAGCACGACCTCCACGTCCTCTTCCTGACATGATTCTTCACATTCACAAATACAAAACAATGAGAAATATATCGCATATTAAACATCATTTATGTACAAGTAAGGAAATACAACATCTAACATTTTGAAAATTAAATAAAATGTAAGGCTACAAAATAAATAACTCAAACATTAAACTTCTCATGATTTTATTGAATGGGAACAACCTTACCCATCTAGGTTTGAAAAAAGAAATAACATAAACGAAGCATGAATGAAAAGGAAAGATAGAATAGAAGGATCATCAAGAATCCTTGTCATCGGAAGAAACGTATGATTGTGCATCGTTGATCTCCACCGGTTCCTCCTCGGGTGGCTCCTCCTCTAAGGGCTCCTCCTCGTCGTCCGAAAGTGGAATGTCTTCTGGAAATAGGGCTGCTTGTAGTTGGGATTCTAAGTGGGTCACTCTCTCCCAAAGTCCTTCAGCAGCATGGTCTGCTACTTGTAGTTAGGCTTCCAGATGAGTCACTCTCTCCATAGTCCCTCCTACATCATGGTCTGAGGTGTCCACCCTCGTCTCCAAATGTGTAACCCGATCCACTAAAAGGTTATGGACCTGATCTGTTGCTACTAGTTCAGCGGTCAGATGCTCTATTTGCTCCTTGTTTTCTTCCATTTGTGGCTCTCATTCTAGAATGCCGAGTATCTCATCAGTGGACTCCTTCATCTCCTTTAATTCCTTAGTTATGATGAACACAAAAGCTGAAAAAGCTTGCTCCATGGTGCATGGCAAGCTTGGAAAAGTAGCGGATAAGGAAGTGGAACCAAAGTAAGACGATGGAACATTTCCCATCTCGATCCACCTTTGGATCATCTTCGGATATGCACTCCAATTAAGTGTTGTGTTCCTTGCTTGTGCACTACTTGGCTCACCCTGTTCCACCGAGTTGTCACTAGAACTAGTCTGGCGCCTTTCGGGCTCCGGGGTTGATAAGGTAGATGCCTTAGGTGATGGTGGTGGGGTTGACGACATGTTCATGTAATATAACATATAAGTTCCAAACATCCAGTGTTTATGACATGTAACTAATGTGTGAGGTTATAGTCTAGTATGCAATCCTAGTTCTCTATAACCAATGGCTCTGATACCAATCTGTCACGCCCCAATTTCAACTAACGGAGTTTTATCGTTTTGGGAAGTGACAAACCATGATCTCAGTCATTAGTTACATTGAACGACTCTACATGGGACTCAAATGAAAATATCATATCAATCAGAGTTTAATGCGGAAGCGTAAAGAAAAGTAAATGCGCAAAACACACGCGCCCAAAAAGTCCAAAAGTCCAAACCAAACATAATTCAAAACAAAGTCCAAAAAATTTAATAAAACATCAATCAATAGGAGAATCCCATGCATGTCCTATATGTGCACCTGTGCCTTATCTTAGCGACCTGAGAAAACATGTAAGAAAAGATGTCAACACTAGGTTGGTGAGTTCACAGGTTTCAGTATATAAATAAACGTTTACCAGATTTATTATACAATCAACATATGTATATCAACGGGTAGCTAACCCATAATCATGTTTGCTATTATGCTCGCAACCGTAAACTGCATGTTTGTATTGCCTCCCACTAGGTCTATCAACCATGGTGCACGTTTAGATCAATATTACACCCGTTCGATATCCAATCGAGTTAGCGCGACTAACGCGGGTGAGGTTTGTCAAACCCAGTAGTACTACCCAACATACCTCGCTATTCTCATATTTAAACGGTTCGAGGTGAGGACTTTCATGATAGAGTTTACGTATAGTCATAACAAGTTATATGATATGAAGTACAAAAATCAAAAAGAGTTTCCATCATGTTTTCTCCCCCAGTTTAAAACAGTAAAAGGAATCGTGAAACTCACCTGAATGGTGTAGGTAGTAATCACACAAGTACGAGATCAAAATCTCAAGTGTTAGCCCGACACAGCTCACGAATACCCTAGAATTATACACATAAAAATTAGGAATACAATGAGAATATGTGACGACGACACGGAATGAGGAACGTCCTAAAAGAAACGTTCTAATGATTAAGGAATAGACGAACGTGTCCACAGAACGAGGATCCTTTATATGCCTATTAAGATACATACGTTTCGCGACGAATGACAAATAATATATAATAAATATATTCCGGCATTTTTGTAATTAAATAATGACCGAAGAAAAATAATATAATATATATATTATTTTAGATTTAACAAGGTATCACCATAAAAATTGTGTGTTAAAAATAATAAGTTTATTATTTTTTTCAAGGACATAAACGTGTATAATAAATAAATATTATGTATGTATATATATATATATATATATATATTTGAAACGTCTTCCCTTATTTACAACTTAGTGAAACAGTATTTAAAGAACTAATATTTTAACCGGAGCCACGGAGTGAAATATATAATTTATTTACAAACACGGAAATAATAATAATGTAATATAGTATTATAATATCGAGAATAATAATAAGGATGCGTTAAAAATTCTAAACCCGAGTTTACGGGTTGATTTTCCGGTTCCAAACACTTAATATATTACATAATATCATAGGGTTTAATTAAATAATAAAACAATGGTTTTAAAATAAATAAAATCAAAAAGGCAGCGGGGGGACTTGAACCTGGGTCCCTCCCCTATACGCACAACACATTAACCCTCCCACCCGATAGGGTATCGCATCCTAAACCCGAAACAAATTGATTTTAACATTCTGGTTCAAGTGGTCTCCCTCCCCTACCCCCCGCGATCGAATCCCAGCCCCTATTTTAATGAATTCGACTTCGATTACACCAAATGTCTTGAAGGTTTTGATGGACAGGTTATTTCGAAACTTCGGTCTCAAAGAATTGCAAAAACAATGAGGTTTAGATCGTTTAATTACCGATTTGTAATTCGAAACCCTAGATATGAACTCGGAATTAAATCGTTTGAATTTGATAAGATTAACAGATTAAATCATGGGACTTTTACTAAACAATAGATTCCGAATCTGACCATGAGGTTTAATTTGGTTTAGAACGTTGTTAAGATGAAAAACCCCTAATTTGCAATATGAACGAACCCTATATTACGGGACCGTATCAATTCGATGTTTCTTGATAAAATTGATATGGGGTTTTCAATAAAGTAGGGTTTACGAAACTGTTGGTATGATTTAATTTGATTGAAATCGGGTCTAGGGTGGAGTTCGATCAAATCGTATTTGGGATGAACCCTAGAATCAAGATCATGATTAATTCGGTAATGTAAGCCCTAAGTAACTTAGTGCTTTCATTCTATAGACTAAAACGAATCAGAGGAGGGTTTCAATTACCAGATTGGATGTCGGGTTGAACGTGCTCGACCAAAACTGAGTGCGACGACGAGCGGGTTAGTCTCCGGCGATCACGACTTTGTCTCCGAATGAATTGGTGTACGTAACAGCTTTAGCTGGATGTGATTTACGTGTGTGTATGCTCAATTTGTGAAAACAATACAAGAACTCGTCGATTTTGATAATGGGGGCGACGGTTTCGACTTGAACTCCCATTATTGGGTTTAATTCGCTCAATTACTACTTAATTATGATTTCATTATGGACGATAATATAATTAAAGTGCATTTTCCATTATAATTTCAAACGATTTCGGTTATAGAATTTGAATTTGGAATGTTAGTTGCGAGTTTGACTTTCAGAAAGTCAACAGGA
This sequence comes from Smallanthus sonchifolius, assembly GCA_023525975.1. Classification (NCBI taxonomy): domain Eukaryota; kingdom Viridiplantae; phylum Streptophyta; class Magnoliopsida; order Asterales; family Asteraceae; genus Smallanthus; species Smallanthus sonchifolius. Next base: position 39,378,821 of record CM042034.1, on the reverse strand, counting down.
CCAATTTGAGTTGATTTTGACTTTGGGAGTCAACAATTCAAGTTTTGGGACTTGGCAGGACTAGTCCCTGTTGTTTAAGATTAAACATGTGACAGAAATAGTCCCTGAAGTTTTAGATTGGATTAACTGGGTTAGTATTTAACGGAATACTTAACGGGATTGTTAACAGAGTTAACATGAAAAGTCGAATTGTCACAAAAGTACATGGTGCGTGGGTGCATGACATACATGGCTTGTGTTGCGGATGTGATCGAAAGGGTGAATGATATTCGCGATGTTCCGGTTGTAAATCAGTTTGAGGATGTGTTTCCAGATGAGTTACCGGGGGTTCCACCAGAGAGGGAAGTAGAGTTTGGGATTGATTTGTTACCGGGTGCTAAGCCGGTAGCCAAAGCACCTTATAGGTTGGCACCACCGGAGATGAAAGAGTTAATGGAGCAATTACAAGAACCACTCGATAAAGGCTTCATACGCCCAAGCGTTTTGCCTTGGGGTGCACCCGTTCTCTTCGTTAAAAAGAAGGACGGAAGCATGAGGATGTGTATGGATTATCGGGAGTTGAATAAGTTGACTGTGAAGAGTAGGTACCTGTTATCGGTAAAAGATTGGTCATCGCCGAAGACGCCTTCGGAGATTAGGAGTTTCTTGGGGTTGGCGGGTTATTATCGGCGATTTATTGAGAAATTCTCTAGGATTGCTTTGCCGATGACGAAGTTAACGCTTAAGGAGACTAAGTTTGTTTGGGATTCCGAGGAAGAATCTGCCTTTCAATTCTTGAAAGAAAAGTTGATTAAGGCACCTATTTTTTCCTTGCCGGACGGGACCGAAGATTTTGTGGTGTATTCAGATGATTCGCATTCAGTGTTGGGTTGTGTTTTGATGCAAAGTGGGAAAGTGATTTCCTACGCGTCTAGGCAATTGAAGACTCATGAGGTAAACTACCCTACCCATGATCTAGAGCTTACGGCCGTGGTATTCGTGCTCAAAATTTGGAGGCATTATATATATGGGGCTAAGTGTACGATTTACACGGATCACAAAAGTCTCAAATATTTCTTTCCAAAAGGACCTCAACATGAGGCAAAGGCGGCGGCTTGAATTGGTCAAGGATTATGATTGTGAGATACTTTATCATCCGGGTTAAGCGAATGTAGTAGCGGATGCTCTTAGTCGAAAGACGAGTCATGCACCTATTAAGGTGAAGTCATTCAAGATGACAATTTCCTCATCTCTTATTGATGAAATCCGGGAGGCTCAAGTGTTAGCACTTGGTGGTGATTTGAAGAAGGAACGGATGGTTACTTATGTTGATAAGCTTGGGGAAAATAGCTCGGGGTTAAAGACATGCTTTGATAGAATTGGATTCCTATGTTGTCAAGTGTTTTGACAACTATTTTAGATGAGGCGCATAAATCCAAGTATTCTATCCATCCGGGGGCCACAAAGATGTTTTATGATTTGAGGTGTCATTTTTGGTGGCCGGGTATGAGAGTGATATTGTTAAGTATGTGGAAAGATGTCTCACATGCTTAAGGGTAAAGGCGGAACACCAAAAAATGTATGGAAAGCTTCAACCGCTTGAAATACCGCTTTGGAAATGAGAGAATATAACCATGGATCTAATTACTAAACTACCTAAGACACGAAAGGGTTATGATGCAATATGGGTACTAGTAGATCGGTTGACAAAGAGTGCACATTTCCTTCCTATAAAGGAATCGTATTCATCGGATAGATTGGCGGAAATCTATGTGAAGGAAATAGTGTCACGTCATGGTGTACCGGTGACGATTATATCAGACCGTGATACGAGATTTACTTCTCTTTTTTGGAAGAAATTCCATGAGGATATGGGGAATAGATTGAATCTTAGTACCGCTTATCATCCACAAACGGATGGTCAAAGCGAGCGGACGATTCAAACGCTCAAGGATATGTTGCGAGCGTGTGCTTTGGATTTTGGGGGAAATTGGGACGACCATTTACCGTTGGCGGAATTTTCGTACAACAATAGCTACCATTCTAGTATTGGTATGCCGCCTTTTGAGGCATTGTATGGGAGGAAATGTCGAACACCCGTGTGTTGGGGTGAAATTGGTCAACGGGAACTTGGTAGTAAAGAGGTGGTCAAGGAAACTATTCGTAGTATTGACCAAATAAGGGCACGTTTGAAAGCGGCTCAAGATCGCTAAAAATCCTATGCGGATAATAGAAATCGGGCGATTGAGTTTCAAGTGGGAGACTTTGTGCTTTTGAAAGTCTCTCCTTGGAAAGGGGTGATACGGTTTAGGAAACAGGGAAAGTTAAGTCCACGTTTCATCGGACCGTTTAAGGTGATGGCAAGGGTGGGTGCGGTTGCTTATCGCTTGGAGCTACCAGAGGGACTAAGTAGACTTCATAACACGTTTCAAGTGTCTCATTTGCGAAAATGTTTAGCGGATGAATCTACTTTTGTTCCATTGGATGATATTGAATTGTATGAAAGTTTGAATTATGTTGAGTAACCGGTGGCAATCTTGGATAGAAAGGTGAAGCGTTTACGCAATAAAGAGATTAGCCAAGTTTTGGTGAGGTGAAAACATAAAAAGGGAGCGGAAATGACTTGGGAAACCGAGGAGGAAATGCTCAAATATTATCCGAACCTTTTTATGTGACGTCAGGTTTCGGGGACGAAACCCAAATAAGGGGAGGTGATTTGTAACGAACCAAAAATCCTTTCGTTATAAATAAATAAATATTCTAATTAATATTATGGTGGAAATAATATTTTAGAATTAAGTTGAAACACGTGGGTTTTAAGTTAGTGTTGGGGTCATATTAGTTTTTAACTAATTTTGGAATGAAAATGAGTGAAATGGAAGTTGAGGGGCTAAATGTGTAAAATGGCAAATCTACCATATTTGACTAGTTAAAGTCAAAATTGGTCTTCATTTGGTGAAAGGGTCGATCTTTGCAAGAGAGAAAAGGGTGTTAAAGCAAATTCATGCAATTGAAGCTTGATTTGTGGAAGTTTTGGCTTACACATCACCTTCCTAACATCAAGTAAGTGATTATCATCCATATGATTTCACCATTGTTGAGTTAGTAGGTGAGTTTTGTAGAAATCTGAAATTTGATGATGCATGTTGTTAATTAGTGTTAAATTGTTTATAATCTAGCTAAACTAAAGGTAAAGAATGGTGAATAACATCCTAGAACCCTTTGATTTTGATTATGAGAAGTTAGGGTTCATATGGAGAAAATTGGGGGGTTTTTTGATTATGATGATAGAATGATGAATTAGTAATGATTAAGTGTTTATATGATATTAGACACTTGAAAGAACACTAAATTAATCTAATGTTAAAGATTAAATGAAAAGTTAGTGTTAAGGGATGGTAATGAAACTCAAGTAGGTGAGTTTGGATGGAAATAGGGTGTTTGGATAGGTGAATAACCCAAACGGGTCAGTTTGGGTTGGAAATGGAAAATTGGGTTGTGAACCCAATTATAATGTGATTTTGATGTATGATAGATTACTAAACTAGGTGTATATGTTTAGGTAATAAAATTGCAAATTGTGAAGGGGGAAAGGGATCTTCAAACCCGAAAGGTAAGTGCTTTTGCACTTACTTAGTATTGTTGATATTTGGTTATATATGCAATGTTGTATGCATAATGTGTTAAGTGTTATGAATGTGTATAGAAGTGAATGAATGTAGTTATAGTTGTATTACTATAATGGAAATGTGGATATGAGGTTAAGGTATTAATACCATAATGGAAATGTGGATATGAGGTTATGATCTAAGAATCATAATGGAAATGTGGTAATGAGGTTATGGTTTAAATGCCATAATGGAAATGGGTGATGAAGTTATGATCTAAGAATCATAATGGAAATCTGGTGATGAAGTTATGGCCTAAGTGCCATAATGGAAATGGAAATGTGTTAATCTCTTACTGCCTTTGTTGCTGAAGCTTTTGCATGTGAGCAACTATTCTTGCAGTCTCATACCTCTTGGGTCCTTGCTGGGATTATCAAAGGGAATTTTAGATAGAGATTTGATGTCCCTTTTTGGCATGCTGAAGATGGCTTTGCTGGAACATCTCATCTTATGTCCTTTGACATCAACTAGTGTGTATTTATTTTTATCAACATTGTAGGACCATTTGACAAGAGGAAAGTGGGATTGGAGTGGTTTAGCATCAATGACAACATCTTTGCTGGGATTGAAGTGATGCTTGATCACTAGCAGAAGATGTCTCCCACTTTCATTGTCAGGCTCATGAGCTTCACCCGGCTCCAACATTCTTTTTAAATAAGTGTTTGGAAGCTGCATCACCTCATCAACATATTTGTAGACTGATCTCTTCATCTCTATATTTCCTCTAAATACTTCAAACCATTGATCTGAGTCACTATAAAACCATATTACAATCTCTAAAAATGGCAGAAGGTTTGATTTTCTTTTTAAGAGGTTGTTGATGAGAGGGAGAAAGGTGAGAGGATTTGGACTCTTTGGGTGGGGGAGAGAGATCTAGGAGGGTGAGTGGGAAGTTGTTGGATAGAGAAAGGAGAGGATGAGGGAGTAGACTTGAGTTTCTTTGGTTTTCTTTTTTCTGTGTGAATGTCTACCCTTCTTTTAGAGCCTATCTTCTTCAGTCTCTCTTCTTCTTCCTTTTTCACTTTTATGTAGAGGGCTTGCAGGTTCATGAAGTTCATGGGACCCAGCCTCTTTCCAATTTCACCTCTTGCCTTTAGGAAGTCCATCATGGCCTTCCTTTCTTCATGGGTTTTTATGTTAAAGGCAATGGCTCTCCTAGATTTCATCTGTGCCTTTTCTTCTTCTTCAGCCCTTTTCTTCTTGGCCAGCTCTCCAGATTGACCCATAAAGGCCCTGCAAATTTCTTTATTGGATAATTTCTCAAGGTAGTCTACATCCTCACCTTGAGAAATTAGAACTGCCATCCATTCCTCCCTCATCTCTTTTGCATGTTCAGAATTAGTGATTCTGAGCTTGGCTTCTTCAGCTTTCTGCCTCTCTCTCTATTCATCTTCTTTATTAAGTTGTTCCTGCAGCTGGAGGGCTAAAGCTTCATCTTCTTTTATTTGTGAAGCTGCAGGAACAGAAAATTTAGTTCTATCCAGTTGCCTTGCATGCAACTGGATCTGTTGTTCTCTAAAGAGCATGACTGCTTTTCTTTCTTGATCTTTCTTCAGCTCGGCCATATCTTCTTCTTCTCTTTCCCTTCTTTTTCTTTCAATCTCTTTCTTTTCTTCTTCTATTTTCTTTTCTTCTTCTGTCATGATTCCCTTCCCTTTATCTTTATTGGATGCCTCTGCTTCAGCTTCATAGATCACAACAACAGATGTGGGGGTTGCTATTAAGACCTCAACTTCAGCTTCATTGGCAATTTGAGGAACAGACAAAGGGAGGGTAACTTCTTCATCTCCACATGTTTCCTTTTCTACTCCATTCACTGCCTTCCATTCTGCCATTACCTTCTGTTTTTCTCTTCTTTTAGATTCTTCTTCAGTATTTAGGATGACAGATGGAGAAGAGGGAAGGGACAAGTCTGAATCAGATCCATCCATTGCAATCCATCCATCTTTCTCAAGAAAGGTTTTAACAATGAGAATCATATCTTGACTTCTTTTGGAGTTGGTGTTGCAGATATTTGACCTTAGTTCAAACACCTTATAGAGGAAATATGGGTTGAGCAGTAGGATCTCATGGATATTGTTGATTATGAAGGTAGATGCATCACACAGAAAGAATTGAAAACCTGAAGGCTCAGTGCTTGACCACCCATGAACTTCTAGGCCTCTAACCACCTCATTGTACAGGAATCTTCTTAACCATAAGACTTCTTCTTCAATTAAGACCCCGCTTCTTATCAACCCCATTCCGTTATTTTGTTTATCTTCAGCTGCCCTGGAGGACTCTGCTTCTTCATCCTTAATGATGGGATAAGCCCCCTTCTTGGCTTCGTTAATGAACCACTCAAACCAAGGCAAGTTGTCTTCCATGAGATCATAAAATCTATCAATTGCAAGTTTCGCAAAGAGATCTGTGTAAGTATTAATGAATTGCTCTGTATACATGGCTAAGACATCAAAGTTACTAAGGTTATCCCAATTGAGTTCTTCAACTCCAGCTAATTCTCGGCCAATCCAGAATCTTTCAGATAGACCATCATATCCCCATGACAGAATAGAGTCAAACTCCAAGTTATGTGATGTTAGTGGAAATTGGGAGGGATATGATCTATCTTGATAGGCTTGCAGCGGCTGGCAGTATAATGAATGAGGGAAGCATTTCTTCATTTTCATTCTCAAAATCCATCTCCTTAGGGAATACTTCATCTACAGCCCTGGAAACTAGCTTCCAATCCTCAAAGATCTCTTCCTCTTCATCTCCTAAGGCTAGCAAGTCATGAATCTGGATAAAAGCAGGCTGGAAGAGTGTTCTTTGAAAAACTGTCTGATGTTGTATCCATTCCTCTGGACTATCTGTGTCATCTTCAGTTGTAATTTTCCCTTTTTTGGTTGCATCAGTGCATAAAGAGAGATCTGTTTGAGTTCCCACTGATACAAGAGAAGGAGGAGTCACTGCTGGGCATTGATGGGCTTCATGCATAGAGACTTGGTGACTTTGTTTTGACATTTCAGCCTCTCGCATAGCCACCCTTTCCATTAATTACAAGTTTTGAAGTTTCAGACTGTCCTCATCCACAGATGTGGAATCCTAGGAACTAGATGGGGCCTTAGGCCTAGCCTCTGCATCCCCACCACCCTGGTTTTCTTGGAACCTGGGATTCCTCTCAGTGAAATTTTTTTCAAAAGAACATTTTCACTATGAGTTGCCATGGTTGGGGACTTAGTGATGTTATCACTGTCCTCCTAGTTAATTGATGGACCAGTAGTAGTGATAGCCCCTTCCACATTCACTCCATCAGTACTCAAAAGTGAACCTCTTGGGTGATGAACTTGGGTTGGGTACATTGGCAGCCATGTCAATCAATACCTTCGAAGTAGTGGCAGTTGGAAAAGGTACATCATTTTGACTAGGAGCCTCTGCACTTAAGTTCAAAGAAGAAAGAAAGTGTGTGGGCTCAAGTGGGTGTCTATGGATCCGGGACATGATCCTGATCCTAATAGAGAAACTTCCAAGGAAGTCTCCCTACTAATGTGTCTATCCTTTTTGATATTCTCACCAGAATGTTGTGATTCTGAATGAGGGCTTTTAGGTTGGGATTGGGCCTCTGAGCCAAGAATAGAATGAGTCTTCTTACTCTTCTTTCTTTTGCGGGTATAACTTGCGTCAACTGGGGCCCTGTGTTCCAGTTGGACTTGAAGAACAGGGGTGAGTACTTGTTGTACCTGTGCACCCTCAGTAGGTTGCACAGGGGTTCGATCAAGAACAACAGTTGTTTGTTCAGGCTGTGAAGTGGAGGGTGTGGGATCAGTATCAGTTGGGACTGCTGAACTGTCATCCTAGGTACTTTGTATGTTCATCATTGTAGATAAAAATGAAACATTGACCCCTGAGAACTTTTCTGAAACAGTTCTCATACTTTTAAAAATGTTATTTTTATGTCCCCTTATCATGTAGATTTTGAAAGATCTTTTATTTCATTGTTAAAAACTTCCTGCAAGAACCTATGGTACATATAGAAAGCTTTTTCTTGCTACTTCCTGAAGGTTGTATCTCAAACCTTCAAATATCAAGTGAGAAAAATTGAACCCTTGCCCAGTGATCATACCATGAATAGCAGAGGCAAGAGCAGAGTTCAGTTGATTCCATCCACTCCTCTTCTGAGATATACATTGTAGAAGAGTGTGGCACAAAAACTTACATGGAGGACCCATCAGTGCCTTCTCGATTGTGTACTCTTTTTGATTTCCAGTGTACCCTATGGATACAAAGGTCCTCATGTACTCATTCTTGGTGTATGAGTTGGCGGCACCCTCGTCCTGAAGCTTGAGATGTTTTCTGAGTGTAGCTTCAGTAATGGTGATGTCTTTTCTGTCTACCTTTGCCTTGATTTGGGGTCCCCTGTTCGGTAGAGAAGACGACAGAGTTCCAGAAATCTTCCATATGGGGTATGTAGATTATGGGGTTGACAGTCAAAGCAAAGTGTAGTTTTGATCGACACAGAAAGTCGATCATATCATCGAACCCTTCTGATTTCTTACCCTTGAAAAGATGAGTCGTTAAATGTGGTAAATAGATAACTTGTCATTCGGGTTGTTGATGTCAACGTTCACCATTATGGTAAGATTTGGAGGGAAGGATGAAGCTTTTGAAAGTAGGTTACATGTGGGGAAGCTTTGAATGTATGGGAGAGAGGGAGAACATATGAAAGTTAGGTCGGAATTGAATGTGAAGAGGTGAAGGTGGCAATTTGATTTTGTTATAACGGCAAGAGTTGGGGATGGGCAAAGCTTGCTTATACTGTACAAGCCATTTACTTTTCACTGTTTTACAGCTGTAATACACTGTAGCAGTCATGGTAAAGACTGAAAGTAGTTTTTACAGCGGGTAAAAGTTAATTTGGACTCGTTTTTACCCATCGACAACAAACTTGGTTGCTGCACATGGTTAAGCCTATTAACAACAGACTTGGGTACTTCTGATGGTTAAGCCTATCAGCAACAAACTTGGTTGCTGCTGATGGATATAATGGTCTGCAGCAAAGATGTTGCTGCTGATTGCCTTAAAGATATCCGTAGCAAACTTGTTCCTACTGATAACTTAAGGCAGTCAGTGACAAATTCTTTGCTGCTGATGACTAAGGCTATCAGCAGCAAAAATGTTTGCTGCTGATTGTTATCACTTTATTTACAACAAATAATAGACAAACACATTTTTATTAAAGGATTTAGAAACAGATTTTAATCAAAGTTCATCTTGCCAATGGATTCAACTAAATATCAAAATGTAGCTTCATCAAAGGCTTTTATGAATAAGTCAGCATACTGCTCATTGGTATGAACTTTGGTTAAAATAATTCTCTTTTTCTCAGCTTGATCTCTAGTAAAATAATACTGATGTCAATGTGCTTTGTCTTGGAGTGCTGCATAGGATTATTTGTAATTGATATGGCACTCTTGTTGTCAATGTGAATGGGAGTTGCCATGAAAGTCACCCCATAATCCAGCATTTGATTTTGTATCCAGATGACTTGTGCACAGGAACTTAAAGTTTCAATGTATTTTGCTTCTGCTGTAGATGTTGATACACATGTTTGCTTCTTGCATTGCCATGAAATCAGTCTTCCTCCCAGAAACTGGCACCCTCCTGATGTGGACTTTTTATCCAAGTTGCAACCTCCATAATCACTGTCTGTGTATGCATACAAGTTGAAATTATCATTCTTGGAGTACCATAGTCCAAGTCCTGGAGCTCCATTTAGGTATCTAAAAATTCTCTTGACAGCTTGAAGATGTGTGTTCTTTGGAGCTGCTTGAAATCTTGCACACAGGCATACTGCAAACATGATATCTGGTCTTAAGGCAGTTAGATACATGAGTGATCCAATCATTGCCCTGTACTGATGTTGATCAGTGTCTTGACCATCTTTGTCTGGGGTAAGTTGATGGTGCACTTCCATAGGAGTTCTTGCAGCAGAGCAATCAGCCAGTTTGAATCTTTCCAAAATGCTTCTGGCATATTTGGATTGACTGATGAAGATTCCATTTGGAACTTGTAGACCCAGAAAGAAATTTAGTTCACCCATTGAACTCATTTCAAACTTTGAGTGCATTAGGATCTCAAAGTCTTTGCATATCTTCTTCCTTGTTGATCCAAAGATGATGTCATCAACATAGATTTGTACTACATCTTTGATAAACAAGGTCTGATCAATGGCACCTCTTCTGAAGTTGTTGCTGAGTAGATATCCTTACAAGGTTTCATACCAGGCTCTTGGAGCTTGATGTAGGCCATAAAAAGCTTTGTCTAATTTGAGCACTTTGTCAGGATGTGCAGGATCTACAAAGCCTGGAGGCTGTCTGACATAGACTTCCTCACCAATCTTCCTATACAGAAAAGCACTCTTGACATCCATCGGATAGACTATAAGGCTCTTGGATGCAGCATATGCTAAGAAGATTCGGATAGCCTCCAATAGGGCAACATGAGCAAAGAATTCATCATAGTCAATTCCCTCTTCCTGAGTGTAGCCCTGAGCCACAAGTCTGGCTTTGTTCTCGACTACAATCCCTCTCTCATCTTGCTTGTTCCTGAATACCCATCGTGTTCCAATAGCAGTTTGGCCAGGTGGAAGATCAACTACGGTCCACACTTCTTGTCTCTTAAATTGCACCAACTCTTCCTGCATTGCTTTAATCTAACTGCTGTGTTGCAAAGCTTCATCTATCATCTTTGGTTCAACTTGAGATAGAAAACAAGAATACAGACATATATTGGCCTCATGAGATTTGCTTCTTGTTTGAACTCCTTATTGAACTTTGCCAATAATATTCTCTAATGGATGTTCTTTCTTGATCCTTTGTGCTGGAACAACATCCATCTGTATTCCTTGCTTGAGATTGCTTTGATTTTGATCAGGGATGTCTTCATGTAATGCAGAAGAGTCTTTAACATCAGCAGCATTGTCAGTTGTTGTTTCCCCATCAGCAGGAGATGCCTCTATATCAACTGCAGAGTTGTCAGGATTCTCATTTTGATTTTCATGCTCAGAGAGACTGCTGCTGGTGACATTGGAGAGACTTGTTCTTGCTTCACTGGCTTCAATGGCTTCCACAATAGATGGAGGATCAATAGATGGTCTTTTAATTCTTATAGAGGGACTATTGAACTCCATTATGTAGTCATCAGATGATGTAGAAGCTTGTTCTTTGGAAGAGGTAGACTCTATATTTGAGAAAATGAGAGGCTCAAATACTTGTGTGTAGGAGTCAATATCAAAGAGTCAATCTGGTCCTTTACCATTTTCACATGGAATGTGTTCCCTACATTCCACATTTATTGATTCTTCAACTATTCTTGTTCTGGAATTGAATACTCTGTAGGCCTTGGATTGAGAGGAATAGCCCATAAAGTATCCTTCATCTGATTTTACACCAAAGTTGGGAAGAACTCCATTGGTGATATGAATAGTACATGGACATCCAAAGGGTTTTAGGAATCCAATGTAGGGAACTCTGTTGAACCATAGTTCATCAGGTGTTTTGTTGAGAGGCTTGACAATGAGAACTCTATTTTACACATAGCAAGCTGTGCTAACTGCCTCTGCCCAGAATGTGAGAGGCAGTTTTGAGTCAGCCATCATTGATCTGGCTAATTCAATGAGAGTTATGTTTCTCCTTTCAGCCACCCCATTTTGTTGAGGAGTTCTTGGAGCACTGTATTGTCTTTCAATGCATTTGCTCTCACAAAAACAATTCAAGGTTTGGTTATTAAATTCTATACCTTGATCACACCTTATGATTTTGACTTTCTGGTTGCTTTGATTCTCAACCATAAGAATGTAGGATTTAAGAATTTCAGCAGTTTCATCTTTTGTTCTCAAGAAGTATACCCATGAGAATCTGGTGAAGTCATCAGTTATCACCAGACAATATGACTTCTTGCTCATTGACATGACATTTGTAGTGGAGTGTCATTTGAATTCACTGTGTTGGGCTTGTGAGAACTTTTGTGTTGCTTCCCATTTAAGCATGCTATGTAGTGATCTTCAAGCTGGAATTCCTCGTCAGGAAGACCTCTACCAAGATTTCCTTTCACCAACTTGTTGATAGTTTTAACATTAACATGGCTTAATCTCCTATGCCATAGAGCAGATTCATCAACTGATATCTTGGACAGAAAACAAGATACACTACTAGATGGAGTAACTTTGTTCATGTCAAGCACATATAAGTTATCTTTTCTTTGAGCAGTCAACAAGATCTTCTTTGGAGGAGGTTTGCTTAGCCCAGGGGAGAGCACAAAACATTCTTTATCTGTGAAAAGCATCAAATGCTTCTGATCACAGATTTGAGACACACTCATGAGATTGAATTCTAATTCTTTTACAAAGTTTACCTTTTCAATACTCATTCTTTCATTGGACACAGTTCCTTGTCCAGTTATAGATCCTCCATTTGAATCACTCCCAAAGGCAACATATCCTCCATAGAAGTTTCTGAGATTTGAGAGGATGGATCTGTTGCCGGTCATGTGCCTGGAACAACCACTGTCTACAACCCAGTTGTTATCCTTGTGACCTGGTTGTCCCTACACATGAGAGAGACCTAGTTAGAGGGAGGAACCCAAGAGCTTGCAGACTTGGGTGAATGTGTTTTAAGACCAAAATCATCAATATGCTGGCATTCAATGGATCCAATGATAATGCTTTGAGAGAATGAAGGTGTGGATTTTGCTTTCCATTATTGAGTTGGTTTTCCAGATCTTTTTACTCTATCAGCAGCATATGTGGTCTTGGCTGCTGATGGTTTTGACTGATCAGCAACAAACTTGGCTGCTGATGGCTTTGGCTGATCAGCAGTAAACTTGGTTGCTGCTGATGATGACTTAGACCGGTCAGCAGCAGATTTGGTTGCTGCTGAAGGCTTGGATTTGTTTTTCATTCTTTTCAGCTTCAAGTGATCAGTAGCAATCTTGATTGCCGCTGACTATTCAACAGACATTTGTTTCTCCTTCGTTACCTTCCAGTTGAAAGTGGGTTTTCTGTAGGAATTCTTCTTTAGGCAGGTTTCTAGTTAGGAAGAATCTTGACTGCTGTTGAAGCTGATTGAGAGATATGGTTGAATGGATTGAATTTACAATTTGCAGCAAAGTGGTCTGATTCACCAGATATGATGCAAGATTGTTGAGCTTTTAGGAACTGCTTCCTTGGCGGAGAGAGAGATTTTTTAAAGTGAGTTGCTTTGGCTTCATCGCTCCTTACCTTCTTGTTCTTATTTGTTTTCTCAAAGGCTTGTTGCTTGAGATTTTGTTACTGCTGAAGGTAATAGAAGCATATGCTAGCAGTATGATTGTATTTGCCACAAATAAAACATGATTTAGCAATTTTATTCCTTTGAAAGTACACATAGTCCTTTCTTTTGAATAAGTCTTTGAAATTCCAGGGATGAGTTTTGTTATGCTCAAAAGTGGCTTCCTCCAATGTTTTCTGAACATATGGAGTTCTCTCTCCAGGTGCATGACAGATGTCAACCACCTTCCTTGGTTGGTTGGCTTGATGATTTGTGGAGGTTGAGGATTGTCCCTTTTCAATAATTAACTTTCTTCCTTTAGGAGGATAGCTAATTTTGATCTATTTGGTGAGTTGAGGTACTGGTATAGAATGAATAAAGGGGCTTGGTCCATTGGTTTGGATTAGTCTACCATATTTGGTGGTTTTGAGAATTACTTCATTGGTAGGGAGTAATGGAGCTTCACTGGTTTCAGTGGATTCTGAGCATGTGGACTCAGATTCAAATGAGGTATTGCAGTCTTGCAGAGATGGTTCTTCCTTGGAATGATTAAGGTTTTGGTTTGCATGGTCAAGGTTTGTGAGGTTGAAGTTTGGTTCATGGATGGTTACATAGTCAGCAGGTGGAGGTACGGATTTGCAGGGCTTTTTAACTTGAAACCCAAGACCAGCAGTCACCCTCTCATGAATTTGAGTATCCAAAAGTCTTTGCAGCTTTTTGGATGCAAACCCATATTTGTCAACATGAACCTTTTGTTCTGCCAACTCATCTCTTGTAGCTTTTAACTTAACCAATAGATCATCAATATGAGTTTCAAGATTTGTTTGTTCATGTTTTAATGATGAAATCTCTTTCTTTAAACAGTTAATCTTTTCTTTATAACTGTTTTCAACCTTTTTGAATTCAGATTTCATTTGATGAAACTCTTCATTTTGACCTATAAGGTTTTGCTTATGCTTTTTATATCCTAGAACCTTATCAATGTAAGCCTGAGAACAAAGATGTTCATATACCTGAGGTGGTATTTCTTTGGTGTCTGTCATGAGGGCTTGGTTGTTGGAAGGAAGATCTTCATATTGAAAGCTACAGTCAAAATCAGTTGTTCCAACATGTTGAGCTGCACATGCTGCAGTTTGAGCAGGAGGAGTGTTGCCTTGACTTGCTTGACCTTGATGAGTCTGTCTTGGTTATGTAGCAGCTAGGTTTGCCTTTGGTGACTTACATTCTCTGGCAAAGTGACCAAGTTGGTTACAGTTGTAACACCTTAGCTTGTTTTTGTCCAAACCAACTCTAATGTTGGAGTTGTTGCTTGGAATAGGTCTTCCTGATCTAGAGTAGAACCGTTTAGCTCTGAGAGATAACATACCATAAGAGTGTTGTATGTCCATTTCTTCTAAGTCATCTGGATGAAAATACTTCAGATCTTCTTTGATAAATGACATGTTGCTTAGGTTTTCAGAGACAAAGGCAGCAGAGTTATTTTGAGGTGGGGCTTCAAGGAAAAATGGTGAGTTGCTTGCTTGTGAGTTGGGAGTCTGCGGGTGGGTAACAATGGGAGGATAGTAGTTGCTTGAACTTGGAACTGAGTGGTTAGAGTGTAGTGCAGAAGAAGTGGTGGTGGATGATGAGGCCGTTGAATGACCTGAGCTTCTTTCTTTGGCTTGAATCATTTCCTATTCATATGTCTTTAGCATACCAAACAACTCAGTCATTTGGAGAGTCTTCAGGTTTTTAGTTCTTCTAATTGACACTGTGTAGAGTGTCCAGCAACTTGGAAGAGATCTAATAAACTTTTCGAGAATGTCTTCATTCTCCAGCTTGACTTTAGAGCACTGTAGCTCTCCCACAAGATAGGTGTACCTGTTATATAGAGTGGTAAGAGACTCACCATCCTTGCAGACAAAGTTTTCATACTATTGTTTAAGATGTCTCTTCTATTTTCTTTCACTTCCTCAGATCCAGCAAACTTCTTTTTAAGAGCCTCCCATAGCTCTTTGGCTGTTTTGTATTCTCTGAAGTTATGAAAAACTTTATTTGGCAAGCACATCTATATAGCTCCCAAAGCTTTAAAGTCTACCTCCAACTTCTTGATGTCTTCTTCAGAGTACTTTGAGGCTTCTTTAGGGACAGATGGACCTCCGGAATCAGCAGAGGCCACCATGGGTACATAGGGACCATCAATTATGGATCTCCACATTTCATATTGTTGATAACAGAAGAAGCTTTCCGTTATGTTCTTCCACATGTCATAGTCTTCTCCAGACACCAGTTTTGGTGGTCTGTTGAGGCTTCCAGTATCATCAAATCCAGTATTATGTGCCATACTTTTGGTTAGATGATTTAATAAAGAGATAATAGTAAACAGAACCAGAGAGTGATTAAACAAGTGTGAGTTTGTTTAATCTGAGAGCCAAAGCTCGGATACCACTTGTAGGAACAGTGTTTTACAAGATGGTTCTGTTTTAGTTGAGATTGGTGGAAACAATCACAACTATGCAATGTAAACAAGAAACAATGATAATACTGATAAATGCAAGTTGTATTAATCTTCAAGGTTTACAAGTTACAAAGAAAACTCTAAGGAAGAACACTTGTAAAATGAAAGGATACAATACATATAAAGGAACTTAGAATCAAGACAGACCCTTGATTCTAAGGATCAGATCAAACACAAGCCGTTGATCTTTGACAGTTATAAATTTCTTTAACTGTTACAAGTTACACTACAATTGGTAGACAACTAAAAGACAAACTGCAACAAACAGTAAGGATCAGGTCAAAAGTCTTCTTAGAAATCTTTGCAGGAGACTTCAGAAGTAGTAGCTTTGTCTTTAATCATCTGCACTAATAACATTTCTTTTGCTGATAGATGTGTCAGTGTTGCAGCAAAAGGTGTCAGTAGCAAAGTCAAAGATACTGATGATTTGCCTATCAGCAGCATCAATGTTTGATGCTACTGAGAAGCCTATCAGCAACAACTTTGGTCTTCAACAGATAAGGCTATCTGCAGCATAGTTGTTCATCAGCAGGAGAACTTAACTATCCGCAGCATATGCCTTATCCGCAACAACTTTGTAAGTCAGCAAAATTATAGAGTCCGCAGCATCTGTACTTAGAGAATTTTGTAGCCATAAGTCTTTATCATTACAGTCTTGTTTATAGGTGCTCGTGAGAATAACAACTGAAAACCTGAAGCAACCGAACATGAGAATGAAGCCTTAGGATTTAAAGTAAAAAATGTTGAAAATTATGTCCTCGCGGTACGCGAAGCACAGAGATGAAGATCTCGCAGTACGAGAGGAAATAAAAACCTAGCTCGACTATTTTGATTCTGGCGGTACGCGAAAAACCATGTCCCACCTCTCGCGGTACGCGAGAGGCCTGTTAAATCCAAAAAAAACCCTAATTCGAATTTAAATAGAATTTGAATGTCATTATTGAGGGAGTTCGTATTCCAGCTATCTGGGAAAGAAAATGGGCGATATTATGAGCATTGGAGGAGGATTGAAGATCAAGATCAAAGCTTTGGATCCGGGTTTGTCTTGGTTAGCTTTCTCGACGTTAAAGTTACATTTTTTGTTTGAATTTAGTTTGTTTGGGATCATGTATTGCTTGATTACTTCTGTTATTCTTGTTCTAAGTTTGATCCTAGGCTAAACTTGTTAATATTGCCTAGGTCACATGATGATTGCTTGTTAAAGTATTGATTTTTATCGTTTTTGGATTGAATGATGGTTTAATGATTTTGTAAAAAATCTTGGTTTAATAATTGTGATGTTATGGCATGTTTAATTCTGGTTTTGAGTTGATTAATGTTCTCCATATTATCTTGCTAAATGTCTTTCATAAATAGATGCATGTTTAGGTCGTTTGCTTATTGCTTGTGACCTAAGTGGTTTGTTAGATGTAGTAATCCATAAGAGCGTTTGTTGATCCCTGATTAGAAGTGAATATGTGTCCTAGTTCAATACCCGATAGGTGAGGATTAGTTATCTAGTCTTCGTCATTAGGAATCCGAGTGTTAATAGTCTGAGAGGGCGTTACTATTAGGTGTCTAGTGATTGTTGCTTGGTCAAGTCATAGTTGTTATCCTAGGATTACCCTGTGCATTCCTTGAATGTATCGTGGATAGTGAGACTGAGATGTAATCTATCCATTAGCGTACTATGTCACAGTTGGAAATACCCGAGAGGAGATCCGACCATCTGGTGAGTCAATACACTTTAGGTAAGCTTAGTTGGTGACACCCTGAGAGTGATTATGGATCCACTAGGTTGTCTTTAGCAGTTATCATTAGAATCCCAGATCCATCATAGTTTCTAGAACCGGTAGAAGTTGTCCTTTGCAAGTAGGATTCCGACCTAGGTAGTGTTCTTCCCATCTATTGATATTTCTTTAGTTCTTTCTGTTGATTGTTTGATTCGATCTTGTTTTCTGCATTCTTTAGTGATAATAAGTAGTGATCAATCAAATCTTAAATCCGAGATAGAGTCTGTTTTGTTATTCGTAGTGTCTCTAGGGTTCGATATTCCGGTTTACCGTTAAGCTGTGCTACACTCGATATGTACACTTGCCTGTCAGTGCGGTTTAGTCGAAGGTACTCCATTTATTACTTAGGAGTCTAGGTTAGGTTTAGTAGTTATTTTTATAGACCTTCTTGACGACATCAAGTTTTTGGCGCCGTTGCCGGGGACACTTTGAAATAGCAATATTGTCTTTGACTAGTTCTTTGTTTGATTTTTGGTTTATTTGTTTTTCTTTGAGTCTGTTATGGGTGATTGTCTTATTTGTTTACTTGTGTGTCTAATATAGGACCGAGTCTTTTTGTTTTTGAGTCTTTTGCTTCTTTCTATCCATTGTGTCTTTTTGTTTATGCACCATACTCCCTCACAGGGATCACCACCTTATTCTGCTTTCCTAGAGCCCGAGCGAGAGCTTCACGAGCGCACCCGCGACTTTCGGGAGCGTTTGAAAGAGTTGTGCAAAAATCAGGTACGTCCTATTAGCCCAATTCCGTTTACTAACATGGGCGACGTTGACCCTCCGCGAGACATACCGTGTACCAGAGAGCCAGTGCTGGGGTTACGGGGGTGAGATCTTCGATCACTAACCCAGCCATCCATAACAACAATACATGGCAAATCCTAGCACATGTCATGAATACAATCACTCACACAACCCAATTTCATGGCCTCGAGGATGAGGATGCATCCGGACATGTTTCCCACTTTGCATGCATATGTGATACCTTTAATATCATGGGTGTATCTAAGGACGCAATCTACTTGCGTCTCTTCCCATTCTCGCTCTCTGCGCGTGCATCTTCTTGGCTTGACACCATCCCTGATAACTCCATCACCACTTGGGAGGATCTTCAAGTCAAGTTCTATAAAAAGTGTTATCCACCTTCCAGGGTCGATCGCCTTCGGGACCAAATCCACTTCTTTCGGATGGATCCCGATGAACCTTATCACACGGCCTGGGAGTGTTTCAACACGCTGTTGAGCCGATGTCCCCCGCATGGTCTGTCTGACTGGGCGATTATGGAGAAATTCTATAATGTCCTCACCTTCGAGAAGCAACAAATGTTTAACACAGCTACGGGAGGCCATATCATGGAGAGATTTGAGCCCGCTGAATGCGAGGAAATGTTCGAGAGCTTCGCTCAAGCCGAACAGCAGTATCCACATACTAGAACTTCCATTCCTAGTGCTAGATCATCGACCATATCTCCTAGAGGTGTGCATCAGGTCACTCCTGATTCTAGCTTGGCTGCTGCACTCGCCACCATGGCTAATGAAATCAAGGAGCTGAAACTCAGTGCTCAAAGTTGTGAAGTGTGTAGGAGAGGCCACAAGACCCGTGACTGCCAAGTAAATAATCAAGAGCAGGTGAGATGTGCTGGTAACCAATACCAAAACCGAGGGTACAACAACTACAAATCATTCGGCTCGGGATGGAGATCTGGAAATAACCCATCTGGGTTTAATGGACGTCAGCAGCAGCAAGGAGGAGGAGATACAGGAGCTGGTACGGGGACACTGTCGACACCAAGAAGATAGAAGAGATGCTTGAGACTCAGACACAACTGCTTTCCCACTTAGTCCAGCAGGATAGGGATGCTAGGCAGAGATTCGATAGCCACGGCACTCTACTGAAGAATCAACAGTCGGCATTCCATGATCTGAAACGCACGGTAGATGACATCGCTAAGAGTCTGAAGTATCGATAGGGAGGTCCATCTTCAGGCTCCCACGCTTCAGTGATGGCCGTGTCAATAGGGAGTGAGGAGAAGAAAGAGCTTGTAGAGGATGACTCCCACTCTAGTGAGTATAACATTTCGTCACCTGAGGAGGTCAAGAAGATTGACTGGAGAGCTCGATTCGCTGAGATCGATGCCAAGATGGCTGAGGAGATAGAGAAGGAGTAGCCTGCCTAGAAGGCAGTGGAGAAGAAGAGTGGGGGTGAGATAAAGACCCCCGAGATTTACCTAACCCGTATTCCCTACCCAGCATGCTTGCTGCCATTTAAGCAAGCTAGGGAATACGGTCACTTCCTTGACATGTTTAAACAACTAAAGGTCAATCTCCCACTCATAGAGACCCTCCAATGCATGCCAAAGTATGGAAAGTTCCTAAAAGATCTTCTATCCAACAAGAAGAAGCTCGAGGAGGTCTCTAAAGTCTCACTTAGTGAGCAATGTTCTTCAGTGGTGCTAAACAAGCTGCCATAAAAACTGGGAGATTTGGGGCGTTTCACAATCCCGTGTCTCCTGGGCAGTTTGCCCTTGCACCACGCATTGCTGACCTAGGTGCTAGCATCAATCTGATGCCATACTCTATATATAAGTAGCTAGACCTCAGTGAACCACAGCCGACGCGCATGAGCATATCCTTGGCTGACCGTTAAGTCAAGTATCCACGGGGAGTTGTGGAGAATCTGTTAGTGAAAGTAGGTAAATTTGCCTTCCCCGTGGATTTTGTGATCTTAGATATGGATGCGGATAACAGAGTCCCACTCATCCTCGGGCGCCCATTCTTGCGCACCGCTAAAGCATTGATCGATGTCTTTAACAGAAATCTCACACTTCGTGTGGGGGTGAGGCGGTTACCTTTGATGCTACAAAGTCTGTGAAGGATGTTGGCAAGCATAGCCACTCCATGTTCATGCTTGATTCCTTCATAGACTACCATCATGACTCTGATCCGATGTTCGAAGTAGGTGAACCCGCCGCGAATTTAGAAGAACCATCTGATTGGGCGATGGAGTTGGAGAAATTGTTAGAAGAGCCAGATGAATATGGCGATGAGACACCCAGTGATCTGCAAGAGATGATGGCAGAGCTGGAGGACATGATTTAGAAATCCCTAAGTGTGGGGATGGAGGATAGTGTAGAGGATCTCGGGGATCCGGGGGAAGGTTTAGACGTCCCACATATAGAAGATCCCATTCTTAAGCCTTTAACCATCACCATTGTGCGTTCCGAGGGGAGAGTAGTTAAACCGACCCCTAGTTCTAGTACCCCTAGGTCTAGGCCTCTCCGCAAGGGAACCCGTGTTTGGATAGATTCATCTAGATTGAGGGTAGTGAAAACCGCAAGTGTGGGGACGTCAAGGGGTAACAGTTTACTTGGTTATTTGTTGTATATCATTTTCGGACCAGGTAAATATAAGTTGTGGTGGAAAGACAAGGGTGATAGCTCTGAGGGACATTCGGTGCTGTTGGGTGTAGTGTTGAGTTGGAGAACCGGGACACCGCGAAGGATGAAGGAGGTTCCGGTTAGGATCAAGGAGAAGCCTCCTGATTGGTTTGATTGATTTTTGGGCAAGTGCCTGGGATGTAGAGTTTGTATGCTTTCGTCAGTCTGAGTCCGTGTCATTTTTTGTGTCTTTCGGTATGGGTGTTTTGTGTGTGTCATGTCTTGCAGGGATTCACGCTCGATTCGTTATGGAAAATCAGTGGGAACGAAGTTCCAGGTATTTTTACAAATTTTTTTATGCTTGGGACAGGGTTTTAAAGAATTTGGGTGAAGAAAAATTTAAAGGGTAAAAAATATTCTAAGTATAAAAATTGAAAATTTTTCTTAACTTTCTGTGAACAATGGTCCCTCGCGGTACGCGAGGCATGAAAGCAAGTCTCTCGCAGTACGCGAGAGACAAAACTATGAGCCGGCATAATTTTCAACTCCTCGCTGTACACGAGGAGTGACCGCCTGTCTTTCGCGGTACGCGAGGCCCAACTGGTTTGACCCTATGTCCTTGTTTCCCATGGTCTTCCATACCCTACCACCACCAAATTTCCATCATCCACCATGATCACCCCTCCACCATCTTTACACCCATCCACCACCATATACCCTACCATACACTTTATCATCTATACCATTATATCATCACCATTCTTGTCCTTCACCCATCCATCACATTCATTCATCAACCACCATGACCATTGGAAATTCGGGAACCGTTCGACCCGATGTTCCGCTTTGCTATGGTTTTCATGTCTATGTGTTTGCCACACATCGGGTATGTGTCCTTGCATTCTATCCAGAGTTTTAGTGAGTCATTCGAGTCTTTTATTTTTATTTGTGTCAGTTTGATGTTGCGGGTATGTTTGAGTTTATTTTGCAGGTGCACATCATTCCATCCATACTCAATCTCCATTCGGACGTAATTGATCATGATATCTTATTGAGCAACCCAGCAGAGTGTGCAACCGTGACCGAAATGCTATACGGTGCACCCAAGGAAAAATGAAGCTGGTTCCATTTGTTTGCATCTACATAACCAGCTAAGTCGCTTCCTATTTTTATTTTTGCATTTTTATTTTTAGTTGTGTCTTGCTTCACATTGAGGACAATGTGTCTTTCAAGTGTGGGGATGTGAGTGTTTAGTTTAGTCTAAGTATGTGTCTTTTATAAAAATACAAAAATACAAAAAAGTTGAAAATTTTGAAAAATGTCCTTTGAAAGTATAAGTTTTTGCAAAATAAATGGAAAATGATAGTACAACTGGATCTACTTGTTAAGTTTAAATGATTTAAATGATAGAAAACACGTCTAATTAGTGATGTTTTGGTAGACCCAGCCAGCTTGAATAGCTTAATTAACATGTGAGTGTTATTTACGACTAATCACTTAAGTAATTCATGAAATCTTGTGGGTACTCATCTTAGGGTGTCGGTAATACTGAAACTGTCAATATATGATGATAAGTACCACATTAAGTTAAAATTTAGAGGTTTTTGAAAATTTTCATGGCACACCACTCTCTTTTTATGAGAATAAATCCGAGTTTCGGTGGCGCCCAATCCATAATTCCATAATTATGAGCTTAATTATAGAAATGTGAGTTTTGCTTATGTGTTACCCTCTAGGATGGCGACTTGGAGGATACACCCCTAAGTGAGATTTATGTGCTTAAATGTTTAGAATCTAGTCTATGTGTTAGCTCCCGAGATAGTGACTTGGTTGAGACACCTCTAGACGAAAGTTCTTATGCTTAAATTAATGCTCATATCCATCCATTTGTTCCATAATCCATTGATTTCTAAAAACCTGTAAATCTTGTTTAACGTGGTGGGCAAATCTATATGGTTTAACCCGTGCCTAGACATGACCGTGAGACGGGATTACGTAGAGCTGTAACTTCTGAGTGTGAGTCACATAGGTTGATTGATTGTTGTATAAATTGGAATTAGAACACGTTACGGGAGCTAGATAGTTGGTGCTTGGGTTTAATCGGATAGAAATACTGATTGTTTCTTTTTAATGCGTGAGTATGTTTAACTAATTGCTGATTGATGTTATTAAAGTTAGATCTCAGTTATGATTCCATTGCAGAATTTTTCGAGGATGAAAAAAGGTTAAGTGTGGGGATGTTTGATGTAGTGCAAAGCACACAACTTTATTCCTTGTATTTTAATTCGTTTTACTTAGTTTTGTCTTTGTTTTGAGTCGTTTTTATGTACTATTGAGTCGTTGTCTTGTTTATAGGTGCTCGTGAGAATAACAACTAAAACCCTGAAGAAGCCGAGCATGAGAACGAAGCCCAAGGATTTAAAGTAAAAAAATTTGAAAATTATGTCCTCGTGGTACGTAAAGCACAGAGATGAAGATCTCGCGGTACGCGAGGAAAGTAAAAAATCGGGCCCGGCTATTTTGGTTCTCGCGGTACGCGAGAAACCATGTCCCATCTCTCGTGGTACGCAAGCGGCCTGTTGAATCCGAAAAAACCCTAATTCAAATTTAAATAGAATTTGAATGCCATTATTGAGGGAGTTCGTATTCCAGCCGTCTAGGGAGAGAAAAGGGGCGATTTTGGGAGCATTGGAGGAGGATTGAAGATCAAGATCAAAGCTTTGGATCCGGGTTTGTCTAGATTAGCTTTCTCGGTGTTAAAGTTGCAATCATTATTTGAAATTAGTTTGTTTTGGATCATGTATTGCTTGATTACTTCTGTTATTCTTGTTCTAAGTATGATCCTAGGCTAAACTTGTTGCTTGTTAAAGTATTGATTTTTCTTGGGTTTTGGATTGAATGATGGTTTGATGATTTTTTAAAAGATCTTGGTTTAATAATTGTGATGTTATGGAATGTTTAATTATTGTTTTGAGTTGATTAATGTTCTCCATGTTATCTTGCTGAATGTCTTTCATAAATAGATGCATGTTTAGGTTGTTTGCTTGTTGCTTGTGACCTAAGTGGTTTGCTAGACATAGTAATCCATAAGAGCGTTAGTTGATCCCTGATTATAAGTGAATGTGTGTCCTAGTTCAATACCCGAGAGGTGAGGATTAGTTGTCTAGTCTTCTTCATTAGGAATCCGAGTGTTAATAGTCTGAGAGGGCGTTACTATTAGGTGTCTAGTGATTGTTGCTTAAATGTATCGTGGATAGTGAGTCTGAGAGGTAATCTGTCCATTAGGGTACTCTGTCACAGTTGGAAATACCCGAGACGTGATCCGACCATCTGGTGAGTTAATACACTTTAGGTAAGCTTAGTTTGTGACACCCTGAGAGTGATTAGGGATCTACTAGGTTGTCTTTAGGAGTTATCATTAGAATCCCAGATCCGTCATAGTTTCCAGAACAGGTAGAAGTTGTGCTTTGTAAGTAGGATTCCGACCTACGTAGTGTTCTTCCCATCTGTTGATATTTCTTTAGTTCTTTCTCTTGATTGTTTGATTCGATCTTGTTTTCTGCATTATTTAGTGATAATAAGTAGTGTAGTAAACCCCCATCAATCAAATCTTAAATCCGAGTCAGAGTCTGTTTTGTTATTCGTAGTGTCTCTAGGGTTCGATATTCCTGTTTACCATTAACCTGTGCTACACTCGATAGGTACACTTGCCTGTCAGTGCGGTTTAGTCGAAGGTACTCCATTTATTACTTAGGAGTCTAGGTTAGGTTTAGTAGTTATTTTTATAGACCGTCTGGACGACATCAATGATATCATCCCCAACATTTCTACTAGAGAGTTAAACCGATCTGTTGAAAATGATTTTGTAAAAATATCGGCTTCTTGCTCTAAGGTATCAATGTGGACCACCTTAATTAGACCATTTTCAAAACAATCGCGAATAAAATGTAACCTAATGGCGATATGCTTTGTTTTCGAGTGCTGAATTGGATTTTTCACAATTCCTAACACGGCCTCATTGTCACAATAGATTGGGGTTTCCAAGAAACTGATTCCAAAGTCCATCAGTTGAAGTTGAATCCAAATGACTTGTGAACAACAGCTTGAGGCGGCTGTGTATTCTGCCTCAGCAGTTGAACTTGACACATTGGTCTGTTTCTTGCATTGCCACGATACTAGTCTCTCCCTCAAGAATTAACATCCACCTTATGTAGATTTCCTGACTAAGTTACAGCCACCATAATCATTGTTAGTATAAGCATAAAATTTAAATTCAAAATCAGACGGATACCACAAGCCAAGGTTAACTCGACCCTTAAGATACCGAACTATTCTTTTGACAATTGATTCATGTGATTCTTTTGGAGCAGACTGATATCGAGCACAAAAACAAACTGCAAACATGATATCATGTCGACTTGCAGTCAAATATATTAATGAGCCAATCATGGAACGATACATATTTTGATTAACTTCAACACCTGATGAATCCACTGTGAGAGGTTCATGAGGAGCAATGGGGGTGGAAGCTAATTTACAATCACTCATGTTAAACTTTGTCAGCATATCTTTAACATATTTAGCCTGATGAATAAGAATTCCAACATTTCAGAATCAGCATTTGTAACTGAATTTTCATGTTGTTCTTCGTGTGTTTGTGTAGATGAAGTAACAGCTTCAAAATTTTCACTTTGAGTTATTACTTGTTGTGGACCAACCATAAAATTTTTAACTATTTGATCAAGCCTTGTTATGGACTCACCAAATGTATTTGAAGAAATTGCACCATCAGAATCAGATAAAGATTGTTGATCAGAAGTCTTGAAAATTACATCCGCATCAAAGAACCATTATGGCCCATTTTTCTCGGGATAAACATTCAACTCTTGCCACTCCACATAATAAGATTCTTGAACAATCTTTTTGCTTTTATTGTAAACTTTGAAAGATTTTTGATATGAAGAATAACCCAAGAAATAACATTCATCTCCAACTGCAGCAAACTTTGGTAAAGAATCTTGTGTATTCATTAGTGTACACAAACATCCAAAACCTCTGAAAAACTTGATATACGGCTTTCTTTTGAAAAACAACTCATATGAAGTTTTTGTGTGATGCTTCACCAATAAAACTCTGTTCAACACATAACATTTTGTGTTCACTGCTTCAGCCCAGAAAATAATTGACAATTTTGAATCCACAAGCATTGTACGAGCAACTTCAATTAAAGTTCTGTTCTTTCTTTCAGTCACTCCATTTTGTTGCGGGGTTCTTGCTGCAGTGAAATGATGAGTTATGCTTTTTTTCTGCATAGAAAGAGTTTATTAGATTATTTTTAAACTCGGTTCCATTATCACTACGAATAATTGACACTCTGCTATCATTGATGTTTTTGATTCGTTTTATAAATTCAATTATTGTTTTAGGTGTTTCAACCTCTTTATCAAGATATTCTTTAAAAGTGACATTTATCTTTTAATAAAGATTTGATTTTTCTAGTGTAGGTAACCTCATTATGTTTTAATTCCTTACTCACCCTTTTTAGTTTATCATTCTCAAAAATCAAAAATACGTTAGCTGCATGATAATTTTGCATTTTATCAGCACAATCAGGAGAACAAATAGAATACTCATCCTTAGAAATTACCACACTATAAAGATGAAGTTTCACCAGCATCAGCAGCAGCTTTGCCTTTGCCTTTTCCTTTGTTGTCAGTTTTCAATGCACAATCACTTTCACTTGCAGCTGCCCTTTCAGAAACTTCAATCTCAGCCATTAGAGCCTCAACAAATTCTCCTTCAACATCTTCAATTTCTTCTTCCCACTCACAGTTGCTCAGTTGTTTTGACATCAAGGCAGTTAGGGTTTTCTTAGATTTCTCATCCTCTTCAATCATTTCAATCAATTTTACTCCACTTTTGGACACTCGCGAGCAAAATGTCCAAGTTGTTGGCAGTTGTAACACCTCAACTTTGCCTTATCAAACCCAACTTTCGTTCCCCATTGTAGTTTGTTTTTTCCAAGTTTCTAAAGATACTTTTTGGCTCCCACAGCGATCATGACAATTTACCATTGCAAATCATATATTCTAAATCTTCATGATTTATTTGCACAAGATCTTTAACATCATGAACAACAGGTTGTAGCTTTCCAGTCACTAAAGCATCATAACTACTCATGAAAGCTCCAAACAATGCAATCTGATCATTAGGAATTTGACCAGTTGCTTTCCCTTTCTCTCTAGCAGAATGTTCTGAACCACAACAACTCTTACCCTTCTCAGACTTTGATCTACTACTGCCTTCACCATTTCCTGAAAACAATGTTGCATTAGCTGAACTTGTATTGTTAGGTTTGTCAGGATTATTCCACTCCCTCTTCTTTGCATCAAGTTCATATGATTCTAATAAGCATATTATGTCATCAAGGGTCTTGCTCTTCAAATTTGGAGTTGTATTCTTTATAAGCATGCATGGTATGCTCCAGGAATCAGGTAAAGAGTCAAGTAGCTTCTTACATAAATCCTACTCCTCCAATTTTACACTCATCTTTCTCAACATGTTGTTCATGGTAGTAAACCTTGTGACTTGCTCACTCAGGGTTTCATTTTTCTTGTAGTTGAACATATTATACTGCTTCAGTAACAGATCAGTACAACTATCTTGCAATGTTGCATTTCCCTCAAATCTCAGACACAGTGCATTCTATAATCCTTGATATGTCTCGTGCTGCTCAAAATTCAGGTAAAGTTCAGTCGGAAGAGCTAGAATGATTGATCCTAATGCTCGACTGTCTCTTTCAATCAGCTTCTTATCCTCTTTAGAATACAAGTCTGGATCAGCTATTGGAACCAAACCATCAGAATTTGCAGTCTTTGGCACATGAGGACCTTTGACTATAGACTCCCATAGAGTATGCTAAGTAAACTTAAAGTAAGCTTTCATCATGATTTTCCAGTTAGAAAACCTGAAATAGATTTCAGCATTGGTGGCGACTTTCCCACAACACGCTTGGTTTCGTACACCTTTTCAGCCATTGCACAAATATACTTGAACACTAGTCAAAATTTTGAAAATCTTCCAAGTATGGAGTTTTAGATCGGAAACTTTTTCGACCGGAAACTATTTTGGACGGGACTTTTCGGTCGAAAAGTCAAGATTTCGAGCAATGGAGATTTCGGATACTTCTGAGATTTTGGACAACTTTTCGATTGAAAAACTGCTAATCAAAATGACTTTTCGATCGAAAACAGATTTCGGCTACTTCAACAAGACTTTTCGATTGCTTCTTCTCAAGAACACCAAAAATCAACCTGCAACAATCCAGATGTAAAATCAGATGTCCAAATCAATTGCAAACTTCATCTCCATCAATTTTGACTCAGAAAACTCAAAAATGGTGTGGAATAACACTCTGATTCGATAGCAATTGTTGAAAAACCGCTTAAATATCACGAGCTATAACCAACAGCTCTGATACCACTTGTGAATCCCTCTGATCCTGTGATAATCAAGTCTCCAACACTCAGTAACACTTCTGGAAAGGCGGAATCAATCCAGAATCACAATAACCATGCAAATCGAATCAAACAAGAATACGAACGAAAACCGTCACATAAATGATAAACATCATCAAACGAACGGTTATCATTGATAATACTGGTAATTACACTTGGAAAATACAGAGAAACTTGTGATTACAACTGATTTGGTCTAAGCACACAATTACATGAAAATGGTAATCACTTCTTACAAGTTCAAACAAACAACCTATTTATAGTATAAAGATTTCGATCCAAATCTTTTGATCGAAAACATTTTCGACTAAAAACGTTTTCGACCGAAAACTTTAGACTTGTACAATTCAAAACTAAAGCTTGATTTCTCTGGGCTAGTAGATCTAGGTTGCAACAGACAAATTCATAAAAGAAGTTAGTAATAAAGTAAACTCAAATAAATTTTATATACTTTGTTATATTTTTTTTAAATACACCATAAAATCAAGAATTTATTTATCTTTAATATGTGTATAATATTGTTATATATTTTTTAAATAAGATATTTTTTTAAAATAGTGTTGTTAGGTGACTATTAAATTTATACAGTGTTGTTATTTGCCAAGGTCTAAAATTATTTATTGATTTACGAAAAATAGGGTGTTGTTACATTTTTAAATGGTGTTGATTTGTTGCTATTGAACTAATATAATGTTGTTATGCACCCATAACTCAAACAATATGTTGATTTTACGAAAAGTAGGGTGTTATCAAATTATAATGGTGTTGTTATGTGGCTATTGAATACACACAGTGTTGATATGCCTTGAAGTCTAAAAATGGCATGTTGATTGATGAGTGCCAATTTTAGAATTTATTTAATGCTTAAGATTAATGGTTGTTAATTTTGGAATTAATTTAAAGTTAATAATGACATTGACTTATACTTATACACGTGTCATCTTCTTATTGGTTCTTACGTATCTCATGATAAAATCTATTTGTACCGAAACCAGACTATATATATATATATAGGGGAAGTATTAAATACAAAGTGAATTTAGCGTGAGAAGCGTATGAAGTGTTTTGAAGCGTTGATCTAGAAAATCAATCGTTAAGATCAAACGTGTTTGTTTTATGCGTGAAAAGATTCTGAAGATGGTAAATTGTAATAGCCTACATTTGTTGACTTTTTACAAGTTCCTCCATTTTTTTGGAGTTTTTTACATATTTCCCCCTCCTAAGTTTCTTAATAACATATATACCCAACCATAAAAATCAATTACATATGTACCCAATCCTTACACAATTACCTATTTAGGATGAATTGGGTAAATATGTAATATATAGGCTTTAGGAAGAGCAAATATGTAATATATAGGCTTTAGAAAGAGCAAATATGTAATTAAAATTAGGAGGTGTGTAAATATGTAATAAATGAATTTATGAAGGGGATATATGTAAATAACCTTTTTTTTTAAACAAACATAACTTTTTTATACGACATTATTTTTTTTTAATTACGCCATAAAATCGAGAATTTTATTATCTTTAATTTGAGTACACTTTTGCTATACTTTTTTTTTAAATCGATATTTTTTTTTGAAATGATGATGTGCTGAGAGTGATTACGTGATTGCGTGATTATGCGATTATGTGGTTAATTTATGAAAATGTGTTATTACACAATATGCGTGATTATGTGATTATACAACTGTTTTGATGTGCTGAGAGTGATTACGTGATTATATAAATATTGATGCGTGATTATAACGCGTACGCATTTACCCCTCGCCCACTGAACACGTGTCGCATGATGGTGACTTCGTACGCTAAAACACTTTGTACGATAACCGGCCCCTATATATATATATATATATATATATATATATATATATATATATATATATATATATATATATATATATATATAACATTGTGTGTTTCTTTTTTTATAAACTAATGCTTCTATTTTGCTTTGCTAAACTGCAGGAGGACTTTAACAAACGAAAGTAGCAGGTGTCGACTTCCGGATCACAAGTTGATGAGACCACCCTATGGTTGGTGACAACTTGAGGCGTTCGCAAGGGACATATATTTGGAGGCGGGGCCACCACTGATCCCTATTTTACCCTCATCGGTGAACTCGTGACACCCAGCACCAGGGGATCATACATTCCCACACCACGCCACATATGTGTACTGGCGTTATTAAGTTGTTCAATTTAGAAATAAAATATATACTAATTAATAACGAACCGTTAATTTCTTTAACGTCTGTAGGTTCCCGCCGTAGAGGCCTGGTTCGCTGAGCTCCATCAGATCATCGCTGGTTTGTTGGAAGAGAAATTGGAGCTTCGTGGAGTTCGAGTAATTGATGATACGTCGAATCCCGGTCCTCTTATTGAAATTCAGGATTAGGGGTTTTTTACGAACGTTAAAATCCGACACTTATTCGACGGTGACAATACCGACCATGACTAAAATTCTACAAGAATTCCGGCTGTGGATAAAGACCTGAACGACAGATATATATACACACACACATTACTTCTTGTAATATTCGAGTAGGCATAATATATGCTCTCACGTCTTCATCGAGTCACCGATCGACACCGGTTGTTTATGTCCATGTATTTTGCATCCAGATCGGTGTCAGAGACGATTAAAATGTGAAAAACCTTCTCGATAAAAACAAGTAGACAATCAACAATCAACCCTTCAAAATAGGCTAAACACTATCGACCAAAATCACCCTCTTGCCCACTTGCATAAGGGATACAAGCAAAGCCACATGACTCACGGACCACCCACACGTAGTCTAACTGCATAGGTGTCAAAAATAAAAGTTAAGAAACGAGAGGAAGGGCGGGACGGAATGACTAAACCGGTCCTACTGCAGAAGCAGGAGCATGAGCTGAGATGCAGCATATATCTTTCTTGATAGCTTGATTATGAATCCAACCAAACCCTTATCAAATTAAATAATTTAAAATTGTTTCATCTGTTTCAGTGTAAATATAATTTGAATCGTTTCATGTTGATGGATTATACATAGTTTAACGAATGAAATTTGTTTTAATGTATTATTAATGAGATACTAATGTAAATTATTTTGAGCAATAAGGTTAATGTATTATTTTTTTTTTCTCACAAATTATATATACAACATTGTATGTAGGGCTGTTCAAAAAGCCCGCGGCTCGTGGCTCGCTCGAAGTTCGCTCGAAAATAGCTCGGAAAAAGCTCGGCTCGGGAAAAGCTCGGTTTTAAACGAGCCGAGCCGAGCTGGCTCGAATTCTAAACGAGCCGAGCTCGAGCTAGGGTTGGCTCGGCTCGTGGCTCGGCTCGGGGGCTCGGCTCGTGGCTCGGCTCGTCTAAATAACTAATATATATATATATATATATATATAATATATATATATATATATGTTATATATGTGTTATATTTGAAATATGATGTTTTGATTTTTTAAGTTAATTTGTTTTCAAAAACTCTGAGTTTTGGACTAAAATTTTACTTTATCTACAATTGTATTTACTCTCTACTTTGTAAGTTTTGGGTTATCTATGTTTTTTTTTTGTATTTTATATATTGTCCCTTTCATCTATTTAGTTTTTTTGAAGACAATCAACTTCAAACCGAAAATAAAATATTTTTTTTTAATATGTAAAAAAAAAAAAAAACGAGCTAGCTCGACGAGCCACGAGCTGGCTCGAGCTTTTTACGAGTCGAGCTCGAGCTCAATTTTTCAGCTCGGAAAAAAAATCGAGCCGAGCCGAGCTGGCTCGTTTAATTTCGAGCTCGAGCTCGAGCCAAGCCTGGCTCGGCTCGGCTCGGCTCGTTTACAGCCCTAATTGTATGAGTGTTAATATAGGGAATAGAAATTATATATACAACATTGTATTTTTTTTTTCCCCGGATAATATATAAGTTTCTATGTTATTTGAAAAGATTTTCAATATCATCTCAAATAATTTTAAATTTGTTTCTATGTAATTATGTAAAATATTTTTTTTATTAAAAATGACATGTTTGGTTTTTAAATTAGAAGAATTTGATCAAAGTTTAACACTTGACATGTCAAAGGAAGAACATATGATCATCAAGATTATTTGGGGTCGCACACAAAAAGTTATAATAAATAATGACAAAGTATTTCTTTAGGTCAAAAGACGTAATATTCAAAGTTTATTAAACATAAAAGACGTTTTTTATAATCTTCTTAGTTAAAATACGTATACTGAAATTTAGGTAATACTTTAAGGACGTAATTTGCTCTAAATATAATTATATAGGGGTAGAGACCAAATAAAAACCATAATATACTGTTATGTATATGTAACAATTATAATTCTGTTTTCTGTTGACATAGTGTTACATATATGTAACACTATGTGTCACGTATATGTAATATTATGTGTTACTTATATGTAACTCTCATCATTTCCGTATTTATATTCAACATATATGTAACAGATATTTAAATACTCTTTTAATAATCAAAATAAAAAATAATTTATAAATTATGTGATTGTTTGAGACTATTTATTACATAAAATATTATTTGTCATTTGATCCCTACCCTTTATATATATTATACTAGCTTAGACCCCTTGTAATAAACGCGGAGTGAAAAATATCAATATATAAAATTCTTTAATCTTTATGTATATATATTTTACAGACGTAAAAATGTATTATATATACTACAGATATAAAACAAAATTTAAAATATGTAAAAATTAAAATATAATTGTGTTTTAAAAATACGTTAATTACTATTTAATTTAATTTGACTTTAATTTAATATTTGATTGTAAATAAAAGTTACATAATTAGATTTCAAACTTTCTTATAATGAGTAATAATTTAAAATAAATGTGTTTTATTAGTATAATTAATATTTTCTTTGAAAATATATTATTATTATTATTAAAAGATAAATGTGTATTTAATAGGAGAGAGAGAGGCGGGAAAAAAATTATGAGAATAAATATGGAGACGAAACGTGGCATGAAAAACCTTTATTTATTATATAGTATAGATATATAGATATAATTGATAATCTATAAATGTTAGGTTATAATTAACAGTCTTTTCTTGAAATATTACTAAATGATTTTGGTAAAATTATTTAAAAAAGTTAGTCCTAAAACAAGCTTTAAAAAATATGTTCTAACATTTTCTTATTCTAATAATCTTAATTGCTAAGGTCGGCGACCACTAGTATATTTTCTTCTTTTTTTTTTTTTGTTAATACTCTTAATTGCTAAGGTCGGTGACCAGTAGCATATTTTTTTTCAAAATTTTAATATTCGACCCTTTAGTTTCTTAATTTCCATAATGACCTCTCTACTTTCTAAATTTTCAAATAAACCCTTCAAGTTTTTAAAGTTTTAAGTTTACTCCGAGACATATTTCTAAACTCTATTCCTCAAATTTCTAAACTTTTAAATTTATCTCTCAAATTTCTAAACACTTAAATTTATCCCTCAAATTTATTTTCTTTTTTCTTTATTTTTTATATTCGTTTGTAAAATTTATTTTTTTTCCTATTTTTACTTTCATTTTACTTTATTACTACCTTTTTTTAATGAAT
This sequence comes from Smallanthus sonchifolius, assembly GCA_023525975.1. Lineage (NCBI taxonomy): Eukaryota > Viridiplantae > Streptophyta > Magnoliopsida > Asterales > Asteraceae > Smallanthus > Smallanthus sonchifolius. Next base: position 39,345,152 of record CM042034.1, on the reverse strand, counting down.
TTGTCGTTCAATGTTAACTCTTATTTCACCGCAATTTATATATTTTTCGATCTCCAATGCCGATTCGTAGCCACAACGCGTGTAACAAGATTTGCAAACTTCGTCGCATTGCATGGGCTATAATTATGTACTTAAACATGTTTATATCACCATACGGTCCCACCGTAATGCGCGGGTATGTTTGTTTCACCGCCACAATGCGCATAACTAGGTTTGCAAACGCGCCCTTACCCATGTTAATGTTATCGTACGGCTCCATCACAACGCGCGGGTCTTAATGTTTAAACTTTGGTTTTTTGTCATGCGTTTAAGCCTCCGCTCCAACGTGCGAGTATAAAGTCGTAGTTTTTTATATAATGTCTCAAATATTCTCAATTCTCTACCTGCAATGCTATGCTTTTGCTTTTTTTTAATGCAAAGTTTCGAATACGTTGATTAATTTGTGGTTAAATGTTTTGTTTTGTTTTTTTTTAACATTAATCAAATTTCTTTCATGATTTATACAAATGTCGACATAACATGAGCGAGCGATAACTGAGTCTTGTTTACGTTTCAACATGTGAGGAATCGACATACTTATTTCTATTAATGTTTGGTTTAACGACGTCGTCGCAACGCGCGTCTTCAACGTTTAATACCTACCGCAACACACGGGGTTAACTAACTAGTTTAATAAACAAAAAGGAAGTGATTTTCATTGTGGGTGTATTGAATTGACAAATATTAAAGATAAGAGAAGTGGTTCACCAATCAAACAATATAGAATAGGAAATCTGGCAAAGCACTTTCTTGACTAACGTGTTAGACATACAAACTAAGAAACTTTGTTAATATTTGCAACTTTTTTGCACAAAAATATATCCAAATTTAAGAAAACATGGCATGTGAAATAAATGAAGTTGTAAAAAATTTTAATAACTAGAATTTAATTTCCATTTTTTTGCATGATAATTCTTATTTTTTTACGACAAACACACGCTCGTAAATTTTACTCCTAAAATTCAAATATTACCCACTTTGTGGGATTTAAACTTACACCAGATGGGTGAGGGAAAACTCTATATTATGGTCATTACTGAGATTTCGGATACCCTGTGCGAGTAGAAAAAATGAGTCACTAAAATATAAAGTTGTATATATAAAAACAATTCATTAACAGGATGATGATTGTCTGAAAGTCATAATTTATGTAAATAATATAACAATAACCTAATCATATAAGGTTCAAGTTTCATGTAATCAAGCTAGATAAACAATTAAAATTTAAATATATAAATATAACCAAAACATAAAAATTAAAATTTAGACTTATAACTAACTGATAGATAAAAAATTGAAGAATTGAATATCAAATGAAACATAAACATAAAGTGATTGAACACAAAAATATAAATCTCATATGACGTGGATGTCGTTGCTAAAGTGGCACTCTACTTCATTGAGGAGGTGACCTTTGATATTGGGAGATCCATGCAGCATCTATTGAGTCAGGACGACTCACTCTACTTCAGTGAGACCATATGTTCTTGTGTGAGTGATCATCTCCTGAACAAATTAGAGGAGGAGTCTCTTGACACACAGTTGGTTGGTGGGGAAAATTTAGATCCAGTTCGTGAGGATCGGTTTGAGGAGCAGTTGGCTTGTCTGAGAGGCTAAGAGCCACCCCCATGTCCAGAGGTGTTTGAGGTTGTTGATCGTGATGTTAAGTTGAGGGTGAGACCTTTTGTTGAGGATCCACTATCTGTTGAGCTCAAGGAGCTTCTAGGCCATCTGGAGTATGCTTTCTTGAATGGTGAGTCTCGATTGCATGTCAATATCTCGACTGACTTGACGGTTGATGAGGAGGAGAATTTGATAGAGGAACTAGTACTGCATAAGAAGGCGATCGCATGGAATATAGTTGATATAAAAGGATTAATCCATCATTTTGTACCCATAAGATCTTGATGGAGGAGGACTTCAAACCTGTTGTGCAGCATAAAGGTGTTTGAACCCTAACATGCAATAGGTCGTGAAGAAGGAGGTAATCAAGCTACTTAATTTAGGCTTGATCTACCTGGTCTCTAATTCACCATGGGTGAGCCCTTTGAAGGTTGTCTCGAAGAACGGAGGGGTGATTGTCATCATGCGAGAGGAATACGTTGATTCATACTCGTACAGTCACGAAGAAATATCATATTCCCCTCTCGTTCATCGATCAGATGTTGGAGAGATTGTCAAGTAAGATGTTCTATGGCTTTCTTGATGCGTTTCTGGGTACTTTCAGATTCCAACTGCTCTTGAGGATCAGGAGAAGATGACACTCGCATGTCCCTATGGCACATTTGCAAACCAGTGGATGCCTTTTGGATTGTGTAATGCTCCCGCCACATTTCAGCGCTGTAAGATGGCCATTTTTCATGACATGATCGAGGACTCCATGGAGGTGTTCATGGATGGCTTTTCTGTTTTCGGGAGTTCCTTTGATCATTGTTTAGAGAGGAGGCGGGTTTATCAACCTTATAGAACGTGCCCTACAGAATTTAAGAATTGAATAAGTTTAAGGAATTATCGTTACGCGAAGAGAAAGTTTGAATGAGAACGACGAAGGAGGATATGTGGCTGTATAATAGAACATGATAATCCACCTAGAGTAGTACATCCAATGAAAAGATTCCCAGGAAAGAGGGGTCGGTCACAAAGGACTCGTTTAGATTATCACGTCTTTCTTAGCCAGAACCGTTCATTTGTCATATACGTACATCATAGGTTTGGATAGGGTTCTAATGCATGCAATATCTTAAATTATGAATAAGATGTTTTTAAGAAAATAAAGTCAGAGAATTAAGGATGCTCAAATGTTAGAAGATTATGGTTAGTTTTGTAAAATTCAGATTTGGACAGATTGTGTTGCTAAACTTTAGACATGTTTTAAAAAATATTCAATAAACTTTGATTTGTAAAAAGATTGAACACGATTGGATTTGTTTATTGAGAGATATGGTCCCGGAAAGTAATAACAAATATTCTGTCAAAAAGTCATAATTGACATTTACCTCTAAAAAAATACGTTTGAAAGCCTTAAACTTGTCGAAACATTACGAGGTTAGATTTTGTGGAAAAAAGACTCTTTGAACTTAGATTTCGGTTTAAAAACCCTTTTTGGATTAAAGATGACCAAGATATAGCCGTTACAAGATGACACAAGTATTCTATACAGAATCCAGACTTGCACTTGTGCAACTTTTTAGGGTTTTTAAGAGACTTTTTGATTAAAACGAAGTTAGATCATGAAAGTTTAGGGTTTGAGATGCTGGTGTTTAGTTATTATTAGATCATGAAAGAAAGAAAAAGGATTGGAGGTGTAGAGAAGATAAAATCAAAGAACGAAATAAACCGAAGCTTGACAATAGACAATATTAACTTGTGAGTTAAGAACACATCAAAAAAACTCATCTCAATTGCAATAATTTGTATTGACTTGACGGAGTCATAGCTAACGGGTTTTAGATCTAACAACCCGAGGGTTGATGAGAGATTAAGTGGTGGAATGACACAAAAGCCCATGAAAGATGGTGCATGAAGGAAACCTAACCTAGTTGACTAGAGGTCCCAAGATCTAGGTTCAATAGGACAACTGACTCATATATCTAAGGGTGTCACTTTCGGGGGCATAACAAATATACAAGTTGATATGTAAAGCTATTATATATGTTTATTCATGTAGCCCCTAAACTATAAAGGGGGTTTAATTACTTCATAATCCATTCCTATATCTATCAGTGACACTGTTGTGAGGTTAAGCATAATGTGGTTTATGATGTGTGTAAATCATGGTAACCTTAATGCTTTTAATGATTTGAGATTAGTCACCTATATGAAAGAGAAATGGGGTCACTTCGAATGAAATTATGGGGTGCACAATTCCTAGAGCTTTCACAGAACCAGACCATAATGGACACGATAATGAGGGGATGTGACTGGCTAGGTTCAGTCTTGTGTGAACGTATATTGTTGTTTATACTAATAGCCATCAATTCAAAGAAATCAAGTTCTACTAACAGCTTGTAAACTAAGTATGGTTCACAAGAGAAGATTCAAAGGCTAACCTACGTATCCTATGCAAGATTCAACTATCAAGGTTTCATTAGCTATTTTGTGTGTTTTGATTGATCTCCATTCATGTGGGGGAATGTTGGAAATTTTAGTAAAAAGGTGGTTTTTCATTAACTTTCAATACAAATAATTATATGTAATTGCAATTAATACATTTATTATTTTGCGGGTTTGTGTTCGATTTTGTGAGAGCTTCCCAACGAAACAAAACCATGTTCAAAACGTAGCTAACATGAATGAGATATCGATACTCAAAGTTGAATAGTTGGAATTATTATTGTTAAACTTGGGTGACTCTAGTATAAATTTGTTGTATCGTTTTTATTAAATGCTAACAAATATTCGTCATAAAGCAATATGAGTGTTTTGTTTTTTAACTCTTAAATCTATGTAATTAATCATTATGAATGTTTTGAGTATGGCTCATGATGTTGTGCAAAGCACACATCTTTATTCCTATTATTTTAATGTATTTTGATTAGTTTTATAATCGTTTTGAGTCGTTTTTGTATACTATTGAGTATATGTTATGTTTACAGGTGCTCGAGGTGATTACATGTCAAAACCCAAAGAAACCGAGCAAGAGAATGAAGCGCAAAAGATTAAAGTCAAAAATGTTGAAAATGGGTCCATCGCGGTACGCGAAGGAGAAGCTTCCAAGCCTCGCGGTACGCGAGGAAACCTAAAACTGGGCGTGACTAATTTGTCCCTCGCGCTACGCGAGGGACTGCCTAACTTCTCTCGCGGTACGCGAGAGGCCCGTAAATCCGCAAAAAGCCCTAATCGATATATAAATAGATTTGTAAGGCTATTATTCTAGGAGTTCGATTGTTTTGCCGTCCAGAGCAAGAGTTGAGGCGATTTTGGAGCTAAGGAAGTGGAATCAAGTGCAAAGTTGAAGACTTTGGTCCCCGGGTTTGTTGATTTAGCGTTTTCGGTTTCAAAGTTTAGATTTTTGTGTTTGAATTATGTGATTGAACCATGTCTTTGTTTGATTCTTCTGTTTTGAATGTTTTGAATATGTGTATTGGCTAGATTATTGATACTGCCTAGGTCACATGATGATTGCTTGATAAAGTTATGATTTTTTTTGGTTTTTAGGTTCTAATGTTGGTTTAATGGTTTTGTAAAAAATCTTAGTTAATAATTATGATGAATATTGCACGTTTAGATCTGTTCTATGTTTGATTTTAATTCCGTATGTTGATTGTGGATGTCTTCCAATTTGATTAGCATATCTAGATCATAGACTTTAAGGTTTGTGGTTGTTCGTGTGGTTTGCTAGAAGTAGTAACCATATGGATTGTGATTGAGTGTTGATTAGATTCGAGTGTGAACCCTATCTCAATACCCGAGAAGGGAGAGATAGTCAGTTAGTCTTCGTCATTAGGAATCCGAGTGTCAACTGTCTGAGAGGAAGTTGGTTTATGTGTCTAGTGATTGTTGTTATTCCGTGTCATCGTTATTATCCTAAGATTACCCCATGCATCTTCGATGTATTATGGACAGTGAGACTGAGATGTGATCTGTCTGTTTAGGTACATTATCGACCGAAATGTAATCCATTATCTGGTGAGTTATTACATCTTTAGGTTTCTTAGTTGGTGACACCCTGAGAATGATTACAGACCCATTAGGTTGTCTAGAGTTGTTTCCTTAGAAACCTAGATCCATTATAGTTTCCAGAATCGAAAGAAGTTGTGCTTTACAAGTAGGATTCCGACCTAGGTGGTATTCTTCCCATATCTGATATTTCCCTTAGCTTTTACCTTGATAGCTTGAGTAAACTTTGTTCTCTACATTAGTACTTAATAATTAGTGTAGTAAACCCCCATTAATCAATCTTTAGTCCGAGTCAGAGTCTAGTATAGTTATCATAGTGTCTCTAGGGTTCGATAACCCGGTTTACCATTAAGCCGTGCTACACTCGATAGGTACACTTGCCTGTTAGTGCGGTTTAGGTTAAAGGTACTCCATTTATTACTTAGGAGTCTAGGTTAGATTTAGTAGTTAATTTTATAGACCCATCTGGACGACATCAGCTCATAATTTCATTTATTTTGACAATAACATGTCATGAATCAAAATGAATGTTTTCTTTTGATTGATAAATTTCTCATAATTGTTTTTAAATAAAATAATAAAAATAAAGTTTTGGTATGTGTATAAAATGAACATTTGATTCATTTTTTTTTCTAAAGAGAAAAAATAGAAGAAAAACTATATAGAGAAGAAAGAATCTCGCAACCTATTAGAGGAGTACTCTCTAATTGTTCTTCCTCAATTTCATCAACTTCATCTTTTTATACAAACTCAAGAACACCATTAACCAGTGATACCTCAGACGTGTGAGTCATTCCTGATAGTACATATACTATTTTGGTTGTTGTACCATCGGAGACAGATGCGTTTGTCTTAAAGGAGGCGCAAAATCTGTTTTAAGGGGCCCATATTGAACACGAATTCTCAACAACCGCTAAAGAACAGTTCGTTCGTTTTGCAGCCGAAAACTTGAACCCGTGGAATACTATGGTTAGATTTGAATAAATTTTGTATTTATATTTATTTTTTTATTCGGTTTTGTATACGGTTTTGTATTCGTATATTTCCTTTGTATAATATGAGTATCTTTATTATTATTTTAATAAAAAAAAAAGTGACCCACTATTTTTACACAAAAACAGTAAAAAAGACTATTAAATAAAAAGGTTAGCCGGAGTAATTGTTGGTTTAAATTTGAGTAAATTGTAATTTTTGTTCCTGTGGTTTGGTCACTTTTTACATTTTCATCTAAAAAGTTGCTTTCCAAAACTTGCTATTTTCATTCAATTGATTAGCTTCATCCATTTTTTCTATTAACTCAGACATTTTGATCTTTTTATATATCTTTTCATAAACCCATCGGTAACCCCAACACCGGCAACAACACAGCTGCCAGAGATGCCGACAACAGTGCTCAAATATGGCTGAATTCAAGTCTGCTCCGGCGACGGAAAGGTCACCCTGTATCTCAACCCGAACCATGTAGTCGCAATTGCAGTTATTTTTCGAGTCTGCTCTAGCGACGGAATTAGTGATAGGAAGCGATTGAGATTGACTGATCGAGTGATGAGTTCTAATATAACTTTTTCCACATTAATTAAAATTGAAAATATAGGAAACACCATTAAATGTAACCGATTATATTAGTAGGATGCTGACATGAGTACTTGAACTACATGAATAGAAACAGATCATGGAAACTTACCTTTGACCATGCATCCACCTTGATGGTGAAGTCGTGCAATAAGAAGAAATAAATTTACAATAGTATTGTTACACACAGACCTTGATGGGCTCGGGCTCGATTATGATGGGCTCGATTCGAGCTTTTAACGAGCGGATCTCGAGTAGTTCGCGAGCCGGCTTGACTCGTTTACACCCTTACACTTACACACACTTAGGATGTGTTTTTTACAACTTTGAATGGAGGGTATTCTTCCATCTTCAACATGGATTTCTTGATGCCTTCATAATTGGGGGGAAATAAGGCTTTAAAAGTAAATAAAATAAATAAATATATAAAAAGACAAAAATGTCTTTCATTTAACATTAAAAATTGGATGGAGTTATTTAATTGGATGAAATGGTAATTTTTGGGAACCACAAGGATACTCAGGAGAAAAATAATCCTTTTGAATAAAAACTGACAAAGATAACTAAACCATCGAGACGAAAATGAGAGTTCACTTTTTAAATTATATATACTTTTAAAAAGGATGTACCGTGACTACAATGCCTACCACCATACAAACCCTCATACATCAGAGCATAAAAATGTATATATATTTTTTTGAACGATAAATTTTTTTAATGGGACTTGAACATTGAAATTAAAAAGATTTAAAAGGTTTTATCTCTGTCTTTGTATTACCAACTTCAGTAATATGAAAATACTATATGATCGATGATTTGATTCTTCCCATTCTAACAACAATTCCCGATTCCAAGTCACAAAGAATAACTCATATTTAGAAATAAACATCAAAAGTCTTTTGATGCGAATACGAGATGATTTTAAATATATTCAAGTTAAAAAAAGGTTGGACGTCTCTATGTCAAGTATATTGGTCGGTTTTCCATCCTCGTATGAAATTTTTATATGACATGATTTACCCATTTAATTTTAAGACACGTATAGTTCAATTAAACTAAACTAAAGTGGACCAAAAAGTAACATGAAATTTACCTCCTAAAAAAAATAACACCAAATACAAAAGCAAGCACTTGAAAGTTCAATCAAGTTGGTGGTGCGTATTAATGGGCCCTTCTCCACACAGACACTAACACGTGAGTCACCACCACCCTCCCCTCCCACCGCCTCCACTCCTCTATAAGTATTCTTACCATTCCTCCCCTAATTCTCTCATTCAATCCACTCCCTCAATGGCGGCACCGATTGCCGTCCCCTGCAGCTCAAGGCCCTTCCGTTCAGGTCGAATCCCGTTTCTCGGTCGAAAACCCACCTCCATAAGTATAGCCTCTCAATTTCCCTTCTCCATCAGAAACATCGACCCAATTGTCCGGTTCCGGCGAACACCAACTTTCACCGTCTGTTTTGTCGCCGGAGACCAGAAATTCGAAACCCAAACTGCTGAAAGCAGTAATCCTGGCCCTAGCGGCGGCGAGGAGGCAGCCGGGGAGAGAATTCCCGTGGTGCTGAGTGTGGTTGAGGAGAAAATGGCGAGGAAGAGATCGGAAAGGGCTACTTACCTTATCGCAGCTGTTATGTCTACTTTTGGCATCACTTCAATGGCCGTTATGGCTGTTTACTACCGGTTTTCGTGGCAATTGGAGGTTTGTTTCGTTAGGTTTAGAAAATTTCTCATCAGTGTTTGTTAACTATTTTGGGGAAAACTGAATTGATTGTTACAGGGTGGAGATATTCCTTATGTCGAGATGTTTGGTACATTTGCCCTCTCTGTTGGTGCTGCGGTACCCACTCATCTCATCTCTCCCTTCTATTATTTTATGTACCTACATTTGTTTGGTTCAAATTAGGGTTTATATAAAAATCTGTCGTTAATACAGGTGGGAATGGAGTATTGGGCGAGATGGGCACATGAAGCGCTTTGGCATGCTTCTTTGTGGCATATGCATGAGGTATTTAAGATAACCAAACCTGCAACTAAGAAAGTAGGGAATTGGGGATGTAATTTTCTGATCAAAACAGTACGTTATTTATTCGGTATCGGTACTTTTGGTTCTGGTAATTTGCTGGCAAAGTGGGCTCAATTTTGATTTTGGTAATTTACGATGTGTACTAGTTTGTTCCGGTACCACAAATCGAAATAGATTTCTTCTTCCACTCCAAATCTCTACGGTTGAATTTTCAATTGAATTAATTAATATTTTTAAAGTCCCAACTGTTTCTTAAATTAATTTCCACGCACATGGAAATTTAACACAAAATTACACATTTCCCCTAAAAAGTTCCCCCAATCAAGGGATCGATGTCTGTAAATTAATCAGTTTTTTATCATCTAATCATTAATAATCTTGCAGTCGCACCATAAACCACGAGAAGGTCCGTTTGAGCTCAACGACGTGTTCGCCATCACAAACGCGGTTCCAGCGATTGCGTTGCTCAGCTATGGTTTCTTCCACAAAGGCATAGTTCCCGGTCTCTGTTTCGGTGCGGTGAGTTCCTCATTCCTGTGACTCACTGAGTCCGACAACCTAACTCGGGTATTTGGCAGCAATCGGGTTGTTCGAGATTGTTCTAAAAAAATATTTTGTCTGGGTGTCAGAATTGACTGATGATCTTAATTACAACGTAAGATAGTGAAAATCTATACTATATAATAAATAAAGGTTTTTTCATGTCATGTGTCGACTCCACATTTAATCTAATATTTTTTCCAGATTCTCACCTTTATTTTTTTAATAATATAAATTTAAATAAAAATATTATTATACTAATAAACACATTTATTTTAAATTATCCTTTATAAAACTTTAAAATCTAATTATGTAACTTTTATTTTTAATCAAACAATAAATGAAAATCAAATTATATATAATAATACTTAATTTATTTTCGAAACCCAATTATAAATTAGTTTTACATATTTTGAGTTTTGATTTCTATACTTAGTATATGATACATTTTTACACATGTAAAATATATATATAAAGATTAATAAAATTTATTTATTGATATTTTTCACTCCGTGTGTATACACGAGATCTAAACTAGTTTTTAATATAAAATACTTTTATCATTTTAAGCGGTCAGACTGTTATCAAAGCAAATGAAGTCACGTAGTTACACAGATCTATACTATATAATAAATAAAGATTTTTGTATGTCACGTGTCGCCACCATATTCAATCTTATCATTTTTTCTCGCCTCTCTTTCTTATTAAATGCACTCATATCTTTTAATAAATTACTAATTATAATAATAAAATATATTTATTTTAAATTATCCTTTATTATAAAAAAACTTTGAGATCTAATTATGTAATTTTTATTTTCAATCAAATAGTAAATGGAATCAAATTACATTAAATAGTAATTAACGTATTTCCGAAATCCAATTATATATTATTTTTTATATTTTTGAATTTTGCTTTATATCCTTAGTATATGTATAGTAATACATTTTTACACCTGTAAAATAAATAAATAAAATTTGATAAATTTATGTATTAATATTTTTCATCCGTGTATATTACACGCGGTCTGAGCTAGTTAATTATAATAAAGAGTGGTGGTGGTGCAATGGCAGGGGCTGGGGATCACAGTGTTCGGAATGGCGTACATGTTCGTCCACGACGGCTTGGTTCACAAAAGATTCCAAGTGGGTCCCATCGCAAATGTTCCCTACCTTCGAAGGGTTGCAGCCGCTCATCAGGTAACTAACATGTGACCAACTGACCACCATTCATTCATGTATCTTCAAATCTCTCGCCTCAAATAACATATAGTGTAAACTTCATTAAAGATATACACACATATTTTAAAATTGTCTTTCTTTCCCAATAAAAAATTGGTGTATTTTTAATTAACTATAAAATAACGGTTATGAAATTAAAAATAAATCATTAGTGTTATGGTATAATCGGGCTTGTCCCACTATTACTAAGTTGCATTTAGTCAGCTAAATGTAGTGTTCTTAAAACATTCGTATCAAGTTATTTATTCTTATATTTATAACTTCACTAAAAAATACCATTTTATAAAAAAATTGTTCATTTTTTTAAAATCTATCACATCTCATTTCTTATCCTTATAATTTTAAAGAAACGATTAAGGAATTGGTATATTTAAGATTCTAGTGTTCATTTTCTTATAATTTTAAGAATAAAGATTAGGTTTAAAAAAAAGATGTAAGACTCTTTTAATTTTAATCTTATTTTTTCCCCTTATAATTTAAGGATATGTTATACATAGGGCAAATGTCATAAAAAAACCAACATACTTTTTGATATTTTTTATAAAAGTCACTCAACAATTTTTTGCACATAAAAAACCAATATACTTTCTCTTTTTTCTCACAAAAGTCCCTCAACAAATTTTTGCACATAAAAAACCAACATATTTTCTTGTTTTTCTCACAAAAGTCCCTCGACAACCATTTATCCTAGCAAATTAATCGACAGAAGCAAGGCAAAAGATTCATTTGCTTTACTTTAGCGGATTCATTTGCTAAGATAAATAGTTGTCGATGGACTTTTAAGAAAAAAACAAGAAAGTATGTTGATTTTTTATGTGTAAAAATTTGTTGAGGAACTTTTGTAAGAAAAAAGAGAAACTATGTTGGTTTTTTATGTACAAAAAATTGTTGAGAGACTTTTATAAGAAAAACCAGAAAGTATGTTGGTTTTTTATAACATTTTCCCGTATACATACCAATATTGATGGGATACTCTTAATCGTGCCAACTATCGTATACTATCTATATAAACGGTCTGGTTTGGTTAATAAGCTAGAACCATTTTCGTCTTTTCTTTTAAAATATGTTTTATTGTTTAATTTACTAATTCAAACTCCTATTTGGTTATTTCAAGCTTTATATTTTCTTACCATCTAAAAGAAAAGATGGAATAATTTTGTATTTTATTTTAAACTAATTACGTATATTTAATTTTCAAATTATTTATGACATAATTTGAGTTTTGAAACCTTTGTTTTGGATATGTAAGTTGGCCGAGTCTGGTTGTGAAAATATTGCATGATGTTTAACTTTTGAATAGACTTTTTGACATATAAAAAGTATATGATTTGAAAATTAAACTAACAAAGAATTTGTGGGCATTTTCAGTTGCATCATACAGAGAAATTCAATGGAGTTCCTTATGGCTTGTTCTTGGGACCTAAGGTACCTTCCCTCTCTATTCTATTTTATATATATTAAAAGAAATAAAAAATTAACCATTGTTTATTATGAAGGAGCTCGAAGAAGTGGGAGGAATGGAAGAACTAGAGAAAGAGATCCAAAGAAGAATCAAATTGTATAATAATAATAAATGAAATTATAAATAAAACAAAATTTAATTTATATTTTTAGCTTTTTATTTTATTATTCAGCATATAGAAAAGAGTATAAAAAAGGAAGTAGGCCGAATTTTGAAAGTGAAGAAGGTAGGATTGAATACCAATCCGTGTGTTATCTTCTAATCTAGTAATCTATCGTGATATCTTTGAAATCAATGTTTACACACGCCACGTCAACGGTGTTGACTATTCAAAAGATTTTCAAATAATAATAATAACCAATTACAATAGGCATAATTTAAACATCGAGAGAAATTTGTGTACGCACTCTGCGGCGGGTGGCGGATTTTAAACGGTTGGGGTGGTGGTATTAACGTTGCTAAGAACGAAAAAAACGTCGTTAAATACATAAAAGAAACGTATGAATTTACGGCGACTCGGTTGTGGAGATCGAAACATAGATAAAAAAAAGTTAAATAACTGTACTAATGTTCTACAGTTGGTGCCGGTCACATTGTTTACGGTACCAGTACGTTACCGTTAGTCGATATAAACCATGATGCCTAAAAAATACTCTATTTTAAATAAAACTCTGTTTTTAACAAAATTTATACCGGAACGCCAAGAGAAAGAATTTAACACAATCACAAATTATTATTATTTTTTAATTAATGAACGAAAATTATTGAAGAAAATCAGATTATATAGTAAACTTAAACTTTAGAAAGTTGATTGGGTTTAAGTGATAATTTATAATAAGAGTCTAGTTTTGACATTATACTAAAGTTGAGGGGTGGTTGCGTAAGTGCGAAACCCTTACCGACATTAATTTTTAAGAGATATAGTAATTGTTTTCAACTGTTAAAATTTTCTGAAGGAAAAAAAAACCCATTTACATTGATCATTCTCGTCGCTACCCAATCGAACTTGTCAACCAGTTATCAGCCTTACCACCAACTGCTGCTGCTTCTTTTTCCAGGAAAACACTCATCGCCGCTTCTACTTTTCATTAGTGACCACAAATATATAACCATTCAAGAGCTCGGTTGATGTCGAACAAACTGCCCACTGCCTCATTTTACCCTCGCATGCCGTCATCATGGGCCGCTTGTTATCAACTTATCCTTAACACTTTGCATTCATTGTGGTCACCAGTTACTTGTTATCTCGAAGATAACCACATATGTTCGTATTTTGTTTAGTGAGAGACCCAATAACTTCTTTTCTATTGACGTTACCATGTCGTAGGGGTCTTCAAAGTCGGATATCTGAAAATTCGGATATCCGAAAAATTCGGATAGTTGATTTCACTATCCGAATCCGTATCCGAAATTCGTTCGGATCCGAATTTCGGATACGGATTCGGATAGTGAAACGGATATCCGAAAATTTATCAAAAGCACTTAATTGGATTCTTTAATTTACAAGAAACCCACTGAGATAAATAAATAGAACAAATTCTACATTTACATAATCAAAATCACAACAATTAATATGAGATAAACACCTATTTCAGTAATGAGTTATTCAAATTACAAGAAACCAACTTCATAGACCTGTGCAAAAATTAATCTTAGGTGAAGATGACGACAGATCTGCAAAACAAAAGCTAACTTAAGAGAATTTGTTATGATTGGAAAAGACAAATCTTTCATTAACCAATGGACAATATAAATACAAGAATAGAGGAAATAAATATGGACATTATAATTTACATAATTACAATCTATAAATAAAATGGGGGGAGGGGGGGAAGACTAATTCAAATTAGGTTTGAATATTTTCCATGAATTATGTTAATTCCTTAATATGCTCACTCAAGATGAACGGTCTTGTAGTGAGTCCAATCTTGGAGATAAGATGATGAAAACGAGACTTTGGTAGGGGTTTGGTGAGCGCATCGGCTAGTTGGTCGTCTCTAGAAATGTGAGTTACCCGGATAGAACGGTCTTGAACTTTTTCTCGAACAAAATGAAAGTCTAGAGCTAGGTGCTTCATACGAGAGTGAAAAACCGGGTTGGCGGAGTATTGGGTGGCACTTAGGTTATCACAGAAGATGGTTGGTGTGATAGTGGATGTGAAACCGAGTTCCTTCAGTAGAGACTTTAGCCAAATGATTTCAGTAGCAATGGATGCCACAACTCGGAATTCTGCCTCGGTGGAGGATCGGGCAAGTGTGCTTTGCCGTTTGGAGCTCCATGCAATGGGATTGGAGCCGAGATATACGATGTAGCCAGTGGTACTACGGTGACAGTCTTTGTCACCTGCCCAGTCAACATCGGTGAATCCATGAAGGTGTAAGGGGGATGAGTGGCGGATGAGAAGACCTTTATGGAATGAGCCTTGTAGATAGCGTAGTAGCCGTTTAAGGGCATTCCAATGTTTTGATGTAGGGGCATGCATGAATTGAGATAATTTTTTCACTGTGAAGGCCAGTCGGGTCTTGTTAAAGATAGGTATTGGAGAGCACCGACAATAGCACTCTGTGGGGGTTGGGAGAGGGGTACCATCATGCAAGGTGATGGATTCGGAACTCATAATTGGTGTAGCAGTCGGTTTACTTTCACTCATATTGGTACGATGGAGGATATCATTTATGTACCTGGATTGGGAGAGAAAAAGACCATGGGAATGGGGTAAAACTTTGACACCGAGAAAATAGGATAGGTTGCCGAGGTCTTTAAGAGAGAATTTAGCAGAAAGCGAGGTGATGAAATGGTTGATAATTTGGGTGGATGGACCGGTGACAATGATGTCATCGGCATACACAAGAATGAAGATGGGAGAGGTACTGCTATTTTGGAGGAATAATGAAGGATCTGAGATGGTAGGTTTAAAATGTTTGGAATGAAGATATGTTTTTAGTTCTTCATACCATGCGCGAGAGGCTTGTCGAAGGCCATAAATGGCCTTATTGAGTTTGCAAACGTGTGATGGGAAGGAAGGATTGATGAATCCGGGAGGTTGTGCCATGTACACGTTTTCGGTTAAGGTACCTTGGAGGAAGGCATTGTTAATGTCAAGTTGACGTAGGCTCCAACGACGGGATACGGCAAGAGATAAAATGAGATGAAGAGTTGCGGGTTTGACGACAGGGCTGAAAGTTTCAGCGAAGCCGATGCCCGGTCTTTGATGAAAGCCTTTGGCTACGAGGCGTGCTTTAATGCGTTCAATGGAGCCGTCGGAATTGAATTTAGTTCGGAAAACCCATTTGCTCCCTACAAGGTTTGAGGCATCTGAGTGAGGAACGAGAGTCCATGTTTGATTGTTTTGAATGGCCTCAGATTCTTGGGTCATGGCTTGCCGCCAGGAAGGATGTTTTAGAGCTTGTGTGATGGTGGATGGTTCGGTTATATGGCCGTTTATGGCAGTGTATAGCTGAAATTCAGCATTGTGGTAACATGGGTTGGGTTTGCAGGTTCTGGCAGCAGGTGGGAGTGGCGTTGGTTGAGTGGTGGAGGGGGACGAGTAAGTGGCGGGAGGGCTGTTTTGGGAAGAGGGAGTGTTAGAGGAGGCCGGGGAGGTGGGTGTGGAAGTATTGGCAGAGGAGGAGGCATGCGGGGTATTAGGAGAGTTAGGGAATGGTGAGGAGTATGAGGGATCAGGTGTATGATCAATGGAGTTGGGAGGGTGGATAGAGTCAGGTGTGGGGGTAATATTATATGTGGAGTTGGTGGTTGGAGGTGTTGTATTGGGGGGTGGTTGATTGGATGGGTTTGAGCTAGAGGGTGGTGGCGTGGATAAGAGTGGAATGATGAGGGGAAACCAAGTGGGTGGGTCTGTGGAGGAGCAATGCTTGGTGTTAGTGATGGTTTCATATGGAAATTCATCTTGAACAAATTCTACATGTCTAGAAGTATAAATCTTGTTTGTGAGTGGGTCTAGTGTGTAGTAGGTACTTTGGGATGGTGAATAACCAACACAAATGCAAGGTTTGGATTTGGGTTGGAGTTTGTGGGAAGTGTAAGGACGGAGCCACGGGTAACAAAGACAACCGAAACTTCTTAGTTTGGTATAGTTTGGGTGTTTGTTAAAAAGGCGATGATAAGGGGAGGTATTTTGGAGGGTGGGTGTGGGTAGGCGATTTATGAGATAGGCGGCGGTGGTGAGGGCAAGAGGCCAATAATGGAGGGGAAGTTTGGCGTGTGAGAGAAGGGATAGGCCGGTTTCAACTAGGTGGCGGTGTCTAAGTTCGGCATAACCGTTATGTTCGGGTGTGTGTGGGGGGGGGGGAGGTGAGATGTGATATTCCTTTCGATTGAAGGTGGGATGTGAGTTTAATATATTCTTATCCGTTGTCGGAGAATAGTTGTTTAATGGTGGTTTGGAAGTAGTTTTCAACAAGATTTTGGAACCGAATAAATGTAGATAAAGAATCGGATTTTTTCAAATGGACACAACCATATATATTTAGTGTAATGATCTACAAAAATAATATACTATTTGAATCCATCAAAGAAGGTGATAGGAGATGACCACACATCAGAGAATATTAAATCAAGAGGTTTTGAAGTTAAAGTTGATTGATAAAAAGGCAATTTGTGGCTCTTGCTTATATGACAAGAGTTACAACTATTATTTGAATTGAAAATACAAGAAATAAAAGAGGATAAAAATTGCAATGTTTTATTGTTGGGATGACCCAACCGATGATGCCAGTGCTTGGACTTTGTCTTTTGTAATGAGAATGTTGTTGGAGGATGTGCGGAGCGGGAAGAGCGGATCTCGTATATTCCGTTATTTGTCGTCCCTTTGAGTAGGGGTTTTGGAACTTCGATCCTTGATAACAAAAACAAAATCACGAAACTTGATTAGAAAGTTATTATCGTGACATAATCGAGAGATGGAAATAATATTTCGAGAAATAGAGGGGACAAGAAGAACGTGTTTTAAGATTAACGGTGTGTTTTGTGTGTGAATGACAAGTGTGCCAATATGAGTTATGGTAAGGGACGAACCATCACCAATTTTGAGTTCTTCGGTGCCATCGTATGGTGCATGAAGGGATAAGGCTTTTAGGTCGTTTGTCACGTGATGTGATGCCCCGCTATCGAGTAACCAGTTGGTTTGTGTTGGGTTGTTTTGAACACCCATCATGTGAACCTGTGGTGATTGTCTTGAAACCTGCACATTACGAGTAAAAGGCGGTATAGCCGCATTAGGAAACATTTTTTTGAAGGAGTTACAATTTGCCACAGTGTGCCCCCTAATTTGACACCATTGACATCGTCCAAGGAATGGTCGGCTTCCACTTGGGTTGGTTGGGTTCTGTGGAGTTGGTAACAGTGGTGGCTGGGAGGAACGTCCAGCCCATTGTTTGTGACGGGGGCGGCTGTGAGCAGTGAAGGCAGTGGCCGGTTGATGCAGGGTTGCATTGGTGGTGGTTTGGGCTAAGGAAAGCTCTTGATTTATGAGTTTTTCATGCAACTCATTAAATGCAATAGGAGTATCTCTTGCATGAACAACATCGATTATGGGCTTGTAGTCTTCCTGATTAAATCAATTTAGGATAATATCAGTTAGGTCTTCCGGGTCAGTCGTTTTGCCAAGAATGGACAGTTCATCGACCACCGTTTTCACGGTTTGTAAGTGGTCGGAGACTGTTTGGGTTGGAGTTTTGGAGCACTGTTTCAAACGGTATTGGAATTGTTTCATGTGTCCTCTGGATGGTGATGCATAGGTGGTGGAGAGGATGTTCCATGCTTCAAGTGAGGTCGCTGCAGTATGAACTATGGGAACAAGTTGGGGTGAAAGGATTCCGACTAGGGCTCCGAACAAGAGGCGATCTTGACGAAACCATATCGGGTAATCTTTGTGTGGGGTGACTATACCATTTGCGGCTGTTGTCGGAGGAGGGGGAGGGTGTGTACCATCGATGAACTTATAGAGGTCCAAGCCATGGAGAAGGGCTTCGACCTGAGTTCTCCATCCCAGGTAGTTCGTTGACGTGAGTTTGAGAGAGGCTGGGAAGGAGACGATGGTAAGGTTGTTTAAAGTGGTGTTTATGGTGAGGGGATCATTTGTAGGAAGAGGAGTAGTTTTGGTGTTAGACATGGCAGAATTAGAGCAGAAAAGTGGTATCACCTTAAGAGGATGAGTAGTTAGGAGGGGGGAATGGTAGAGCCTTGCTCTGATACCATTAAGAGAATTTGTTATGATTGGAAAAGACAAATCTTTTATTAACCAATGGACAATATAAATACAAGAATAGATGAAATAAATATGGACATTATAATTTACATAATTACATTCTATAAATAAAATGGGGGGTGGGGGGGGGGGGAAGACTAATTCAAATTAGGTTTGAATATTTTCCATGAATTATGTTAATTCCTTAATACTAACCTCTGTGAGATGTCGATTACTCGATTAAAGTTCTTGCAACTCGATGTGGTTGTGTGCGAAGCCGATTACTCATGGTTTTCTTCAACTTGAATAAGGTTCTTCGTCCTTCGACGAGGGTTCTTCAAGATCCAAGCGACTAGTCATTTAGCCGATTACTCGATTAGGATTCTTCCAGCTTTATATCTCTGATCTGTATGAGCAAATCTGATTAAGGAGGGATTGAGGGACTCATATCATAGACGTGAAACGCAGCAGGGGGTAGGAACGCAACAGGGAGGAGGAGAATGAGAAAGATATTGCATTAAGGGTTTCTCATGTCTTATATGTATTTAAATTTAATAAATAATTAAAAATATATAAATTTAATATTTCGGATATCGGATATTTCGGATATCCGATATCCGAAATATTAAATTTATATATTTTTAATTATTTATTATATTTAAATACATATAAGGCATTCGGATTCAGAATTTTGAAAAGTTCGGGTTCGGTTTCGGATTCGAATTTTTTTGAACACCCTAACCATGTGTTGGTTTTTCAACATTTACAAATTTCCTATTTTGATAGTGTCACCATTAATCAATACATAAAATATACAAATATGGATACAATGTTTACAAAGTTTTCATATTTTGAAAAGACTTGTTATATCCCTGTTCTAAAGATTTTAATTTAAGTAATTCATGTATGAATCTTTTTATATAATCATAACTAATCCGACTATACAAGCTACATTAAAGAAAAATATGTCAACAAGTGTCAGCAGTGAAATCAATTATAACTTCAGTAGTAGACAAATGAATAAAAAACGTCTTTATTTCCGTCATCAATCTTATAAGAATGGATATATCATTTAAGTTGCAAATCTTTCGTCTTATTAGCGGATGCAAACAAGTCGAGTCAAGTCCGAGCTCAGCTAGGCTCGAGTTCGGCTCGTTAAACTTACAGAGAGTTAGAGTTTAAGCTCAACTTGTTTCGAGCTCTATTTCTAAATTTCGAACTCGGCTCATGAGCAGTTTTTTATTTAAACTTAAACTCGGCTCAGGCTCGACTCGTTTATATATATAGTGAAGTTCATTTCAAAACAAAGAAATTCTACGAGAACAGAGGGAACAAACATAAATCGTTTAAATTTTTTTATCCATGGTTAATTTTTTTTATATTTTATACTTTTTACATACAAATATATATGTTTATGTACTTAAAAAAATCGTTAAACTAGTTTTTTCATACGTTTTTATATATTTAAATGTTTCCTACATATGTAAATGGTTTGTTTTGTTTGAATTTCATGAAACACGAATAAGCATTACATTCATAGGATTTTCTTGTATTTTAAAACATTTTAAAACTGAAAAAGTGAATGCTTCGTTTTGTTCTGCGTATTCTGTCAATATTTAGTATTCTGAATTGAATTCTCTCTCTCTCTCTCACACACACACATATATATATATAGGGTTAGGTTCATGAGCGAACTCATTTTAATGAGAGAACTAGAGAAGCACTAAAAAGAAAATGGGTGGAATTTTATGAATAGTAAAATTGGAACTTAAAATATATAAATTTTTAAACATTTCTATCTTTTGCATACTTCATTATTTTTTAAAAAAGAAAATACACCATTAAATCCGGGGAATGGTTGGTTTAGGCTCGTTTGTGCTTGGTAAAGGCCGGGATTGAGAATTGAGGTGCTAGACATAATAATTCGTGTGTACAATGACTAGAGGAGACGCATGAGAAGCGTTCGGACGTCGAGAACATGAACGTGAGGTTCACGTAACGCATGAACACCATTTACGTGCATGTGGCCTTGCGCGACGTAGGGGTAGTCTTGTAGGTGAAGGTTTAATGTCGGGCCGTGTTATTGACTCAAAAATTGTGTGTTTTATATGTGCAAGGTCGAAAGGCAAGCACGAGGCGTTAGCGAGTTCTAGAGAATGAGGTGTGTTTAGCAAATGTGAGTTTCTATATCCCACTTTTAAACGTTTTAAGGTTCTGAGCATGAATACATGTGAAACGTGTTTTAGTGAATGCATGCACAGAAGACGCTTTTGGTGACAAAATATATGTTTTTAAATAATCGTTATGCTTGCATGTATGTATGGGTTTTGTGTCACGTACTTAAATGTCGTGACGGGAGATCAAGCGTAAGCTTGATGTTGTGTTGAGATTAGTCAACGTCAGGCGGGGGATTAAGCGTAAGCTTGATATGGTGTTGATGTTAGTCAGTGGGTTATTGTGTCTGGCGGCAGTCAGGCGAGAGATCGTGTTTGCTTGTGTCCTCGGACCAGACAACATGATATACTTGTATGTCGATAATTATACTATTTTAATTCTCGAGGAATGATTATGAGTAAACTTTTGAGGTGTAAATTATTTTATAATGGTATTGGTATTCACTATTCCCTAATGAACTACTATAGAACTCACTTAGTGTAACTGACTTTTAAGCATGTATATCATGTAAAGAGAAGGTGTGAGTTGGCGGCTTCTGGATGGCATTTGGTTACCGTGGGCATTTGTGATGACATTAATTACTAGTTGTTTTGTTGAATTAATTAAACATTAGTACTTTGTTTGAATTATGTTTGGGTCGGGTCATTAACCTTTGTTGACTATTTGATTTCTACTGCAAAATGAATTGAGTTTCGTTTGATGTCTATGACTACTTAGCTTGCGTGTATGCCAACAAGTTGGGTGATGTCGTCCAGACAGTCTATAAAATAAACTACTAAACCTAACCTAGACTCCTAAGTAATAAATGAAAAACCTATGAACTAAACCGCACTGACAGGCAAGTGGACCTATCGAGTGTAGCACAGCTTAATGGTAAACTGAGTTATCGAACCCTAGAGACACTGAATACTAATACTAGACTCTGACTCGGAATAAAGATTATTTGGTTTGGGGGTTTACTACATACTGATTATCACTACGAATGCAATAAACTAAGATCGACTCAAACTATCAAGACACAGGATAAAGATGAAATCAAGAGATGGGAAGAATACTACCTAGGTCGGAATCCTACTTGTAAAGCTCAACTTCTAGCGGTTCTGGAACTATGATGGATCTGGGATTCTAAGGATAACTGCTAAAGACAACCTAGTGGATCCTTAATCACTCTCAGGGTGTCACCAACTAAGCTACCTAAAGTGTACTAAACTCACCAGATTTTTGGATCACTTCTCAGGTATTTCCAACTATGATCAAGTAACCTAATGAATAGATTACCTCTCAGTTTCACTATCCATCATACATTCAAGGAATGCACGGGGTAATCCTAGAACAACAACTATAATTCAGAAAAGCAACAATCACTAGACACCTAAACCAACTTCCTCTCGGGCAGTTGACACTCGGAATTCCTAATGACGAAGACTAACCGACTACTTCTCACCTCTCGGGTATTGAACTAGGATACAAACTCAACTCTAATCAGTAATAAATGACAACTCCTATGGCTACTACGTCTAGCAAACCACCGAAATCACAAACCCTAAGATCTATGACCTAGATACGCTAATCAAACTGGCAGACAACCACAATCAACGCAAGGAATCAATAATTAATCACAAGACCAGAATTAACCATGCACATACATCACAATTATCATACTAGGATCGTTTACAAAAATCACTCAATCATCATACGAATCCAAAACCGATAAAAACTGAAAATTTAACAAGCATTCATCGTTAACCTAGGCAGTATTAATGTTTTAGCCTAGGATCATGCTTAAACAACCAAAACAGAAGTAATAACATTCACCATGGTTTCAAACACATAAATCAAACACAAAAATTCGAACTTTAAAACCGAATAAGCTAAACTACACAAACCCGGAATCAAAAGCTTCGATCTTGCAAACCAATAGCCTTCCTTTTTCCCAAAATCACCCATTTTCTCTCTCAAGACGGCTGTAATACGAACTACTTCGATAATGGGATTACAAAACTATTAAATTCAAAATTAGGGTTTTTTATCGTAGTTTGAGGCCCTCGCGTACCGCGAGAAAACATTGCCAGTCCCTCGCGTACCGCGAGAGAAAAATTAGTCGCGCCCAGATTTCCTTTCTCTCGCGTACCGCGAAAGATGAATTTCTGATCTTCGCGTACCGCGAAGACTATATTTTTCCTATTTTTGACTTTTGAACTTCGGGCTTCATTCTCGAGCTCGGTTTCTTCCGGTTTTCACTTGTAATCATCACGAGCACCTGATAACATGACAAAGACTCAATACAAACCAAAAACGACTCAAACGAATACAAAACAAACTAAAACGACTCGAAAATGATGGAATAAAGATGTGTGCTTTGCTCTACATCATCGGGTTACCGGTTTTGGGGCCTTACAAGTTGGTATAAGAGCGGTGGCTTAAAAAATCTTGGCATCCTCGATGCCTAGACTTAGACTAAGAATGTGACCAATGAGTGGGAATGTCATCACGCCTAACCAAAAGCTAGAAGCGCCAGGTATGAGTTAGGACAATCTGAAGGTTTTGGTTAGGAAGAAGTTCTGTGCTCCAAGAGAGCATGAAAGGGTAGAAAGGGAGTTCATGACTCTCAAGGAGGGTAAATTGACCCATCGTGAGTATACGTCAAAGCTCATAGAGATGGCACGTTTGGTGCCATACTTACCAGGTAATGATGAGCGGTGGATGAAGCTGTACGTAGCCGGTCTACCGAACCTTATTAGGCATTTAGTCAAGGCTCAACAACCTTCGAGTTTTGATGATGCGGTGGAGCTTAATGGGACACTGTATGATGATGTTATGGGAGTTGAGGTGCAAGAGAAGAAGCCGGATGAAAATAAATGTACTGTGTCCCTCAAGAGGTTCGGCAAGGATCTAAAGGTCCCGTTCGTGAAGAAGGCTAGGTTTGCTGGTCAAGATTCATGTCACAAGTGTGGTAATATGCACTCGGGTGAGTGCAGATTTGATGCAGCTTCATGTTATAGATGTGGCAAGACGGGGCATTTTGCTAGAGATTGCCCGCGTGATCCTAAGTATTACCAGTGTGGGGGCGCAAGCCATTTGGCGAAACACTGTAAGTCTAGACAAAGTGTGGGACCAAGCAAGGGAACAATTCTAGTGAAGAAGGAAGACAAGAAGCCTAAGGCGAAGGCAAGGGCCTTCACCATGAACGCAACTGAAGCCAAGACTGACCCTGATGTGGTTTGTAAGGCCCCTTTCCCGGGAGGCCTCACTTATTGGATTTACTCATCAACAAATAGCACTTTAAACATAAGACATTCATTAACACAGCGGAAACGATTTAAAACTTCAACATACACAGCGGAAACATACATGTTTAAACATAACTTGTCAAATACAACTGAAACTAGTCTTAATCAACATAATCAAAAGAAACATAAACAAGATGCCAGATGCTGATCTTCGGGTAACTCTTCTCGCCAAGCCAAGCATCCACTTCCATCTACTGCCACCTACACTTAACTGATGTGCATACTAAAAATCAGCAACGCTGAGTGAGTTCTAATGTTTACTCTAAATCAATTTTTACAAAAGATTTACTAATACATACATACTGCCCTTAAGGCAAAACTTTACATACTTTGTTTTTCAAACAGTTTAAAACGTATAATAAACTGTCAATTCCTCTTTACTGTACTGCCCTCATGGCTTACATCCATGAACCGAAAAGTACCTGGTCAATGCCCCCATGATCAACGACCATGAACCGACAATACCACTTATTCGTCAATTCCTTATCACTACTGTACCACCCCCATGGTCAACAACCATGAACCGACGAGTACCTGGTCAATGCCCCCATGATCAACGACCATGAACCGACAATACCGCTTATCCGTCAATTCCTTTTCACTACAGTACCGCCCCCATGGTCAACGACCATGAACCGACGAGTACCTGGTCAATGCCCCCATGATCAACGACCATAAACCGACAATACCCTGGTCAATGCCCCCATGATCAACGACCATGAACCAACAATACCGCTTAACACTACGGGGAGGTTGCGTGGACCTCCCAAGCAACCGCCGTCACTCATCCCAGTTGTACAACCGTTAGCGAACCCAAAGGTTCTTACTAATGGGTAGAACCCATATCTGACATCTTGTACAAGTAACATCTGTCCCAAGGACTTTTATAGCTGGTACACATTCCCGAAGGAAAACTGTTCACTTTACTGTTCATAAAACTTTCTGTAAATCTTGTTCATAACTTAACATGTATTATGCCTTTGTTTATGTATATAAAAATATAGTAAACGCTTGCCATAAATACCTTTGATTTTACTGAAATATATCTTAACACATATATCATGCCTTTGTTTATGTATAATAAATATAGTAAACGCTTGCCAAATGATATATCTTGCGTACTTGAAAATACTAACACATATATTATTGCCTTTGTTTATGTATAATAAATATAGTAAACACTTGCCAAATAATATATCTTGCTTTACTGAAAACATACTAGCACTTATTTTATGCCTTTGTTTATGTATATGAAAAATATAATAAACGCTTGCCAATAATATAATCATACTTTACTAAAATGTACTTTTGCCTCTTTTAAACTTTTCACTAAAACATTGCTTTTCCTTTCAGTTTATAATATATAAAATATAATAAACGCTTTACGCTAAGTATGCACACCACCCCTAAAGAAGGAAAAAAGGGGATTAGAACTCACCTGGTATCTTAACTGCAATGGTCTACTGGATCTCACACAATCTGGACAATCATAACAATTGACACGTATCAGACTTAACTCAACTATAAATGGTTTCACTATTTCTGGCTAAGCGAACATACTGACTTTACTAACCAGCTATATATACCCATAGCACTTGGCAAGTGCGCAGAGCCTTGTTCTTGCGTACTTGATAAGTACGCAGACTTTGCTTCTTGCGTACTTGATAAGTACGCATGCTTTGCTTCGTGCGTACTTGATAAATACGTAGGCTTTACTCCATGCGTACTTGATAAATACGCAGGACCTGCTTCATACGTACTTGATAAGTACGCAGGATCCTCTTCTTGCGTACTTGGTAAGTACGCAGTATCAGCTTCATGCGTACTTGATAAGTACGCACGAACTGCTTCCTCGTAAAAACCCTAACTTTCGCATCCGGGTCTGATCACGTCAAGATCCCGAACTTGTTTACATTCAAAATGTTTGCTTTTCATTAAGGAACTTAAATCTATGTTTTTCCTTCAGTTTAATCCGTAAAAACGTTACCTTTTCCTCTAAAACCCGAAAAACCCAAAAACGAACAAAAACTCAGATCTAGGAGAATCGGTTACCTGTAAACGCTTCTTCTTCATAGCTAATCGTTCCAGATACGTATGCTTATGGTCCTATGAGCTCAGATTCGGAGACCGGGACTTTCTCTCTCTAGACTCTCTCTCACTTTCTCTCTCTAGAAATCCGAAAATGAGGTTGGGAGTGAGGGTTTTTGGGCTGATTTTGAGGCTTATAAGGGCCCGACCCTTGCCCCTTTCGGCCCTAACACCCCGGTCCAAGCCCGCTTCCCTTCTTTTTCTTATTTGTGTTTTTTTTTAATTCTAGTGAATTATTCCGCGCTCCAAAACTCGGGCTGTTACAAGTCTACCCTCCTTACAATAGCTTTCGTCCTCGAAACCTGTCATAAGCTATACTGATAGCAAATCACAGAATGGGTGGCATAAACCGTAGCTATGCAAGGCAGCTTGGTCATGAATGCCATTGTGATTAACTACCACTGGGAGCTTAACCTTGGGCGATATCAAATTCTAAGGCATCTAGACTAATGGGGCTAACTAATTTAGTAAGGAAATAATGACATAAACTTGCCATATCCCAAATAAGAGCTTGCAACGTACCTTACTGAGTCATCTGGTAGACCCTCGCCTTGGCTCTGTTCATGTAGGGTTCCTTCTCTGCACCCTTTCTCTTTCCAGATCCCCCCGCTTCCGTTTCCTTGGGTTTCCTACAATCTCGGCTCACGTGTCCCTGTTCCCCACAATTGTGGCATCTTGGCCTTTCCGGGCTGTCCCGTGATTGGTGTCCAAACTTGCCACACCTGAAACATTCCACCTGACCCGCCTTACATTCACCTCCATGTCTCCTTCCACATTTGCCGCATAGACCCTCAGCTTCTACGCTTACCCTCCTATCGGTGCTTCAGCAATGACTTCAGAGGCGATGTCATCGTACACAACTCCACTCAGGACAACCACCGACTCAAAGGTACTCGGTGTGTTGGTCTTTACAAAGGTACGTATCTTTCGAGGCAGCCCCTGAACATAATAATGAATCCTCATCTCCTCTGTGGTTACAAGATGAGGCACCAGGCGTGCCAGTTCGTTGTACTTGGAAGTGTATTGCCTGTGAGTCATGAGTCCGGCTTGCAGAGTCAAGAATTCCCTTTCCACTTTATGGACCTCGTTCTTAGGACAAAACTTTTCAGTTACCAACGCTTTCAGGTCACTCCACCTCATCAATCCGACCGCTTGGTCACCCTTAGCCTGTTTCACAGTTTCCCATCAATGTGCTGCTTCTCCTTTCAATGACTTCACAGCGAACACGACTACTTGTTCCGGTCGACATTCACTAAGACGAATGGTCGACTCCATGACGTTAATCCAATCTAAGGTATCTGCTGCTTCCTTCTCCCTAGTAAGCACGGGTGGATCACAACCCCGACACGCCTTGTAGTCGGAGCCGCGAGCAGGCGGTGCAACATTCTCTACCAGATTTGGTCCTCCCATTGTTGGAAGCACCACAGGTTCTTCAGTTGTGTTAGGGCTCTCATTGGCCTTCCTCAAGGCTTCGTCCGGTATGGCCGGTAAGGTTTCCTTCAGCAGTCGGGTAAACTCACGGCCAATAGCCGCTTGCACGGCTGGTTCAAACTCAAACGGTTGGTCATCTCCTTCCGCATGTTCAGCATTGTGCTGACTAATCTCTGTCTCAGTATGGGTAGTGTGAACACTCCCCTCAATCATTTGGTTTGTGCTAGCTCCACCGTGGCGGCCTGTACGCCCACCACGTCTTCCTCCTCCACCCCCTCTAGTTCCTCCACGTCTAGCCATTTCTAACTGAAAGATAGAGAACAAAAGATTTAATTTCATCATGCTAGGGAATATGTAGAACACAATAAGTAAGGTAAGATGTAAATATACACTGGCTATCTGCAATTAACCAATACATCACTTCTTGTTGTACTATTTATTCGCTTTCATGGTTCCATTAAAGCCTCTATTCTTATCTTGACACTCTAAAAGGTAAACTTTACTTACTATACGCTTCTGATGCTTTGGCTTGAGTTACCCGTACTGGCATCCGCTACTTGGTCCCATTCTCAGTTTAAGTCTGGACATCGGGGATGTCCAAATCTCTCAAACCTGGCTCTGATACCAACTTGTAAGGACCCTTTCCAGGGAGGCCTCACTTATTGGATTTACTCATCAACACATAGCACTTTAAACACAAGACATTCATTAACACAGCGGAAACGATTTAAAACTTCAACATACACAGCGGAAACATACATGTCTAAACATAACTTGTCGAATACAACTGAAACTAGTCTTAATCAACATAATCAAAAGAAACATAAACAAGATGCTAGATACTGATCTTCGGGTAACTCTTCTCGCCAAGCCAAGCATCCACTTCCATCTACTGCCACCTACACTCAACTGATGTGCATACTAAAACTCAGCAACGCTGAGTGAGTTATAACGTTTACTTTAAATCACTTTTTACAAAAGATTTACTAATACATACATACTGCCCTTAAGGAAAAAATTTACATACTTTGCTTTTTAAACAGTTTAAAACGTATAATAAACCACCAATTCCTCTTTACTGTACTGCCCTCATGGCTTACATCCATGAACCGACAAGTACCTGGTCAATGCCCCCATGATCAACGACCATGAACCGACAATACCGCTTATCCGTCAATTCCTTGTCACTACTGTACCGCCCCCATGGTCAACGACCATGAACCGACGAGTACCTGGTCAATGCCCCCATGATCAACGACCATGAACCGACAATACCGCTTAACCGTCAATTCCTTGTCACTACTGTATCGCCCCCATGGTCAACGACCATGAACCGACGAGTACCTAGTCAATGCCCCATGATCAACGACCATGAACCGACAATACCCTGGTCAATGCCCCCATGATCAACGACCATGAACCGACAATACCGCTTAACACTACAGGGAGGTTGCGTGGACCTCCCGAGCAACCGCCGTCACTCATCCCAGTTGTACAACCGTTAGCGAACCCAAAGGTTATTACTAATGGGTAGAACCCATATTTGACATCTTGTACAAGTAACATCTGTCCCAAGGACTTTTATAGCTGGTACACATTCCCGAAGGAAAACTGTTCACTTTACTGTTCATAAAACTTTCTATAAATCTTGTTCATAACTTAACATGTATTATGCCTTTGTTTATGTATATAAAAATATAGTAAACGCTTGCCATAAATACCTTTGCTTTTACTGAAATATATCTTAACACATATATCATGCCTTTGTTTATGTATAATAAATATAGTAAACGCTTGCCAAATGATATATCTTGCTTACTTGAAAATACTAACACATATATTATTGCCTTTGTTTATGTATAATAAATATAGTAAACGCTTGCCAAATAATATATCTTGCTTTACTGAAAACATACTAGCACTTATTTTATGCCTTTGTTTATGTATATGAAAAATATAATAAACGCTTCCCAATAATATAATCATACTTTACTAAAATGTACTTTTGCCTCTTTTAAACTTTTCACTAAAACATAGCTTTTCCCTTTAGTTTATAATATATAAAATATAATAAACGCTTTACGCTAAGTATGCACACAGGGGATTAGAACTCACCTGGTATCTTAACTGCAATGGTCTACTGGATCTCACACAATCTGGACAATCATAACAATTGACACGTATCAGACTTAACTCAACGCTAAATGGTTTCACTATTTCTGGCTAGGCGAACATATTGAATTTACTAACCAGCTATATATACCCATAGCACTTGGCAAGTGCGCAGAGCCTTGTTCTTGCGTACTTGATAAGTACGCAGACTTTGCTTCTTGCGTACTTGATAAATACGCATGCTTTGCTTCGTGCGTACTTGATAAATACGCAGGCTTTACTCCATGCGTACTTGATAAATACGCAGTACCTGCTTCATGCGTACTTGATAAGTACGCAGGATCCTCTTCTTGCGTACTTGGTAAGTACGCAGTATCAGCTTCATGCGTACTTGATAAGTACCCACGAACTGCTTCCTCGCAAAAACCCTAACTTTCGCATCCGGGTCTGATCACGTCAAGATCCCGAACTTGTTTACATTCAAAACGTTTGCTTTTCATTAAGGAACTTAAATCTATGTTTTTCCTTCAGTTTAATCCGTAAAAACGTTACCTTTTCCTCCAAAACCCGAAAAACCCAAAAACGAACAAAAACTCAGATCTAGAAGAATCGGTTACCTGTAAACGCTTCTTCTTCAAAGCTAATCGTTCAAGATACTTATGCCTACGGTCCTATGAGCTCAAATTCGAAAACCGGGACTTTCTGTCTCTAGACTCTCTCTCACTTTCTCTCTCTAGAAATTCGGAAATGAGGTTGGGAGTGAGGGTTTTGGGCTAATTTTGAAGCTTATAAGGGCCCGACCCTTGCCCCTTTCGGCCCATACACCCCGGCCCAAGCCCGCTTCCCTTCTTTTCATATTTGAGTTTTTTTTAAATCTCATGAATTATTTCGCGCTCCAAAACTCGGGCTGTTACACGGTTTCAGGTACTTTTCTTATTAATAATGTACCAGCTTCTGTTTTATTTGATTCGCGGACAAGCAAGGGCTTTGTGGCCCAATCTTTCTACAAGAACTTGTGTAGGACGTCTAGTATAATTGAAAAGTCGTTTAGTGTCAAGACCGCGGTTGGATCACCCACCAGGGTCATTGAAGCATTAGATGACTGCTATATTGATCTAGAGGGTCATAGGTTCCCTGCTAGACTATTTATTATTTCTTTAGGAGGTTTTGATGTTGTGTTGGGAATGAATTGGTTTGTCGCGTTCGATGCAAACATTGTTTGCCAACAGAAGATGATAAGCTTGATATAGAAGGAACGATAGTGACAGTTTATGGTGATAGAGTGAGCTCTCTACCGAGAGTTATCTCTATGATGAAGGCGGTGAAGTCTTTGAGGGTGCGGGGCGTACCCAGTCTATGTCACTAATACTGAAGCGAAGAGCATGGACTTGTCGGAGGTTCCAGTGATTGAGGAATTACCACATGTCTTCCATGATGACTTGACGGGAGTACCACCAGAGAGAGAAATCGAATTCCAGATTGATTTACAGCCAAGAGCTCAGCCGGTCACTAAAGCTCTGTATCGTTTAGCACCGACAGAGATAAAGGAGATTATGGAGCAACTTTAAGATTTGTTGGATAAGGGGTCCATAAGACCAAGTATCTCACCGGTCTTGTTTATATCGGTCTTGTTTGTGAAGAAGAAAGATGGTATCATGAGTATGTGCATCGACTACCGAGAGCTTAATAAGTTGACGGTTAAGAACAAGTATCCTCTACCACGTATTGATGACTTGTTCGACCAACTGCAAGGAGCAAAGTGGTTTTCGCGTATAGATCTGAGGTCTGGGTATCACCAGTTGAAGGTTAGGGAGGAGGACATTTTGAAGACCGCATTTCAGACACGATATGGGCATTATGAATTCTTGGTTATGTCCTTTGGGTTAACAAATGCTCCGACATCATTCATGGACTTAATGAACCGCGTGTGTTGGCCGATGCTGGATAGATCGGTAATTGTATTTATTGATGATATTTTAATCTACTCTAAGAGCAAGGAGGAGCATGGAGAGCATCTGCGATAAGTGTTAGAGACGTTGAGGTGAGAAAATTTTTATGCAAAATTCTCGAAGTGTGCATTTTGGCTACGGGAAGTACAATTTCTGGGACATGTTATTAACCCATAAGGGATAATGGTGGATCCTACGAAGATTGAAGCGGTGGTGAAGTGGAACGCTCCTAAGACTCCAACGGAGGTGCGTAGCTTCTTCGGGTTGGCTGGTTATTATAGGAAGTTCATCAAGGACTTCTCCAAGCTAGCAACGCCATTAATAAAATTGACTCAAAAAGTAGTGAAGTTTACTTGGGGAGCAGATCAAGAGGATGCGTTCAAGTGCTAAAGAAGTGTTTGACTGAAGCACCAGTGTTAACGTTATCGGAAGTGACGGACGATTTAGTGGTGTATTCAGATGCATCATATCTGGGTCCAGGTTGTGTCTTGATGCAACGAGGTAAGGTTATCACTTATGCGTCAAGACAATTAAAGACTCACGAGGTGAATTACCCTACCAATGATTTAAAGCTAGCAGCAGTGGTGTTTTCACTTAAGTTATGGAGGCATTATTTGTATGGAATCAAGTGTACGATCTACACGGATCATAAGAGTTTGAAGTACTTCTTTGATCAGAAATAATTAAACATGAGGCAAAGGAGGTTGTTAGAGTTAATTAAAGACTGTGATTGTAAAATCTTTTACCACCCTAGTAAAGCAAATGTGGTTGCGGACGCGTTGAGTCGCAAGGAGGAACACGCTCCGATTAGAGTTAAAGCACGTCAACTGATAGTAACACCAGATTTTCTGACGTTACTAAGGGATGTGCAAGTGGAGGCCTTGCGGGAGGAAATGTTAAAGGAGGAAAGAATCTTCGAACAACTTGAATTGTTGACCGAGAATGGTCACAGGGTGTGGGTCAAGAATGACCGTATTTGTATACCAAAGTTTGGAGGGTTTAGGGAGCAAGTGCTCGACGAAGCACGCAAGTCAAGGTACTCGATACACCCGGGTACGACAAAGATGTATCAAGACATGAAGGGTAACTATTGGTGGACAGGAATGAAGCATGATGTGATCCAGTACATGAGTAAATGTTTGATATGCTTGCACGTTAAAGCAGATCATCAAAAGCCTTATGGAAAAATCCAATCGTTAGAAATTCCAAAGTGGAAATTGGAGCACATTACGATGGATTTAATCACGAAGTTACCCAAGATGGCGAAGGAGCACGATATGATTTGGGTAGTAGTGTATCGGTTAACAAAAGGCGCTCATTTTCTACCGATTAGGGAGACATTCTCGTCTGGGAGATTATCCGAAGTGTTTGTGAATGGGATTGTTTCTAGGCACGGGGTGCCAATTTCTATCATATCTGACCGAGATATGAGATTCACGTAAAAGTTTTGGAAGAGATTCAATGAGGCTATGGGGACGACGTTGCATATTAGCACAACATATCACCCTCAGACTGACGTCAATTAGAGCGGAGAATACAGACATTGGAGGACATGCTACGTGCATGTGTGATTGATTTCAGAGATGCATGGGATAGTCACCTACCATTGGCGGAGTTCTCTTATAACAATAGTTATCATGCGACTATTGGAATGCCGTCGTACAAGATGTCTTATGGGAAAAGGTGTAGGATCCCGGTATGCTGGGGAGAGATCGGGCAGAAAGAGTTAGGAAATTTAAATGTTGTGAAAGCAACTTCTGAGAAGTTCGAAATGGTGAAACTAAGAATGAAAGATGCTAAGGACCGACAAAATTCTTATGCTGATAAGAGACGGCGGCCTATATAGTTCAATGCAAGGTATTATGTGATGCTTAAGGTGTCGCCGTGAAAGGGCATTATTTGTTTCCAGAAACAGGGAAAGCTTAGTCCAAGGTATATCGGATCGTTTATGATTGAGGAGCGTGTTGGTAGTGTCGCCTACCGACTATTATTACCAGACGAACAGGCAAGGATACACCTAACTTTTCATGTGTCTCATTTACGGAAGTGTTTGGTTGACGCTACAGAATACGTGTCGTTAGATGACATCGTGGTTGATTATAAACTAAACTACGTAGGGGAACCAGTGGCTATACTGAATAGGATAGAAAAGAGATTGAGGAGGAAGGTAATCCTGATTGTCAAAGTGCAGTGGAAGCATCGCAAGGGATCTGAGGCTACTTGGGACCAGAGATGGAAATGTGTGAACGATATCCGGATTTATTTCCAGATGACGCAGGTTTCGAGGACGAAACCCCTTTTAGGGGGGAGACTTTTAACATCCCGGGTTTTGACTAGTTAAACGGGATTTGTTGTAAATATGTATTTGATGTACATAACGAACGGGAGTGTTATGGGAACGTAAAGAAACCTAATCACAGGTGTAGTAACGGGTATTCTTCAATATAAATATACCTAGAGGGGTTGGCACGTTATTAACGTATTTAGAGGGGTTTTATTAAAAATGTGAGACGAGCCGAGCCCGGGGACTAACCGGTCATGCGCAACGGCCGAGCTCGGTTGGGGAGACACCCTATTAGTTTGTTACGTAGGGGAGGAAGCCCGATTCTTGTTTCTTGCGGCTGTTGAGTGCAAAGAGAGAAGAGGAGCCGAGTGTTTCTCGATTCGTGGAGATTTCTAGGTAAAAAACTCGCAATCCTTAACCCTTTATTCGATATCTTGCGGTTGTTGATTAACAAGTTGTGACGTTAGGGTTTGCGCAAGAAACTAGTTCATGGAAGGCAAGTTGGATCGGAGGTTTGATGGGCACGCATCATCAGGTTAGAAGGTATAAACTCGTAACCCAAACTCGTTTTGTTATTGTTTCCGTAAAGAGAGGTGCTACGGGCATGGAGGAGTCTGTCGAACCCTTTTGGGGTGCCTAGTGTACGTACGAGATCAAAGAAGAAGTCAACTAAGGCCGGGATGGTAAACTACAAAGTCGACGAGGGGGTATGACGGCGCGATAACGCGATGGGAAGGCTCACGAGCCTGGTTGGACGGCTTTGGTGACTCAAGGGAAACACGACAGCAGCGTGGGAGCCGGATAACAAATGTACGGGATCGGTCGAGGGCCGTAGGAGAGCCGTGGTGGTGGCGGATGGCCATAACATCCATGCTCGGACTGTTCACGGCGGCATAGGGTGACAGGGACTACTCGAAGCCAATGGGAATCCGAGGAAGGGTTGGTTTAGGCTCGTTTGTGCTTGGTAAAGACCGGGAATGAGAATCGAGGTGCTGGACATAATAATTTTGTGTACGATGACTAGAGGAGATGCATGAGAAGCGTTAGGACGTCGGGAACATGAACGTGAGGTTCATGTAACTCATGAACACCATGCATGGAGCCATGCACGTGCATGTGCCTTGCGCGACGTAAGGTTAGTCATGTAGGTGATGGTTTAACGTCGGGCCTTCTTATTGACTTGAAAATTGTGTGTTTTATAGTTGCGAGGTCGAAAGGCGAGCACGAGGAGTTAGCGGGTTCTAGAGAACGAGGTGTGTCTCGCAAAGGTGAGTTTCTATCGCCCACTTTAAAACATTTTATGGTTCTGAGCATGAATACATGTGAATCGTGTTTTAGTGAATGCATGCATAGACAATGCTTTTGGTGACAAAATATATGTTTTTAAATAATCGTTATGCTTGCATGTGTGTATCAGTTTTGTGTCACGTACTTAAATGTCGTGGCGGGAGATCAAGCATAAGCTTGATGTTGTGTAGACATTAGTCAACGGGGTATTGATTCTGGCATTAGTCAAGAGGGGGATTAAGCGTAAGCTTGATATGGTGTTGACATTAGTCAACAAGTTATTCTGTCTTACGGCAGTTAGGTGGGAGATCGTGTTTGATTGTGTCCTCGGACCAGACAACATGATATACTTGTATGTCGATAATTATACTATTTGAATTCTTGAAGAATTATTATGAGTAAACTTTTGAGTTGTAAATCATTTTATAACGGTTTTGGGATTCAATATTCCCTAATGAACAACTATAGAACTCACTTAGCGGAGATCTTTCAAGCATATATTTCAGGTAAAGAGAAGGTGTGAGCTGGCGGCTTCTGGATGGCATTTGGTTACCGTGGTCGTTCATGATGACATTAATTACTAGTTGTTTCGTTGAATTAATTAAACATTAATACTTTGTTTGAATTATGTTTGGGTCGGGTCATTGACCTTTGTTGACTATTTGATTTCCACAGCAACGAATTGCGTTTGGTTTGACGTCTATGACTACTTAGCTTGTGTGTATGCCAACAGTCGGGTTCCTGGGTTTGGGGCCTTACTGTCCAGTCACGAGTAGGGTCATGGTTTTAGTCATGGTTTAGTCATTAAATAAACAAAATCATTTAGGAATGAAAAGAAAACACCCATCCCGCAAGGAATGAAAATCATTAGATAGAAAATAATCATAATCCTTATGTAATGGTCCATTACATTCCTAATTGGCTACCAAACATGTTTTGTTTAATTCCAACGTAATGACTCATTACAACATTCCACCATATATTCATGCAAACCAAATAGTAACTTAAGGCTAAGCCTTATTATATTTGTTCAGACCATTCACATTTTTAAAGCCATAATCGTATCTGATCATTTTCCCTCGTTTATTTTTCTTTTTCATCTGAAAAATTCAACAACCTAAACCCTACTTTTTTCATCCACAATTATTGGCTTTTTTATTTATGTATTTCGTCGCTTACACGCGCATTATATATGGGCGTTATCTAAGTCTTCCGGTTCAACGATTGCTTCGTCTTCTTTTTCTTCTTCTTCCATCGTTTCCGTCGCGTGGTCGGGGCCTACCGCCACCATGTACGATTGGTCTCTCAAAGCCTAATTCTCCCAAAACTTGTTGGGAGAAAAAAATAAGGTTCAGCTCTCGTAGTCTCTGTTATCCATTCGTTATTTTGAGAAGATTATTTCAGAAATCAAAACAAATAAGATCATCCGCGTCTGATTATTAAGAATTAAACACGTCGTTACTTTAATTAAGTTCGTCATTTCAATAATAGAGTCTGATTAATAAGATCACCCGCGTCTGATTATCTAGCTCGATTAAAGGTAATGAGATGTAACATCCCTAAAACCGAATAGCAAACGGGTCGGGTTAATGGCTAACCCGAAGCTCTAATAAATGACATAGTTAACTCGAATCACCGAGTAAAGTTTGGATCCATGAGAATTAGAGGAACCGGTTAATCATTCAACACGCTGTTTGTGTCCAAAAGAATAAGAGGAAAACGACGGACCCGAACGTAAGTTTTGGTGGTTTATAAACCATTTAACCGCAAACCCTAGGCCATTCGGCCTAGGTGTATGTGCGATGGCTGAGAGGAAGACGAGGGCAGGGAGAGATGGTCACGGTGGTTCCAGGTGGTGTACGCATAACGAAGGCTAGGAACACGATCAGGTAATCTCGGTTTCCATTCGTTTGAACATCTATACTTGTCGTGCTTGGGATTTTTGGGTTAAGGTTCTGAGTAGAGGCTGATTCAGTGGTGATCAGGTACCGTAAGGTATGAACGACATGTGGTGGTCATGAACGGACATGTAAATGAAGGAGACAAGCGAAAACAGAAATCTGGCGAAGATTTCCGGCCACTGTTCGAGATTCTGGCCACAAAGCCGGCGGCGGCAGGTGGCAGAGATGGTAGGAGGTGGAAGGGTTTGGCGACACGGTGGTTCCAGGTGGTGTATGCACAACCAAACTGCTTACAACGGCTTGTACGCAGAGATATGACCCCATAGAACCTTATATTCATTTTTGGGGACCGTTTTGGGATATGAGAAAAATGTCGGGAACGACTTTCGGGAACGTTTTTTCGTTACGTTAATTTAAGGGTTTTTGTATGCTAATGAGCGTGTCGGTTGTATGGTTTGGGACGATTTAGACCGAGCTTGTAGCTTGATGATCTTGAGTAAGTGGGTTAGTATTATAAAGGTCGAGTGTTGATTTGGATGATTATTTTGATGACAGGTTCGCGTTGAACTACGCGTTTGCGGGTATGCGACTTACGGAAGGAAAGCTTCGCAACCATTGAGTTTCTAATCCCTTCTTTTAAAGGTTTTACTGTTTTTGGGGCTATCGTACATACTTATGAGAGATGTTGAACATATTAAACGTGTTAAGAGTTTTGGGTTTTAACCTGATGTGTTTATGAACTAAAACATTCAGTATAGATGTCGGCGGGTTTACGTGTCACACCCCCAAATTTCACTAACGGAGTTTTACCATTTGGCGTGTGACAAACCAGGATCTCAGTCATTAGTTACATCAAACGACACAATATGAGACTTAAAATGTCATAACATAAAAGTTCAGAGTTAAATGCAGAAGGGTAAACGTTAGAATGAAATCAAAAGTAATTACACGCATCAAGCGTCAATTAATGTAAATAAGTAACACTGTTTAAAATGTTTGAAATGAATGATATGACAGTAGGACTCCATGCATGTCCTAAGTGTGCAACCTGTGCCAAAGCGACCTGAGAAACATGTAAGAAAAAGTGCCAACACGAGGTTGGTGAGTTCACAGGTTTGTATTTAAATAAACTGTTTGAGTGTTGCTAGATCCACATACGTAAGTCACACCTATTGCTAGCTAGACAATGTACAAGTTACTCTAAGCGCTCGCAACCGTAGACTGAAAGTTTATGTTTGAATGCCTCCCACCAGGTCTATCAATCATCGTGCATGTTTTAGGTCAATATTACACCCGTTCGACCTCCAATCGAGTTAGCGCGACTAACGCGGGTGGGGTTTGTCAAACCCAGTAGTACTACTAAACATACCTCGCTATTCTTCATATTTAAACGGTTTGATGTGAGGACTTTCATGATAGAGTTTACGCTTAAGTACATAAGTGGCAGTGAAATACTATGTGATCCATGTCCGTTTGTGTGTGTCTCTCCCTGGCTAGAAGACAAGTTTGTTCGTACGCATGTTTCTACCCAACGGGAAAACAAGTAAAAATGATATTCGTTTGTATTTATGTTTCTCCTCAACGGGAAGACAAGTAAAATACCGTTTGTGTGTATGCATGTTTCTCCCCAACGAGAAAACTAGTAAAATAATGTTTGTGAGTATGCATGTTTCTCCTCAACAGGAAAACAAGTAAAATGATGTTTGTGTGTAAGCATGTTTCTCCCCCAATAGTAAAACAAGTAAAAAGGGGCCGTGAAACCCACCTGCGTTGCGTAGTAGGTAGTATCACACAAGTATGAGATTTAAAACCTCAAGTGTTAGCCTGCACGGCTTACGTATGCCCTAGAATCTTAAACACATAAGTTAGGGACACATTGGAATTGTGACGATGACACGGAAGATTAGAACGTTTTAAAACATTCTAAGGATCAACGAATAGGCGAACGTATCTACGGTAATAAAGATTTCTTAATTAATTAGTTATTAAGATAAATACGTTTCGTGTCGAACGTTTCTAATAACGAATAATAATAAATAATTATATTCGTACGTTTGTGCCATTTAAAATGGTTAGGAAAATAATATAACTATATATACTATTTTTAAGTTCGTATGATTAACAAAATAATCATTTGTGTGGAAAAAATAATAAATATATTATTTTTAATCAGAGGATAAAACTGAGGATAAATAATATAAATAATTATATCATTTATAAGTTTGAAACGTTTCATAGAGTTTATAAACGCGGTGAAAATAATATATAAATATATATTATCTTTAATTGGAGTCACATGTTGAAAATAATATAAATGTATTATTTATTTGGAGTCGTGGTTTAAAAACAATATAAATATATGTTATTTTAAAAGGTGGGGAAAATAATATGAAAATGGGTTATAAAATCAAACCCGAGCCTATGGATGTTTTACGGGTTTAAAACACTTTAATATATTGTTATAATAATACAGGATTAGTTTTTATAAAAAGTCCACTAAAAAGTCCCCAAAAATAATTGCAGGAGACCGGTTTCGAACCCGGGTCTCCTGCGTATAAGCAATCCGACTTAACCAAACCTGCCCGCTAGGGAATCGCAACAAAGATGGGTTTGAAATGTTCACCCACCCTATCGAGCCGAACAAGAACCAGTCCCACTTCCTTCGAAATCGATTGCGATTCACCAAGAGATCATGGGGATTTTGTTAATCGGTACTAAACGAATTTGTCGACAAATTTAATTGCAAAAACGTCGAGTTTATAGTCATTAATTTCGTTTTGAAAACCCCGAAACCCTAGGTTTAGAATGTGGGCTCGATTTGAATGATCCTGATAATAGCATTGATTGAATTCATAGGGCTTTTAAAGGGTGTAGGATTGTGAACCTGATCATACTATTTAATTTGATTTAGACAAGGTCTAAGGTGGAGATCGATCAAACCGGTTTCACATGAACCCTAGAATATGGTTCATGTTAATTCCGATAATGTAAGCCTCAATTGATATAGGGCTTTTGTTCTACAAGTGAAAACGAATCTGAGGAGGGGTTTGGTTACCAGAATTGAGTTCTACTAGGTGGTTCCCGACTAAAACACAAACGCGGTACAGTGGGTTGGGCTCCGGCGCCTCCTGCTGCGTCTCCGGTGGACTTGGCGTGTGCAGAAGCTCTAGTGAGGTTCGTATAATGTGTGTAGGCATTCAATTGATGGAATAACAGATGAATTCAAGCTAAATTGGTAGTGGTCGATGAAAGCGTCAACGGTTATGGGTCTAATGCCCATAATTGGGTTTAATTTGACAATGATGACGATTAATTCAGTAGTTATGACCGTTAAAGTCATAATTCGTGTAAATTTTAGTTACTATTTCAACAGAAATCGAATAAGGCTTGCGAATTGGATCAATGTGGTTGCGGGTTTGACTCAGAAAAGTCAATATAAGCAGGATTCATTGATTTTGACTTTGAGAAGTCAACTGATCAGGTTTTGGAACTTGACAGCTTCAGTCCCTGTAGTTTTATGTGAATTGGAGTTTCAGAGTTTGTCAAAATTAGTCCCAAGGGTTTGAATTGGGTTTAGAAGTTGTTAGTTTGACCTCAAAAGTCCACAAGAAAACAACTATAGATAAAATACAAGTTTAGTCCGTCTAATTTTCTATATATAAGTTTGAATAGACAGGATTAGTCCCTGGGGTTTGAGATTTGGTTAATTAGGATTTAACTGGACTGGCTAACTGGAAAAGTCCGGATTATCACATCATCCCCTAGTTGAAAGATTTTTCGTCTCGAAAATTAAAAAAAAAAATTTAGGGTGTCACATCATCCCCTAGTTGAAAGAATTTTAGTCCCGAAAATTAAAATAGTACCTTAAGTTTTTGGCGTGGATTGCTTGAAGAGATGAGGATACTTACGCATCATCTGCTCCTCGCGTTCCCAAGTGAATTCCGGTCAGCGTTTCGAGTTCCAACGAATTCTGACAATAGGGATTTTGCTGTGTTTTAGCGTTTTGACTTCCCTATCCATAATTTCAACTGGTTCTTCAATGAAATGTAGTTGTTCATCGATTTGTAGTTCCTCAAGTGGAACGACGAGTGTCTCGTCTGCTAGACATTTCTTGAATGGTCCAACATAACAAGGATTTAGTTTGCCTTGTTTCCCGAAGCGGATTACACCTTTCCAAGGTGAGACTTTCAATAGGACCATATCACCTACTTGAAACTCTAAGGGTTTACGACGCTTGTCGGCAACTCTTTTGAAGATCACGAGCTGCCGCTATACGGTTTCGAATTTGAACTATCTTTTCAGAAGTTTCGAATACCAGTTCAGGACCCGTAGGTGGGCTATCCCCAACTTCAGCCCAACATATAGGAGATCGGCATTTACGTCCGTACAATGCCTTGAATGGTGCTGCCTTGATACTAGTGTCATAACTATTATTGTAGGAGAACTGCACTAACGGCAAGTGATTTTCCGAGCTGTTACCGAAATCTATCACACAAGCTCGTAGCATGTCCTCTAGGGTTTGGATGGTACGTTCCCTTTGACCATCGGTTTGTGGATGATATGTTGTACTCATGTCTAGACGTGTGCCTAAGGCTTTTTGTAGTGATTGCCAAAACCGAGAGGTGAATCGAGCGTCTCGATCCGAAATGATAGAAATTGGCACACCGTGCCGAGAGACTACTTCCTTCAAGTAAATACGAGTGAGTTTTTCCATCTTGTCAGTTTCTTTGATTGCAAGGAAGTGTGAAGATTTTGCCAAGCGATCTACGATCACCCAGATGGTGTCGCATCCGCTAGGGGTTCTGGGTAGTTTAGTTATGAAGTCCATAGAGATTTGTTCTCATTTCCATATAGGTATCTCTGGATGCTGTAGTAAGCTAGAAGGCTTTTGGTATTCCACTTTGACCTTTGCGCAAGTCAGGCATTTGCTCACATAGGTGGCTATATCCGCCTTCATCTTTGGCCACCAATATAGCACCTTTAGGTCGTGGCACACCTTGTCAGAACCTGGATGAATAGAGTATCGAGATTTGTGATCTTCATCCATAACCAGTTCTCTTAAGTTCCCATACGCTGGAACCCATAATTTTCTTTGCTACGTAGCGAATGCCATCTGATTTGACCTCCAGTTGTTTTTCCATACCGCGTGTGGCTTCCAGTGGTAGGTTTTCCTCTTTAAGGGCTTCGAGCTGAGCACTACGAATTTTGTCAGGTAATCCGGTGTGAATAGTAAGCTGTAATGCTCGAACCCGTTTGAGTTTGGTCTCCTTACGGCTTAGGGCATTGGCTACCACATTAGCCTTCCCCGAATGATATCTGATTGCACAGTCATAGTCATTTAAGAGTTCAACCCAACGACGTTGTCGCATGTTCAACTCTTTCTGTTTGAAGATTTGCTGAAGGCTCTTGTGATCGGTATAGATGGTGCATTTGGTACCGTACAAGTAATGT
Organism: Smallanthus sonchifolius; assembly: GCA_023525975.1. Classification (NCBI taxonomy): domain Eukaryota; kingdom Viridiplantae; phylum Streptophyta; class Magnoliopsida; order Asterales; family Asteraceae; genus Smallanthus; species Smallanthus sonchifolius. Next base: position 39,302,478 of record CM042034.1, on the reverse strand, counting down.
CTCCATCTCTTTCGTGCAAATACTACGGCTCCCAACTCTAAGTCATGAGCTGTGTAGTTTTTCTCATGTATTTTCAGTTGACGAGAAGCATAAGCGATGACCTTCACCTATTGCATCAGCACACAATCGAGACCTTGAATAGATGCATCACAGTACACCACAAAATCATCTGTTCCCTCTGGAAGAGATAGGATGGGTGCACTCCAGAGTTTCTGCTTCCGAAGTTGAAATGCTGATTCTTGGGTATCACCCCAGTTATAAGGTTTACTCTCCTAAGTTAAAGCAGTGAGGGGTTGTACAATCTTGGAGAATCCTTCAATGAAGCGACAATAATAGCCAGCCAATCCTAGAAATTGTCGCACCTCAGTTGGCGTTGTAGGTGCTGCCCAATTCTTGATTTTTCTATTTTAGATGGGTCGACATGTATCCATGTCTCGTTGACTACATGTCCTAAGAATTGTACTTCGCGAATCCAGAATTCGCACTTGGAAAGTTTTGCATATAGTTGTTCTTGTTTCAGCAATTCCAGAGTTAAATGAAGATGTTCCTCATGTTCATCCCTATCCTTGGAATAGATGCGGATGTCATCAATGAAAACATTGACGAACTGATCCGTCTTTGAGATGTCCTCCTCTTGGACTCTCAATTGATGGTAACCGGATCTAAGATCAATCTTAGAATAGAAACTTGATCCTTAGAGTTGGTCAAATAGATCATCAATGCGGGGTAAAGGGTAACGGTTCTTGATCGTCACTTTGTTCAGTTCCCGGTAATCGATACACATGCGGAAATTCCCGTCCTTCTTCTTGACAAATAGGACTGGAGCTCCCCATGGCGATGAGCTAAGTCGAATGAAACCTTTATCTAAAAATTCCTGCAGTTGTGTAGATAAATCTTGCAGCTCACTAGGTGCAAGTCTATACGGTGCCCGAGCAATAGGCGCTTCTCCGGGTGCTAAATCAATTTGGAATTCCACTTGACGATAACGCGGAAGACCAGTCAAGTCTTCGGGAAATACTTCCGGATAATCATGACAAATCGGAATGTCGTCCATCTTCTTCTCCTCAAATGGCTGCTTGGTGACGAGAGCCAAAATGTCAGGATGGCTTTTACGTAAGCACTTTCTAATAGAATTTGTCAGAGTACGACCGCACCAACATAGAATTTGTGAAGTCATGTTGAAACTTCTAGTGAGACCCGTGCTAATAAGGTAAGCGTCGGTCACTGCTAAGGCCAAAGGGAAGACGTTCACTTGTAGGAAAAGAAATTTAATGAAATACAGATTTCAGTAACATAAGGGATAGGATGTATGTTTAAGTAGCCGCGTTCAACCGATGGTTGGTTAGATTAAATCCCCATTTTCTAATGTCATTAGAACAACTGGATCATTTTGTGAAGAGATAAGCCCGTGTACAGAGTTGGATATCCTATGGTATAAATCAAATTAAACTTAAGATTGGTCACAGGATGAGGTAACAAGGTCAAATGGAATCTATTGTTGGAGTGTAAGGAATAACGTCTTAGTTTAGTAAGAATTCCCAATTTCCACTTACATAGTTGGAGTCGGTGGGTTTACCACGAGGTTCTATTAGAGTTTCAACCGAGATGGTTTCATTAATCAAGGCTGGATGAGAGTCTTAAGTTCACTAAGGCTCTTACATGAGTGAAATCAAATGATGGATCCTATGGATGATAGTTCAATGTGTTCGTAAATACCTTCAACATGATAGTCGCGTATATCAACTGTTAAACAGGTTTAACGATGCCAACTAGTCATTGAGTGGGTTACGAGATTTCTACGGACAATGGAAACTTAAGTCTGTAAATCACTGATTATGACTATTTATCCACACATTAGGTTTCACCGGGACTTACATGCACCTCAAATTATTATTACGTGTGCACCCGTAATGATAATTTGCTTTGCATGCTCACCCTAGTTCTCCCTGTCCTGTGTCAAAATGTCCTTTAGTTTGTATTGCTGAGTACAGAGTGTTGTCAGATATGATAAGTCATCGACAAGCTTAGTCATCAACCATAAATTGATCTATTAGAACTCATATCAGGATGAGTAGTCGAGAATCGTTTGATCCGAGTATTCACTCGAGTTGGAACATAATACGAGAGTCCAATCCAGTGGATTGTAGATGGGAACATGCACGTGAAACAAATATGTACATGAAATGTGGCTACGATGAGAGGAACTAGTTCATGAATGTGTTACTGGAAGAGGCAAAGTAGTCGTCCTTCCAACTGAGTCAGGATAGGGTTTGGGTATGCAATGAGCAATGTGTTCCCAACCTTGTGGTCAATCTTTCTTCAACAGAATGTCGACCAAAGCGCGAGCCCATGGCTCAGGAAAGTGATGACATCTACGTGTCAATGGATTCTATAATGATGCGTGCAACAGTTTGTCTTCACGCGACGTATTGTTGCTAGTGGGTACAGTGGGGACTCGCCTCCGACGATCCCAACTCCCAAAGAGATATGTGCTGGTTCTGTGTGTCGTCCCCAACATGAACTTGAGAAGACCCACCATTCTCTGATTGTGTCCTCGATTGGCTCAAGCCAGTGTCATCTTCGGCTCTGATGGTGTAATAAAGGTGTAGGTGATGGTGGTGTGAGTGACTCCTCCGAAGGCTCCGTCTTGCTGCCCTCGGATGGGAGTGCATGTTGTTCTGATGACTCCCCGAGTGTCGCCATCGGGAGTGATGATACAATGAGAATGACGTGTTCCTCGTCAGAAGAGGGTGATGTGGATGTTGTCATCATACCTGCAATGCAATGTATGTATGTATACCATGCGTATCATGTATGAGTGTCTGTGTCATGTAGCTAATGTGTGTGGGTTATAGTCTAGTTTACAGTCCTAGTTCTCTATAATCAATGGCTCTGATACCAATCTGTCACACCCCCAAATTCTACTAATGGAGTTTTACTGTTTGGCGTGTGAAAAAACCAGGATCTCAGTCATTAGTTACATCAAACGACACTATATGGGACTTAAAATGTCATAACATAAAAGTTCAGAGTTAAATGCGGAAGCGTAAACGTTAGAATGAAATCAAAGGTAATTACACGCAACAAGCGTCAATTAATGTAAATAAGTAACATTGTTTAAAATGTTTGAAATGAATGATATGACAGTAGGACTCCATGCATGTCCTAAGTGTGCAACATGTTCCAAAGCCACCTGAGAAACGTGTAAGAAAAAATGTTAACACGAGGTTGGTGAGTTCAAAGGTTTGTATGTAAATAAACTATTTGAGTGTTGCTGGATCCACATACGTAAGTCACACCTATTGCTAGCTAGACAATGTACAAGTTACTCTAAGCGCTCGCAACCGTAGACTGACAGTTTATGTTTGAAAGCCTCCCACCAGGTCTATCAACCATTGTGCATGTTTTAGGTCAATATTACACCAGTTCGACCTCCAATCGAGTTAGCGCGACTAACGCGGGTGGGGTTTGTCAAACCCAGTAGTACTACTAAACATACCTCGCTATTCTTCATATTTAAACGGTTCGATGTGAGGACTTTCATGATAGAGTTTACGCTTAAGTACATAAGTGGCAGTGAAATACTATGTGATCCATGTCCGTTTGTGTGTGTCTCTCCCTGGCTGGAAGACAAGTAACGGATGTTTGTTCGTACGCATGTTTCTCCCTAACGGGAAAACAAGTAAAAATGATATTCGTTTGTATTTATGTTTCTCCTCAACGGGAAAACAAGTAAAATACCGTTTGTGTGTATGCATGTTTCTCCCCAAGGGGAAAACAAGTAAAATAATGTTTGTGAGTATGTATGTTTCTCCTCAATAGGAAAACAAGTAAAATGATGTTTGTGTGTAAGCATGTTTCTCCCCCAATAGTAAAACAAGTAAAAATGGGCCGTGAAACCCACCTGTGTTGCGTAGTAGGTAGTATCACACAAGTATGAGATTTAGAACCTCAAGTGTTAGCCTGCACGGCTTACGTATGCCCTAGAATCATGAACACATAAGTTAGGGACAAATCGGAATTTGTGACAACGACACGGAAGATTAGAACGTCTTAAAACATTCTAAGGATCAACGAATAGGTGAACGTGTCCACGGTAATAAGGATTTCTTTTTTAATTAGTTATTAAGATAAATACGTTTCGTGTCGAACGTTTCTAATAACGAATAATAATGAATAATTATATTCATACGTTTGTGCCATTTAAAATGGTTAGGAAAATAATACAACTATATATATTATTTTTAAGTTCGTATGTTTAACAAAATAATCATTTGTGTGGAAAAAATAATAAATATATTATTTTTAATCGAGGATAAAACCAAGGGTAAATAGTATAAATAATTATATCATTTATAAGTTTGAAACGTTTCATAGAGTTTATAAACGTGGTGAAAATAATATATAAATATATATTATCTTTAATTGGAGTCACGGGTTGAAAATAATATAAATGTATTATTTATTCGGAGTCATGGTTTAAAAATAATATAAATATATATTATTTTAAAAGGTGGGGAAAATAATATGAAAATGGGTTATAAAATCAAACCCGAGCCTACGGATGTTTTAAGGGTTCAAAACACTTTAATATATTATTATAATAATATAGGAATTAGTTTTTATAAAAAAAATCCATTAAAAAGTCCCCAAAAATAATAGCAGGAGACCGGTTTCGAACCCAGGTCTCCTGCGTATAAGCAGTTCGACTTAACCAAACCTGCCCGCTAGGGAATCGCAACAAAGATGGGTTTGAAATGATTTTATCAAACAGCAGTCCCGTGTTCACCCCCCCCCATCGAGACGAACAAGAACAAGTCCCACTTCCTTCAAAATCGATTGCGATTCACCAAGAGATCCTGGGGATTTTGTTAATCGGTACTAAACAAATCTGTTGGCAAATTTTATTGCAAAAACATCGAGTTTATAGTCGTTAATTTCTATTTGAAAACATCGAAACCCTAGGTTTTGAATGTGGGCTCGATTTGAATGATCCTGATAATAGCATTGATTGAATTCATAGGGCTTTTAAAGGGTGTAGGATTGCGAACCTGATCATACTATTTAATTTGATTTAGACAAGGTCTAAGGTGGAGATCGATCAAGCCGGTTTCACATGAACCCTAGAATATGGTTCATGTTAATTCCGATAATGTAAGCCCCAATTGTCATAGGGCTTTTGTTCTACAATTGAAAACGAATCGGGGAAGGGGTTTGGTTACCAGAATTCAGTTCTACTTGGTGGTTCCCGACTAAAACACAAACGCGGTACAGTGGGTTGGGGTCCGGCGCCTCCTGCTACGTCTCCGGTGGACTTGGCGTGTGTAGAAGCTCTAGAGAGGTTCGTATAATGTGTGTAGGCGTTCAATTGATGGAATAACATACGAATTCAAGCTAAATTGGTAGTGGTCGATGAAGGCGTCGACGGTTATGGGTCTAATGCCCATAATTGGGTTTAATTTGATAATGATGACGATTAGTTCAGTAGTTATGACCGTTAAAGTCATAATTCGTGTAATTTCAGTTACTATTTCAACAGAAATCAGATAAGGCTTGCGAATTGGATCAATGTGGTTGCGGGTTTGACTCAGAAAAGTCAACATAAGAAGGATTCATTGATTTTGACTTTGAGAAGTCAACTGATTAGGTTTTGGAACTTGACAGCTTCAGTCCCTATAGTTTTATGTGAATTGGAGTTTCAGAGTTTGTCAAAATTAGTCCCTAGGGTTTGAATTGGGTTTAGAACTTGTTAGTTTGACTTCAAAAGTCCACAAGAAAACAACTATAGATAAAATACAAGTTTTGTCCCTCTAATTTTCTATATATAAGTTTGAATAGACATGATTAGTCCCTGGGGTTTGAGATTTAGTTAATTAGGATTTAACTGGACTGGCTAACTGGAAAAGTCCAGATTGTCACACTACGGGGGTGTTTATGAGAACAGGTGATCTAGGCTTAAAGGCGGGTATATGGTCGTGGGTCATATAGTGACCTAATAGGGGTGATTCGGGGGACGAGTCTATATGTCGAGCGGATACGACTAGGTGGTGTTACAAGATGTGCACGTACATCGTATGTGCTTAGATAGTGATACATAGTACTTGAATGTGTGTCACCGTAATAGTGGGGTATTGTGAGATGAGTTAGCCAGGGTGAGTCGGGATATAAGCTTAACACTTATGATTACGTGTAGGATACCTTATCCTAGTTCTATGTGTGAAGTGCAGGTGCAGTTAATGAGTCATGTACATAGAGTATAATGTTATGTTTATATATATATATATATATATATATATATATATATATATATATATGTGTGTGTGTGTGTGTGTGTGTGTGTTGTGTGTATTGTGTCGTTGTCCTTGTGACAAGGCGGGTATTGTGTTTGCATTGTTATCATTATGACACGGCAAACGAGATTGTGGAGGACGAAGTCCTTCGGGAGGTCACCAAAGGTGACGATGTCTAACAGGACATTGATGAGCTCGAGGTGTGTCGAACGCCCTGACGAGGGCGCAGTGATGAGGTATGTGTTTGTGTACATATATATGTGTTAAATTGCATACAAGTGTTGAGTTATATATATTGTGTATGAGATGATATTGACGTGGTGAATAGATGCTATTAATGTGATGGTTGAGATAACCAGTGGGTGGTTAATATGTGTGGTAAAATTTGAGTCATCAGAATAGTAAGCTCGATCCATGTCGGAGAGACTTAATGAGTTATAATTGTGGGTTGAGTCGGGGGTGGTGAACCCTTTTAGGCTAGTGTAAGATAATGCGGGTTATCTTTGTATTAATAATTTATAAAACTATGTACTAAAGACTAGATGGTCTTGGCTAGAAATAAAGATGAAAATGAGACGTATCTTGGCTTAGGAGCTTTGGCATCGACGTAGTTAACTTTGTGTGTACGATAGATTGACTTGCAGGTGAGCTTTGGCATCGACATATCTTGGCTTAGGAGCGGCGTTACTCGGATTGGTGTGCATGCATTCGTGATGTAAATGTTATGACAATAACAACATTAAATAGTAATTAATGTTTTTAGAAAGACTTCCGCTGTAGTTTGATTAATAATAAATGTGTTTTAAATGAGAATGACCCATTATGAGACCCAACTCTAGGATGACCGAGTTAGGGTCTTACATGAGAGGTAGATAACATCATCTAAACATCAAATTTGATGATTCAAGAATTATGGTTCTTGAGGGTTTTCATTCTAGTGATGCTTAAATAATGAATTGATGGTTGATAATTGTCTATGGTGTTAATAGGCACATTATTTGCAAGAAGCCTTATTAAATTTGGTGATTTACAGAGTCGTTTGGTATGAGATAATGGAATGGATGAAGGAATGAAATAGACGAGTTAATGGAATGGACAAGGGAAAGAAACAGACCATTACCATTCTCTTGTCATGTTTAGTTACCCTGTAAGAATGAAATAAATCATTACTTCGTGATGTTTGGTAGGAGGGAAAAGATGAAGGAATGAAATACAATTCATGAAAAGATAATTAAATACCCTTGGATAATAAGGTCATGGGTCGGATAATGGGTCAGGGCATGGGATGGGTCATGGTTTGGGTCATGGGTGAGGGCATGGGACGTGTCATAGGTCGACTCATGTCGGGTCGTGGGTTGTGTCATGGGATGAGGCATGAGTCGGGTCATGAAACAAAGCATGGGAGGGGTCATGGCATGGGTTGGGTCATGGATTGGGTCATGGTCTGGGAATGGGTCGGTATGGGTGTGTCATGAACCGGGTCATGGTCATGGCATGGGTCGGGTCATGGGTCGAGTCATGTCGGGTCATGGTTCGGGTCATGAGACAAAGCATGGAAGAGCCATGGGTCGCACCATGGGTCGGGTCCTGAGAAAAATCATGGGTCGCATCATGGGCATGGTTGCAGAAGTCGTTAGGCGCTGCTAAGTCGGTCGGCTGTAGTTGCGAGTACTCGGCCTAGGCGGGGAGCACTCGGAGAGTACTCGGACATGGTAAATTACAAAGAAATTAATTTTCAGAAATTATATATTTATATATATGTGTGTGTGTCAAATATCATAAATTTTACTAATATTTATAACAAAATTTGTGAATATCAATGTAAATCAAAATGATACAAGTTCAAATACTAAATTATTTCAAAATTTGATACTCATTCTTTAATATTATAGACATAGTAATTATTTAATTATCGTCTTCCAATGTATCTCCGTGAAAAACATTAAAAATCCAACAAAAATAGGTGAAAACAACAAAAATTGGTGAAAAACAGCGAAAATCGGTGAAAAATAGCGAAAATCCGAGTTGGCCCTAGTTGGACCGATTCCGAGTAATGTTTACCGAGTTGAAGAAAAGCGCCTCGGCACCATAACGAGTACTCGACCGCTTAGGCCAAGTTTTACAACACTGTTCATGGGTCGGTTCATGGTTTGCATTGTTGGTCGGGTATGGGACGGGACATGGGTCGTGTCATGGTCCATGTCATAGGTCGAGTCATGGATCAGATCATGGGTTAGTGTTTGGGTCGGGCCATGGTTCGATAATTAATTAAACAAATTCATCCCATTACTTGAATGAAAGAAAAAAAAATCCATCCCCCAAGGAATGAAAATCAAAAAAAGGGAAGGAATTACATTTCTTATATAATTGTAAATTTCATTCATATGTGTTTATCATACATGTTTTTTATTCATTTTATTGTAATGACTAATTTCATTCAATCATGCATTCATGCATATCAAACACTACATGTAGATCTCGGACCTATGAATGGGGATATTCCCGAAACTGACAAACAAAAAAGGAAGTGAGTTAGACAAAAAAGAAGCAACTTGGACAAAAAGAAACAAAGTGGATCAACCCCTTTTTTGCGCCAACGATCTTACCATTTCCGAAGGAACTGGATTTCCATCTCTTCTCATCGGAGTTCTTTCACAAAGACTTGCCATGGTAAGGAAGAAGGGGGGGGGGAGAGGCACACTTAGAGAGCGCAGTACAACGGAGAGTTGTATGCTGCATTCGGGAAGGATGAATCGAAATGATCTTAACTGTTTCAAAGACCCAACATGCATTTTTTGTGCATTGGGCTCTTTCATTAACTGATAGAAATATCAGCTAATCCGCCATTTTTATTTTTGACATAGGGGTGTTGACAGTGATTTTCAAATCTCCTCAGGTAGGATTCGAACCTATGACCAATCGGTTAACAGCCGACCGCTCTACCACTGATCTACTGAAGAACAACGGGAGATTCCATCTCATAGAGTTCCAGATTCAGAAATAGTAACCGACTCGATAAATCTATGAAGGTTCCGAAATGAAATAAGTTATTTATCTTATTATTAATCACGAATTTCTTATACAGCCAGAACGGCCCTTACAAATTGCAAATACTAATTTGTTAAGAATTAATCGGATTGAAGATATAGCGTCACCATTCGCTGGAATCGAAATATCCGCAAGATCGGGGTCACAATTTGAATATTTATTATACAAGTTTTAGTATTATAGAAGTGCAAAGATATTATTATTTAATCTACGAATAATACCAATAAAAGTTCCGTTTGTTGACTCTTTTTTATTATTCAAAAGATGATTCATGATTCATTAGCCCAAACAAGACATTATTGGTAGTTTGTGTAGAATGAGACGTGTCGCGTATGCATACCTTCCACTCATTTACTTCCCACGAATCACGCTTTAGGGTTCTTACACGTAACAATTTCATCAATTATTGGTTTATAAAAGTCACAAAAAAATAGTAAATAAATCAAAGTGGATAGTTTCTAACAGAAACCCACCATTTCTTCGCTATCCAACGTCTCATTCATATACTTTTATCACCAACAAATCCCAGTAGTGCTACCTTCACTTATTCACAATAAAACTATGTTGTTTGTTCGTTATTTACATATTTTATATATATTATGCAGGATTAATTATTGTTCAACAAATAAAACAGAAAGAAACCGAAAAAGGGTAAAATAAACTAGAAATTTGTAATTCTGTTTTCCTATCTGTGCTTTTACATCAAACTTTTATGTGTTTACATCGAGAATTATTTACCAGCAAATAAATGTCATAAGGCGATATAACAAGGAGAAAGAAAAGACGAGTGTAGATGCATAGGCTGGGTAGCCTCAGTGTTGCTATCATGGGTGTGTGGCCGGTGATAGTAACACCAGTTGGTCGGCAACGATCGTTTGTTAGTTAGAGACCTGGAGCACTCACACTGGAGTCTCTATTCATATTTCATCAATTAAAATTTAGAGAAAAAATAGAATATGGTGAAAAAAACTATCTACATCTCATTCTCTAAAATATTTTTAGAGAAAAAGTTTATAGATGTTACAATAAATCTCTAGATATAAAGATTCAATATTCATTCTCTATATGTATTTCTATAAATGTTTGTAAAGGTAAGAAAAATAAAAAAATAATATAAAAAGAATAAATAAGTATTATTTAATTAAAAACAAATGGATATGGAGAATAGGATATGAGAGTTTTTTTGAAAGGTGAATAAAAATATAAAATTAACTAAAATGTAAAAAAAAAACTAATATTAAAAAAATACAAAAACTAAAACATTTTATTAACTAAAAAATTACAAAAGTTTAAGATAATCTTCTACAAACGGGAGAATCATCTCGTGTCGATTTTCGAGAGATCCTACCATTCAAACTTTTTCTGGTATCAACATTTAACTTGCAACACCCAAAATTTTTCCATCAAAATTTTAACTTTCAAACACGTGAAAGCAGGTCTCATAAAATACTTTTGATAAAACCACACATGATAATTGCAACAAAACGATAACGACATATTTTTTTTTCAAAACAACCAACTGACAATTCAAAAATAATAACAAGTTTTTAAAAACCCAAAGATATTTCAAAACAAGTTACAGTGACTCCTAACAAGGAGTTCTAACTCCAATCAATAACTACCACCCAAAATAACCAAGAATCCCATCCATCACAAAGTTTGACCCGAGACATCAAACCGGAGCTTTACCTACAAAGAAACACCACAAATAACCAGTAGTAATGATATACAACTCCCCCAATGACCCCACATGTCCAAGAATGAACAAACAACCCAAAATGACTAAATTCAGCATTTAGGCATATATAGGCAGAGAGTTTTGGGCATATCTTACGTCGGTGGGCGTATGGTACGGCGCCCCTACACCTGCACACAACCTACAATTTTAGATTCCTTTCCTTGAGGCACCCAGGTTTCATATATTATGGCTTTCACAACTCATTTTCTAGCCTGAGATATACTCATTAGATGTTAGGGTTTTTCTCTATAACATGTATCAACACCTTACATGTCTAATCCCAACATGAAAAGCCAATTAACACCCAAAAGACTTCTATTGACATATAAAACACCTTACATATCTTACCACCTATGTATGTATGCATTAGTCAGTTAATCACTCACTAGTCTGACCATACTCCTTTCTGAGGTTTTAAAGACCTCAAACACCACAAACGACTTTGTGAAGTTCATGACCTCAATTAACTCTGTGTGAGTTTCTTATCAACATGTGTACACACACGACACCAATCGACCTTTATAACCTATACGTTATTTACCAACATGTGGGGTTCAAAGACCCCAATCCTCTTATTCCAATTGTGAAGTTCAATGACTTCAAACAGCAATTCACCCTCCCTACCCTTGCATACAACATAGTCACACAAACATTACTACATAAAAAATAGCAAGCAAATTGTATGACCTACTTCTGTTATTACTAAGTAAGTGAAAAGTACTTACCTTGTGCTTTAGATGATTCCTGTTTAGCTTCAATCTTAGCCACATGATCACCTAAACAATTCATCTCAACATTTGTCTATATATCCCAATTTACACCAACTGAGGTTCTAACACACTCCTATCATTAAATAACCAAAATTATCATTTGTCTAGATTAGATTAACATAATCAAAACCTCAACACCCTTCAATTACTCCCCTAACCCCAATGACTCGTTAAGGAATCACCCAAGTTCCACCAAAACTCCCATTTTACACATTACCAACAAAATTGGGGCTTTGTGGTTAATTGTGTGGCTATTAACTCCCTAGACACTTACCCAACCTCAATTTAATAATCTAACATCATTAAATAGAAAACCCCCTAATTTCCCTCAAGAACCTTAATTCCTAAATCCATAAAATTGGGTGTTTAAATGATGTTATCTACCTCCCATTACCTTTAGTTAAGCTAGGTTATTACTTAAATCAAGTTATACCAACCAAACAACCCAATTCAGCCCTAGTTCGGATTTCACCCAAAACCCACCAAGTACATCAACAATAGTGAATCAAAGGGTGAAAGGGAAGCTTACTTGACGTTTGGAAGATAACGTGCACACCAACACCTTGCAATTTCACATGCAATTCTTGAACCTCTTGATCTTAGTTTCTCCCTTTCTCTTCTTCTCTTTTCAAAACACAAGAGCACACACAAAGGTGTGTTTTGCGCAACCCCCCCCCCCCCTTATACCAAAAATCCAGATTTTACAAAAGAACCTCCTGAACTTAAAATTCTAGCCCCTTTTATTACTTTTCGATCTCCAAAACCGAGTAGCGGCAACTTCATACGTTTCTTTTTTGTACTCACTTACGTTAATGTCACCACCGCAATGCACCTAATGAAACTCACAAACCCGCTGCATCGCACAGACTTATTTTCCAGTTTTACTTATAGAGCAAGGAATTTTGATTTCGCGTAGGACGCAATCTGGAAAATCGGTTAAATTAAATCAATGATTATAATTAACTTGAAGTCATGATGATTGGTCAGTTATTCTTTTTGTACTGGAAATTTATTGAACATGAGACATGGATCAAAGCTTCATTCTCATATAGTGTTTGATCATTCTCCTTCTCGATCCATATTCGAAGTGGTCTATCAAACTCTCAGTTTGGGCATGGCCATTTGATGTGTTGCAAAGCACACATGCATTTCCGCCATGTTTCCTGTCATTTTTATACAGTTTTAGAGTCGTTTTGAGTCGTTATTGGTTCATATTGAGTCTTTGTATTGTTTACAGGTGCTCGTGGCAATAATGAGTGAAAACCCGAAGAAACCGAGCACGAGAATGAAGCCCAAAGTTTAAAAGTTAAAAATATGGAATTCTTGTCCCACGCGGTACGCGAAAGACCCGAAGGCATCCTCTCGCGGTACGCGAGAAAAGGAAAATCTGGGCTCGACTATTTTGGTTCTCGCGGTACGCGACCATGTTCCACCCATCGCGGTACGCGAGGGCCCCAAATTCCGTGAAAAAAACCCTAAAATTAGATTTAATATAATTGTAATGCAATAATCAAAGAATTCGTATTCTTGCCGTCAAGAGAAGAGTTGAAGGCGATTTTGAGGCTAAAGGAAGCAGGTGAAGTGAAAGATTGGTGCTTTTAAATCCGGGTTCGTTAGTAATAGCGTTTTCGATATCAAGATTCAATTTTGATCCTTGATTGTTCTGATTTGAAACCATGTTCTTGTTTAATTACTTCTGATATGATGTTTTGAACATGAATCTAGGCTAAACTCAGTAATACTGCCTAGGTCAATCGATGAATGCTTGTTAAAGTCTTGATTTTTATTGGTTTTGGATTTAATTGATGGTTTGATGATTTTGTAAAGATCTTAGTATGATGATTATGATGTATATGCATGTTTGAATATGATTGTGTGATTGATTATTGATTCCTTACGTTGATTGTGGTTGTCTGCCAATTTGATTAGCGTATCTAGGTCATAGATCTTAAGGTTTGTGATTTCGATGGTTTGCTGGACGTAGTGACCATAGGAGTTGTGTTTGACTACTGATTAGAGTTGAGTGTGTATCCTAGTTCAACACCTGAGAGGTGAGAATTAGTCAGTTAGTCTTCGTCATTAGGAATCTGAGTGTCAACTGTCTGAGAGGAAGTTGGTTTAGGTGTCTAGTGATCTGTTGCTATTCTGAATCATATTTGTTCTCTAGGATTACCCCGTGCATTCCTTGAATGTATGGTGGACGGTGAGACTGAGAGGTAATCCGTTCATTAGGGGTACTTGATCATAGTTGGAAATACCTGAGAAGTGATCCGACAATCTTTTGAGTTAGTACACTTTAGGTAGCTTAGTTGGTGACACCCTGAGGGTGATTAGGGATCCACTAGGTTGTCTTTAATAGTTATCATTAGAATCCTAGTTCCACCATTGTTTCCAGAACCGGTAGAAGTTATTCTTTACAAGTAGGATTCCGACCTAGGTAGTGTTCTTCTCATCTCTTGATATTTCCTTAGTTCTTTCTCTTGATAGTTGATTCGTCCTTAGTTCATTGCATTCTTAGTTATAATTCTTAGTGTAGTAAATATCCATCAATCAAATCTTTAATCCGCTTTTCTAGAGCCGGAACGAGAGCTTCACGAGCGTACCCGTGACTTTCGGGAGCGTTTGAAACAGTTGTGTGAAAACCAGGTACGTCCTATTAGACCTATTCCATTTCTTACTATGGGTGACGCTGATCCTCCAGCGAGGCGTACAGTACACCAGAGTGCTAGTGATGGTGTCACGGGCGCGAGATATTCGATTACTCGCCCAGCTATTTCTAATGTCAATTATTGGCAGATCCCATCACATGTCATGAGTACGATCACTCATGCTACTCAGTTTAATGGCCTAGAGGATGAGGATGCACCCGAACACTTGTCCCGTTTTGTTCGTATATGTGATACCTTTAATATCACGGGTGTGTCTGAGGGCGCTATCTACCTGCGTCTCTTTCCATTCTCGCTCGCTGGGCATGCATCCACTTGGCTTGACACCCTCCCGTACAACTCTATTACTACTTGGGAGGGTCTTCAGGCCAAGTTCTAAAAAAAGTACTATCCACCTTCCAAGGCCGCTCGCCTCAGGGATCAAATCCACTCCTTCCAGATGGATCCCGACGAGCCTTATCATTTGGCCTTGGAGCGGTTCAACACTCTGTTAAGCCGATGTCCCCAACATGGTCTGTCAGACTGGCTGATAGTGGAGAAGTTCTATAATGGCCTCACCTTCGAAAAGCAGCAAATGTTTAACACAGCTGCGGGAGCCCATATCATGGATAGACTCCAGCCTGCTGAGTGCGAGGAAATGTTCGAGAGCTTCGCTCAAGCCGAACAGTAGCATCCATCTACTAGGACTTCTATTCCTTGTGCTAGATCATCCACCTCATCTTATAGAGGTGTGCATCAGGTCACTCCTGATTCTAGCGTGGTTGCTTCCCTCGCTTCGATGGCTAACGAGATTAACGAGCTGAAGCTCATTGCTCAGCGGTGTCAAGTGTGTAGGGGAGGCCACGACACCTGGGACTACCCAGTCAATAATCCAAAGCAGGTGAGCTATGCTGGCAACCAGTACCAGAGCCGAGGGTATAACAACCAAAATTTATTTGGCTCGGGATGGAGATCTGGAAATAACCCACTGAGGTTTAGTGGTCGTCAGTAGTATCAGCATAATAGAGGTGGAGATACAGGACCTAGCACGGGAAGTGGTGTCGACACGACTACAATAAAGGAGATGCTTGAGACTCAGACACAGCTACTTTCCCACTTAGTCCAGCTTAGGGATGCTAGGCAGAGATTTGATAGCCACGACACTCTATTGAAGAATCAACAGTCGGCATTCCATGATCTGAAACGCATGGTTGAGGACATCGCTAAGAGTTTGAAGGATCGACAGGGAGTTCCATCTTCAAGCTCCAACGCTTCAGTGATGGCCGTGTCAGTTAGGAGTGTAGGGGAGAAAGAGGTTGCTGAGGACGACCCCCACTCCAGTACGTACAATATTCCGTCACCTGAGGAGGTCAAGAAGATTGACTAGAGGGCTCGATTTGCTGAGACCGAGGCCAAGATGGCCGAGGAACAGGTGGACGAGGAGAGAGTAATGGTGATACCTGCCACGAAGGCAGAGGAGAAGAAGAAGGGGGCGGAGATGCAGACCCCCGAGATTGACCTGACTCGTGTTCCCTACCCAGCACGCTTGCTACCATTCAAGCAAGCTAGGGAACACGGTCACTTCCTTGACATGTTCAAACAACTCAAGGTCAATCTACCACTCATTGAGACCCTCCAGCGCATGCCAAAGTATGGCAAGTTCCTAAAAGATCTTCTTTCCAACAAGAAGAAGCTCGAGCAGATCTCTAAAGTCTCACTTAGTGAGCAATGCTCTGCGATGGTGAAGAACAAACTACCAAAGAAACTGGGAGATTCGGGTCGCTTCACGATCCCATGTCTCCTAGGCAGTTTGCCTTTGCACCACGCGTTGGCCGATCTAGGTGCTAGCATCAATCTGATACCCTATTTCTTATATAACCAGCTAGACCTAGGCGAACCACTGTCGACGCGCATGAGCATTTCCCTGGCTGACCGCTTAGTCAAGTATCCACGGGGAATTGTGGAGAATCTTCTAGTGAAAGTAGGTAAATTTGTCTTCCCCGTGGATTTCGTCATTCTAGATATGGAAGTGGATGATGGATTTCCACTCATCATAGGGCGCCCATTCTTGCGCACCGCCAAGGCAGTAATCGATGTCTTTGACGGGAAACTCACACTTCGTGTGGGGGATGAGTCAGTTATATTTGATGCCATAAAATCCGGGGAGAATGTTGGCGAGCATAGCCACTCCGTGTGCATGCTTGATGCCTCCATGGATGATCATCGGGACTCTAATCTAATAGCGGACACTGTTGATAGAGATGAAGGAGAGACGATATAGGAGCCTCCGGATTGGTTGGAGGAGTTTGAAAAGAAACCGGTAGGTTCCTCGTTTCTAAGTGATGACAATGATGTTTGTAGTTTGAATGATATATAAGCACAAGTAGGGTCGATAATATGTGATACACCCTTGGTGGAGAGTTTAGAGGATCATGGTGGTCTGGTTTAGAGGTTATAGGTCATACCATTAGAAACACCTATTCCTGAACCCCTACCTACTATTCGTGCTGAGGGAAGAGAGACCGAGTCACCTCCTAGGTCTAGGCCACCCCGTAAGAGAACCCGATCATTAAGTGAATATGATAATGTGAGGATAGTGGAAACCCCAAGTGTGGGGATGTTTAGGGATGATAGGTTATTGGGTTATATAAAACATATCATTTTCGGACCAGGTAGGTTTAAGTTGTGGTGTAAAGGCTGGATTGGTGCATATGATATACATTTGAGGTTTGATAGGAATAGGGTTTCGTTACTGAAGTTGTGGAGGACCGGGAGACCGCGGAGGATGAAGGCGGTGCCGGTTAGGATCAAGGATAAGCCTCCTGATAGGCTTGTTTGAGTCTTGGGCAAGTGCCCGAGATATAGAGTTTGTATTCCATGTCAATTTTTGCGTTTTTTGGTATTGTGTTTTGTGTGTGTCGTGTCTTGCAGGGATTCGCACTTCATTCGGTGAGGAAAATCATCGGGAATGAAGTTCCAGGCATGTTTTATATTGGTTTGATCATTAGAACATGGTTTAAAGGGTTTTGGTGAAAAATAATTTTTAAAGGGCCAAAATTTTTCTAAGTATAAAATTGCAAAAAAATTCTTAACTTTCTATGTTTAACCCTCCCCATGGTACGCGACATTTGCACCCAAGTCTCTCGCGATACACGAGAGACAAAAGATGTAATCCGGCTAGTAAATAAATCCCTCGCGGTACGCGAGGGATGGGGCTTAGCGTTTCGCGGTATGCGAGGACAACATGGATCAACCCTTATTCCTTTGTTTTCCCATGGTCTTCCATACCATTCACCACTACCATGTACATTATCATCTCTAATCCATCACCATCATCCGTATAATATCATCCATTTCATTCATTCACCATATCCTTACCACCCGTCACCACTCATCTATCATTTCACCCACTATCATCCATCATCCATACCATCATATCATCACCATCATTCATATCATATCACACACCGACCATGGAAAACTCGGAAACCGTTCGTAACCGATGATTCGCCTTGATGTGGTATTCATGTCTATGTGTTTGTCACCCATCGGGTACGTATCCTTGCATATCTATCCAGAGTCAGTGAGTCTTTTATTTGTGTCAATTTAATGTTGCGGGTTTGTTGTGAGGTTTATTTTGTAGGTATTCTTCGTCCTGTCCGTACTCAATCTCCATTCGGGCGGAACGAATGCTACTATCACTTTGTAAAGGCAACGTAGAAGTGTGTGCATCCGCGACCGAAATGCTATACGGTGCACACAAGGAAGAACGAAGCTGGATACACTTCAGTGCATATATATATAACCAGCTAAGTCGCTTCCTGTTTATTTTTGCATTTTTATTTTTAGTTGTGTCCTGCTTCACATTGAGGACAATGTGTCTTTCAAGTGTGGGGATGTGAGTGTCTAGTCTAGCTAGTTTTTGTTGTGTCTTTATAAAATTCCAAAAATACAAAAAAAATTTGAAAAATGTCCTTTGAAATCAAAAGTTTTGCATAATAAATGGAAAATGATAGTACAACTGGATCTACTTGTTTGAGTTATAATTATTTAAATAATAGAAAACGCGTCTAATTGGTGATGTTTTGGTAGACCCAGCCGACTTGAATAGCTTAAATAACCTGTGAGTGTTACTTAGGATTAATCATGTAATAAAATCATGATATCTTGTGGGTACTTATCTTAGGGTGTCGGTAATACTGAAACTGTCAACATAGGGTGATAGGTACCACGTTAAGTCAAAATTTAGAGGTTTTTGAAAACTTTCATGGCACACCACTCTCTTTTTATGAGAATAAATCCGAGCTTCAGTGGCGCCCATTACATAATTCCACAACTTCCATAACTACGAGCTTAATTAATTTGAAAACTGAGTTTTGCTTATGTGTTTCCCTCTAGGATGGCGACTTGGAGAATACACCCCTAAGTGAGATTTATGTGCTTAAATGTTTAGAATCTAGTCTATGTGTTAGCTTCCGAGATAGTGACTTGGTTGAGATACCTCTAGACGAAAGCTCTTATGCTTTGATTAACGCTCAGTTCCACCTTCTCATTCCATAATCCATTGATTTCTAAAAGCCTGTAAATCTTAGTTTAACGTGGTAGAAAAATCTGTATGGTTAAACTCATGCCTAAACATGACCGTGAGATGGGATTAGGTAGAGCTGTAGCTTCTAAGTGTGAGTCACATAGATAAATTAATTGTTGTATAAATTGGAATTAGTACACATTACGGGGGCTAGATAGTTGGTGCTTGGGTTTAATCGGACAGAAATACTGATTATTGCTATTTAACGCATGAGTATGTTTAACTAATTGGTAATTGAAGTTTGTAAAGTTAGATCTCAATTATTATTCCACCCCTCGGGATACGCGAGAAACCATGTTCCACCCCTCGGGATATGCGAGGGCCCCAAATTCCGTGAAAAAAACCCTAAAATTAGATTTAATAGAATTGTAATGCAATAATCAAAGGAGTTTGTATTCTTGCCGTCCAGAGAAGAGTTGAAGGCGATTTTGAGGTGAAAGGAAGCAATTGAAGTGAAAGATTGGAGCTTTTGAATTCGGGTTCGTTAGTAATAGCATTTTCGATATCAAGATTCGATTTTTATCCTTGATTGTTCTGATTTGAAACAATGTTCTTGTTTAATTAGTTCTGCTATGATGTTTTGAACATGAATCTAGGCTAAACTCAGTAATACTGCTTAGGTCATTCGATGAATGCTTGTTAAAGTCTTCATTTTTATTGGTTTTGGATTTAATTGATGGTTTGATGATTTTGTAAAGATCTTAGTATGATGATTATGATGTATATGCATGTTTGAATCTGATTGTGTGATTGATTATTGATTCCTTGCGTTGATTATGGTTGTCTGCCAGTTTGATTAACGTATCTAGGTCATAGATCTTAGGGTTTGTGATTTCGGTGGTTTGCTAGACGTAGTGACCATAGGAGTTGTGTTTGAGTAATGATTAGAGTTGAGTTTATATCCTAGTTCAATACCCGAGAGGTGAGAATTAGTTGGTTAGTCTTTGTCATTAGGAATCCGAGTGTCAACTATCTGAGACAAAGTTGGTTTAGGTATCTAGTGATCTGTTGCTATTCTGAATCATAGTTGTAATTCTAGGATTACCCCGTGCATTCCTTGAATGTATGGTGGACGGTGAGACTGAGAAGTAATCCGTTCATTAGGGTACTTGATCATTGTTTGAAATACCTGAGAAGTGATCCGACAATCTGGCGAATTTAGTACACTTTAGGTAGCTTAGTTGGGGACACCCTGATAGTGATTAGGGATCCACTAGGTTGTCTTTAGCAGTTATCATTAGAATCCCAGATCCACCATTGTTTCCAGAACCGGTAGAAGTTGTTCTTTACAAGTAGGATTCCGACCTAGGTAGTGTTCTTCTCATCTCTTGATATTTCCTTAGTTATTTCTCTTGATAGTTGATTCGTCCTTAGTTCATTGCATTTTTAGTTATAATCCTTAGTGTAGTAAACCCCCATCAATCAAATCTTTAGTCCGAGTCAAAGTCTAGTTTTGTTACGTAATGTCTCTACGGTTCAATAATTTGGTTTACCATTAAGCTGTGCTACACTCGATAGGTCAATTTACCTGTCAGTGCGGTTTAGTTCATAAGTTTTCCATTTATTACTTAGGAGTCTAGGTTAGGTTTTGTTATTTATTTTATAGACCGGCTGGACGACATCACCATGCACATATACCAATTTGAATCAACGAGTGTGCTAGAGGTGTCTCTCACTTACTTGTGTAAGGGAACATAATTTCATCTTGAAAACATACAACTATCATAAACTTCAAATATGTTTCCAACTATAATATTTACTATTGCATGGTCAAAGATCAGCATTAGATTATGTCAAATATCAATCTTCCGTATCAAGTTCTAGTATGTATCTCAGGTCAGAGAACACAATGACAATATCATTTTCAAATCTACTTATGACTATGATCCATGAAGTAGTTTGAAGCAAGTAAAATCAGTTGACTGCAGAAATTTAGAATAACTTTATTCAAGGATCTTAAACGTACTAAAAGCTCGAACTTAGTGACATGATGAACTTGATATTAACCGCTAATATCCAAGTCATTCGAATGTAACTGTTAGCGTTTAAGAAAACATCCAAATACTAATGGATCTACACTCTTGTTTGGCTATCCAGATCAAGCATATGTCTTAACACTTAATACTTTGATTTGGTTCATCGGGTATGTCAAACTAAGATCCAATCTTCATTATTTATTATATCTCTAAGTCTCATCATCCCGTTAATGAAACATTCATGGAAACCCTTTGGAACTCTTTCGTCACTTAGAAGTTATCCGAACCCCTTCATAATAATGCCTTTTAATGCTTCCTTGTTACAACAAATCAACTCCTTACAAGAAAGCAAGTAGATTGAGTGGTGGCGCCACAATTAAGTACAAAAGACCGAGTTGATAAGCCAAAAGAGAATTGCAAGCATAAATAGTGTTGCAAGACCCACACTATTTTAATCAGAAGAAGTAGAAGAAAGAAACCTCACAAAAAATTAATTTGATAATGGTGTGTTTAGAATGTTATTAATATAGGAAAAGTCTAGACTCATGTTACCTACTAACTTAAAGACATTAGTTAAGGCCTTAAATGATTTTAGACCTTTAAGATTTTTCATATTAAAGCCTTAATATGTAAAAAAACAAAAAAAAAATTATTCTGGATTTTTCAAGTGGGTCTAATTCATCACTTTATCCAATTAACAAAAGTTCAGCCCAACACCACAAGATGAGTTATCCATTTAGGCTTGTGTTCTTGGACTTCCTTCAAATTGATGGACTTGATATAATTCATCAAGGCCTCTTGTATATTCTTTCTCCTTGCGCATGTCATTGGTCTATTATTTCCTTGCAGCGGATCAATTTCCATGTTGTCAAGACGTTTGTCTTCTTTTTCTTTCGGTTTTCTCGTTCTGTGATTCTTAATCACTTTGTCTACTTCATGAATACTTTTTTGAAAAACTGATATTTTTGTAAACATAAAAAATTGATATTTTACAATTCACAAATATAAAGAAGATGGTTATTGAGGTAAAAAAAAATTTATAATGAACCCTACGGTGTAATTATACTCAAAAGGTAAATATATTTATGTTTTGTTGTATGAAAGCAATACTTTAAATGTATCTTATTTTTTATTTTTTTTTTGTCAATTTACGCAACTATAATGGTTTTGAATTTTTTTTTTATAAGGGGCTTTGGTTTCACATGATCTTTCACATGGGGGCCTGATCAAAATGGTTAATAACTTGAGGGCTCCTTGCCCTCAACAATGGCGAGAAACTATGGATCATAGGCTGGGAAGGTAGGTTGCAGGAGACGTGGTAGAAAGTTCTGAAACTCGCCATCCATATGGGTGGGAAACCCTCTTTCTTGCCGGCTTGGAAGGTGACAATCCCTCCCCCACGCGTTGCTTTCTCGCCAACAGTGGAGGTGACAAAAATCGAAACTCGCCATCTAGATAGGATATTAACCCATTTTCTCGTCATCTCCATTACTTGTATGTTTACAGTTTACCTACTTATTGATGTAGGGTTAAATATCCCGTGTATAAGTGTCAGTTTTTGTACGTGTTAATAGTTTAATTGTGTTTATCGAGTCAGTTTTATGTGTGTATTCGTAGTTTGATGTGTTACAGGGTACTTGTGCTAAAGAGAGGAACTTTACGAGTGATTGATAAGAAGACACAAAGCCCGAGAGGTCAAAGAAGGAAAAGTCAAGGATCAAAAGTAAAAAATTCTAGATTTTAAGATCTTCGCACCACGCGAAGATCCGGGGAGAGAAGTTCGCAGTACGCGAGGGGTTTGAAAATGGACCGCGACTATTTTGACCTTCGCGCCACGCGAAGACTTGGCAAGGGAAGTTCGCGACACGCGAAGAAAGCTTATTATGGCAAATTAAACCTAATTTCAATTATAAACCCATTGTGACTCCCATTCCCGAATTACCTTCTTCCTTGCCGTCCCAGAGCTTCCCTAAGGAGATTCCAGAGCTTGTTTAGCCAATTGTTCTTTGTTTTGAATGTTTGTAAGTTTAAAGTTTAGATCTTTAATGTTTTGACATCATGAGCGGCTAAACGCTTTCGTGATCTCTCCGGGTGAACGATTTATGCTTGTACTCGTATGATTTCAGTAGATTATCAGTTTGGATTGAAGTTTTATGAACCTCTTAAGTTCTTTATTGTGTGTTTGATTTATGAACAATTGCATGTTTTCAATTTATCTCATCCATCATCGTTTCTTGGTTTTCTTGCATCAGGAATAATCTGATTTTGTGATTGAATTGACTATTGTGTGATTGGGTTAAACAGTTAAACAAGGTTATGTCTATGTAATCTCTGATCTGGTTTGAAACTAAAATTGTATGAGTGCTTTGCTAAATCTGAATCTCGGAGTGGTCATTCTTCTCCAATTGTTTTTACAACTTAAAGTTAATTGCTTTTTATAATTTCAAATGTTCTAAATAATAAAGTCTTAAACTTTAGTAGTAATTGAATCGTTTAAGTTTGAATAGCATTCTCCACGTGTTCCCTGTGGATTCGATAACCCTACTTCCCTGTCTATAGTTTAAGTAGCTAAGAAGTGATTTTTATAAATATTTTTTATTAGCCTTGACACCGCGATCAAAATGGCGCCGTTGTCGGGGAACTTGTGTGCAAAGTGCTATTTTTGATTTATTTTGTTCGGTGCTACTAATTTTGTGCTTACGTGTGCAGGGACAGTTTTATGCATACTAGGCGCTCAGGAAGAACTTCACCATTTCTTTTTTATTCAGAAAAGAAAGAGCAGCAAGAGCTAACAAAAAACTTACACGAAAAGTCCAAAAAATACTTGAAAAGCTCGACAGTACTTCGGTAAGGATGTCATAGAATCAACCCGTTAATCATGATCCAAATCAAGGTGTGAAACAAAACCCACCTATTCCACCTTTATCAGATCTTCTATTTCCCAACCAACCACAAAATCAACCAAACCCACCTCAAAACCAACAACCACCTCCTCCACAAAACCAGAACCAAAATCAACCACCACCCAGATTCCAACAACCCCCACCTCAACCCGTATTCCGAAATCAACCATACCAACCACATGATAGCTACCCGAGCTACTCGAATTATGAAGATGAAGATATCCACCATCCACAGCATGGTTCTCAACACGAGAATTGGAATGAAGAAGAAGAGTGGTATGACTTAAAACACCAGGAGGCATTCCCTCCCCGTGATCAGAGGCAAAATATAGATGGATAGGTTCAACCACCACCGAGGGCAGATTATGGGTTTCAACCGAGGAACAACCAGCATGGGTATATGGGTAATTTGGAACGAGAGAACAAGTACAGACAGCCCGGTAACATATAACCGTCAAGACATGATCAACAGTTGACAGTCACTTCCGCCCCGCTTTAGCTTTAAATGCTTCTCCTGTCATCTCACCAGTTCATAGGGGGAATGCTTTCGAGATCAGACCGGGTTGTCTTGGAATCCTCCCACACTTCTATGGGAGAGCTACTGAAGAGCCTTACACACATATGTTTGAATATGAGGCTACTTGCGGGACCATAGGCGGTCAGGGGTTCACAACTGATGAGGTGAAACTAGTGCTCTTCCAGTTTTCACTGAAAGACCGGGCAAAACAGTGGCTCCTATCCCTACCAGCTGCAAGAATTGCCACTTGGGCAGAATTACAGCAGCAGTTCCTGGATGAATACTTCCCACCTCACAAAACCAATGAGGCCCGAGCTGTAATACGGGATTTCAAGCAACAATCAGGTGAGCCTTCCTATGCGGCATTTAAAAGATTCAAAGAGTTGCTGAGAAACTACCCACACCATGGGATACAGAAGTGGGAGCTGATTCAAGCCTTCTATGATGGGTTGCTACCTGAGGATGTTAGAGATGTAAATGCAACCAGGTTCATTCTTTGAGAATCATGTGGATGTTGACTGTATATTTTGGAGAAGATGGCGGTAACATCAAATAGGCAAGCCAATGCCAGTAGACGAGCAAAGACTGGAGTAACTGCAAAAGCATTTTATTATGAGAAACAAAAGCGTCTAGATGCCATGGAAATTAAAATGGCGAGGCTTGGTAGGTCTAGTGGAAGAGAGGTGTCCAATGTTTCTCATGGATACCCGGTGTGTGATGGTTGTGGTGATTTGGGCCATATTGTGGAGAGCTATCCAAGAGAATAGGGGAAGCTAGAAGAAGTGAACCAGATTGGAGCCATATTGGAATCCCTGAAAAGACTTGAACAGGATAAAGAGATCCAGATGAAAACCAATGAGTCTTTCGAACGACAACTGGTCAGTTGGCTGAGAAGATATGTAGGTCCCTCGGGTGTGGCAGATCATCACATGCAAGCGGGTCTACTAGTCGGACCGGGTGCGGAATGCCCGTGACTAGGCGGAGAGTCTAGCTAAACAAAGTAAACCGACAAGAGAAAGCACTTTAAACGTTCTTTGTATTATAAACACTTGAAGGTTACAGAGAAAAGCACTGAGATTACAATCTGCGTATTTGCGTCTATGCCTGCGTACTTAACTTCTGTCAACCTATCCTATTTATACAAGACCTGATGTCTGCGCACTTAGCAAGTGCGCAGGGCAAAATGCTCTTGCGTACTTAGCAAGTACGCAAAGTTACTCTTGCGTACTTGCTAAGTACGCAGGAGCTTTCTCCTGCGCACTTACAAGTGTGCAAAACACTTAGAGAATTTTGCAACAATCAATATGTAAAAGTAAATACAACTCGATAAACTAATACATAAAGACTCTTACATACAAAGACAATTATAAACAAGACAAAACAACCTAAGACTAAGACTCTATCTATCCAGAGTGTTTGTCACAGGAAAGTGCTTCAACGGTCGAAACCATTAGACAGTAAATGCTTAGATAATGTCTCATACCATGCCCGCGTTGCTTGATGAAGACCATAAAGTGCTTTGTCGAGCTTATACACTTTATTGATATTATGCGGATCTTCAAAATTGGGAGGTTGAGTGACATAGACCTCTTCATGAACTTTACCATAAAGGAAAGCACTCTTCACATCAAGTTGATAGACCTTGAAGCTGACATATGTGGCATAAGCCAAGAACAGTCGAATGGCCTCAATTCTAGCAACTGGGGCATATACTTCCGTGTAATCCAAGCCCTCTTGCTGATAAAAACCCTGAACAACCAATCTTGCTTTGTTCTTCACAAGACATTGACGATCATCCGTCTTGCATTTGAACACCCATCTGGTTCCAATTGGCTGAAAGCCTTTTGGCAAGTCAACCAAATCCCACACGTGCAACTTTTGGAATTGAGACAATTCATCTTGCATCGCCTCAATCCAGCAGTTGTCAGTGAGAGCCTCCTTCACATTATTCGGCTCTAACTGGGACACGAATGCAGCAAGCAGACATGTTTCCATGACACCAGTGTCAAGTATCTATGTGTAAAGACTGGTGTTCTCAGTGATGGTTCTATGACGAGTCTGAACACCGGCATAAGGATCACCAATAATGTTGTCGATTAGATGATTCCTATGCACTCTCGTCTCCGGTACAATAGGTTCCTGAATTTCTGGATCAAGATTCGTGCTTAACTCCCCCATTTCCTGTGTTCCAGAGGAAGAAGATTCAATGTTAATTGGATCAGCTGGAGCTTCATTTCCTACAGTTGTGTTAGGATTAGCTTGAGCGCCATCTCCAACAACAAGAACATCTTCACTGTTATCACTGTCATGAGTTCCAGATGCAGATGCAGCATTGGAATCAGGAGTTATAATCGGTACAGTAGCACGAGTAGAGAAGTTGGAGTCATTGTCGCCACCCAATAATTCATAAACATTTGCGGCGTCAACTGCAGATAGATCAGGAAGATTGAATGACTTGAATAGCGCATCATAATCAAAACCCCAAGCTGGACCTGTTGGTTCGGGTGGAATGCTGTGTTTACTGCAATCCACTTCAAACCATTCCTCGACAGTACGAGTTCCTATGTTGTACACTCTCTTGCAAGGCGAGTTGGCAACGTATCCTAAGAAGATGCCTTCCACCGCTTTTGCATGAAACTTAGACTGGCGGTCTTTGTACTGTAGTAACAAGGAACAGGGACTACCAAAAGGAACTAGGTAATCAAGATTGGGAAGTCGATTGTTGATCAACTTGTAACAAGTCTTGTTGTGCCTTTTCACAACCAGAACTCTGTTTAAGATGTGACAAGCTGTATTAACGGCTTCTGCCCAGAATGTGACAGGAAGCTTTGCATCCGATAGCATAGTCCTTGCAGTCTCAATCAGTGTTCTGTTCTTTCGTTCAGCAACTCCATTCTGCTGAGGCGTGTACGGCGCGCTGAATTCGTGACGGATCCCTTTCTTGAGACAGAAAAGCTCCCTCAAATTATTCTTGAACTCAGTTCCGTTGTCACTTCTAATTCTTCTAACTTTCAGCTTGCAAAGAGATTCCAAGCTCAGGATCAAGTATTGAAGAATATCAGCAGTCTCGTCTTTAGTACCTAAAAAATGCACCCAAGAA
Source organism: Smallanthus sonchifolius (assembly GCA_023525975.1). NCBI lineage: Eukaryota > Viridiplantae > Streptophyta > Magnoliopsida > Asterales > Asteraceae > Smallanthus > Smallanthus sonchifolius. The sequence continues at coordinate 39,274,903 of CM042034.1, read as the reverse complement.
AAACGTGAGAAATCATCAGTTACTACTAGACAGAACGACTTACCTCCAATACTCCTGATACTTATGGGGCCAAACAGATCCATGTGTAATAGCTCCAAAGGGGTATCAATAGAGTTTTGGAACTTGGGCTTGTGAGACTTCCGTTGCTGTTTGCCCTTTTTACAAGGCATACAGTCATCTGCAACGGTAAATCTCAGCTCGGACAAGTTGATTCATTTTACGATACGAAATATGTCCGAGTTTCCTATGCCACAAGATGGAGTCGAGCTCTGTCGCTTTTGTAAGCAAACAAGTAGCAACTGATGAGGTGGTTGTTGCCACGCTCATATCGATCTGATATGTGTCGTTTGTTCTTGGCGCTCTCATCAGGATCTAGTCTTCAGGAACTTCAAAACCGGGTTTGAGAATCAGGCATTCTGACTTGTCTAACATCACCTTGTACTCCTTATCACACATTTGGGAGACACTCAACAGGTTATGCTTCAGCTGCTCACAGAAGTTGACATTGTCAAAGCTGACACAACCGTTCGAAACCACGCCTTGACACGTGATGCTTCCGCCTTTTTCTCCGGCAAAGGCCACATAGCCGCCTCTGAATGGTTTAACATCTTGAAGCAGGGCCATGTTTCATGTCATGTGCCGGGAGCATCCACTATCTACATACCAGCGGTTAGAGATAGTACCCTTCGGACGCCCCTGCACGAGTAACAAAAGAATTAGTTAGATTTGGAGACCCAAGCCATTGTGGTCTTGGGTCGTCCATCCTTCTTAAAATAAACTACTTCCTTTAACTCACAGTCATGATGACTGTTCAAAATTGATGAATCTTTAAAAGAATTAGAATTGGGAGATTGAGAATTTTTGGATTTGGCAGTCCAGGATCTCTTCTGTTTCTTAACCGGAACAGGAGACTTTGATTCAACAACAGCAGGTGAACTTGTGGAAGCTTCACCTGATTGAACTGAAGTCAGCTGTTCCAGCTTTCTCAACCTCTTGTTTCTTCTTCTTCTCTGTGGCTTTGAGAGTCTCGCCACAGGTTTCTCACCAGTACGTGTACTACCTGAGGTAGATACACAAGGTACAGCAGGTTGCGTTACCTTTCTTGAAACAGATGGTTTAGCTTCATACTTGATCTTAGGCTTTACCATCGGTTTTACCGGTGGTTTCACCACATTTTGTTTTGGATTTTTGGGAGCTTTCACTGATGGCGATCTGGGGATAACAGCTGGTTGTGGAACAACATGTTGTTTCCCTTGGTTCTTAGAAGGACAGTTCACAATAATGTGACCAACCAAGCCACAGTGAAAACAATTCCTCTTGTCTACATAAGTTCTCTTGTAAGGCTCATTAGATCTGGCCTTAGATAACTCAGCATTATGAGAAGGAGGAGTTGGTTTATGAACATTAGTCTGAACCTTTACAGTTTGGTTTTTGGGAATATTTTTCCAAATTTTCTTTATACCCAAGCCCATAATGAGCTGAAAAAGCTTCTTTCTTTGCTTGGTTAATACTTTTATAACCCCCATAAAGCATTACCTTTAGATTATCATTTGTTTCAATGATATCTGGTTCAGTTAAAATGCAATTATCACCATTAGTGATAACGTTTTTCTTTACTTTCTGTTCAGTCAACAACTCCTCAGATACTACTCCTTCAGGCAAGAGTTAACTGACCCGTCTTCAGAAGCAGTAACGAACTCCTCACTAGATGTGGAGTTAGCCTTACTAGAGGATTCATCCTTTTTAGGGGAATCATCCTTATCAGAGGACTCATCTAGACAAGTGAGATCAATGTCTATTAAGCTATTGACAAACTTCCCGCTCACTGGTGGAGGAATGGCATTAGTACCCAAACCTAACCCATTCAGTTGTCTCACTACAGATTCGTAGTGTTCCACCACAAAGCGAGAGTTTTTCAACTTCTCATTAGCACATTTTAACTGCAAGATCTCATTTTGCAGTTTGTTGATTTCATTGTTCCGTTTTTCTAACCCCATGTATGCAACATCTAAGTGAAGCTGTTGATCACTTATTTTTAAAGAATATTCACATTTTTTTCTTTTTTCAACGTTTCAATAGAATCTTTAAAACTTTTTTTCATTTTCTTTATAGTTTAGAGCTGCCAAACTTAGGGGTTCGATTTTGTCTTGAAGCCTAGAATTTTCAAGTTTTAGCCCTAGACATTTAGAACATGAAATAACAGAGAAAGGGTTAGAATCTACCTCAGACGATGAACTTGTTGCTTCTCCAATGGCCATGAGAGCAACAGTAATGGTCGATTCCTCTTTATCAGCTACAGGAGCTTCCATTTCTTCAGCTTCCTTCACCTCCTCTATAGCAGCAGTTGTAGATTCTTCTAGGTCAGCCATAGAAGCTTCCCTTTTCTCTGCTTCCATCATCTCCATGATCTCAGCCATGAGACCAACCTGGGTTTGTGCGATTATGGCATCCTAAAGATGAACACCCCAATCAAATCTTTCGTCCTGTTGGGCTACCAGTGCATTGGACATTCCAGCTTGGCTTTGATTGTGATGGTTTGAGTTGTTGTGGCCATGGCTGTTTCCTTGGCTGGGTCAGGTAAAACCAGAGGCAGGTGCTCTGTCTTTCTGACACTCACAAGAAAAGTGTCCATAGTTCATAAACTTGTAGCATTTGGCCTTAGATTTGTCAAACCCGACCTTGGCATTAGGATGCCCGCCAATAAATTTTCTTCCTGTTCTGTTCAGGAAACGATTGGCTCTCCTTAATAGCATGGCCATATTCCATTGAATATCCATGTTCTCCATGTCATCAGGATCCACTTGATTAAAATCTTCTTCAATCGTCTCTGGATCAGTAAGCTTGCCACCTATGAAATTTTCATATGCAAGCATACAAGATGAGAATAGTGCTACATGATCTTCAGCTATTCTGGCTATTGCTGAGTTGTTAGCTGAAGACGTAGCAGAAGGATTTCTTGAGGTATTTTGATGATGAGACCCCAACCCTGATCCTGAAGCATAGCAAGCATGACCACCACACCCAGTTGAGTGGTCTTCTTCAGTAGGATTTCCAGTGAAGAGGGCCATCCAGAGCCCGATGACTTGGATGTAGAAGTCGTCCCATGATACATAGAAGGGTCTTGTATCTGGGGTCTTCCAGAGCTCTCCTTTCTTCTTAGGTTCATGTCATGAGCTTGAACCTTTCCTATTGCCTCCTCTACTGTCAACTCATAGAATTTAGGATTTTCCCTCATCAGGGTTGTGTACATCTCAAATTTGGGTGGTAAAGTGTCCAAAAACTTTTCCACCATCTCTTCATCAGGATACCTGAGTTCAAAAGCTTTCAACTCAGTCTGTAAATGATAGAATCTAGAGATGAGGTCATCTAAAGATTCGTTCTCTAAAAATCTGAAGCACTCATATTGCTTCCTGAGAAGATCCCTCTTACTCTTTTTGATGTCACTATTTCCTACGAATCTCTTCTGTAAAGCTTTCCAGAGATCCTTAGAATTGTCATACCCTCGGAAACTGTGGAACAATTCCCGAGTTTATGCCATAGTGATCGAACCAAGTGCCTTCTTTTCTCGGTCATAAGCTTTCTTTTCTTCGTTAGAAAGCTTAGATATAGGTTTGGGCATGGTTTCATCAAGATAGATGTGCGTGGGATGCTTATATCCCTCAAGGATTGGTATCCATAGCGATGAGTCGGTATACGAAATGTAGTGCGCAAAACGTGCTTTCCAATTAGAATAATCGTTCACGTTCAGCAACTTTGGTGGTTTCTGTGGTGTACCGATCTCATTATCATAATTTAACAGGTTTCCCAAATTCTGAAGATTCGACATAGTGAACACTTAGTCAAATTTCAGAATAATCAGACACAGTTGCGCACTTGATTTTTGGCCTTGCGCACTTGAGAAATGGTCTTGCGTATTTAGATTTGCTCTTGCTTACTTGTAAGTACGCAGGAGTAAATGTAAGTACGCAGGATATAACTTAAGTTCACACAGGTTCCGTCTTGCGCACTTATAAGTACGCATGAGATAAGTCTTGCGTATTTAGTAAGTACGCACAAAACTGTACTTTTTGCCAGAAATGGTAAGTACGCATGATACTTTTTCAGCAACTTTCACCTAACTATTCCGGTCACCTGAAACTCGTCGGAGATGGTAAAAATTGGTCTGATGATCAATGCAAATAAGCCAAAGGGTCAGAAACTTGTTTCTAACCAACCTTTGATGCTCAAAACACTCAAATACACAACAAAAATAAGTTTTTGAGTGATTTTTGTTTCTAAAATAGTGCTCAAGAGCTACCCCTATTTTATCACAAAAAACAACAAAAATACCTCTTTTTGCTTGTAAAAACTCTCCAAACTCACTCACAACACTCGAAATCAGGAGCAAGTGCTCTGATACCACTTGCAGGTCCCTCAGGTGTGGCGGATCGTCACATGCAAGTGGGTCTACTAGTCGGACCGGGTGCGGAATGCCCGTGACTAGGCGGAGAGTCTAGCTAAACAAAGTAAACCGACAAGAGAAAGCACTTTAAACGTTCTTTGTATTATAAACACTTGAAGGTTACAGAGAAAAGCACTGAGATTACAATCTGCGTATTTGCGTCTATGCCTGCGTACTTAACTTCTGTCAACCTATCCTATTTATACAAGACCTGATACCTGCGCACTTAGCAAGTACGCAGGGCAAAATGCTCTTGCGTACTTAGCAAGTACGCAAAGTTACTCTTGCGTACTTGCTAAGTACGCAGGAGCTTTCTCCTGTGCACTTACAAGTGCACAAAACACTTAGGGAATTTTGCAACAATCAAAATGTAAAAGTAAATACAACTCGATAAACTAATACATAAAGACTCTTACATACAAAGACAATTACAAACAAGACAAAACAACCTAAGACTAAGACTCTATCTATCCAGGGTGTTTATCACAGGAAAGTGCTTCAACAAGATAGCAGAAGTAGTGGGGAGAGCACCGGGGCAACTTCCAAGTGATACAAAGTTAAACCCTCAACACCAAGGTGCCAGCTCCTCGGGTTCAAGGAATGCAAATGTCTCCCAGGTAAGTACCCTAAGAAGCGGAAAGGTTTAGAACAATGTCACCTCAGCATCACCGGATGTTGAAGGAGTGGTAGTTGACCTAGGAGAGGATGGTGAGAGTGACAGCGATTCGGAAGCAGTTTTTATTAAACAACCTAAAAATGTAACTTTTTCTAAAAAATCTAAAACTAAACCGAACACAGATGTCACTCAAGGTGTAAGGGTGGAGAATAATACCATCCCTTATCCTACTATTCTATTGGAACCATCTAAGAAGAATGTGACTAAAAGGGGCCCACAGCAGGACGAGTTGTGGGACATGTTTAAACAAGTGAAAATCAACCTCCCTCTATTAGATGCAATCAGGCAAGTACCAGCTTATTCAAAGTACTTGAAAGAATTATGCACCTAGAAACGGCATCTTAAAATACCCAAAAAGCTTAACCTAACAGACAATGTCAATGTCGTTTTGTCGGGTGCATTGCCACCTAAGCTGCAGGATCCAGGAGCACCTTTAATTTCTGTGCAAATTGGTGAACTAAAAATCAATAAGGTTCTCCTAAATCTTGGAGCTAGTATTAGCATTCTCCCGGGAAGTTTTTATAACCAGTACGACGTTGGTCCTCTACAAAAGGCCGATACCACCGTGGTTTTGGCAGATCTTACTCTTAAACTTCCTAGGGGAATAATAACCGATGTAATTATGAAGGTGGAAGATTTTTACTATCCTGTCAATTTCTTATTACTTGATTATGCAGCTCCTACTAATGACAGGCATCCTAATGTGATATTGGGAAGACCATTCTTAAGAACAGCTCAATGTGTAATCAATTGCGTAACAGGTACAATGGACATGGCAGTTGGCAACCGAAGGTTAAGGTTAAACATATTTGCTAGTGTTATTCCTATTCCAATCAATGGTGAATGCTTTATGGAAGACGTTGTTGAGGGGTGTCGCCCTCATGAAATTGAGGGTGAAACCCTAGAACCATGTATTGTTTGTAATCAGGAAACAGGAGGAGTATGAGCTTGAGATGCAGGAAGCAGAGGCACAAGTGGAGGTGTATGCATTGAGAGAAAAAGTTCAAAACTGGTCACTCCAGGTTGAGAGTCTGCCAGATCATATTGATACCCAGCTAAAGCCATCACTAGAATCACCACCTAAGCTGGATCTGAAAGACTTGCCTAAACATTTAAAATATGCATTTGTGGGTGATAATAACACTCTTCCTGTTATCATTGCTGTAGGTTTAAATGAGGAACAGGAGCATGCATTTATGAAGGTTTTGATTGCCCATAGGAAAGCAATTGGGTGGACCATAGCAAATCTAAAAGGGATCAACGCAGCAATTATCATGAATAAGATCATCACAGAATAAGGAGAAAAACCTGCTCGGGATGCTCAACGAATGTTGAATCCTAACATGCGTGAAGTGGTAAAGAAAGAGGTGCTCAAGTGGTTAGATGCGGGTATCATCTACCCCATCTCTTACAACAGCTGGGTGAGCCCTACTCAGACAGTGCATAATAAGGTTGGCATCTAGGTAATAAAGGGAGAGAGTGGGGAAGAAATTGCCCCTCGGCCGGTAGCCGGGTGGCGAATCTGCCACGATTACAGGAAATTAAATCCTGCAACATCAAAAGACCACTTCCCTATCCCTTTCATTGATCAAATCATCGAAAAACTTCCAGGTCAGAAGTTTTATTGTTTCTTAGATGGGTACTAGGGTTATAATCAAATTGCAATACATCTAGAGGACCAACAAAAGACCACGTTTACTTGTCTGTATGGCACCTTCGCATTTAGGCGAATGCCTTTCGGCTTGTGCAATGCCCCGGCCACCTTTCAACGGTGCATGATGAGTATCTTTTCGGATATGATCGGGGAGTCCATGGAAGTCTTTATGGATGATTTTTAAATATTCAGCACAACTTTTGAAACTTGCTTGAATCAATTAACTAAGGTATTAAAAGATGTGCTGAAACTAATCTGGTACTCAGTTGGGTGAAAAGCCATTTCATGGTTCAAGAAGGGGTGGTTTTGGGGCATGTTATCTCTAGTAAGGGTATTGAGGTCGACCATGCAAAAATCTAAGTCATTTCAACTCTACCTCCACCAAACAGTGTCAAAGGCGTCCGTTCCTTCTTAGGACACGCCGGGTTTTACAGAAGGTTCATTAAAGGTTTTAGTGTCATAACCAAACCATTGTGTAATATACTACTCAAAGATGTCCCTTCTGTTTTTGATAAAGAGTGTTTAGATTCATTTGAATTAAATCACCGGATTGGTCGTTACCCTGTGAAATAATGTGTGATGCAAATGACTACGTTGTGGGGGAAGTATTGGGACAACGGGTAGATAAGAAACCTGTGGTGATATACTATGATAGTAAGACTCTTTCTGATGCTCAGCTTAATTACACCACAACTGAGAAGGAGCTACTTGCAGTATTATATGCACTGGATAAGTTTAGATCATATATCTGGGGCAGTAAAGTTATTGTTTATTCTGATCATAGTGCAGTCAGGTACCTCATGGCAAAGAAGGATGCCAAGCCCAGGTTGATCTGTTGGATCTTGTTATTACAGGAGTTTAACTTGGAGATCTGTGACAAGAAGGGGAGTGAGAATGTCGTGGCAGATCATTTGTCACGCATTGTGCAGGATGGAAGTGAATCTAAGGGAGAGATTAATGAAACATTTCCCAATGAACAATTACTATTAGTTTCTACTACTCCTTGGTTTGCTAACATTGTTAACTATTTGGCTACAGGTGAAATTCCGGAACATTGGTCTAAGAAGAAAAGGCACCAGTTCATTGCGCAGGCGCGCCAGTACATCTGGGATGAACCAGACTTATTAAGAGTGGGTGCAGATCAACTAGTTAGAAGGTGTATACCAGCGTCAGAGATTCAATGTGTGTTGTGTCTAGTACACGCATCTGCTTGTGGAGGTCATTTCAGTGGGCAAAAGACAGGTCGGAAGGTATTTGAAGCACGACTATTTTGGCCATCCATCTTTCGGGATGCTTTTGAGTTCGCCAAGAAATGTGTGAACAATCAGAAGATAGGAAGTATTACAAAGAGGAACGAGATGCCACTACAGCCAATCTTGGTTGTGGATTTGTTTGATGTATGGGGCATAGTGTAGGCTCGGTGTTTACAAGATGGTTCTGTTCTAGTTGAGATTGGCATAAACAATAACAACTATGCAATGTAAACAAGAAACAATGATAATACTGATAAATGCAAATTGTACTAATCTTCAAAGTTTACAAGTTACAGAAAAAACTCTAAGGAAGCACACTTGTACAATAAGAAGATACAATACATATAAAGGAACTTAGAATCAAGAAAGACCATTGATTCTAAGGATCAGATCAAACACAAGTCGTCGATCTTTGACAGTTACAAGTTACAGTACAATTGGTAGACTACTAAAAGACAAGCTACAGCAAACAGTAATAATCAGGTCAAAAGTCTTCTTAGGAATCTTTGCAGTAGACTTCAGAAGTAGTAGCTTTGTCTTTAATCATCTGCACCAATAACATTCCTTCTGTTGATAGATGTGTCAGTGTTGTAGCAGAGGTGTCAGTAGCAAAGTCAAAGTTGTTGATGATTTGCCTATCAGCAGCATCAAGTGTTTGATGCTGCTGAGAAGCCTATCAGCAGCAACTTTGGACTTCAGCAGATAAGGCTATCCGCAACATAGTTATTCATCAACAGGAGAACATAACTATCCGCAGCAGTTATCCTCATCCGCAGCAACTTGTAAGTCAGCAGCAAAATTGTGGAGTCCGCAGCAATTGTACTTAGAGAATTTTGTAGTCATCAGTCTTTATCTCTACAAACTCCCCCTAGACTGATGCTACCAAAACTCTCTTACTGCCTTTGTTGCTGAAGCTTATGCATGTGTGCAACAATCCTTGCTGTCTCATAGCATCTAGGGTCCTTGCTTGGATTATCAAGAGGAAATTAAGATAGAGACTTCATGTCCTTGCTTGGCATGCTGAAGATGGCCTTACTTGAACATCTCATCTTCTGTCCTCTGACATCTATCAAAGTGTATTCATCACTTACAGCATTGTAGGACCAACTAACGAATGGAAAGTGGGATTGGAGAGGTTTGGCATCAATGACAACATCTTTGCTAGGGTTGAAGTGATGTTTATCACTAGCAACAGATGTCTCCCACTTTCATTCTCAGGCTCATAAGCTTCACCCAGCTCCATCATTCTTTGAAGATCAGAATCTGAAAGCTGTATAACCTCATCAACAGATTTATATACTGATCTTTTTACTTCTGTCCTCCCCCTAAATACTTCAAACCACTGGTCTTGATTGCTATAAAACCATACTACAATTTCTCTTGAGTCTTCTGGTTGGTAGTAGGTTTGGTTTTCTTCTTGGGAGGCTGTTGATGAGGGGGAGCTGAGTGAGAGGATTTGGACTCTTTTAGTGGATATGAGAGAGGTCTAGGAGGGAGAGAGGAAGGTTGTTGGACAGAAAGAGGAGAGGATGAGGGAGTAGGCTTGGGTTTCTTTGGTTTTCTATCTTTTGTTTGAGTGTCTACCCTTCGTTTTGAACCCAACTTCCCAAGTCTCTCCTCCTCTTCCTTCTTTACTTTGATATAGAGGGCTTGCAGGTTCATGAAACTCATGGGACCCAGCCTCTTTCCACTCTCACCCCTAGTCTTTAGGAATTCCATCATGACCTTCCTTTCTTCATGGGATCTAACATTGAAGGCAATAGCTTTTCTGGCTTTTAGTTTGGATTTTTCTTCTTCTTCTTCCCTTTTCTTGTTTGCCAATTGACCTTGTTGTCCCATGAATGCTCTGTATATTTCTTTGTTTGACAATTTCTCAAGGTATTCTGCGTCCTCACCTCGAAAAATTAGAGCCTCGGTCCACTCCTCTCTCATTTCTTTTGCAAGCTCAGAATCAGTGATTCTGAACTTGGCATCTTCTCTTCTCTTCCTCTCTCTCTCTTCATCTTCTTTATTTAATTGTTCCTGCAGCTGGAGAGCTAAGGCTTCATCTTCTTTTATTTGTGAAGCTACAGGAACTTTAACTTTTGATCTATCCAGTTGCCTAGCATGCAACTGGATTTGCTGTTCTCGGAGGAGCATGGCAGCCTTTCTTTCTTTAGCCTTTTTAAGCTCAGCCATCTCCTCTTCTTCTCTTTCTCTTCTTCTTTTCTCCTTTTCTTTCTTTTCTTCTTCTATCTTTTCTTCTTCTTCCTCAGTCATAATTCACTTTCCTTTGTTTTTGTTGGATGCCTCTTCTTCAGCTTCATTGATCTCAACTGCAGATGTGGGGGATACTGTTGAGACCTCAGCTTCAGCTTCATTGGCAATTTGAGGAGTAATCAAAGGTTGAGGGACTTCTTCATTTTCACCCACTACCCATTCTTCTCCAGTTACTTCCTTCCAATCTGCCATCACCTTCTCTCTTGCTCTTCTTTTGGATTCTTCTTCTGTGTTCAGGATGACAGTTGGAGAAGAGGGAAGGGACAAATCAGAGTCAGATTCATCTATTGGAATCAATCCCTTATTTTCCAAAAATTTTTTGATAATCAGGATCATTTCTTGACTTCTTATTGAGTTGATATTGCAGATATGTGACCTGAGTTCAAATAATTTATGAAGAAAGTCTGAGTTGAGGAGTAGGATTTCTTAAATGTGGTTGATGATAAAGGATGATCCAGCACATAAAAAGAATTGGAACCCTGAAGGCTCAATGCTCGACCATCCATGAACTTCCAAACCCCTGACAACTTCATTATACAAATATCTTCTCAGACATAAGATTTGTTCTTCAGTCAAAGCCCTGCTCCTTATCAATTGAAGTCTTTGATGTCTTTCTTCAGCTGCTCGTGAGGACTCTGCTTCTTCATCCTCAAAGTTATTGTATGCCACTTTTGTAGCAAGCCCAAGAAAGTCTTCAAATCTGTGCATGTTGTCTTCACATATGGTATGGAATCTTTCAATAGCAAGCATAGCAGACAGATCATCAGATGTGTTAATGCACTCAGTCAGGTGCAGGGATAGGGTATCAAATAAATTCAAGTTTTCCCACTTGTGCTCCTGAACACCAGCAAACTCTCACCCAATCCAGAATCTTTCAAATAAACCATCATATCCCCATGACAAGATGGAGTCAAAATCCAGGTTATGTGCAGTTAGTGGGAATTGAGGGGATATGATCTGTCTTGATATAGCAGCAGCAGCTGGAAGTATGCTGAAGGAGGAAGGCATTTCTTCATATACATTTTCAATCTCCATCTCCTCAGGGAATACTTCATCTATAGCCCTGGAAACTAGCTTCCATTCCTCATATATCTCTTCCTCTTCATCTTCTGAGACTGGCAAGTCATGGATTTGAACAAAAGCATGCTAGAATAGTGTTCTTTGAAAGGTTGCCTGCTCTTGTATCCATTCTTCTAGGCTGTCTCTGTCATCTTAGGTAGTAACTATCTCCCCCATTTTGGTTACATCAATGCAGAGTTGAGTCTATTTGGGTTACCACTAATACAAGGGAAGGAGAAGTTACAGTTGGGCATCGATGGGCTTCATGCATAGAGACTTGGTGTCTTAATTTGGACACTTCAGCCACTAGCATAGCTACCCTGACCGTCAATTCCAAATTTTCTAGTTTCAGTCTCTCCTCATCTACAGTTGTGGAATCCTTGGAACTAGATGTGTCCTTAGGCCTAGCCTCTGCATCCCCATCACCGTGGTTTTCTTGGCGCCTGGGATTCCTCTCAGTGAAGAGTGTTTCAAAAGAAACATCCTCACTGTGAGTTACCATGGTTGGGGACTTAGTGATGTTATCACTGTCCTCCTGGTCAATTGATGGACTAGTAGTAATGATAGCCCCTTCCACATCCACTCTATCATCACTCCCAGAGTGAACCTTCTTGGGTGATGAACTTGGGCTGGGTACATTGGCAGCCAAGTCAATCAATACCTTTGAGATAGTGGCAATTAGAGAAGGTATATCATCTCAACTAGGTGCCTTTGTACTTAAGTTCAATGAAGAAAGAAAGTGTGTAGGCTCAAGTGGGTGTTCTATGGATCCGGGATGTGATCCTGATCCTAAGTATCTCTAACAGTGTGGCTATCCCTTTTGATATTCTCACCAGAATGTTGTGATTCTGAGTGAGGGCTTTTAGGTTGGGACTAGGCCTTAGATACAAGAATAGAAGGAGTTTTCGTGCTCCTTTTTATTTTGCGGCTATAGCTTGCCTCAACTGGGGCCCTGTGTTCCAGTTGGGCTTGTATAACAGGGGTAAGTATTTGTTATGCATGTGCACCCACAATAGGTTGCATAGGGGTTCGATCAAGGGCAGCAGATGTTGTATGTTCAGGCTGTGAGGTGTAGGGTGTGGGATCAGTATCAGCTCGGACTGCTGAACTGTCACCCTGGGTACTTTGTATGTTCATCATTGTAGATAACAATGGAACATTGACCCCTGAGAACTTTGTTGAAACAGTTCTCATACTTTGAAAATATTATTTTTATGTCCCAAAATCATGTAGATTCTTGCAGGTTTTGAAAGATCTTTTAGTTCGTGGTTAAAAACTTCCTGTAAGAACCTTGGGTACAAAAAGAAGGCTTGTCTTGCTCCTTCTTGAAGGTTATATCTCAAACCTTTAAATATCAAGTGGGAGAAATTGAAACCATATCCAATTACCATACCATAAAAAGCAGAGGCAAGGGTAGAGTTCAATTGATTCAATCCACTCCTCTTCTGAGATACGCATTATAGAAGAGTGTGGCCCAAGAACTTCCATGGAGGACCCATCAGTGCCTTCTCGATTGTGTAATCATCTTCATTTCCAGTGTATCCTATGGATACAAAGGTCCTCATGTACACACTCTTGGTATATGAGTTGGCGGCACTCGTCTTGAAGTTTGAGATGTTTTCTGAGTGTAGCTTCAGTGATTGTGATGTCTTTGCCGTCTACCATGGCTTTGATTTGGGGAGTGTCTCCTGTTCGGTAGAGAAGACAGCAGAGATCCAGAAGTCCTCCATGTGAGGTATGTAAATTGTGGGGTTGACAGTTAGTGCAAATTGTATTTTTGACCGACATAGAAAATCGATCATGTCGTCGAACCCTTCAGATTTCTTCCCTTTGACAAGATATGCAGTTAGATTATGGTAGGTTGAGAACTTGTCATTAGGATTGTTAATGTCAACGTCTGCCATTATGGTTAGGTTTGGAGGGAAGGAGGAAGCTTTTGAAAGTTGGTTAGGTATGGGAAAGCTTTGAATGCTCAAAAGAAAAGATGAGAGTTAGGTCAGAATTGAATGTGAAATGGTGAAGGAAGAAATTTGATTTTTGTTATAACGGCAAGAGAGGGAAAAAGCAAGTTTACTTGTACTGTTTTACTTTTCACTGTTTTACAGCTGTAACATACTGTAGCAGTCATGGTAAAGACTGAAAGTAGTTTTTACAGCGGGTAAAAGTTAATTTGGACTCATTTTTACCTATCAGCAGCAAACTTGGTTGCTGCTGATGGATGTAATGGTCCGCAGCAAAGATGTTGCTGCTGATTGCCTTAAATCTATTCGCAGGAAACTTGTTTCTGCTGATAACTTAAGGCAATCAGTGGCAAATTCTTTGCTGTTGATGACTAAACCTGTCAGCAGCAAAAATGTTTGCTGCTGACTGTTAACTTTTTATTTGCAACAAAAGAAAGACAAACACATTTTATTCAAGATTTTAATCAAAGTTAATCATGCCAATGGATTCAACTAAATATCTAAATCTAGCTTCATCAAATGGTTTTGTAAACAAGTCAGCATATTGCTCATTGGTATGAACTTTGGTTAAAATAATTCTCTTTTTCTCAGCTTGATCTCTTATGAAGTGATACCTGATGTCAATGTGCTTTGTCTTGGAGTGCTGCACATGATTATTTGTAATTGATATAGCACTCATGTTGTCAATGTGAATGGGAGTTGCCATGAAAGTCATCCCATAGTCCAACATTTTATTTTGTATCCAGATGACATGTGAATGGGAGTTGCCATGAAAGTCATCCCATAGTCCAGCATTTGATTTTGTATCTAGATGACTTATGCATAGCAACTTGAAGCTGCAATGTATTCTTTGGAGCTGCTTGAAATCTTGCACACAAGCATACTTCAAACATGATATCTGGCCTTGAGGCAGTTAGATACATGAGTGATCCAATCATTGCACGGTACTGATATTGATCAGTGTCTTGACCATCTTTGTCTGGAGTCAGTTGATGGTGCACTTGCGTAGGAGTTCTTGCAGTAGAGAAATCAGTCAGTTTGAATTTTTCCAAAATGCTTTTTACATATTTGGATTGACTGATGAAGATTCCATTTGGAACTTGTTTCACTTGAAGGCCTAAGAAGAAATTTAGTTCAGCTATTGAACTCATTTCAAACTTTGAGTGCATCAAGACCTCAAAGTCTTTGCACAACTTCTTCCTTGTTGATCCAAAGATGATGTCATCCACATAGATTTGTACCAGCAGGATTTCTCCCCCTTCATCTTTGATAAACAAGGTCTGATTAATTGCACCTCTTCTAAAGTTGTTGCTGAGTAAATATCCTGACAAGGTTTCATACCAGGCTCTTGGGGCTTGATGTAAGCCATAGAGAGCTTTGTCTAGTTTGAACACTTTGTTAGGATGTGCAGGATCTACAAAGCCTGGAGGCTGTCTGACATAGACTTCCTCACCAATCTTCCCATACAGAAAAGCACTCTTGACATCCATTTGATAGACTATAAAGCTCTTGGATGCAGCATATGCTAGGAAGATTCGGATGGCCTCCAGTCTGGCAACAGAAGCAAAGGCTTCATCATAATCAATTCCCTCTTCCTGAGTGTAGCCTTGAGCTACATGTCTGGCTTTGTTCTTGACTACAATTCCTCTCTCATCTTGCTTGTTCCTGAATACCCATCTTGTGCCAATAGCAGTTTGACAAGGTGGAAGATCAACCAGGGTCCACACTTGTCTGTTGAATTGCAGCAACTCTTCCTGCATTGCTTCAATCCAACTGCTATGTTGCAACGCTTCTTCTATCTTCTTTGGTTCTACTTGAGATAGAAAGTAAGAATACAGACATATATTGGTCTCATGAGTTTTGCTTCATGTTTGAACCCCTTGCTGAACTTGGCCAATTATATTCTCCAATGGATGTTCTCTGTTGATTCTTTGTGCTGGAACAACATCCAATTGTATTCCTTGCTCAATATTTCTTTGATTCTGATCAGGAATATCTTCATTCATTATGGAGGAGTCTTCAATATCAGCAGCAGCAGATGCCTCTACCCCAACTGTATCTTCTTGATCAGCAATAGATGCCTCTACACCATCTGCAGAGATGTCATGAATTTCATTTTGATTTTCATTTTCAGAGAGACTGATGTTGGTGACATTGGAGAGACTTGTTCTTGCTTCACTAGCTTCAATAGCTTCCACAACAGATGGAGGATCAATAGATGGTCTTTTTATTCTTATAGAAGGACTATTGAATTCCAATCTGTAGTCAGTTGATGATATGGAAGTTGGTTCTTTGGAAGAGGTAGACTCCATATTTGAGAAGATAAGAGGCTCAAATACTTGGGAGAAGGAGTCTATATCAAAGAGCCAGTCTGGTCCTTTACCCTTTTCACATGGAATATGTTCCCTACCTACCACAGTTGCTGATTCTTCCACTATTCTTGTTCTAAAGTTGAATACTCTATAGGCCTTGGATTGAGAGGAATAGCCAACAAAGTATCCTTTATCTGATTTGGCACCAAACCTAGGAAGAACTCCATGTGTGATGAGAATGGTATATGGACATCTAAAGGGTTTCAGAAATCCAATGTAGGGAACTCTTTTGAACCACAGTTCATAAGGTGTTTTGTTGAGAGGCTTGACAATGAGAACTCTATTTTGCACATAACAGGTTGTGCTAACTGCTTCTGCCCAGAATGTGAGAGGCAATTTTGAGTCAGCCAGCATTGATCTTGCAGATTCAATTAGATTTATGTTTCTCCTTTCAACAACCCCATTTTGTTGAGGAGTTCTTGGAGCATTATATTGTCTTTCTATGTCGTTGCTCTCACAGAAACAATTCAAGGTTTGGTTCTTGAATTCTGTACCTTGATCACATCTTATGACCTTGACTTTCTGATTGTTTTGATTCTCCACCCTAAGAATGTAGGATTTAAGAATCTCAACAGTTTCATCTTTTGTTCTCAAGAAATATACCCATGAGAATCTGGTATAGTCATCAGTTATCACCAGACAGTATGAATTCTTGCACATTGACATGACATTTGTAGGACCAAAAAGATCCATATGCTGCAGCTGTAGTGGAGTGTCATTTGAATTCAATGTCTAGGTCTTGTGAGAAATCTTGTGTTGCTTCCCCTTCAGGCATGCTATGCAGTGATCTTCAAGTTGGAATTCCTTGTCAGCAAGACCTCTGACAATATTTCCCTTCACCAACTTGTTGATAGTTTTTACATTAACATGGCTTAATCTCCTATAACAAAGAGCTGATTCATCAACTGATGCCTTGGACAGAAAACAAGATACACTGCCAGATGGAGTGACCTCATTCATGTCAAGCACATATAGGTTATCTTTTCTTTGAGCAGTCAACAAAATCTTCTCTAGAGGAGGTTTGCTTAACCCATGGGAGAGCACAAAGCATTCTTTGTTTGTAAAAAGCATCCAATTCTTCTGATCACAGACCTGAGACACACTCATGAGATTGAATTCCAATTCTTTAACAAAGTTTACTTTTTCAATGCTCATTCTTTCATTGGACACAGTTCCTTGTCCAGTTATATATCATCCCTTTGAATCACTCCCAAAGGCAACATATCCTCCATTGAAATGTCTAAAGTTGGAGAGGATGGACCTGTTGCCAGTCATATGCCTGGAACAACCACTGTCTACAACCCAGGTGTTATCCTTGTAACCTGGTTGTCCCTGCACATGAGAGAGATCTAGTTAATGGGAGGGACCCAAGAGCTTTCAGACTTGGGTGAGTGTGTCTTTGGACAAAAATCATCAGTATGCTTGCATTCAATGGACCCAATGATGATGCTTTGAGGGAATGAAGCCGTGGACTTGGCTTTCCATTGTTGAGGAGGTTTTCCAGATCTTTTTACTCTATCAGCGGCAGATGTGGCTCTTGCTGCTGATGGCTTTGCTTGATCATCAGCAACCTTGACTGCTGAAGACTTTGGCTGATCAGCAGCAAACTTGATTGATGCTGGCGGCTTTAACTGATCAGCAGCAGATTTGGTTGTTGCTGAAGGCTTGGGTTTAGATTTCTTCAGCTTCAAATGATCAGTAGCATTTTTGCTGGCTGTTGATTGTTCAACAAATACATGCTTCTCCTGATTTACCTTTCTATTAAAAGTGGGTTTCTCTGTGGGAGTTCTTCTATAGAGTGGCTTCTGTTTTGGAGTAGACTGAACTGCTGTGGAAGCTGGTTGAAAGATCTGGTTGAAGGGATTGAACTTACAATTTGCAGCAAACTGGTCTGATTCACCACATATGATGCAGGATTGTTGAGCTTTTGGGAGCTGCTTCCTGGGTGGAGAGAGAGATTTTCTGAAGTGAGTTGTCTTGGCTTCATAGCTTCTTACCTTCTTGTTATTGTTTTGTTTTCTCAAAAGCATGTTGCTTGAGATTTCTCTACTGCTGAAGGTAGTAGAAGCAGGTGCTGGCAGTGTGATTGTATTTGCCATAGACAAAACATGATTTAGCCTCTTTGAAAGTACACATAGTCCTTTCTCTTGAACAGATCTTTAAAATTCCAGGGATGAGCTTTGTTGTGCTCAAAGGTGGCTTCCTCTAATGTCTTTTGAACATATGGATCTCTCTCTCCAAGTTCATGACAGATATCAAACACCTTCCTGGGTTGGATGGATTTTGCTTGGAGATTGGTGGAGGATGAAGATTGTCCCTTTTCAACAATTAACTTTCTTCCTTTAGGAGGATAGCTAATTTTGATTTGTTTGGTGAGTTGAGGTACTGATTTTGAGGAAATGTAGGGGCTTGGACCATTGTTACAAGGTTTGGTGGTTTCAGTGGATTCTGAGCATGTGGACTCAGATTCAGATGAGGTACTGCAGTCTTGCACAGATGGTTCTTCCTTGGAAGGATCAAGGTTTCGGTTTGCATGGTCAAGTTTTGTGAGGTTGAAGTTTGGTTCATGGATGGCTACATAGTCAGCGGGTGGAGGTACAGCATTGTAGGGTTTTTCAGCTTGAAACCCAAGACCAGTAGTCACCTTTTCATGAATTTGAGCATCCAAAAGTCTTTGCAGCTTTTTGGATGCAAACTCATACTTGTCAATATGGACCTTTTGGTCTGCCAACTCAGCTCTTGTAACTTTTAATTTAACCAATAGATCAACAATCTGAGTTTCAAGATTTGTTTGTTCATGTTTTAATAATGAAATCTCTTTCTTTAGACGGTTATTATTTTCTTTGTAACTGTTTTCAACCTTTTTGAATTCAGATTTCATTTGGTGAAACTCTTCATTTTGATCTATAAGGTTTTGGTTATGCTTTATGTATCCTAGAACCTTATCAATACAAGCTTGAGAATAGAGGTGTTCATATACCTAAGGTGGTATCTCTGTTGTGTCTGCCATGAGTGCTTGGTTGTTGGCAGGAAGATCCACATACTGAAAGCTCCAGTCAAAATCAACTATCACAACAGTTGCACATGCTGCAGTTTGAGCAGGAGGGGTATTACCTTGACTTGCTTGACCTTGATGCGCTTGTCTTGGTTATGCAGCAGCTGGGTTTGCCTTTGGTGCCTTGCATTCTCTAGCAAAATGACCAAGTTGGTTGCATTTGTAACATCTAAGCTTGCTTTTGTCCAAGCCAACTCTAGTGTTAGAGTTGTTGCATGGAATGGGTCTTCCAATTCTCGAATAGAACCGTTTAGCTCTGAGAGATAACATGGAATAAGAGTGTTGTATGTCCATTTCTTCTAAATCATCTGAAAGAAAACACTCCAGATCTTCTTTGATAAATGACATGTTACTTGGGTTTTCAGAGACAAAAGCAGCAGACGTTGTTTGAGGTGGGGCTTCAAGGAGAAATGGTGAGTTGTTTGATTGTGAGTTGGGAGTCAACAAAGGGAGGATAGTAGTTGCTAGAACTAGGAACTGAGTGGTCAGAGTGCAGTGAAGAAGAAGTGGTGGTGGATGATGAAGCTGTTGAATGACCTGAGCTTCTTTCTTGGCTTGATTCATTTCTAATTCATAAGTTTTTAGCATACCAAACAGCTCAGTCATCTGCAGAGTCTTCAGGTTTTCGGTTCTTCTGATTGACACTATGTATAGCGTCCAACAACTTGGCGGTGATCTGATGAACTTTTTGAGAATATCCTCATTCTCCAGCTTTACTTTAGAGCATTGTAGCTCTCCCACCAGATAGGTGTACCTGTTGTACAAAGTAGTAATGTAACATTCCGTATTTTTCCGACCCTATTTTAATTTATTTAAATTAATAAAATAACGGTACATCATTAAACTTTGTACTTGTTCAAACCCACACCTCATCAATTTTTAGCTAAACGCATTTTTAAATCCGAAGTTTTAGAACTCAAATCACGTGGTAACACCTCCTAGAGTTAACTCAGTTAGTAATCCCGTTAGGTGTTCTGTTAAATCCTAACCAAGCTAATTCTGTCAAAGCTGAATTTGCAAGGGCTGATTTTGTAAATAACCAGAAACCCTAGTAGGCACGGTCGCGCCACGTTTTGGCACGGTCGCGCCTCGTCCGGCACGGTCGCGCCACGTTTTGGCACGGTCGCGCCTCGTCTGGCACGGTCGCGCCTCTTATAGGCACGGTCGCGCCTCACACCAGTTGAAACGTAAAAACAGCCTTTAATCGCTGGACCGTTCGGTTTCGTAACCTTTTCTCACATTAACAAACAATTAAGAGTTTAAATCATTTTCATTATAGCCAATGAACCCGTCTTGATCGATCATTTTCCAAAGTATCAAGACTCTCCTTTGTGACCATCAAATTCATCGTTTCATTGTAAATCCTCTCAACCAAGCAAACCAACACATTAATCGATCCTCCCTAAGGCTTCAGAAGACATCATTTTGGTCGGAGTTGCGGCAGAGAGCACCGGAGACCACACCGCCGACGTCGGAACTTGTTCTACCCGTCCGCTATCAATTCGTCGTCCTGTCGGGTAATTGAAACCTTCCCCTCAGTCGATTTATTCTATAGATCAAAAGCCCCAAACTAATTTGGGCATTCAATATCGAAATCTACTCGAACCCGAAACCATATTTTCATTCAAAATAGTTTAATCAAATCCGGTCATAAACATGTTTTAAACACAATTAATCTACACCAACAGACTCGTAATAACCTTGTGAATGAAAGCCCTATCAATTCCGACTCCATCAATATAAGGATCAACCAATTCGTGTCTGTTTTGAAAGAGACACGGTCGCGCTAATCATCTAGCGCGGTCGTGCCTCGGGAGACGCGGTCGTGTTGACATACAACGCGGTCGTGCCTCCTGCTCAGACCCAGACATGCTCGCTGGCTAGTTCTGGTTGTGCCCCTGAAGCATAGACACGGTCGTGCCTGTCCGAGGCACGGTCGTGCCTAGTGTCTTGGCTAGTTGTCCTCTGTTTGACCAGCGCGGTCGCGCCCTGTCTCGATCGGTCGCGCCCGACCTAGCACGATCATGCCCTTAGCTGGCACGGTCGTGTGTGTTGGCAGAATATTTATAACTTTTATTTTTTTTTAAACACATAGTATTTCAGATTAATTTCTAAAATAAAAGTGATTGAAATTATAAAAATCAGTATTATTTTATTTATAAAAGATCAAATGTTTAATCTTAAGATAAATGGAAATTATTTAAAAGTTCAAACATTTAATTTATAAATCCTACTCTTAAATAATATTTTAATGTTTAAGTTACATTTTTTTTTTATAAATAAATGAATAAGTTAATAATTATTTATTTGATTTGTAAGTAAACAAAAACATTTATTTAGTTATACTAAATTACATATAATACCTACATTATTTCCATAAACAATAATTATTTAATCTACTTAAGTAATTATCCCAAACTCAGCATTTATTTAAAATGTTCTAAGAATATTCATTTCGAACCTTCTATTTTTCTTTCAAGTACCAAATCACTAACTCCATCCAATTCAACCATAGACGTAGACTTAGACTATTGTGCATTATTAATGCAATATATATTACACTTTAGGTTATCTTGTGCATCTCAAGGATCATTATACTATTTAGTATTTGTGCTAGCTACGCCTTCGAAACAAGTGAGTATTCACAACCCCTTTTTACTCTTTTACATTTTTGTGGTGAAACATGAACACTATTCAACTTACATGTTTACATTTACGCAAACAACACAAGTACAAATCCTATTTACATTCATGTGTGCAATTTGAGCTTTATGCCCGAGTGCTAGGTGTGTTAACCTCTTGTATGCTATTATGTGCAATCATTAACTTTTCAAGCCGACGGTTTTCAATGATGGATCTATTGAGTCTGACAAACCCACCCATGGTACGCGGTGATTGAAACCGACAACACACTTTGTTTTGCATGCTAGTTACAAAGGTTTGATTGTACGTTTGGTTACACAATAGCTGCTCCCCATAAATGCCTTATTTATCATGTTATGTAAAGGATTTGGTTTACAAACTATATGCTATCTATGTACAAACTTGTGTTATACTCACCAACTTTTTAGTTGACCTTATTTTATTCATGTTTCAGGTGCTTTCATTTGAGTTTGATCAAGACATGCTACACATAGGCTTTGGACCTAGTTAATATTAAATCAAAGACAAATTGTATTTCATTTTGTACTTTGAACTTGTTTCGTGTTTGTTTGAATGGGAATGGATTTAATATATTACAATCTAGTCAACCTTGTGCTCATGAACAGTCTTACATGTCCCGCCCCGATGATTCCGCCATCGGTCGGGGTGTGACAGATTGGTATCAGAGCCTTGGTTATAGGGAATTAGGTTATTAGACACTCTTGACCTAGACTATAACTTTAGGACACCCATACTATGCCATGCTATTACTTGTTACATGATTACTTCTTATGTGAATATTTTACAGGTTATCCTGAGTAATTTCAATACATGTTACAATACTTGATAGTTTATGAGTCACACTACTTGATAACTCTTGTGCTTACATTCATTACTGTTTACATGCTACCTATGTGTTTCACTAAAGTGTTATCCTAAGTTAAACACACACACATACACACCAAAATCTCCATACACCTTTGAACTCACACGCATGATACCATAACTTTATGTAAACAAAGGCTTAAACTATTGGGCCTAATACCCATTAATAATAAACTAAGAAGCCCATATATCCTCCAAGAATGAGAAGCCCGCTGCAATAAATAAACCTCACTTTTGGGCCTCCAAGCCCAGTCCACAACAATTCCCATCATAACCATGAGCCCAACAATAGTGTTATTAATACATGATGCTGGAAGAGTGTGTAAGCCCATGCGGAATTCTGGCTAAGGAAAGATAGGGTACTTAAGTGTGTCTTAGCGACCCACCCCTCTTTCCTGGGAATTCTCCTCAGGGATACATTGCTTATAGGTCAAGTGTATTTCTAAAATACTATCGTGAAAGGTTCGGTGTTATGACTAGTCAAACTCTAAAACCTATAAGTACTCCTATGTTCAAACCACAACATTTCATTATCACTTACAACTTTTTTTTTCATTGTTTTTCTGCTAGACATGGACTCCTACCCTCCTCCCTCCCCGGTTTACCGTCCTGGATCAGAATCTGATTGGGAAGAAGACACTGAGACACCCATGTATCGGTCACCAACACTCCCAACTGCTAGGCCAAGGTTTGATGTAAGGGCGGACTGGATTAGGAACACCGGCCCGAGACTTCGAACACCTGAATCACCCGTACCCGTAAACCCGTATCATACACCTCACCTCCATAATCAATTGCCACCCCCACTAAGAGACCCATACCTAATGCCCGACCCATACCATCCTAACCCTTGGGTAAGACAAACCATGGCACCCACTAGTGTTATGGGGATTCCAACCCATGACCTCCATCAATATGTAAGAACCACAGAATTTGAGAGGCAAAGGATAGAGCAGGGAGTGATACACGACTTGCAAAGACAAAGAATGGATAGCCTAGCAAACCAATTAGGGTACCAAAAGGAGTTAATCTCCATCCTCGAAAAGGAAGTACAAGAACATCGCACGGAGACCGCCAGGACTGAAGCCAGATCTGCTACTCGAGTGACTATAGCGGTGCTCATCTTGGCAATTATCTTCTTCCTAGTGGAAAGCTACCAGCGACGTTAGAAGAAGCTTCTACTGATTTCCTTTAAAAATTTTCGATTTGAGAGCCATTTTCTTATGTTTTGAGTAATGTTTAACATTTCAGCATTTAGTTAATTCCATATATTTCAACTCTACAGTTATTGTTCATTGATTTGACCCGTGGAGCGTAAATTACACCTGTTATATTTTCATCAAACTTTCTCAAATATCACTTCTTTCATTCAACATGATTTAATGCATTACCAACAAACCCTTTCATAAATAAATCATCCTATTTTGTGATTTAAACAAAACATCGCTATCTTTATTAAATTTTTAGATAATATCAAAAACATAAATTTTCCATAAAACTTTTTCACCAAATAAGGAAAGTTAATGCGATCAATTTTATAAAAATATAAAAAAAAACAAAAAAAAACAACAAAAAAAAAACTGATAAATAATTATGATTTTTGTTCGTTAAAGTAAATAATTCTAAACTTTGGCCAAATTATTATGCTACTACTTGTTTAGCCGAAGGTTGAAATTTTAGATTAAAAATATTTTTCTCATAAATTGCATATTCATCTAAAATATGCGATTCAATGATTTCACTACTTTATATGTCTATAACCAAAAATAATTTCCCACTTTCTATGTTCAAACAAAGACCCGTATTTATAAACACAAATTCCAGAATATTTCCAAAACCTCCTCGTTACCTTTCACTCGACGCTTCAAGAGACGATCCATATCGCGTAAACGTTAACCTTTCCCACCAACCTCAATGAGATTTGAGGACTTGAACCTAACTACCACATTATGCAAGAACGCCAAACAACACGTTTGTCCGCAGCACTCGAACCCATTCAAAACCCGTTACTACACATCGCACGCGAAGTTCAATACTCACGTTCACAATATATTCAATGCAATCTTATGGTACATAAAACTCAATTATTCTCAATATATCCAATGCTACACAAATTACATGATACATGAAACTAGTTTGCCTGCAAATCACAATTTACTCGATTGATTACGTAATGCACGAAACACGTTTATTTGCAGTACACATGCTACTGGATTGAACACATGATACACGAAACTTAATTGTTTGCAATATACGTGATACATAAGAATTGCGTCATTGATGCATAGTTCTAGATTGACCACACTATACATGAAACTCATTTTGTTACAAAGCACCTTATACTAAACGGTGTACATTATACAAAATACATGATGCTAAGTTGCTAACACTATACACGAGATCCATTTCCTACAATACACATAATATTATGTGGTTTACATTACACATTAGAGCTTATTGATTTACAAAATACAAGACGCTAAATTATTTACGCTATATATGAGACCTGTTTGATTACAAACTACGTGACACTAGATCATACATGAGGATTGTGTGCTTACTATATACTCGAAACAAAATTTGCTTACAATTATTGCAATGGATTGATTACATTATACACAAGACATGGTCATGCACTTTGTACACCAAAGTTGAAGACCATAATACATTGAAACGACTCGGGGTTTGACGTATTCTTGTTCAAACACGAGCAAACTAAGAAACTTGAAGTGTTACTACTTTACTACTCTTTAGTTGCGAACTGACCTGATTAGGGACTTAGTTACTTGTTAGCGACTTTCTATGTGTAAACAATAGACGTGATCATAGCGAAATTGTACCCCCCTTACCCACACACAACGAAACAATCTATACGGACCATACGATGATTTGAATAATTACGGGTGCACACGGAATTATGAAAATCAGCGCATGGAAACTATAGTGAAATTTTGTCGTGTGTTGTGACCTAAAACTTTTCATGATGTGTAACAACGAAACAGATGTAATGTGACGAGGGCATGGTGGATACGCCGACGGTACTTCCTATATATAAGTGTCCTATCATATTATCAGGAGTAGCGTTGTTCGTGTCACGTGAAGTTTGGACCTAGACCAATGTTTATGAAATCTTTTACCCACTAACAATTTTGAGCACATTAGTCTACATCTTACACAAACTCAAAATTTCAAATCCCATCAAATTCATCCCAAGTAACGCATCTCACGTTTGGAATTCAAATTGCTATTCGGCAACCTTCTCCCTAAATCCATTTCAAAAATTAAATTTACAGTCATCATTCGTATTCAACCTCGATGATCAGGCCCAAGGCCTTGTCTATCAATCAAAACTCACCGAGAACCCAAAACTCCCTCCTCTTTCTTGATTTAGTAGTCTTCATCAGTTAAATTTCGGGACGAAATTCCCTTAACATGGGGAGACTGTAACATTCCGTATTTTTCCGACCCTATTTTAATTTATTTAAATTAATAAAATAACGGTACATCATTAAACTTTGTACTTGTTCAAACCCACACCTCATCAATTTTTAGCTAAACGCATTTTTAAATCCGAAGTTTTAGAACTCAAATCACGTGGTAACACCTCCTAGAGTTAACTCAGTTAGTAATCCCGTTAGGTGTTCTGTTAAATCCTAACCAAGCTAATTCTGTCAAAGCAGAATTTGCAAGGGCTGATTTTGTAAATAACCAGAAACCCTAGTAGGCACGGTCGCGCCACGTTTTAGCACGGTCGCGCCTCGTCTGGCACGGTCGCGCCTCTTATAGGCACGGTCGCGCCTCACACCAGTTGAAACGTAAAAACAGCCTTTAATCGCTGGACCGTTCGGTTTCGTAACCTTTTCTCACATTAACAAACAATTAAGAGTTTAAATCATTTTCATTATAGCCAATGAACCCGTCTTGATCGATCATTTTCCAAAGTATCAAGACTCTCCTTTGTGACCATCAAATTCATCGTTTCATTGTAAATCCTCTCAACCAAGCAAACCAACACATTAATCGATCCTCCCTAAGGCTTCAGAAGACATCATTTTGGTCGGAGTTGCGGCAGAGAGCACCGGAGACCACACCGCCGACGTCGGAACTTGTTCTACCCGTCCGCTATCAATTCGTCGTCCTGTCGGGTAATTGAAACCTTCCCCTCAGTCGATTTATTCTATAGATCAAAAGCCCCAAACTAATTTGGGCATTCAATATCGAAATCTACTCGAACCCGAAACCATATTTTCATTCAAAATAGTTTAATCAAATCCGGTCATAAACATGTTTTAAACACAATTAATCTACACCAACAGACTCGTAATAACCTTGTGAATGAAAGCCCTATCAATTCCGACTCCATCAATATAAGGATCAACCAATTCGTGTCTGTTTTGAAAGAGACACGGTCGCGCTAATCATCTAGCGCGGTCGTGCCTCGGGAGACGCGGTCGTGTTGACATACAACGCGGTCGTGCCTCCTGCTCAGACCCAGACATGCTCGCTGGCTAGTTCTGGTTGTGCCCCTGAAGCATAGACACGGTCGTGCCTGTCCGAGGCACGGTCGTGCCTAGTGTCTTGGCTAGTTGTCCTCTGTTTGACCAGCGCGGTCGCGCCCTGTCTCGATCGGTCGCGCCCGACCTAGCACGATCATGCCCTTAGCTGGCACGGTCGTGTGTGTTGGCAGAATATTTATAACTTTTATTTTTTTTTAAACACATAGTATTTCAGATTAATTTCTAAAATAAAAGTGATTGAAATTATAAAAATCAGTATTATTTTATTTATAAAAGATCAAATGTTTAATCTTAAGATAAATGGAAATTATTTAAAAGTTCAAACATTTAATTTATAAATCCTACTCTTAAATAATATTTTAATGTTTAAGTTACATTTTTTTTTTATAAATAAATGAATAAGTTAATAATTATTTATTTGATTTGTAAGTAAACAAAAACATTTATTTAGTTATACTAAATTACATATAATACCTACATTATTTCCATAAACAATAATTATTTAATCTACTTAAGTAATTATCCCAAACTCAACATTTATTTAAAATGTTCTAAGAATATTCATTTCGAACCTTCTATTTTACTTTCAAGTACCAAATCACTAACTCCATCCAATTCAACCATAGACGTAGACTTAGACTATTGTGCATTATTAATGCAATATATATTACACTTTAGGTTATCTTGTGCATCTCAAGGATCATTATACTATTTAGTATTTGTGCTAGCTACGCCTTCGAAACAAGTGAGTATTCACAACCCCTTTTTACTCTTTTACATTTTTGTGGTGAAACATGAACACTATTCAACTTACATGTTTACATTTACGCAAACAACACAAGTACAAATCCTATTTACATTCATGTGTGCAATTTGAGCTTTATGCCCGAGTGCTAGGTGTGTTAACCTCTTGTATGCTATTATGTGCAATCATTAACTTTTCAAGCCGACGGTTTTCAATGATGGATCTATTGAGTCTGACAAACCCACCCATGGTACGCGGTGATTGAAACCGACAACACACTTTGTTTTGCATGCTAGTTACAAAGGTTTGATTGTACGTTTGGTTACACAATAGCTGCTCCCCATAAATGCCTTATTTATCATGTTATGTAAAGGATTTGGTTTACAAACTATATGCTATCTATGTACAAACTTGTGTTATACTCACCAACTTTTTAGTTGACCTTATTTTATTCATGTTTCAGGTGCTTTCATTTGAGTTTGATCAAGACATGCTACACATAGGCTTTGGACCTAGTTAATATTAAATCAAAGACAAATTGTATTTCATTATGTACTTTGAACTTGTTTCGTGTTTGTTTGAATGGGAATGGATTTAATATATTACAATCTAGTCAACCTTGTGCTCATGAACAGTCTTACATGTCCCGCCCCGATGATTCCGCCATCGGTCGGGGTGTGACAGATTGGTATCAGAGCCTTGGTTATAGGGAATTAGGTTATTAGACACTCTTGACCTAGACTATAACTTTAGGACACCCATACTATGCCATGCTATTACTTGTTACATGATTACTTCTTATGTGAATATTTTACAGGTTATCCTGAGTAATTTCAATACATGTTACAATACTTGATAGTTTATGAGTCACACTACTTGATAACTCTTGTGCTTACATTCATTACTGTTTACATGCTACCTATGTGTTTCACTAAAGTGTTATCCTAAGTTAAACACACACACATACACACCAAAATCTCCATACACCTTTGAACTCACACGCATGATACCATAACTTTATGTAAACAAAGGCTTAAACTATTGGGCCTAATACCCATTAATAATAAACTAAGAAGCCCATATATCCTCCAAGAATGAGAAGCCCGCTGCAATAAATAAACCTCACTTTTGGGCCTCCAAGCCCAGTCCACAACAATTCCCATCATAACCATGAGCCCAACAATAGTGTTATTAATACATGATGGCTGGAAGAGTGTGTAAGCCCATGCGGAATTCTGGCTAAGGAAAGATAGGGTACTTAAGTGTGTCTTAGCGACCCACCCCTCTTTCCTGGGAATTCTCCTCAGGGATACATTGCTTATAGGTCAAGTGTATTTCTAAAATACTATCGTGAAAGGTTCGGTGTTATGACTAGTCAAACTCTAAAACCTATAAGTACTCCTATGTTCAAACCACAACATTTCATTATCACTTACAACTTTTTTTTTCATTGTTTTTCTGCTAGACATGGACTCCTACCCTCCTCCCTCCCCGGTTTACCGTCCTGGATCAGAATCTGATTGGGAAGAAGACACTGAGACACCCATGTATCGGTCACCAACACTCCCAACTGCTAGGCCAAGGTTTGATGTAAGGGCGGACTGGATTAGGAACACCGGCCCGAGACTTCGAACACCTGAATCACCCGTACCCGTAAACCCGTATCATACACCTCACCTCCATAATCAATTGCCACCCCCACTAAGAGACCCATACCTAATGCCCGACCCATACCATCCTAACCCTTGGGTAAGACAAACCATGGCACCCACTAGTGTTATGGGGATTCCAACCCATGACCTCCATCAATATGTAAGAACCACAGAATTTGAGAGGCAAAGGATAGAGCAGGGAGTGATACACGACTTGCAAAGACAAAGAATGGATAGCCTAGCAAACCAATTAGGGTACCAAAAGGAGTTAATCTCCATCCTCGAAAAGGAAGTACAAGAACATCGCACGGAGACCGCCAGGACTGAAGCCAGATCTGCTACTCGAGTGACTATAGCGGTGCTCATCTTGGCAATTATCTTCTTCCTAGTGGAAAGCTACCAGCGACGTTAGAAGAAGCTTCTACTGATTTCCTTTAAAAATTTTCGATTTGAGAGCCATTTTCTTATGTTTTGAGTAATGTTTAACATTTCAGCATTTAGTTAATTCCATATATTTCAACTCTACAGTTATTGTTCATTGATTTGACCCGTGGAGCGTAAATTACACCTGTTATATTTTCATCAAACTTTCTCAAATATCACTTCTTTCATTCAACATGATTTAATGCATTACCAACAAACCCTTTCATAAATAAATCATCCTATTTTGTGATTTAAACAAAACATCGCTATCTTTATTAAATTTTTAGATAATATCAAAAACATAAATTTTCCATAAAACTTTTTCACCAAATAAGGAAAGTTAATGCGATCAATTTTATAAAAATATAAAAAAAAACAAAAAAAAACAACAAAAAAAAAACTGATAAATAATTATGATTTTTGTTCGTTAAAGTAAATAATTCTAAACTTTGGCCAAATTATTATGCTACTACTTGTTTAGCCGAAGGTTGAAATTTTAGATTAAAAATATTTTTCTCATAAATTGCATATTCATCTAAAATATGCGATTCAATGATTTCACTACTTTATATGTCTATAACCAAAAATAATTTCCCACTTTCTATGTTCAAACAAAGACCCGTATTTATAAACACAAATTCCAGAATATTTCCAAAACCTCCTCGTTACCTTTCACTCGACGCTTCAAGAGACGATCCATATCGCGTAAACGTTAACCTTTCCCACCAACCTCAATGAGATTTGAGGACTTGAACCTAACTACCACATTATGCAAGAACGCCAAACAACACGTTTGTCCGCAGCACTCGAACCCATTCAAAACCCGTTACTACACATCGCACGCGAAGTTCAATACTCACGTTCACAATATATTCAATGCAATCTTATGGTACATAAAACTCAATTATTCTCAATATATCCAATGCTACACAAATTACATGATACATGAAACTAGTTTGCCTGCAAATCACAATTTACTCGATTGATTACGTAATGCACGAAACACGTTTATTTGCAGTACACATGCTACTGGATTGAACACATGATACACGAAACTTAATTGTTTGCAATATACGTGATACATAAGAATTGCGTCATTGATGCATAGTTCTAGATTGACCACACTATACATGAAACTCATTTTGTTACAAAGCACCTTATACTAAACGGTGTACATTATACAAAATACATGATGCTAAGTTGCTAACACTATACACGAGATCCATTTCCTACAATACACATAATATTATGTGGTTTACATTACACATTAGAGCTTATTGATTTACAAAATACAAGACGCTAAATTATTTACGCTATATATGAGACCTGTTTGATTACAAACTACGTGACACTAGATCATACATGAGGATTGTGTGCTTACTATATACTCGAAACAAAATTTGCTTACAATTATTGCAATGGATTGATTACATTATACACAAGACATGGTCATGCACTTTGTACACCAAAGTTGAAGACCATAATACATTGAAACGACTCGGGGTTTGACGTATTCTTGTTCAAACACGAGCAAACTAAGAAACTTGAAGTGTTACTACTTTACTACTCTTTAGTTGCGAACTGACCTGATTAGGGACTTAGTTACTTGTTAGCGACTTTCTATGTGTAAACAATAGACGTGATCATAGCGAAATTGTACCCCCCTTACCCACACACAACGAAACAATCTATACGGACCATACGATGATTTGAATAATTACGGGTGCACACGGAATTATGAAAATCAGCGCATGGAAACTATAGTGAAATTTTGTCGTGTGTTGTGACCTAAAACTTTTCATGATGTGTAACAACGAAACAGATGTAATGTGACGAGGGCATGGTGGATACGCCGACGGTACTTCCTATATATAAGTGTCCTATCATATTATCAGGAGTAGCGTTGTTCGTGTCACGTGAAGTTTGGACCTAGACCAATGTTTATGAAATCTTTTACCCACTAACAATTTTGAGCACATTAGTCTACATCTTACACAAACTCAAAATTTCAAATCCCATCAAATTCATCCCAAGTAACGCATCTCACGTTTGGAATTCAAATTGCTATTCGGCAACCTTCTCCCTAAATCCATTTCAAAAATTAAATTTACAGTCATCATTCGTATTCAACCTCGATGATCAGGCCCAAGGCCTTGTCTATCAATCAAAACTCACCGAGAACCCAAAACTCCCTCCTCTTTCTTGATTTAGTAGTCTTCATCAGTTAAATTTCGGGACGAAATTCCCTTAACATGGGGAGACTGTAACATTCCGTATTTTTCCGACCCTATTTTAATTTATTTAAATTAATAAAATAACGGTACATCATTAAACTTTGTACTTGTTCAAACCCACACCTCATCAATTTTTAGCTAAACGCATTTTTAAATCCGAAGTTTTAGAACTCAAATCACGTGGTAACACCTCCTAGAGTTAACTCAGTTAGTAATCCCGTTAGGTGTTCTGTTAAATCCTAACCAAGCTAATTCTGTCAAAGCTGAATTTGCAAGGGCTGATTTTGTAAATAACCAGAAACCCTAGTAGGCACGGTCGCGCCACGTTTTAGCACGGTCGAATCCATCTTTGCAGACAAAGTTTTCATATTGTTGCTTCAAGATGTCTCTTCTATTCTCCTTCACCTCTTCAGATCCAGCAAATATCTTCTCAAGAGCTTCCCATAGCTCCTTGGCAGTCTTGTACTCTCTGAAGTTATGAAAAACTTCATTTGGCAAGCACATATGTATGGCTCCCAAGGCTTTGAAATCTAACTCCATCTTCTTGATGTCTTCTTCAGAGTACATTGAAACTTCTTTAGGGACAGATGGACCTCCGGAATCAGCAGAGGCCACCATGGGTACATAGGGACCCTCCATTATGGATCTCCACATTCCATATTCTTGATAACAGAAAAAGCTTTACATTCTGTTCTTCCACATGTCATAGTCTTCTCCAGACACCAGTCTTAGTGGTCTGTTGAGGCTTCCAGTATCATCGAATCCAGTGTTTTGTGCCATACTTTTGGATAGATGGTTTTTTTTTGGCAAAGAGATAGTAATGAACAGAACCAGAGAGTGATTAAACAAGTGTGAGTTTGTTTAATCTGAGAGCCAAAGCTCTGATACCACTTATAGGATCGGTGTTTACAAGATGGTTATGTTCTAATTGAGATTGGCGGAAACAATAACAACTATGCAATGTAAACAAGTAACAATGATAATACTGATAAATGCAAATTGTATTAATCTTCAAAGTTTACATGTTACAGAGAAAACTCTAAGGAAACACACTTGTACAATAAGAAGATACAATACATATAAAGGAACTTAGAATCAAGACAGACCCTTGATTCTAAGGATCAGATCAAACACAAGCGGTTGATCTTTGACAGTTACAAGTTACACTACAATTGGTAAACAACTAAAAGACAAGCTGCATGCAGTAGACTTCAGAAGTAGTAGCTTTGTCTTTAATCATCAGCAACAATAACATTCTTTCTGCTGATAGATGTGTCAGTGTTGCAGCAGAGGTGTCAGTAGCAAAATCAAAGCTGCTGATGATTTGCCTATCAGCAGCATCAAGTGTTTGATGCTGTTGAGAAGCCTATCGGCAACAACTTTGAACTTCAGCAGATAAGGCTATCCACGGCATAGTTGTTCATCATCAGGAGAACATAACTATCCGCAGCAATTATCCTCATCTGCAGCAACTTGTAAGTCAGCAGCAAAATTGTGGAGTCTGCAGCAATTGTACTTAGAGAATTTTGTAGCCATCGGTATTTATCTCTACACATAGATTTTATGGGGCCATTTCCGAACTCTTGCGGGTATCTCTATATTCTGGTGGTTGTGGATTACGTGTCCAAGTGGGTAGAGGCTATAGCAACAAAGACAAACGACCATGCACTGGTGTGTAAATTTGTGCAAACCAACATCTTTTCCCGATTTGGAATCCCTCGTGCAATCATAAGTGATAGGGGATCACATTTTAGGAACTTCTAATTCAGGAAATTGCTTAAACGTTATGGAGTCGGTCACAGAATAGCTACCCCATATCACCCACAGATAGCGGGCAGGTTGAAGTGTCCAACCGACAGATCAAAGAGATTCTCAAGAAAACAGTGCGGGCAGACAGAAAAGATTGGTCAGGAAAGTTTGATGATGCCTTATGGGCCTACCACACCGCTTATAAAACTCCAATCGGCACTACACCGTACAGATTGGTGTATGGCAAGGGATGCCACTTTCCGGTTGAGATTGCACATAGGGCATTGTGGGTAGTCAAAGAAGTTAACCTTTACTATGATGTTGCAAAAATTAAAAAAAATTCTAATCTTTCTGTGAAAAAGGCCTCTTCGCGCCACGCGAAGAGGTGGTGCCCAGTCTTCGCGACACGCGAAGTCCAAACCAAGGGGCCGGACAAATTCTGTCCTTCGCGTCACGCGAAGGAATTCCACCAGGTTTTCGCAACACGGGAAGGGACCCAGAAACCCTATTTTTTATTATTTTTATTATTTGAGTCGTTCGAGTCCGTCGGGTCTTTTAATTTTAATTGAGTCGTTATATTGAGTCGATATGATGCTTGTGGGTTTGTTTGGAGCTTATTTTTGCAGGTTTGGATTTGAATTTCCCGTACTCAATCTCCATTCGGGGGACGATATTCCAACTTTCGCTTGATTCTTTTGTACAAGGCAACCCGCTTGTATTCATGGAGCACGATCGCGAAGGAAATGCTATACAATCGTCTTTCCAGCTAAGTCTTAATTTTTGTATTTTATTTTCATTTTGATATCCCTTTCTACATTGAGTACAATGCAGAGTTTAAGTGTGGGGAGGGGAGACCTAGTCCAGGTCTGAGTGGAGTCTTTTGTTTTGAGTGAGTTTTGAGTCGTAAATACATAAAAATTTAAAAATTTTGAAAAAAAATGTGCTTGGATTAGAGTTTTGCAACTAAGTGGAATTTAAATAAATAATAATGATGATCAAACATTTCTAATTTGTAACGTTTTGGTAGGCTCAACTGATTTAAGAGCTTAAACATCCTGATAGTGAATCTAATTAAATGAAATAATTAATTCAGGATATTTTGTGGGTTCTCATCTTAGGGGTGTCGGTAAGGTCGAAACTGTCAATATAGGGTGATAGGTACCTTTATAAATAAAAATTTATAAGTTTTTAAATTTCTTGGCACACCGCTTTCTTTTTATGAAAATAAATCTGAAAGTTGGTGACGCCCGCATCCCATAATCCATCATTTAATAAGCTTTAATTAATTAATTT
Source organism: Smallanthus sonchifolius (assembly GCA_023525975.1). Taxonomy (NCBI): domain Eukaryota; kingdom Viridiplantae; phylum Streptophyta; class Magnoliopsida; order Asterales; family Asteraceae; genus Smallanthus; species Smallanthus sonchifolius. The sequence continues at coordinate 39,240,032 of CM042034.1, read as the reverse complement.
GAGATCATAGGTCTTGCCTACGTGTTTCCCTCCGGGATAGTGACTTGGTTGATACAATCATGGGCGGGACTTAAGTGATCAATAATATTGGATGACTAAGTTAGGTTCATGTGTTTCCCTTCGGGATGGTGACTTGAAGGATACACCCATGTTCCGACGCTTATGTACTTCATTGCTTAAAAACTGCAGCCTATGTGTCATATATCGTGTTCCAGCGTGATTGAAACACCACCGGGTTAAGTTTATTTATAAGTGTTAATAAAAGCTCATATCATTCATTTATCGATCCATTATCCATTTTAATTTTTAAAACTTATAGATTAGTGTTTATAATTATGGGAAATCTATATGATTTAACACGGGCCTAAACATGACCTTGAGATGGGATTAGGTTGAGTCGTAGTTTTCTGAGTGTGAGACCCATAGATAAACTGTCGGCTTGGTAATGTATAATATATAGATCACATAATTGGGGGCTCGAGAGTCGGTGGTTGGGTTTAATCGGACAGAAATACCGATTGTTATCGTTAATGTGTTATGAAAATTTGTGCTGTGTAAAATGAGAGCATAAGTTACAAGTTTCCCGGTTATGATTCCATTTCATAATTCTTTTTCGAGACTAAAAAGGTCAAGTGTGGGGATGTGATGTTGGATTAAATATCCCGTGTATAAGTGTCAGTTTTTGTACGTGTTAATAGTTTATTTGTGTTTATCGAGTCAGTTTTATGTGTGTATTCGTAGTTTGATGTGTTACAGGGTAATTGTGCTAAAGAGCGGAACTTTATGAGTGATTGATAAGAAGGCACAAAGCCCGAGAGGTCAAAGAAGGAAAAGTCAAGGATCAAAAGTAAAAATTCTGGATTTTAAGATCTTCGCGCCACGCGAGGATCCGGGGAGAGAAGTTCGCGGTACGCGAGGGGTTTGAAAATGAGCGGCTAAACGCTTTCGTGATCTCTCTGGGTGAACGATTTATGCTTGTACTCGTATGATTTCAGTAGATTAACAGTTTGGATTGAAGTTTTGTGAACCTCTTAAGTTCTTTGAATTCAATTGTGTATTTGATTTATGAACAATTGCATGTTTTCAATTTATCGCATCTATCATCGTTTCTTGGTTTTCTTGCATCGGGAATAATCTGATTTTGTGATTGAATTGACTATTGTGTGATTGGATTAAACAGTTAAACAATGTTATGTCTATGTAATCTCTGATCTGATCTGGTTTGAAACTGAAATTGTATGTGTGGTTTGCTAAATCTGAATCTCGGAGTGGTCATTCTTCTCCAATTATTTTTACAACGTAAAGTTAATTGCTTTTTTATAATTTTAAGTGTTCTAAGTAATAAAGTCTTAAACATTAGTAGTAATTGAATCATTTAAGTTTGAATAGCATTCTCCACGTGTTCCCTGTGGATTCGATAACCCTACTTCACTGTCTATAGTTTAAGTAGCTAAGAAGTGGTTTTTATAAATATTTTTTATTAACCTTGACACAGCGATCACTTATGCAGGACCGGATCGGCACGCCCAATCCAATCGAGTTTCAACCCACTATTAAGAACCAATCCAGGAACAGGAATAATATCCTAATTGCAACCATGATATAAATGTTTCAAAGCTCCACCTGTTTCAAGATTTTTCTCATAAAGAGATTTTACTCATAAGCCCAAACGTAAATAGGTCGAAAATGTCAGTCGACTCCACCTAACGTTGACAAGCATTACCATATAGCAAGAAGACACTAATTTGCTGGAGCTTTATGGCAATGGAATCGTTCTATGAAGCTAGCTTCGTTTCCTTTGAACTCTGTAACATGAAATTAAATTAAATTAAATCTTTCGGTTCTCCTCCCTTTCTTTTGTCTCCTTAATTCAATTTCCCTTCATTTATTAAACCCGGGAACACAAATGACTCCAGAAAGCCTTTCGGGTGAAGAGGAATCAGCAAACCATAAAGGAGACATTAACCCCCCCTCCCTCTTTTACTAAAACAATGCAATAAGCAGGATATTAAGCTTGTTTAAAATGCTGCATCAAGGGATATGCCAAGCTGTTCAACAATATTTTGACACTTGAAGACATCCAAACTTGGTTTTAAAAAGCGTACCTCATGCGCAAGCAGCTGCGCTTCTTGTGACTTAAGGCGAATGTAAACATAAAGCGCACCTGAGGCGTGCTTTTTTGACCAAAAAATGGCTTGAGGCGCGCACTTTATGTATATTAGCCTTTTTTGTGCAGCTGAATGTTGTACAGCAGGCTTTTAAGGTTGTATATGTACGTATTTTACATGTTGAAACATATATAAAGCTTATTCTAGTTAAGTTTTGGGTAGGGGATGCTTTAAACCTATGATATATATTTAAAAAAATTATATGATCATTTTGCGCCTCGCGTACAAAATCTCACAGCTTTTGTGCTTTGCGCCTCAGTTTTAGACCCTGTCGCTTTTGTGCGCCTCTCGCTTTTTAAAACCAAGCATCCTAAAGACCCATTTTGCATTTGATACAAATCCCAGCTTTCAGAGGACAATTCTAACATGTTATGAACTAATATAACACAGATTTTGTAATCAAAACTAAATTAGGACACCATTCAAAAACAATCATATTGAGTATCAATTATCAAACACATGTGTAAGCATCTATGCAGAACAATCACTGATTCAGGAAAGAACAAACAGTTGAAAGTGTTAATGGCTGCTTCCCGTTGAACAACCAAGCGAATTAAACTATCAATCAATCATAGAACAGTTGGGAATTGAAGAACAAATGCAAACCTTGTGAGCTTACTGTACACAACATATCAATTGACAAATAGCAGCTCCTACATAAATAAAACAAACAAACCCAATTCAAAAATCCACACTAACCTCCGAAAAACGAGAAAAACCCCTTCTTTTTGGGCTCTTCCTCCACCATTACAGCCTTCATGCTATCTTGCTCAACCAGCCTCCAAGCCGCTTGCTCAAACGCCAGCCCTGCTAATGTCGGAGGTTTATTCAAAACAAGCGGAAACCCTCTATTCGTACTCCGAATCACCTCCGAATCCTCCGGAATCACTCCCAGTAATGCCAACCCCAACATCTCTTGCACATCAAGAACAGACATCATATCCTCCCCCCTTATCAAATCCGTCCGAACACGATTCACAATCATCTTAATATCCCTAATTCCATCACACTCCAACAAACCAGTAACCCTATCTGCATCTCTCAATGCCGTAATATCCGGTGTGGTAACCAGTACCGCCTCATTAGCCGGAGTAATGGCGGTTATGAATCCAGCATCGATGCCTGCAGGGCAATCGATGAGGATAAAGTCCGGGCAACCTTCTTGTCGGTCTTTTAAAGCATCCACAAGCCAAACTAGGGCTTTTCCCCCAAACCCTAGGGGTAGTTTTGACCTAGGTTTTGAAATGCACAGTAATTCGAAGTTTGACCAACGCTTATCGCGAACTAGGGCTTGGTCCAGGCGGCAATCGCCGTTGAGGACTTCTACGACGGTGTAATTGACGCGGTTTTCGAGGCCGAGGAGGAGGTCGAGGTTGCGGAGGCCGACGTCGGCGTCGATTGCGACGACGGAGAAGCCTAATCGAGCTAGGGAAAGGCCGACATTGGCGGTGGTGGTGGTTTTGCCTACGCCGCCTTTTCCGGATGTGATGACGACGACTCTGGGAGTGGTGCCGGCGAGCTCCGGCTTGCGGTTGTACTGGAGGACGGATCGAATTGGTGGTAGTTTTGGGTAGGGTTTGGTTGATGGTTTGGTTAGGGTTTTGTGTAGGGGGTTGAGAGGGAGGAAGGTGGAAGAGCATAGATATGAGGGTTCTGAGAGCAGCCGTGGAGATATCATCGCAGACTGAGGAAGATGGATTGGCGGCAGCGAAAGAAGCAGCAGCTCAGTGATGGTGAGTGTACTCCGTGTACGAGGGGACCTTCGATGTCTCACTCGAAATCACCATCTCGTGAATGATAGATTAATGTTTAACATCATAGTGTTTTTTTAACTCGTCTCATGTCTTCGCTGAATTATCTTGTTGCTAGTTTTTTTCTTTTTTTTTTTTAAAAATAACTTTTTTTATCCTTAATAATACGACACCAAGCATCATGTACAGATTGATTACGAGATAAGTTTGTGTAATAAATACCGAATTTCTTTTAATCCAAATATTTATTCTTAATATTGGAATCAGTCATGACACATATTTACTAACGATGTTATATTCTTCCTGGTTTCTTACAAGCACTGATGTAGCCAATTGTAATGAGCCTATATAACGATATAGCGTGATAGATATTTAGGTAAACATTAATGCATCTTATGGATGCGTTCAAAGATCATTCTCTTACCAAAGAAATTTTACAATGTTAGTTGTATTTAAGATTTTTTTTATTACTCTTTAAATATTAAGTTGACATTGAAGTTGGTTAAAAAGATATTGTTACAAATGAACTTGAAGTGTGTGGAAGTATGAAACCTTCAGCCTAAGCCTTAAAGTTAAGAAATTCTAGAAAATTGGAAGTGGAATTTGTAATTAAAGTTTGATTCCAATCATCCACATAGATTTGTAGGGATTAACCTTCACATGGTAAGGTTCTTTGCCATGACTTTCATTTCTTCGTAGCAATTAGTTTTTAACTCTTAAGTGTTAAATTTTAGAAATTGAATGTATTTAAAGTATTCATAACTTTAAAAATACTCGTATATTATTAGAACTTGTTGAAACAATTGATTTGAATTATACAACTTATGAGCTCTTGATGGAGTGATTTTTTTACATAGAGTGAGATATTGTGTAAAATTGTATTGTGAAAATTGGTTAATAATCACCATTTGAAATTGATTTGAACTATAATCTACGGCTTAATGGCAAAAGTGGTGATTTTTTTTGTGAGAATGCTACATTTTGATAAAAATTGACCGCAAATGATAATTTAATAAATTCATTAGTCAAATTATATACTATTATGACAGGTGTGTATTTTGCCTGAAATGAAATCTCAGTCATAATAAGTCTACGGTGGCTTCATTTCCGTTCATTTTGCCTAAAATGAAATCACAATAGGTTGGGGACCACGTACCACGTCACTAAAACCGACGGGTAATCTCCACACCATATGCATCTCTTGTGAGCTCAAGAGATTTCAGCATGTCATCACGCGTACTTATCGTTTCCAATACTCAGTCTCACACTAAAGCATGGTTATGTGACAAGGTTAACCGGTGTTACCTTGTGCAGAAATCAATAGAGTGGTGTTGGTCATTTTGTAAGCATATAGACATATCTGAAACCATACAAAAGGAGATCTAAAGCTACAAAAATATGACTTTTCAAACTATATCGTAAGTCCTAACAAGCTTGGACAAATGTTGAGGTAAAACGACGTATGGTTATTGGGGACACAACCCTTATCCAAAAAAGTGCCTTAAGAAAATGCTGAATGAGGAATGACGCCTCATTTTACCCAAATTCAACCCTAAGTATCCTAAGTGTTGGGGGCACAACCCTAATAACGTAAAGATTTTTTTTTCTTTTTTTAAATTATTTTTTTATTAAAACTAACTAAAACAAATAAAATTAATAAAAAAACTTCATTAATTAAAAAAAGACACATAAATACTAAATAAAAAAAACAATAAATAAAAAAAGTACATAAAAGTAAATCTATAAATCACAAGACCACCCATATCGACTAGCTATTTCATGTTTTCGTTTAAGAACTATTTTCAACATCGATCCGATCACATGGTTGTGAGGATCCGTAAACATCTTTAAATCCCGGTCCATACGATCCACCCGAATAGTTGCACGTTGCTCCTCCACCATGTCCATAATTTCTTTATCTTTTGTCTTTTTTTTATTCCAGTAACTCTTTCAAAATAACCTCCCGTTTAATTTCCTGTTGCTCCTTCATCGTTGTGTATTGTGCAACCGCTTCGGCTAAACTACCTTTGTTTGACGATTCGTCCAATTTCTTTGATTTTCATGTTGGTCTTGTCGGAGTTGCGTCTTCGTTAAAGTCAGGTGCCCAATTAGTAAACGGGTCATCATTTGAGTAGTTGTCGGAATCCGAAAACTTTCTTTTATTTTCCAATTGACCCGAAAACTCCTCATCCATTAACGACACTTTGTTCCATTTATCATGATGACGTACAAGCTCCCAACACTCAACGTGGCCAAAAGTTTTTTTTTTGTTTAGTTTGGAAGTCCTTCAACGCATTCTTCATTACATCTATGTCGGCGGATCCACTCGCACGTATACGGTCCTATATAGTTATAAGAAATTAAAAAAAACTACTAATATAAACTTAAATATAAATAAAAAAAATAACCGAAATATATCGATTGAATCCAACACCCGTTGAACCAACACATTTGAGTATTTAAAGCCGTCAATTTTAAATTTAGTTGGTGAATAGTTTGATTGCTTCCACCAACTAGTTTGTGAAGGATTCGCTTCCAAAACCTGTTTTTCTTTTATTGATTTTCGATTACTGAGTCTTCAGAAATATGAACCCAAGCCTTACACAAGCGAGATTTTGTTTATCGGTCCACTGTTGACGTGTCGCACGTGCGTGGAGTTTTTCTTTATTTCCGGGTTCTTCATTTTCTTCAACCTCTACTTCTCCAACGTCGTCATTTTCTTCTTCATCAACCTCTATATTTCAATTTCGTCATCAAAGATCGGGAGTGGTCAATCTTCATCATTACGGATTGGGTTACGGTCTGGTAGGTTGTGGTAGAGGGGTGCAAAAGGATCAAACGTAAGTTGATCTTGTAAGGGATATGTGTATTAACCGGTGCAATTTGAGTAGGCAATATTGGCATTTGAGAATACGGATAATATCCGTAATGTACCGGTTATTGTATTGGTTGATCTTGTTTAGAACCGGCCTTTGATTTTTTACGAGTAACGGCCTTTGATATTTTGGAATTCATGGATAAAAAGAAACTATATTATTTGAGTAGAGATATAGTAGAAGGATTAGAGATTTTGATGTAAAAATTTTATTGTGTTAAGTATGATATTTATAAGAAATTTTTTTTTATGTTAAACGATTATAATGTCGTTGGGTAACGGCTACAAACACCCTCAAACCAAACGTTCATTCAAGGGTAGATATACCCGCACCCACTTACCCGCATCACTACCCGAATCGATGGGGACGTTGTACCCATGACCTTACCCAGAATCGGTGGGGACGGTGTACCCGTGACCTTACCCGAAGGGTGCCCCAACACCCTAAGAAAATATAATCTTGATGTCACAAAAAATTAAGAGTAAAAATCAGGTGAGATTGGTGGACTCAATTTGGAATTGATGAATCGTATCTTTATCCGTGTTACTCAAACACCCATAAAACCAGATAACTTGAAAATCTCGATTTGTGTTTGGAATTACTTATTAATACTTAACTTATTACTTTTTGTAATAAGTCAATAAGTTATAAGTGTGTTTGGATATGGTAAAAGGACTTTTCAAAATAACTTTTAGAAAATGGATAATAAGTTTTTGAGAAGTAACAATTTTTAACTTTTCATTTCTCTTTAGGTAGGGATGGTCATTTGGTACCGAGTACCGGTACAGGTACAAGTACCGAGTACCGGTACAGGTACAGGTACCGATACCGTACCAATAGATTCGGTACCGGTACCCACTTTTTCATAAATTCGGTACCGCTTCGGTACAGGTACCGAAAAAGATGAACATTTTATAACGAATACCAGTACCGTACCGATAAATTCAATACCGGTACCGGTATCCACTTTTTCATAAATTCGGTACCGATCTCATCCTACTTTTAGGGGGTAATTTTTCAGATATAACATTTTTTGGTCATTTTCTATGAATAAATCAAGCCAAACAATTTTTTAAAAACAACTTATTGACTTTCTCCACCACATAAGTTAATTCAAACACTTTTTTTAAAAACTCATTTCTAAAAAATAATAAATACTTTTAATAAAAAGAACTCTTAGGGTTAATAAGTAATCCCAAACACCCCTACGACTCGGCTTGTATCAAAAATTGTAACCACAGAAAATAAGAAGTATGCCGTAAAATGAACCATGGAGGGCTTAGAAAAATCAGTCGGCACACCTGACCAACACCAGTTTTTTGCTAAATTTAATGATGTTCTTCAAACTTGAAACGAAATCGTTTAATATCTACTTTCGTCAAACAACAAAAGCAAAATTTTGTGTTCAGATTTAGAGTCGGTTTTCATGTTTTTAAGGTTATTCGGATTAATCAAACTTGAGATTGGGGAAACTGAATTCGAAAAATGAAATTAGGATTAAATAGAATAGTCCAAAATCCCCAAATTATACAAGTATAAAAAATTTTACATAGAAAGATAAAACACAAGACAAATAGATAAACGAGTTTTCCGGACTCGCTAACCGGCCTGCGATACCCATGCTAAAGAATATCGTAGAGGGCAATCAGCTCACGGTTTTCAACCAAGGTCAAGGTGTAGGGTTCGAACTGATATCTCTGCCCCACGATCGCTTTTTTGCTCAGACCACTGATCTTGCATTCCTCGATCATCGACGTGGGCTAGCTACTCCCAAAGTAGAGCCTGTGGGGATTGAACCTGGGTCTCATTTAGAGAGCCCAGGCCTCCTTACCACTAGGCCAGTTTGGAAGTTAGGATTTGTTAGGCAGATTGCCAAAAAAATTTAGGATGAAACTCAAAACTGCCTAAACACTAATATGTTAGGTTATGAAACGCAGATTGCCAAAAAATTTAAAATTCAGACCAAAATACCTAACTATTAAGTTGGTATTCCATTACATAAACAACAAAATCTAAAAACACAAGCAAAACAACCTAAATCACAAAACCCGCAGATTCAAAATGTTTAGGTGACAGCAGAACCATCAGCACCTATGATGCTGGTTTCTGTTTCTTTGGAACACGGTAGGCTCCGACAACACATGCGTGATCACGCTCAAAAGGCTCAAGAGTCACTTGTTCCATGGGTTTGAACTGCTCGGCCTGAAGCTTCTTTACTTCCGAAGCAAACACAGCCTCAGCGGGAACAGTTGAATCTATGCAGTTTGCCTGCAAATGTTCCATAAACAAAAGCAATGACGAAACAGGTCATGAAATCCCAATATAAGATTAAAGTGAATAACAAAGAATAAACAAACAAACCTTGATGGATATAACAAAATAGCCTCCTGATTTCAAGAAATAAGATGCATTCAGTGCTAAAATTCTTGCCTGCATAGAGGGAGACAAAAAAATAGGAGTAGAATTTAGTGGTGATACACGAACAAGCTCAAAAACTTGATTAAAATGTTACCCGTCTATATTTTAAAACCGTAAAGAAAACAACAGCTGCCATCAGCTAAAAGCTGTTCATAGTAGCATCAGAAACTCGATTTTTGCATCACTCGTGACGTCTTGAAGGGGAATCCGAGTTAATTCATCATGTACTTGAAGTGATGGTCATACACATCTTAGTTCAGAATACTAATTTCAAAATAAATAAAAACTCGACTCTTATAAAAAAAAGCTTTAAATAAAAATACAAAGTAAATAAATACATCAGAAACTCGGTTTTGCATCATCCAAGATGTCCTGAAGGGGTATCCGAGTAGCTCATCATATGTGACGATATCAAACCAAAGAGAGAAAAATGAATTTTGAAAGTAAAACTGAATTGAAATGATGTGACACTTTGAATAGTAATGATTAAAACTACGAAAAATTCATTAAAAAAATGTAAAAGATTTTGAATACTAAGATAGAGTTGTACACAAAAAGATAAAAAATTGTGTTTTCAAAAATAAAACAATGACAAAGCTAATTAAAACTACGAAAAACTATGTGAGACAAATGAATAATGTACCAATTAATATTACCAAAAATTCAAATAAAAACAATGAAAGTAAAAGATTTTGAAAACCAAGAAAGAATTGTACACAAAAAGATAAAAGTTTGAGATTTCAAAAATAAAATAAAGAGTAAATTTCGTTGAGTCCCTGTGGTTTGCTCAAAAAATCGTTTTGGCTCCAATGGTTTTAATTGGACTTTTTGAGTCCTTATGGTTTCACTTTCGTTTCAATTAAGGCCAGACCTCTAACACCGTTAAAATAATTCTGGTACCTTGTTGTGAATTTACTAAAATACCCTTGTTAACTTTGTGTAAAAGGACCATAACACCCCTACTAAAATACCCTTGTTAACTTCTCTTCAACCTACCATTCAACTCGTGGTGGTCTGAGACATTTTTTTAGAATAAAGATGGGGTTCAACTTTCACTCTCTGTCAAATGAACATTAGGGTAAGAAACTGCATTTCTAGGTGAAAAAAAGATGGCACCTTCAAACTTGAATCTGCCAATGAAAAAAAGGTGAAAAAAACTTGAATCTCTTTCTCTGTCACACACCCTGCAACAATGACAACAAGTTTCATGGCCACAGGGATGAAAAAGAAGAATTTTTTTAAGAGATTTGTCCTCTCGTTTTTCCGACCACAGGGATTTTAGTCCAAACATCTCGGATCCCCTCCTACATCCCCAACTCGATTTCCAATCTTGGGTCAGAGTGGTTTGTCGTCTTGTTTTTCCGGCCAGCGTGGCTTGTCGTCTCGTTTTTCCAGCCAACGTGGTTTGTCGTCTCGTTTTTTCGGCCATCGTGAGAGGAGGGCCTGTCTTCATCCCCATCAAGTGCAGGACGAGAAAATCCATAAAATCGAGTATTGCTTATGGGATTTTAACCCAAACAACCCACATCTTCGGAAGAACAAGGAAGCCTCCCTTGGATTTAAAGATGGCATCATATGGATTTTCCAGATCTGCACGAGAACAGATATGAGGTTGCGGCCAATGACAGAGGTGTGGCCGACGACGGGGAAGTGGCCGGTGACGGAGGTGTGGCTGGCGGCTGACGGATGTGGCTTTCCTAAGGATTTTAGATTTGGGAAGAAAAATGATATAGAGACAACAGGTTTTTATTAAAAAAATATCTTTGTTTTTATTAAGGAGGGTATTTTGGTACTTTCTAAAAAGTTAACGGAATCATCCTAACGACGTTAGTGATCTGTAGTTGATTGGGACAATTAACAAACCACAAGGACTCAAAAAGTCCAATTGAAACTGTTGGATTCAAAACGATTTTTTGAGCAAACCACGTGCACTCAAAACGAAATTTACTCTAAAATAAATAAATAAAAAGACGAAAGTGAATATAAAAAATACATGGTATTGCTAAAATAAATAAAAAATCGATAATTTTATAATGTAATGCTAGAAACTGAACGCAAACAGAATTAATATAAATCAAGAATCAAGATAGAACTGAACTATTTAAAAAGTGTAAATCAAACCTGATCAGGTTGAGCAACATCAGAAAAGATAACATCAACCATGCCAACAAGCATCCTGTACTTAGCTGGATGCCTAGCATCCTCGATAATCGGAATAACATTCGTACGCTTTTTAGCCATGTTAACAAGGTCTCTACCACTTCGGTGAGAAAACTCAACAGCATACACAACTCCAGCCTAACAATGATAAATTTTATAAAACTACGCACATCTAAATTAACCAAAAAATAACTCTTAACAATTATATAAAATAACTCACAGGGCCAACAAGATCAGACACATGAGAGACAGTGGTTCCAGAGGCAGCTCCTAAGTACAGCACCTTTGAACCAGGTTTCTAAAGCAAGAAAATAAATATAAATGTCATAACAATTACTCAAACTCTCATATAAAAATGTTATGATGTGAATATACCATCCAAATGTTGTCAACTCCACCAAGAACAGCAGCAGCCAGTTTTGATCTGAAGGGATTCCACACTCTGTATTCAACCTTTGTGCCATCTTCATTCTGATAACAGATAAAATATAATAATACAAAAATTGATAACATGAACAGCTGATAGCAATTAAAATACAATAAAAAACTGATGAAAATTGAAATAAAATGAAAAAAGTGGTGAAATGAAGAGAGATGTAATGTTGATACCTGAACGGAGATCCTCTTCTCATTGTACACAGCTTCACCAGGCACCATGTTCTTAGTGCACAGAGCATCTTCCTTACCCTTGGCGATGAACACACCTTCATGTCTGTGTGGCTCAACTACAACCTTACTTCCTCCCTTCATTCCACCGCCTCTACCGCCACGGCCACCGCGTCCCCTGCCGCCGCCTCTACCGCCACTTCTGCCACCACCACGCGTCATATCACCGCCGCCTCGTCCACCGCCAAATCCTCCTCTTCCCCTTCCTCCTCTACCGCTTCCATCTCCGCGACCGCCGCTACGGCCGCCGCTGAAACCTCCGCCACCGCCGCGTCCTGTGAATCAAACAACAACAAATTCGTTTGTTGCAGAATAACATAATTAAGCTGGAATAGAAAGAATGAGCTGGATAGAGAAGTAATTACCTCCTCTCATTGGAGGCCTCATTTTAGAATCGTTTGATTTAGAGAAAGCTTCTAGGGTTTATTGGGTGGACAGGGAAAACAGAACGGCGAATTGGGTGTTTTTATAAGCCAGGGTTTAGGGTTTTTGTTTTTGTAAATTGTCATGATTAGCTAATTGGGCTAAGCCCAAACAGGAGTTCATTGGATCATGACTTAGGCGTTAGGGTGTCCGATTGATGTAACAAAACTTTAAATCCGATAAAACAACCCGGCTGGATTGGTCGGTTGGTTTACTAGTTTAATGGTTTAAACCGGTTTTATTTTTAATAGTTATTTTGTTTTATAATTTTTAAAATAATAAAAATGAGATTATTATACATATGTATTAATAAATATTTTAAATAATATAATATATCTATACCCTTTTACAAAAGGATATTTTTAAAATAATAAAAATAAGATTATTATACATGTGTTAATAAATATTTTAAATAATAATAATGTATCTATACTCCTTTATAAAGGATATTAGGAGGGTAGAAGCGACTTTTCCCACTTATTTTAAGACGTCGGATTTTAATGGTGTATTATTATCGATCCATATCAGAAGCAAGAGGAAGAAGAAACTACATATTTCAAGTGTTCTTCTGTTGCCATTGGTAAGTTATTTAGAATCAAATTCTCTATGTTTTTTAGACTTTTATGTAATGAGATGAGTTGGGTTTATGATTATAATAGGTTAAGAATTGAAGAACATAAGGTTGAGAAGAAGCTATTTGCCTAAAAGGAATTTAAGGTACAATTCATTAAACATGTTATCTTGCTAATTGGGAACCTTGTTATCAAATTCTCTATGTTTTTTAGAATTGGTTTCCAACCAAAATGGGAACATAAAGATATCCCTGTGATGCCCAAGGTAAAAAAATGACTTTAATTTTAAATTTGATTTATCCAATTTGTATCAGAAATTTAATGGTGATCAGAAATATTTCTAAAATTAAAACTTATATGATTAGTACACAAAACGTTGTCAATGCAAGAAGCCGGCCGTGGTGTTATGAATAAACAAGTGGCAGGAAAATTCCCGGTCTTGATTAGTGTTATGAGTTATTACTAGAAAGGTTTTTGTTTTGTTAATTAAATTTGGCTGGTGTATAAATGTGCAAAAAGCTATATTATTAAATTCATGGTTAAACGAATTATATTTTAGTAGGAACCTTTTGTGTGCGGTATGTAGAGTAATGGAGTTCTAGATGTAGTCTAATGTCTGTTATTAAATTCGTTATTCTTAATAAGATGTGGTTCATTACTTGACAGCTAACTTCACTATCATCTCTTTTCATTTTCTTTTAGTTTATACAACTTATGAATGTCAATAATAAGATATGATATAAGCTTTTTATTTGAATTTAGTAACTTTTGTGGTTTGTCTTGAATATTGTTTATTATTATTATTATTATTATTATTATTATTATTATTATTATTATTATATATACATGTAAAAGACAACAAAGAGTTAAAAATGTACTCTAGCTTGGGAAGAATTCTATATCAACTTTCATCTTCATGTATACAGAATCAGATTGATAGTGCCTTAAAATAGCAAGAAATGTAGTTTCTGGGAATCAAAGGTGTGTTGCATTCATCCTGAAAGTTTACAACATTTCTCTTCTTTGTTTCTCAAAAACCATAATAGACCAATCATAATTAGGTTTTATCATGTCATTAGCTTAGGTTCACTTAACTTTAGAAATTTAATAAACACCTTCGATAATTCTTTATAAGGAACTACCCCTCAAGAAATTGCATTAGTCACTGATCATGATTGTGTTTTATTTTGTATGATGTGTGGATTAGTCATGATATTGAAGATTTTCACGTTTGGTTAGCCATCACCCTTGAAATCAAATATGGTTTTTCTCATTATTAGATCACAAACACCCCCCCTAAATATGAATTCACCATAATGTACATAAGCTATTAGTTACTAACCATTACCTTTTTAGTTAGTTTTAATCTAAGTAGCCTCCTTGAGATCTTTCTAATATATATATATATATATATATATATATATATATATATATATATATATATATATATTAATCTAAAGATTTCATTGACCTAAGGCTATGCTTACATATATATTTTTATTTTGTTAACTATTGGTTTAGGAGAGAGAAAAGCGGCAACATTTCCTTTGTCAAAGAAGTAGATTTAGATGTATCGCCCAAGTATACTATTTGAATGCAACTTTTGGGTGATCAACAAACTTCGTTGTATAAGTGGGCTAGAAACTTTTGTTCATGTAACGGTTTATGCACTTCAACACAATTGTGTTTTGTTTATGCATTAAGTTCTGTTTAGTTTGTTTGTTTGTGCATTAACACCATACAACACAATGTGTTATAAAAGTCTATTCCCTTGGTTACTAACCAATTGATAAACTAACGAAAGACGAATACAAACCCGTAAATTATACACTCCGTCGCAGCGCGCGGGTTCCCAACTAGTATATATATGTATATATATATATATAGGGAATGGATAATTTGATAACTCCTAAATATTTTAAGAACTCACGAGAAGTCGTAAAATAACCAATCAAAACCATTTTTTTTTTGTTTTTACTACATTTATTACTAGAAAACAACATAAAAATATGAATTTATATATGTAAATTTACGTGTATTCATATATTAAACAAAAATATACACATGTGTAAGTTTACCATTTACACATGTGTAATGTTTACCATTTACACATGTGTATAAAATTTTTTAAGAATAATTTAAAGAGAAAAGATGTATTAATTGGAGAGATAAATTATTTTTTATTTTGTATTTTAATAATAAAGGTAGTGAAAAAAATGGTTTTAATTGGTTTTTAACGAGTTTTCAAGTATTTATGAGTTCTCATTTTAACCTAACCCTATATATATATATATCAGTTTGGATTGAAGTTTTGTGAACCTCTTAAGTTCTTTGAATTCAATTGTGTGTTTGATTTATGAACAATTGCATGTTTTCAATTTATCGCATCTATCATCGTTTCTTGGTTTTCTTGCATCGGGAATAATCTGATTTTGTGATTGAATTGACTATTGTGTGATTGGATTAAACAGTTAAACAAGGTTATGTCTATGTAATCTCTGATCTGATCTGGTTTGAAACTGAAATCGTATGTGTGCTTTGCTAAATCTGAATCTCGGAGTGGTCATTCTTCTCCAATTATTTTTACAACTTAAAGTTAATTGCTTTTTTATAATTTCAAGTGTTCTAAGTAATAAAGTCTTAAACTTTAGTAGTAATTGAATCGTTTAAGTTTGAATAGCATTCTTCACGTGTTCCATGTGGATTCGATAATCCTACTTCCCTATCTATAGTTTAAGTAGCTAAGAAGCGGTTTTTATAAATATTTTTTATTAGCCTTGACATCGCGATCACTTATGCAAGGACCAGATCAGCCCGCCCAATCCAATCGAGTTTCAACCCACTAATAAGAACCAATCCAGGAACAGGAATATCCTAATTGCAACCATGATATAAATGTTTCAAAGCTCCACCTGTTTCAAGATTTTTCTCATAAAGAGATTTTACTCATAAGCCCAAACGTAAATAGGTCGAAAATGTCAGTCGACTCCACCTAACGTTGACAAGCATTACCATATAGCAAGAAGACACTAATTTGCTGGAGCTTTATGGCAATGGAATCGTTCTATGAAGCTAGCTTCGTTTCCTTTCCTTTGAACTCTGTAACATGAAATTAAATTAAATCTTTCGGTTCTCCTCCCTTTCTTTTGTATCCTTAATTCAATTTCCCTTCATTTATTAAACCTGGGAACACAAATGACTCCAGAAAGCCTTTTGGGTGAAGAGGAATCAGCAAACCATAAAGGAGACATTAACCTCCCCTCCCTCTTTTACTAAAACAATGCAATAAGCAGGATATTAAGCTTGCTTAAAATGCTGCATCAAGGGATATGCCAAGCTGTTCAACAATATTTTGACACTTGAAGACATCCAAACTTGGTTTTAAAAAGCGCACCTCATGCGCAAGCAGCTGCGCTTCTTGTGACTTAAGGAGAATGTAAACATAAAGCGCGCATGAGGCTATCTTTTTAAACGTGTGATCATCTTTAATAAGAATTTTTACATGTAAAGTAGCTTTTAGTTGTCTTGCTTGGTAACTCTTACAACCCAAATTCATTATTAATTAGCAATTTTATATGCAATAGCCAATATTGGTTCTTGTTTGGTATCATTTCGACTCATATTCATTTTTAACACATGTTTTATAAGTAATATTGCTCTTATTTTTCTTGTTGGGTATTTTTCAACCCATATTCGTTTTTAATTGAAAAATCTGCCACAAAAATATATCAGAAATGGCAAAGTTAGAACCTAAAAGGACTCTGTATCGAAACTACCAAAATCTAGGGTTCAAAAGTGAAAAATATGAAATTTTAAACCTTAGCGGACCGCTAAAGCAAACTCTAACGGTCCGTTACGGGTATAGACAGACTATAGAGGTCCGCTTAAGAACCCCCACCGTGAACGTTTGGGTGGCGGACTGCCAGCATACATAGTAACAGTCAGCTACTTGGTCGTTAAGTAATCAGTACAGGAGTGCCACACGTCTAGTGCCTAATGGTCACTAAATCTGACACGTGTACTCATGGCGGACCGCCACGCCAGATGGTAACGATCTGCCAGCCGCAATTCACTGAGAATCTACCACGTAGCCAGGTGGCAGACCGCACGCCCCCGGGTAATGGTCCACTAACCGTGAATTTATAAACGGTCCAATTAGCGAATGACATTTAGGGCTGACGCAATTCAGGGTGGTGGCGAACTGCCACCCGCCTACGTAGCGGTCCGCTATAGGTTGGATTTCCATCCTACAAATACTTGATCGATTTCATTCATTCTCTTCATCCAAATTTTGAATCCTCAAAACATAAACTTGTTCCAGAAACTGATTAGAAGGTTCTCCGTGATCCAGGTTCGATTCCCGCTCGTTAGTATTCGTAATAAGAAGAAACACTTGTAGAAGTGCGAAAACGCTTCAGGTAATCAAGATAGAAGGTTAAGAGCTATAATTCAAAACTTAGAGGCTCATTCCTATTATCAAGGTGAATACTTTGTCTATTTCAAAACTTGTGTCAAACATTTACGTTTACAAAAATGGCCAAATAAAGGTTAAGGGAATAATGCATAACGTTTTTCTACGAACAAAGCATTCAGGCCATAGGTATACGTAGAACTTGCAAGGGATACATGGGTCTCGGGCGAAAGTCCCGAATAGCGGCTAGTACTTATCTTATAACAATTTTAGAGGCATAGACCTAGCCATTGTTATAAGACATGATACTAGTGTATACAATGGTACATACGATCAATAGATAAAGGCTTGTTGAATATGTAGATTGAACATAAAGTTGTGATTATGAAACTAATACATGTTTGTGCCAAATAATTTACTGTCAAGACAACTGTATTCACCGGCGTTTGCGCTGACGTTTCACTTCCAAAATGTTTTCAGGTAATCGGTAAAAATATAAAGAAAAGGGGATACATGCAGACATAAGATCTGGCCCATGAATGAAAATAAAAGGAATTACATGCATGTTGGATTCTCATGCCTCATGCATAGGAAATCCTAAAAGAAAAGATAAATGAGGAATAGGACTTGGGGATTGATCAACCTCGAATAGTACTATTTCTTGTCTACAAGAAAAGAGAGATATATTTGGTGGAGGATGAAGATTGTCCATTTTCAACAATTAACTTTCTTCCTTCATGAGGATCGCAAATTTTGATTTGTTTGGTGAGTTAAGGTACTGATTTTGAGGGAATGCAGGGGCTTGGATCATTGTTACAAGGTTTGGTGGTTTCAGTGCATTCTGAGCATGTGGACTCAGATTCAGATGAGGTACTGCAGTCTTGCACAGATGGTTCTTCCTTGGAAGGATCAAGGTTTCGATTTGCATGGTCAAGGTTTTTGAGGTTAAAGTTTGGTTCATGGATGGCTACATAGTCAGCGGGTGGAGGTACAACATTGCAGGGTTTTTCAGCTTGAAACCCAAGGCCAGCAGTCACCTTTTCATGAATTTGAGCATCCAAAAGTCTTTGCAGCTTTTTGGATGCAAACTCATACTTGTCAATATGGACATTTTGGTCTACCAACTCATCTCTTGTAACTTTTAACTTAACCAATAGATCATCATTCTGAGTTTCAAGATTTGTTTGTTCATGTTTTAATAATGAAATCTCTTTCTTTAGACAGTTATTATTTTCTTTGTAACTGTTTTCAACCTTTTTGAATTCAGATTTCATTTGGTGAAATTCTTCATTTTGATCTATATGGTTTTGGTTATGCTTTCTGTATCCTAGAACCTTATCAATACAAGCTTGAGAACAGAGGTGTTCATATACCTGAGGTGGTATCTTTGTTGTGTCTGCCATGAGTGCTTGGTTGTTGGCAGGAAGATCCACATACTGAAAGCTCCAGTCAAAATCAACTATCCCAACAGTTGCACATGCTGCAGTTTGAGCAGGAGGGGTGTTACCTTGACCTGCTTGACCTTGATGGGCTTGTCTTGGTTGTGCAGCAGCTGGGTTTGCCTTTGGTGCCTTGCATTCTCTGGTAAAATGACCAAGTTGGTTGCAGTTGTAACATCTAAGCTTGCTTTTGTCCAAGCCAATTCTAGTGTTAGAGTTGTTGCATGGAATGGGTCTTCCAATTCTCGAGTAGAACCATTTAGCTCTGAGAGATAACATGGCATAAGAGTGTTGTATATCCATTTCTTCTAAATCATCTGGATGAAAACACTCCAGATCTTCTTTGATAAATGACATGTTACTTGGGTTTTCAGAGACAAAAGCAGCAGAGGTTGTTTGAGGTGGGGCTTCAAGGAGAAATGGTGACGTGTTTGATTGTGAGTTGGGAGTCAACTATAGGGACATTGAGATTGAAGACTTCGACGATCATCTGAGGCAGGTAGTCAATGGCCAGAGGATGAAACCATATCTGCAAGCAGCGGATATAAATTTAATTGAAGAGTCATGGAGTGTCTTGAAGAATCCTTAACCATAATGAGGTACACTTCGTCCGGCTGAAGACGTTAAACTTAGCGCTACTAGGAGGCAACCTAAGGTTAGTTTACTTTAATTTCCTGTCTAGTTAAATGAACGTTGTGGGTGTGTTCCTTAGAAACCCTTATGAGACTAAACTCGTCCACTCGGGCTACCGAGTGTTTTAAATGGCTTGATGCATACGCTAAATGCATTCGTGATTCCTACGAAAATGAGTTAGGTTATCATTTCTTTAATTTAGTTAGGTGTATGTAATTGGCCAAGTGTGGGGACGTCTCTAGGGAGATTATGGTTGGATAGAGTGTGATTGAGGGCAATACACAAACCTGTAGGGGGTAGGATGCCGTTGTAGAGTCTGTAGAAAATTTTGAGTTTATTGTTTTTAGCGGTATAGTTTTGTGTTTTTCTAAGTTTTTACAGGGTTTCGTGGCAATTTGTGTGAAAAAAATCATCAGTAAAGACATTCCAGGTATGTGTGCATATAATCTAAGTGTTGAAATGAGTTTTTGAAGAAGTTGAAAATTTTGAGTTTTAGATGGTGAAAAATTTTCTAAGGCAAAAATTAAAAAAATTTCTAATATTTCTGTGAAGAAGGACTCTTTGCGCCACGCGAAGAGGTGGTACCCAGTCTTCGCGACACGCAAAGTCCAAACCAAGGGGTCGGACAAATTCTGTCATTCGCGCCACGTGAAGGAATTCCACCAGGTTTTCGCGACACGCGAAGGGACCCAGAAACCCTATTTTTTTATTATTTGAGCCGTTCGAGTCCGCCGGGTCTTTCAATTTTAATTGAGTCGATATGATGCTTGTGGGTTTTTTTAGAGCTTATTTTTGCAGGTTTGGATTTGAATTTCCCGTACTCAATCTCCATTCGGGGGACGATATTCCAACTTTCGCTTGATTCTTTTGTACAAGGCAACCCGCTTATATTCATGGAGCACGATCGTGAAGGAAATGCTATACAATCGTCTTTCTAGCTAAGTTTTTATTTTTGTATTTTATTTTCATTTTGAGTCGCCCTTCCTACATTGAGTACAATGCAGAGTTTAAGTATGGGGATGGGAGACCTAGTCCAGGTCTGAGTGGAGTCTTTTGTTTTGAGTGAGTTTTGAGTCGTAAATACATAAAAATTTAAAAAAAATTTAAAAAAATGTCATTGGATTAGAGTTTTGCAACTAAGTGGAATTTAAATAAATAATAATTATGATCAAACATGTCTAATTTGTAACGTTTTGGTAGGCTTAACTGATTTAAGAGCTTAAACATCCTGATAGTGAATCTAATTAAATGGAATAATTAATTCAGGATATTTTGTGCGTTTTCATCTTAGGGGTGTCGGTAAGGTGGAAACTGTCAATATAGGGTGATAGGTATCTTTATAAACAAAAATTTATAAGTTTTTAAAATTTTTTGGCACACCGCTTTCTTTTTATGAAAATAAATCCGAAAGTTGGAGGCGCCCGCATCCCATAATCCATCATTTAATGAGCTTTAATTAATTAATTTGAGATCTTAGGTCTTACCTACGTGTTTCCCTCCGGGATAGTAACTTGGTTGATACACCCATGGGCGGGACTTAAGTGATCAATAATATTGGATGACTAAGTTAGGTTCATGTGTTTCCCTTCGGGATGGTGACTTGAAGGATACACCCATGTTCCGACGCTTATGTACTTCATTGCTTAAAAACTGCAGCCTATGTGTCATATATCGTGTTCTAGCATGATTGAAACACCACTGGGTTAGGTTTATTCATAATATGATTCATTCATCGATCCATTATCCATTTCAATTTTTAAAACTTATATATTAGTGTTTATAATGATGGGAAATCTATATGATTTAACCCGGGCCTAAACATGACCTTGAGATAGGTTGAGTCGTAGTTTTCTGAGTGTGAGACCCATAGATAAACTGTCGGCTTGGTAATGTATAATATATAGATCACATAATTAGGGGCTCGAGAGTCGGTGGTTGGGTTTAATCGGACAGAAATACCGATTGTTACAGTTAATGTGTTATGAAAATTTGTGTTGTGTAAAATGAGAGTATAAGTTACAAGTTTCCTGGTTATGATTTCATTCCATAATTCTTTTTCAAGACGAAAAAGGTCAAGTGTGGGGATGTGATATAGGGTTAAATATCCCATGTATAAGTGTCAGTTTTTGTACATGTTAATAGTTTAATTGTGTTTATCGAGTCAGTTTTATGTGTGTATTCGTAGTTTGATGTGTTACAGGGTAATTGTGCTAAAGAGCGGAACTTTACGAGTGATTGATAAGAAGGCACAAAGCCCGAGAGGTCAAAGAAGGAAAAGTCAAGGATCAAAAGTAAAAATTCTGGATTTTAAGATCTTCGCGCCACGCGAAGATCCGGGGAGAGAAGTTCGCGGTACGCGAGGGGTTTGAAAATGAGCGGCTAAACGCTTTCGTGATCTCTCTGGGTGAACGATTTATGCTTGTACTCGTATGATTTCAGTAGATTATCAGTTTGGATTGAAGTTTTGTGAACCTCTTAAGTTCTTTGAATTCAATTGTGTATTTGATTTATGAACAATTGAATGTTTTCAATTTATCGCATCTATCATCGTTTCTTGGTTTTCTTGCATCGGGAATAATCTGATTTTGTGATTGAATTGACTATTGTGGGATTGGATTAAACAGTTAAACAAGGTTATGTCTATGTAATCTCTGATCTGATCTGGTTTGAAACTGAAATTGTATGTGTGCTTTGCTAAATCTGAATCTCGGAGTGGTCATTCTTCTCCAATTATTTTTACAACTTAAAATTAATAGCTTTTTATAATTTCAAGTGTTCTAGGTAATAAAGTCTTAAACTTTAGTAGTAATTGAATCGTTTAAGTTTGAATAACATTCTCCACGTGTTCCCTATGGATTCGATAACCCTACTTCCCTGTCTATAGTTTAAGTAGATAAGAAGTGGTTTTTATAAATATTTTTTATTAGCCTTGACAACGCGATCACTTATGCAAGGACAGGACCGGCCAGCCCAATCCAATCGAGTTTCAACCCACTATTAAAAACCAATCCAGGAACAAGAATAATATCCTAATTGCAACCATGATATAAATGTTTCAAAGCTCCACCTGTTTCAAGATTTTTCTCATAAAGAGATTTTACTCATAATCCCAACATAAATAGGTCAAAAATGTCAGTCGACTCCACCTAACGTTGACAAGCATTACCATATAGCAAGAAGACACTAATTTGCGGGAGCTTTATGGCAATGGAATCGTTCTATGAAGCTAGCTTTGTTTCCTTTCCTTTGAACTCTGTAACATGAAATTAAATTAAATCATTCGGTTCTCCTCCCTTTCTTTTGTCTCCTTATTTCAGTTTCCCTTCATTTTTTAAACCCGGGAACACAAATGACTCCAGAAAGCCTTTTGGGTGAAGAGGAATCAGCAAACCATAAAGGAGACATTAACCTCCCCTCCCTCTTTTACTAAAACAATGCAATAAGCAGGATCTTAAGCTTTCTTAAAATGCTGCATCAAGGGATATGCCAAGTTGTTCAACAATATTTTGACACTTGAAGACATCCAAACTTGGTTTTAAAAAGCGCACCTCATGCGCAAGCAGCTGCGCTTCTTGTGACTTAAGGCGAATGTAAACATACAGCGCACCTGAGGCTATCTTTTAAACGTGTGGTCATCTTTAAATAAGCATTTTTACAAGTAAAGTCGCTTTTAGTTGTCTTGCTTGGTAACTCTTACAACCCAAATTCATTATTAATTAGCAATTTTATATGCAATAGCCAATATTGGTTCTTGTTTGGTATCATTTCGACTCATATTCATTTTTAACACATGTTTTATAAGTAATATTGCCCTTATTTTTCTTGTTAGGTATTTTTCAACCCATATTCATTTTTAATTGTAAAACCTGCCACAAAAATGTATCAGAAATGGCAAAGTTAGAACCTAAAAGGACTCTGTATCGAAACTACCAAAATCTAGGGTTCAAAAGTGAAAAATATGAAATTTTAAACCTTAGCGGACCGCTAAGGCAAACCCTAACAGTCCGTTACGGGTATAGGCAGACTGTAGAGGTCCACTAAAGAACCCCCACCATGAACGTTTGGGTGGCGGACTGCCAGCATACATAGTAACAGTCAGCTACTTGGTTGTTAAGCAATAAGTACAGGAGTGCCACACGTCTAGTGACTAATGGTCACTAAATCTAACACGTGTACTCGTGGCGGACCGCCACGCCAGATGGTAATGATCCGCCACCCGCAATTCACTGAGAATCTGCCACGCCGCACGCCCCCGGGTAATGGTCCACTAACCGCGAATTTTTAAACGGTCCAATTAGCGAATGACATTCAGGGCTGACGCAATTCAGGGTGGTGGCGAACTGCCACCCGCCTACGTAGCGGTCCGCTATAGGTTGGATTTCCAGCTTATAAGTACTTGATCGATTTCATTCATTCTCTTCATCCCAATTTCGAATCCTCAAAACATAAACTCGTTCCAGAAAGTGATTAGAAGGTTCTCAGTGATCCCGGTTCGATTCCCGCTCGTTAGTGCTCGTAATAAGAAGAAACACTTGTAGAAGTACGGAAACGCTTCAGAAAATCAAGATAGAAGGTTAAGAGCTATAATTCAAAACTTAGAGGCTCATTCCTATTATCAAGGTGAATACTTTGTCTATTTCAAAACTTGTGTCAAATATTTACATTTACGAAAATGGCCAAATAAAGGTTAAGGGAATACTGCATATCGTTCTTCTACGAACAAAGCATTCAGGCCATAGGTATACGTAAAACTTGCAAGGGATACACGGGTCTCAGGTGAAAGTCCCGAATAGCGGCTGGTAGTTATCTTATAACAATTTCAGAGGCATAGACCTAGCCATTGTTATAAGACATGATACTAGTGTATACAATGGTGCATACGATCAATAGATAAAGGCTTGTTGAATGTGTAGATTGAACATAAAGTTGTGATTATGAAACTAATACATGTTTGTGCCAAATAATTTACTGTCAAGATAACTGTATTCACCGGCGTTTGCGCTGACGTTTCATTTTTAAAATGTTTTCAGGTAATCGGTAAAAATATAAAGAAAAGGGGATACATGCAGACATAAGATCTGGCCCATGAATGAAAAGAAAAGGAATTACATGCATGTTGGATTCTCATGCCTCATGCATAGGAAATCCTAAAAGAAAAGATAAATGAGGAATAGGACTTGGGGATTGATCAACTTCGATAGTACTATTTCTTGGTGGCTTATGACTTGTCTACAAGAAAAGAGATATATTTGGTTTCAAACTTTGTTTTGTAATCATAATGAAAAAGGTATTTAAATCCCTATGTTTATGAAATAAACACGAGACTTTGGTTTTTCAACTGGGTCTTGATATTTAAACATACAAACCTCGAGTTTGAAATAAATTATGAAACGATCCTTGTGAAAAGACTATCACTGTATTTTATAAATTAACTCTAAAATCAAAGCAGGTACCAATCGAGCTCACACACGTCTAGGTGGTGCTTGAGACGGGGTGTGACATTAATTCACATTGTTCGCTCTTGATTATCTTGTTTAGTATCTTTTCATCCTTCGTTTTTAATACACAAGTTTTCGCTCTTGGTTGTCTTCTTTAGTATCTTTTCAACCTGTATTGGATTTTGGTATGTATTTTTATAATTTAATATTGTTTTAGAATGATAAAAAAAATGTTGATCTCATAATATATTAACTAAGAAACAAATAAAGAAATTAAAAATGTATTGGTGAACAATAATTAGCTAAATGTACGACATGTTCCTATCCTGTTTCTTTAAAGATCAAATCCTAAAAGCCACTTGAACGCACAACTTAAAGCTTCTAGAATTAGCTCTTGATTAGAAATGTTGCGAGGTTATTAAGGTGTTTTTATTTGTGCTTTGATAAAAATTAATATCTTGAAATCTAACTTGTTTGGGGTTGGTGTCGTGTGACATTTCGGATTTTCGATCGCGCACTTGTAAAATGTTTATCGTGTAATCATTCTCAAATTAAATAAAATACAAGTGTTTTTATTAATAAGTATTCTATTTTTATTTTTATTTCTACAGATTTGAATTAATTAAAATTTTACAAGCTTTAAAACTTATATACAATTTCTATATAAAAATCTAATTTAAAAGTTCCGTATTTAATAAAATAACCTGTTTAAAATAAGATAACTAACTTTATAAAAAAAAATTATTTATAACAATAATAATAATATAAGTTTATAAAATATATTTAAAATTTTAAAAGAAATTAAATTAATTGTTTTTATAAAAGATAAGGGGTTGTTTTGAAACTTTTCAAACTAAAAGGTTGTAAGCTAAAATCAGTTGAGGGACTATTTCTGTACAATAAAACTACAAGGACTCATCCGTATTTATTTCAAGGGCTAATTTAAGTCAAACCAAACTCCAGGGACTAAAACTGCCAATTCTCAAATCGTTTATTCGGTCACCCCCCTATATTGTCCGGCGGTCCAAAGCTTTCTCCGGCGAAGCCACCGACAGGGCTGTTCCCTGCACCTCGACAGCCGCTAAAGGCACCCCTGGCTTCGTCGTCCCCACGCGAACAATAGCCCCCGACCAATTGGTCTCCCCGACATACAGAAAGTTCGATCGTGCTTGTGACCAAAAACCCACGCCACAAATTCGGCCCCGACAGTCAACCCCCACGCCTGCAAGATGGCTCGACAGCTGCGTCTCGTCCAGATGAGTGTCGAGACATGCTCAATTGCTTGTCTCATTATCAGGATCGAACTCGGCTATAAAAAGCCATTACCGCGCCTGCACGGGCTCGCTACCCCTCCTCCACCCAATCTCTCTCCAAATTGAAGACGTCATTACAATCGCCATCTCTGTGTGAAGCTGTGATCAAGATTGTAGAGGCTAATCCCATCCAAAAGCTCGATTCTCATTCTGGACATTCTCGGATTTAAGACTCTGCCGACCAGACCCTTCACGACCACGTAAGAATCCTCAACTTCGTTTCTTTACCTTCTGTTATCATAAGACAAACTGAACCACTCGAAGTCACAACTCCAAACCATCGATTTCCGGACATATTCATGTTACTGTTTTATTTGATAAAGTCTGGGCCATCGAAACTACTTAGTTTCGATTGAGTAAATGATCAATCGAAACTAATAGTTTCGATAGATGGTAGTTTCGACAGTTCTGTGGTCAATCGAAACTAGTAGTTTCGACACTTGAACATAGTTTCGATACTTGAACATAGTTTCGATCCTTGAACATAGTTTCGATACTTGAACATAGTTTCGATACTTGAACATAGTTTCGATTAAACATAGTTTCGATACTTGAACATAGTTTCGATACTTGAACATAGTTTCGATTAAACATAGTTTCGATACCTGTCACATCTATAAAACAGTTTCGATCAAATCAGTAATTTCAAGTAAAGCTGGACCAGTTTCTATGCTAATACCACTGAGGAATGCTATCATAAACTTATACACAATTGAACACTAATACGCACATGTAAACCTACAATGATACCCATTTATCTACATAGGGTTTCAACGTGCTTAGACTTCAACATCTTTATCACCTACACGCGTGGAAAAATACCCGCTTGCGAGGTGAGTTACATAGCCCCTATTTTACATTTTTATACGTTTTGGGGTGAAACATTATACAAGCTACTCACATTGTTTATACGTGTTATACATGAGACTATATGCTTATTCTTTGGATGCACATACATTTAAACACAAGACAACCAACTGTAATATTGATAGATCTATTGTGCCTGACCAGCCCACCCGGTTAGGGTGTTTATTACTGCATACTCGGATATAACCGCGTGTTATATTCAATCATATCGGATATAGTGGGTAACTATATTCAAACATACCGGACTTAGCTGTTGTGCTCTGTTCAAGCGCGTCAAAATCGGTTTGAATTGTGATTAAATAAATGGTACATCATTCATACTATGTTTAACAAGATAAACAATGAGTTGCAAAACGATTTACAACTACTATTTATCGGAATTACTATACCTATGTACTCACCAACTTTTTAGTTGACACTTGATTTAAATAATGTTTCAGGTTTGGATATGTGACTACCTGCCGAAGGTTTCTCCACTTAAGGACTATAGACCTAGTTAAATAAATCAATGTTTTGAACTAGACTAGGTTATTTGGAATGTATTGTATTTGGATCTTGTTAAATTAATGAATTATGCAACCTTTAGCTATCATGTGCTTTTGAACAATCATTCTAATGTCTGCCTCGATGATTCTGCCATCGGTCGGGGTGTGACATGTCGCCCCAAATGAGGTTGGCTCCTTTGCTAATATATTTGGTTGTAATATGGTTAAACTTACCTTTCACTTATTTAGGCTTATTGGTTGGAGCAAACATGAACATGATATGAAATTGGAGGTCGGTCTTCGAATCCAAGTTGTCACTATGGAAGACAAAAATATTGTCAACAGGTGGATGACTCACACTTCTCAAATCGGTCATGAAAAGTCTTCCGACTTTTTTTTCCCTCTACAAAGCTCCTAGTAAAGTGATAGATGGGCTAGAAACTATTTGGAAGAAAAAAAAATCCTTTGAGGAGGGTCTGAAGAAAAAAAGGAAAATTTATTGGGTTGCATGGGATATGGTAGAAAATCCAATCAAAGAAGGGGGAGCGACATTGGTCGGCTTCAAGACATCAATAATGCTCTTCTATCAAAGCGGACTTGGAGGTACAAAAATAACCAGCAAAGCTTATGGATGAAGATGGAGTTGGCAATTCATCAAGGTAGAAATTCATGGTCAAACCTTCTTAGTCGAGCAAATTTAACTAGGGTTTGGAACAACATCATATAATTTGATTCAAAATTTAAAATTGGTGGGAAGCGGCTTCACAACCTAATAAAAGGGAAGATCGGAAACGGTGAATATGTTAGCTTTTAGCTGGATCCGTGGGTGGAAAATGAAACATTAAAAGATATCTTTCCAAATCTTTTCTCTATGGAACGGAAAAAGAATTGCATAATGGCTGACTGTGTTTCCTCGACCACTCCGATTATCTCACGGATGTGGAGATGAAAAACACAACCCTAATCTTCGGATGAACTAGTTGAATGGTTTCAATGTACAAATATGCTTGGCAGGTATGTTTCTTGAACAACGGTGACACTTGGGAATGGCCAGATCAAGATTCAAAGGAGTACTCGGTAAAAGCTGTAAAAAATTTAATTGCTACATATAGGATTTGTTCTTGCAATTATGTCATGGAATGGTGCAAATGGATCCCCTCCAATTGTAATGTTTTTTTGTTGGAGAGCTGAACTTGATCGTATTCCCTCGCTTGTACCTTAGGTAAATCAGAACGTTCCTGTAGATTCAGTCTTATGCCTGCTATGTGAAGACTCGCCGGAATTTGCTGACCATCTTTTTAATTTCTGTTACTTTGCTTCGGTGGTGTGGCTTCATGTTAGCATTTGATGCAAGGTTAATCCAATTTATACATTCTCGGTTCGTGATCTCCTTGACCTTCACAAAACGGTTTCTTGGATAAGGTTCACAAAGAAGTCTTCAAAGGTATAGTCCTCATCACATGTTGGCGTGTATGGAAGGAAAAGAATGAAGTCATTTTGTTCAAACAAATCTCCTACGGTTGAAGACATAATGGAGAATATTAAGTTGTTAGGTTTCCTTTGGCTAAGCCAAAAATTGTTTCTTAAAAATATTAGTTTAGCTTTAATCTCCTGTAATTAGTAATTAAAGTTTGATCTTGTTTATGTTGTATCTTGTTGTTGTGACCTTTTAGCTTTTTTGCTTGGGCCCGTTTTTTATAATATATTGCGTTTCGGGAAAAAATATATACGGGAAAAAATATATACTTTGTTAGTATTTCATTTTTGTTCCTAGTTTTACACACGCATAGTGTGTGAGTATGTGTTTAGGGTGGTTGTATATTCTTTTAATAATATAGTTATTACTAATTATATATGTTATCTTTTGTTAAAAGCGACTAAAATAAAAAAATTGATTTTTTTTAATAAAAGGTTCTACATGGCAAAACAAGAGACGTTAATAAAAAGAATGATTTGAAGTCGACCTTTTATATTATCTGAATAAATTATATAAATTTTATAATTTAATAAATAACTTGAAACTAAGCCCGCACGATGCGACGCGAGGCGGGTTTGCGAACTTCGTTACAAACGTTATGACGGTGACAATAACGTGACTAGATATATAAAAGAAACGTATGAAGTTGTCACGACTCGGTTCTGGAGACCGAAATAAACAATTTACGCCGCCAATAGGAGTTAACGTGAAATGAAAAATTCGTTAAAGAAGTTAGTAACAAAGTAAAAACAAAATAAAAATAAGAAAATGTAATATTCATAAACGAATATAAAAAAAGTAAAAGAAAAAGGAAACGAAATCGTGTAAACTTGAGTGTTTAGAAATTTAAGGGATAGAATTAAAAATTTTGTTGAGGGGTAAAATTGAAACATAAGAAACTTGAGAGGTATATTTAAAAATATATAAAGATAAGAGGGTACTATTTAAAAATGAAAAAAAAATAAAAGTTATTATTTAAAAATAAAGAAAGTGAAGGGTTATTTAAGAAAGTTTAGTCAATGGCTTTGAATATGGCACGGACCTTGCAAAATAACAAAGTAAATATAACTTGATATTTCCTATTTTGGTCATTTTAATATCATAAATTGAAACTAAAAACGTATGAGGAAGGATTCTACACTTCTAAATTAAGATTGGTAGGTTTGGAAGGCTATGCCACATGTCAAGTGATGATTGGATGGGTTTTTCCTCTCTTTTTTCAGAGATTTACGTGTGTATAAAAAAGTAAAAGTGGCTCAATAAACCTAATGGGAGCCCTTGGTCTAGTGGTAATAACGTGTGTCTTGACGCCTCTTAATCTGGGTTCAAACCTAGGAGCCAACAAGTTTTTTTCCTTCAATTTTTAGCTTCTTTTTTATTCATATATTTAAATTCTTAATTTCCTTTTTTTTCTAGTTTTTTTTTTATTTTTGTTTTTCCTTCTTTTTATTTGTTTCTTTAGGGTTTAGGCTTTAAAAATTACATAAGTACATTTTATTTTCCTTTTCTTATTTTAATGTTATATATTTTAACACCTACGTTATATCAATGTTAAAATTGGTGTCCTCGTCGCGTAGCGCGGGGTAGGTTTTTTATTTGTTTTTTGACGTTTTATTGTGTGTATTTTGGTTTAAGCCTGTGACCCCTTCACGAAGCACGTACATCAAATACTACTTCAAAACATGGTAGTTTGTGGAACCTACAAATAATGATTTAAATGGTTTGATTGTTTAATAATAAAGTTTATAAAATTATATTATCTTAATTGCAAAATGAAATCAAATCAAATCACCAACCGCTTTAGGCATGTGGTATGCCGGTGTAGGCTTTTGTGATGCAGGGCCAAGCCATGCCCATAATCCAATGCCACCCCCAACTCGATGGTTGGTTTGTGAAATATCGACAATGGTCCTCTAATTTTTTGACCCACATTAATATATTAAAACCATCATGTTTAATTTTGATTTGTAACACTTTAAAAATTAAAAGTATTTGTAGTAGTACCCTATCCTTATTTTTATAATTACACTAAATCACTAATTTTTCTTTTTTATTTTTAATTAAATAATATTTTTTATACATTTATTATTATCTTTTCTATCTCCTCCACTCACAACCAATTTAAAAAAAACATTAAAAAATTATGGTAAACAATGTTTCCCCAAAATATACAGAAAACTTATACATTTTCTCTCTCATCCACTCACAAACACTTTAAACCACCCTCTAAAATATAAGAAACTCACTCAAATAAATATACAGGACCGACTGTGAATGCTCTAAAACCATGTTTTCGTGTTTTAACCCTGTATGGCTATAAAGGAGAGTTCATTACAGAACAATAAAAATATGCGAGAACAAAAGGAACAAATTTCAACCATTTGACCATTTCATCAATGGTTCAAAATATATAATGGTATTTTTGTAATTAATTTGAATATTAATGAAAGCAAGTAGCTAGATAAGGGTAGTATTGGAATTGAACACAATATTCCTAACTCAGTTCCTAACTTAACTCCTAATTCTCTCTTAATCGATAATGCCTTCACACATTGCATTAACTTGTTTAATTTTTTCTCAATCAATTGCATATTCCACATTGCAATCTTCTTCTCCATCTAGGGTTTTGATGAGACAGCATGCTTCAACGAAGCCTCCTCCAATATGGATCGTAATTCTATAACGTTTCAATTGTTTTATTACAAAAAAGTTTTATACAACAATAGTTGGGTTTATTTTGTTGACAATATTTAAAAATAAATACATTGATTCTTAGTTACTAGAATACATATACGTTCCATTGAATTTTAATATTCACATTTAGATTTATTCAATGATATTTGATTCAAACTAATCATTATTGTATGTGCTTTGCGCATGTGTAAAAAAACTAAACATATGTGTAGGCTTTAAAACGTTTGGTAAGTGATAACTATTATTATCTTTCTTGATACAATAACATATTTCTTTTAGATTTATGATTAATATTGTGTTCTGATTGATTTTTATCACAGGTTGGAAAGACGTTAAATGCTCTAAAAGGATTAGTTAAATTACTAGTTTATTTTTTATTGTGAACTTAAATCTATAGCCCTTTTTTTATGTGATGAACATCTTGAGCAAATGTGCTTGTTCTTTTAATTTCCAATATAAAGTTAAACAAATTACATACAAGTAGGGTTTTATTCATTCATTTTTAAGCTAAGAGTTGTTAAACAGTAGTGTCTGCGTATATATAAGTGCCTACACACGTGTAGATAATCTCTTTTGTGTAATTTTGTATGCATATATGTTGGTACCTACATATTTGTAATTTTGATTATATGTCAACTTAAAATGTGATAGAAACCAAAATCCATTATACCTATATACGTTATCTATATATGTGTAGGTCTGATGTAGACATGTACACATATATGTAGGTACCTACATATGTGTAATTTTGATATTATCTTAACTTAATAATGTGATAAAAAAAAAAATTGATACCTACATATGTTTTTATTTCCTATGATAAAAAAAAATAAACAAATCCCTTCTTTTCCTAATGGAAATCTACGTATGCTTTTTTTCCTACGTTAAATTACGGATTTTATGAACCAATGAATTTCAACCTCGTTTGTGTAGATCGTTCTCTCTAAATTTAGTAGCTACACACAACACATACATATGTGTAGGTCGTTATCTCTTTATGTATTTTTTGAATAGTTTGTGTAGGAATAATCTTTTTCATATATTTTTTGTATAATATTTTATTTATGTTAACATAAAATATGATAAAAACTAAAAAACTTGGTACCTACATGTGTGTAGGATACATTTTAAATTAACAAATGGATAGAGAACTAATGTTTGTTTCAATACGTGTAAGATCAATATTGACGCATGTATATATGTAGGTAGCTACACTTTGATATGTGTTGGGTAATATTTGTTCAAACTAATTAATTACAAATAATAGAGAAAAACTAATTAAATGTAGATATTAGAGAGAAAGTAATTAATTAGAGAGAAGATGAAATTAGTTAATTAGTAAGAGAAACTTTTTCATGCTTATCATTATATCCTTTTGATTATGAAAACAGACGAACGACTTAGGACAAACTTTTTCTATAACTAAGATTAAACTAATGAACTCAAGATTATGAAAACAGACGAACGACTCTAACAATCAGACAAAGGCTCGAAAAATATCAAGAATGAGACGAACACTACCTAGGTCGGAATCCTACTTGCAAAGCTCAGACTTCTACTGGTTATGGAAACAATGATGGAAAACCTAGTGGATATCACTCTCAGTGTGTCACCAAAAGGAAACTCTAAAGACGCACAATGCTCACCAGATAGTCGGATTACCTTTCAGTCTCTCCAACGACAATACTGTACCCAGAAGACAGATCACATATCGGTCTCACTGTCCACAATACATAAGAGATGCACGTGGTAATCTTATATCAACAAGTTATGACCCGGACTAGCAACAATTACTTGAAACCTAAGGGAAACTTCATCTCAAACAATTTACACTAAAAAATCTAATAACGAAGACCGGCCAACTACCTCTCATCTTTCAGGTATCAAGATAAGAAGAACACTTATGGGTCGTTTGGTTCACAAAATGTTTTTAAAGGAATTGGAATTTGATAGAATTGGAATTAATTCCATTGAAAAATTTTATTGAGTTTGGTTTGTAAAGTTATAATCGAAACTGAAATTTAGGAAAAGTTAGATTTACAAACATTACCCTTTAATTAAAAAAAACCCACATCCTTTCACTTGCAGACCCAACCCTAAAACCTGGTTCTTTGGAGTTATGCCATCACCAAATTAATTCATTTGAAAGTTGAACTCGTAGGTAAAATGGATTTGAAGTTCAGTTCATTCCCACCACTACTCCGATTATTTCACATTGGTGTTCTGATTGATTGCTTCACATCTAAATCAATAAACTCGTCGAAGAAATGGCTAAAATGGCAATCGAAGATCCATGTGAAATAGGTAATCGAAGTCTTGCAAAATGGCCACCGTATCAGCGATCGAATAATCTTGCCAAATCGAGTCATTAACTTCTTCTACATCTGTAAAATCGAATTCCTAATCAGCATTAAATAAAAAGTTAGTCATTTTGGTTCGATTTATGGTTCTATATCGAAGTCATCGAGCCACTTGTTAGATGTTCAGGTTTGTTTCTGGATCTATTTCACAGTCATCGTCAAGTCATCTAGATTACATCGAGTCATTGGGTTTGATTTTTGGTTTCTTTCAAAACCATTTGCAGTATTTGGTTCGATTCTATAGAAGAAATGAGAAAAAAGAAAATACAAGCGCTTGAATAAATAGGGGGTAAAAACACAGATTTATGGATAACAAAGAAGAAGAGAGTTTTTTTAGGCCGGAAATATGAAAGGTTTTGAGGGCATTTAAGTCAAATTTTATGAATTCCAAAAGAATTGATACTTTCCATCAACTTATAGACGGAAAGTTACATTCCTATGAGTGAAGGAATTTGGTGGAATGAATTCCATCCCAATTCCATCAGCGAGTGAACCAAATGTGATTTTGGATGAAATGTTTTAGAATTCCAATTCCATCAGATTCTGCGAACCAAAAGACCCCTTAGCTTTAATCTACTCTCAATCATCGCTCCTATGAAATACTACGTCTAGCAAACCATCAAACAATCATAAACACACAATCTATGATCTGGATACACTACTCAAACTAAAAGACATTCACAAGTAGCATACGAAACTGTAATCAATTATAAATCAGATTCAAAGCATGCATAACATCATAATTATTGAACTAAGATCTTTACAAAATCATCAAACCATCATTAAAATCCAAAAACCAATAAAAATCCAAACTTTACTAAGCATTCATCAATAACCTAGGTAGTATCAAAGATCTAGCAAATAATCATGTTCAAAACATCAAAACAGAAGTAATGGAACAAAAACATGGTTTCAATCAACAAATCAAAGACAAACAAAAGAGAATTAGAACCTAACTAAGCTATCTCTAACCACCTCGGATCCAAAAGCCTCGATCCTTGACTCCGATTGCCTTATCTAACCTCAAAATCGCCCAAAGGCTCTCTGTAGACGGCTGAATGTCGAGCTCTCATGAATAATGGCATTCGAATTCTAGGGTTTTGCGGGATTTAGAACTCTCGCATACCGTGAGACAAATATCTTGGTCCTTCGCGACATGTGAAGGCCAAATTAGATGGGGCCGCTTTCTGGTTCCCTCGCGTACCGTGAGAATTTGAAGTTGACTCTTCGCTTACTATGAAGGGTTGTATTCCCAACATTTTTCATTCTTTTTCTTTGGATTCCGCTGGTGCTCGATTTCTTCTTGATTTAACTTGTAATTCACACAAGCTCCTGAAAACACAACAAAAACTCAATGCAAACTAAAAGCGACTCAAAACGAATATGAAAACTCTATAAAACGCACTAAAAAGGAATAAAAGATGTGTGCTTTGCACTACATGAGAGGCCTTACAAATGTTGGGATTCGGGGTAACTGTTTTAACTTTTACAACAATAATTATTTAAACCTTTTAAATAAATAAATAAGATATATTTTAACTGAACCAATTTAATAGTACCTTTACCAGATCTGGATTCCTTTCAGTGATCCGATTATATGCGTAAAAACAATATTAAATAATCAACTATAGGGTGTTTAGATTTATACCTTTGATGATAACCAGATTTGTAACACCTCAATACAACGAATGTCACGCTAGTTGACACGTACACGAAAAACCCACAGCAAAACGTCACACAGTTGCGCAAGAGGAGGCCGAACACGGCGGCGTGCTGCGATGGTGGTGGCCGGCGCGACGGGGCACAGCGGTGGTGCTGGTCGGCGTCAGAACTCGCAAGGAGGGGAGGGGGCGCTGATCTTGGGTTGGGATTGATTAGATTTAGGGTATTTATTATAATGTTATATTTATAAACATTATATTTACACACCCGTCCCCTATGACATTAACACTTAATACCCTAGTAATAATTAACCATTAATTATTAAACCCTTAGATTTTACTAATCATACATAATTAGTAAAAATCTATTCCTTAAATGTTTAACTGATTAAAAATTTATTTCCGCGCAAATAATTAATTAATTATCTCAACCTCCAATAAATATTTCTCTAAATATTTACTCACCATTTATTATTTCCGTCTTTCGTGAATAATATTTTAACAATCAAATATTATATATATATATATATATATATATATATATTTGTTCGTTGCCTAAGGTGTAACTCTTTGGATCGTACCTTAATACTAACGTTGACTTTAATTGACGATCGGACATAATATATCCAACAACAAAGACGTTGGTTACTAATCGGAATTGATATGAAGAAGATGGAAATGGAACAATACTGGACTGAAAATATTTCTTTTGAAGTATATCGCCACTTAATTTATCCGTTCGTGACAAAATTTGCGGTCCACTTCAGAGCTTTGTTGGTTAATATTTATTATTGGAGGAAATCTAGGCAAAGTGAGAAACTGTTTACATTATTGAGTTCAGAAAAGTGTAGAAGCATGTTTTTGTAACTATAGATAAAATTCTATGTATCGGTGTACATGGCTAGTAAGCAAGAGGGTGTTCCTGAGTACTTAGTCTGTACACCAGATTGGTCATACGTACTTAGTAAGTACGCATGACCAATCCCCTGCGTACTTAGACAAGTACGCATGTAATGTTCCTGTCCCTATAAATAGAAGACGTTTGTGTTTCTCTGTCTCGTTTTCTTGGTTCCCACACAAATCACAGAACATATCCGTGTATTTCCGCTGCGCGACGAGGCTCCCGGGACCTACAAGTGGTATCAGAGCATTGCTCTTGATTTCGAGTGTTGTGAGTGTGTTAGGAGCATCTGCTACACAATCTACAGAGATTTTGCAAGCAAAAGTGTGTGTTTTTGTGATAAAATAAGGGTAGCTCTTGAGCACTATTTTAGAAGCAAAAATCACTCAAAAACTGACCTTTTGTTGTGTATTTGAGTGTTTTGAGCATCAAAGGTTGGTTAGAAACGAGTTTCTAACCCTTTGGCTCATTTTGTTTGGTCATTCCTTCAACTTTTTCTGTCTCCGGTGAGATTCCAGTGGCCGAAAAAAGTTGGTGAGGGTTGGTGAAAAGTGATCTGCGTACTTACCATTTTTGGAAACAAGTACAGGCTTCCTGCGTACTTACCAAGTATGCAAGAACATTTCTTGTTGCATACTTAACTTACTTCTGCGTACTTGTCATTTACTCCTGCGTACTTGTTAAGTACGCAAGAGCAAACTTTAAGTGCGCAAGTTCCTTTGATTTTTCTAAAATTTGACTGAGTGTTTCACTATGGCAAATCTTCAGAACCTAGGTAACCTTCTGAATTATGACAACGAGATTGGAACCCCACAGAAACCACCAAAGCTGCTTAATGTAAATGATTACTCAAACTGGAAAGCACGCTTTGAACACTATATTTCTTATACCGATTCTTCATTGTGGATACCCATTCTTGAGGGTTATAAGCATCCCACATATACATATATTGATGAGGAAGTTCCCAAGCCTATCTCTAAACTGGATGAAGAAGGGAAGAAAGTTTATGATAGAGAGAAGAAGACACACGGATCTATTACAATGACCTTGACCGGGGAGTTATTTCACAACTTTAGAGGATACGATAACTCCAAGGATCTCTGGAAGGCTTTGCAGAAGAGATTCGAGGGAAACAACGACATCAAGAAGAGTAAGAGGGATCTTCTTAGGAAGTAGTATGAGTGCTTTAGATATCTGGAGAATGAATCTATAAATGAGCTTATCTCTAGATTCTATCATCTGTAAACTGAGCTGAAAGCTTATGACCTGATCTATCCAAATGAGGAGTAAGTTGAGAGGTTTCTGGATGCCCTACCACCAAAATTTGAGATGTACACCACTCTGATGAGAGAGAACTCAAAATTCTATGAGATGACTATTCATGAAGCAATTGGAAAAGTTCAAGCACATGATATGAACCTGAAAAGAAAGGAGAGCTCAGGGAGACCTTAAATACAAGACCTTTCTATGTATTATGGGACGTTTTCCACAGCCAAGTCATCGGGTTCTGGAATTGCCCTTTTCTCAGGGAATTCTCATGAGGAGGATAACTCAAATATCTATGGTGGTCATGCCTGCTATGCAGCATCTGGATCAGGATCTCACCGCCAGAATTCCTCAAGAAATCATTCTCCTACATCTTCAGCTAACCAATCAGCAATAGCCAAGATAGCTGAAGATCATGTGGCTTTATTCTCATCATGCATGCTTGCTTATGAGAACTTCATTGGCGGTAAGCTCACAGATCCTGAAACCATAGAAGAAGACTTCAATCAGGTGGATCCGGATGATATGGAGGACATGGATATTCAATGGAATATGGCCATGATCTTGAGAAGGGCGAAGCATTTCCTGAATAGAACTGGCAGGAAATTTATTGGTGGACATTCAAATGCCAAGATAGGATTTGATAATTCCAAGGCCAAGTGCTACAAATGCAATAACTTTGGGCATTTTGCAAGAGAATGTCAAAAGGACAAAGCACCGGCCTCGGGGTTCACCAGACCTAGCTAAGGAAACAGTCAAGGGTACAACAACTCCAACAATCGCAATCAAGGTCAAGGTGGAACGTCGAACGCTTTGGTAGCACAACAGGACGACAACTTTGATTGGGGTGTTCATCTGGAGGATGTCCTTATTTCTCAAAAGCAAGTTTGTCCCATGGCTGAGATCGTGGAGTTTATGGAAGCAGAGGAACAGGAAGCTTCTGTGGCTGACCAAGAAAAGTCTACAACTGCAATTGCCCTCATGGCTATTGGAGAGGCATCATGTTCATCAGCTGAGGTATATTCTAATTATTTTGCTATCATTTGTTGTTCTAAATGTCTAAGCTTACACGATGAAAATTCTAAGCTTCAAGACAAGGTAGAACCCCTTCGTACTGCAGCTTTAAGCTATAAAGAAAACGAAAAACGATACAAAGATTCAATTGAAACGTTGAAGAAAGAAAAACATGATTATTCACTTAAAATCAGCGATCAACAGTTTCATTTGGATGTTGCGTACAAGGGGTTAGAGAAAAGGAACAGTGAGATCAACAAGCTGCAAGTTGAGATCTTGCAGTTAAAAGGCAATATTGAGAAGTTGAAAAATTCTCGTTTTGTGGTGGAACACTACGAATTTGTAGTGAGACAAATGAGTGGCTTAGGGCTAGGTACTAATGTCATTCCTCCA
Source organism: Smallanthus sonchifolius (assembly GCA_023525975.1). Classification (NCBI taxonomy): domain Eukaryota; kingdom Viridiplantae; phylum Streptophyta; class Magnoliopsida; order Asterales; family Asteraceae; genus Smallanthus; species Smallanthus sonchifolius. The sequence goes on along the minus strand of CM042034.1, from coordinate 39,200,646 downwards.
CCAGTAAGAGGGAAATTTGTCAACGGTTTAATTGACATTGATCTATCTTGCCTTGATGAGTCCTCAAGTCAGGATGATTCCTCTAACAAGGATGATTCCTCTAACAAGGATGATTCCTCAAGTAAGGCTGACTCTGCATCTAATGAAGAGGTCTTTACTGCTTCTGATGATGGGTCTGAGAACACCTGCCCTGATAGTGTAGTCTCAGAGGAGTTGCTCGATGAACAAAAGGTTAAGAAAAATGTTTGTCACTGATCGTGATAATTGCATTTTAACCGAACCCGACATTGTTGAATCAAATGAAAAATTAAAAGTGATACTTTATGGGGGATATAAAAACATTAATCAAGTTAAGAAATAAGCCTTTTCAGCTCATTACAGGCTTGACTATCAAGAAAATATGCAAAAGTATTATATTCCCAAAAACCAATCACTATCGGGTCAAACTATTGTTCATCAAACAACTTCTCATGTTCATCATGCTGAGTCATCCATTATCAAATCAAATGAGCCTTACAGGAGGACTTACAATGATAAAAGAACATGTTTTCACTGTGGTACGGTCAGTCACATCATTGTGAACTGCCCGAATAAGAACCAAGGGAAAAGGCTAGTTGTTTCACAACTAGCTGTCGTCCCCAAGTCACCGCCAATGAAACAAACCAAGAGTCCAAAGAAGAATGAGGTGAAACCATCAGTGAAACCGTTGGTGAAGCCAAAGACCACCTCTGAGGCTAAACCTAATGTTCCAAAACGGGAAAAGCATCCTGCTAAACCTTGTGCATCTACTTTTGGTAGTGCACCAATCGGTGAGAAACATGTGGTAAAACTCTCCAAACCACAGAGAAGAAGAAGGAACAAGAGATTGAGAAAGCTGGAACAGCTGGCTGGAATTCAATAAGGTGAAGCTTCCATTAGCTCACCTGCTGTTGTTGAATCTAAGCCTACTGTTCTAGTTAAGAAAAAGAAGAGGTCCTGGAACAAGAAAACAAAAGGTTCTCAATCTCCTGGTCCCAAGTCTTCTACAGATTCACCCATTTTTGACAGTCATGACTGTGAGTTAATAGAGGTAGTTTATTTTGAGAAAGACGGACGACCCAAGACCACTATGGCTTGGGTCTCCAAATCTAACTAACTCGTTTGTGACTCGTGTAGGGACATCCAAAGGGTACTATATCTAATCATTGGTATGTAGATAGTGGATGCTCCCGGCACATGGCATGTAACATGGCCCTGCTTCAAGATGTTAAACCATTCAGAGGCGGCTATGTGGACTTTACTAGAGAGAAAGGAGGTAGTATCACGTGTCAAGGAGTGGTTTCAAATGGTTGTGTTAGCTTCGACAACGTCAACTATTGCGAGCAGCTGAAACATAACCTGTTGAGTGTCTCCCAAATGTGCGAAAAGGAGTACTTGGTTATGTTTGACAAGTCAGAATGCATGATTCTCAAACCTGGTTTTGAAGTTCCTGAAGACTGGATTCTGATGCGAGCACAAAGAACAAACGACACCTATCAGATCGATATGAGCGTGGCAACAACCACCTCAGCAGTTGCTACTTGTTTACTTACCAAAGCGACAGAGCTTGATTCAATCTTGTGGCATAGGAAACTCGGACACATTTCTTATCGAAAAATGAATCATCTTGTCCGAAACGGTTTAGTTACCGGGATTCCTAAGTTGAGATTTGCCGTTGCAGATGACTGTATGCCTTGTAAAATGGGCAAACAGCAATGGATGTCTCACAAGCCCAAGCTCCAAAACTCCATCGATACCCCTTTGGAGCTATTACATATGGATATGTTTGGCCCCATAAGTATCATGAGTATTGGAGGTAAGTCATACTGTCTGGTTGTAACTGATGATTTCTCACGTTTTTCTTGGGTGCATTTCTTAGGTACAAAGGACGAGACTGCTGACATTCTTCAATACCTGATCCTGAGCTTGGAATCCCTTTGCAAGTTGAAGGTTAGAAGAATAAGGAGTGATAACGGAACTGAATTCAAGAATAATTTGATGGAGCTTTTCTGTCTCAAGAAGGGTATCCATCACGAATTTAGTGCCCCGTACACACCTCAGCAGAATGGAGTTACAGAAAGGAAGAACAGAACATTGATCGAGACTGCAAGGACAATGTTGTCAGATGCAAAGCTTCCTGTCAATTTCTGGGCAGAAGCAGTCAACACAACTTGTCACGTCTTGAACAGAGTTCTGGTTGTTAAGAGGCAAAACAAGACTTGCTATGAGTTGATCAACAATCGACCTCCCAATCTTGACTACCTAGTTCCTTTTGGTTATCCATGTTCCTTATTGTTACAATACAAGGATCGAAAATCTAAATTTCATGCAAAAGCAGTGGAAGACATCTTCTTAGGATATGTTGCCAATTCACCATGCAAGAGAGTGTACAATTTAGGAACTCGTACTGTCGAGGAATGGTTCGAAGTGGATTGCAGCAAACACAACATTCCACCAGAACCAACTGGTCCAGCTTGGGGTTTTGATTATGATGCGCTATTAAAGTCTTTCAACCTTCCTGATCTATCTGCCGATGATGCCGCAAATGTGTACGATTTTTTCTTTAATGGCAGCGATGACTCCAACTTCTCAACCCGTGCCACCGTACCCATTGTAACTCCCGATTCCAATGCTGCATCTGGATCTGGAATTCATGACAGTGATGACGTTGAAGTTGTCCATGTTGATGGAGATGACGCTCCAGCTGATTCTAACACTCATGTAGGAAATGAAGCTCCAGCTGATCTAATCAACATTGAATCGTCTTCTTTTGGATCACAGGATATGGGGGATTTGAGCACGAATCTAGACACAAATCTCTAGGAACCGCATGTACCAGAGACGAGAGTACATAAGAATCATCCAATTGACAACATTATTGGTGATCCTCATGCCGGTGTTCAGACTCGTCATAGAACCATTGCTGAGAACACTAGTTTGTACGCTGAGATACTTGACACTTGTATCATGGAAACATGTTTGCATGCTGCATTCGTGTCCCAATTGGAGCCGAACAATGTGAAGGAGGCTCTCGCTGAAAACTGTTGGATTAAGGCGATGCAAGATGAACTGTCCCAATTCCAAAAGTTGCATGTGTGGGATTTAGTTGACTTGCCAAGAGACGTACAACCAATTGGAACCAGATGGGTGTTCAAGTGCAAAACGGATGATCGACACGTCGTAGTGAAGAATAAAGCAAGGTTGGTTGTTTGTCACACCCCCAAATTCCACTAACGGAGTTTTACCGTTTGGAAGGTGACACACGAGGATCTCAGTCATTAGTTACATCAAACGACACTATATGAGACTTAAAAAGTCATAACATAAATGTTCAGAGTTAACTGCGGAAGCGTAAACGTTAATAGGAAATCAAAAGTAATTACACGCAACAAGCGTCAATTAATGTAAATAAGTAACACTGTTTGAAATGAATGATATGAATGATATGACAGTAGGACTCCATGCATGTCCTAAGTGTGCAACCTGTGCCAAGGCAACCTGAGAAACATGTAAGAAAAAGTGTCAACACGAGGTTGGTGAGTTCACAGGTTTGTATGTAAATAAACTGTTTGAGTGTTGTTGGATCCACATACGTAAGTCACACCTATTTCTAGCTAGACAATGTCCAAGTTACTCTAAGCGTTCACAACCGAAGCTGACTGTTTGTGTTTGGATGCCTTCCGCCATTGCTAACATCAACAATAGCAAGTGTTTAGGACAATTTACACCCGTTAGACCTCCAATCAAGTTAGCGCGACTAACCCGGGTGGGGTTTGTCAAACCCAGTAGTACTACTCAAATTTCCTCGCTATACTCCATATATTAACGGTCCGAGTGTGTAAGGACTTTGCATGTTATGTTTGCACTTAGGTACACAAGTGGTAATGAAATACTATGTGATCCATGTCCGTGTGTATGTCTCTCCCTGGCTGGGAGACAAGTAACGGATGCCGATTCATATGCATGTTTCTCCCCAACAGGGAAATAAGTAAGATGGTGATTGTTTGTACGCATGTTTCTCCCTAATGGGAAAACAAGTAAAATACTGTTTGTGTGTATGCATGTTTCTCCCCAACAGGAAAACAAGTAAAATACTATTTGTGTGTATGCATGTTTCTCCCCAACGGGAAAACAAGTAAAATAATGTTTGTGTGTAATCATGTTTCTTCCCCAATAGTAAAACAAGTAAAAAGGGGCCGTGAAACTCACCTGGATAAAGTAATGGATTTGATCACACGAAATAAAGGTTGGAACCACAAGTGTAAGTCTCAGACGACTTACGTATGCCCTAAAATTATAAACACATAAGTTAGGGACATATGGGATTTTGTGACGACGACACGGAAGATTGAACGCCTTAACGCATTCTAAAGGTTTAAAAGTAGACAAACGTGCCTACGGGAAAATAGATTTCATAATATAATAATTAAGATTAAAGCGCCACGTGTCGAACGTTAATAACGAATAATATTAAATAAATAAATTCGTACGTTTGATTCGTTTACAAAAGTTAGGAAAATAATATAATTTAATATATTATTTTTTTTAGGTTCGAAGGATTAAACGAATAATCATTTGTGTGAAAAAAATAATAAATATATTATTTTTAATCGAATGTATAAACGTGGGTAAATAATATAACAAACATATTATTAACTAGTTTAAAACGTCACACGAGGTAATTAAACGAGGTGAAATAATATAAATTATATATTATTTTATAACATGAGTCACGGGTTGAAAATAATATAAACATATTATTTTATACGAAGTTATGGTTTGAAAATAATATAAATATACTATTTTTAAAAGTAGAAAATAATAATAAAAATAGGTTATAAAACCAAACCCGAGTATAAAACCATTGTTTGAGTATTTTTATAAATTAAATAATAAGTTAGTGAAATAATACAATTAATATATTATTTTTAATATAACCAAAATGTTCGAAAATGCATCATAATAACAATCCCGACACTACGAGAGTTTTTCGGGTTCAAAACATGTTAATATACTATTAAAATAATATAGGGAATGTTTTTGTTTAAAAAGAATATACAAAAAGCCGCTGAAAAAAAGATTGGAGATAGCAGGACTCGAACCCGGGTCTCCTCCCCATCACACTAACAACTTAACCACTTCTGCCCGCTAGGGAATCGCAACAGAAGCCCATTCTGATTCGTTTTAACAAGTAGGGTTCCTGTGTTCTTCCCCCTTTGCGAACCCGGTCGAAAACCAGTCCCAATCCCGTTGAATTTGATCTCGATTGATCACAATAGTTTAGGGGTTTTGATAATCGAGATATTTAGAACTTGTGGGTGAATTTAATTGCAAAACTATCAAGTTTAAGATCGTAAATTCTTGTTTTGAAACCCGAAACCCTAGCTTATGAACACAAAATCAAATTGACCAAATTCTATAAGATTAATTATTGGAATCATAGGGCTTTTGTTAAACAATGGATTACGAATCTAACCATATAAAATAATTGGATTGAGATCTGGTCTAGGGTGTAGTTCGATTAAACCGAATTCACAATGAACCCTAGAATAGGTTCATCACCAATTCGATGTCATATGACCGAATTATCATAGGGCTTTTGATTCTAGATTGAAATCGAAACTGAGAAGGTATTTCATTACCAAAATGGGGATCAAATTGATGGTGCTCGGCTAGAACCGAGTTCCGACTTCGCGTGCTTGATCTCTGGTGACTCCGACCTCGTCTCCGATCAGATTGGGGTGTGCAAAAGACTCAGAGGAGTGCGACTAGAGTGTGCAGGTGTTTGATTATGAGGATCATGATCAAATTGATCGAATTTGGTGGGTTCGCGATAAGGAGGCGACGGTTACGAGTCTAGGGCCTTAATTCGCAATCATAGACGATGATAAATGGTTAGAAATGCCTAATTAATGGTCAAAATTATCAATGTAGTGAATACCAGTTACTAATTCGAACGGTTTTGCAGGTTATGGTCGCGAATTTAAATAAAAAATAAAAGGGGTTTGACTTTTAAAAGTCAACAGAACCATACACACATGATTTTGACTTTACTAAGTCAACATAATTGAGTTTTGAGTAATTACACAACTACTTCTTGTAGTTTATGTGTATTAGGGTTTGAATAATGACAAGTTTAGTCCTCGTGGTTTGAAATTAGTTAACAGGGTTAAGAGATAACAAAATTCAAGTTAACGGGGTTAACCCGAAATAGCCGGATGTCACATCATCCCGTAGTTGAAAGAATTTTCGTCCCGAAAATTAAAATAAGAAAAATTTCTGGATGTCACATTGTTTAAGGTTTTTATCAACAAGAGGGCTTGGATTACACAGAAGTATATGCCCTAGTTGCTAGACTTGAGGCCATTCGACTGTTTCTGGCTTATGCCTCCTATGTCGGCTTCAAGGCCTATCAACTTGATGTGAAGAGTGCTTTCCTATATGGAAAAGTTCATGAAGAGGTCTATGTCACTCAACCTCTCGGCTTTGAAGATCCACATATTATCAATAACGTGTATAAGCTCGACAAAGCACTTTATGGTCTTCATCAAGCACCTCGGGCTTGGTATGAGACGTTATCAAAAAATCTACTGTCCAATGGTTTCAATCGTGGACAGATTGACTTGACCTTCTTCATTCGGAAAACAGGAGGTGATATTCTACTTGTACAAGTGTATGTCGACGACATTATCTTTGGGTCTACAAATGAAGAGATGTGTAGGGAATTCGGCAGGTGATGAAGTCCAAGTTTGAGATGAGCAACATGGGTGAATTGTCGTTCTTCCTGGGTCTGCAAGTCAGTCAAAGAGAGGATGGAATCTATCTACATCAAACTAAGTATGTGCAGGACATCTTGTCAAAATACAAGATAAATGATAACAGTACTTATGGTACACCTATCCCAGCTAATCACGGTTTGCATCCAGACAAATATGGTAAGGATGTGGTTTGTACATTGTACCGTGGGATGATCGGTTCTCTCTTGTATCTCATAGCTTCAAGGCCCGACATATGTTTGCTGTATGCTTGTGCTCAAGGTTTCAGTCACAACCGAAGGAGTCTCATATGATAGCTGTAAAGAGGATCTTTAGATACCTGAAAGGGAAACCCCGATTAGGTCTTTGGTACTCAAAGCAACAGTCATTTGATCTCAAAGCCTACACTGATTCAGACTATGGCGGTTGTAACCTTGATAGAAAATCAACTTCAGGTGGATGTCAATTCTTGGGAGACAGGCTGGTCTCCTGGTAGCGCAAGAAGCAGTCAACGGTTTCTGTCTTAACATGTGAAGCAGAGTACATTGCTGCAGCGAGCGGTTGTTCTCAAATATTGTGGATTCAACAGCAATTGAGAGACTACGACTTTAATTTCACTGGAACTCCACTGTTTATTGACAACAATGCCACCATGTCCATAACAAACAACCCGGTGAAACATTCCAAAACTAAACATATTGAAATTCGCCATCATTTCATCCGTGATTGTACTGAAAAGCATCTCATTGAACTTGTAAAGGTTCACACGGATGACAACTTGTAAAGGCGTTTGATCGAACACGTTTTGAACATCTTGTCAACATGATAGGAATGTTCAATCCTGAGTGAAAACTTGTTTTCTAAAATCAATTCAATTCATGGAAGTTAAATTTATTTCTTTTAAATGTTTTCTGTAAAGTTCTTTTAACTTTCAAATATTTTACAAAAATCCAAACAAAATAGAAAACCGAGAAAATTTCAAAGTCTTTTGAGAAAAGAGGAAATGATAGTACATCAGAAATGATCTTACATCAGAAATGATCTAAACGTCTTAGATTGCACATATGGGAAATCTTACTTGATTGTTTAAATTGTTGAGTTTTTAATCTGCTTATTTACAAGTAATTTGAATTGTCAGTAGGCAGTAAGCATCTTTGAATCATTAGTAGTGTGGAAATTAAACCATTACTACAATGGTGTTTGAACCCATGTGTGCTAGTGTGTGTGCGTATTAGAATGAATATATGCTCAACGGTTGATTTCAAGACATATCTTGATTCAATCTCTCATTGCATACTTGTGAGTATGGGAAGTGAGATGAACCGCATTAATTGTGCTAACGACCCAACCCGAAACTGATATCAGAAGAAAATTATTGCAAAATCTGACATCCTATATCTGATAGTGATCTGTTTCATTCTAATACGCACACACACTAGCACACATGGGTTCAAACACCGTTGTAGTAATGATTTAATTTCCACACTACTAATGATTCAAAGATGCTTACTGCCTACTGACAATTCAAATTACTTGTAAATAAACAGATTAAAAACTCAACAATTTAAACAATCAAGTAAGATTTCCCATATGTGCAGTCTAAGACGTTTAGATCATTTCTGATGTAAGATCATTCCTGATGTACTATCATTTCCTCTTTTCTCAAAAGACTTTGAAATTTTCTCGGTTTTCTATTTTGTTTGGATTTTTGTAAAATATTTGAAAGTTAAAAGAACTTTACAGAAAACATTTAAAAGAAATAAATTTAACTTCCATGAATTGAATTGATTTTAGAAAACAAGTTTTCACTCAGGATTGAACATTCCTATCATGTTGACAAGATGTTCAAAACGTGTTCGATCAAACGCCTTTACAAGTTGTCATCCCATTCCAAAACTAAACATATTGAAATTCGCCATCATTTCATCCGTGATTGTACTGAAAAGCATCTCATTGAACTTGTAAAGGTTCACACGGATGACAACTTGTAAAGGCGTTTGATCGAACACGTTTTGAACATCTTGTCAACATGATAGGAATGTTCAATCCTGAGTGAAAACTTGTTTTCTAAAATCAATTCAATTCATGGAAGTTAAATTTATTTCTTTTAAATGTTTTCTGTAAAGTTCTTTTAACTTTCAAATATTTTACAAAAATCCAAACAAAATAGAAAACCGAGAAAATTTCAAAGTCTTTTGAGAAAAGAGGAAATGATAGTACATCAGAAATGATCTTACATCAGAAATGATCTAAACGTCTTAGATTGCACATATGGGAAATCTTACTTGATTGTTTAAATTGTTGAGTTTTTAATCTGCTTATTTACAAGTAATTTGAATTGTCAGTAGGCAGTAAGCATCTTTGAATCATTAGTAGTGTGGAAATTAAATCATTACTACAACGGTGTTTGAACCCATGTGTGCTAGTGTGTGTGCGTATTAGAATGAAACAGATCACTATCAGATATAGGATGTCAGATTTTGCAATAATTTTCTTCTGATATCAGTTTCGGGTTGGTTCGTTAGCACAATTAATGCGGTTCATCTCACTTCCCATACTCACAAGTATGCAATGAGAGATTGAATCAAGATATGTCTTGAAATCAACCGTTGAGCATATATTCACCCTTGAATCACTCCTGATTCATTGAAATCAAATCCAGATAAAAGTTGGATCCTCTTACCTAAATCCTCAAACACCATATTCATTATCCTGAATCATCATAACGATATTCACTGAAGTAATCAATGAAACCAAAACAAATGAATCACTCGATTCTAAATCTTATGATTCATGATAATCCTTATGGATTCTGTTTGATTTTCCTGTGCTAATTGATGTATGTAGGTCCCTCGGGTGTGGCGGATCGTCACATGCAAGTGGGTCTACTAGTTGGACCGGGTGCGGAATGCCCATGACTAGGTGGAGAGTCTAGCTAAACAACGTAAACCGACAAGAGAAGACACTTTAAACATTCTTTGTATTATAAACACTTGAAGGTTACAGAGAGAAGCACTTGGTTTACAATCTGCGTATTTTCACTAAAGCATGCGTACTTAACTACTGTCAACCTATCCTATTTATACAGGACCTGATGCCTGCACACTTAGCAAGTGCGCAGGGCAAAATGCTCTTGCGTACTTAGCAAGTATGCAAAGTTACTCTTGCGTACGCAGGAGCTTTCTCCTGCGCACTTACAAGTGCGCAAAACACTTAGAAAGAAATGCAACATTCAATATGTAAAAGTAAATACAACTCAATAAACTAATACATAAAGACTCTTACATACAAAGACAATTATAGACATGAAAATACAAACTAAGACTCTATCCAGAGTGTTGTCACAGGAAAGTGCTTCAACAAACTCCCCCTTGACAACGGCTCAAGATCTTCATCGTCTTCAGTCTTCAATCTTCAGTCTTCACAGCTTCAGTCTTCAGCTTCCATCTTCTTCTTGTAATCAAGGCAGAACTTAATCACCTTCTCATATTTAGAAGCAAGGAGCTTTGTCCATTTATCCGTGTAGACGCAGTAGTGTTCTGCTAGTACCTCTAGATCTTTCACAGAAAAGTTGATGAAGCAGACTTCATCAAATATTCTGATCAGTTCTTTTGGCACTAAGTTCCCACTCTCTGAACGTCCTTTACCCATGATCACAGCCTCGCCCATCTTTGGATCTACGTACCAGTACCACATGTCACCAAGAATATCCTGAGATAACTTGCTCCGGGGAATCTTAGTTTCACATCGCACTGGCTTGTATGCCAATTTCTTTAAGTGCTTCTTAGTCACAGGATGTACAGCGTGCTTATCCTTGACTCTCTTGGGCACTTGAGGCTTGAACATCTCGAACTTCCCAGATATTGCTTCCCGCTGCAGAACCACCCACAAACCCATCGCCACTGCATGATTGGAATGACCCAGCAGCTCTCGGTTTGCTAGGTTCACAAGGTCGTATTTGGGCAAGTAGCTGAACGCTTCACTGGTGGGTTTCAAGTATTGAACCCCGCCAGATCTTTTGATAGCGAACAACTGCTTGTCCTCCTCGAACCTTACAGCCAAGATCATCCCTGTTGCTCCATGTTTGTCTATTATAGACGTGTTTTGCCACACATGAGCTGGACCCTTTGATGAAGTAGAAGGCATGTCTGTTTCTTTCGGTGCCTCTGGGTCCACAGGTTCAGGGTCAACTGGGGAGGCTTCAGTCGAAGCTTCTACATTACTGGCCTGCTCGACTGAACCTGTGTCGAGCGGAGCGTCGAAGGATGGAAATTCAAAGATCTCTCCATCTTCTAGCTCGTACTCTCCTTCCCCATCACCCTTGGGAATTTCGATCACAACATCTTCGTCATCATCATCCCAATCGTCACCAGAGTCGATCTCTCCTTCTTCTAGATTGAAGAGACCATCAATCTGTGCTTCATTGGAATAGTCAGGCTCTAGATATAGGATCTCATCATCAGATAAGTCCTTAAGTACTTCGGCCACTGACTTTCCTTTCTCACCACCACCACCACCAGAGGTATCACCACCCTCTTGATGAGTCAACTCCCCCTGAGCCATTATAACAGCAGAGATGGGCATGATTGCTAAAGCTTGGTGCTCACCTCCCCTAGGACCAGCTTCGGGATCCTTGTCCTTGTCATCATCCTTAGTCAAGTCGACAGGATAACACGCCTCATCACCAGTAGTCCTCTTCTCCTTCTTTTTCTCTTTTTCCTTCTCCCCCTGAGCATCAAGCTTCTTAGTCAGATCAGCAATCAGCTTGACCATCAGCTCATGCTCCTTCCTTTGAGCGTCAAACTTGAGCTCCATGGACGACCCATGACCCAGCAGCATTTCATTTGTCTTTATTAGTAGTTCATTCTGGGCCAGGTTGTTTTTCAGTCGTTCCTCAGTCCCTGTTCTCTGGATACGAAGGATTGTAACTTCATTTATCAAAGAATTGATCTGTGCTTGTTGAGCGTCAGACTCCTCCTTTGATTTCAGAATGGTCTTTAGTAATCCAGCAACTTGGGTTTCCAGAACATCTATCCTAGCATCATTCGGATCAGGATGTCTGGATGAGGACGCTTCAGCAGTGTGAATAGGGGAGGAGAATATGGTATCAAAGTCAAACCCTTGCGTGAAATCTCCATATTTGAAGGGTTGACTGAGAGACTCAGTGGTGGTAGTTGGGATGGAAGATGTGACGAGAGTTGTTGGGGTAATGGTAGGGGTGATGGTGACAGACTCCGTGACAATTGGAGTAGTCACCGCCACCTGGACGAATGTAGTAGGGAGGGTCACCGTCACAGGAATCTCCTATGTGACTGTTGTGACTGCCACGTCAGCTTGAACTTATGGCCTTATCCTCCTTCTGTATAACTGCTGTGTAGGTGGGGTAGAGGCTGAATCCGGACTGGCAGCTGAAACATGTACTTGCTGCACAATCGGTACCTCTACCACACTGGGGATAGCAACCTGTTGCCTATCACCCCTGTTCTTATGAATGTTTTCCCTTCTTTGTCTTTGTACAGCAGCGTCAGAGTCAGAATTTGGCTCATATTCGCTGCTTGAGCTTTGTCGCTTCCTTTTGGAGGATGACTCAGGTAGGGTTACCTTAGCCGTTCTCTGTGGGTGTACCTACGATGGTGAGTCATCGGAATCAGAAGAATCTGATTCTGTTGCTTCTGAATCGGATTCCTCAGCACCACCAGTTCCGCCTTCGTCGTCTCCATCCTCAGATGATCCATCATCTCTCTCCATTTCCTCCCGTTGTTGTTCCTGTTGCTCATTGGAGTATTCACTCAATTCAGGCTCTGATTCGGGACTGTACCATCTCCAGTCATCGGGGGCCACATATGCTTTATTGATGAGGTGGCCAAAGAGTTCTGTATGCACAGGGGTAGGATCTACACTGCCTGGCTTTAGGAATTGGGCGAAAACTCTTTTGTCCACCCTCTTTACTTGCAGTCTCTCCCCTATAGCAGCAAGGTTTGGCAACGCGTCATTTATCAAAAGTTGCATAAACCGAGGGTATAACAAGAACCGAAACCTCTCCGCTGTGTTGATCTGGTCATTGATGGCCTTAAAGATGTAGCGGGAGAAGTTGTAGCCCTTGTTGAGAGAAAGGCCGACCATGGCTGCTGCAAGGTCATGACCCATGGCATCTTTCCCAGCTTTCTTTGATGAGATGCACATGATCATGAGATGGGCGAAATATCTCCATTGATCTAATACCCACATCTTTTTGTATGAAGCATAGTCCCTTGCACCGACATATCCCATTCTTTGTCTCCAACAACCGTCCACAAAGTAGTCTGGATAGGCTATCGGGTCGGTCGCAAGGTCTCTGAATTGAAGGACCCTTCGTATAGTATCTTCAGAGAAAGCAATAGCATGACCAGCAACGGTAGCCCTTATAACATTGGGGGTTACCGTGCAGTCGTGCTCTGCTGTCTCCCAAAACTGCTCAAGGTAGGGTCTGGACACTATCGGGTCAGCAGAAATGGCGTAGCTGATTCTTGAACGGTTCAAGAAATCAACTATGTCTCTATACTGTAATGTTGAACCCTTCCATTCTGGTTCCGTGTTGGCTAATAGGTTGAATTCATTAGTAAACGCCCGAGCCATGATCTGCAAAAACACACAGGAAACATAATAAGAACAACACGTATCATCGGAAACGGATACACATGACTCAGTATAGCAATTACTCTTTGAACAGAATTTCAGACTTAGGAATTTTTGCCAAGTGTTGGTCCTGCGTACTTAGCAAGTACGCATGAGTTTCCTCTTGCGTACTTAACAAGTACGTTGGAAGTGCTTCTTGCGTACTTGTTAAGTGCGCAGGAAACGTACTTGGTGAAAATGCAGAAGTTTAATGTGCAAAAATTGGTGTGTGTTGGGTCACCACTACGTCGGAATAAATGATTCTAACCTATGGGACTAACCACAACACCAAATACCTGCTTAACATGACAAATTTTGACCTAAAATGGTCGACCGACCCACTGACGGTTCGACTTCAAACCCAAAGTCAAAAATCAAAGATTAAAAGGACGATTAAGGGTCGGTTATATGATCTAATCACGTTTAATGATAATAGGTTACCCAAACAACCCCTAATTTGCCCTAAAAATCACGAATTGAACTTAGGTTTTCTTAGTCAAGAATCAGTCCACTGTCACTAGTTTTTGTGGATGGATTAAGCCCAAAATTCTCACTAAATTGATGTAATGAGATGATGAAACTAGAGACGGGACGAAAAGATGGTTTAGGAACACTCGTTTTTGAGTAAAAATTTGTAGAGGGAAACTATCGATTTGAATGTGATGAAACTGAGAAAATTTTCTAAGTCCCACTTTTATACCCTTCACTAATCAATCGTGCGTACTTGATAAGTGCGCATGAGTTAACTCTTGCGTACTTACAAGTGCGCAAGCTTTAACTCTTACGCATTTACAAGTGCGCAAGCTTTAACACTTGCGTACTTGTTAAGTATGCAAGGCTTACTTCGTGCGAACTTGACAAGTACGCACAACCCTTAAGTGCGCAAATTTTAAACTCAGAATTTATGAAGTATTTCAAGTCAAATAACGAACAAGATAAAAATATGCAATCAGGAGGATTCAAATACAATTCAGGAATGTTAAACACAAATATTTTTGGTTTTTCTGAATAAAATTGAACTATGCATAAACTTAAAATCTTTTTGATCTTTTCTAATAAAATATACAAGAATTCACACAAACTATTTTTGATCAAAGACACGAGCAGAGAATCATATCAGGCTATCTTCTAGCAAAAACGATACAATATAAACATCAAAGAATATGGGATCATGTCATGGATTACTATTTATTCATATGTAATAAGCACATAAACAAGTAATTCAAGTTGACAATATTATAAGATTTGAAACTATACGCATCTTTGTATCACATTCTTGTGTATTAAGGTATTATTTATAAGATATACAACGTGTACCCCACTGATATGCTATACTAATGTAAACTGCATTATCTCAAGGCATCTAAGATTTACCCAATGATTTTCTAAATTTTCAGAATGAAGTTACATCTATTAGCACAAGAAAAATCAAGCAGAATCCATAAGGATTATCAGGATTCATAAGATTCAGAATCGAGTGATTCATTTGTCTTGGTTTCATTTGATTTTCTTCATTGAATATCGGTATGATGATTCAGGATAATATATATGGTATTTGAGTCTTAAGGTAAGGGGATCCAACTTTTATCTGGATTTGATTTCAATGAAGTGATTCAAGGGTGAATACATGCTTAACGGTTAATGTAGAGACATGTCTTGATTCAATCTCTCCTTGCATACTTGTGAGTATGGGCAGTGAGATGAACCGCATTAATTGTGCTAACGACATAACCCGTAACTGACCTTAAGAGAAAATTATTGCCAAAATCTAACATCCTATATCTGATAATGATCTTTTCTATTCTTTTACGCACACACACTTGCAAACATGGGTTCAAATCACAGTTGTAATTTAGATTTAGTTTCCACACTACTAGTGATTCAAAGACGCATACAGCCTACTGACAGTTTAAATTACTTGTAAACAAGCAGATTAAGAACATAATAAGTTAAACAATTAAGTAAGCATGACGCAATCATTTCCCATATGAGCAGTCTGTGACGTTTAGATCATTTCTGATGTACTATCATTTCCTCTTTTCTCAAGTTAACTTTGAAATTTTCTCCATTTTCTATTTTTGTTTTTGTTTTTGTAAAATATTTTGAAACTTAAAAGAACTATACATAAAATTTGAAAGAAATAAAGTTTAACTTCCATGAATTGAATTGATTTAAGAAAAATTAATTTTCACTTAGGATTGAACATTTCTATCAAGTTGACAAGATGCTCAAAACGGGATCGATTAAATGCCTTTGTAAAAAGGTCAGCCAGATTGTCATCCGTGTGAACTTTTACAAGTTCAATTAAATGCTTTTCAGCACAATCACGGATGAAATGATGGCGAATCTCTATATGTTTAGTTTTGGAATGTTTCACCAAGTTATTTGTGATGGACATTGTGACATTGTTGTCAATGAATAGAGGAGTTCCAGTGAAATTTAAGCCGTAGTCTCTCAACTGCTGCTGAATCCATAGTATCTGAGAACAACCGTTCGCTGCAGCAATGTATTCTGCTTCACAAGTTGAGACAGAAACCGTTGACTGCTTCTTACACTGCCAGGAGACCAGTCTGTCTCCTAAGAATTGACATCCACCAGAAGTTGACTTTCTGTCAAGGTTACAACCGCCATAATCTGAATCAGTGTAGGCTTTGAAGTCGAATGACTGCTGCTTAGAGTACCAAAGACCTAATCGGGGTTTCCCTTTCAGGTATCTGAAAATTCTCTTCACGGCTATCATAGGTGACTCCTTCGGTTGAGACTGAAACCTTGAGCACAAGCACACAGCAAACATTATATCGGGTCTTGAAGCTGTGAGATACATAAGTGATCCGATCATCCCACAGTACAATCTGCTATCTACATCCTTTCCATCTTTGTCAGGATGCAGACCATGATTGACTGGGATAGGTGTGCCATAAGTACTGCTATCATTCATCTTGTATTTTGAAAAGATGTCCTGCACATACTTAGTTTGATGGAGGTAAATTCCATCCTCTCTTTGACTGACTTGCAGACCCAGGAAGAATGACAATTCACCCATATTACTCATTTCAAACTTGGACTTCATCACCTGCTCAAATTCCCTACACATCCCTTCATTGGTAGATCCAAAGATAATGTCGTCGACGTATACTTGTACAAGAAGAATGTCACCTCCTACTTTCCTAATGAAGAGAGTTGAGTCAATCTGTCCACGGTCGAAACCATTAGACAGTAAATGCTTATATAATGTCTCATACCATGCCCGCGGTGCTTGATGAAGACCATAAAGTGCTTTGTCGAGCTTATACACTTTATTGATATTATGCGGATCTTCAAAACTGGGAGGTTGAGTGATATAGACCTCTTCATGAAATTTACCATAACGGAAAATAATCTTCACATCAAGTTGATAGACCTTGAAGCCGACATATGTGGCATAAGCTAAGAACAGTCGAATGGCCTCAATTCTAGCAACTGGGGCATATACTTCCGTGTAATCCAAGCCCTCTTGTTGGTAAAAACCCTGAACAACCAATCTTGCTTTGTTCTTCAAAACAACATGACGATCATCCGTCTTGCATTTGAACACCCATCTGGTTCCAATTGGCTGAAAGCCTTTTGGCAAGTCAACCAAATCCCACACGTGCAACTTTTGGAATTGAGACAATTCATCTTGCATCGCCTCAATCCAGCAGTTGTCAGTGAGAGCCTCCTTCACATTCTTCGGCTCTAACTGGGACACGAATGCAGCATGCAGACATGTTTCCATGACACCAGTGTCAAATATCTCTGTGTAAAGACTGGTGTTTTCAGTGATGGTTCGATGACTAGTCTGAACACCGGCATAAGGATCACCAATAATGTTGTCGATTGGATGATTCCTATGCACTCTCGTCTCCGGTACAATCGGTTCCTGAATTTCTGGATCTAAATTCATGCTTAACTCCCCCATTTCCTGTGTTCTAGAGGAAGAAGATTCAATGTTAATTGGATCAGCTGGAGCTTCATTTCCTACAGTTGTGTTAGGATTGGCTTGAGCGTCATCTCCAACAACAAGAACATCTTCACTGTCATCACTGTCATGAGTTCCAGATGCAGATGCAGCATTGGAATCAGGAGTTATAATTGGTACAGTAGCACGAGTAGAGAAGCTGGAGTCATCACCGCCACCCAATAATTCATAAACGTTTGCGGCGTCAACTGCAGATAGATCAGGAAGATTGAATGACTTGAATAGCGCATCATAATCAAAACCCCAAGCTGGACCTGTTGGTTCAGGTGGAATGCTGTGTTTACTACAATCCACTTCAAACCATTCCTCGACAGTACGAGTTCCTATATTGTACACTCTCTTGCAAGGAGAGTTGGCAACGTATCCTAAGAAGATGCCTTCCACCGCTTTTGCATGAAACTTAGACTGACGGTCTTTGTACTGTAGCAACAAGGAACAAGGACTACCGAAAGGAACTAGGTAATCAAGATTGGGAAGTCGATTGTTGATCAACTCGTAGCAAGTCTTGTTGTGCCTCTTCACAACCAGAACTCTGTTTAAGATGTGACAAACTGTATTAACGGCTTCTGCCCAGAAAGTGACAGGAAGCTTTGCATCCGATAGCATAGTCCTTGCAGTCTCAATCAATGTTCTGTTCTTCCGTTCAGTAACTCCATTCTGCTGAGGCGTGTACGGCGCGCTGAATTCGTGACGGATCACTTTCTTGAGACAGAAAAGCTCCATCAAATTATTCTTGAACTCAGTTCCGTTGTCACTCCTAATTCTTCTAACTTTCAGCTTGCAAAGAGATTCCAAGCTCAGGATCAAATATTGAAGAATATCAGCAGTCTCGTCTTTAGTACCTAAAAAATGCACCCAAGTAAAACGTGAGAAATCATCAGTTACTACAAGACAGAACGACTTACCTCCAATACTTTTGATACTTATGGGGACAAACAGATCCATGTGTAATAGCTCCAAAGGGGTATCAATAGAGTTTTGGAGCTTGGGCTTGTGAGACTTCCGTTGCTGTTTGCCCTTTTTACAAGGCATACAGTCATCTGCAACGGTAAACCTCAGCTTAGGAACCCAGGTTACCAAACCGTTTCGGACAAGATGATTCATTTTACGATACGAAATATGTCCGAGTTTCCTATGCCACAAGATGGAGTCGAGCTCTGTCGCTTTAGAAAGCAAACAGGTAGGAACTGATGAGGTGGTTGTTGCCACGCTCATATCGATCTGATAGGTGTCGTTTGTTCTTGGCGCTCTCATCAGGATCCAGTCTTTCGGAACTTCAAAACCAGGTTTGAGAATCAGGCATTCTGACTTGTCAAACATCACCGAGTACTCCTTATCACACATTTGGGAGACACTCAACAGGTTATGCTTCAGCTGCTCGCAGAAGTTGACTTTGTCAAAGCTGACACAACCGTTTGAAACCACGCCTTGACACGTGATGTTGCCGCCTTTTTCTCCGGCAAAGGCCACATAGCCGCCTCTGAATGGTTTAACATCTTGAAGCAGGGCCATGTTTCCTGTTATGTACCTGGAACATCCACTATCTACATACCAGCGGTTAGAGATAGTACCCTTCGGACGTCCCTGCATGAGTCACAAAAGAATTAGTTAGATTTGGAGACCCAAGCCATTGTGGTCTTGGGTCGTCCATCCTTTTCAAAATAAACTACTTCCTTTAACTCACAGTCATGATGACTGTTCAAAATTGATGAATCTTTAAAAGAAATAGAACTAGGAGATTGAGAAGTTTTGGATTTGGCAGTTCAGGATCTCTTCTGTTTCTTAACCGGAACAGGAGACTTTGGTTCAACTATAGCAGGTGAACTTGTGGAAGCTTCACCTGATTGAACTGAAGTCAGCTGTTCAAGCTTTCTCAACCTCTTGTTCCGTCTCCTCCTCTGTGGCTTAGAGAGTCTTGCCACAGGTTTCTCACCAGTACGTGCACTACCACAGGTAGATACACGAGGTACAGCAGGCTGCGTTACCTTTCTTGGAACAGATGGTTTAGCTTCAGATATGATCTTAGGCTTTACCATCGGTTTGACTTGTGGTTTCACCACATTTTGCTTTGGATGTTTGGGAGATGGTTTCACTGGTGGCGATCTGGGGATAACAGCTGGTCGTGAAACAACAGGCCGTTTCCCTTGCTTCTTAGTACGACAGTTCACAAAAATGTGACTAACCAAGCCACAATGAAAACAGTTCCTCTTGTCTACATAAGTTCTCTTGTAAGACTCATTAGATCTGACCTTAGATAACTCAGCATTATGAGAAGGAGGAGTTGGTTTATGAACATTAGTCTGAACCTTAACAATTTGGTTTTTGGGAGTATAATATTTTTCCAAATTTTCTTTATACCCAAGCCCATAATGAGCTGAAAAGGCTTCTTTCTTTGCTTAGTTAAGACCTTTATACCCCCCATAAAGCATTACCTTTAGATTATCATTTGTTTCAATGATATCGGGTTCAGTTAAAATACAATTATCACCATTAGTGATAACGTTTTTCTTTACCTTTTGTTCAGTCAACAACTCCTCATATACTACTCCTTCAGGGCAAGAGTTAACCGACCCGTCTTCAGAAGCAGTAACAAACTCCTCACTAGATGTGGAGTTAGCCTTACTTGAGGATTCATCCTTTTTAGAGGAATCATCCTTATCAGAGGACTCATCTAGACAAGTGAGATCAATGTCTATTAAGCTATTGACAAAATTCCCGCTCACTAGTGGAGGAATGGCATTAGTACCCAAACCTAACCCATTAAGTTGTCTCACCACAGACTCGTAGTGTTCAACCACAAAGCGAGAGTTTTTCAACTTCTCATTAGTGCATTTTAACTGCAAGATCTCATTTTGTAGTTTGTTGATTTCATTGTTCCGTTTTTCTAACCCCCTGTATGCAACATCTAAGTGAAGCTGTTGATCACTTATTTTTAAAGAATATTCAGATTTTTCCTTTTTTAACGTTTCAATAGAATCTTTAAAACGTTTTTCATTTTCTTTGTAGTTTAGAGCTGCCATACTTAGGGGTTCGATTTTGTCTTGGAGCCTAGAATTTTCAAGTTTAAGCCCTAGACATTTAGAACATGAAATAACAGAAAAAGGGTTAGAATCTACCTCAGAAGATGAACTTGTTGCTTCTCCAATGGCCATGAGAGCAACCGCAGTAGTCGATTCCTCTTTATCAGCTACGTGAGCTTCCATTTCTTCAGCTTCCTTCACCTCCTCTGTAGCAGCAGTTGTAGATTCTTCTAGGTCAGCCATAGAAGCTTCCCTTTTCTCTGCTTCCATCATCTCCATGATCTCAGCCATGAGACCAACCTGGGTTTGTGCGATGATGGCATTGTAACGAACCAAATTCCGGGTTTCGTTTTATATAAACAAATATTTCTAATTAATATTATGGTGAAAATAATATTTAGAAATAAGTTGAAACAAGTGGGTTTCAAGTTAGTATCGGGGTTACACTAGTTTTAGCTAGTTTTGGAATGAAAGGGGAGAAAAGGAAAGTTGAGGGACTGAATATGTAATATGGCAAATCTGCCATATTTGACTATAGAAGTCAAAATTGGACTCATTTTGAGTTGTTGGGTCGTTCAAGAGGAAGAGGGGAGAAAACGGGATTGAAGCCAAAATCGTGCATTTGAAGCTTGAAACTTGAAGGTGTTGGCTCACACATCACCTCTCTAACATCAAGTAAGTGTTGATCATCCCTTTCCTCTCATTCTTGAGGTGTTCTTGGTGGGTTTTGATAGAAACTCGAATTTATGTATGCATGTGGTGAAATAGTGTTAGATTATTAATAATCTAGCTAAACTAAAGTTAAAGAATGATGATTAACATCTTAGAACCCTTTGATTTTGATTATGAGAAGTTAGGGTTCATATGGTGAAAATTGGGGGTGTTTGGATCATAATGCTAGAATGTTGAATTAATGAAGATTAAGTGTTTTTAAGATGTTAGACACTTGAACAAACACCAAATTAACTTAATAATAATTTTTGAAAGAAGAATTAGTGTTAAGATTAAGTTAATGAAACTCAAGTAGGTGAGTTTGTGGTGAAAGAGGGTGTTTGGTTATGAGGATAACCCAAACGGGTCAATTTGGGTTGGAATTGGGAAATTGAGTTGTGAACTCAATTGTAATGAAATTTTGGTATATGTTAGATTACTAAACTAGGTGTGTATGTTTAGGTAATCAAATTGTGGGTCTAGAAGGCGGAGCGGGATCTTCTAACCCGAAAGGTAAGTGCTTTTGCACTTACTTAGTTTTGATGATAAATGAGTTTTATGCAATGTTGTATGTATAATGTGTAAAGTTGCATAATTTGTTATGTGGTGTGAATGAGTATAAAATGGTATGCATAATTGAAGGAATGTAGTTATAGTATTTACACTATAATGGATATGTTGATATGGAGTTATGGTCTATGAACCATAATGGATAGAATGGATATGGAGTTATGGTCTATGAACCATAATGGATAGAATGGATATGGAGTTATGGTCTATGAACCATAATGGATAGAATGGATATGGAGTTATGGTCTAAGTACCATAATGGATAGATTAGTTATGGAGTTATGATCTCGTATCCTTTGGGATATGAAGTTATGGCCTACGTGCCATAATGGAAATGGAAAAGTGATAATGAAATGATGAAAGTAACTTGTAGGTGATATACAAGTGTATGAAATCCTTAATTGGCCAAATGGGTGTTAACGGGTCAAATGGGTGAATGGGTGAAACAAGTAGGAATTTACTTGTTTGTTATGGAGTTATGGCCTTTGTGCCATAATGGAAATGGATCATGTGTTGATCATAATTGAAACTTGTAGTAAGGGTGCAAGAATATATAGCATAAATGATAATTTGAGTGAAAACGGGTCAAATGGGTGAATGGGTGAAACAAGTAGGAATTTACTTGTTTGTTATGGAGTTATGGCCTTTGTGCCATAATGGAAATAGATCATGTGTTGATCATAATTGAAACTTGTAGTAAGGGTGCAAGAATATGTAGCCTAAATGACAATTTGGGTGGAAACGGGTCAAATGGGTGAATGGGTGAAACAAGTAGGAATTTACTTGTTTGTTATGAATTTATCTTCATTACTAATGGTGATATGTGTGGTGAATGTAGGAAAAGCTCCGAGGTAGTCAAAGTCAAGTCCAAGACGTTGGCGGATCCTCGTATGCATATTTTCATGTTTTGATGATTTGGTGGAATTCCCCCTTTTTGATTGTAATTTGATAAATAAAACATGTTTTTGGGTTGTGATCATGTTGTTGAAGGGGTTTTTGGTTAAAACCCATGTGTTAGGCAAATTTGTTGTCTTGTATTTTGGAAAAAGTTGGAAAAATGGCTAAGTATGAAAACCTGCAGAAGCCTGCAAACTTTCTGTGAAAACAGGTCCCTCGTGGGGCGCGAGGGAGGTGACCAATAACTCTCGCGGTACGCGAGTGGTAAAAAAAAAAAACAAAAAAAAACAAATTCTGGGATTAAGACTTCCGCGCGTTAAAGTATAGTTTTTAAAAGTGGTGTGTTTCAACTTGGTATCAGAGCAATGGTTTGAGGGATTTGGTGTGGTGGCACCAAACTCAAACCGGATGCTCTTGATATGGGGGAAAATGATACGAGAATCCATGAAGGACTTGACTAAGACTCGGAGCTTACGGAAACGAAAGGTTAGTAATGATTTGATAAGGTGGTTATGTATATGGTGTTTATGTATATGTATGAATGATTGGTAAAGTGTTATGTGTGCCGAAACTTGTCTTGTGATTTGTTATATGAATATGATAATTGCAATTGGGCATAACGCATTATTAAACATGTCTGGCCAATATGATTAATAAGACGAGATGTGCAAGAGCTTTTATGATAACCATATGACAATGAACATTAGCAAGGAGTAGGTGAAGGTGGTTATATGTGTATGTATATGGATGATTAGATGGGGGTAATACATATACACATAGATAAGATATAGTGCCTTAACAAGTGGGTAGATTAAAGACCTATAAGTAGGTAGAACATCTATAACTTAGTTAAAAAAAAATTGGTCGGGGAGACTAAGGGGCACTTGTGTAAGTAAAAGAAATGGGGGCTGAAAGTCATCTTAAGGACTCAAGTATGTTAGAGTCTAGACGTGTATCACCTCGTGGGTGGTGAGGAACATGGAATAGGTTGGGAGAAAAAGAATGCATCAATCTAGCGGAGAAGGGCTAGAGCTTTCTATCATGTTGTATCGATCTTCCTTCAAGGAAGATAGGGCTCTTTGAGGTGATCATTGGGAGGAACAATGTGAAGCCTAGAGAGCGGGAAGAACTACGGTTGGTGAATCAAAGTGGAATGAAAACCTTGTTTTCACAAGAGGGTTCGTGGTGTGCGAACCAAAGGAGTTAAAGGATGAGAGTTAATAGCTGATTAATTAACGATGAATCACTATGATGGTCTTGTCTTTTGAAGCAATCCATTGTGATTGGTAGAGGGCGTATTACGCACGATGAGTCGACTCCGGGACGTGGCGGAGGATTGGTGAATTATTCTTCGTGAGGAGAAAGGCATAAAGGCGTGAAGGCACATGCATCGGGGGAATTCAAGAGATAACGTTGAATTACCATCGATTACAAGCCATGGTGGGTGGCATAGTGGAAGAGTTCCTTCATGTGCAGTGGACAGCAGAGGTGATCAATAAGATTTCGGGCAAGTGTTTTATGACTGGTCGAAGTCGCTCGAATCTTGGAATCATCGAAGAAATGTAGATAGATCGAGTTTCTCGATGCTATCTGTTGACGTTATAAAGGGGATCCTTGCGTATAGGAGTACAACTCAGGTGGAGTCAATTATTAAATGCGCAAGGAAAGGTTGAACACAGGAGATAAGTGGAAAACGAAGAGTAAATGAGAAGTGGCTTCGTGAAAGCCGAAACATTCTAGCTGAGCTAGAAACCCTTTATGGGAAGAAATGCCGGACATTGCTATATGTCTGGAGGATAACACAAATGGGGAGAAAATTTGAAATTTGCTTAGGCCTATGGGTCACGCATTTCTAATCACCATAGTCGTGACTGAAGCTTTTCGATCGTTGTGTTTGATGAAAGGCTAAGCAGATCGGTGGATTCGGGCGATCATCATTAAGGGTGTCATAGTGTTGATGTTTACATGTTTTAATAACATGAGGTTGTGGATGAAACGATCACATGGATTTTGATCCGATGATTGTAAAAGAGGTGTTGGGTTACTTAGTAACCATATCATTGTCTAGTATGATAAAGGGGTGACGTGTTAATCTGTTCACATTAGAGATAGTGAAACACGAGGTATACGAACTGGTGTATATACATGGCTTGTGCCATTGACATCAACCAGGGATATAAAAGGAATACTTAGTATTCCAGTTGAGAAAGAGGATTTGATAAGGGTCATTGAACCTGTGTGCTTTGTTCTAAAGCACATAAACTTTTCGATGGAAAGGGAAAATGGAAGAGTGCGTATTGTCACTGACAGTCGGTGGTAGGATAAAACTGATTAAAGGTCTCGCGGTTGTGGACTTTTTGGTCAAGGGGTAAATGTTAAAATGTACATTGTACGTAAACGGTGATATACATAGGTGAAATATGTATATAAAGGGGTGAAATGTACATAGGTGGAATGTGTACATAAATGGTGGTTGAAGTCCTAGAACTTCATAAATGATGTTGGAAGTCTTTTGGACTTCACAATCGGTGTTTAAAAACGAAGTTTTCAAACTTCAAAGGTGGATTCGGTGATTGAGATCCTTAAATCTCAAAGGATGACTTATGATTAAGTCAATGGAGATACTTAGGGTGTTTGGGTCACGGATAGGGATCTTCCTTCCAGTGTTGTAAAAGAGGATTCAAGTAAGGAAGTTGTCGTATCCTTACTTGAGGAGGTCGCATGCTTTATTGGTTAAGAATGGGTGAGTTGAAGACTCGAGCTTCAAAGGGTGTTATGTATGGGCATTGGGATCCTCGAACCCCAAGAGGTATGAATTTGAGACCTTGAGTCTCAATGGGTTGATTGGTAAGGAAGTTTTGAAATTTCCATGTAAGAGGTGGGTGGCGTGGGATTAGAACTTGGATTTCCTTAGTTGTCAAACGTGTTGACTACTCGTATAAAGTGGTTCAAAAATCCAAGTATCCAATGGTTAGGAGTGTTGAAATTCAAGTGGAAACTTGACGTTATAAAAGTTTTCCTTTGAAATGAGTGGACTCCATAATACATTTTTACGTGACCATACATGAAAGCGTTAGGAGGATAGAACTGTTGTTATTTCATATGGTGAAGATGAGATAAATGATAAACGTTTCGTCTAAATGAATCAGTGACTATCTTAGATAGTGGGCGAACTAATTGGTGCAAAAAGTAGACAAACTGCATATCGTTGTCAAAGGAACCATTAAAGTCGGAGATAACAGTAGGGGAGTAACGAGGGTGTATAGAGTTACTACATTAAAGTGAAGTCATTCATGATGACAATTTCATCGTCTCTTATTGACGAAATTCGAGAGGCTCAAATGTTAGCACTTGGTGGTGACTTGAAGAAAGAGCGGATGGTTGCTTATGTTGATAAGCTTGGTGAAAATAGCATGGGCTTGAAGACATGCTTTGATAAGATTTGGATTCCTAGGTTGTCAAGTGTTTTGACAACTATTTTGGATGAAGCACATAAATCCAAAAATTCTATCCATCCGGGTGTCACAAAGATGTTTTATGATTTGAGGTGTCATTTTTGGTGGCCGGGTATGAGGCGTGATGTTGTTAAGTATGTTGAGAGGTGTCTCACGTGCTTAAGAGTAAAGGCGACGCAAGATCGCCAAAAGTCCTATGCGGATAATAGGAAGCGGGCGATTGAGTTTCAAGTGGGGGACTTTGTGCTTTTGAAGGTCTCTCCTTGGAAATGGGTGATACGGTTTAGGAAACAGGAGAAGTTAAGCCCACGTTTCGTCGGACCGTTTAAGGTGATAGTAAGGGTGTGTTAGGCAAATTTGTTGTCTTGTATTTTGGAAAAAGTTGGAAAAATGGCTAAGTATGAAAACCTGCAGAAGCCTGCAAACTTTCTGTGAAAACAGGTCCCTCGCGGGGCGCGAGGGAGGTGACCAATAACTCTCGCGGTACGCGAGAGGTAAAAAAAAAAAAAAACAAATTCTGGGATTAAGACTTCCACGCGTTAAAGTATAGTTTTTAAAAGTGGTGTGTTTCAGGCATCTTCAAGATGAACGCCCCAATCAAAGTTGTCGTCCTGTTGGGCTACCAGTGCATTGGACGTTCCACCATGGCTTTGATTGTGGTGGTTTGGATTGTTGTGGCCATGGCTGTTTCCTTGGCTGGGTCGGGTAAAACCAGAGGCAGGTGCTCTGTATTTCTGACACTCACGAGCAAAGTGTCCATAGTTCAGACACTTGTAGCATTTGGCCTTGGATTTGTCAAACTCGACCTTGGCATTAGGATGCCCGCCAACAAACTTTCTTCCTGTTCTGTTCAGGAAACGCTTGGCTCTACTCAATAGCATAGCCATATTCCATTGAATATCCATGTCCTCCATGTCATCAGGATCCACCTGATTAAAATCTTCTTCAATCGTCTCTGGATCAGTAAGCTTGCCACCTATGAAATTTTCATATGTAAGCATACAAGATGAGAAAAGTGCTACATGATCTTCAGCTATTCTGGCTATAGCTGAGTTGTTAGCTGAAGACGTAGCAGGAGGATTTCTTGAGGTATTTTGATGATGAGACCCCAACCCTAATCCTGAAGCATAGCAAGCATGACCACCACACCCAGTTGAGTGGTCTTCTTCAGTAGGATTTCCAGTGAAGAGGGCAATTCCTGCGCCCGATGACTTGGATGTAGAAATCGTCCCATGATACATAGAAGGGTCTTGTATCTGGGGTCTTCCAGAGCTCTCCTTTCTTCTTAGGTTCATGTCATGAGCTTGAACCTTTCCTATTGCCTCTTCAACTGTCAGCTCATATAATTTAGGATTTTCCCTCATCAGGGTTGTGTACATATCAAATTTGGGTGGTAAAGCATCCAAAAACTTTTCCACCATCTCTTCATCCGGATACCTGAGTTCAAAAGCCTTCAACTCAGTCTGTAAATGATAGAACCTAGAGATGAGGTCATCTAAAGATTCGTTCTCTAAAAATCTGAAGCACTCATACTGCTTCCTGAGAAGATCCCGCTTACTCTTCTTGATGTCACTATTTCCTTCAAATATCTTCTGTAAAGCTTTCCAGATATCCTTAGAATTTTCATACCCTCGGAAACTGTGGAACAATTCCCGAGTTAATGCCATAGTGATCGAACCAAGTGCCTTCTTTTCACGATCATAAGCTTTCTTTTCTTCGTCGGAAAGCGTAGAGATAGGTTTGGGCATGGTTTCATAAAGATAGATGTGTGTGGGATGCTTATATCCCTCAAGGATTGGTATCCATAGTGATGATTCGGTATAAGAAATGTAGTGCTCAAAACGTGCTTTTCAATTAGAATAATCGTTCACGTTCAGCAACTTTGGTGGTTTCTGTGGTGTACCGATCTCATTATCATAATTCAGCAGGTTTCCAAGATTCTGAAGATTCGACTTAGTGAACACTTAGTCAAATTTCAGAAAAGTCAGACACAGTTGCGCACTTGGTTTTGGCCTTGGGCACTTGAGAAATAGTCTTGCGTATTTAGATTTCCTCTTGCGTACTTGTAAGTACGCAGGAGTAAATATAAGTACGCAAGATATAACTTATGTTCGCACAAGTTCAGTCTTGCGTACTTATAAGTACGCAGGAGATAAGTCTTGCGTATTTAGTAAGTACGCACAAAACTGTACTTTTTGCCAGAAATGGTAAGTACACAGGATACCTTTTCAGCAACTTTCATCAAACTTTTCCGGTCACCTGAAACTCGCCGGAGATGGTAAAAATTCTTCTGATGATCAATGCAAATGAGCCAAAGGGTCAGAAACTTGTTTCTAACCAACCTTTGATGCTCAAAACACTCAAATACACAACAAAAATCAGTTTTTGAGTGATTTTTGCTTCTAAAATAGTGCTCAAGAGCTACCCCTATTTTATCACAAAAATCAACAAAAATACCTCTTTTTGCTTGTAAAAACTCTCCAAACTCACTCACAACACTCGAAATCAGGAGCAAATGCTTTGATACCACTTGTAGGTCCCTCGGGTGTGGCGGATCTTCACATGCAAGTGGGTCTATTAGTCGGACCGGGTGCGAAATGCCCGTGACTAGGTGGAGAGTCTAGCTAAACAAAGTAAACCGACAAGAGAAGACACTTTAAACGTTCTTTGTATTATAAACACTTGAAGGTTACAGAGAAAAGCACTTGGTTTACAATCTGCGTATTTGCACTAAAGCCTGCGTACTTGACTACTGTCAACCTATCCTATTTATACATGACCTGATGCCTGCGCACTTAGCAAGTGCGCAGGGCAAAATGCTCTTGCGTACTTAGCAAGTACGCAAAGTTACTCTTGCGTACTTGCCAAGTACGCAGGAGCTTTCTCCTGCGCACTTACAAGTGCGCAAAACACTTAGAAAGAAATGCAACATTCAATATGTAAAAGTAAATACAACTCGATAAACTAATACATAAAGACTCTTACATACAAAGACAATTACAGACATGAAAATACAAACTAAGACTCTATCTAGAGTGTTGTCACAGGAAAGTGCTTCAACAATGTAGCCTCATTCTGGAAATTTAGAAAATCATTGGGAAAATCTTAGATGCCTTGAGATTAGTGCAAAGTTAAATTCATAGCATAACTGTGGGGCACACGTTGTAGATTTATAACTCCTTAACACACAAGAACATGATACTAAGATGCTTATGGTTTCAAATCTTATAATATTGCCAACTTGAATTACTTGTTTATGTGCTTATTACGTATGAATAAATTGTAATCCATGACATGATCCCATATTCTTTGATGTGTATCTTGTATCATTTTTGCTATAGTTTAGCTTGATATGTTCCTCTGCTCGTGTCGTTGAACAAAAATAGCTTGTGTGTGAATATGTGTATATCGTTATTCAGAAAAGATCAAAAAGATTTTAAGTTTGTGTATAGTTCAAATTCCAATCAGAAAAACCAAAAATATTTGTGATTAACCTTCGTGAATTGACTTTGAATCCTCTTGATTGAATGTGCTTATCATGTTCATTATTTGACTTTGACTTCTTCATAATTTGAGTTGGAAAATTGACTTCACATAAGTCTCTGCGCACTTAACAAGCGCGCAAGGGTTAAACCCTGCGTACTTATCTAGTACGCATGACTTAAGTCATGCGTACTTAGTAAGAACGCAGGAGTTAAGTCCTGCGCACTTAACAAGTATGCACGACTGTTGTTGGCCGGGTATATAAACAAGTGTTAGACATTTTTCTCAGTTTATCTCATTCAAACGACTTAACACTGTTGTATACTCCCTGTTCGATTTTCACTCAAAAATTTGTGTGTTCCTAAACGATTTTTCGTCCCTATCTTAGTTTCAACATCATCTAACTAACATTTGGTGAGAATCTAGGACCATTTCATCCGTTAAATCATGTGTTATGGACCGATTTGTAACTTTGAAAAACTAGGTTTTTGAAGCTTGATTTCTGACAATTTTGGGTTGTTTTTGCAACGCATTATAGCCTACAACATGTTTAAAATCATCATTCGAAGCTTGATCATCACTTAATCGTCCATTTCTACCTTTAGTTTTGTTTTTGACCTAGTCAGTGAGCATAGGTTCACACCTGGGGACACTTAGGTCAAAATGACCAGATTGTAGCACAACTTTGATGTTGGTTTTGGTCCCCATGGTCATTAACATGCTTTTCGACTCATTTGTGACCAACAACAACATCCAACTTCACATTTACAAATTTTGGAATTTCAAATTTTTGCACAACTGTTAAGGCTGCGTACTTAACAAGTACACAAGACATAAGTCATGCGTACTTGCTAACTACGCAAGGCATAAACCTTGCGTACTTGACAAGTGCCAGGAAGGACAAACTTGAAATTTTTCTAAGTCTGAATTGTCCGTTCATTGTGAATGTGCTATAATTGGTCATGTGTATTCAATTCCAATGAGTCTTCTTGTTCTTATTGTGTTTACTGTTTGTTTTTGCAGTGATGGCTCGTGCATTTACAAGTGAGTTCAATCTGCTGGCGCTTACTGAACCGGAATGGAAGGGTGCTGCACTTGAGTACCGAGAGATCATCGATTTCTTGAACCGCTCAAAGATAAGCTATGCTATTTCAGCAGACCCTGTTGTATCAAGACCATACTTGGAGCAGTTCTGGGATACATCAGAACATGACTGCACGGTAACCCCTAATGTCATTCGGGCTACTATGGCAGGTCATGATATTGCCATTTCTGAGGACACAATCAGGCGGGTCTTACAGTTTCAGGATCTTGCAACCGACCCAATTTCCTATCCTGATTATTTTGTGGATAGGTGTTGGAGGCAACGTATGGGATACGTAGGTGTGCGGGATTATTCATCTTACAAGAAGATGTGGGTGCTAGATCAGTGGAGGTACTTTTCCCACGTAATGATCATGTACATTTCTTCCAGGAAGGCAGGGAAGGATGCCATGGGACATGATCTAGCAGCCGCTATGGTTCGAATGTCTCTGAATAGGGGCTTTAACTTCTCTCAATACGTCTACAAGGCTATCACTGATCAGATTGACACAGCGGAGAGGTTTAGGTTCTTGTTATACCCCAGATTTGTGCAACTCTTGATAAATGATGTGTTGCCTAATCTACCTGCTATTGGGGAGAGACTACAAGTTAAGCGGGTGGCTAAGAGAGTTTTCTCACAGTTCTTAATGCCAGGCAGTGTAGAACCTACCCCTGAGCATACTCCACTCTTTGGCCACCTAATCAATGAAGCATATGTGGCACCAGCAAATTGGAGATGGTATAGTGCAGAGTCTGAGCCTGAACTCAGTGAACACAGTGATGAACAACAAGAAGAGGAGGAAGTTGAATCTGAGGATGAAGTGTCTGAAGAAGGAGGAGACGAAGAACAGGGAAGTGGGGGTGCTGAAGAATCCGACTCAGAGGCGACCGAGTCAGATTCGTCTGATTTTGATGATGCACCATCACCACCACACCTAAGGAGATTGACGAAGGTGACCCTTCCCGAGTCATCTTCTAAGAGAAAGAGACAAGAGAGTAACAGTGAATATGAGCCTGATTCTGATTTGGATGCTACTATACAGAGACGCAGAAGAGAAAGTATAAACAAGCGTCGGGGGGATAGGCCACACCTAGCTATCCTTCATGAGGTAGAAGTCAGTGCTCAGAGGCAAGCAAGTGTAACGGCTGCGAGTACTGATTCCACTTCTACCTCTCCTTCACAACAGCTTTATAGGCGACAGCGGAGGAGGCCACATGTAACACCTCTTGTGGCTACCACTGCTATCACAGAGGAGGTTCCTGTGATAGTGACCCTCCTTGTACAGTCTGTCCAGGTGGTGGTGACGACTCCTATTCTCACTGAGTCTATCACCATCACCCCAACCACCATCCCTACCTCAATCCCTACAACCACCCTCCAACACATCAGTGAACCCTTTCCTAACTTTGACTTCAACCAGGGGTTCGATTTTGGAGAATTCTTTTCCTTCCCTACTAATCAATACGAAGCATCGTCTTCTAGGGGACCTGATCCTCGTGATACCCGGATCACTACCCTAGAGACTCAAGTCGCTGGACTTCTTGAAACGCTACGGAAATTGAGAGAAGAATCTGACAAACAACATGGGCAGATTATCTCTCTGATTGATGAGGTAGCCGCGCTAAAGAAATAGCGGGCAGCTGATGACAAGCAGCGTTTAGAGAATGACACTATGGTGAAACTAGTCTGTGATATGGTGTTGAAGGACTTTCCTGTGACAAACACTCTGGATAGATAGAGTCTTAGTCTTAGGTTGTTTTGTCTTGTTTGTAATTGTCTTTGTATGTAAGAGTCTTTAGGTATTAGTTTATCGAGTTGTATTTACTTTTACATATTGAATGTTGCAGAATTCTCCAAGTGTTTTGCGCACTTGTAAGTGCGCAGGAGAAAGCTCCTGCGTACTTGGCAAGTACGCAAGAGTAACTTTGCGTACTTGCTAAGTACGCAAGAGCATTTTGCCCTGCACACTTGCTAAGTGCGCAGGCATCAGGTCATGTATAAATAGGATAGGTTGACAGTAGTCAAGTACGCAGGCTTTAGTGCAAATACGCAGATTGTAAACCAAGTGCTTTTCTCTGTAACCTTCAAGTGTTTATAATACAAAGAACGTTTAAAGTGTCTTCTCTTGTCGGTTTACTTTGTTTAGCTAGACTCTCCACCTAGTCACGGGCATTCCGCACCCGGTCCGACTAGTAGACCCACTTGCATGTGACGATCCGCCACACCCGAGGGACCTACAAGTGGTATCAGAGCATTTGCTCCTGATTTCGAGTGTTGTGAGTGAGTTTGGAGAGTTTTTACAAGCAAAAAGAGGTATTTTTGTTGATTTTTGTGATAAAATAGGGGTAGCTCTTGAGCACTATTTTAGAAGCAAAAATCACTCAAAAACTGATTTTTGTTGTGTATTTGAGTGTTTTGAGCATCAAAGGTTGGTTAGAAACAAGTTTCTGACCCTTTGGCTCATTTGCATTGATCATCAGACGAATTTTTACCATCTCCGGCGAGTTTTAGGTGACCGGAAAAGTTTGGTGAAAGTTGCTGAAAAGGTATCCTGCGTACTTACCATTTCTGGCAAAAAGTACAGTTTTGTGCGTACTTACTAAATACGCAAGACTTATCTCCTGCGTACTTACAAGTACGCAAGACTGATCTTGTGCGAACTTAAGTTATATCCTGCGTACTTATTATTTACTCCTGCGTACTTACAAGTACGCAAGAGCAAATCTAAATACGAAAGACCATTTCTCAAGTGCGCAAGGCCAAAATCAAGTGCGCAACTGTGTCTGATTTTTCTGAAATTTGACTAAGTGTTCACTATGTCGAATCTTCAGAATTTGGGAAACCTGTTAAAATATGATAATGAGATCGGTACACCACAGAAACCACCAAAATTCTGAACGTGAACGATTATTCTAATTGGAAAGCACGTTTCGAGCACTACATTTCTTATACCGACTCATCACTATGGATACCAATCCTTGAGGGATATAAGCATCCCACACACATCTATCTTGATGAAACCATGCCCAAACCTATCTCTATGCTTTCCGACGAAGAAAAGAAAGCTTATGATAGTGAAAAGAAGGCACTTGGTTCGATCACTATGGCATTAACTCAGGAATTGTTCCACAATTTTCGAGGGTATGGCAATTCTAAGGATCTCTGGAAAGCTTTACAGAAGAGATTCGAAGGAAATAGTGACATCAAGAAGAGTAAGCGGGATCTTCTCAGGAAGCAGTATGAGTGCTTCAGATTTTTTGAGAACGGATCTTTAGATAACCTCATCTTTAGATTCTATCATTTACAGACTGGGTTGAAGGCTTTTGAACTCAGGTATCCAGATGAAGAGATTGTGGAAAAGTTTTTTGGATTCTTTACCACCCAAATTTGAGATGTACACAACCCTGAAGAGGGAAAATCCTAAATTCTGTAAGTTGACAGTAGAGGAGGCAATAGGAAAGGTTCAAGCTCATGACATGAACCTAAGAAGAAAGGAGAGCTCTGGAAGACCCCAGATACAAGACCCTTCTATGTATCATGGGACGAATTCTACATCCAAGTCATCGGGCTCTGGAATTGCCCTCTTTACTGGAAATCCTACTGAAGAAGACCACTCAAATGGGTGTGGTGGTCATGCATGCTATGCTTCAGGATCAGGGTTGGGATCTCATCATCAACATACCTCAAGAAATCCTCCGGCTACGTCTTCAGCTATAGCCAGAATAGCTGAAGATCATGTAGCACTATTCTCATCTTGTATGCTTGCATATGAAAATTTCATAGGTGGCAAGCTTACTGATCCAGAGACGATTGAAGAAGATTTTAATCAAGTGGATCCTGATGACATGGAGGACATGGATATTCAATGGAATATGGCCATGCTATTGAGGAGAGCCAAGCATTTCCTGAACAGAACAGGAAGAAAGTTTATTGGCGGGCATCCTAATGCCAAGGTCGGGTTTGACAAATCTAAGGCCAAATGCTACAAGTGTCTGAACTATGGACACTTTGCTCGTGAGTGTCAGAAAGACAGAACACCTGCCTTTGGTTTTACCCGACCCAGCCAAGGAAACAGTCTTGGCCACAACAACTCAAACCACCATAATCAAAGCCAAGCTGGAACGTCCAATGCACTGGTAGCCCAACAGGACGAAAGCTTTGATTGGGGTGTTCATCTTGAGGATGACATCATCGCACAAACCCAGGTTGGTCTCATGGCTGAGATCATGGAGATGATGGAAGCAGAGAAAAGGGAAGCTTCTATGGCTGACCTAGAAGAATCTACAACTGCTGCTACAGAGGAGGTGAAGGAAGCTGAAGAAATGGAAGCTCACGTAGCTGATAAAGAGGAATCGACTACTGCGGTTGCTCTCATGGCCATTGGAGAAGCAACAAGTTCATCTTCTGAGGTAGATTCTAACCCTTTTTCTGTTATTTCATGTTCTAAATGTCTAGGGCTTAAACTTGAAAATTCTAGGCTCCAAGACAAAATCGAACCCCTAAGTATGGCAGCTCTAAACTACAAAGAAAATGAAAAACATTTTAAAGATTCTATTGAAACGTTGAAAAATGAAAAGTGTGAATATTCTTTAAAAATAAGTGATCAACAGCTTCACTTAGATGTTGCATACAGGGGGTTGGAAAAACGGAACAATGAAATCAACAAACTGCAAAATGAGATCTTGCAGTTAAAATGTGCCAATGAGAAGTTGAAAAACTCTCGCTTTGTGGTGGAACACTACGAATCTGTGGTGAGACAACTGAATGGGTTAGGTTTGGGTACTAATGCCATTCCTCCACCAGTGAGTGGGAGGTTTGTAAATAGCTTAATAGGCATTGATCTCACTTGTCTAGATGAGTCCTCTGATAAGGATGATTCCCCTAAAAAGGATGAATCCTCAAGTAAGGCTAACTCAACATCTAGTGAGGAGTTTGTTACTGCTTCTGAAGATGGGTCGGTTAACACTTACCCTGAAGGAGCAGTATCTGAGGAGTTGTTCACTGAACAAAAGGTAAATAAAAACGTTATCACTAATGGTGATAATTGCATTTTAACTGAACCCGATATCATTGAAACAAATGATAATCTAAAGGTAATGCTTTATGGGGGTATAAAAGTCTTAACCAAGCAAAGAAAGAAGCTTTTTCAGCTCATTATGGGCTTGGGTATAAAGAAAATTTGGAAAAATATTATACTCCCAAAAACCAAACTGTAAAGATTCAGACTAATGTTCATAAACCAACTCCTCCTTCTCATAATGCTGAGTTATCTAAGGCCAGATCTAATAAGCCTTACAAGAGAACTTATGTAGATATGAGAAATTGTTTTCACTGTGGCTTGGTTGGTCACATTATTGTGAACTATCCTTCTAAGAACCTAGGGAAACAACATGTTGTTCCACAACCAGCTGTTATCCCCAGATCGCCATCAGTGAAAGCTCCCAAAAATCCAAAACAAAATGTGGTGAAACCACCAGTCAAACTGATGGTAAAGCCTAAGATCAAATCTGAAGCTAAACCATCTGTTTCAAGAAAGGTAACGCAACCTGCTGTACCTTGTGTACCTACCTCCGGTAGTACACGCACTGGTGAGAAACTTGTGGCGAGACTCTCAAAGCCACAGAGAAGAAGAAACAAGAGGTTGAGAAAGCTTGAACAGCTGACTTCAGTTCAATCAAGTGAAGCTTCCACAAGTTCACCTGCTGTAGTTGAACCAAAGTCTAGTGTTCCGGTTAAGAAACAGAAGAGATCCTGGACTGCCAAATCCAAAAATTCTCAATCTCCCAATTCTAATTCTTTTAAAGATTCATCAATTTTGAACAGTCATCACGACTGTGAGTTAAAGGAAGTAGTTTATTTCGAAAAGGATGGACGACCCAAGACCACAATGGCTTGGGTCTCCAAATCTAACTAATTCTTTTGTGACTCGTGCAGGGACGTCCGAAGGGTACTATCTCTAACCTCTGGTATGTAGATAGTGGATGCTCCCGGCACATGACAGGAAACATGGCCCTGCTTCAAGATGTTAAACCATTCAGAGGCGGCTATGTGGCCTTTGCCGGAGAAAAGGGTGGCAGCATCACGTGTCAAGGCGTGGTTTCGAACGGTTATGTCAGCTTTGACAATGTCAACTTCTGCGAGCAGCTGAAGCATAACCTGTTGAGTGTCTCCCAAATGTGTGATAAGGAGTACTCGGTGATGTTTGACAAGTTAGAATGCCAGATTCTCAAACCTGGTTTTGAAGTTCCGGAAGACTGGATCCCGATGAGAGCGCCAAGAACAAACGACACCTATCAGATCGATATGAGCGTGGCAACTACCACCTCATCAGTTGCTACCTGTTTGCTTACTAAAGCGACAGAGCTCGACTCCATCTTGTGGCATAGGAAACTCGGACATATTTCGTATCGTAAAATGAATCATCTTGTCCGAAACGGTTTGGTAACCGGGGTTCCTAAGATTTACCGTTGCAGATGACTGCATGCCTTGTAAAAAGGGCAAACAGCAACGGAAGTCTCACAAGCCCAAGCTCCAAAACTCTATTGATACCCCTTTGAAACTATTACACATGGATCTGTTTGGCCCCATAAGTACCAAGAGTATTGGAGGTAAGTCGTTCTGTCTAGTAGTAACTGATGATTTCTTACGTTTTTCTTGGGTGTATTTTTTAGGTACTAAAGACGAGACTGCTGATATTCTTCAATACTTGATCCTGAGCTTGGAATCTCTTTGCAAGCTGAAAGTTAGAAGGATAAAGAGCGACAACAGAACTGAGTTCAAGAATAATTTGATGGAGCTTTTCTATCTCAAGAAAGGGATCCGTCACGAATTCAGCGCGCCGTACACGCCTCAGCAGAATGGAGTTGCTGAACGGAAGAACAGAACACTGATTGAGACTGCAAGGACTATGCTGTCGGATGCAAAGCTTCCTGTCACATTCTGGGCAGAAGCCGTTAATACAACTTGTCACGTCTTAAACAGAGTTCTGGTTGTGAAAAGGTACAACAAGACTTGTTACGAGTTGATCAACAATCGACTTCCCAATCTTGATTACTTAGTTCCTTTTGGTAGTCCCTGTTCCTTGTTGCTACAGTACAAAGACCGCCAGTCTAAGTTTCATGCAAAAGCGGTGGAAGGCATCTTCTTAGGATACGTTGCCAACTCACCTTGCAAGAGAGTGTACAACATAGGAACTCGTACTATCGAGGAATGGTTTGAAGTGGACTGCAGTAAACACAGCATTCCACCCAAACCAACATGTCCAGCTTGGGGTTTTGATTATGATGCGCTATTCAAGTCATTCAATCTTCCTGATCTATCTGCAGTTGACGCCGCAAATGTTTATGAATTATTGGGTGGCGACAATGACTCCAGCTTCTCTACTCGTGCTACTGTACCGATTGTAACTCCTGATTCCAATGCTGCATCTGCATCTGGAACTCATGACAGTGATAACAGTGAAGATGTTCTTGTTGTTGGAGATGACGCTCAAGCTAATCCTAACACAACTGTAGGAAATGAAGCTCCAGCTGATCCAATTAACATTGAATCTTCTTCCTCTGGAACACAGGAAATGGGGGAGTTAAGTACGAATCTTGATCCAAGAATTCAGGAACTGATTGTACCGGAGACGAGAGTGCATAGGAATCATCTAATCGACAACATTATTTGTGATCCTTATGCCGGTGTTCAAACTCGTCATCGAACCATCACTGAGAACACGAGTCTTTACACAGAGATACTTGACACTGGTGTCATGGAAACATGTCTGCATGCTGCATTCGTGTCCCAGTTAGAGCCGAAGATGTGAAGGAGGCTCTCACTGACAACTGCTGGATTGAGGCGATGCAAGATAAATTGTCTCAATTCCAAAAGTGGCACGTGTGGGATTTGGTTGACTTGCCAAAAGGCTTTCAGCCAATTGGAACCAGATGGGTGTTCAAATGCAAGACGGATGATCGTCATGTGGTTTTGAAGAACAAAGCAAGATTGGTTGTTCAGGGTTTTTACCAACAAGAGGGCTTGGATTACACGAAAGTATATGCCCCATTTGCTAGAATTGAGGCCATTCGACTGTTCTTGGCTTATGCCACATATGTCGGCTTCAAGGTCTATCAACTTGATGTTAAGAGTGCTTTCCTTTATGGTAAAGTTCATGAAGAGGTCTATGTCACTCAACCTCCCAGTTTTGAAGATCCGCATAATATCAATAAAGTGTATAAGCTCGACAAAGCACTTTATGGTCTTCAACAAGCACCGCGGGCATGGTATGAGACATTATCTAAGCATTTACTGTCTAATGGTTTCGACCGTAGACAGATTGACTCGACTCTCTTCATTAGGAAAGCAGGAGGTGACATTCTTCTTGTACAAGTATACGTCGATGACATTATCTTTGGATCTACCAATGAAGGGATGTGTAGGGAATTCGAGCAGGTGATGAAGTCCAAGTTTGAAATGAGTAATATGGGTGAATTGTCATTCTTCCTGGGTCTGCAAGTCAGTCAAAGAGAGGATGGCATTTATCTACATCAAACCAAGTATGTGCAGGACATCTTGTCAAAATACAAGATGAATGATAGCAGTACTTATGGCACACCTATCCCAGTCAATCATGGTCTGCATCCTGACAAAGATGGAAAGGATGTAGATAGCAGATTGTAGCGTGGGATGATCGGATCACTTATGTATCTCACAGCTTCAAGACCCGATATAATGTTTGCTGTGTGCTTATGCTCAAGGTTTCAGTCTCAACCGAAGGAGTCACATATGATAGCCGTGAAGAGAATTTTCAGATACCTGAAAGGGAAACCCCGATTAGGTCTTTGGTAGTCTAAGCAGCAGTCATTCGACTTCAAAGCCTACACTGAATCAGATTATGGCGGTTGTAACCTTGACAGAAAGTCAACTTCTGGTGGATGTCAATTCTTAAGAGACAGACTGGTCTCCTGGCAGTGCAAGAAGCAGTCAACGGTTTCTGTCTCAACTTGTGAAGCAGAATACATTGCTGCAGCGAGCGGTTGTTCTCAGATATTGTGGATTCAACAGCAATTGAGAGACTAGGGCTTGAACTTCACTGGAACTCCTCTATTCATTAACAACAATGCCACCATGTCCATCACAAATAACCCGGTGAAACATTCCAAAACTAAACATATAGAGATTCGCCATCATTTCATCCGTGATTGTGCTGAAAAGCATTTAATTGAACTTGTAAAAGTTCACACGGATTTCACAAAGGCATTTGATCGATCCCGTTATGAGCATCTTGGCAACTTAATAGGAATGTTCAATCCTGAGTGAAAATTAATTTTTCTTAAATCAATTCAATTCATGGAAGTTAAACTTTATTTCTTTTAAATTTTCTGTATAGTTCTTTTAATTTTCAAAAATATTTTACAAAATCAAAAACAAAATAGAAAATGAAGAAAATTTCAAAGTTAACTTGAGAAAAGAGGAAATGATAGTACATCAGAAATGATCTAAACGTCACAGACTGCTCATATGGGAAATGATTGCGTCATGCTTACTTAATTGTTTAAATTATTGTGTTTTTAATCTGCTTATTTACAAGTAATTTGAATTGTCAGTAGGCTGTATGCGTCTTTGAATCACTAGTAGTGTGGTAACTAAATCTAAATTACAACCGTGATTTGAACCCATGTTTGCAAGTGTGTGTGCGTAAAAGAATAGAAAAGATCATTATCAGATAAAGGATGTTAGATTTTGGAAATAATTTTCTTTTGAAGTCAGTTTCAGGTTATGTCGTTAGCACAATTAATGCGGTTCATCTCACTGCCCATACTCACAAGTATGCAAGGAGAGATTGAATCAAGACATGTCTCTACATTAACCGTTGAGCATGTATTCACCCTTGAATCACTCCTGATTCATTGAAATAAAATCCAGATAAAAGTTGGATCCCCTTACCTTAAAACTCAAACACCATATATATTATCCTGAATCATCATACCAATATTCAATGAAGAAAATCAAATGAATCACTCGATTCTCAATCTTATTATTCCTAATAATCCTTATGGATTCTGCTTGATTTTTCCTGTGCTAATAGATGTAACTTCATTCTGAAAATTTAGAAAATCATTGGGAAAATCTTAGATGCCTTGAGATAATGCAATTTACATTATTGTAGCATATCAGTGGGGTACACGTTGTATATCTTATAATTAATACCTTAATACACAAGAACGTGATACAAAGATGCTTATAGTTTCAACTCTTATAATATTGTCAACTTGAATTACTTGTTTATGTGCTTATTACGTATGAATAAATAGTAATCCATGACATGATCCCAAATTCTTTGATGTTTATATTGTATCATTTTTGCTATAAGATAGCCTGATATGATCCTCTGCTCGTGTCTTTGATCAAAAATAGTTTGTGTGAATACTTGTATATTTTTATTAGAAAAGATCAAAAAGATTTTAAGTTTATGCATAGTTCAATTTTATTCAGAAAAGCCAAAAATATTTGTGTTTAACCTTCCTGAATTGTATTTGAATCCTCTTGATTGAATATTTTTAACTTTTTCGTTATTTGACTTGATAAACTTCATAAATTTGAGTTGAAAGTTTGAGCACTTAAGGGTTTGTGCGTACTTGAAAGTGCGCATGAAGTAAGCCCCGCGTACTTAATAAGTATGCAAGAGTTAAGTCTTGCGCACTTGTAAGTACGCAAGAGTTAAGTCTTGCGCACTTGTAAGTACGCACGAGTTAAGTCGTGCGCACTTGTTAAGTACACATGGCCTTTTAGTGTTGAGTATAAAAGGGGGAGTTAGAAATTTTCTGAGTTTTTCATCACATTCAAACGGACTCTTTCCCTCTGCAAACTTACTCAAAAATTCGTGTGACCCAATCCGATTTTTCGTCCCACTACAAGTTTCATCATCTCATAACATCGATTTGGTGAGATTTTAGGCTTAATCCATCCACGAATTCGTGACATTGGACCGATTCATTGACTAAGAAAATCTAGGTTCAATCCGTGATTTTTAGGGTAAATTGTGGGTTATTTGGGTAACCTCTTATCATTAAAACATGATTAGATCACATAATCGACCCATAATCGTCCTTTTTAGTCTTTGATTTTGACCTTGTGCATGAAGTTGAACCGACAGTGGTTCGGTCGAACATTTTTAGGTCAAAATTGGTCATGTATAGTAGTATTTGGTGTTGTTGTTGGTCCCATAGG
Source organism: Smallanthus sonchifolius (assembly GCA_023525975.1). Taxonomy (NCBI): domain Eukaryota; kingdom Viridiplantae; phylum Streptophyta; class Magnoliopsida; order Asterales; family Asteraceae; genus Smallanthus; species Smallanthus sonchifolius. The sequence goes on along the minus strand of CM042034.1, from coordinate 39,158,788 downwards.
TTAGGATCATTGATTCCGACCTAGTGGTGACCCAATACACACCAATTTTTGAACATTGGTTGAATTTCAAACTTCTGAATTTTTCCACCAAGTGCGTTTCCTGCGCACTTAACAAGTACGCAAGAAGCACTTCATGCGTACTTGTTAAGTACGCAAGAAGAAGCTCCTGCGTACTTGCTAAGTACGCAGGACCAACACTTGGCAAAAATTCCTAAGTCTGAAATTCAGTTCAAAGAGTAAATGCTATACTGAGTCGTGTTTATTCATTTCCAATGATACATGTTGTTCTGAATCTGTTTTCTGTGTATGTTTGCAGATCATGGCTCGGGCGTTAACTAACGAATTCAACCTGTTAGCTAACACTGAACCAGAGTGGAAGGGTGCAGCATTGCAATACAGAGACATAGTTGATTTCTTGAACCGTTCAAGAATCATCTACGCCATTTCTGTTGACCCGATCGTGTCAAGACCCTACCTCGAGCGGTTTTGGGAGACTGCAGAACACGACTGCACGGTAACTCCCAATGTTATAAGGGCTACCGTTGCTGGTCATAATATTACTTTCTCTGAAGATACTATACGAAGGGTCCTTCAATTCAGATATCTCACAACCGACCCGACAGCCTGTCCAGACTACTTTGTGGACGGCTGTTGGAGACAAAGAATGGGCTATGTCGGTGCGAGGGACTATGCTTCATACAAAAAGATGTGGGTGCTAGACCAATGGAGATATTTCGCCCACATCATGATCATGTGCATCTCATCAAAGAAAGCTGGGAAAGATGCCATGGGTCATGACCTTGCAGCAGCCATGGTCGGCCTTTCTCTCAACAAGGGCTACAACTTCTCCCGCTACATCTTTAAGGCCATCAATGACCAGATCAACACAGCGGAGAGGTTTCGGTTCTTGTTATACCCTCGGTTTGTGCAACTTCTGATTAATGATGCGTTGCCAAACCTTCCTGCTATAGGGGAGAGACTGCAAGTAAAGAGGGTGGACAGAAGAGTATTCGCCCAATTCCTAAAGCCAGGCAGTGTAGATCCTACCCCTGTGCATACATAACTCTTTGGCCACCTCATCAATGAAGCATATGTGGCCCCAGGTGACTGGAGATGGTACAGTCATGACTCGGAGCCGGAATTGAGTGAACACTCCGACGAACAACAGGAACAATAACAGGAGGAAATGGAGAGTGATGATGGATCGTCTGATGATGGAGACGACGAAGGAGGAAATGAGGGTGCTGAGGGATCCGACTCGGAAGCGACTGAGTCAGATTCTTCCGATTCCGATGATGCACCGTCGCAGGTACACCATAGGAGAACGGCTAAGGTAACCCTACTTGAGTCGTCCTCCAAGAGAAAGCGACAGTCCTCTAGCAGCGAATATGAGCCAGAATCTGACTCTGACGCTGCTATACAAAGACAAAGAAGGGAAAGCATTCACAAGAACAGGGGCGATAGGCAACAGCCTTCTATCCCCAGTGTGGTGGAGGCTCAGCAGCAAGTACAAGTGTCAGCTGCTAGTCCGGATTCAGCCTCCACCCCACCTTCACAGCAGCTTTACCGTAGGAGGAGGAGGCCGCAGGTGCAAAGTGAAGTGGCCGTCACTTCAATCACAGCGGAGATCCCTGTGATAGTGACCCTCCCTACCACTACTGTTCAGGTGGCGGTGATTACTCCAGTTCTCACGGAGTCAGTCACCATCACCCCTACCATTACCCCTACAACTCTCATCACATCCTCAATTCCAACCACCACCATTGAGCCTCTAAGTCAACCCTTCAATTATGGAGATTTCACACAAGGGTTTGACTTTGATACCATATTCTCCTCCCCTACTCATAATGCCGAGGCTTCCTCATCCAGACATCCTGATCCGAATGATGCAAGGATAGATGTTCTGGAAACCCAAGTTGCTGACCTACTAGAGACTATTCAGAAATCAAAGGAGGAGTCTGACGCTCAACAAGCACAGATCAATTCTTTGGTAGACGAAGTCAGAATCCTTCGTAGCCAGAGAACAGGGACTGAGGAACGACTGAAGAACGTCCTTGCCCAGAATGAGCTCCTAATCAAGACAAATGAAATGCTTCTGGGTCATGGGTCATCCTTGGAGCTGAGGTTTGACGCTCAAAGGAAAGAGCATGAGCTGATGGTCAAGCTGATTGCTGATTTGACCAAGAAGCTTGATGCTCAGGGGGAGAAGGACAAAGAGAAAGAGAAAGAGAAGGAAAAGAGGACTACTGGTGATGAGGCGTGTCATCCGGTCGACTTGACTAAGGATGACGACAAGGACAAGGATCCCGAAGCCGGTCCTAGTGGAGGTGAGCACCAAGCTTTAGCAATCGTGCCCATCTCTGCTGTTCCAATGGCTCAGGGGGAGTCGACTCATCAAGAGGGTGGTGATACCTCTGGTGGTGGTGGTGGTGATAAAGGAAAGTCAGTGGCTGAAGTACTTAAGGAATTATCTGATGATGAGATCCTATATCTAGAGCCTGACTATTCCAAAGAAGCACAGATCTATGCTCTCTTCAATCTAGAAGAAGGAGAGATCGACTCTGGTGACGATTGGGATGATGATGATGAAGACGTTGCGATCAAAATTCCCAAGGGTGACGGGGAAGGAGAGTACGAGCTAGAAGATGGAGAGATATTTGAATTTCCATCCTTCGACGCTCCGCTTGACATAGGTTCAGTCGGGCAGGCTAGTAATGTAGAAGCCTCGACTGAAGCCTCCCTATTTGACCCTGAACCTGTGGACCCAGAGGCACCGAAAGAAACAGACATGCCTTCTACTTCATCAAAGGGTCTAGCTCCTGTGTGGCAAAAGACGTCTATAATAGACAAACACGGAGCAACAGGGATGATCTTGGCTGTAAGATTCGAGGAGGACAAGCAGCTGCTCGCTATCAAAAGATCTGGGGGGTTCAATACTTGAAACCCACCAGTGAAGTGTTCAGCTCCTTGCCCAAATACGACCTTGTGAACCTAGCAAACCGAGAGCTGCTGGGTCATTCCATTCACGCAGTGGCGATGGGTTTGTGGGTGGTTCTGCAGCGAGAAGCAAGATCAGGGAAGTTCGAGATGTTCAAGCCTCAAGTGCCCAAGAGAGTCAAGGATAAGCACGCTATAAATCCTGTGACTAAGAAGCACTTAAAGAAATTGGTATACAAGCCAGTGCGATGTGAAACTAAGATTCCCCTGAGCAAGTTATCTCAGGATATTCTTGGTGACATGTGGTACTGGTACGTAGATTCAAAGACGCGCGAGGCTATGATCATGGGTAAAGGACGTTCAGAGAGCGGGAACATAGTGCCAAAGGAACTGATCAGAATATTTGATGAAGTCTGCTTCATCAACTTTTCTGTGAAAGATCTAGAGGTACTAGCAGAACGTTATTGCGTCTACACGGATGAGTGGACAAAGCTCCTTGCTTCTAAATATGACAAGGTGATTAAGTTCTGCCTTGATTACAAGAAGAAGATGGAAGCTAAAGATCAAGTGCTGTGAAGACTGAAGATGTGAAGACCGAAGACTGAAGATTATCCAGAGTTGTTGTCAAGGGGGAGTTTGTTGAAGCACTTTCCTGTGACAAACACTCTGGATAGATAGAGTCTTAGTCTTAGGTTGTTTTGTCTTGTTTGTAATTGTCTTTGTATGTAAGAGTCTTTATGTATTAGTTTATCGAGTTGTATTTACTTTTACATATTGAATGTTGAAGAATTCTCCAAGTGTTTTGCGCACTTACAAGCTCCTGCATACTTGGAAAGTACGCAAGAGTAACTTTGCGTACTTGCTAAGTACGCAAGAGCATTTTGCCCTGCGCACTTGCTAAGTGCGCAGGCATCAGGTCTTGTATAAATAGGATAGGTTGACAGAAATTAAGTACGCAGACATAGACGCAAATACGCAGATTGTAATCTCAGTGCTTTTTCTCTGTAACCTTCAAGTGTTTATAATACAAAGAACGTTTAAAGTGTTTTCTCTTATCGGTTTACTTTGTTTAGCTAGACTCTCCGCCTAGTCACGGGCATTCCGCACCTGGTCCGACTAGTAAACCCACTTGCATGTGACGATCCGCCACACCCGAGGGACCTACATATGGCCAAGACGCTTGCTGCTCAGGGGGATAAATTGAAAGGGCTGTTGGAGAAGCAATCAACCAAGCCTAGCAGTGAAGAGGCTTGTCAGTTAGTTGACCTAACTAAGGGAGATAATCAGGACAAGGATCCAGAAGCCGGAACGAGTGGAAGTGAGCAGCAACCGTCAGCTTTGGCGATTGTTCCCATTTCCGCCGTGTCTATGGTTGAGGGGGAATCCACTCAGAGTGAAGGTGGAGGTGATGATTCAGGTGGAAATAAAGGAAAGTCGGTGGCTGATGTTTTGAAAGATCTATCTGATGACGTGTCGGATGATGTGATCTTACTACTAGAGCCGGACTATTCCAAGGAAGCACAGATCGACGCTCTCTGCAATTTGGAAGAGGGAGAGATCGAGTTTGGTGATGATTAGGATGAGGATGTTGTAATCGAAGTTCCCAAGGGCGACGGGAAAGGATAGTATGAGTTTGAAGATGGAGAGATTTTCGAAGCTCCATCCTTTGAAACTCATCTTGACACAAGTTCAGTCGAGCCTGATAGTACTGTTGAGGCATCGACTGAAGCCTCCCCTGCGACTCTACACCTGTGGATCCAGAGGCACAGAAAGACAAACATATGCCTGCAAGTTCATCGAAGGATCCGGCTCCTGTCTGGCAAAAGACATCAATCATATACAAACTTGGAGCAACATGGATGATCTTAGCTGTGAGGTTCGAGGAGGACAAGAAGTTGTTTGCAATCAAGCGAGCTAGGGGGTTCAATACTTGAAACTAACCAGCGAAGCTTTCAACTCCTTGCCAAGATACGACCTCATGAACCTAGCAAACCGAGAGCTGTTGGGTCACTCAAATCACGCAGTAGCGATGGGTTTGTGGCAGGTTCTGCAGCGAGAAGGAAGATCTGGGAAGTTCGAAGTGTTTAAGCCTCAAGTGCCCAAGCGAGTCAGGGACAAGAATGTTAGACATCCCGTGACTCATAAAAGCTTAAAGAAACTGGTATACAAACCAGTGCTGTGTGAAACCAGGATTCCCCTGAGCAAGTTATCTCAGGATATCCTCGGTAACATATGGTACTGGTACGTAGATCCTAAATCGGGCGAGGCAGTGGTGATTGGAAAGGTCCGGTCCGATAATGGAAGCTTTGTGCCAAGGGAACTGATTAGAGTTTTTGATTAAGTCTGCTTCATCAACTTTTCTTTGAAAGATCTGGAGGCGCTATCTAACAAGTACTGCATGTACACGGACGAGTGGACAAAGTTCCTTGCTTCTAAATACGACCAGGTGGTCAAGTTCTTCCTTGACTACAAGAAGAAGATGGAAGCTAAAGCTAGAGAGCTGTGAAGACCGAAGACAATCCAGAGCTGTTGTCAAAGGGGGTGTTTGTTGAAGCACTTTTGTGTGACAAACACTCTGGGTATTGTCTTAGCTTTTGTACTTGTCTTGTATGTATTAGTCTTTGTATCTTAGTGTCTGTATGTATTAGTTATCGAGTTGTATTTACTATTGTATGTACTCGTTGTCTAAATTCTCTAAGTGTTTTGCGCACTAAGCATGTGCGCAGGAGTTATCTCCTGCGTACTTGAACTCTCTGCGTACTTGCTAAGTACGCATGAGCAGTTTGCCTTGCGCACTTGCTAAGTGCGCAGATCCCAGGTCTAGTATAAATAGGCAAGGTTAACAGAACTTATGTACGCAGTCATATGCACTCAGTTGTATTCTCTCTGGAACCTTCAAGTTTATAATAGACGGAGTTTGAAAGTGATTTCGTTGTCGGTTTACTTTGTGTTGCTTGTTTCTCCACCTAGTCACGAACATTCCGTTCCCGGTCCGACTAGTCACACACCCACACGTAACGATCCGAGACACCCGGGGACCTACAAAAAGTATATCCAAAGCCACCACTGTTACCTAGTTGAAAATTTAGGAGTTTTAGCTTGTATGGTAATGTAACATTTAACTTTGAAAAAGCCTTTATATTTAGGAGTTTTTTGGTAAAATGTTACGAAATATCGACGATTCATGGCAGATAAAATTTATATTTATCGTTGTTTACCGACTCCTACTGACACGTACAATGATATTGTAACCTTTTTATTATGTTATTTTGTTTTATTATATGTTGTTTTAATGAAATGTTATTTTGTTAGTTGTTATTTTGTTTGATTATATTTTGTTTTATTACAACATAGTTAATAAGATAAATAAAAGATTACAAGATAACAGAATTAATAACTAAGAGTTGTGGATTACAACATAGTTAAAAACATAAATAAAAGATTAAAAGACTACATAATTAATAACTAAGAAATTATTATAAATATTACATGCTCCAACGGACGTCTTCTCTAGTTGGGTCGTCTTCGAATGGATCTCAAGTAGGACTCCAACCACCGTCGTCATTTTTTAGTTCATTAATAACAGCTCAGTCTTCAAAATAATCATATAAACCATCATTAACATTATCCGGATCGTCAACAGGAGGGTTATCCGGTTCGTCAGCGGGATGGTTATCCAGTTCTTGAACAGGAGGGTTATCCGGTTCGTCATCGGGAGGGTTATCTGGTTCGTCAAATGGAGGGTTATCAGGTTCATCAACGGGAGGGTTATCCGGTTCATTAGCGGAAGGGTTATCGTAAAGCAAATGTTTTTCCAATACATATTCCGGAGGAGTCTTGGACTCGTTTTTCATTTTCAAAACGCATTTTCTTTACCCAAAGTCTGATTTATATTTTTAAAAAGTTGAAGACAGCTAGCAGGGTCGCCCCATTGGGCTTGCGGTCAACACACCCGTACTGGGCCTAACATTTCGAGGGACCTAATTTTTTTTTAATTTATATATATATATATATATATATGGGGTGGTTCAAATAAGAAGTATGTTTTCGCTAAGAAATCTAAGAAATGACCAAAACGCTTAGAAACGATATCAAACGAACTCCGATTGAGCTCATTTCAGCGGCGTTGGAACTGTCTCATCGAACTATACCATCTTAGCTTTTAGGGTTTAACTTTTAAGGTTTAGATTTTATGTTTGAATTTTATGGTTTTAGCCTTATGGTTTAACTTTTAGGGTTTAGATTTTATGGTTTAGGTTTGTTTGGGGGTGGGTGGGGTGGGTTTAGGTTTTGGGGGGGGAGGGTGTAGAGAGGTTTAGGTTTTTGGGAGGTGGGGGTGATGGTTAAAGGCTTTTTAGGGTGGGGTTGGAGGGGGTTTTAGGTTTTTAGGGGTGCAGGTGGAGGGGGGTTTAGGTTTTTGGGTCCGGATTAGAGTTCGGTGAGACGGTTCCAACGCTGCGGAAATAAGCTCAATCGAAGTTAGTTTGATCCACTTCTTAGCGTTTATGTGTGAAAAACCACTTATTAGTGGAACTTTCCCCTATATATATATATATATAATTTTTTCGAGGCTTTAAAAAAAATTATTGGATCTTTTTAAATGAGTAATTTTCGAGGCTTTTAAAAAAGTAATTATTAGACCTATATAAAAATTAGTTTATAAAATTGTATATTTCGTTATGGGCCTTTTTGTTTCGGCTCGTGTAGGACATTCGAATACTTGGGACCGGCTCTGACGGCTAGCTAGACGTCTCTAGCCGGCTAACAGGTGCAAAAATGTGTTCAGCGCCGGCTAAAACAAGCCAAGCCGGGTACAATGAGCCAAGCTGGCTAAGCTATGAGCCAAGTCAGTGGAAAAAAAACGCCGACTATAGCCGTCTATTTATTTCTGTGCTGCCACGTGTTTTAATCTGGTTGGTCTAAACTCTGAAAAAAAGATACTAGACACGGAATTTGGAGCCGACTAATTTATAACCATGATTTAGCCGGCTAAAAAGTTGAAACCATTTTGATAAATTCAATTAATCAAATGACCGATTTTGATAATTTCCCTTTCAATTTTCTAATCTCACATCACCATCACCATCACCATCACCATCACCATCACCACCTTTAAGCTAATTATCAATCATTATTATATCATCTAACATACTTAAATAATATTTAATTTTAGCGTTACGTGTTGTATAATTACAAAATCACAGCTAGATCGAGAATCACACAGTTGAAGAGAGAGAAAGTGTGTGTATGTGAGAGAGAGAAATAGGGGAGTCGTGTGCATCCTCCTCCTTTTGCCGTAGGCTTTTATTTAAATCATCACCATTTTTAATTCTGTTTCTTACTTTATGTGATGTGATGTGATGTGCTTCGATTACTGTCTGATTTTTAGTTGCATTTCCGATGAACCTGTAGTTTTCCGTCTTGCCGGAAAATCGTTTAATCGTAGTCGCCGTTGACGGTGAAACGGATTGTATGAATATGAGCTCGATTAATAACAGCGTGGAGACGGTAAACGCTGTGGCAACCGCCATAGTTTATGCGGAAAGTAGAGTGCAACCGACCTCTGTTCAGGTTTGTTCTTCAATTTATGGATTTCTGTTGAAAGACTTGTTGATTTACGCTTAATCGTGTGAGAATCGATGATATTTGTGAACTTTTTGGATTTGAGAATCTGTTTGTGTTAGGTTTTCTTGATTGCAATCATAGTGACAATTGGATTGAAAATTTAGGTTAATTTACGACATTTTTGTTTAATTAATTGCGACGATGTGTCAATTTAGAAGGCCTTTGAATTTAGTGTTGATGGACCACTCATCTGAATAATTTTGCTTGCTATTATTAGTCAGAATAGGTGCCACTTTTAGAAGTTGGATGAAATGAATTTTGCATGGATCATATGTTCAGTTCCACTTTTTAATTCTATGTTTATGCCTAGACCTAATTGAACAAATCAGGTTACTATTTTGCGCCATTTGGGTTAGAGGAATAAAGAAATTTGTCTTAAAAAAAAGTTGACTGATTTTGCATCGCCACTCAGGCAGTAGATTGTCCAATATTGTAACTATCATGATGAATGCTGTCCCACCACTTTTACTTAAGGGCATTACTAGTAGAAAGTTAATTGAACAGATACCAGTCAATTTAGAAGGCCTTTGAATTTAGTGTTGATGGACCACTCATCTGAATAAATTTGCTTGCTATTATTAGTCAGAACAGGTGCCACTTTTAGAAGTTAGATTAAATGAATTTTGCATGGATCATATGTTCAGTTCCACTTTTTAATTCTATGTTTATGCCTAGACCTAATTGAACAAATCAGGTTACTATTTTGCGCCATTGGGGTTGGTGGCCCGGTGGTAGAGGAATAAAGAAATTTGTCTTAAAAAAAAGTTGACTGATTTTGCATCGCCACTCAGGCAGTAGATTGTCCAATATTGTAACTATCATGATGAATGCTGTCCCACCACTTTTACTTAAGGGGCATTACTAGTAGAAAGTTAATTGAACAGATACCAGAACACTCAAGGGATCCACCATACGCTGTTAACCAGTAGGATCAGGCAAATTGCAGCTTGGACCTGGGCCTATACTTTTTGCCTTGAGCTTAATCTTATCACTCTTCGTTAATTTTAAGTAAATTGGGCACTTGATCTTAGAAAGGGAAAGTATGATGGATGTCAGGAGGAACAATGGCCTCCTGTAAGCATTTTTTTTACCTAAAAAATGAAATAAGGAAATCATTTTTGTTTTGTTTTAGGGATCTCTTATTTCTACCTCACATGGCTCTTTGTTGGTTGCCTCATCCTAAAATATGCAGATGGAAACTTAAAACCTATATACAGTATATACATATTGGTGTATAGGTACGAGGGTTTTTATTTGACATAGGATGCACTCATATCCATTTGTCTATTGCAGTGAAAGAAAACCATTTGAAAATGTTTTGGGGACCTAGAATCATTAGGTGTTGGTATTGTAGTACTAATATCATCTTTTGGTCTAAATTCTCACTTAGCTTACTTTATGGTTTAGGTTTTACTTTTCATACCTAAAATAAATGGACCCATCAAAATTAATTATATATTGTTCAAATGGGATCACTCACTGTTAACCTTTAGTTGATGCATTACATACAAGTCAACCCGAATATTTTTCAACTTTTTTTGGGCTAACAGTTTATTATATATTTGTCGTCAGAAGAGAAGATGGGGAAGCTGTTGGAGTCTATACTGGTGTTTCGGGTCTTACAAACACAGCAAACAAATTAGTCACGCCCTGTTGGCGCCTGAGTCAGCGCCACCTGGACCCGCACCGCCATCTGTGACCCAAAATAATAACAACTCTAACACGATAATATTTCCCTTTATTGCTCCACCATCCTCTCCTGCTTCTTTTCTCCAATCAGATCCACCCTCTGCCTCCTATTCTCCTGTAGGGTTACTCTCTTTTAAATCACTTCAAAATACCCACTCACAAGGAGTTCCATCTTCTATTTTCACTGTTGGCCCCTATGCTTATGAGACACAGTTAGTTTCACCCCCTGTTTTTTCTACATACACTACTGAACCATCTACTGCTTCTTTTACCCCACCTCCTGAATCAGTACAAATGACCACACCTTCTTCACCTGAAGTCCCATTCGCTCAGTTGCTGACATCATCTCTTGCACGGGCCCAGAGACACAGTATGGGGTCAAATCAAAAGTTCCCATTTTCACAGTATGAATTCCAGCCATACACTGGAAGTCCAGGTGGTGGTGTGGTGTCACCAGGTTCAACAATTCCTAATTCTGGGACATCGTCTCCTTTTCCAGATAAACAACATCGTGTTCTGAAGTTACGGGTCGGTGATGACCCAAAATTCATAGGGTACGAGTACTTCTTGACCCGTAAGTGGGGTTCAAGACTAGGTTCTGAATCCGCAACACCAAATGGTGTTTCGGGTTCAGCAACTCCGTATGGATATGGGTTGGGTTCAAGAGTTGGGTGTGGATCATTAACCCCAAATGGTGGTGGAGAAATGTACCTGATGGAAAGCCAGATTTCTGAGGTGGCATCACTTGCCAACTCAGCAACCAGTTCCCCGAAGGGAGAAACCTTAATTGATCACAGGGTCTCATTTGAGTTGACACATTTAGATGTCATGAGTGGTGCAGCAAACAATCTAGAAGCTTCCTTTAGAACTTCATCCGGGCATAAAACGGTATCAAACAAGACCGAAAGTCTTTGTGAATATTGTGTCAAAAGGAAAAACTCGAGTGAAATACTCGAGACAGCACAGGGGAAAGAATGTAACTGTAAACGACCCTCGGTCAGCAGGGATTTCAATTTTGACAACACAAATGGTGTGGAATTGGGGTCTCACAACAACTGGACATTTTTCCCTATGTTGCAGCCATCTGTTAAACCGAGCTGAGGTTAGTTGCTATATGGTTGGTTAAATTGGTTAACACCTATGGTAATTGAAGTCTGGTGGTTTGAAGCGAGGACCAACCGATCATGTCCGCTCTCTGTTGTATGCAGTTTATATATACGTATGCGTATAGATTAGTTCCAAGTTAGTCTTTTTTTACATGGTAATAGAAAGATTTAATCTGTTAATGGTGATAGAAAGATGAACCGAAATAATTTTACCAAATCTTAGAGATCTTTCATCAGGTATGTATCAATGCTAAATTGTCCAAAGTACATCTCGGATGATTGTCATGTTTATTGGTGGCAAAATGGTCGGGTTGGGTCGACCCGCATATTGGAATTTAGAAATAATTATTGTGTTAAATATGACTATAAAAGTATATTATTAAGTATTTCATATTTTAGTTATAATATTTCTTTTAATAAAACTTTTATGTGTAACATGTCCTCTTAATTCTCTCTTCTTATTTCTTAATATAGAAGAATAATCAACTGTCATATAATCTCCATCCTTTATGGCCTGATGCCAAACTACATCTACATATACGAAGGGCATGATGTTATTGACCCACATTAAACTACATTCTAGAGGCAACTTATTTTTACATTGGGTAAAAATTACTCAAGGCAAAACAGATGGGTCAAGTGGGGTAACGGGTCAAACGGTTTCTAAAAAAAAGTGGTCAGGTTTGGTTTGGGTCAGAACGGGTTCTCACCAAACTGACTACAGGTTGAAACCGGCCGTTTTTAAAAATGGTCAAAATGAATAATACAAAAATTATACGTAAAACAAAAGTAATGATTCACTTTTTAACCTGGATTTCTTGTGAGCATTATTGTTCTCTTCATTTTCATTTTCATTTTCCTCTGCATTTGAAAACCCCACTTGAACCAGAAGATGAAGAACCACCCACTTTCTTGCTATAAACTTCAAGGTTATTCAGCAAAGCATCATTTTCGGTATCCGATGAAACAAATAAAATCATTTAGTTGAAAAATACAAGCAGAAGCATTACAAAGAACATCGGTAATAGCTTCTACATTCATCAGGCCCCTTACCATTTTGCATTATGCAGCAGCAATTGAGTCACTGAATAGCTGGCCAGATGATTGAAAACAAAAGGTCATGTTGCATTATGCAGTACATGAAGTCGAGTACTGATTAATGTCGAAGCCCCAATAAAGTCCCAATAATATCGCAGATGCCCCCTCTGTACCTGTGGTCGGAGGTCTGGATCTTAACGCCCCATCTTCAGATGCGTCCCTACCGAGGGAGACCCAGGTTGAGGCGCCTTTGGGTGAGGTTGGAACAAGACGGGACGATCCTAATGTGGATTTAGAAAGGAACGATGGTGTTTGTCGAGAGGTCAATCGTCCAGAGAGGTTGGTTAGCGAGCAGTGGCTGGATCAGGAAATTCGCGACACGGTTGAGGTGGGAAAATTGATCGGTGTGGACCTCCAGAATCGCCTGGACCAGGTCGGTAGTATCATTATGGGAGAAGGCTTTAATGGGGTTTACTCGTGAATTTCCTTTCTATCAGTATCAGAGGCTTGGGGTGGGAGCCAAGGCTAACTGGATTAGTAAGATCAAAAGGGAGGAAGGGATTTCATTCATTGCTATGCAGGAGACTCAATTTTCTGATCTGGAGGGTATGGACGTCTCATCGTTCTGGGGTAAGTCTAATTTCTCGTATGATTTTGTTGGAGCTAACGGTAGGTCGGGAGGTCTTTTGTGTTTTTGGGATCCCAGGCTTTTGATGGTTACTAACTCGGTCAAGAACCAAAATTTCCTTCTGCTGAATGGTGTGCTTAAAGGGAGCAATGATATTATTAATATCATGAATGTGTATGCGCCCCAATCGGTGGTAGACAAAAGGTCTTAATGGATCCAGATCTCTGAGATCATTAATTCTTCTCCGGGGTTATGGGTTCTCGCAGGGGATTTTAATTCTGTCAGGGTTCAGGAGGAAAGGCGTAACTCTTTGTTCAACTCTCGTTGTGCCAGCAACTTTAATTATTTTATTTTTGAATCCGACCTCCAGGAGTATGTGACAAGAGGCTGCAAATTCACTTTTTCGGTGGGTAATAAGCTGAGCAAGATTGACAGGTTCCTTGTTAGTAAGAGTTTTATTGATAAATGGCCGGATGCTTGTCTTAGGGTTTTGCCTAGATCTTTATCCGATCATAACCCGCTTGTTCTTTCTTTGGTGTTGATAAATTTTGGCCCGCGTCCGTTTAGGTTTTTTCATTCCTGGCTGGGGAGGTCGGACCTGGTTGAGATCGTTAGTGGTGCAAACACTTCTTGTTCTTTCTCGCCCCCCCCCCCCCCCCCCCCGGGACACCCGCTTTGCTGAGAAACTGAAATTTATTAAGCAAAGGATTATCTCTCGGAGGGAAGAGGTGAGTCGGTCCGAAGGGGAGACAGAAGATCCGTTAAGGTCTGAGCTGTACGAGTTAGACGAGATTTTGGAGGTGAGAGACCTTTCTGAAGACGAGATGTGGACCCGGTTAGAATGTAAAAAAGGGCCGACGGAAATCGACTTTAATAAGGTTAATGATCTGAAGCAGAGGTCTCGTATCAAATGGGCTATGTATGGAGATGAGAATTCGGCTTTCTTCCACGGTTGTGTTAATAGCAGGAAGGTCACCAATTCGATCTCGGGGCTTATTATTGACGGGAAGTGGGTCCTTCGTGGGTAAAGAAGGAAGTTTTTAAGTTCTTTAAATGTAGGTTTGAGGACTGCCATTCCCGGCCGAGTTTGATCTGCCCCAACTTGAGATCTATCTCCTTGGAAGATTCTGAGTTTTTAATCTCCCCTTTCTCTCCGTCGGAGATTGGGAGATTAAAGAGGCGGTCTTTGATTGCGGGGATGATCGGGCTCCGGGGCCCGATGGTTTTAACTTCAAGTTCATTAAACGATTCTGGAATTTGTTCGAAGTCGACTTCACTGCCATTTTTCACGAATTTTACAGGTCGGGAGTGGTGAATAGGGGGTGTAACTCCGCTTTTATTACCCTTATTCCTAAGACTTCGGACCTTGTGGACTTGAATGGTTATAGGCCCATAACTTTGGTCGGTATCATCAGCAATGCTATTTCTAAAGTCCTGGCTTCAAGGCTGAAGAAGGTCCTCGGTTCGGTTATTTCTGGATTCCAATCCGCGTTCCTTTCTGGTCGTTCCATTTTGGACGTGCCTTTGGTTGTCAATGAGGTCTTAGCGTGGCTAAAACAAAAAAAGAAGGCATTTTTGTTCAAAATTGACTTCGAAAAAGCTTATGATAATATCAATTGGAATTTTTTGGACTCGGTCATGAACCAAATGGGTTTTCCTTCTCGGTGGCGTTCTTGGATTGCTGGTACCCTTTCGTCGGCCAGAACTTCGGTTCTGGTCAATGGAGCGCCTACGTTCGAATTTCGGTGTTCCAAAGGTTTGAGGCGAGGAGACCCTATCTCCCCTTTTCTCTTTCTGATTGTCATGGAGGCGTTATCGGGGATGATTATTAAGGCTTGCAATTTGGGTGTGTTTCATGGTATCCAATCTCCTAACGGCGGCCTCTTATTTCTCACCTTTTATATGCGGATGACGCCATTATCCTTGGCGAGTGGTTGCTCACTAATGTTAAAAATGTCGTGAGGATCCTAAGGTGTTTCTTTATGTGTTGCGGCCTCAAGATTAATCTGAGGAAATCTGTTTTTTCGGTTTGAGTTGTCTGAGGTAAACTCATTGGCGTCGCTAGTGGGGTGCAAATTAGGTTCGGTCCCGTTCTCGTATCTCGGGCTTAAGGTTGGGGCTAACATGAATCGGGTGTCTCATTGGAAGCCCATTATCGATACTGTTCAATCTAGACTCTCAAATTGGAAGGCCTCTATCCTTTCGCTCGGAGGTCGCGTTACCCTCATCAAGTCGGTGCTTGAGTCCCTTCCCAATTATTATTTTTCCCTTTATAAAGCTCCCGTCAAAGTTATCGAGGGTTTGGAATCTATCATCAGAGGCTTCCTATGGGGAGGTGCGTCCGAACCTAAAAAAATTCATTGGGTCGATTAGGACGGGGTCTCGTCCCCTAGGAATGTTGGGGGTTTGGGTCTTAGCAAACTAAAAGATGTTAACCATGCTCTTTTGGTTAAATGGTTATGGAGATACAAAAAGGACTATCATTGTGTCCGGAGGAAGGTCGTTGACGCATGGTAAAAATTGTTGGTTAGTTCTGCATGTGAACACCTCTTTCACGGGTGTCTGGAAGAATATTGTTAAATTGATCTCCTCGAGTTCGGTCTCGGGTCTCCCTATTCATATGTTATGTAAAGGGGTGATTGGGGACGGCGGGAACATTCGGTTTTGGTTGGACTCATGGGTTTGTTCTATCCCTTTGAAAGATGTTTTTCCGAATCTCTTTTTGCTTTAACTGGACAAGAAATGCTAGGTCAAGGATCAGTTTAACATGTCTGTGCAATTGTTTTCGGGGCGATGGAGATGGAAACGGGAGCAGCTCTTTGCCATAGAGGCTTCTGAGTGGGAAATGTGCAAGTCCATGCTAGCTCAAGTCCGCTTGTCCGACACCAAGGATGGGTGGGATTGGTCCGGTGATAGCTCGGGTGTTTTTTCAGTTGGTTCGTTCAAAAAATTATTGATTCGTGATAGGGATTTCAGTAACAGGTTTGTTTTTAATTTGGCTAAATGGGTGCCCTCAAGTGCAATATTTTAGCTTAGAGAGCGGGTTTAGACCGAATTCCTTTGAAAGATGTTTTTCCGAATCTCTTTTTGCTTTAACTGGACAAGAAATGCTAGGTCAAGGATCAGTTTAACATGTCTGTGCAATTGTTTTCGGGGCGATGGAGATGGAAACGGGAGCAGCTCTTTGCCATAGAGGCTTCTGAGTGGGAAATGTGCAAGTCCATGCTAGCTCAAGTCCGCTTGTCCGACACCAAGGATGGGTGGGATTGGTCCGGTGATAGCTCGGGTGTTTTTTCAGTTGGTTCGTTCAAAAAATTATTGATTCGTGATAGGGATTTCAGTAACAGGTTTGTTTTTAATTTGGCTAAATGGGTGCCCTCAAGTGCAATATTTTAGCTTAGAGAGCGGGTTTAGACCGAATTCCTACTATTGATTCTTTGAGCAGGAGAAAGATTTTCGTTGAGGATTCTAGGTTTAGACCGAATTCCTACTATTGATTCTTTGAGCAGGAGAAAGATTTTCGTTGAGGATTCTACCTGAATCTGCGGACCATATTTTTATCTGTTGCGGCATTGCTTCGGTGGTGCCGTGTTCCCCCTATCTTTGCCTTTTCGATTAGAGACTTGTTGGATCTTCATTCCAGCTGCGGGCTCAAGGATTCGGCTCGTGAGGCTTTCCACAATATTATCCTTGTTTCTATTTGGTTTTTGTGGCTCGCGAGGAATGGGAAGAAATTCTCTAATAAGGAGTCTAAGATTGAAGATATTGTGTTAAATATCAAGTCTTATGAGTATCTTTGGTTTTCCAATAGGTCTAAGTATAAAGGTATTTCTTAGGATAATTGGTGCATATTCGATTTGATGTAATTTTGTTCTTGTTGTATCTTTTTCCCCGGCTTTTTGGGTGGTTTCGTGTTTATAATAGTTGCCTTTCAAAAAAATAAAATAAAATAAAGAGTTTTTATTCTCATCACTTTAGACTAGCTATGGTAAATAGGATGTTGATTTCTGGGAGTACGTTAATGACATTTAATTCATGTTGAGGTTAGTATTGATCAGTGTGCCAAAGCCTCAATAAAAAATAAAGACAGTTTATATTCTAATTATTTTAAACTAGTTAGGATAAATAGGGTGTATTATGTAGGTAGTATGTGGATGAATCATTCAATTGACGTTAGAACATAAAAGTTGATTGTAATTAAATTCAGTCGCATAAATTAAACTCGACTAATGAAAGAGTGACTTGAAGATATAATCACATTCGGTTTTAAGGTTTAGTCAATTAATTGTAGAGCTTACGAGTTGAGATGAACATTTGACTGATTGCATAGACATAACTTGTATTAATTCTAGATTAACCCTATGCACGGTCTAACATGCAAAACCAAACTTAATTACACCAACTAAGGTAGAACAACACCATTGGGTAATACATAATAAACCGTCTTCTAATTAAAACAAGAATGCACAGCATAAGTACACTCTTGTATTAATGAGCATATTTGTTCTTACGTTCAAATAAATATACAGAAATAAAAAAAAAATTGTCGTTTGTGATTTGGACCCATTTTTATGTCGGTTTCAACAGGTATTAAATAACAGATGTTGGGTGACTTTCAATTGGTTTGTGATTAGACCCAATTTTATCTAATTATTTTTCATTTGACTGACATGTTGTTCAAGATAAATCACAACCTAAACTAATCAACAGATGTTGGGTGACTTTCAATTGGTTTGTGATTAGACCCAATTTTATCTAATTATTTTTCATTTGACTGACATGTTGTTCAAGATAAATCACAACCTAAACTAATCCATTCACAAGTAATAGGTCAAAAGTGACAAGTTTAGTAGTAGGAAACTTTTATTATTATTATTTACTGACTTTTTGTGTTAGCAAAAAGAAAGACTTGTTCATTGACAAATAGACAGTCTCTGCGTTTCCATTAACCAACATTCTGTTTTAGTACAGTGTCAACTAACTTTTGAGTAGTGAGTTGATATTTACAACTAACTTTTGGTGGTATAAAGTACTAATCTCAAATCAATATTCTTAGAACATGACTAGACTTGTTGTTTGGACCGAAAATTGGCTACATAATCGGTCTGGTTAACCCCATATACGCCTCGCTTGGAATCGTCTTGTTACCGCTTGATAGCGAGCCAGATTGAGTGATTGGACCGGATTTCAATTTTTTTTGTTTTTCACTTTCTATTTTTTTTTTTTCAAAATCTCATTTACTGCTTCCATGTAGGGCCGGCCCTAGCGTAGGCCGAGCCGGACCTTCGGCTAGGGCCCATTTTTTTAGGGGGCCTAAAACTTTATATATATATATTTATATATATATATATATATATATATATTCTTTTAAATCGTTTTTGTTTAAATTACATTAAAGTGGGGTTTTTTAACATGATGTTTTACATCTATGGTGTTTTACATCTATAGTGTTTTACATCTATGGTGTTTTACATCCATTGTGTTTTACATATATGGTGTTTTCAACTGTGTATTTTTTAACATTGAGTTTTTTTTATAGTCCTGGTGTTTTTCAACATGGAGTTTTAAAGGTCATGGTGTTTTATACCCGTGGACCAATTTGAACATGGCGTTTTAGTTTTTTTTATCATGGCGTGGTGTTTTCACAATGAAAAATTTCAACATGGTCTTTTTCTTTTTTGGTCATGGTGTTTTGACGTGTTTATGTTTATGGCGTTTTGCTTCAGTCATGGTGTTTTACACTTTTATTTTAAAATTTCAACACCATAAACATAATATTGGTTAAGGCTGTGTTCGAATTAAAGTGAGTTTTTTTCAACATGGTGTTTTACATCTATGGTGTTTTTTAACATTGAGTTTTTCTAGTCATTATATTTTTCACCTGGGGGCCAATTTGAACATAACATTTTAGCTTTTTTGGTAATGACGTTTTCACAAAAGACAAATTTCAACATGTTTTTTATTATTTTTTTGGTCATGGTGTTTTGACGTGTTTATTTTATGACGTTTTTGCTTCTATCATGGTGTTTTACACTTTTAGCTTAAAATTTCAATACCATAAACATAAACTTGGTTAAGCATGTGTTCGAATTAAAGTGAGTTTTCAACATGGTGTTTTACATCTATTGTGTTTTAAACTGAGTGTTTTTTAACATTGAGTTTTTCAACAAAGAGTTTTTTGGATCATGATGTTTTACACATATATGCCAATTTGAATATAACGTTTTAGTTTTTTTTTTGTCATGACGTTTTCACAACGACAAATTTTAACATGGTATTTTTTTGGCTTTTTTAGTCATGTTGTTTTGACGTGTTTATGTTAATGGCGTTTTGTTTCTGTTATGGTGTTTTACATTTTACCTTAAAATTTCAACACCATAAACATAAAACTCCATAAAACATCATAAAAACTCTCAATTTCAAACAACACACATCTATGGTGTTTTCAACTGAATGTTTTTCAACATTGAGTTTTTCTAGTCATGGTGTTTTTCAACAAATAGTTTTTTGGGTCATTGTGTTTTACACGTAGATGCCAATTTGAATATGGCGTTTTAGTTTTTTTTTCGTCATGGCGTTTTCACAATGACAAATTTCAAAATGGTATTTTTTGGCTTTTTTAGTCATGTTGTTTTGACGTGTTTATGTTTATGGCGTTTTGCTTATGTTATAGTGTTTTACACTTTAGCTTAAAATTTCAACACCATAAACATAAAACACCATAAAAGCTCTCAATTTCAAACAACACCCAGTTTTTTTTTTAAATATAGAATACTATAATCGTTGAAAAGATAAAAAGACGCTTGATTTTATGGTGAATTTTTTTAAAAAAAATAATTACGTATAAAAAAGTTATGGACGTTTTAAAAAATGGGGGGAATGGCATGTGACTTGCATGTGCAGATTCCTTCCATTGTTTAAAGTCTTTTGACACAATTGCCCTTTCCCTTCTTTCCCCCATTGTACACGTGTTGTGCTATGGTTCCTTCTTACACTTTGTAGGGTTTTAACCCTTTGTAGCCTAATCCTCCACTATATATATATACACACACAGGGGAAGGTTACACTAAAAAGTGATTTTTCGCTAATAAACGATAAAAAGTGGGTCAAACGAACTCCGATTGAGCTCATTCTAGCGGCATTGGAAGCGTCTTATCGAACTCTAACCCGGACCCAAAAAACCTAAACCCCCCTCCACCTGCACCCCCAAAAACCTAAACCCCCCTCCAACCCCACCACGAAAAGCCTAAAACCACCCACCCCCACCCGCCAAAAACCTACCCCCCCACCCCCAAAAACCTAATTCCCCCACACCCATCCCCTAAAAAAACCTAAACCCTAAGGCTAAAACCATAAAATTCAAACGTAAAATCTAAACCTTAAAAGCTAAACCCTAAAGCTAAGATGGTAGAGTTCGACGTGACGGTTCCAACGCCGCTGAAATGAGATCAATCGGAGTTCGTTTGATATTGTTTTTTAGTGTTTTGATCATTTCTTAGATTTTTTAGCGAAAACATACTTCTTATTTGAACCTCCCCTGTATATATATATATAGTATGTTTGTTTTTTTGTTTTAGATATTTACATATATAGTATGTTTGTTTTCTTGTTTTAGATTTATATATATATATATATATATATATATATATATATATATATATATATATATATATATATATACACACTAGGTTATAGACCCGTGTATTACACGGACTTGTATAATAGAAAATTGAAATTACAATAATACACATAGAAATTTACAATAATGTGCAAAAAAAATTATATAATTCAATAATGTGAAAAAAATTTATATAACTGGAAAAATAAAATATTTGATAAATAGAATATTATATAGTAAAAAAAATCTTATAAAATAGTTGAATAAAAGAAATGTAATAAAGGAAGTACCAAATAGTAAGACAAAAGGTAAACGGGAAAAAAATATTAAACTAAAATAATTGTGATACGTAATGCAACCATTTATTAAGTATAGATTATTAGATGTAATATCTTTCTGAATAATTAAAAGTTTTACACCTACGAAATTCTCTAACCTTTAAGTCAAGTCTATTGAAAATTTCTTTATGCTCTTTTGGTACAAGTAAAATATCCAACATTCTCTGCCCACATTCTTATTTCTTGGCACGTAAAACATACATCGTAATATTCAGGATTTTCCGACATATTCTTTTTCCTAAACCCTTACAACTTAACACTTTTTCCATAAATCGTTTCGAAACCTCCCTTTTTCCATTACAACTTAACACTTTTATCCAACACGTTCATCGAAAACAATTCATCCTAGTGTCTGATTTAAATAACGACATACTAAGTTATCAAACCTTAAATGGTGTGTATGACTGAAGAATAAACATCTTGTTTTAAAGAAGGGTTTTAAAACAACACGACTTATGAACCATTATCTTGATCAACTATGACCCTCACTTCTTAAGACTTACCATTTTCAAGCCTTGGCTAAACTAATTACTTATTAATCGTACCTGTCTATTGAGAAATTCTTCTTATAACTACTCATCCTTTGTCTGACTCATTATTTCTTCGAACGCCCTATCTATACACAAACAAGGATGAGCTACATATTACTCCTACAATACAATAAAAGACTCCTAAATCCTTTGCTATAGATTTATAGGATCAAACTTGAAACTTTAGACTTGTGTTCTTAAGCTTCTTGTGAGGAGATTCTCTCTCAAAATCTTTATATACTTAATCTTGTTGGACACTCTATCATCAATTTAAGTGAGTATACTTAGCCCCTTTTCGTTTTACTTTCTTTATAAACTTGGGGTGAAACATGTATCAAAACTTATACAATTCTTGTACAACTATGCCTACATGTTTATTCTTCTGTTATTATGCTTGATACTTGCATGCTTAAATTAAACTTAATACTAGCATATCCATTAACTTTGATCAAACATATAGTAACAATGATAGATCTATTATATTTGACCAATCTACCTAGATTGATTGACCATTCGGAGGGAGCCCATAGTGATTGTTACTGAATTTAAACTTTAAACTTTTAAGGTTAACATTCGGGTTATGCCCAAACTTAGTTGAAGGATTGATATGCATAATGTTTAACATTTTTGTTCTCACACTTATACTATAGAATGCATGACATAGGGAATTGTAATACTTTCAAAAACCTTCTAAAACTATGTTAAAACCTTTGTATCTCACCAACTATTTTTAGTTGACAGTTTACTTACATGTTTCGGGTAATTAGCATGAGACTTGTTTATAATCACATAGGATGCTTTGGACTTAGAACTTGTCAAATTTAACTTTGTATCTTGTTATGCTTTGTTCATTACTTGTATTGTAAACTTTAAAATATTAATAAAATTATTTAAACTTTAATAGTCATTTTTGTGCTTTTGAACAACCGCGTCCGCCCCGACGTATAATTCGCCGTCAGTTGGGGTATGACATACATAAATTTGGAAAAAAAAACCAACTCAATATACATACATGCTTGGATCATCTAAAGCACCAGATGGATGGAAGTCGTTGCTAGTACCCAAATGAAAAGATTGAGCATCCCCCTGTATAACATGGAATATTAGCATTTAATTTATGAAGTATGGTAAAAACGCTACGCTACTTTCAACCTGTTAACTTTTAGCTAATCTTATAACTGACACATTTGACCCGTTTGAGATAAAACACAACCCAAATCTCCAATTGATTAGCAAACAGGTCATTGGTTTTAAATTGCGCGATGCGTTTCGTCCCAAAATCCGAAGCGCGATGCGTGTTGCGCGATGCGAGCGCATCACGTATGTGATGCGTTCTTTATTAGAAAAATTCTAAAAAATTAATTATACATAATATTTTAACATGTTAACTTTCAAACATAAAAAAAATAAATTTTGATAAATAAATACAAAAAAAAGCTATAGGTACCACCAAACAAGCTTTATGTATAACCAAACTAAGCCTAACTCAAAAAACAAGTAAAGAAAATAAAGTAAACAAATTAAAAAATGTTTAGGGTCATATTTGATAAACCCTATAACATTAAGGATGAAAGTGTAATTTATGATTTATAAGAAAAAGTAAAAGATACATATAAAGTAGTAAACCCTAAACACATATTACAAAACCCTAAACACATATTACAGCAGCCGCCACTTCTATTTTTCACCCTCTGCCATCTTCATCTACATCTCCATGTCAATCTTATGAGTGCATCTTCTCTCCAAGGTTCCTAGCCTTCTCCAAGAGATCTTCAGGTAAGATCCGACTCCCTATTCAGTTTAAAAAGTCCGATTCAAGTCCTAATTCCATGTTGCGTGCATCAGAGCGCATTTTGCGACCACCGCATAATGCGAAATCGGCGCAATATCCACGCATCATGTAATCGCTACGCATCAAGTGCAGCGATGCGCTGAATCAAACGCAACGTCGCAATACGCATTATGCGCGCATAATGCGCGCAATTTAAAACCAAGAACAGGTCTAAACTGTAACATCTAGTTACGACCATATATCATAATATAAAACACAATACCTGGTTACATGTGGCCAATCGCTGCTTGGATAGATTCACACCCCATCCTGCAGCTTTTGAATCAAGAGCTGCTTGGATGTATTATGATACTGTACCTATCTAGTTAACCTGAAACAATTTAAATAAGAGGCATCATTAACCAATACAAATTGACTTCATGCAGGACATTATAGGCTGTTGAAGGGTATATCATATTAAATACTGTTAGAAGTTGTCAAGATCATAATTATAAAAGCATAAAACATAAACATTAGTGACAAAATGTGTAATTCTTGTACTTAACTTTAACATTAGAGCATTGCATGCCTTAATCTGAATAAATTCTGCAATTCTATTTGGATTTGTGACCCACTAACCCATAAAGTTATATTCCTCACATCTTAACTATAACTTAGTCATTACTTTTTCTTTCTAAAGTTCAAAGAAATCATATCAATTTGTTAAAATAGATATATGGTTTCTTGTACTCTTATATTTTTTCTCAAACTGATCACTTAAAAAGCAATCCCATAGCTAAAGATCACAACTCGTAGTCACAAATTCATCCAAATGGCCAATTGTTTGGTAAATTTTATTCAAGGTAAAATGGAAAAACTAATTTCAATGCTTACTGCCAGATTTACTTTACAAATACTGTACAGGACATCATAAATTAAAAACCAATTATGAAAGAAAAAATATATCTTCACCAACATATATTACAGTACCGGACATCATAAATTAGATTTGCAATTTTTTTACAAACAATGGGCACATGACCACATGTACAGGAAAAAATACAAAAGCAACCAATTAAGAAAAAAAAATCATACAACATAATTGTAACATCAATAAATCTAGTTTCTTTGTATTTGTTCTCATAGAAATAACATCAAACAGTTGGTATGCATCTCTTTAACATAAATAATATTCAAAACTTTGAATATGAACTGTTAAAATCGTGTATGTACCTATTTTTGAAGAGTAATCGTGCACAAAAAATGCAGATACAAAATAGAATTTTCCATTTTTGGAATATAAAGTTTCGTGAAGTTTGCTGCTCTATTCTGTTTTTAATACTCGTTTTTTCCTACTAAGAATTTTCCATCATCAACTCAATCCATCAAACGAAAAAAAAAATTAGGGTTTTTGAATAGACACAGGATTGATAGCACAAACCAGAAACGATCGAAGGAAGAGACAACCGGCTATTTGAGAGATGCTTTATCTGAAAAAAGAACGGCAAACAATCGACAAATCATGTTAAATCTAAGAGATTTAGGGCAAATAAAAACGACGAAGTTATGATATTACATACCTATCGGAAGTTAAGGTAGATGAACAGGAGGATGAAGAACTATTGTTGATGAAGAAGCCGTAGATCAGATAGAGAGGAAGGAATCAATGAAAGCGGCTGTGAAAAAGAAAAATAGGGTTACCAATGAAGAATAGCTGGTCAATTGGGGTGAAGGAGGGTTCCAAATGAAGAGGCAAAAGGGGGATTACCCGTATCAATCAATAGTCGGGTTCTAAGATGAATCGTTTAGATCCGTTTGTTATCATCAGAATAATCAAATGGCGGGAAAACGAATATTTTAGTAGTCTAGAAACAGGACACTTGTCCTAATTTATTTTCATTTATTAGTATAGAAGATATATAGAAGTAGGGGGAGTATCAAATAAAAAACAGATTTTCGTTAAAAAATATAAAATGATCAAAACGTTTAGAAACGATATCAAACGAACTCCGATTGAGTTCATTTCAACTGGGTTGGAACCGTCTCGTCGACCTCTACCATCTTAGCTTTTAGGGTTTTGATTTTACATTTGAATTTTAGGGTTTTAGCCTTATGATTTAGCCTTAAGGTTTAGCTTCTAGGTTTTAGATTTTATGGTTTAGGTTTTTTTGGGGGGTGGGGGGTTTAGGTTTTTGGGGGTGGGTTTAGGTTTTTTTTTTGTGGGGGAGGTTTAGGTTTTTGGGCGGTGGGGGTGATGGTTTTAGGCTTTTTGAGGTGGGGTTGGAGGGAGGTTTAGATTTTTGGTGGTGCGAGTGGAGGGGGGTTTAGGTTTTTGGGTCCGGATTAGAGTTCGATGAAACGGTTCCAATGCCGCTGGAATGAGCTCAATCGGAGTTCGTTTGACCCACTTCTTAGCGTTTCTTAGCGAAAAGCCACTTCTTAGTGAACAAAAAAAATTATGAAAATATACATTTAACCAAGGAGACTTCTCTAAATAGCCATTGACTTTTAGTCTATAAATACATAGACATTCATACTGAACCGTCGGCTAAAATTAGCCGGCAAAAGAGTAAGCGAAGTCAGGGTTCTACACCAATGAAACTTTGACGCGTGGCAAAACTCAGCTAAATAGCTGGCCCATCTAGATTATTTAGCCGGCCCAGGCTCACGGAGCGGTCTTTTTCAGGCTTAGCCCCTGGCTAAGTACGGTAACCCCCGGCTAAGAGCCTTATAACGGTCGACTAAGTCCAAAAACCCTAGGCTCACGGAAATAGCCTAGACGGGCCGGCTATTTAACCGTGATTTTTGCCACTTGTCAACATTTCATTGGTGCAGACCTATTTTTGGCTTACTTTTTTATTGGCTAATTTAGCCGGCTTAGCCGGCGGTTCAATGTGAAAAATCTATGTATTTTTAGGCTAAAAGTCAACGTGTATTTTAAGAATTCGCTTTAATCAAATGTCTATTTTTGTAATTTTTCTTAAACATAACCACCGGTCAATGGTCAAAGAAATCTTAATCATTTGAGCTGATTATACATACCCTAGTAGTCTTTTCCTCAATTTTTGTTTGAGATAACTTTGTAATAATTTCTATAAAGTTAAAAATCTATTAGAGTCATAAATACATAAAATAGCTCCATACTAGTTAAATCAGAAAATTGATTAGCCTTGCTTAAAAAATAAGAATATGTTTTAACACAAAAACATCAAGAAAGTTATACGACGTTGATCTTTCCTTACACCTTAAAAGAATGTGTAAAAAGTATTTATTATTAAATAAATTATTTATAAAATGCATTTGAACACACTTTTAATAACTTTTGACGACCTTTTTCATTATCATTACCTTATATATTTTACATGTTTATAATTCCATCTTATTTTGACTTTTGAGGTCAAACAAACTACCAATTGACCTGAATCCTCTAACAGTAATACCAAAACTTTTGAATTTGCATTAAAAAAAACAGAAAAATCATCTCTCAAATCTTGATCATCTTAACAAGAACGAGGATGGTTTTCCTCGATCAAATTCGCAGTGAAATTCCACAAGTTTTGGGCTAGTTGGGCATCATTAGCTTGTGAGCTTGTTGCATCAAGATTGCAATTTGCAAAGTACTTGCCACTGATTCCTTTAACTTGTGGGTGCAATGCTACATAGCATGTACTTGCTGCTCCCTGTAAATAACTTTTATTTCATGTAGGAAGGCATGATTGATGACATAGATTATTAACTTTTGGGGAAAAATCAATTCGAAATTTTATTAAAGAAATCAAGTTTTTTGAACACGAATGATCACCTGATGCACGTTTTTAAGCACGAAGTTACCAAATATGGTAGCAAGGCCTGCATCAATATCCACATACAATTCAGTTGTAAAGCCATGAAATTATGGGGGAGGGTGTTGCAGATTACTAACGAAAAGACAGAGTAAATAGGTATGGCAATGGGTCGGGTATGTGACTGGTTTTGGTTATACCAGTCACATACCCGATACAAATATGTGTCCCATACCAACACGGATATACCCATTTATACGATTTTATGCGGTTAAAAGTTACCAGTTGGATGCCCATTACTTGAAACCCGATCTTAAATTCATCAAAATAGTTAACTTGAAATATCTCAACTATACTTCTAACAATTTTATAATTTTAATAATTTCAAGTTTCTTACAACTTCAACATACTATTATATAACATATTAATCTGTAGGAGTGTTGGGGGTAAACAGGTTCAGCTAATCGGGAGGGTAAGCTTGGCAATCATGACATGTCCATAAATAGATGGGCTGATTTGGGTAAAAGGAAGTTACATTCGGTTCATTTGGGTCTACTCTAATTACACAACGGTAATTCTGGGCCGACTCAGATTACACAACGGGTCTAGACGGGTCACTCATAAAACACTTGCTAACTTAAAATGGGTGAGCATACCCATGACCATCGTTTGCCGCCACCACCTATTGGACGTTGCCTCCACCTAATGGTTGCCGCCGACATCACTGTCATGCCGCCACCAACACTACCACCATCGTCGCCGCTGACGCCTTCTCCAACACCACTACCAGCACCATCGTCGCTGCCGACACCACAGATGAAATCACCACCAGCGTCGCCACCATTGTTTTTTGCTTCCTCCGCTAGGGTCTCCACCACCGCCACTACCCATCACTACTAGCCGCCATAAAAATAAATATATCGATTGAACCGTTGTGATAATTTTTTTCTAAAATGAGATTTCAACCCAAGCTAATTTTAGTCTAAACCGGTTTTACCCGAACCAAAGTGATGTTTTTTAAAACGACCTGTTTTGACCCGAGTTCATTTTCACCCAAACCCGTCCTTACTCGATAACCCATTCCGTCCCAAGTGGTTCTGGTTTTCCTGTCTAGTTTGTGTTTTTTGCAATCCTAATACAAAACGGATATGAAGATTCACCGCTAAAAAAGCTATGATGACGGAATATATTTGTGGGAATTGCTCCTGGATGAACTGAGTTTGCAGTTATCTCTGCTCCATCATCCTGTTTGTGAAACCATCATTGTTATCATTATCAGAGTAATCATCAAATGGGAATCACAGATACGATCAAACGGGTTACATCAAACTCCATCCATTTATCGGGAAAAAAGATTAACCGGTTTATATGAAAATGCAATAGATATGTCAAATGGTTATAGACCTGGTTTTCATGAATGAAGAGTACCTTACCTTTAAGCGCCTGGCAAGCTCATTAGCATGGAGAACATTTGCCAACTTGGACTGACCATATGCAGATAAGGCGTTGTACCTGGAAATAGTTAAACGGGCTAAGAATCAAAAAGTTTAGCTAAAAAGGAATGGGTCAAATGTGTTGAAAGTCTATTTTTAATGCATACAACCTCTTAAATCGATTTTATTTAAAGATTTAGATTATTACTGTAATAATATTGTCTTTGTAATCATAATTAACACACTAATTATGTACAAAAATGTGTTTGTGGGTCAACCCAACCCCACACGGACCAAACTGACCCATATCCCAACCCAACCGTCTTGCCATCTCTAGTATAAGTAGATAAAACAAGTCAAAACAAATCCTGTTTAACTTTCAGCATAAAATAGATAATGTGACACAAGTAATGTTATATCTTTACAAAAAAAAATAGTCATCTTAAATAACAGTTGGTTGAAATTTATACCACATAGTCCATCTGTAAAGAGTTTAACGCCACATGATTCCACATATGTCTTTTCGAAGGATATCACATGAATCTTGTGAAAAATAACTAGAATTTGACTAAAAATCAAGATTGTAATTTACCCAGATTGACTGTTAATCTGGTCAAAGCGAATCCCTTTGGGATAAGAGAACCGGTGCCTGCGTGATGAGACATTCACAATCCTTCCTTCTTTACTGCTTTCGTGTGCGGTTCTTTTCATGGTTTCTAGTAAAAGATTTGTCAAATGAAAATGGCCTGCAAAAAAGATTCAACAATGTTCTAAAACAAGTAAAAAAAACTATTATTCAAAGTGTATGTTATGGGCACCATTACTTTTAATTAATTAAATGGATCATTCATACAACATTAAATAGAAGTTTAAAGTTCCTTGGAAAAAACACATTTTTGGTGAATGATTTTTTATGATTATGTTTAAAATACAGCATGTTTAAATTTCAAAAGGTTTATTTACTATATTCACACTCCTTAAGATGCAGCCATTGAATCAGCCTCATTGGCTGTTAACAGATTTGCTGATTGTATGCACACATGGCTTAACTTGTGTGTAACCATGCTGATGTGGCACTATAAGTATCCCTTTTGACCCACATGCCACATCAACGCGATCATACACATGTTAAATCTGTTAACCATTAGACAGAGTTTAAATGAAACGCAGACGCAGTAACTAAACCGTTGAATATTAACATGTTTCATAAATTTATTAAAGCAAGCATCTTACACCCTTACCAACATGATTAGTTGCAAACTGTAGCTCGATATTATCTTTCGAAAGCATATAAGGGGTCGCCAAGATTCCTGCATTATTGCTACAAACACAAAACAAGACGCGGGTTAACATGTTTTCTTGTTTGAAACATACAAAATTGAAACCATGGGGATTGATCTTACATAAGCAGATTGAGTGGAAGACCTGAAGACTTGTATTCTGATGCAAAATTGTTCACTGATGCAATGGAACTGACATCCAGCTCCATGGCATCAATTTTGGCAGTTGGGTTCTGCTTCAGGATTGCTTCTTTGACAGCTCTTCCGGCTGACATGTTTCTGATCGCCATAACTACGTGGACTCCGCGAAGTGCAAGAACCCGTGCGGTCTCAGTCCCAATGCCACTAGATGCTCCTGAAAAAGCAGTATCCGTACAGAGTTCAGTTGGTACTTTTATCGAACACTTGGTAGGCATCATTAATTAAAAGGACGATGGAAGAGTTAAGTACCTGTAACAATGGCGGTGAGACCTGATCCATCGATTCCGGAAGTAACTTCCTCTGCCGTTGAGAATCTTGAGAACCCAGATGGCCCTTTCAATCCGAACATTCTCTGAAAGAACTGGAACAACCGTTTTTACTAACTACCCTATCCAAAACAATTATATTTATGCTATTAATTTCTAACTGTATTTTGATTTTGTGTTGGACGGTATAGTCAAGTGAAATATGTTAAAAATACAAATATCACTAAATTTTTAGAAAAAAAAATCAAAGGAGTTTGTTATTTTTTTAATAGCAAACGCCCAAACATCTGTGATCACCCTTTCGTCCGAAGAATAGAAGTATGGTGTCCATACTCACCACAACGCGAGCATTTATGTATTTTTTTGGGCTCGTCGTGTTGTTTAATTCTATTATTTCTTGGTCTTCCAGGCGGACGTTTAATACCAGGCGGGTATATCTTCTCCTCGATATCTATGTGCACCCACTCATTTTTTGCAAGCATTGGAGCAACTTCTAGAGCATAAGGCGCTTTAATTTTCTCGACGGTGAAATATGAATCAACATATTTGTCCCAGTTTACGTCCCTAGTGAAAGCAATAAAAGCAGTTACATGCACACATGGAATACCTTTAACTTGCCAAACCTGACAAGTGCAACTTCGTTCATCAAGTAAGACCTCCCAACGCTTTCCCATGTGTTTCACTTCGGTTAGATTTTCACCGCTTCTACAAACTTCGTACTCTCCCAAATTCTACATACAACATAAAAAAATATTATTTTAAAATATTTATAAGAAATAATAAAAAAATGTTACACTCACCTTAGAGATTCGGTTGAGATAACTCCTAGTATTAGGTACTAATGCACCATTCCATTTCCTTAGAATCCTCCTTTTCTTGTCAAATCGTACCATAATCTTCTCCCTAATGGAATCAAGAAGGTCAAGTACTGGTTGATAACGCGCTTCACCTATCCAAGAGTTAAATGCCTTCAAAATGTTGTTAGTAATGTAATCACACTTGGATCTTGTCCCAAACTTGCAACGACTCCATATTTTCTTATGATTTTCATTAATATATGTAAGTGCATCTTTATTTACTCCCGTGACATACTTGTCAACGAAACAAATTGAGAAAACAAGATTTCTATTTGCTGGATAATGATTTGAAACCTCTTCAATTAAATCATCAAAGTGGTATGTGTATGTGTAAATGTAGATACATTTTTGATAGCCAAAACAATATCGTTTCCTTGATGAGTTCTTCGCTAACCGGAAATAGCCACCATATTTTAACTTTATCTTATACTTAGGGGGTGTTTGTGATTACTTATTAACCCCAAAAGTCTTTTTTGTCAAAAGGACTTATTACTTTTTGAAAAGAAGTTTTTTTAAAAAGTGTTTGGATTAAATTATGTGGTGGGGAAAGTCAATAAGTCATTTTTTAAAAAGTGTTTAGCTTGACTTATTAATGAAAAATAACTCTCTAAAAGTAATAAGGAGAAATGAAAAGTTAAAAATTGTAACTTCTCCAAAACAACTTATTATCCCTTATCTAAAAGTTATTTTGAAAAGTCCTTTTACCATACCCAAACACATTTATAACTTATTGACTTATGTAACGAACCAAAATCCGGGTTTCATTTTCAAATAAATAAAATATTCTAATAAATATTATGGTGAAAATAATATTTTAGAAATAAGTTGAAACAAGTGGGTTTCAAGTTAGTAATGGGGTTATACTAGTTTTTAACTAGTTTTGGAATGAAATATGTGAAATGGAAGTTGAGGGGCTAAAGGTGTAATATGGCAAAATCTGTCGTATTTGACATTTAGAAGTCAAAATTGAGCCATTTTGATGGTGTGGGTCGTTCATCTCAAGAGAGCAAAAGGAGGAATCAATTTTGGATGCTAAATCGTGCATTTGAGCTTGGATTTGTGAAGGTTTTGGCTCACACAACACATTCCTAACATCAAGTAAGTGTAATCTTCCATTGATTTCACTTTTGAATGTGATAGTTGGTGGGTTTTGTAGAAATCTGAAAATTAAGAATGTGTGTGGTTAATTGGTGTTAGATTGTGGATAATCTAGCTAAACTAAAGGTAAAAAGTAGTGATTAACATTCTAGAACCCTTTGATATTGATTATGAGAAGTTAGGGTTCATATAGAGAAAATTGGGGGGGGGGGGGGTGTTTGGATCATGATGCTAGAATGTTGAATTAGTGATGATTAAGTGTTTATATGGTATTAGACACTTGAATGAACACCAAATTGACCTAATGAAAGTTATTGAATGAAAAATTAGTGTCAAGGTATTGGAAAGAAAACTCAAGTAGGTGAGTTTGTATTGAAAGAGGGTGTTTGGTTATGGGAATAACCCAAACGGGACAGTTGGGGTTGGAAATGAAAATTGGGTTGTGGACTCAATTGTAACGTTATTTTGATGTATGTTAGATTACTAAACTAGGTGTATGTGTTTAGGTAATCAAATTGTGAATCAAGAAGCCGGTGCGGGATCTTCTAACCCAAAAGGTAAGTGCCTTTGCACTTACTTAGTAATGTTGATAAATGGGTGGTAAATGTGATATGTATGCATACTATGTGTTGAAATGAATGTGTAAGATTATGCATGAACTAGTATGTGGAAATGTATGAATGTAGTTATAGTGATAAAAGTATAATGGATACGTGCAAATGAATGAATATGGTCATAGTGGTAATACCATAATGGTTATGTGCAAAAGAATGAATGTAGTTATAGTTGTAATGCTATAATGGATATTTGCAATGAATGAATGTAGTTATAATGTAATACTATAATAGATATGTGTAAATGAGATTATGATCTAAGAATCATAATGGATATGAGGTTATGATCTAAGAATCATAATGGATATGAGGTTATGATCTATGAATCATAATGGATATGAGGTTATGATCTATGAATCATAATGGATACGAGGTTATGGTTAAATTACCATAATGGATATGAGGTTACGATCTAAGTATCATAATGGATATGAGGTTATGGCCTACGTGCCATAATGAATATGGAAAGTTGTATTATGAATGAAAAATGAAAAGAATGAAACTTGTAGTGGAAATGCAAGTGTTAAGAACCTTATTTGACTAATTGGGTGCAAACGGGTCAAATGGGTGAATGGGGGAAAACAAGTAGTAATTACTTGTTTGATATGTTTATTTTCATTACTAACGGTGATATATTCATGTGGTTATGTAGGAAAATCTCCGATGTAAGTCAAGGTCAAGTCCAAGGCGTTGGAGGGTTCTCGATTGCGTTTTTGGTTTTTTGGGGATTTAAAGGAAAATCCTTGAAATGTGGTGTAAAATGATACTTGAACTATGTTTTTAAGTGTATATAAATGATGGTTGAATGTTGGTCAAATACCCAAGAGTTGGGAATTTTTTATGTCTAGTTGATTTGGTGCGAAATGTAAAATTTGGCCAAGTATGGAACTGGGCAACATGAGTAAACTTTTTGTTTACTCAAGTCCCTCGTGGTACGCGAGAACCAGGGTGGGTTCTCTCGCGGTACGCGAGATACCTATTTCTTGGGCGGCAAGTCTGGAGCTCCCTCGCGGTACGCGAAGGGAGGGGCAGGATACCTAGCGGTACACGAGGTTTTTTAAAAAAAAAATATTTCTGGAATAAAAGCTTTCGCGTGCGTTTAAATGTTTTATTAATTGGTTTCCAATTAAGGGTGTTACAACTTGGTATCAGAGCAATGGTTTGAGGGATTTGGTGTGGGTGGCACCAAACTCAAACCGGATGCTCTTGATATGGGGGAAATGATACGAGAATCTATGAAGGTCTTGACTAAGACTCGGAGCTTGCGGAAATGAAAGGTTAGTAATGATTTGATAAAGTGGTTATATATATATATGGTGTATATGTATATGTATGAATGGTTGTCAAGGTGTTATGTGTGCCGAAACTTGATTTGTGACTTGTTATATGGAGATGATAATTACAATTGGGCATGACGTATTATTAAACATGTCTGGCCAATATGATTAATTAGATGAAATGTGCAAAGGACTTTATGATAACCATGAAACAATGAACATTTGCAAGGATTAGGTGGAGGTGATTATATATGTATGTATGTATATAGGTAGGTATATATATACTTAATACATATAATAGTGAATGTGTGATGGATACCTAGGGTATTGAAAGTGAAAGGATGTTAAGGTGTTTTTGGTTCTATTTCCTCAGTTTAGAGATGACAGAAGAAGCAAGTAATGAACCATTGGATCCAATAATCCAAGAAATGAAAAAAGAGGAAGTGGACAAGGCCTTTGAGCAAGCCACATCACTACTTATGGAGGAAATGAAAGGGGCTATTAATCTCACTCTTGAGGAGGTTATGAAGGACAAGGAAAGGGAACCACAAGGTTGTACCCTAAAAGAGTTTATGGTGATTAAGCCCAAGGAGTATGATGGGCAAGTGGACCCGATCCTTAGCCACAGGTGGGTGGTGGATATGGAATCAAACTTTGAGACGACTAGGTGCAAGCCCGAGGATAGGGTGATGTTTAGTGTGCCTTTATTGACTGGAAGGGCAAAAAAGTGGCTATTGAATCTCCGAAAGGAAAGGAGTGATTTGGGTGTGACCTCCATGACTTGGGAGGAATTCAAGACGGCTTTTCTGAAGTATCATTGCCCACAAGCCGCGGTTGATAGAATGACAGAGGAGTTTCTCCTCATGAGGCAAACAAATGAGTCAATAGATGAATTGGCTGGGGCCTTCTTCGATCGTGCCAAGTTCTGTCCGAATGTGGTGTCGACCGAAAAGGAGAAGATTGATAGGTTTTATGCTATGCTGACAGTGGAGTTCAGAGATAGCATATCTCCATCCTATTTTACCACACTCGTGGTTTTGATAAATAGGTGTCGGGAAAGAGAGGTGGAGTTGAGAAGACAAGGGGTGAAAAGAGGAAGCGGGAAATTGTGGATCAGGTGGTGAAGAATTAAGGGCTGGAGCCCTAGTAAGAAGCCGTTTAACAAGTTGACTCCCTGTGGGTGCAAAATTTGTGGAAAGGAGCATTTTGGGGAATGTAGGAAGGGGACCTTGAACTGCTACAAGTGTGGGAAGCCGGGGCACATGGCAAGTCAATGTTCAAGCCAAATTCAGTTGTGCTATAACTGTTATAAGCCCGGGCACAATAGGGCGGATTGTCCCGAGCTAAAGTAAGGTGGAAGTGAAAAGAAAAAGGTAGAGATGCCAAGGCCAAAGGGGAGAGCTTTCCACATCTCGACTGAGGAGGCGAAGACAAACTCGAAAGTGGTGTCAGGTACATTCAAGATTAACTCTTTACCTGCACTAGTTCTTTTTTATTCGGGGGCTAGTCGTTCATTTGTGCCCTTAAAATTTGTTAAGCATTCTTCGTTTCTAAGTAGCAAGTTAGATGAACCCTTAGAAATCGAGGTGGCAAATGATAAGAGTTTCCTAGTATTCGATATTTATAGGAATTGCAAGTTAAGGGCGGGGGGTGAAACGTTCCTTATAGACTTAATTCCTATGTCTATGGGAGATTTTTATATAATAGTGGGAATGGATTGGTTGTCAAGAAACAAAGCGAATATTCTATGTGGACCTAAGACGGTACAACTCGATTCCCCATCGGGTGAGTCCATTTACATAGAAGGTGAAAAGAAAGGTAAAGTAAAGATGTGTTCTTATGTGAAGGAAACAAAGTACATGGTGCGTGGGTGCAAGGCATACATGGCTTTGTGTTGCGGATGTGGTAGAAAGGGTGAAAAATATTCGCGATGTTCCAGTTGTTAATCAGTTTGTGGATGTGTTTTCGGATGAGTTACCGGGGGTACCACCAGAAAGGGAAGTGGAGTTTAGGATTGACTTGATACCGGGTGCCAAGCCGGTAGCCAAAGCACCTTATAGGTTGGCACCGCCGGAAATGAAAGATTTAATGGAGCAATTGCAAGAGCTTCTAGATAAAGGTTTCATACGCCCAAGTGTCTCGCCTTGGGGTGCACCCATTCTCTTCGTTAAAAAGTCAGAAGCATGAGGATGTGTATGGATTATCGGGAGTTGAACAAGTTGACAATGAAGAATAGATACCCGTTACCTCGGATTGACAACCTCTTTGATCAATTGCAAGGGGCGTCATGGTTTTCTAAGATTGATTTGAGATCCGGGTACCATCAGTTGAAAGTGAAAGAAGACGACGTCCATAAGACAGCTTTCCGAACTCGATACGGTCACTATAAGTTCACGGTTATGCCATTCGGTTTAACCAACGCGCCTGTGTTTTTCATGGATCTTATGAACCGGGTGTGTAGGCCGTTCCTCGACCGTTCAGTGATTATATTCATCGATGATCTTCTCATCTATTTACGGAGTGAAAGTGATCATGCATTTCATCTTCGTGAAATTCTTGAAGTGTTGCAAAGGGAGAAGCTTTATGCAAAATTTTCAAAGTGCGCATTTTGGTTACGTGAGATCAAGTTCTTGGGTCATGTGGTTAATGAGAAAGGGATTACAGTCAACCCATCCAAGATAGTGGCGGTAAAAGATTGGTCATCGCCCAAGACGCCTTCGGAGATTAGAAGTTTCTTGGGCTTGACGGGTTATTATCGGCGGTTTATCGAGAACTTCTCTCGGATTGCCTTGTCGATGACGAAGTTAACGCGTAAGGAGACTAAGTTTGTATGGGGTTCCGAGCAAGAATCTGCCTTTCAACTCTTGAAAGAAAAGTTGACTAAGGCGCCTATTTTATCCTTTGCCGGACGGGACCGAAGATTTTGTGGTGTATTCGGATGCCTCGCATTCGGGGTTGTGTTGTGTTTTGATGCAAAGGGGAAAGTGATTGCCTATGCGTCTAGGCAATTAAAGACTCACGAGGTGAATTACCCTACCCATGATTTATAGCTATATGTGATAAACAATTATGACATGAACAAGCATATGTCCACATAGACATATGTATACACTATGTCACCTCATAATCCCATATAATCAAGAAAACTACCGCCGTTCAAAAAAATATATATAAACAAATCAAGATAAAAGAGTGTTTCATACAAACAGAGGTAAATCGATGGAATAGTCGGCGAGACAATTTCAAAATCAAAATTTGAACATAATTTCAAAATCAAAATCTGAACTAAACAGAGGTAACAAACCTGGATGTTACAACTGGGATCTAGCAAAAGGTATTGTGAAAAGGGAATGGCCTTCTTAAAACCCAACTACCTAATGAAAAGCCCAAGGCTCGCAAGTAGGCAGTTACAACAGGTGGCATTTGGAGATTAGCGGAAAGAATTCGGCCAATAAGAATTAAACTTCCAAATGGCATGACCCCGCATGGACCCCACGGGTCCCCATAAGCTAACAGAATAATCACTAGGAAAATGGCATATATAAAATGAGGAGAAATCATCGAACATGTATGATCTCATTACCCTGATCACCCACATATTAATCTAAAAATTGTGACCGTAGAACTGATTCTCACGCCGGAGGGCAGATACAGGGGGAACTCCCACCCTGTAACGCCTTAACGCGTGTTGGTTGTGTGCAGATCGCATAGGAGAAAGAAGAAGATATTCTCATCAAAAAGGCGATTCGTTTAGGCTATTGTAATCCATCTATCATTAAGAACATGGTTCTGATCTTTGGATTTACATTGGCGCCATCCGTAACTCTCCTCCGACTTTCCTTTTCGATTCGCCGATGTCATCTTCTACTCACCATCTCCTCATCCTACTTGGATCCCCCTGCGGGTCCGGCTCCCCAGCCTGCGCTGCCGCAGTCCTCTAAACTGACTGGGTTGACCCCATTTCCCGTTTGCTTTACCGATGATTCTGAGGACGAAAATCCTACTCCGGTGCCTCCTACTACTACCCTAATGACAATACCTTTATCCGTTACAACGGGATCCATAGTTTCCACTTAGCCTTTTGGGTACTATCCATTTGCGTCTATTCCAGCATCCACGGTCGTCACAACTTCGGCTCCGGTCGTTTCTCCTGTACCAGTGTCCTCTCAGTCATTACTAAACTCCCTTCTAGGGGCATCCATACTCCCCGTTCCACCACCGCATGCTTGGTGGCTAGAACAGCATCGATATATGCAGCAATATGAGTAATGGATACGTGAGGCACAGTTAGCAAGTGTGCGTGCGCAGTTTTTCACTAGTCCGAAAACTCCCTTCACATCGGCTAATTTTGTCCCGCCATCGATTGCAATGGGCGTTACTCCTATTCCAACTTTGCCAAGCTTCACGCCATCCTTCCCCCACGCACTGATGACTTTTCTAAACCCTATCGCCCAGCAGCCTTGGCCACCAAATCCAAGTTCACCGCGCGGATTGCTTTGGCAGAATTCCTGGCTAAGCTTCGCATGCCATCGGTCGTGGGTAAGTATGACAGATTTAGTGATCCGGATGATCACCTTAATGTTTTTATCAGTGCAGGCGGGGTTGAGCAGTGGTCACTACCCGTGTGGAGCCACATGTTTGTTCAAACGTTGATCGTCGCAGCATGTTTATGGTTCGATAGCTCCCTACTGGCGGAATAGACAACTTTGAAGATTTAGTTAAACAGTTCATGCAACAATTCAGCCAGCAAAAGCGCCACACTAAAGACAAAACAGAAATCTTGCATATTCGTCGTCGCGATGACGAGTCGGTGGAACAGTTCTTAGTACGATATAACTTGGAAACTCTACAGATAGGAGGGGCGACAGAAGATTTAATGGTGGTGGGATTCGTTAATGGTGTGCGGGATGATCATTTGATCCGTCGCCTGCATGGCGCGGATGGAATCCCACAAACTATGGAGGCCCTTATGGATGTAGCAAAGATCTATGTCAAAGCAGAAAAATCAGTAGCGCAAAATAGAGCGCGTGAAAAACCTAAAGATATACGACGGGTTCCCGAGGCATACAGCGGGCGGGACAATGATAGAACACATCGTTTCCCTACCCGTTATAATAGCAATCCGCGGTTTCAATCTTCTAGTCCTTACCCCCGGCTCGATAGATCCCGTAACTCCTATTCTTCTCACTCTTCTTACTTCCCACGGCGGGAAACTTCTAGCATTACCCGCCGACCTCCTTTTCCCACCTCTACCTCTTACGCTACTCTCAGCAAGACTCCTAACGCTATTCTAGCCACAGAAAATCTCAAATTAGAGGGTCCTAGACCTATGCGTGATAACCCTTCGCGGGACTCCAAGAGTTATTGCGCCTACCACAAAAGCGGCGGGCACGATACAGATCATTGTTTTCAATTAAAGCGGCAAATTGAAATCCAGGTCAAGGCGGGAAAATTTGCGCACTTGATAAAACATGATAGGGAGACGGGTAAAGTTGGAGAAAAGGAGAAGGGCGTCCCCCTTAACCAGGACCCAAATGTTCGTGATGTATATATGGTCACTGTTGGGAGTACCACAGCCAAAGGAAGAAGGAAACGAGCTCCTGAAATGGCGGACTCATGGATGGAGGCCCCATTAGTGTTCCCCCACAAATTGGGGATTACCACGTTGGTCCCCTCGTCATTACCGCCTTGGTAGGCTCCTACCGAATGCGCCGCATCTTCATAGACATGGGCAGTTCTTCAAATATCCTTTATGAACAATGCTTTCGGCAGATGGACGCGCAGGACCAACTGCGATTAGTGGAAGTACACGCGCCCATCTTGGGGTTTTTAGGGGAAACCATTAAGCCGTTAAGCCAAATTTCTTTCCCAGTCATGCTGGGAGTTCAGGGCCGCATTTGAACAGTGTTGCTCCACTTCTTGGTAGTACCTGCACACTCGCAGCATAACATTATTCTTGGACGCACAGCCTTAGGGATTCTGGCGGCCGCGGTATCAACATCTTTAGGGCTGGTCATGTTCCCCACCCCTCGAGGAGTGGCAAAAGTTAGGGGAGATCAAGGTTGTGTTGCAATAGAAGAAGTAAAAGAGGTCCCAGCAGAGTCAATTCTCACATCCCCTGAAAAATGGTCAATCAATCCGGCATTTCCTACTCAAACCATCACTATTGGTCATACATTGTCTCTTCACATTCGCGCGCACCTCAAGGTTTTATTACGTGACAATATGCATGTTTTCGCCTTTCAACCGATAGACATGACAGGGGTTCCGTACAACATCACAGAGTATGCATTAAAAGCTTACAAATCGGTAGAGCCAATAGTGCAAAAACGGCGCAGCATGGCGCCGGATAGACGGGCAGCCGTTGTTAAAGAGGTAAAAAAGTTGGTGGAAGAAGGTATCCTCAGGGAAGTTTGATACCAAACTTGGATTGCCAACCCAGTGATGGTTAAAAAGGCAGATGGGTCCTGGCGGATGTGTATCGATTACAAGGATTTAAACAAGGCATGCCCGAAAGATTATTATCCCCTACCAGAAATTGACTCTAAAGTTGACTCCTTGGCCACATACCCTTTCAAATGCTTCTTAGATGCTTATAAAGGGTATCATCAGATGCATATGGCACCGGAAGACGAAGACAGAACAACTTTTCATACAGACATAGGTATTTTTTGTTACACCAAAATGCCATTTGGACTCAAAAACGTCGGTGCTACCTATCAAAGGCTCATGGATAAAGTTTTCGAAAATCAAATTGGGAAAAACTTAGAAGTTTACGTCGATGATTTAGTCATCAAGAGCAAGAATGAGAAAATCATGTTGGCTGATATTTCAGAAAATTTGATTAGGTTGAAGGAATCTAACATCAAGTTAAATGTATAATCCCGGAAATTTCTTACGTCAATGGGGTGGGTTTGTAAGCGACCCAGACTTTTCTTTTTAAGAATAGTGGCATAGGTTCTCGTTTCAGGGTGCGTTTAACTACCGGATACGACACAATTAGACGTTTAAGGTGTACGAGTACGGAAGTTCAAGGTCTCGGAATGAAACCTTGGAAAGTTATATATATAATATCATTGTAAACCCTAGACCATTTTTATTTGCTCAGGCTTGAGAAGTGCGACTGCCGCAAGAAGGAAGGGACGCCGACGGCGGTTCGCGGTGGCTTGGAGCACTCAAATCTTGTTCTTTTGCCACCTACGATTGTCCTAACGGAACCATAACTCGATTTCGCGCACGGTGGGAGCTTGAAGCCGTGAAGCATGATGGTTGGTTGCGGGATTTGCAAGACTTACGCTCGGCTGTGACACTACCATTGCTCACGAAATTCAGGTATCTCCTTCCATTCCCGAGCGTGTACAGCAATTGTAATAATGATAGGACTGTCTGTGTGCGTTGAGTGTGTGTGTGCGTTTAGTGTGTGAGTGCATGTGTATGGGAATGTAATGTCCCGGATTTTCCGATGTACCTTTTCCTAAAACGCTTACCGTATTATTTAAAACTTTAATTCTTATTTCCTTAAATAGTAATTTTTTTATTTAATATGGATTTAAGAAAAACATTCATATATGTGTATATATATGTATATTATTCTTTTATCTTTACTAAACAAGATATTATTAAAATTCTTAAAACATATGAGTTATAATTATATAAATAATTTATAAACCTATTTCTAAAACATTTAAACTTACAAATCATAAATCCTAGAAATTATTTCATAAAATAATAAAGGAAATAAAAACTTATAAGACTTGCTTAGTTTTTATAAATAAAACATAATTGTTTTTATAAAAAGTCCGGGGACAAATCTGTTTTAAGCTAAAAACTTCACTTTGATCATTCAATGCCAAAACTCTAACTTCAGGGACCTGTTGTGTAGCTATCCCAAACTCCCAGAACCACAATCCGGTCCCGAGTTCGATCCCGGCCACACCCGATTTCTCATCCCTTTTCCCCGAAATCGCGAAAACGTCCAAATTCAGTGAACCTCGGGCGTCGCTTTCCGCATGCAACCGAAACCCAACCACCACCAACACCCATTTACAACGCTAGTGGCCGCATTGATCCGCATTTACGCCGGCGTGCTCATCCGTGACCGCCCCACCTAATCCGGCTTTAACTCGCGAAATCGGCTATAAATATCGATTAGAATCTTCAGTAACATCACACCACAACTTCCTTCGCTCTCAATTTCTCCGATTAACTCCTACATTTGGCCGATTGAAGATGCGACCGCAGAACCAGAACTCGAACTCAATCTCCCTCATTTCGATATCATTTCAGGTAAAATCTAAAGCCAAAAGGCTCGCAATCGTGTATGGATCAAAAGCCCTCTGTCTAATTCCATTAACAGAGGGCAAATCGATGTGTATTTACGGGTTCTTGATCTAGGGTTCATACGGGGGAACATGGACGATTTGAAATGTTGTTTATCAAATAAACTTTACGGGTATTACACTAACGAAGCCCGTAGTCGGGTGGTTAGTGTGCACGTGTGCGAGTGAGACCCGGGCAGGGGGCCGGGTTCTAACTGGTTAGCCCCTGTTTTCACTATATTACTTTTTTTAATAGTTTCCAATTAGATTTAACATTTCTAATAAATTTTATAAATTGTATTAAACTTATATAAACTCAAAAATAATTTTTAGTTACACTTTTACTTTCTGGAAAATTGTTAATCAAATAGAAAGTTAGTTAAAAACCTATAATTAATTAAAGCTTTAATTATGGTTTTAAATTCATAAAAACTATAAAAACTTTTTAAAACTTTTATAAAAATTATAATTTCACAGAAATTATTTATTTAAAATAAACTTATATTATTTGTATTAAAAGAATTCTTTATCCTAATCATTAATTTAAATTTATAAAACTAAATGAGAATTTTAACATTTTAAACTTGTAAATTTTATTTAAATACTTTAAGAAGCCTTATTTAAAATATTTATAAACTTATAAATTATTTATAAGTTAAACGTTATAAAAAGTCCTATTTAACATATTTGTTAAAACTTATAATTCCACATCTTTACCTAAGCTTATAACCACGTTTTAAAACATCTTACAAAATAGTTTGTGAAACAAATACCTAATAAATCTTAAATACTTTATATAGATTATTTAATAAAGTAAGTATTCGTTTAAATAATTATTTACCCTTAACAATTTAATTGTTATTATCTTAATAATTATTTATTCTTTAAATAATTATTATAAACACTTAGTAGTTATTTATTAATTAAATAATTATTCTTAGTCATTATTTATTTAATAATTACTATGAATCCTTAATAAATATTCATTCTTTAAATAATTATTATTAATCTTTGATAATTATTTATTCTTTCATTTATTAGGTACAACATTATTCATAAGATACTTAGAAAACTATTTTGGATTATTATTTCCTAACTTGAGTAATTAATAATTATAAAGTTTCTAAATAATTATTTTAAATAATAATTATTCTAAACCACAAACCTATCAAACTTTGTTATTCAAACCTTGTGAAACCCTACTTAGAAACTTATATAAACTTTATAAACACAATCATCCCCGTCTCCCATTTGTAACCCTAGTCAATCTTGAAATCCTAGATTCTTGTCATAGACTTATAAGATCATACTTGAAACTTTAGACTTATATTCTTAGGCTTATTGTGAGGATATTCTCCCGCTCCAATTTTTGCAAACTCTTGTCGGATACTCTTCATCCAAATCCAAGTGAGTATACTTAGCCCCTTTTTCCTTTCTATACTTTTGGGGTGAAACATGTTCAAAAACATTAAACTTATGCAATTCTTGTACAACTATGACCAGATGCTTATTCTTATGTTAAAGTTGAGACTTGTATGCTTAGATTAAACTTAAAACTAGCACATTCATTAACTTTGATCAAGTCTATAGTAACAATGATAGATCTATTGTATTTGACCAATCCACCTTGATTGATTGACCCCTTCGGGGGGGGGAGCCCTTGGTGATTGTTACTGAATTAAACTTTAAACTTGAGACTTATAAGGGTAACCTGCGGGTTATGCCTAAACTTGGTTGGAGGGTTGAAGTGCACAATGTTTAAGATACTTATTTCTCATACTTACATTATAGAATGCATATATCATAGTGAATTGTAATTATTTCCAAATACTTGTTAAACTGTGTCAAAACCTTTGTATCTCACCAACTATTTTGTAGTTGACAGATTCTTTCACATGTTTCAGGTTCTACATCATGAGACTTGTTTGTGATCACCTAGGACGCTTTGGACCAAGACTACTTATTAAATAAGTGTTGTATACTTGTTATTTCCTTTATATTGAACATTTGAATCTATCTATTAATTAAATATTGAGACTTTAATAGTCAACCT
Source organism: Smallanthus sonchifolius (assembly GCA_023525975.1). Classification (NCBI taxonomy): domain Eukaryota; kingdom Viridiplantae; phylum Streptophyta; class Magnoliopsida; order Asterales; family Asteraceae; genus Smallanthus; species Smallanthus sonchifolius. Next base: position 39,114,329 of record CM042034.1, on the reverse strand, counting down.
TGTGCTATTGAACAACCGCGTCCGCCCCGACGTATAATCCGCCGTCGGTTGGGGTGTGACAGATTGGTATCAGAGCCTTGGTTATAGGGAATTAGGTTATTAGACACATGACCTAGACTATAACTTAGGAGACCCAAACATGAGTTATCTCATGTCCTTTACTAGGAATTCTCTTCTCATTCTATTCTTAAATCTTATACGTGAACGCTTGGAGATTCTACGATTCTACTTACCTACGTACTACAAGAGGCTACTACATCGAGGACACGTTCTTAGGCTTTAAGTCTAAGCCACCACTAAACTCTCGTCAAGAATATTTAAGTTCTAGATAATGTGTGAGAACTTGTGCGGACCGGAAGGGTGGATACCTGTATTCTGAGAAATTCTGTCAAGGAAAGCATTTCGTATAAATCCAAATCAACCGTTGGACCCGTATGCTTTCCTGGGAATTCTTGGGATGAGTATCCACTTATAGGAATGCACGACTTCTCTAAACATTAGTGAGCTTAGATCTCTCTTGATATGTCAAAGTACTTACTTAGTGATATGCACTAAATGAGTACCATCTCAAATACTATACACTTCGTAAATTCATGATTCAAAAACTTTCCTTTATAACCTTTATTCTATGATTCTTAAGTCCCGTCTTGTCACATGACAGCATGCTTACTCGTCATGACCTAAAGGAGTTACATTCAAGAAGAAATTCTTACGAGACTATACTTAAAGACTATATACATAAACTTATATTTATGCAGATACTACCAAATAACCTTCATGATCTTTGTAAAACAACCCTTAAAACTACGTATTACCCTACAAACTTCCCTACAAACTCTATTATTTTACAAACATAACATCTAAGGGGAAACCCTTGTATTTTTACCTTACCTCCTTAGCACTTAACCAAGTTTCATTTGATAACTAACTCAAGACTTTTATACATCTCAAAACTTTCATACGACCTTAAACTCCATGATCCTTGTAATACTAGCACATTTAAAACCATGTATTACCCTACAAGTTCCTGTACAAACTACATTATTTTATAAACTTGACACTAAAGGGGAAACTCTTGTCTTTTCATTTTATCACTCACAACTTCATTCGATGATTTACTCAAACTTTATTACACTTTTATACATCCTGAAACTTTCATACGTCTTTAAAACTTACACATCACCGTTTCTTGTAAACAAAACTTAACGTATGTTAAATCTAAAGTACATTAACAAAGGGATTAGTAACCTGATCATTTTCCCCGCAAGAGAAGAAGCCTACCATGGAATAGACAAGCTCCACGTTTAAAGACTCAAAGCCCACAATGAAACCTTAACATAGTACCATAAACCCCAAACATCGGTGACAATAACTAAGAGAAGTTGTAGGCCCACGAGGAAATTTTGGCTAGGGAAATAGGGTACTTAAGTGAGTCCTTATGACCTCCCCTTTCTTTCGGGAATCCTCCTCGTTAGCCCATCAACCTCCAATCAAAACTATTTTTGAAAGTATTACTGTGATAACTCAGTATTATGAATAAAAACCTTTTGAACATATTAAATCAACTTACTTATACACTTTAATTTTCCGTTTAAATTGTATTATGTAAGGGCTAGAAGTCCCAATTTTGAAATATTTAACGAAAGTTATTTTGAAATTTATCTTGTTATCACTTACTAGCTTGACCTTCCTTCTAGCACTACAAACTTAACACTTCTACCCAAACACTTTCGTCAAGAGTAGCTCACGTTAGTACTTGAGATAACTAACAACGTCGCATTAAACTATAAAAAATCCTAAGTGACACACGCATACTTGAAGAATAAACCTTGAACAAACCTTCTAATTCGTAAGCACTCTTTTAAAACAACTCGACTTACGAACCACTGTCGTAATCAACTATGATCCTTACCTCTTATATAGACTTCACACTTCTAAACTTGACCAACTTTTCGTTTGACAATCATACATACCTTATTATGAGTCCTACTTATACTACTTATCATTGCCTAACTCGTCGTTTTTGAACATCTTAATTACATTCTACACAAAAGAACACTATGCCTGCTATTATGAAACAAGATAAATCAACTGTAAACACACTATCATAAACCTTATCAAAACTTTTCCCGTTACCCTATGCTTGGAGACTTTCCTCATTCAACTCTTGTCACGTAAAAGACTTACTATAGATCACAACGGGAACTAAAAGCTCAAATACACGTTGCTAAACATTAAACTTCATATACACCACTATAAGGTCGGAGACTTTTGAGTCATGTAACACTTGTACAAATACTCAATCCCGTATTCCTGAAACTAAACACCTTCTAAACCACCAAAGGAAGCATGTCCAACAAGGGATCATGTGAAGCTTAATACTGAAACTTGAAACTCAACTGACTTATCCTATTTTCAAACTTATACTTGGATTCTTAGTCTTGAAAACTTTTGTGTGTCCATCTTAACTAAACCTCATAAGACTTGATAAATGTACATTCCAAATACACGAGAAAACTTCATTCTTGATACTAGAAACTAATATGAAGGGGGACATTGCTCTCTTTAGCAGAGTACCTCCCTAGTCTTCTCTTCAAACCCAAACATCGGGATCTACCTAACCTTCTGAACGACTCGAATCTTCTGTGAAAGAGCGTATAACGGTTAATCCTGTTCCAAATGCTGTCCCACACCTCTCTTAAATACTAGAGTATTTAGATAACCGCTTTATACTCAAAACGTAATCGTATACTTCTATACACTGAGGCTAAACTAAGAGACTTTAAACTATCCGATGTTTGACGTATTCTTGTTCAGACACAATTTAAACTATTCGATGTTTGACGTATTCTTGTTCAAACACAATTTAAACTATCCTATGTTTGACGTATTCTTGTTCAAACACAATTTAAACTATTCTATGTTTGACGTATTCTTGTTCAAACACAATTCAAACTATTCTATGTTTGACGTATTCTTGTTCAAACACACTTTAAACTATTCTATGTTTGACGTATTCTTGTTCAAACACAATTTAAACTATTCTATGTTTGACGTATTCTTGTTCAAACACAATTTAAACTATTTTATGTTTGACGTATTCTTGTTCAAACACAATTTAAACTATTCTATGTTTGACGTATTATTGTTCAAACACAATTTAAACTATTATATGTTTGACGTATTCTTGTTCAAACACAAATTTTATGTTTGACGTATTCTTGTTCAAACATGATGAACGTATAAGACTTTAAACTACTCCATGTTTGACAAACATGATGAACGTATGAGACTTTTAAACTACTCAAGGTTTGATGTATTCTTAATCAAACACGAGGAAAGTGTAAAGACTTTAAACTACTTCATGTTTGATGTATGCTTGTTCAAACATGATGAACATATAAGACTTTTAAACTACTCAGGGTTTGATGTATTCTTGATCAAACACGAGGAAAGTATAAAGACTTTAAACTACTCGATGATTGAGGTATTCTTGTTCAAACACGAGGAAACTTTGGAACTCTAAATCTTGTCACATTCTTCTCTCTTTAATCATTGAATGACGTTTCTCTCTAAGGGACTCGCTAATCAATGATCACTCTTATGTGAAAACTTTAGTCGTGTGTTAAACAAATTCTTGTACTCTTTCTTGATCCGCACACAAACGGAAGGACCTATGCAGACTATACGACGATTTGAATGCTTGCGGGTGCACACGTAAGTATGAAAATCAGCGTATGAAAAAACATAGTAAACTCTGTCGTGTGCTATGATCTAAGACTTATCGTAAAAGGTAGCCACGGAACTTAGGCACCGTAGCAATCCTTAGACGTAATAGTCTACAAACTCAAATCGTTACACTATCATCAAATCCATCCCAAGTGATACATCTTACTCTAAATCTTGGATGGAAGTTCATCAGTTATTCTCTCAAATGCTTTCTTGAAAACGAATCCTCATATATTCCCATAAAACTATATGCTCGTGGCAACCATATGCTTTGGAAACTTAGAAAATTGAGCGTAATCTTGTTCATGTCATCCCAGTTAGGATTCTAAACGTAACCCATAGTTTACTAAGGAACGTAAAGTATCTTTCTCATTATCCCTGTGCGTATCATGAACTTAAATCTGGGAAAAACATAAACTTTATACTTTAATTTCGGGACGAAATTTCCTAAAGTAGGGAAGACTGTAATGTCCCGGATTTTCCGATGTACCTTTTCCTAAAACGCTTACTGTATTATTTTAAACTTTAATTCTTATTTCCTTAAATAGTAATTTTTTTATTTAATATGGATTTAAGGAAAACATTCATATATGTGTATATATATATATATGTATATTATTCTTTTATCTTTACTAAACAAGATATTATTAAAATTCTTAAAACATATGAGTTATAATTATATAAATAATTTATAAACCTATTTCTAAAACATTTAAACTTACAAATCATAAATCCTAGAAATTATTTCATAAAATAATAAAGGAAATAAAAACTTATAAGACTTGCTTAGTTTTATAAATAAAACATAATTGTTTTTATAAAAAGTCCGGGGACTAAAACTGTCAATTCCCGAAATCTGTTTTAAACTAAAAACTTCACTTCGATCATTCAATGCCAAAACTCCAAACTTCAGGGACCTGTTTTGTAGCTATCCCAAACTCCCAGAACCAGAATCCGGTCCCGAGTTCGATCCCGGCCACACCCGATTTCTCATCCCTTTTCCCCGAAATCGCGAAAACGTCCAAATTCAGTGAACCTCGGGCGTCGCTTTTCGCATGCGACCGAAACCCAACCACCACCAACACCCATTTACGACGCTAGTGGCCGCATTGATCCGTATTTACGACGGCGTGCTCATCCGTGACCGCCCCACCTAATCCGGCTTTAACTCGCGAAATCGGCAATAAATATCGATTAGAATCTTCAGTAAAATCACACCACAACTTCCTTCACTCTCAATTTCTCCGATTAACTCCTACATTTGGCCGATTGAAGATGCGACCGCGGAACCAGAACTCGAACTCAATCTCCCTCATTTCGATATCATTTCAGGTAAAATCTAAAGCCAAAAGGCTCGCAATCGTGTATGTATCAAAAGCCCTCTGTCTAATTCCATTAACAGAGGGCAAATCGATGTGTATTTACGGGTTCTTGATCTAGGGTTCATACGGGGGAACATGGACGATTTGAAATGTTGTTTATCAAATAAACTTTCCGGGTATTACACTAACGAAGCCCGTAGTCGGGTGGTTAGTGTGCGCGTGTGCGAGTGAGACCCGGGCAGGGGCCGGGTTCGAACCGGTTAGCCCCTGTTTTCACTATATTACTTTTTTTTAAGAGTTTCCAATTAGATTTAACATTTCCAATAAATTTTATAAATTATATTAAACTTATATAAACTCAAAAACAATTTTTAGTTACACTTTTACTTTCTGGAAAATTGTTAATCAAATAGAAACTTAGTTAAAACCTATAATTAATTAAAGCTTTAATTATGGTTTTAAATTCATAAAAACTATAAAAACTTTTTAAAACTTTTATAAAAATTATAATTTCACAGAAATTATTTATTTAAAATAAACTTATATTATTTGTATTAAAAGAATTCTTTATCCTAATCATTAATTTAAATTTATAAACTTATAAAACTAAATGAGAATTTTAACATTTTAAACCTGTAAATTTTATTTAAATACTTTAAGAAGCCTTATTTAAAATATTTATAAACTTATAAATTATTTATAAGTTAAACGTTATAAAAAGTCCTATTTAACATATTTGTTAAAACTTATAATTCCACATCTTTACCTAAGCTTATAACCACGTTTTAAAACATCTTACAAGATAGTTTGTGAAACAAATACCTAATAAGTCTTAAATACTTTATATATATTATTTAATAAAGTATGTATTCGTTTAAATAATTATTTACCCTTAACAATTTAATTGTTATTATCTTAATAATTATTTATTCTTTAAATAATTATTATAAACACTTAGTAGTTATTTATTAATTAAATAATTATTCTTAGTCATTATTTATTTAATAATTACTATGAATCCTTAATAAATATTCATTCTTTAAATAATTATTATTAATCTTTGATAATTATTTATTCTTTCATTTATTAGGTACAACATTATTCATAAGATACTTAGAAAACTATTTTAGATTATTATTTCCTAACTTGAGTAATTAATAATTATAAAGTTTCTAAATAATTATTTTAAATAATAATTATTCTAAACCACAAACCTATCAAACTTTGTTATTCAAACCTTGTGAAACCCTACTTAGAAACTTATATAAACTTTATAAACACAATCATCCACGTCTCTCATTTGGAACCCTAGTCAATCTTGAAATCCTAGATTCTTGTCATAGACTTATAAGATCATAGTTGAAACTTTAGACTTATATTCTTAGGCTTATTGTGAGGATATTCTCCCGCTCCAATTCTTGCAAACTCTTGTCGGATACTCTTCATCCAAATCCAAGTGAGTATACTTAGCCCCTTTTTCCTTTCTATAATTTTGGGGTGAAACATGTTCAAAAACATTAAACTTATGCAATTCTTGTACAACTATGACCAGATGATTATTCTTATGTTAAACTTGAGACTTGTATGCTTAGATTAAACTTAAAACTAGCACATTCATTAACTTTGATCAAGTCTATAGTAACAATGATAGATCTATTGTATTTGACCAATCCACCTTGATTGATTGACCCCTTCGGGGGGGGGGGAGCCCTTGGTGATTGTTAATGAATTAAACTTTAAACTTAAGACTTATAAGGGTAACCTGCGGGTTATGCCTAAACTTGGTTGGAGGGTTGAAGTGCACAATGTTTAAGATACTTGTTTCTCATACTTACATTATAGAATGCGTATATCATAGTGAATTGTAATTCTTTCCAAAAATACTTGTTAAACTGTGTCAAAACCTTTGTATCTCACCAACTATATTGTAGTTGATAGATTCTTTCACATGTTTCAGGTTCTACATCATGAGACTTGTTTGTGATCACCTAGGACGCTTTGGACCTAGACTACTTATTAAATAAATGTTGTATACTTGTTATTTCCTTTGTATTGAACCTTTGAATCTATCTATTAATGAAATATTGAAACTTTAATAGTCAACCTTGTGCTATTAAACAACCGCGTCCGCCCCGGCGTATAATCCGCCGTCGGTTGGGGTGTGACAGGGAACATCAAATTCTCAAGGAATTCAGACCTGATCGCAAGGAGGTTTGTGTGGTGGCCATGGGTATGGATTCGGTGAACGGTGAAGCAAGGTGGCCGAGGAGTGTGGCCATGGCTGTGGACGACGGAGCGAGCGGAGACCGACCTGCAAACGAGGGGCGGGTGTGGTGGCTGTCACAGGTACGCAAGGAGGAGATGTCGGTGGTGCACGTGGTGGAATGTGATGGCCGGAATGGTATTGCTCGACGAAGAAGACGACCCGATGATCGGATGAGCGGTGTACTAGGTGGACTTCAGTGACAGTGTTGGACTGGAGAGAAACGAGTCAAGTCGGATCTTACGCTTGGGTGCGTATTCGGACGAGGCTAAGGTTCTAGTGAAATTAAGGTCTTACTCGACGGGTTACATGCATGGACGCGAGTCGAATTAAGCGTGTAACCTCCATCTAAGTCACGGATAATCCGTATCAATTTGGTGTATACGAGATGAAAATGGCTAAGAGTGTGTATGACCTGTACGCGTGCATATGTAGAGGTTTGGGTTCGGATACTTAAATCCTAAGCGAGCCAAGGACACCCGACGCGAGGATTCATGGAGTTAAGGAATTCAGTGAATTAGATAGGCGAGCCGATGAGACGAGTGTCGGGATTTAATTACAATCATTTGTATCCGACATATATTTAGAACATAACTGATTATATAATCACGTGTGACAGGTTCGGGAATCCAAGAAAATGGACGGGGTGTACGATCAAGGATCGAGACTCCGCATAAATGGTGAATTTCTAATCCCCTTCTTTTAAAATGTTTTTAACGTTTTTGGGGCTATCGTACTTCCTTTTGAGACGTGTTTATTACATTAAATGTATAACGAGCTTTGGGATCTAACCCGATGAGTTTACGAACTTAAGTATTAAAATATGGGGTGTGTGTGGGTATTATGTGAGCTAAAGTCTAAGATTGTTAATGTGTCATGTGTTAAGGGTTTAGGGTTCTAACCCAATGCGTCTTGAGTATAAAATAATTACTAAGGGGTCGTAGAGTCTATGGTGAGTTCATGGAAATGCGTGAGCCAAGGGTATGGGGTGTTATGGCGTGACGTGTGAATGGTCGATCGGGGAGAGTCGGGCCTTAAATAAAATGCTATGAATTCATGTGGAATATATATATGTATATATATATATACTATTATAGTGTTATGTGTGATGTGCAGATGTAGTTAATGAGTCGTGTAAATGGTGTGTGTTATTATGTGTTTATATTTAAGTGTCGTGTTTGCATCGTTGTTACTATGGCACAGCAAACGGGATTGTGAAGGATGAGGTCCTTCGGAAAGTCACCAACGGTGACATTTGTTTGACATGTTAGTGTTGAGCTCGGGGTGTTTTGAACGCCCTGACGAGGGTGCAGTGACGAGGTATGTGTTTACGAGTATATTTATGTGGTGTTGAAATGCATGCAAACGTAGAGTTATATTTATTATGCCTGTAATGATATTAATGTGGTAAGGTTAATGTGACGTGTAGATGATATTATTATGGTATTTATAGTAGATTGACCGTTGTGTCAGGATTGTGACGTGACGTATATGACCGTCGTGTCATTTAATTGTGAGAGCCTTGGTTAAGGCCGGTGTGTGTTAATGTCTAGGGTATGTTGTGTTAACCAAGAGTTGAGTTAATGCTTGTTTATGGGTATGAGTTATTAGTGTAGTATGTTGAGTCTATGTCAAAGTGATGGTGAGGTTATTATTATTATCATTGGTAGTACGGGCTGAGTCTCGGGTGATAAACGATTATGGGATGTCATGGGATAACAGGGGGTTAACTATTCGTTAATAAATCGTAATATTATTTTATAAGGATCGGGGGGTCCTGAGTGAAATAAACTAATGAATATGATGTGATGGCTTTTGTTTAAATTAAACTATTAGAACTCACTCAGCGTAGCTGAATTTGTGTGTACGTTAGATTGTTTTACAGGTAAAGCGTAGGGCTGACGTATCTTGGCTTGGGAGCGGTGCTACTCGGTTTGGTGTGCAGGCATTCGTGAAGTATGTTTAATAACAATAAATGGTAATAAATGATTTTAGAAAGACTTCCGCTATAATTGACTTATCAATAAATGCATTTTTGTTAAGATTGACACATTATGAGAATCAACTGTAGGATGCCTGAGTTGGGGCCTTACATTAAATCCGGGAAAATGCTCATTTGGAATGGAGGCAGGAAAATTTGTGGGTGTGATTGTGGCGCGAGGATGGCATCCGGGTGAATCCAGAAAAAGTCTCAGCCATCACTGAAATGACATCACCAAGGTTACTCAATGACGTGCAAACCCTCAATGGTCGCCTGGTAGCTATAAATCGCTTCCTGGCCAAGCATGCGGAGCGCTCCCTTCCGTTTATTGCAACATTAAAAAATTGTCTGATCAAGTCCGCTTTCAAATAGTCTAAGGAGGCGGAAGAAGCATTCCAGAAATTAAAAACCTACTTTAGCCACCCCACTCAGGGGAGAGCGCTTGCAAATTTACCTGTCCACATCCACCCAGGCAGTAAGCGCGATTCTAATGGTTGACGTATGGGTGTACAAACTCCTATTTACTACATTAGCCGCGTCCTAACAGCTTCAGAACTCAATTACTCTATGCTGGAAAAGTTAGTCTTAGCTTTGTCCACGCATCGCGCCGGTTGCGCCGGTATTTCCAGGCTTACTATGTCGATGTGTTGACCAACTTTCCCTTACAACAAGTGCTTCGGCGCCCAGAACTCTCGGGTAGAATGACACGATGGGCTATTGAGTTGGGTGTTTTTTATCTCACTTACAAGCCGCACACGGCGATAAAAGGGCAGGTGATCACCGACTTTACAGTTGAAATCCCAATAGGAATGAAGATAGACACATCTGAATATGCCACATCTGTTCCTGCCTAAATTCAAGGACGCGCGCCCTGGGAACTTTTTACTGATGGCGCAGCATTCGTGGAAGGGTCCGGAGTTGGTATATTACTCGTATGCACCCAAGGAGTGGAATATACCAGGGCTTTAAAATTGCTTTTTCCCACCTCTAACAATGAATCCGAGTATGAGGGGCTCCTTGCAGGGCTTAGGTGGGCAGTTGAAATAGGCGTACATCACATCCGAGCACATGTGGATTCGTTGCTAGTAGCCAACCACATTAACGACACTTATGAAGCAAAAGATCTCGCAATGACCAAGTATCTGGCCATGTGCCGCAATACTTTAAAAACCTTTCAAGAATGGAGGTAGTGCATATCCCCAGAAGTCAAAACAAAAAAGCAGATGCTTTAAGCAAGCTCGCTTCTACCTTCAGTGACCCGGCTAAGTCTATCAGTCTCGAGACCCTCCAAAGGCTATCCATTAACATAGAAGAGGTAGGCGTAATAATTGTCACACCAGATACATGGATGACACCCATTCGTAATTATCTGGCCACGGGGATCCTACCCACGGAGCGCGCTAAGGCGCACAAGTTACAAGCTAAAGCTGCGCAGTATCAACTTTTTAATGGGGTATTGTACAGGAAGTCATTCCTAGGCCCGCTATTGCGGTGTGTTGACACCGAGTAGCTAACTACTTGATTAGGGAAGTTCATATGGGGATTTGTGGCATCCACGCAGGGCCACGAACCGTAGTAGCCAAGATCATGAATGCATGGTATTACTGGCCAGGCATGCACCTAGATGTTGTAACAGAATTGAAAAAATGTCAAAGCTGTCAACGACACGCGCCTACGATTCACAGGCCAAAAAATGACCTAATCCCTGTCACAACGGCGTGGCCTTTCCAGCGTTGGGGTGTTGATATAGTGGGTCCATTTCCAGAAGCACGCGGGCGCCTTAAATTTTTAATCGTAGCTGTCGATTACTTCACTAAATGGGTGGAAGCTAAACCAGTGGCCACCATCACAGCGCTAAGCATGATAAAATTCCTATGGGAACATATCATATGCCGTTTCGGGTTGCCTCTCTACTTGGTCAGTGATAATGGGACTCAATTTGCAGACTGGATGATAAAGGAATGGTGTGCGGAGTTGCAGATCAAGCAAGTGTTCACCTCAGTAGCCCACCCGCAAGGTAACAGACAAATGGAAAGGGTGAACCGCAACATTGTAACAGGCCTCAAAACTCGTCTAGATAATGAAGGAACATCTTGGCTAGAAGAGCTCCCGAGCGTTCTTTGGGCCTACCGAACCATGCCAAAAAGTAGCAATGGAGAATCACCTTTTAGCTTAACTTATGGTTCAGAAGCAATGATTCCCGTCGAAGTAGGAATTCCATCCGCACGAGGAATTAACATTCACGGCACAGATAACGATGATGAGTTACGACAAAACTTGGACTTATTAGAAGCCCGTCGTGAAACAGCTGCCATAAATGATGATAGATACAAACGCCAGTTGGGAATGGCATACAACAAGTGCGTGACAGAACACACTTTCCGGGAGGGAGAATATGTCTTGCGCAATAGTCAAGCAAGTCGAGTTGGGGCCAACCTGGGAGGGTTCATACATCATCTCTAAGAAATTGGGCAAGGGCGCCTATACTTTATCCCACCTGGATGGTAAGGAAATACCATGCACTTGGAACGCAGCACAACTAAGGAAGTGTTACCTCTAAAGGAAGGTCACGCCTAGGTGACAGGGGTCATTATCTATGTAAGTTATGAGAAACCCGTTTATTTATAATGAAAGCTTTAAAACTATTTTTAATGAATGTCTTTTATGATCATATATGTTATCCTGTCGTTATACGCCACCTGAAAAACAGGTACGCGCGCTAAAGGCTTAAAGAATTTTTACCCCTAACAGTAAAAGCTAAAGCATTCAACATGACACCTAAAAAACAGGTGCGCGTGCTAAAGGTTTAAAGATTTTCTGCCCCTAACGGCAAAAGCTAAAGCATTCAACACGACACTTGAAAAACAGGTGCGCGCACTAAAGGCTTAAAGACTTTCTGCCCTTAACGGCAAAAGCTAAAGCATTCAACACGACACCTGAAAAACAGGTGCGCCCCCTAAAGGCTTAAAGACTTTTTACTCCTAATGGCAAAAGCTAAAGCATTCAACACAACGCCTGAAAAACAGGTGCGCGCGCTAAAGGCTTTAAGACTTCTTGCCCTTAACGGCAAAAGCTAAAGCATTCAAACACATCACCTGAAAAACAGGTGAACACGCCAAAGGTTTATAGATTTTATGCCCCTAACGGCTAAAAGCTAAAGCGTTCTATACAATACACGGAAAAAGAACACGCGCCAAAGACTTAGAACCCTTTTTCCCTTAAAGCGCCAAAAGAGAAAGCATTTAACACGCCACAGGGAAATGAATACCCGCTCCATACATTCAAAGCCTTTTGGGGCCCATAAAAGGCAAAAGTCAAAAGCAATCACCAAAATATCGTATACAATGGTAGAACAGGCGCAGAAACAATATGATTCAAATAAAGCAAGTGAATACAATATATAAACAAAGGATTCTGAAATAAAACCTTTCACCCACACCTCCACCGTAACCACTCACATCCCCAGCACCAAGCAATAACTTTAAACCGTTTATATCCTCATCCGAAGCCAAATCATAAATTTTGTCCAAGATCTCTGGCTCCACGTCACTCAAAGTATCCATGGCGGCATTCAATGTAGTCTTGGATGCCTCCACGTATAATGGATGTTGCTCTAGCAACTCTCCCTTACACCCATAGCCATACACATCCTTCATCCCCTCATACCTTCCCACACGATCCGCCTCAGTTATTAAATCCAATAAGGCAGCCCGGTATCTTTCATCTAAATGGCAAGCCTCATACGCTAGCGCAAATCCTTCTTCTAGAATCCACTTCTTTTCTACCTTCAACTGCTGCACAGACGATTCCACTTGCTCCACTCGATCTTGTAAAACTGATATTTCTTTTCCTTTCTGCTCCTCCAAGGCTTCCCTCTCAACCTTCGCATCCATGACTAATGTCTTCAAATCAACAATTTCCACTTCCATCCTCTTCATAACCGCCACTTTCTCCTCCAACTCTCTCTTCTCTAGAGTAGACACCTACAACGCCCCTTTCACCTCCGCCAATTCTCCTTCCACCTTAACTTTCATATGCATCTCACTATCTGCATGCACCCTCATTTCTTCTATCTTCCTTAGATCTGGAAACTGCTTTTTACTTTTCCAGGAAACTAAATTGTTTCTCAAAAATATACAAAATCCAGTAACAGACTTTCTTGATTCCAAACACTTTGCCCAGTCAGATGCAGAAAATGCTACCAAATCAAATGAATGTCCTTTACTAAACAAAATACCCCTCCCAGGTGCCTTCTTTAAATACCTCAAAACCCTTAATGCAATTTGCAGATGTGAATTTAAAGGAGAATGCATATATTGGCTCAAGTAATGAACAACATACGAAATATCAGGTCGGGTATGAGACAAATAAATCAATTTTCCAACTAATTTTTGATACCCAGTTATATTTGATAAAATCAAATTGTCTTTTTTACACAAAGATGTTACCACGTAATGTTGTTCTATCGGAGTATTAACCGGTTTGCACCCGCTAAGACCAAACTCAGCCAATAATTCCATGCAATATTTTTTTTGAGAGAGACATATTCCTTTTTCAGACTTGATGACTTCTATACCCAAAAAATATTTTAAAGGTCCTAAATCTTTTATTAAGAATTTTGTTTTCAAAAAAACCTTTATTTTATTAATTTCCGACTCATTGTTACCCGTTATCACTATATCGTCCACATACACAAGAAGCACTACAAACACAGAATCTTCACGTTTCACAAATAAGGAATAGTCGCATTTACTTTGCACAAAACCACATTCAACAAGAACACTAACCAATTTTTCATTCCACATTCGAGGTGCTTGTTTTAGCCCATATAACGACTTTTCTAGTTTACACACCTTAGTTTCTTTTTCAGAAAAATAACCCTCAGGTAAATCCATGTAAACATCTTCATTTAAATTTCCATATAAGAATGCATTATTTATGTCTAACTGGTATAAAGACCAACCTTTTTCAACAGCTAGACTTAGGACACATCTAATAGTAGGCATTTTTACAACCGGAGAGAAGGTCTCATCAAAATCCACACCTTCTCTTTGATTATAACCTTTTGCAACTAGTCTAGCTTTATATCTCTCAACTTCCCCGGTAGATTTATATTTAACTTTATACACCCACTTGCATCCTATAGTTTTTCGATTCTTAGGCAAATCAACAAGACTCCACGTATTATTTCTATTTAATGCTTCCATTTCCTCATTCATAGCATTTATCCAATTTATATCCTATAGCATCCCAACGGGACCAATGCTAAAGTTACTAAAATTGGAAGTATAAAATTAGGAAATCATGTTATTCTGTCTGATGTCTTTGTTATTCCTGATTATTGTGTCAATTTAATGTCGGTCTATAAGTTGGCTAGGGATAACAAGATGAGTGTCACATTTAATGAAAGTCAGTGTTATATACAGGATTTGTTCTCAAAGAAAGTCCTGGAGACCGGTGATCAGGTTGATGGTCTTTACTTATGTGGTGGTGATGCATCTAAGCCTTTAAAGGTGTGTTTTAACAGTCATGATGTTGTAAACTTGTGGCATTCTAGGTTGGGTCATCCATCTGATCATGTCTTAAGTCTGTTAAAAGATAGACTAAAATTAACAAGTAAATTGGATATTATTCCTTGTGATGTGTGTCATAGATCTAAACAGCATAGAGAACCGTTTCCATTAAGTGATCACAAGTCCTCACATATAGGAGAGTTAATTTATTTGGATGTTTGGGGTCCTTATAGAGTTCAGAGTAGAGAAGGATACCGATATTTTCTCACTGTTGTTGATGATTTTTCGAGGTCTGTGTGGGTATACCTGTTAAAACATAAGGATGAAGTGTTTTATAATGTGGAAAGTTTTTTTAAAATGATAAAAAATCAATTTGGGAAAACTATAAAAGTGTTTAGAAGTGATAATGGTAAGGAATTTGTTAATAACCAAATGATGGAATTTTTTAGAAAAAATGGTGTTATCCATCAAACCTCATGTGTCTATACTCCTCAACAAAATGGTATAGTAGAAAGAAAACATAGACATTTATTGAATGTTGCTAGAACTCTTCTTTTCCAAGGGGGTGTCCCTTTGTCTTTCTGGTCTGATTGCATTTTAATTGCTGCGTATTTGATTAACAGGACTCCTTCATCTGTGTTGAATGGAAAATCGCCTTATGAGTTAATGTTTCAATTTCATCCCTCTCTAGATCACCTTAGAGTCTTTGGCTGTCTTTGTTTTAGTACTGTGTTAAATAGTACTGATAAATTTTCTTACTTAGATGAAAAGTGTGTTTTTATGGGTTATTCTTTTCAAAAAAAGGGATACAAGTTGTGGAGCTTAGATAAGAAACAAATTTTCTTTAGTAGAGATGTAAAATTCTATGAAAGTGTCTTTCCTTTTAAAGAAAACAAAAAATTAAACGAGTTTGTTTCTGAAATTGATAATTCTGTAAATACATTGAATTTTTTTGACATCTTTTTTCAAAGTCAGTCTGAAGAGTCTAATGGTGAAAAACCAGATGATGAAGGGAGGGATTTGAGAGATAAAGTGACAACTAGTTCTAACCAGCAGCCTAAACTTGTATAGATAAGGCTGGTATTCCACAGTCCAGTGGTCAATCGTACCAAGATGAGTATGCTTTTCAGCAACTTCATCAGACTGGAACTGAAACTGAGACTGGTTTACAGCAGTCATACAGTTTGAGGAATGATACTAGCGGGGCAGGTAGTTCTAGATTGAATGAAACTTCTAACTCTCCTGAGGGTATTAAAGATCCATTATGTTCTGTTCGAAGGTCCACTAGGCAAAGTTCTTTACCAAAAAAATTACAAGATTTTATTGTTGAGGGTAAAGTTAAGTATGGCATGGAAAAAGTAGTTAACTATGCTAATCTTTCTGTTGAAAATGTGTGTTTTACAACTAGTCTTAACAAATAGTCTTAACAAATAATCTTTCTTTGAGAACAAATCCTGTATATAACACTGACTTTCATTAAATGTGACACT
Source organism: Smallanthus sonchifolius (assembly GCA_023525975.1). Taxonomy (NCBI): domain Eukaryota; kingdom Viridiplantae; phylum Streptophyta; class Magnoliopsida; order Asterales; family Asteraceae; genus Smallanthus; species Smallanthus sonchifolius. The sequence goes on along the minus strand of CM042034.1, from coordinate 39,098,031 downwards.
CATCTTGTTATCCCAAGCTAACTTATAGACCGACATTAAATTGACACAATAATCAGGAATAACAAAGACATCAGACAGAATAACATGATTTCCTAATTTTATACTTCTAATTTTAGTAACTTTAGCATTGGTCCCATTGGGATGCTTAACAGAAATGTTGTATTCGGAAACATCTATAGAGTTAACTAGACCCTCATCAGACATAACCATATGTTGGTTTGCCCCTGAATCAACAACCCAACCAGACATATTATTGTTAGACCTGCGTGAAAAATTAAAGACTCTTTTATTAAAGCAATCAGAAAATGAGGAATAGGAAATACCTCCAACATTAGCACAAGATGATCCTTCGCTAGTCTTTTCACTCAACAGACTTAACAATTTGTTTATCTGATCTGATGTAAGTGATCCAGATGTATTTGACATAGCTGACTTACCTGACTTACCCCCTTGACCACTATTTGAACCAGTTCTAACTCTATATCCGGGAGGATACCCAACTACATCAAAACATTTTTCAGCTATGTGGCCTAGTTTGTTGCAAAGAGTGTAATCCCTAGGAAATTCCGGCCTATATTTTATCTATTCCGGCTCTTGTAATTTCTTTAGTTTATGAATTGCATTTATGAAATAATCTTATTTATCCACTACAATTCATGAGTGTGCATACATACATATATGGGGAACAATTATTTCAAATTCAAGGGTAATAAATACTTATTTAAGGATTTATATAGTTGTTATTATTTTATGTGATAAATTTATATATTCTAAATTATTTATAAACCTATAAATATATATATTTTACATTATATATTACGTTAATTACTAAGCTCATATATATATATATGTATATGTATAAACTTATAAAACTAAATTTCAAATAAATTCTATAAATAAAAAAAATTTAAGGTTTATAAAATGATGTTATTTATTTTTCAAAGTAAATGATTTTTAATGAAAATAAAACCACTTTAATTTACAAAGGCTATACGAATAACATTTACATTTATTAAAGTTTTATGAGATTTAGTAATCTTTCACCTTATAAAAGTTAAGGGTTAAATCTGTAGTTTCAGAAACTCTATTCTAATTAAAAACCTAGTTTAAGCATGAAAGGTTAAGGCCATGAAACAACAGGGACCAAATTGTAAATTCAGTTCATCCCTCCCCCTTATTCGATTTTGACTCTCAAAAGTCAACAAGGACCAAAATCGAGGAGATCGCGAATCAGTGGATATTAATCCAATCGAACCATACACGGACGTTATCATGACAATTTCGACTATTCTAACCACCTGTAACGGATCAATTACAACAAAAATCAATGGAAGTGAGCCCAAGCAACTCGTAACCGTCCCCAATCAATCGTGACATCAATGCGTGCATTTAACGTGAAATTGGGCTATAAAATCAAACCCACACCTTTACTACAGACACTACAAACTTCCTGTACGCTCGATAGCATCGCATTTCCTCTCCAAAACTCCGGCTAGCTCAAAGATCGCCGACTTCGGCCTCGTGGCCGTTCTCTCTCTATCGCTAACCATTTCAAGTAATTATGGTGTCTATGATTTCGTTTTGTTGTAGGGAATAAAAGCCCCATGAATTCGAGGGCGATAGGGTGCTCAATCAATCGAATTGAGTGGCTAGGGTTTGGGTTACGGGTTGGGGAAGAAGACGAGGTTCGGGTTGTTTGTTAAAACGATTTCGCATCTGTTTAAGACCAAGGCATTAGCCCTGGTCCACCGGTAACTCGCTTGTCTTACAACAGAAAGGTCGCGGGTTCGAGTCTAGCCCCGCACCTTGTCTTTTGCGCATGTTTTTGACCTGAAACTCGGTCCCTTCTCGGACAGGGGTTGTCATGTAAACAGGCCTATCATCTACCACTAAGACATGCCTGGCCTAGTGGTTTGCGCATTTGTGGTTCTCTCAAGTGACCCGGGTTCGAGTCCCGTGGTCTGCAATGTTTTATTTTATTGTTTTTAAATCGAATTTTAACAACATTTTTCTCATAAAAATTATTTTATAAACCCCCCGAGACTCGGGAATATTTTTATGAACCAAATTATTAATCCTAAATAATTATTTAATAGTTTTAGAGAAATAAAAAAAAACTAATTAAGAAACTATATAATCGTTTTAATTAAAAACATTTATTAACTAATTTTAATACACAATTATTAGTATAATCTATGTTCTTTTATTGTCCATTTAACTAATTAATTAATTTAAAACGTATAAACTATTAATCTAAATACGTATATATTCAAGTAAATATTATTTAAATACTTATTCATTATTTTGTAAACAAAATAATTATTCACATATATATATATATATAAACTCGTATTCAACCCTTTATTAACGATCATATTATTTTCGTTATTAAACAAACATATTAGTTTCTTATTAAACAAATACATTATTCACAACAAATAGATACGTTCAACCTAGCTCAACCCTTACTACTTAAATATTTTGAGCATATCATTGATACATATATAAATGCAAACATAGGTTAATCTTGTGGTTAGCTAAACAACTTGTGCAACTACCCATACTTGTGGTTTCAAGCTACTAATCCCATGTGAGTTTACATAGCCCATTTTTACTGTTTTTACTTTTGGGGTGAAACATGTCGTCAACTTTATCTATTTAACCAAATTCAATATCTACGTTCTTGTGCTTGATCTTTATGCTTTATATTTGAACTACTTGGTGACCATTGCATGTGTTTTATGCCAGTACATTCATTAACTTGCAGCCCAAGCCTAAGGTAGTACCTAACATGATCATTTATATGGAAAACTGAAACTATAACTTACCACAAGACCTTGGCGGGTTTTGTTGGGTATCAACTATAACTTGGAGTATCCGCTTGCTCCCTTTTTAAAATGGCAATCAGTGGGATTGCGTATCTAGTTTTCTATTATCAGGCTTGAATTGTATGCTTGGAACCTTGTGTGTTTTCACATATATGCTTTAGACATGCTTTGAACATATTGAATTGTAATCTATACTAACTCTTTTGGTGTCAAAACCTATGTATCTCACCAACTACTTGTAGTTGACAGTTACTTACATGTTTCAGGTGCACCTGTTTGAGGACCATTTGCTCACCTAGGACTTGGACCTAGTTTAATTTAATTTATGTTTTGAACGTTTCATTTTCCTATGTAACGGATGCTTTTAATTTGAATAATAAATATTATCATATTTAATAGATGATCATGTGCTTATGAACAACCGCGTCAACCCCGGCGTTTAATCCGCCGCCGGCCGGGGTGTGACAATGAGTGCACTTCAGATTTGGATTAGGACCTCTATTGAACCTTTTTTTATTATCAAAAAATTTATTTGTCTTGGACACAAACCCCATGTTTTGACCTTTTGAAGATCCATTTGAACTCTTATGAGACTCTTCCCTAGAAACTATTAAGAAAGCATTTTTAATTGTGGGAAGAGGGTCTTGAGTCAGTAAATTTGTTCTAACAGGTTGATATACCTCATCCAACCCCATAAGAAATTGCATTAGTTTTATTAAATGACTAAAGTTATTAAACTCTTTTGAAGCATTACATGTACATGAGGGAAGTTGCACAATTGCATCAAACTGTTTCCACATAGTAGTCAACCTATGATAGTATTCAGACACAGTAGAACCACCTTGTGTTATAGAGTTGATTTTCTGATATAGACCAAACACTACAGACCCATCAACTCTATCATAAGTTTCTTTTAGATCAATCCATACTTCAGAGGCTAACTTGGAATAAACTTGACCCACATACAATTCCTCACTAACAGACTTAAGAATCCAAGACAAAACCACAGAATTACATCTTTCCCATTGCATAGCTAGCACACTATTATCAGTTGATTTCACACAAGAACCATCTACAAAACCTATCTTATTTTTTGCTTGAAGAACCAGTTTTATTGTATTAGCCCAGACAAGATAGTTTTCAGTTCCTTTCAACTTGATATTCACAATATTAAGACAACTTGAATCACTAGCATGAAGATACAATGGATCACTAGCATCCAATTTACTAACCAAAGTTTCCACAACAGAACCAACAGTATCGCCCATTTTAGACACAACTAAATAAACTTGAGCAGAGACACTAAAGGGATGATTTCACACAAGCACACGCACACTAACCAGCCAAGACCAGCGCCAGGTTTTCACATCCACTTACTGTGGCAGATCAAGGATTAGTCAAGGTGGAGATGCAAGATCAAGGATTAGTCAAGGTGGAGATGCAAGATCAAGCAAGATTACACACAGTGATGCACTCAATTCAGATTATAGACAGAAGTTAAACCTAACACTAATGCACACCAAAGAGCAGTCACCACAAAAATGCAACAAACAAACAGGGGATGTCTCTCCCTGTATCCAATTTCACAATGCTGGTCCACCTAGCCCAGCCAATCAAATCCCTAAGCATGCAATTCGTGTGACAGTAAAGTAACGAACAAGAAAGTAAACTAAGATGGAACGAACTAACCAAAAGCGCCCAAGTTAGGTTACTCCTTCCGGAGGTTCAAGACTCGTAACTTTCACTTAGGGTTACGAAGTCAAGAACAGAAAATAAACAGCTCCAACGATGTACCAGATCCGGATCCAAGAAGGAGCAACACCAGATCTAGGGTTTCGGTTTTGAAACCCGAACTGACGCTCTTGCTGTAGAACGGCCGATCGATCTTTAATCAGAGTTAATCGTGACAAAAAGAAAACCTTAGATCAGCGGCATTTCAACTTCTAGATCTTTTGACGAAGAAACCCCAACTTTAGAGAATAATTGCGGAAGCGACACCAGAACCAATCAAATGGAAAATCAAATCCCTAATAGCTCTGATACCATGTTACAAACATGGATTCACTCTTATTTCTCACAAATATCAAATACAAACCAGATAATCTGCACTAAACAAAACTGAATGAACAACAAGACTGTAATACCTATAACAGTATCTATTTCTAACAAGACCAGATCATTGATACTATTATCTGAGATAAACGAGACTTAAAGACCTCAAGAACACAGGGAAACATCAACGAGATGTAACCCTAATCGCTACAGCAGATGAACAGACGGAAGAGAAAAAGGTGCGTATAACAAAATGAACTCTCTTACCCTAAACCCTCAACATCTCATTCAATATATACAACCTGGACTCTCATAACTCAGCAGCTGCTTCAAGCACAAAAGCCCAATGCATATTCCTTTAAGCCTCTGGCCCATCAGCACCTCTTTCAAGAACCAGCCCACTCAGAATATATGAAACAATAATAAAATTGAATTAGATCAAAAAACCAATATTTTTAACAGAATAAAATGTCAATTAGTTTATACTTGCTTATCCACACGTGATGAGTTTTTTTTCAAAAGGGTGTAGATGAAAAAAAAATATTTACCAATAAGGTGTAGTTGAAAACTTATTTATCAAAATGAGTGTTTTTCTTTATCTTCAGGGGCGGATTTATGCATTGCTCAGGGGGTGGCGAGGCACCCACTGAGATTAATCCAAAGAGTGAAAATTTTAAATATTTTTCTCATCACCTTCATAAATATTTTGGAGGCACCCGCTGATAAGGTTGATAACAAACCGAAAAGAGAAGAGATGAATGGTGGAGGAGAGCAATTCAATGGAAGGCCATGGAAGTGCAGGTTTTCGTTCAAAAAATTGGAAGTGAAAGGTTTTTTCTTTGGGAATGGTTGAAGCATTGAAGATGATGTACGGTAATGTCAAAATAGTAATGTAATTTTCATGTTAACACATTTAGTTCAAGTAAATGTACAAATTAAATCTTTTAGTTTGATTTGATTTTTAAACACCCCTAGACTTCAAAAATTCATAATAAATATTAAGCATAACTAGTTAAATCAAGTAGATAAGTAATATGTTTTGTTCTTAGATTAGTCAATTTATTTATAAATGTTTTATAGTTTTCTTATTTTTGGTTTTCAAGTTTATTTTTTGTTCATACTTTTTTACTTTTTAGTGTTTAATCAGTTATTTATTGTTTAGGTGAATTGTATTATTATAGAAGTTTAACCAAGATTAGACGGTTTTCTTTAGGTACGGTAGAGTAGGATTTGCATTGAGTTTATCATGAAATTTTCATATTCTTTATCTATATATGTTTTGAGTTCGATTAAAAGATGTAAACAAATTTATTATAGAGTAAATTACACATATTGTCCTTTAATTATACTAGAAATTACACTCTATGTCATTTGACTTCAATAAGTACACCACAAGTCCTTTTATTATATAACTAGTTTAGATCCCGTGTTTATACACGGGATGAAAAATACCAATATATAAATATTTTAAATCTTTATTTATATATTTTACAGCTGTAAAAATATATTACATATACTTAAGATATAAAACAAATTCAAAATATGTAAAAATTAATAGATAATTAGGTTCCAAAAATACGTGAATTACAATTTAATATAATTTGACTTTCATTTACTATTTGATTGGAAATAGAAGTTACATAATTAAATTTCATAGTTTCTTATAATAAGAGATAATTTAAAAATAAATGTTTTTATTAGTATAATTAGTATTTTTCTTTAAATATATATTATTAGTAAAGATAGAAATGAATTAAATAAGAGAGAGATGCGGAAAAAAGTGATGAAGATGAATATGAAGGTGACACGTGGCATGGAGAAACCTTTATTTATTATATAGTATAGATTTTGCACACCCTATGTCCTTTACACTAACTGGTGTTAATTTTTTCTGTTAAATCTAGACATGTGCATTGCACGTGAGGGTATAATGGTCATTTTACCCACAAAGAACTATTTATGTAATTTCCCTAACCCCCATTTCATCTTCTTCTAAAAAAAACCCTAACCCCACTTTATCCAATTTCAGAATATTAAACGGTGTTATTCATCCCTGGAATCTGAATATTACCCCTTTTTTTCTCTCTCTCTCTCTCTCACATGTTCAATCTGTTGTGGTGGCCTACGATGGTTGCTAGCCACACTCAGATGGTGGTCTCAGGTGGCTTCATCGGAGCAAGGCAAGGGCGGTAGTGGTGACGGGTTCCAGGACCACCGACGGCAGTGATGGTGGTTAGAAGAAGACAACAGCGGCGTGAAGACCTAGCTACCAACTCCGACGATGGCGGCTAGGGTTCAGACGAACCACGCTTATCCGACAAGAAGGTGAAGACGGAATGGTGCTAGGGTTCCGACGGTGTTGGTGGCCACGTGAAGACGGTATCCACCTCATAACTCGATGAAGGGGTGACGCGAGCAGACTCTGGTGGCCAAACCAAACTTCTCCGGCAGAAATGCTAGGTTTTCGACTTCTCACGTTTTTCCGGCAAGAATTCCGCCACCACCGGACCACTTCATCGGTACCACCTCCTTCCCTCTCCCAGTCTCTCTCTCAGAACAGGTCGTTCAGCCCTAGACAGCCGCCACCATCCACTAGGTCTAACACCGCCACCGCCGGACCACTTCATCAACCATCTGCAGCGAAGGAGCCGTCAGAATGTGGTCGTCCACTTCCTTCCCTTTCCCGATTCTCTGTCATCTATACACTATGTGTGTGTGTGTTTTATACCTAATCAATTGGAAGAAGAAAAGGGATCTGAAAGAATAAAATACAAATTTGTAGATGAAATTACTCTTTTGCCCATCATGTGAGGGGCACATGATGAGATTTAACGGTGAAAATGGATAATGGTTAGTGTAAAGGACATAGAGTGTATAAAAGTATGTAATAAAAGGACTTGTGGTGTACTTATTAAAGTCAAAGGACACAAAATGTAATTTGTAGTATAAATAAAGGACAGTATGTGTAATTTACTCTTTATTATATGTTGAATAGTTTTACAATATCGAATTGTTTTTACTCGGCCCGCATTTGTTTTGACTCGACTTTTGAACCTAACTATTTTTGTGTACCCACTGACAAAAATTCCTGGATCCGTCACTGTTTATCTTCTTTATTCTTAACTAAATAACTATCTTTTTTTTCAAAACATCCTTTATAAAATCGTTCCTTTTGCTCAATATTTTTTTAACATCGTTCGCTTTTTTAAACATTCTTGTTAAAACCATTCGGATTTGTTTAAACGCCATTTTCAAAACCGTTCGTTTTTTTATCTAAACATCTTTTTTAAAACCGTTCGTTTTGTCTAACGCCTTTTTTAAAACCGTTCAGTTTGTCTAAACGTCTTTTTTTTAAACCGTTCGCTTTTTTTCTTCTAAACATCGTTTTTAAATCCGTTTGTTTTGTCTAAACGTCTTTCTAAAACCACTCCTTTTTTAAAATGACGTTTTTGAAAAAACAAAATTAACATCACAAAAGGAACGAAACGTTTTTTTCTTTTCAGTTCAAAAAGAATATCTAAACATTGAACAAAAAAATATTTAAAATTGCCTTGGTGGAATAAATTTTAGCAATTCAAAATTTTTTTTAGATGACGTTTAAAAATATATGTTTTTTTCAAAATGTTCATTATTTTTCTAAATTCTTTTTTTTTCTTCAAAAAAACGTCATTTTAAATAGGCCGACTCATGAACTCGTTAAAATGAACGGCTATAAAAAGATATTTAACAAAACAAACGGTATTAAAACGAACGATTTTAAAAAGGACGTTTTTAAAAGCGAACGTTTTTAAAAAGAGCGTTTAAGAAAAATGAGAGAGGTATAGAAAAACGAATGGTCATAAAAAAGTTAAACAACGTAGCGTATATAAAACGTTTAGAAAAAACAAACGGTGTTAAACAAAAATTTAGGAAAAGCTAACGGTGTTAAAAAAACATTTAAAAAAACGAACGATTTTATAAAAGAAATAGTTATTAGATTAGTTAAAAATAAGGAAAAAGAAAAGACCTATTTTGGTAAATAGATTTTCAACTGCACATATTTGGTAAATATTTTTTTCAACTACACTCTTTTGAAAAAAAAAACTCCATAAATAAGTAATCAGTTTCATCTGCACGCAAAGAAAACGTATACTTAAATAAGTATCAAGTTTATTCACACATAAGGCATCCTCGTGCAACAAAAAAAGTCGAATATGTAATTAAATAGTTTTGAATAAAATTTAGATCAAAACATAGATAAAAGTAAGCACGTCGCAACGATATATTCGAAACTTCATAAAAAAATACATTTACAAAGTTATTAACAGAAAAAAATGTATTAAATATATTATATATGAATCGGCTCAGTTTTGAACAAAATTTATATCGAAAAGTAGATAAAAATAAGCATGTCGCAATTGTACATCCGAAATTTATAAAACATAACATTTTAAAAAGTTATAAGGAAGTTGCGGCTGTGACGTTGATGTGGTTAAGCACGCAATTTTTAATATGGTTAGGTTTTAAATAAAATTTACGTCGAAACGTAGACCGCATCGGTTGTGAATTAAATTTGTACATAAACTTTGATAAAAATAAGCCCGTACGGTATGTGTAAAATAAATTATAAAAGAGTAAAATAATACAAAACATTTATACTAATAAATAAAAGTTTATGGGGACACGGCTCAAAACTCGCTTCAATGCAAGAAAACAGGAATAATTATCTCAATTAATGTTTCAGATCTTAGAGTATGTGGTGTACTTTCAGTTGATATTTTCTAATATGTGGGCGCCACATCAGCGTGATAAGTTTCTGACTTAGGTTTCACTTGACAAGTGAAATATCTAAATAAGTGAAATACCACATATTTGACCATGGAATGACTACCCAACACCCACAAATGGGTTTTCTTCTACGCGTAAAGCCACTCACGAGAATGTACTCACCCCCTTTTCATGGCGGGGGGGGGGGGGTGTTTCCATAGGGATCACGACGTGAGGGGCTCACATGGGGGTACCCGTGAGGGTATACCCTACACCCTTAGGGCATCTTCAAATGATGCTCTAGATGCTTTTTTAAGCTTACAGAATTTCAAGGTTTTGGTTTAAAAAATATAGATTTTATTTGTAAATTTTAAAAAAGACCAACGATCTACGTTTTATTTATATAAACAAGTAAATTAGGCTAGCACTTCACGACGGGTTTTATTTCGATTTACGGTCAAAATTAAAAACATTGTTTATGCAATACGTCGTCGTAATGATACATTTTTGGAATTTAAAAAAACAAAATCATATTTTATAAGCTATAAAAGAATTATAAGATATTTATAAAAATTAAAATAATTAAGAATTAAAAAAAGTAATTATTAAAATAAAAAGAATTTCAAAAATTATTTATGAATATATATATATATATATATGTACGTTGACGTCAGCGCAAGGGCTTGCTGGCTTCAGCAATCGAACAATCAGGGAGATGGACCGGGGGTCGAACCGGCATCGTTTGTGTGAGCGAGTGTGGTTCGGACCACCAGGCCAGGCGGCCGTTTGGTTTAATAACCTAAATAACGCGTATATATTATGAGAGGAAAAAACTTGAAAAAAAAAGTAACTGAGTTACTATTTTTATAGAAATGAATATTAAAAAAAAGTTAAGTCGTTATAAAAATGAATGTTAAGAAAACCAACACGAACTTTAAAATTATTTTTTAATAAAAAGTTAAAAAAATTAACTTTTGCTCCAAAAGTATATATCAAATTCATGAAAAGTTCGAAATAGTTTTTATAGAAAATTAAATTATCATAAACATACCTAGTTCTAGTTTTAATCATATTAATTTGATTATTTATAAAATAAGTAAGACAAAAAGTGTTTGGATCAACCAACCTGACACAAAAACTCGCAACATTTCTGAACCCTTCCCAGCTTCCTACCAACCATTTTTACCACACCCTCTTTATGTTAACAACTTGAGGTAAAGAATGCTTGACATACTCAAATTAAAATTAAGGGGTTCCTCAATAGAAACCCTAAATTTTATTTAAACATCTACTTTTTTACTTCTAAATATCATCTAAACCTACACTTGTAGGATTTAAACTTAATTCACTCTTTTAAGAGGCGATCACCAATGACATTAAATCATAAGGTCATGAGCGACTAAAACCCTAATTACTTGGTACTGATGGAACTCATGGTATAACATCAAAGAGGAGGAAACATCAGTTCGACTAGTTAGAAAAGAATTGGAGAGTGCTAGGACTGCTACAAATGCTACATCAAGCTTCAGATGGAACTCATGGATTCCCCCAAAAGTTCGATTGTTTTCATGGAGGGCTTTGGAATGAAGAATTGCCACAATGGATGCTTTGGAAGCTAGAGGGGTAATGATTGCCAACCCACTTTGTCCCAATTGTGGGATACATCAGGAAAGTGCAGATCATATGTTGGTGACATGCATTTTTGCTGTAAGGCTCCAAACCCGGGAGGCCTCACCTGTTGGATTTACTCATTCACAAACAGTTCTTAAACATGAATATCAAATAACGCAGCGGAAAATTTCATTTAAACATAACTTAATCGTTGTTCATACATGCGGAAGCGTAAACATTGATTAAAACATATTTACATCATAACTAAACATAACGGGATGCCAGTCTTCAAAGCAGTCGGGTAACTCTTCATCTCTAGCCAAGCATCACCGTCCATCCTCATAACCTGCCTTAACCTGAATGTGTACACTTAAAAACGTCAGCTACGCTGGTGAGTTCTAGTTTTCGTTCGATTTAAGAAATGGTTCATCATTCAAACATTCATTAGGGTTTAACATTCGTATAAGAAAACAGGGCCTTTCATTCGTAAACCTTCGCACATTTAAACACATTGAACGGATCATTTGTTTAAAACAATAACATTCATTTAAGTCATACATTACTATCTAAAATCTGTATCGTTACGCGTCTCTATGTCCCCGTAGGAACCTTTAATGTTGTGGGCAACCGCTACGTATCGCCGTCATTGCCACAACCATTCATTACGTGGGGTCAACCGTTACGTATCGCCGTCATTGCCCAACACGCATCTTTCCTTTGGGAATCAACCGTTACGTATCGCCGTCATTGATTTCCCATTACCCTTTTCCTTAGGATGATCGTCATCACCCGAGTAACCGTCGTTACTCCCTTACCAGTTGTACAACATCAAAACCATTGGCAGGCCACTAAGACACTACCCCTGTTGTTCTTATGGTAACTATGGCTCGCTGTCCATAATCTACCACATGGCTGGGAATCTCGTTCCCAGACTTCATTCGTCAATTCCATTCATTCGACAGATTAGATTTATAATGACTTCTTTAAAACCTTTGCCCCTTTTTGTTTTCTTTTCATAAAACCTTTCCTTCACTTTCAAAACCCTTTACCTTTTCATTAAACCATTTCTTTATAACATTCGTTCGTAAACATTCCGTTCATAAACTTTCTTTCCATAAACCCTTCGTTCCAAATCATTTCCTTTCGTAAACGTAGTTTCATAAACATCATTTTATAAAACATCATTTCATAAAACATCATTTCATACGTGTACACACCAGCCCGAAAACATTATATAAAAACATTTAAAAGAGGACTTCTAGAACTCACCTTATAAGCTAGTCTCGGTTGTCCTAAACAAAGGTCCAACAACTTCACTCCCGATCTGAATTGATTAGTTAAATACACATCAGACCAATCCCGACTCTAACGGTTTAACCATTCTAACATATTGACTTCACTTAATCAGTTCTGATGTCTGCGCACTTAGCAAGTGCGCAGACTCTGCTTCCTGCGCACTTAGCAAGTGCGCAGACCATGCTTCCTGCGCACTTAGCAAGTGCGCAGGTCCTTCCTCCTGCGCACTTAGCAAGTGCGCAGGTCCCTCCTCCTGCGCACTTAGCAAGTGCACAGGTCCCTCCTCCTGCGCACTTAGCAAGTGCGCAGGACCTGCTCCGTGCGCACTTAGCAAGTGCGCACGACCTGTTCTTCGCGAAAACCCTAACTTTCGCATTCGGGTCTGATCATGTCAAGATCCCGAACCTGTTGCATTTAAAACGTTCGTTTTCCATTAAGGAACTCAAATCCGTGATTATCTTTCAGTTCCATCCGTAAAAACGTTGCCTTTTCACCCAAAACCCGAAAAACCCAAAAACGAACAAAAACTCAGATTTGGGTCGGATCGTTACCTGAATCGAGCTTCTGATCCGGAGGTTCTTCTCACGAGTTATGGAGCAACACACTTCTCAAATCTCGGGTCGATCCGACAACTTTCTCTCTCTACGGTTTCTCTCTCTAAAAGTTGCAAATGAGAGAAATGGGTTGTGACCTTGGCTATTTATAGGGGAGGCTCCCCTTCTAGCCCATCCGACCCGACCCGACATGCCTCGTTTGTTTATTCCGTTATTATATCTGTCGTTTTATTTTTGGGATGTTACAAGTCTACCCACTTACAATAGGTTTCGTCCCCGAAACCTATCATAAGTCAAATAGATGAGGGTACGACTCCCTCATTTCCTTCTCCGTTTCCCAAGTGGCTTCCGATCCCTTTCGATGCTTCCATTGGACTTTAACCAATTGGATAACTTTATTACGTAAACGTTTCTCCTTTCGATCAAGGATGGCCACGGGTTCTTCGATGTAATTAAGGTTGTTGTCGACCTCGATGTCAGTAAGTGGTACGTGAGCCGATTCATCCGCCAAACACTTTCGCAAGTGTGATACATGGAAAGTAGGATGAATCCCACTTAACTCATCGGGCAACTCCAACCGATAAGCGACTTCACCAACCCGTGCCATTATCCTGAATGGTCCGACAAACCTCGGACTTAACTTTCCTCTCTTCCTGAATCGTATGATTCCCATCCAGGGCGACACTTTCAACATTACTCTGTCCCCAACATCAAACTCGATAGGCCTTCGTCGTCTATCCGCATAGGACTTCTGACGATCTTGTGCGGCCTTCATTCGTGCTTTGATCTGATCAAACCTTTCCGACGTCTCTCTTACGACTTCGAGACTTCCTAATTCTTTCTGTCCAATCTCACCCCAACAAACCGGGGTCCTACATCTTCTCCCATACAACATTTCGTAAGGCGGCATGCCTATCGTCGTGTGATGACTATTGTTGTAGGAGAATTCAGCTAACGGCAGATGGCTGTCCCAACTGCCACCGAAGTCGATAATACAAGCACGGAGCATATCCTCCAACGTCTGAATAGTCCTTTCGGACTGACCATCCGTTTGTGGGTGGTATGCTGTGCTGATATTAAGCCTCGTACCCATCGCCTCGTGAAATCTTTTCCAGAACATTGATGTGAATCGTGTGTCCCGGTCAGATACGATCGTCAAAGGCATCCCATGCCGTGCTACTACTTCATTGATAAACACTTCAGCTAACCTTTCCGACGAGAACGTCTCGCGAATAGGTAGGAAATGAGCACTCTTCGTTAATCGGTCCACAATTACCCAAATGGTGTCATGACCTTTAGCTGTGCGGGGTAGCTTGGTTATGAAGTCCATGGTAATGTGTTCCCACTTCCATTCTGGTATATCAAGTGGTTGGATCTTTCCGTACGGCTTCTGGTGTTCAGCCTTTACTTGCGAGCAAGTCAAACACCTGCTTACATACTTCGTTACATCACATTTCATTCCAGGCCACCAGTAGTCCTTCTTCAGGTCTTGGTACATTTTGTTGGTACCGGGATGGATAGAGTAACGAGACTTATGAGCCTCATCCAAGATTTTGGTTCTAAGTTCGCCACCCATAGGTATCCATACCCGTCCATAACGTGTTCTAACACCAAGGGTGTTATATTCCAACTTGTCCTGTTAGCCCACCATCCTTTCTCCCTTTATATTTTCTTCCTTCAAAGCTTCATCTTGAGCTCTTTCGATTTCTCTCATCACATCCGATGTTACCACCAACTGGCAAGCTTTCACTCTAATAGGAGTAGGCACATCCTTTCGGCTTAGAGCGTCAGCCACCACGTTTGCCTTTCCAGGATGGTATATGATTTCACAGTCATAATCTTTTAGGAGTTCTAACCATCTCCTCTGCCTCATGTTAAGCTCCTTTTGTTCGAAGAAGTACTTCAAACTTTTGTGGTCGGAGTAAATAGTAAACTTTACCCCGTACAGGTAGTGCCTCCAGATTTTCAATGCAAATACGACAGCAGCAAGTTCCAAATCGTGAGTCGGATAGTTGACTTCGTGAACTTTCAACTGCCGCGACGCATATGCAATCACTCTACCGCGTTGCATCAACACACACCCTAACCCCTGACCCGACGCGTCAGAGTATACCACCAGGTCTTCACTGCCCTCGGGAAGGGCCAAGACTGGAGCTTGTGTTAGCTTCTCTTTCAATTCCTTAAACGCCTCATCCTGGGTCGAACCCCATTCGTACTTTACTTCTTTCCGAGTCAACTTTGTCAATGGCGAAGCTATTTTCGAGAAATCCTGGATGAATCTCCGATAGTAGCCTGCCAATCCTAAGAAACTGCGGATTTCAGTTGGCTTCTTAGGAATGTCCCATTCACTTACCGTTACTATCTTTGCTGGGTCAACCATAATGCCGTTCGGGCCAATGACGTGACCTAGGAATTGGACTTCCCTAAGCCAGAACGCGCATTTGGAGAACTTAGCATACAACTTCTCCTTTTTCAGAGCTTCCAATACTTCTTTCAAGTGACACGCGTGATCACCCTCATTCTTGGAGTAGATAAGGATATCATCGATGAACACGATTACCGATCGATCCAGCATCGGTCGACACACCCTATTCATTAAATCCATGAACGCTGCGGGGGCGTTCGTCAATCCGAAAGACATTACGCGGAACTCGAAATGTCCATAACGCGTGCGAAATGCAGTTTTCGGTATGTCTTCTTCCCTCACCTTCAACTGATGGTACCCGGACCGAAGGTCGATTTTCGAGAACCAACTTGCGCCTTGCAACTGGTCGAACAGGTCATCGATCCTTGGTAAAGGGTACTTGTTCTTCACCGTTCGTTTATTCAACTCGCGATAATCGATACACATTCTCATCGAACCATCTTTCTTCTTTACAAACAACACCGGAGCACCCCACGGCGAGATGCTCGGTTGGATAAATCCTTTCTCAAGTAACTCGTCTAGTTGGACCATAAGTTCCTTCATTTCCACTGGTGCTAGTCGATATGGAGCCTTAGCCACGGGCTGGGCATCTGGTACTAAGTCAATTCGGAACTCAATTTCTCTATCGCGTGGTATCCCAGGCAAATCCTCTGGAAACACCTCCGGGTACTCGCGTACCACGGGTACATCGTCTAGTTCCCTCACTTCCTTACACTTGTCAATTACATATACCAGATAAGCCTCGCATCCGCGCCTCAAGTAATTCGTTTCCTTAATCATTGAGATGACGTTTGGCATCGGGGCGTCACGATCTCCAAAGACTTCGACTTTGCTACCATCCGGAGCCTTGAGTCGGATTATCTTTCGTTTACATATTATTTGCGCTTCATTGGCAGTTAGCCAATCCATACCCAACACCACATCGAACCCTCCCAAAACCATAACGAACAATCTGACGGGGAATCTATGACCTTCTATCTTTATCGTGGAGTTGTCAACTACATCGGTCACTCTCGCAGTTCTACCCTCAGCGGTTTCTACGCTAAAGGCCCTTTCTAGTTTACTAACAGTGTACTTTACTCGCTTACAAAAACTCGCAGATATAAAACTCTTACTGGCACCCGAATCAAATAACACAGAAACAAGAGTGTTGTCAAGGATGAATGTACCTGACGCCACATCGGGATCCGCCCTGGCTTGTTCCTGCGTCAGTGCGTACGCACGAGTCTTTGCACGAGATCCCTCTCCCTTCTTTTCTGGGCCTTTTCCCTTCCCGGCTTCCCCCATCCTGGGCTTCGGGCAGTCCCTACTCATATGACCATTTTCCCCACAATTGTAGCATTTGTAACCTTGCGGGCATTCTCGGGAGTAGTGCCCGGTCTTGCCACACTTAAAGCACAAGTTAGATCCCAGTCTGCATTCACCTACATGCTCCCTTCCACACTTCTTACAAACAATCGGCTCACCCACTCGAGCCCTCTTATCACGAGCCCCAAACATCTTTCCCCCAGTTCGCTTGTTTGAGAAGCTCGGTCTCTTCTTTTGCTCTTCAACGGCAACAACATTCAGTGCCAGATCGTCAAATACCACGCCGCTTAGCTCTACTGCCGAATCATAGGTAGTAGGGGCGTTTGCCTTAACATAGGTGCGGACCTGGTCCGACAACCCTTGAACATAGCAGACAATCTTTCTCTCTTCAGTAGTGACAAGGTGTGGCACCAGACGTGCCAGTTCATTAAATCGGGTTGTGTATTGCCGGTGCGTCATGTTCCCGGCCTTCAAACCCAGAAATTCCCCTCTACCTTTTCAATCTCGTTCCTTGGGCAGAAATTCTTGATTACCAAAGTTTTTAAGTCAGCCCACATCATCGCATCCACAATCTCGCTCCCTTTAGCCTGACGTACACCTTCCCACCAGTGGGATGCTTCCTCCCTCAAGGAGTTAGCAGCAAACTTCACTACTTGATTAGCTCGACACTCGCTCAGACGGATGGCGGCTTCCATACGTATTACCCAATCAAAAGTAGCCACCGCGTCCTTCTTCCCAGTCAGGACCGGCGGGTCACATGCCTTAAAGGACTTATAATCACATCCGCGAGCAGGCGGTGCACTGTCGGTCTCATTGTTCTGAGCACCAACTGTCGCGCTAGACCCACCCACCGCATTGACCTGCTTCAATGCTTCTGCCAACAGACCTGGCAGGGAAGTCTTCATCAACTCTGTAAATTCTCGAGCTATGGCTGCCCTCACTTCTGGTTCAAAAGTGAAAGGTTGTTCTTCAACCTGTGTCTGCTCAGCTTCATGCACAGTAACCGCCGGTTCAGTGTGAACACTTCCTTCTTCACTATACTCTTGGCGCGTAGGGATCCTGCCACGCCCACCATTTCGACCGCCGGTACGACCACCGGTACGGCCACCACGCCTTCCGTTTCCTCTCCTTGCCATTACGTTCTATAAGACAAGAAATCCAATGTCATCACGCTAGTTAACAAATAGAATTCAATAAGTACTGTAAGATGTTAATATACACTGGCCATCTGTAATTAACCATTACACTACCTTTCGATTTCTATTTGACCACCATTGTGATTTCATCAGAACACAAGTCCTTACTTAACCCTTTCTAAGGCATACTATATACGTAAATACATATACTACCTTCATACCTGATGCTTTGGCTCGAGTTACCCGTACTGGCATCCGCTTTCGGTCCCATTCAAAGTTTAAGTTCAGACACTGAGAGTGTCCGAATCTCTCAAACTATTGCTCTGATACCAACTTGTAAGGCTCCAAACCCGGGAGGCCTCACCTGTTGGATTTACTCATTCACAAACAGTTCTTAAACATGAATATCAAATAACGCAGCGGAAAATTTCATTTAAACATAACTTAATCGTTGTTCATACATGCGGAAGCGTAAACATGGATTAAAACATATTTACATCATAACTAAACATAACGGGATGCCAGTCTTCAAAGCAGTCGGGTAACTCTTCATCTCTAGCCAAGCATCACCGTCCATCCTCATAACCTGCCTTAACCTGAATGTGTACACTTAAAAACGTCAGCTACGCTGGTGAGTTCTAGTTTTCGTTCGATTTAAGAAATGGTTCATCATTCAAACATTCATTAGGGTTTAACATTCGTATAAGAAAACAGGGCCTTTCATTCGTAAACCTTCGCACATTTAAACACATTGAACGGATCATTTGTTTAAAACATTAACATTCATTTAAGTCATATATTACTATCTAAAATCTGTATCGTTACGCGTCTCTATGTCCCCGTAGGAACCTTTAATGTTGTGGGCAACCGCTACGTATCGCCGTCATTGCCACAACCATTCATTACGTGGGGTCAACCGTTACGTATCGCCGTCATTGCCCAACACACATCTTTCCTTTGGGAATCAACCGTTACGTATCGCCGTCATTGATTTCCCATTACCCTTTTCCTTAGGATGATCGTCATCACCCGAGTAACCGTCGTTACTCCCTTACCAGTTGTACAACATCAAAACCATTGGCAGGCCACTAAGACACTACCCCTGTTGTTCTTATGGTAACTATGGCTCGCTGTCCATAATCTACCACATGGCTGGGAATCTCGTTCCCAGACTTCATTCGTCAATTCCATTCATTCGACAGATTAGATTTATAATGACTTCTTTAAAACCTTTGCCCCTTTTTGTTTTCTTTTCATAAAACCTTTCCTTCACTTTCAAAACCCTTTACCTTTTCATTAAACCATTTCTTTATAACATTCGTTCGTAAACATTCCGTTCATAAACTTTCTTTCCATAAACCCTTCGTTCCAAATCATTTCCTTTCGTAAACGTAGTTTCATAAACATCATTTTATAAAACATCATTTCATAAAACATCATTTCATACGTGTACACACCAGCCCGAAAACATTATATAAAAACATTTAAAAGGGGGCTTCTAGAACTCACCTTATAAGCTAGTCTCGGTTGTCCTAAACAAAGGTCCAACAACTTCACTTCCGATCTGAATTGATTAGTTAAATACACATCAGACCAATCCCGACTCTAACGGTTTAACCATTCTAACATATTGACTTCACTTAATCAGTTCTGATGTCTGCGCACTTAGCAAGTGCGCAGACTCTGCTTCCTGCGCACTTAGCAAGTGCGCAGACCATGCTTCCTGCGCACTTAGCAAGTGCGCAGGTCCTTCCTCCTGCGCACTTAGCAAGTGCGCAGGTCCCTCCTCCTGCGCACTTAGCAAGTGCGC
This sequence comes from Smallanthus sonchifolius, assembly GCA_023525975.1. Classification (NCBI taxonomy): domain Eukaryota; kingdom Viridiplantae; phylum Streptophyta; class Magnoliopsida; order Asterales; family Asteraceae; genus Smallanthus; species Smallanthus sonchifolius. The sequence continues at coordinate 39,078,265 of CM042034.1, read as the reverse complement.
AGGACCTGCTCCGTGCGCACTTAGCAAGTGCGCACGACCTGTTCTTCGCGAAAACCCTAACTTTCGCATTCGGGTCTGATCATGTCAAGATCCCGAACCTGTTGCATTTAAAACGTTCGTTTTCCATTAAGGAACTCAAATCCGTGATTATCTTTCAGTTCCATCCGTAAAAACGTTGCCTTTTCACCCAAAACCCGAAAAACCCAAAAACGAACAAAAACTCAGATTTGGGTCGGATCGTTACCTGAATCGAGCTTCTGATCCGGAGGTTCTTCTCACGAGTTATGGAGCAACACACTTCTCAAATCTCGGGTCGATCCGACAACTTTCTCTCTCTACGGTTTCTCTCTCTAAAAGTTGCAAATGAGAGAAATGGGTTGTGACCTTGGCTATTTATAGGGGAGGCTCCCCTTCTAGCCCATCCGACCCGACCCGACATGCCTCGTTTGTTTATTCCGTTATTATATCTGTCGTTTTATTTTTGGGATGTTACAAGTCTACCCACTTACAATAGGTTTCGTCCCCGAAACCTATCTTAAGTCAAATAGATGAGGGTACGACTCCCTCATTTCTTTCTCCGTTTCCCAAGTGGCTTCCGATCCCTTTCGATGCTTCCATTGGACTTTAACCAATTGGATAACTTTATTACGTAAACGTTTCTCCTTTCGATCAAGGATGGCCACGGGTTCTTCGATGTAATTAAGGTTGTTGTCGACCTCGATGTCAGTAAGTGGTACGTGAGCCGATTCATCCGCCAAACACTTTCGCAAGTGTGATACATGGAAAGTAGGATGAATCCCACTTAACTCATCGGGCAACTCCAACCGATAAGCGACTTCACCAACCCGTGCCATTATCCTCAATGGTCCGACAAACCTCGGACTTAACTTTCCTCTCTTCCTGAATCGTATGATTCCCTTCCAGGGCGACACTTTCAACATTACTCTGTCCCCAACATCAAACTCGATAGGCCTTCGTCGTCTATCCGCATAGGACTTCTGACGATCTTGTGCGGCCTTCATTCGTGCTTTGATCTGATCAAACCTTTCCGACGTCTCTCTTACGACTTCGAGACTTCCTAATTCTTTCTGTCCAATCTCACCCCAACAAACCGGGGTCCTACATCTTCTCCCATACAACATTTCGTAAGGCGGCATGCCTATCGTCGTGTGATGACTATTGTTGTAGGAGAATTCAGCTAACGGCAGATGGCTGTCCCAACTGCCACCGAAGTCGATAATACAAGCACGGAGCATATCCTCCAACGTCTGAATAGTCCTTTCGGACTGACCATCCGTTTGCGGGTGGTATGCTGTGCTGATATTAAGCCTCGTACCCATCGCCTCGTGAAATCTTTTCCAGAACATTGATGTGAATCGTGTGTCCCGGTCAGATACGATCGTCAAAGGCATCCCATGCCGTGCTACTACTTCATTGATAAACACTTCAGCTAACCTTTCTGACGAGAACGTCTCGCGAATAGGTAGGAAATGAGCACTCTTCGTTAATCGGTCCACAATTACCCAAATGGTGTCATGACCTTTAGCTGTGCGGGGTAGCTTGGTTATGAAGTCCATGGTAATGTGTTCCCACTTCCATTCTGGTATATCAAGTGGTTGGATCTTTCCGTACGGCTTCTGGTGTTCAGCCTTTACTTGCGAGCAAGTCAAACACCTGCTTACATACTTCGTTACATCACATTTCATTCCAGGCCACCAGTAGTCCTTCTTCAGGTCTTGGTACATTGTGCGGGGTAGCTTGGTTATGAAGTCCATGGTAATGTGTTCCCACTTCCATTCTGGTATATCAAGTGGTTGGATCTTTCCGTACGGCTTCTGGTGTTCAGCCTTTACTTGCGAGCAAGTCAAACACCTGCTTACATACTTCGTTACATCACATTTCATTCCAGGCCACCAGTAGTCCTTCTTCAGGTCTTGGTACATTTTGTTGGTACCGGGATGGATAGAGTAACGAGACTTATGAGCCTCATCCAAGATTTTGGTTCTAAGTTCGCCACCCATAGGTATCCATACCCGTCCATAACGTGTTCTAACACCAAGGGTGTTATATTCCAACTTGTCCTGTTAGCCCACCATCCTTTCTCCCTTTATATTTTCTTCCTTCAAAGCTTCATCTTGAGCTCTTTCGATTTCTCTCATCACATCCGATGTTACCACCAACTGGCAAGCTTTCACTCTAATAGGAGTAGGCACATCCTTTCGGCTTAGAGCGTCAGCCACCACGTTTGCCTTTCCAGGATGGTATATGATTTCACAGTCATAATCTTTTAGGAGTTCTAACCATCTCCTCTGCCTCATGTTAAGCTCCTTTTGTTCGAAGAAGTACTTCAAACTTTTGTGGTCGGAGTAAATAGTAAACTTTACCCCGTACAGGTAGTGCCTCCAGATTTTCAATGCAAATACGACAGCAGCAAGTTCCAAATCGTGAGTCGGATAGTTGACTTCGTGAACTTTCAACTGCCGCGACGCATATGCAATCACTCTACCGCGTTGCATCAACACACACCCTAACCCCTGACCCGACGCGTCAGAGTATACCACCAGGTCTTCACTGCCCTCGGGAAGGGCCAAGACTGGAGCTTGTGTTAGCTTCTCTTTCAATTCCTTAAACGCCTCATCCTGGGTCGAACCCCATTCGTACTTTACTTCTTTCCGAGTCAACTTTGTCAATGGCGAAGCTATTTTCGAGAAATCCTGGATGAATCTCCGATAGTAGCCTGCCAATCCTAAGAAACTGCGGATTTCAGTTGGCTTCTTAGGAATGTCCCATTCACTTACCGTTACTATCTTTGCTGGGTCAACCATAATGCCGTTCGGGCCAATGACGTGACCTAGGAATTGGACTTCCCTAAGCCAGAACGCGCATTTGGAGAACTTAGCATACAACTTCTCCTTTTTCAGAGCTTCCAATACTTCTTTCAAGTGACACGCGTGATCACCCTCATTCTTGGAGTAGATAAGGATATCATCGATGAACACGATTACCGATCGATCCAGCATCGGTCGACACACCCTATTCATTAAATCCATGAACGCTGCGGGGGCGTTCGTCAATCCGAAAGACATTACGCGGAACTCGAAATGTCCATAACGCGTGCGAAATGCAGTTTTCGGTATGTCTTCTTCCCTCACCTTCAACTGATGGTACCCGGACCGAAGGTCGATTTTCGAGAACCAACTTGCGCCTTGCAACTGGTCGAACAGGTCATCGATCCTTGGTAAAGGGTACTTGTTCTTCACCGTTCGTTTATTCAACTCGCGATAATCGATACACATTCTCATCGAACCATCTTTCTTCTTTACAAACAACACCGGAGCACCCCACGGCGAGATGCTCGGTTGGATAAATCCTTTCTCAAGTAACTCGTCTAGTTGGACCATAAGTTCCTTCATTTCCACTGGTGCTAGTCGATATGGAGCCTTAGCCACGGGCTGGGCATCTGGTACTAAGTCAATTCGGAACTCAATTTCTCTATCGCGTGGTATCCCAGGCAAATCCTCTGGAAACACCTCCGGGTACTCGCGTACCACGGGTACATCGTCTAGTTCCCTCACTTCCTTACACTTGTCAATTACATATACCAGATAAGCCTCGCATCCGCGCCTCAAGTAATTCGTTTCCTTAATCATTGAGATGACGTTTGGCATCGGGGCGTCACGATCTCCAAAGACTTCGACTTTGCTACCATCCGGAGCCTTGAGTCGGATTATCTTTCGTTTACATATTATTTGCGCTTCATTGGCAGTTAGCCAATCCATACCCAACACCACATCGAACCCTCCCAAAACCATAACGAACAATCTGACGGGGAATCTATGACCTTCTATCTTTATCGTGGAGTTGTCAACTACATCGGTCACTCTCGCAGTTCTACCCTCAGCGGTTTCTACGCTAAAGGCCCTTTCTAGTTTACTAACAGTGTACTTTACTCGCTTACAAAAACTCGCAGATATAAAACTCTTACTGGCACCCGAATCAAATAACACAGAAACAAGAGTGTTGTCAAGGATGAATGTACCTGACGCCACATCGGGATCCGCCCTGGCTTGTTCCTGCGTCAGTGCGTACGCACGAGTCTTTGCACGAGATCCCTCTCCCTTCTTTTCTGGGCCTTTTCCCTTCCCGGCTTCCCCCATCCTGGGCTTCGGGCAGTCCCTACTCATATGACCATTTTCCCCACAATTGTAGCATTTGTAACCTTGCGGGCATTCTCGGGAGTAGTGCCCGGTCTTGCCACACTTAAAGCACAAGTTAGATCCCAGTCTGCATTCACCTACATGCTCCCTTCCACACTTCTTACAAACAATCGGCTCACCCACTCGAGCCCTCTTATCACGAGCCCCAAACATCTTTCCCCCAGTTCGCTTGTTTGAGAAGCTCGGTCTCTTCTTTTGCTCTTCAACGGCAACAACATTCAGTGCCAGATCGTCAAATACCACGCCGCTTAGCTCTACTGCCGAATCATAGGTAGTAGGGGCGTTTGCCTTAACATAGGTGCGGACCTGGTCCGGCAACCCTTGAACATAGCAGACAATCTTTCTCTCTTCAGTAGTGACAAGGTGTGGCACCAGACGTGCCAGTTCATTAAATCGGGTTGTGTATTGCCGGTGCGTCATGTTCCCGGCCTTCAAACCCAGAAATTCCCTCTCTACCTTTTCAATCTCGTTCCTTGGGCAGAAATTCTTGATTACCAAAGTTTTCAAGTCAGCCCACATCATCGCATCCACAATCTCGCTCCCTTTAGCCTGACGTACACCTTCCCACCAGTGGGATGCTTCCTCCCTCAAGGAGTTAGCAGCAAACTTCACTACTTGATTAGCTCGACACTCGCTCAGACGGATGGCGGCTTCCATACGTATTACCCAATCAAAAGTAGCCACCGCGTCCTTCTTCCCAGTCAGGACCGGCGGGTCACATGCCTTAAAGGACTTATAATCACATCCGCGAGCAGGCGGTGCATTGTCGGTCTCATTGTTCTGAGCACCAACTGTCGCGCTAGACCCACCCACCGCATTGACCTGCTTCAATGCTTCTGCCAACAGACCTGGCAGGGAAGTCTTCATCAATTCTGTAAATTCTCGAGCTATGGCTGCCCTCACTTCTGGTTCAAAAGTGAAAGGTTGTTCTTCAACCTGTGTCTGCTCAGCTTCATGCACACTAACCGCCGGTTCAGTGTGAACACTTCCTTCTTCACTATACTCTTGGCGCGCAGGGATCCTGCCATGCCCACCATTTCGACCGCCGGTACGACCACCGGTACGGCCACCACGCCTTCCGTTTCCTCTCCTTGACATTACGTTCTATAAGACAAGAAATCCAATGTCATCACGCTAGTTAACAAATAGAATTCAATAAGTACTGTAAGATGTTAATATACACTGGCCATCTGTAATTAACCATTACACTACCTTTCGATTTCTATTTGACCACCTTTGTGATTTCATCAGAACACAAGTCCTTACTTAACCCTTTCTAGGGCATACTATATACGTAAATACATATACTACCTTCATACCTGATGCTTTGGCTCGAGTTACCCGTACTGGCATCCGCTTTGGGTCCCATTCAAAGTTTAAGTTCAGACACTGAGAGTGTCCGAATCTCTCAAACTATTGCTCTGATACCAACTTGTAAGGCTCCAAACCAGGGAGGCCTCACCTGTTGGATTTACTCATTCACAAACAGTTCTTAAACATGAATATCAAATAACGCAGCGGAAAATTTCATTTAAACATAACTTAATCGTTGTTCATACATGCGGAAGCGTAAACATTGATTAAAACATATTTACATCATAACTAAACATAACGGGATGCCAGTATTCAAAGCAGTCGGGTAACTCTTCATCTCTAGCCAAGCATCACCGTCCATCCTCATAACCTGCCTTAACCTGAATGTGTACACTTAAAAACGTCAGCTACGCTGGTGAGTTCTAGTTTTCGTTCGATTTAAGAAATGGTTCATCATTCAAACCTTCATTAGGGTTTAACATTCGTATAAGAAAACAGGGCCTTTCATTCGTAAACCTTCGCACATTTAAACACATTGAACGGATCATTTGTTTAAAACATTAACATTCATTTAAGTCATACATTACTATCTAAAATCTGTTTCGTTACGCGTCTCTATGTCCCCGTAGGAACCTTTAATGTTGTGGGCAACCGCTACGTATCGCCGTCATTGCCACAACCATTCATTACGTGGGGTCAACCGTTACGTATCGCCGTCATTGCCCAACACGCATCTTTCCTTTGGGAATCAACCGTTACGTATCGCCGTCATTGATTTCCCATTACCCTTTCCCTTAGGATGATCGTCATCACCCGAGTAGCCGTCGTTACTCCCTTACCAGTTGTACAACATCAAAACCATTGGCAGGCCACTAAGACACTACCCCTGTTGTTCTTATGGTAACTATGGCTCGCTGTCCATAATCTACCACAAGGCTGGGAATCTCGTTCCCAGACTTCATTCGTCAATTCCATTCATTCGACAGATTAGATTTGTAATGACTTCTTTAAAACCTTTGCCCCTTTTTGTTTTCTTTTCATAAAACCTTTCCTTCACTTTCAAAACCCTTTACCTTTTCATTAAACCATTTCTTTATAACATTCGTTCGTAAACATTCCGTTCATAAACTTTCTTTCCATAAACCCTTCGTTCCAAATCATTTCCTTTCGTAAACGTAGTTTCATAAACATCATTTTATAAAACATCATTTCATAAAACATCATTTCATACGTGTACACACCAGCCCGAAAACATTATATAAAAACATTTAAAAGAGGGCTTCTAGAACTCACCTTATAAGCTAGTCTCGGTTGTCCTAAACAAAGGTCCAACAACTTCACTTCCGATCTGAATTGATTAGTTAAATACACATCAGACCAATCCCGACTCTAACGGTTTAACCATTCTAACATACTGACTTCACTTAATCAGTTCTGATGTCTGCGCACTTAGCAAGTGCGCAGACTCTGCTTCCTGCGCACTTAGCAAGTGCGCAGACCATGCTTCCTGCGCACTTAGCAAGTGCGCAGGTCCTTCCTCCTGCGCACTTAGCAAGTGCGCAGGTCCCTCCTCCTGCGCACTTAGCAAGTGCACAGGTCCCTCCTCCTGCGCACTGCTAAGTGCGCAGGACCTGCTCCGTGCGCACTTAGCAAGTGCGCACGACCTGTTCTTCGCGAAAACCCTAACTTTCGCATTCGGGTCTGATCATGTCAAGATCCCGAACCTGTTGCATTCAAAACGTTCGTTTTCCATTAAGGAACTCAAATCCGTGATTATCTTTCAGTTCCATCCGTAAAAACGTTGCCTTTTCACCCAAAACCCGAAAAACCCAAAAACGAACAAAAACTCAGATTTAGGTCGGATCGTTACCTGAATCGAGCTTCTGATCCGGAGGTTCTTCTCACGAGTTATGGAGCAACACGCTTCTCAAATCTCGGGTCGATCCGACAACTTTCTCTCTCTACGGTTTCTCTCTCTAGAAGTTGCAAATGAGAGAAATGGGTTGTGACCTTGGCTATTTATAGGGGAGGCTCCCCTTCTAGCCCATCCGACCCGACCCGACATGCCTCGTTCGTTATTCCGTTATTATATCTGTCGTTTTATTTTTGGGATGTTTCATTTGCAAAATCAATTTGGTGGCAAATTTGGGTTTGGTGCAAAACTCCTTGCCATTCTTCTTTTGGTTCAATCATGGAAGTACTAGATTTCGTGGAAAACTTACAAGTTTCAGAAGATTAGAAAAAATTAATCCATGCAATTTCGCTTACAACAATTTGGAATGTGTGGTTATGCCGGAATAAAAGAATTTTTGAAGACAAAGCTACAAAGGACTACAATTGCGTGATGCAGATTAAGTAATCGGCGTACCTATGGGTATCAAAAAGATCAAAAAACAACATCATTTGGGAAGATTGGAATGCTTTTCAGTTTAGAGTACATTGATGTATTAATATTTTGAATTATCAGACCATACGATTATGATGTATCTGCGGCTCCCCTTAGCTTCTGGCTTGAGTGGGGTTCTTTGTTTTTAACTTAATATATTCTGTTTACCGTTTCAAAAAAAAACTTGGTATTGATAGAGGTACCCTAATTAGATCGCAATATTGACATACTCAAATTAAATTTGTATTCAGGGGCTAAATTCGATTTGGCCCGAAAATATTTAATCGATCAGCATCATCATGTAGATTGCCATGATTCCGTAAATCAAGGTGCGAAATTAAATTAGTCAATTAGGTTTATTAAGAGAAAGTTGTTGAAAATAATTAGAATAATAGATAAAATGAAATCAGGCAAATAAACTATATTTCAGGGATTCATACTTCTTTCACAAGTTAATAAAACAATGCTTCATAAATATCACATGTTATGATTTTAATTTGTAAATTGATTTCCACGAATATATTTTCCAGATTTATATTTAATAGAGATAAGGATGTAAATCTCAAGAAAAATTAAATTACAAATATATTTAAAAAGTTTAAAATCTAACTAAAAACATTTATTATTCATGCTAAATTAGTGTACAATCATGTCGTAACATTTTAGCTATTTAATTTTAAGTATACTTTAACTATATGTAATTTTTGTAGGTAGAATTACATATATCCTTATATTTTCAACATTAATTACATATATACCCAACCCAAAAAATAAATTACATATATCCCCATCTTTTATAAAAATAGTCTTTTGACCTTACAAAAAATACGACTATTCTTATTGCATTGACCCCAACACTAACTTTTGATTCCCGCTTCCGATCGATTCCAACATCCAGCGTCGCTTCTGATCGATTCCATCATCCAGTTGGGTATATTTGTAACTATGAGGGAGAAATACATAAATAAAATTTTGAGCTGTGTATATATGTAATTAATGAAGTTTTTAGGGGATATATGTAATTACCTATTTTTTTTTTATGATGTAGCATTTTTAAATGTTGGAACATTAGTTCCCGGAGGAAGTAGAGTTTTAAAAAAAATCCATTTCAAAAAAAAAATTGTAATCTATATAAAGAAAAGATTTCACGTAAAACTTACAAATTAACAAAACCCACACCAATCATCATAATATATTTAATTTATTGAAAGATCTATTATAAAAGGTGTCTACCGATTGTTTTGAGAATTAAACTAAAATAATTTTGGTAATCATACAAACTATATATGTATTTGATTCTTCCATGCATAATAATAATTCAAATAAATCACTCCAATTTCTTTCCTTAAATTCAACGAATTTACCCTCTATATACATATATTTCTTCTTCTTCTTCTTCTTTGTCCAATCCCAAAACCATCTAATTTGTCCTAGGTTATTCAGACACCGGAGCTGAGGTTAGTTGCAAATCCAGATCTTTTCATGTTCTTCAAGTGTTCAATTCTTTTTTTTTTTTTTTTTATAAAATTATTCTCTCACTCGAACCCATGTATTGATTTCTTATTTTCTTATATGTTAGTTTGCACTTGCTTTTAACTATATATTGTGTCCATGCTGCATGCTTTGAAACTAACATTATGTTACCGACTGAAACCAGTGAGGGCTACAACTCTTGGTCGGAGAACGTTGAACAAGAAGATGTTTATGTTCTTTTATCTTTTTAATATTATTGCTTCTATTTTCTGTTTTTTTTCATAAACCTAGCTTTTTTAATATATTCCAATACTCTTTTTTATATTATTTGATTTTAAGTAACGTCAATTAAACTTAGGAAAATTTTATTATGTTTATGTTTTTATCTTTTTGATTAACTGCTTTTTAATATGTTTATGTTCTTTTATCTTTTTGATTAATTATTTTAGTGGATTAAGTAGTGAGTTTATATGTTCTTCATTTTACAAAACTAGAATGAGTTGAGTTGTTATTTTTTTAATATTTTCTTCCAGTTATGGTTGATTTTAAAAAAGTTGTTTGAATATTAGGACCATCAAGTGGGTCATTTAAAATAAAGGTAGTTGTAAGGAACTGATCATGAAAAACAACCAAAAGCCATAACATTAGAACAATATAATCTGTTTTGACCGGTCAATTTATGCATATTTTGAATGGGTCATTTTTACACACACTAACAAAAAATCTTAGATCCGCCGTTATGTATTGTAACAAATGTGGGTCATTTATAGACCAAAACTACAAGGTGAAGTTTTGATTAAGAAATTGCATGTGTATTTATTATGTCACTAAATAGTTTTTATGTTGCATGCATTCTTTATAGGATAAAAAGGCTTGTGAAGTAATGGAGAAATACAAAGGGGTAGTCCCACAACAGAATGGAAATTGGGGGGCTCAAATCTACACAAATAACCAAAGAATCTGGCTAGGAACCTTCAAATCTGAAATAGATGCAGCAATAGCTTATGATAGGGCAGCAATGAAGCTCAGAAGTGCTGATGGACCAAAAAACTTTCCATTGAATAAGTCAACCCTTCTAGAAGCAAAGTTCCAAAGTCACTATAGCATAGAAACAGTTGTAGGTATGATCAAAGATGGGTCATATCAAGCAAAGTTTGAACACTATCAAATGCAGAAAAAGGACAAAGAGAGCTATAATATTTTATCGATCGGAAAGGGGAGTTTCGGGTTTTCTCGTCGGGTTCTTTTCGAAAAGGAATTAACACCAAGTGATGTTGGTAAACTTAATAGATTGGTTATACCCAAGAGATATGCTGTGAAACATTTTCCACGTGTACCTGATGAGCTGTCAGGGTCAACCAATGAGATGAATCTTTGGTTTTATGATCCAGATAAAAGATTGTGGAAGTTTAGGTATTGTTATTGGAAAAGCAGTCAGAGCTTTGTGTTCACTAGGGGGTGGAATCAGTTTGTAAAAGATAAGAAATTGATGCCAAGAGACAAAATAACCTTTTATTATCAAGAAATGCAGAATGTGGGCTTCTGCATGATTGACACGTGTAAGTCTACAAGCCATATAGGATCAAGTTTGAAACTTGGTGTTGGTGTTGGTGTTGCTGTGGAAGAAGAAGAAAGTTTGAAGGATGACAAAATGGATGATGATCAGATGATCCAAACAAGTCAAGTGAAGAGTCATGGATTGAAGCTTTTTGGTGTCCAAATATGTTGATGACAAGATGAATGTTTGTTTTAGAGGATATATTTCTTTTATATTTTATTTTTTTAACTTCAGCTATCTGTTTATGTTTTAATATAACAATCTATGACATATTAATAGTATTAACATTAATATTTGTGTTATTTTTTGCCCTTATATACGAATCTGTTTCATGGATTGGATTGCAACAGATGACTAAATCGTCTTTGAGACTTGTGCTCCGATACAAATATAGAACCAAAGGAATCATCTTTGCATATCCATATTGTTGAAATCAAATAATGAAACCAACAAGAACAAAGATTTAACAAACAAATTTCTAGAATTAATTCTGGGTGCAGTCGATCTGTTCTGTTCGCTTGCATATATACATATATGTTGCATTGCATATATACATATATGTTGCATATCTATATCTATATCTATCTATACTACTATATAATAGCGATTACTAGGATAACAATGTAAATTCTCAAAAAAATTAAGACACCTTATATCATTGTTATTGCATGATGTACACGTTCATAAAGCCTCAAATGAGTATAATTACCTTCTAACCCCTATTTATAATTAAAACATATTAATTACCATTTAACCCATTCTCTTAAACTTTAACTAAAACATGTTCAAAGGGTATACATGTCTTTTAGCAGATCAAATAAATTCACTTAATCAATGATTTAAGTGAATTAATAAATCTCTAATAAATAATAATTAGAATTAATTTATTTATATAATAATATTATTATAGTTTACTTAAAATTTTAAGACAATTAATATAAATTATTATGCATAAGCTTACCAAAGCATAAAATTTCATTTAATCTCATGTTTATCAAATAAAACCCAATCACTTTTTCTACCATTAAAGCTCAATCAATTTTGCTATTTACGTTTACAAGCCCAACAGCCATTCTCCTTAATAAGTGTCCTCCTTAATCACCCTCCTGCGATCCCTCCTCTTCATCTTCAACCTAATCTCTCCATCGAGGTAAGTTTCTCAAGTCAATAGTTCTTCCGGCATTTACATCGATGGAGATTTGCACCGCTCTCTTCTGGCCATCCAGGTACCCCCTCCATTTTTCTTCAACCTCAATTTGGTCACCGATTTTGTTATCTAGGAAGAAGAGGATTACGATGCACTAAAGGGAAAAACGATTCAAGAATCAATCTCTGAATTGGAAGGCTTGAGATGAGATGTCGTGCCGGTTAGGGAAACGGAAATGAAGCCGGAGGTAAACAGAGGTTCACGCAGGTCATTGGGTGAGATTATTAAACCTTTTAAGATCTTTCTCCTTTCTAAGTTCCTTAGCATTGGGGTTTTAATGTTTTGATTTGGGATTAGAGGATTGGGAGAAGGGGTTTATTACTTTTCATTTGAATTTATAAGGAAGTTGTGTTGTGCAAGCAGAATTCACTTGTTTGTATTGAATGGACACACATTGGGGTTTATATGGGGTTTGTTGTTTTGAATGTCAAACCCTGGATACTCATTGATTAAGCATGAAATCAATTATTTACATGAATTTAGTTTGGTTGTTGATTTGATGAACTCTGAATGTTGCTCTGTTTAATTTTTTTAGCTTATGTGTTTGAAAGATGAATTTCAAAATCAGCTATTTTGATTCAAAATTTCATTGATCAAGCCTTTTTTTCTAGACCTTTACCTGATTGAGCAGATGTACTCGAATCAAATCCAGATATCCAATATCACTTTAATCGACTCGCCTTCATGGTTCATCCATCCGGTTTATAGCAGGTTTGATTTTAGTTTCTTTTAATTTAAAAGCTCATACATGTTCTGAATTTATTTTCAGTGGTATAATTATTCAAGATTTAACCATTCGTGCACCTGTAGATTCTCCTAATACAGATGGAATTAACCCAGGTTTGAATTTGATTGCTCTTTTCTCTTGCGATTGTCACCCTTGCATACTATGATGAGGCTTTTAATGAAAATTAAACAAAGTTGAACCTTAAAAATTGGGACCCTTTTAAACATGTACCAAAGCTTCAGCCTTTTTTTATATAGCAGAGTCACCCTTGCATACTATGATGAGGCTTTTGTCTGTGATTATGCATTCATATCTTATTGTCATTATTGTGAAAACATTAATTGTCAACTTATTCCCCAAGATGCAACATCCTTGACTCTTGGGCAAGAGTTCAGTGTCTATATACTACACAAATAAGCTTTTCCTGCTCGCCCTTTAAAAAATAGTTTGGCTAATAGTTTGAATTTGGAAGGATAAAACCAAATATTTTATGGTTAGGAATAAGTATTTTGTTGTTACAGGTAAAGTATGGAATTGATCGGATCATATGCATGTTGGAAATCAAGAACAAAATTGATTGAACAAACAACACGAATTGATGATCTTGCTTTGAATTTCTGGAATTTGTTCTAACTTGCATATATAATCGAACATTTGATACATACGGTTTTGTGGGTATATATAACCCTAATTACAACAGACACGTCGTTTACCTAAACGACACAACTATTCAACTTTGACATAAATACATACTAGCCCTTAGACTCCCTAAAAATACATATGACACTAAAACATACTTTTGTCCTTTTACACTTTTGACCCGAAACTTATATTTTGGTTTACACTTTCAACAATGCACTCTCCCTCACTTGTATCAGGTTGCCAATCATGTCTTTTACGTTAACATATATATGTGAATCCTTGTATCTCTGTATATGTCTGTATGTGAATGAATCCTGACCGATATAGGTTTTCAGCTTGCACAAGGTGGCACTGCTGTAGGGATAGGATTAAACACAAAGAAAGGGTACTCATTTTTTATTTTTAAAATTTCTCATTCTTCAGTATATTTTTCTTCCCTTTTATATGATGAGATCATTGTTGTACATATTTGATGAAAAGTTTGCTGCAGCAGTAGCTGATGAAACAAGATTACCATTTGTAACAGCTGAAAATAAGTTTGAGGCGCTGATTCTTTTCATTTTTTTAATAGACGCTTTTTTTTTAAAACATAGTTAACTATGGTAGACATATTTAGTTGAAGAAGTTAGGTGTTTGTTTTGATTTTATTCTATTATTTTCCTCATGTTATATTATCAGGCCGCACATGATCCCTTTGTTGATTTTGTTAGTGTTTTTGTGTTGTTCAAGCTTTAAGTTTAACCATACTTTTGTTCAAACAAAGAAAACAATACACTTTAAACCTTCTAACTTATGTAATCGAAAGTCACACATTCTTGTTAATTTGGACCAGATTTACTTTTGTAAGTTAGGTTACAATTGTTCAGGTCCAACACATCTTATCAGCTACATGTCTGTTTACCATCATCAAGAAATAAGACTAGCCTATTGTACTCAATGTCACTTGATTTTGCTCATGTTTTGCAACACATTCCTTTTATGCATTACCTATGGAGGCATTTTGCAGAAAAGGTAACATCACTTACAACCTTAAAAATGTTAATATTTTTCTTATTAGCCATATTACGGGTCAAAAAATGTTCCGATTGAAAAATAGGTCCTTTTTTAGCACGTGTTGAAATGGCCACGTTGGGCAACTTTCAACCCACTCTACACATTTAAACTGTTCCTCTTCTAGCAAATTTTTTATTTGATCCTTATGAGATAAAACAGGACCCAAATCGACCCATTGACAAGTAAATCGGTAAAAATTGCAACCTTTATTGTAACAATATGCTTTCCATTTTTCTAAATAAAATAAGGTTCGTCAAATTCCATGTATTACGAAATACTCAAGGATTCAATTAATGATTTTAACATTACAGATTCTAAATGAGGATTTAAGATTTGTGCTTGGCCACCAGGATAGGATGATCAACGGGGCGAACGTGTGGAACTGGCCAGTATCATATGATGAGTTAGGAGTAAGATACAAGTTATGGAGATTTGTGTTTCAGCAAATGAACTTATAAACCAGGACCTGATGAAAGAATGATATCCGTGTGTTTGTTAGTTCTATTAGTTAAATGAATAAAACATGTTCATGCTGCTATGCCAGTTTATTTTTTTAAAATGAACATAAACAATCTTCCTGCCATTGGTTCACTAAAAGTTTGGTTTGTTTACAACCCTAGGCTGGGCCAAAGGATCTATTCTGAGAATTACATACTCATGCCCCCCTTGAATTACAGTACAATCCTTGTTCATACTCATTAGCCGATTGCATTATAGTTAGCAAACAAATTGCAATTTCATTTGGAAATCATGGTTAATAATTGTTACTTATGTAGATGTTATGACCCGTTTACTTCTAAATGGGCCGATTTGAATTATATTCTATCCCAAATGTGTCATGTAAAAAATAGCTAATATTTGGTTAAAATTGACTCCTTTCTAAATAGCTTGTTTAAAATTGCCCCCTCTCATACCCTGTTGAATATCAAGCCCTAATTGAAACTGGAAAAACGAAATTGATAGAAATATATATATATATATATATATATATATATATACAAACGAATCTTGCTTACAATTTGTTCAACATTCACAAATGATAGACGTCGGTCCTATTTGTACTTCTTGAACCGGTGTAATCCAAACAATACGACGTTTCCCTAAAACACCGGTTACACTAAACAAACTTTTACAATCTAAACCCCTAATATTTACAATATGACACTTTATCCCTAAACATAGTTTACAACAATAACATATAGACCCCTATACTAACAAGTTTAGTTTATTTTCAACATACCCCCCCTCCCCCAACATACACACACCATTGTTAATTACTAGAGGTGGCACCATGGAGAGGGAGGATTTCGTATCAAGATGAGTTCAGTCAAAACGGACTGGGTTGGGTTGACCCGTTACTCTCTTTTTTCATTAGTTTATTTTCAATCAAATATTTTACCAGTGATTAATTTGTTTTAAACAAATCAATTTTTGGTAGGTCACATGCCCCTAACATTACACTTTGGATGACTTCCACCATGATTGAGCCATTTGACATTTTAACATGTTTCTTTTTTAGCTATTTTTATTTTATGCACTATTTTTGTTGAAATAGGTCGGATTTCAAATGTATGTGTACAAAATACCCACCGCAACAAGTAGAGGTGCACAAACCGAGTTTTTGAACCGAACCGGTTCCAAACCGGCCCGAACCGGTTCCAAACCGGCCCGAACCGGTTCCAAACCGGCCCGAACCGGTTTGGTCAACGCAATTGTTAAACCGGTTTTGACTAAAACCGGTTCGGGTTAAACCGGTTTATCATATATAAAATCTCGAACCTGTTGAACTGGTTCAGTTCGGTTCTGGACCGGTTCGGGTTGGTGAACCGGTTTAAACCGGTTTTTTTTTAAAAAAAATTTAATAAATTAAATTAAAAAATAAATATTTAACAAATAAAAACATAAAGTTCAACGTTTATTCATTTTTTAGGAGTTCGAAAATCACAAAACATTACAAATTAAACATTACAATACGAGAAAAAGAAAAATATATTTTTATTTTTTGGAGTGTTTTTGTTTAATTTTCGCCGTCATTCTCGGAGTTACTAGTGGATTCCCGTAGTCTATCATCTTCGGCGAGTTCTTCATTTGTAAGTGGGCTCGTCAATCCTTGGTTGACCTCAGATTCGTGTATGAATTCTTCAACTTCAATTTCGTCTTCAAGCGAACTCCTATCTTGTCTCTTATCTACTGCATCCAAATGGTCTTTCAAGCAAATGCACATTTCCATTGCCGCGGGAGTGAGTCTAGTTCTTCGAATAGATAAAACTCTGTCACTAAGAGAAAAAACGGATTCCGAAGCTATTGTGGAAGCTTGGACGGTTAGTAAATCACGGGCCATGGCGGAAAGGACCGGAAAAGTAGATTCGTTTCCTTTCCACTAAGCCAAAATATCAAATTCCTCAAAAACATCCAGACTCATAAATGATAAAAAGTTTGTTCTCGTATACCTTCCGAGTTCGCTACTCAGGGTGGACCCTCTAGCCTGTTTAGTAAATTCATTTCTCATTTCATTATACAAATTTAAGTTCACATTCCTCGAGCTACTACTTGATGCACCCGCGCCCATCGTATCATGTGGGGTTTGTGTTGTACCATATTTACGTAAATAAATATCAAACAAATCTTGCAAACATTTGTTAAAATAAGTTTTTGTTACGGTTGAAAAATGAATATCTTCGGAATTCAAATCCAAATCGTAAGTTATTTTATCAATCAAGGTTTTAACACCGTAAACATTAATTGTAGGGTTTAATACGGCGGCACAAGTTATACCCGGAGGCATTTCTTTAAAATATTTAACAAATTTTTCTTTCATTGGTTTTATCATTGTCATAAAAAGAGTATTTTTATTTTCAAGTTCGGCTAATTTGTTACACATTAAAAATATTTGTTTAAGAGCCAAGGGACTTGTGGGGTAATAAACCCCGGATAAAAAAGTAGTGTCGGTTTTGAAAACTTCGAGCAATTCGGTTATATTTTCAAGAATGTCCCAACTCGTAGACGGAAATGGTTGAATTTTACGACGTGGTTTTGAGGAAAGCACATTATGAAAAATTTCTAAAGTTGCTCTTTGACGTATAGCACTATGAAACATTTTATGAGTTGAATTCCATCTTGTTGGGAGGTCCCAATTGGGACCTAAGCAAATCAAACCCGTATCGTTACAAAATCTAATATATTTATGGTATCTTTTTTTGCTACTACTAAAAACGTCTTTAAGCATGACTCGAAATGCATAATTTAATTCAATAACGGGTTCAACCGCAAGCCCGTTTTGCACGGCTAAGTTGATGATGTGTGCAATACATCGATTATGGAAAAAAGCGCCGTTGCAAATCGGATTATATTTTAATATTAATTTTTGAACCGCATTTGTATTATTTGAGGCATTATCAAAAGATATTGAAAATAATTTATTTTGTAATTTAAAATCGGTTATCACACCATCTAAAATGTGAAATAAATTTTGACCCGTGTGAGGATATTCAAACATATCAAACACGATTATACGTTTCATCATTTGCCACGTATTGGGATCAACCCAATGAGCGGTAACGCAAATATATGAGTCGAGAATACCATGTGGAGCCGACCAAACGTCGGTGGTTAAGTTCACACCGGTTTCCAATTTTTCAAAACCAAAAATTAATTCTTTTTTTGCTTTTTTCCACATTTTTAGACAATCACGTCTAAGAGTACTACGACTTACTTGATGATAACGAGGTTGAAGGGCTTCTTGAATCATCCTCGTCGTGAGCGGGTTGTCGAAGTGGTTGAACGGCAAACCTTTTTGAATAACTAATTTCGCCATTCTATCTCGAACAATATTTGGATCGAAGTTCCAAATTCCACCCTCGCTTGTCATAGATGCTTGACCCTCACCCGGAATTTTCTTCAAACTCGGGCAAAATTTTTCCATATGAGTTTTTAGAGTAGAGTTTGAATCCTTTTTAAAAAACCCACCACAATTTTTGCAACGAGCACGTTCCAACCCGTTAGACATCTCACATAGATCGTAGTTTGACTAAATTGCGGGGTTCCTCGTTGTTGGTATGATTTTCACAACGCTAACTTCGGAAGAGGAAACACCAAAACTTGAAGAACCTGCCATAGCGTTTTTTGAGCGTTTTCGAGCGTTTTTTTACAAACGAGAGTGTAGAGAGCGGGTTTGAGAAGTGTGATTTAACCAAAACACCCACTACCTATTTATAATGTGTTTGGGGGTTAAAATGAGTGAAAAAACGGTCAAAAATTGGTTCTAACGGCTAGTTCGATTTTGTGACCGTTAAACCGGTTTACCAAACCGGTTCGTCAAACCGGTTCACAAAAAACCGGTCTTAAACCGTTCGTCGCGAAAATGTCTTAAACCGGTTGTAAACCGGCGGTTCCTGCCGGTTTGAAACCGGTTCACAAAAACCGGTTCTTGGACGGTTCGGTTTCCGGTTCCGAACCGGTTTGGATTTCCAAACCGGTTTTTTTGTGCACCTCTAGCAACAAGTATTGCGTCGCAAGTTGTCGTCGCTGCATAACTGAAACCTAATAATACCAACAGTATTGTCGTCATAGCATCACCAAAATTTAGAATACGGGAAGCGTAAAACTGAAACCTAATAATACTAAGAGTATTGTCGCCGCATTTCAAGCCCACCGTAAAACTCCTAAGTTTATGCACCGCCGCAACGCGCGGGCTCCCCACTAGTATACATATATGAACCAGCGTGACTTTTTATCAAACGGTTTCTAAATTATAATCTAGACATTAAGAACCTGTAACTTATCATATTTAGATAAACGACTTAAAACCTTATCTTACATAAAAAAAATACTCGTTGTCCCGTTAATCTTGAGTCACAATTATTTCTAACAATATTAAGCATATCCTACAATATTATAATAAATATTAAAAGGCAAGATTCAAATGTGAGTGAAGATTACTGTTCAAAATTTACAAATGTCTAAGCTTAATGTACAAGCAATGTTATGCATCCTCTTTTTCTTTCTCATATTCACACTTTTTGTTTTAAATAAAATCAATTGTTGGCTAATAAAATACAAATTGTAGTTTGGTCTATTTGTTAATATGTGCGCCTCTTCCATAAGAAACCTAAGTTCGATCCTTGGCAAAGCTTTTTTTTTTTTAAGTTAAATTTATTTTCTTAATTATTTTAAAGGCTTTTGTTATTTTTTTTATTTTTATTTTCTCATATTCAACTTTGGTTTAAAAAGTTACTACAGAAAATAGAAACCAAAAGATGGCTTTGGCAGAGTGGTCTCTATGGTTTACGCTTAAGCAGGCGACGCGAGTTCAAACCCGCAGCCCCACCCATTGACCGGTTTTAAAGGCTTTCATGCCAAAAAAAAAATCATGTGTTATAATATAACCATAAATCTCATAAGCTCTCATCGCGTAGGGTGCATTAATTTCTTCAACGGTTTAAGACGCCGCAATGCACATGTGTAAAAGTTAGCAATTATCACTCGAAAGCCGCCACAACGCGCGGAACCCTCCTTCTTGTTTGTGTTATTCATCAAGTTTACGTTTTACTCTATGCGTTTAAATCTTAGCCTGGCTTAAGATATTTTGAGGGTCTAAAAGCCGCGCCTAAAACTAACTTTAAAGTTTGAGTTCTTTTTAAATAAGTGTTCTAAATAAAAGAAAAATTTATAAAACGTTAAAACATATGATATTAGTGATTTCTAAATAAATATAAAAAAAGATTAAAATGTAATTTTTATAAAATATTAAAACGTATAATATTAATGTTTAGACGGACGTTTCCAACTAAGTAATACCTCTTAAAAACCCTCGGAAGATAAAACGGCAACAAAAACCCAAACAAATTAAACCCCCAATAAACCAAATTAACAACCGCTAATACTCTCCCCACAAACAACCTTCTGCTACTTCCATGTAACTCCTTCATCATCTCACATCTCACCCATTCCATCAACGAAAACATCCTGGCGGAGTTATACACCACCATCACCAACACCCTCATCGGCGACGAAAACTGGTCGGAATACGCCACCCCTTCCAAAAAGAACTGGCTGGCCAACAAGAACACATGTGGAGTCGCTGCTTTGATCCCCTCTTTATCGCCTTCAATAACTCCTTCAAATACGTACGCAACCGGAAGGAAAATTCCGACGCCGGAGCCAATGAAGGAGTAGACCATGAGGATGCGGTTGTTGTTGTTGAAAACGGGGTGGTTGTGGGATGGGGAGAGGGTGGGGAAGGCGAATTTGGACAACAAGTACATGTAGAAGAAGGAGAAGATTACGAATGCGAAGTCTTCGAGGGTGACCATGCCGGAGGCGGAGAGGACTACGGCGACGGCCAGGGCGTTGAGTTGTCGGAAAGAGAAGATGCCTCGGTGGAGACGGGTTTCTGCTAGTGGGTGATGTTGTTCGTGTTTTGATTCTTGTGTAAGGAGTATGTCGCCGCTGGGGCCGACCCCACCTGACATTTTTTTTTCCGGTGGTTACGTAGAAATTGCGAAGGATTTAGAGATGGGAAGAGGATGAAAATGGTGTTTGTGAGGGTGAGAGGAGGGGTTCGGACCTGAGTTTGTGTCTTCGGGAAAGATTGGGGTGAATGAGTGTTACACGTGGCAGAGTTTGCGTTGGAACGAGGACACGTGGATATTGGTGGGATGATGTGGAAAATTCCGTCAGTGGGTTTGACTTGAAATTTGAATTAGTGTTAACCGTGGGGGAAAACGGAAATTTTGTCAGTTTAATTTAAATTAGTAAAAATTAAAGGTTTAGCCGACTTAGTTACGGTTAAATGTCTATTTTGATAATTTTTTTTAAAACTATGTTTATTTTGGTATTTTTGAGCCCAATGTTTTTTTAAATATGTATAGTCCAATCCTATTTTAATGAACCGTTTTTTTGTCTCAGTCACAAAAAATCTTAGATCTATCACTATTTATAACCATGACAATTATAAAAAGGCCTCAGAATTCTACTTCGCTTTGGGCCCCTAAAATGGTTGAGTCGGCCATGTATTAGCATTCGCATCAGGTTATTTTTTATCCTTATCCTTATTTTTATAACTTAACTAAAAATGATTATTCCATAAAAAAAAATTTGAGTCCCTGTGGTTTGATCAAAAAATCGCTTTGAGTCCAATGGTTTGATTTGGACTTTTTGAGTCCTTGTGGTTTTATTTTTGTTTCAATTAAACCCATGACACTAACATCGTTAGTTTTTTCTGTTAAATTAAGGGGTATTTTAGTCTTTTTACTGATAAAGACTAGTATTATAATTTTGAACTTGAAGGGACTATTTCTATAATTACAAAATAAACAAAACCTAACCCCACCCCACCCCACCCCTTCATCATCCTCATCAGAACCCTCCACCCCCACCGGAACCCTCCTTCTACTGGCCGCCATCTCCGGCTAAAACTATTTCACTAACGGATAAATCATTCCCCATCTTCGGCTATAATCTCATAGCAAAACAAAAGGGAAGTGGAACTTAGAGAACACCCACTCGTATTCTTGTTTACCGGATCTTGAATCTCACCAGGAATCCGTTCATTGCTTCTGTTACCTGGCGGCGATCTGGTGGAAACGATTTAAAAATCCGGCGATGGGATCATTCCAGGTTTTACAAGGCCCACCCACCACAGAGCTTTTACAAAACCTAGCTCCACCGTCGGTAAAAAGCTTTTACAAAACCATAGCTCCGTTTATCCGACCACCACCATCTCCGACGGCCAGTCAGTGCCCTGAGCTTGTCGTCTTCGTCTTCATTGTGGTGTATTCAAGCAGGAAGGTAGGCTAGGGTTGAAAACCCCCCATTTCGGTTCAGGTAGGTAATGGTAGTGGTGTTGGGGAGGAGGAGGGTGGCGCTGATGGGTTCGATTTAGCCGGAGATGGCGGCCAGGAGGTGGAGGATTATGGTGGGGGTGGCGGTGGTTGGTGGTGGGGGTTTTGACGGGAAGCAGATCCATTGGCTATGATGGTGAGGGTTGCGCAGTGGTGGCGGGTCTGGCCGGCGGGGTGGCTGGAGATTGGGGTGGTGGTTGCCGACAATCGTGGAGGAGGTTCAAGCAGGAAGATATTGTGGGTGGGGGTGATTTGGTTTTATTAATTGATTTTTTGGTAAGTTATATAAACAACCCTCAACTATGAAACTATTTTAATAACCAGTAAAAAGACTAAAATACCCCTTGATTTAACAGAAAAAACTAACAGTGTTAGTGTTATGGGTTTAATTGAAACAAAAATGAAACCACAAGGACTCAAAAAGTCCAATTGAAACCATTAGACTCAAAACGATTTCTTAAGCAAACCATAGGGACTCAAAACGAGATTTACTCTTTTTTAAAAGTCTCACACATCTCATTCCTTATTTTTAAAGCATTCACATCCGAGTTCTTATCTATATCCCTATAATTTAAATAAAAAACAAATTTACCTTATCAATTTAAAATTAAGAAAAATCTTACTTCTGATTCCTTATATTTATCTCTATTCAATTGAATAATACTCTTTTAATCAATTTTTATTATTATCTCTCTTTTCCACTTACAAAAGTATTATAAGTGATGAGTTGTGTGTTGGTAAATATAAGAAATCACTAATCAAAATCCATATAATTGAAGAATAAGGAAAAGTATAAAGAATCAGATGGAGTGAGTAATTTGAAAAGTTTTTAAATTTTATCTTAAAATATAAGGATAAGACACACTTTACCATTTCGGCTGTGAATGCTCTTATAATTTTAAAAAATGGTTAAGTGATTAGTATATTTAAGATTTCTAGTGTTCATTTTCTTATAATTTTAAGGATGATGATAAGGTTTAAAAACCTTGTTGTAAAACCTTTTTAACTTAAATCATATTTTCTCTCTCTCTCTCTCTTATAATTTAAGGATATGGTATATATACCAATCATGATATGGATTCTCTTATCAACCCATTCTTTATACCCATTTTTATCCTTAAAAGTTAAGGTAAAAGAGCGTACTCGGTGTTTGACTTAGCTCTCGCATTTGCGCGAGCCCGGATTGCTTCGCGATCTGAAATACGCAACATTACCATGCACTTTGTGTAGGAGGCTGTTTCCACAACTTGAAACCGTGTAAGGCCCCGAACCGGGGAGGCCTCACGTGTTGGATTTACTCATTCCCAAAAAGTTCTTAAACTTCAAATATCACAAGTAGCGGAAATTAACATCATTACATTGTTATAAAAACACAATCAATTAAAACATTGTTTAATACAACCATCATTCTAAAAACATTCTCAATGGGATGCCAGATTTCTCATGTCGGGTAACTCCTCATAATAGCCAAGCAGCATCCACTTCACGTCCTCCTCATTCTTAACCTGACATGCATACTAAAAGTCAGCTAACGCTGGTGAGTTCAACTCTTTCATTCGCTTAAGGAAATGGTTTATCATTCGTTCAATCGTTCGTTAGGGTTTTAACATTCATAAGAAAATAGAGCATGCATTCATTCATCATTTACATTTGTCATTTAAACATACATCAAGTCATACATTAAAAAAACTAAAATATGTTTTGCCGTTCATTCCATTATTTCATATTGCAATGCCTATGAGGCTTAACTGCACGAAGGCCGACATTACAATAATAGTACAATAATCATTCCGTTCCATTCGTATTGCACTGCCCCTAAGGCTTAACTACATGAAGACCGACAATGCAATATTCATTCCATCCATTCGTGTATGGTATTGCTCCTAAGGCTATCATGAACGTAGACCGACAATACAATACATCCTGTACTTTCATTTATTACTTTTAGAACCCACAAGCCCCAAGTGATTTCATTCCCGGGTCACGTTAACCCCGAGTAACTGTCGTCACCCTTCCTTCATTAGTTGTACAACCGTAATACCATTGGTAGGCCACGTAGGCACTACCCCTGTTATACTTATGGCAAAATGTGCCATAAGACTGGGGACTTACATCATAGACTTCGTTCATCAATTCCTCCGTTTAACAAATTAGACACGTAATGACTTCTTTAAAACTTTCGCCCATTGCTTTTCGTAAAACATTCATTCGTTTATGAAAACCTTTTCATTCATTTAAAACCATTCCTTTACATCATTCATTTCGTAAACATTCTTGTTTCAAACGTCGTTTCTTTTCAGTGAGTATGCACATCACCCTAGAAACAAGTAAATAGGGATTCTTTACGTTCTTGTAAACGTTCGTCATTTCGTACACTTTCATTTATCTTTTTATTTCATTCATTTCATTTTAATACGGATAGGGATTCTTGACTCACCTGCTTATTCGTACTAAACCTAATTCAGATGTCTAGTTGGTGCTAACTTCTTAACCGATCTACACATAAGTTAACACGCGAAATTCCATCATTAAGCCTAGTGTTGCCAGACAGTGTCGCCAGGCACACTCATAGTGTTGCCAGGCACACTCATAGTGTTGACAGAATTTGCGTTCTGGACTTAGTGTCGTGAACTCAAATGTCGCCAGATGTCTTTGGCGACACACATAGTGTCGCTAGAGAATGACACGTGTCCAATCATTGGATTTCTTGGGCACAACGCCATCTCCCCAGCCTTTTCCCCGACAAATGTCACCACTTGAAGGTGGCGACACTGATGAACACCATCTTCAAAAATGTCCGATTTCCACCCAAGTTCGTAACTTTTTATGTCCAAAACATTTGTTTAACTTCCATAATCCTAGATCTGGGCTTTATTCCCCTTTTTGTCACACCCCAACCGATGGCGGATTATACGTCGGGGCGGACGCGGTTGTTCAATAGCACAAGGTTAACTATTAAAGTTTCGATATTTCATTAATGAATAATTTAAGATTCAATACAAGGAAGAATAATACGAATACAACATTTAATTTAAGTAGTCTATGTCCAAAGCATCCTATGTGATCATGAATAAGTCTCATGATGTAAACCTGAAACATGTGAAAGAATCTGTCAACTACAAAATAGTTGGTGAGATACAAAGGTTTTGACACAGTTTAACAAGTATTTGAAAAGAATTACAATTCACTATGATATATGCATTCTATAATGTAAGTATGAGAAACAAGTATCTTAAACATTGTGCACTTCAACCCTCTAACCAAGTTTAGGCATAACCCGCAGGTTACCCTTATAAGTCTCAAGTTTAAAGTTTAATTCAGTAACAATCACCAAGGGCTCCCCCCGAAGGGGTCAATCAATCAAGGTGGATTGGTCAAATACAATAGATCTATCATTGTTACCATAGGCTTGATCAAAGCTAATGAATGTGCTAGTTTTAAGTTTAATCTAAGCATACAAGTCTCAAGTTTAACATAAGAATAAGCATCTAGTCATAGTTGTACAAGAATTGTATAAGTTTAAAGTTTTGAACATGTTTCACCCCAAAAGAATAGAAAGGAAAAAGGGGCTAAGTATACTCACATGGATTGATGAAGAGTATCCGACACGGATAAGTATTCGCAAGACTTGGAGGGAGAATATCCTCACAATAAGCCTAAGTATGCAAGTCTAAAGATTTAAGTTTGCATCTACAAGTTTAAGGCAAAAGATCTAGGATTTTAAGATTGACTAGGGTTCCAAGTGGGAGACGGGTATGGTTTGTGTTTATGAAGTTTAAATCAAGTTTATAATAAAGGTTTTGAATGCATGACGCAATACTTGGATATCGAAGTTTAATAAGTTTATAGTTTAGAATAATTTTTAATTAAATTAATTATTTAAAAAGTCTCACAATTATTAATTATACAAAATCGGTAATAATAATCTAAGATAGTTTCCGAAGTATAAATTAATAACTCAAGCGTAAGACTAAATAATTATTAAAGATAAATAATTATTAAGGTCAAATAATTATCTATAAACTTAATTATTTTATTTAATCCGTATAAATCATTTAAGATTTATTTGAGTATTTAAGTGTCAAACGTTTATTTTACAATTTAACTTGTAAATGAATAATGTTTAAAATGTAGTTATAAGTTCAAATAAATAATACGTAATTATAAGTTTATAAATTTCCTAGAGTGTAAATATAACCATAAGTATATAAAGTCTTAAATTATAAGTTTATAAGTATTCTAAGTTCATATATAAGTTTATAAATGTTTTAATATTAAAGCTTCTATTTAAGTTTTATAAAGTTTATAAATTTAAAAAATATTTGTTTTTAAATGAATACAAGTTTTCTGTTTTCTATAAAACATGGGTTTTATAAGATGTACAAGTTTATAAGTTTCTGTTTTCTAAATAATATACAAGTTTTATAAACTTTTATGATTTTATAAAAGTTATATAAGTTTTCTGTTTATTAAAGTTTATAATTATTATTTAAAGTTTTAAAACAAAAAGAATTCATTTACTTTAGAAATTAAATAGTAAATTAAGTTTTCTGTTTTTATAAAATTGTATAAGTTTTATAAAGTTTAAAAGTATCTTTTATAGATTTTAAGTATTTAAAACTATTTTTAAAGAATTAACTTTTTATAAGTTTTAACTAAATTTAAATAATTAAAATATCTCAGGATGTAAAAAGTGTAAATAAAAATCGTTTTCATGTTTATAAAAACTTTACAGATTTTATAAAAATAATTATAGATGTGAAAACTGAGTAAAAAGCATAAAAGAAAATCAAATACCAAAACTCAGGCCGCCCGGATTCGAACCCGGGCCGCCTGAGTTCACGCACCAACGAACAAACCACCCGGCTACGGGCCTCGCTGTTTATTTATACCGAAAAGAAAATTTATAAACATATCCCATATCAAGCCCCAAATCCGTATGAACCCTAGAATTGATTTCTACCCAATACACATCGATTAACCCTCTGTCATGGCGATTTGACAGAGGGCTTTCGTCCCTATCATGAAAACGACGATTGTGGCTTTTGAAATTACCTGAATGGATGCAGAGACGAGGGAGAACGAGTCCGAGTTATGCGTCGGCTGTCGTGGCTCCAAATCGAATAATGCAGGTATGATACTATGGAATTGAGAGTATGAGGAGGAATGGTGTGATGTCGTTAGGCTGAGGGAGTCGATATTTATAGTTGATTTCGTGATTTAATGCCGAATTAGGTGGGAAGTCGACGGATGGTTTAAAGCGAATTGAATGCGACGCGTGCGGGTGCGAGACTCGAAATTGGGTATTGATGATGGTTGGGTGTAGAGGTGCACAAATCGGTTTTTTTTTGGAACCGGATCCGGTTCGGATCCGGACCGGTTCCGTCAAAGTTGGTCAATAACCGGATCCATTAGAACCGGTTCCGGTTCGGATCCGGTTCCGGGTGTGGAGACTTGGAACCTATTGGGACCGGTTCGGACATTTAGAACCGGACCGGTTAAAAAAAACCGGTTCCACCGGTTCCGAAAAAAAAAAAATTAAAAATTAACAAAGATACACTATAAAATACATGTTTTATTTATTTTGTAGATTTTTTTAAGTTATTTAACAATAGTTCGTACAAAAAAAATACAAAAAACATAATTGAATCACAAAGCATTAATTATTTATTATGTTTTCAATATTCTTCGTCGTAGTCTTTGTAACATCGGTTTTCATTCTTCTTCGCTTGAGATACGTTGGGCTTCATCGTAAGCTTGTTCTTCGTCCGAAAGTGGAGTCGCCGCCCCATGTTCTACTTCGAATTCATGTATTTCTTGTTCAACGTCAAGCTCGCCTTCTAATTTTGCAACATGTTGTACACGTTCGGCGGCATCCAAATGGTCCTTCAAGCAAATACACATCTCCATAGATTCCGGTGTAAGCCTCGTTCTTCGAATAGATAAAACCCTGCCACTAAGAGAAAAAGCGGATTCCGAAGCTACCGTGGAAGCTTGGACGGTTAGTAGGTCACGGGCCATTGCGGCTAGAACGGGATATTGGGATTCCCTTCCTTGCCACCAACTCAAGATATCAAAGTTTTCAAACTCTTCGGATCTTAGAGTAGAAATAAAGTCGGTTGCTTGATATCTCCCAAGCTCGCTACTTGGTGTGGTTCCACGAGCTCGTTTAGTATTTTCGTTTCTTAAAGTGTTAAATAAATTTAGCATCGGGTTCCTTGAACTACTAGAAGTTGAACCCGAACCCATTGATTCACGTATGTTTGATGGATCACCACTTCCACCATATTTGCGTAAATAATAATCAAACATATTATTAAAAGCCGAATTGAAATCCCTTATTGCATTTGATTCAAAATTTGGGTCTTCCTCGAACATATTTAAATCATCCGATATTGATCCAATTAATGTTTCAACACCGGTTACATTAATCGTTGGGTTTAAGGCGGCCGAACATGTAACAACGGCCGGCATTTCTGAAAAATATTTTTTAAATTTAGCTTTCATAGGTTTTACCATTTTTTCAAAAATAGTGCCGTGATATTCAAACTCTTTTAATTTATTACATATTAAGTATAATTGTTGAAGTATTAGCGAAGACGTGGGATAATAAACTCCCGATAAACATGTAGTTGCATTTTTAAAAACCTCAAGCAAATTAGTTAGTTTCTCGATCATATCCCAACTTATATTATCAAATTTTTGTAAACAACGTTTCTTTTGCACAAGTTCATCATGGAAATGTTTTAAAGTAATTCTTTGCCTTAAGGCCGATTCAAACATTTTCCAAGTCGAGTTCCATCTAGTAGGTACGTCCCAATTCGGACCTAAAAAGATGGAATCCGTTTGTTGGCACAAGTTTCTATAGTTTATATATCTTTTTTTGCTTGTGCTAAAAACTTCACGTAACATCACTTTAAAATTTTCTTTTACGTCTCTTATTTCTTGGACGTTTAGACCGTCTTGCACAACCAAGTTAATGATATGTGCAACACATCGACTATGAAAAAAAACACCGTTACAAGGCGGTTCATATTTTATTTTTAATTTTTCGACCGCGTTTGTGTTATTTGAAGCGTTATCAAAAGATATTGAAAATATTTTCGGTTGAATTTTATAAGTTTGAATTACCGAGTCTAAAATATAAAATAAGTTTTCACCGGTATGTGGATATCCAAAATAATCAAACGCAATCGTACGCTTCATCATTTGCCACGACTCCGGTTGAACCCAATGTGCGGTAACGCAAAGGTACGATTCGGGTAAACCATGTGGAGCGGACCAAACGTCCGTTGTTAAGTTAATGCCGGTATTTAATTTTTCAAAACCTAAAATTAATTCTTTTTTGGCTCTTTTCCACATTTTTAAACAATCTCTTCTCAAAGTAGAACGACTTACATTTGTGTAATTCGGTTGAAGCGTCTCTTGTATCATCCTCGTCAAGCGCGGATTATCAAAATGATCAAAAGGCAAGCCTTCTTGAATGACGAAATGTGCCATTCTCTCACGAACACTTTCGACATTGTATTGCCAAACTCCTCCATCCCTACCAATTTGAGTTTGATTTTCACCTTCTTGAGTGTGTCTTGCGTGACTAGCAATATGTTTCCTTAAACTGCTATTTCCCGCCGCAGCTAAAAGTTTACC
Source organism: Smallanthus sonchifolius (assembly GCA_023525975.1). Classification (NCBI taxonomy): domain Eukaryota; kingdom Viridiplantae; phylum Streptophyta; class Magnoliopsida; order Asterales; family Asteraceae; genus Smallanthus; species Smallanthus sonchifolius. Next base: position 39,048,200 of record CM042034.1, on the reverse strand, counting down.
ACAACGTTTGCAACGAGCCTTTTGCGAGCCGTACGACATTTCGCATAAATCGAAATAAGCCCATATTTCTTGGTTTCGGGAGCAAGGAAGTATTGACACAACCGTAACATCGCTAGTAGAACCACCAACCGAATTTTGAGTGCTTGCGGAAGCGGAAGCCATGAGAGCGTTTTTTTTTTTGCTTAACGTGAGCGTTTTTTTTGCGTTTTGAGAGCGTTTTTGAGTTTTGAGAGCTAGAATGTTGTGGTGAACTAACACAAACACCCAATACCTATTTATACTAAATTTCAATACTTAAAAACAAAAAAAAAAACAAAAAAACGGCCATAAAACGGCTATATAGCCGTTTTTTTTTAACCCCAACGGCTAGAACCGGTTCCGAACCGGTTCCAAAATGTCCGAAAAAAACCGGTTCCAAAAAATCCGAGTTTTATCCGATTTTTAACCGGTCCGTCAAAAAACCCAGAACCGGTCCCGGAACCGGCGGTTCTCATAATATCCGGACCGGTTCTAAAAAAACCGGTTCTCACCGGATCCGGTTTCGGATAATCCATCGGATCGGTTCCGGTTCCGGTTCTTTTGTGCACCTCTAGTTGGGTGTAACATCCTAAAAATAAAACGACAGTTAAAATGACGAAGTAAACGAACGAGGCATGTCGGGTTGGGTCGGATGGGCCGGCGGGCTGGAAGGGGAGCCTCCCCTATAAATAGCCAAGGTCACCACCCATTTCTCTCATTTGCAACTTCTAGAGAGAGAAACCGTAGAGAGAGAAAGTTGGCGGATCGACCCGAGATTTCAGCAAAGTGTTACTCCATAACTCGTGAGAAGAACCTCCGGATCAGAAGCTCGATTCAGGTAACGATCCGACCTAAATTTGAGTTTTAGTTCGTTTTTGGGTTTTTCGGGTTTTGGGTGAAAAGGCAACGTTTTTACGGATGAAACTGAAAGATAAACATAGATTTGAGTTCCTTAATGGAAAACGAACGTTTTGGATGCAAACAGGTTCGAGATCTTGACGAGATCAGAACTGAATGCGAAAGTTAGAGTTTTGCGAAGAAACAGGTCGTGCGCACTTACCAAGTGCGCACGGAGCAGGTCCTGCGTACTTATAAAGTACGCAGGAAGAGGGGTCTACGCACTTGCTAAGTGCGCAGGCAGCAGGGTCTGCGCACTTGCTAAGTGCGCAGGCAACACGGTCTGCGCACTTGCTAAGTGCGCAGGCACCAGGCAGGTTAAGTAAGTTAGTATGTTTAGAATGGTTAAACCGTTAGAGTCGGTATTGGTCTGATGTGTATTTAACTAATCAATTCAGATCAGAAGTGACGTTGTTGGGCCTTTGTTTAGGACAACCGAGACTAACTTATAAGGTGAGTTCTAGAAGCCCTTCTTTAAATGTTTTAATTAATGTTTTGGGCTGGTGTGCATACGTACAGAATGATGTTTTGAAATGAGGTTTACGAAACGAGGTTTACGAAATGATGTTTACGATATGATGTTTACGAAATTATGTTTACGAAATGAGGTAAAGGTTTTATGAAAATAATTATAGATGTGAAAACTGAGTAAAAAGCATAAAAGAAAATCAAATACCAAAACTCAGGCCGGCCGGATTCGAACCCGGGCCACCTGAGTTCACGCACCAACGAACAAACCACCCGGCTACGGGCCTCGCTGTTGATTTATACCAAAAAGAAAATTTATAAACATATCCCATATCAAGCCCCAAATCCGTATGAACCCTAGAATTGATTTCTACCCAATACACATCGATTAACCCTCTGTCATGGCGATTTGACAGAGGGCTTTCGTCCCTATCATGAAAACGACGATTGTGGCTTTTGAAATTACCTGAATTGATGCAGAGATGAGGGAGAACGAGTACGAGTTATGCGTCGGCTGTCGTGGCTCCAAATCGAATAATGCAGGTATGATACTATGGAATTGAGAGTATGAGGAGGAATGGTGTGATGTCGTTAGGCTGAGGGAGTCGAAATTTATAGTTGATTTCGTGATTTAATGCCGAATTAGGTGGGAAGTCGACGGATGGTTTAAAGCGGATTGAATGCGACGCATGCGGGTGCGAGACTCGAAATTGGTATTGATGATGGTTGGGTTTCGGTCGCATGCGGAAGGCGACACCCGAGGTACAACGAACCTGGACGGAAAACGCGTTTTTGATGAAAGGGGATGAAAACCGGTTTCTACGGGACTCGAACTCGCGACTGGATTCAGTCTCGAAAGTTTGGGTTTATTACAGAACAAGTCCCTGAAGTTTGTAGTTTTATCGTTTCACGTCTAAAAGTTAAGTTTTCGTTTAAAACCAGTTTCAGAAAATGGCAGATTTGGTCCCTGGACTTTATAAAATAAGTAAACTGTTTTATTTTATAAAAATCCAAGTAAGCTTTATAAGTTTTATTTCCTTTTATTTCCTTTTATTATTTTATACTTTTATAAAATAATTTCTAAGATTTACAAGTTTAAGTGTGTTAGAATGAGTTTATAAATTTATATGATTATAAATTCATAAAGTTTTTAATAATTTATTTACAAGGTATATATTCTTAAATAAGTCTCATATAAATATATATATATATATATATTTATATATATACCTCAAGTATTATTGTTTTTCTTAAATATATATCCATTAAGTCAACATTTATTATTCAAGAAAAAAATAGTTTTGATAAAATTTCAAGTTTTGAATTAATAATACGTGCAAAGGTTTTAGAAAAAGATAGGTCGGAAAAATACCGGATATTACAGTCTCCCCTACTTTAGGGAATTTCGTCCCGAAATTAGGGTAGAAGGGTTTAGTTCAGGATTTAAGTCTATGATACGCACAAGGATAATGAGAAAGATGCTCTACGTTCCCAAGTAAACCCTGGGTTACGTTTAGATTTCTTAAATAAGTTGTAAGGATAGGGATAAGATTACGCTTGAGTTTCTAAGTTTTCAATGCATATGGTTATCAAGAGTTTCTCTACGAAACATATAGTTTCATTAAAATATAGGAAGATTCGTTTTCAGAGATGTATTCGAGAGAGTAACTGCTGAATTTCCATTCAAGATTTAAAGTGAGATGTATTACTCAGGATGGATTTGATGATAGTTCAAGAATTTGAGTTTGTAGACTAATACGTCTAAGGATTGCTACGGTACCTAAGTCCCGTGGCTACCTTTTACGATAAGTCTTAGATCATAGCACGCGACAGAGTTTACTATGTCTTCCCATACGTTGATTTTCATACTTACGTGTGCACCCGCAAGCATTTAAATCGTCGCATAGTCCGCATAGGTCCTTCCGTTTGTGCGTGGATCAAGAAAGAGTACCAGAATTTTTTTAACTCACGACTAGAGTTTCCACATAAGAGTGATCATTGATTAACGAGTCCCTTAGAGAGAAACGTCATTCAATGATTAAAGAGAGAAGAATGTGACAAGATTTAGAGTTTCAAAGTTTCCTCGTGTTTGAATAAGACTACATCAACATCGAGTAGTTTAAAGTCTTTACACTTTCCTCGTGTTTGATCAAGAATACGTCAAACCTTGAGTAGTTTAAAAGTCTTATACGTTCATCATGTTTGAAAAAGCATACGTCAAACATGGAGTAGTTTAAAGTCTTTACACTTTCCTCGTGTTTGATCAAGAATACATCAAACCTTGAGTAGTTCAAAAGTCTTATACGTTCATCATGTTTGAGCAAACATATGTCAAACAGGGAGTAGTTTAAAGTCTTTACACTTTCCTCGTGTTTGATCAAGAATACATCAAACCTTGAGTAGTTTAAAAGTCTTATACGTTCATCATGTTTGAACAAGCATACGTCAAACATGGAGTAGTTTAAAGTCTTATACGTTCATCATGTTTGAACAAGAATACGTCAAACATGGAGTAGTTTAAAGTCTCATACATTCATCATATCTGAACAAGAATATGTCAAACATGGAGTAGTTTAAGGTCTCATACGTTCATCATGTTTGAACAAGAATACGTCAAACATGGAGTAGTTTAAATTGTGTTTGAACAAGAATACGTCAAACATAGAATAGTTTAAATTGTGTTTGAACAAGAATACGTCAAACATAGGATAGTTTAAATTGTGTTTGAACAAGAATACGTCAAACATAGAATAGTTTAAATTGTGTTTGAACAAGAATACGTCAAACATAGAATAGCTTAAAGTCTCATAGTTTAGCTTCAGTGTATAGAAGTATACGATTACGTTTTGAGTATAAAGCGGTTATCTAAATACTCTAGTGTTTAAGAGAGGTATGGGACAGCGTTTGGAACAGGATTAACCGTTATATGTTTTCTCACAGAAGATTCGAGTTTTCCTGAAGATTAGTGGATCCCGATGTTTGGGTTTGAAGAGAAGACTAGGGAGGTATTCTGCTAAAGAGAGCAACGTCTCCCTTCATTTTAGTTTCTAGTATCAAGAATGAAATTTTCTCGTGTATTTGAAATGTACGTTTATCAAGTCTTATAGGGTTTGGTTAAGATGGGCACACAAAAGTTTTCAAGACTAAGAATCCAAGTATAAGTTTGAAAATAGGATAAGTCAGTTGAGTTTCAAGTTTCAGTATTAAGCTTCACATGATCCCTTATTGGACATGCCTCCTTTGGTGGTTTAGAAGGTGTTTAGTTTCAGGAATACGGGATTGAGTATTTGTAAAAGTTTTACATGACTCAAAAGTCTTCGACCTTATAGTGGTGTATATGAAGTTAAATGTTTTAGCAACGTGTATTTGAGTTTTTAGTTCCCGTTGTGATTTATAGTAAGTCTTTTACGTGACAAGAGTTGAATGAGGAAAGTCTCCAAGCATAGGGTAACGGGAAAAGTTTCGACAAGGTTTATGATAGTGTGTTTATAAATGATTTTATCTTGTTTCATAACAGCAGGTATAGTTTTCTTTTATATAGAGTGTAATTAGGATGTTCAAAAATGACGAGTTAGACATTGATAAATAGTATAAGTAAGACTTATGAAAAGGTATGTACGATTGTCAAACGAAATATTGGTAAAGTTTAGCGTTAAGTCTATATAAGGGATAAGGATCATAGTTGATCACGGCAATGGTTCGTAAGTCGTGTTGTTTTAAAAGGGTGCTTACGAATTTTAGAGGGTTTGTTCAAGGTTTATTCCTCAAGTTTACGTGTCACTTAGGATTTTTATAGTTTAATGCCACGTTGTTAATTATCTCAAGTACTAACGTGAGCTACTCTTGACGAAAGTGTTTGGGTAGAAGTGTTAAGTTTGTAGTGCTAGAAGGAAAGTCAAGCTAGTATGTGATAACAAGATAAATTTCAAAATAACTTTCGTTAAATGTTTCAAAATTGGGACTTCTAGCCCTTACATAATACAATTTAAACGGAAAATTAAAGTGTGTAAGTAAGTTGATTTAATATGTTGAAAATGTTTTTATTCATAATACTGAGTTATCACAGTAATATTTTCAAAAATAGTTTTGATTGGAAGTTGATGGGCTAACGAGGAGGATTCCCGGAAGAAGGGGTGGTCACAAAGACTCACTTAAGTACCCTATTTCCCTAGCCAGAATTTCCTCGTGGGCCTACAACTTCTCTTAGTCATTGTCACCGATGTTTGGGTTTATGGTACTATGTCGAGGCTCATTGTGGGCTTAGAGTCTCAAACGTGGAGCTTGTCTATTCCATAGTAGGTTTCTTCTCTTGTGGGGAAAACAATCAGGTTGCTAATCCCTTTGTTAATGTACTTTAGATTTAAAAGACGTTAAGTTTTGTTTACAAGAAACGGTGATGTGTAAGTTTTAAGGACGTATGAAGGTTTTGAGATTAAAAGTGTAACAAAGTTTTGAGTTAGTCATAAAATGAAGTTTGCTTGAGTGACGAAAAATGAAATGAGACACAAGGGTTTCCCCTTATGTGCCAAGTTTATAAAATAATAAAGTTTGTAAAAAGGACTTGTAGGATAATACATGGTTTTAAATGTGCTGGTATTACAAGGATCATGAAAATGTGTTGGTATTACAAGGATCATGAAGTTTAAGGATGTATGAACACTTTGAGATGTATAAAAGTGTAGCAAAAGTTTGAGTGAGTTATCTAGAGTAGTTTGGTTGAGTGATGAAAATAAGATGAAACACAAGGGTTTCCCCTTAAGTGTTATGTTCATAAAATAATGAAATTTATAGGAGAATTTGTAGAGTAATACATAGTTTTAAGGGTTGTATTACAACAATCACGAAGTTTATTGGGTAGTATCTATAAATATAAGTTTATGTATGTAGTTTTTAAGTATAATCTCGTAAGAATTTCTCCTTGAAGGTAACTCCTTCAGGTCATGACGAGTAAGTATGCTGTCATGTGACAAGACGGGACTTAAGAATCATAGAATAAAGGTTATAGAGGAAAGTTTTTGAATCATGAATTTATGAAGCGTAAAGTATTTGAGATGGCACTCATTTAGTGCATATCACTAAGTGAGTACTTTGACATATCAAGAGGAATTTGAGCTCACTAATGTTTAGAGAAGTGTTGCATTCCTATAAGTGGATACTCATCCCAAGAATTCCCAGGAAAGCATACGGGTCCAACGGTTGGTTTGGATTTATACGAAATGCTTTCCTTGACAGAATTTCCCAGAATACAGGTATCCACCCTTCCGGTCCGCACAAGTTCTCACACATTATATAGAACTTAAATATTCTTGACGAGAGTTTAGTGGTGGCTTAGACTTAAAGCCTAAGAACGTGTCCTCGATATAGTAGCCTCTTGTAATACGTAGGTAAGTTGAAACGTAGAATTTCCAAGCGTTCACGTATAAGAATTAAGAATAGAATGAGGAGAGAATTCCTAGTAAAGGACATGAGATAACTCATGTTTGGGTCCCCTAATTTATAGTCTAGGTCATGTGTCTAATAACCTAATTCCGTATAACCAAGGCTCTGATACCAATCTGTCACACCCCAACCGACGGCGGATTATACGTCGGGGCGGACGCGGTTGTTCAATAGCACAAGGTTAACTATTAAAGTTTCGATATTTCATTAATGAATAATTTAAGATTCAATACAAGGAAGAATAATACGAATACAACATTTTATTTAAGTAGTCTAGGTCCAAAGCATCCTATGTGATCACGAATAAGTCTCATGATGTAAACCTGAAACATGTGAAAGAATCTGTCAACTACAAAATAGTTGGTGAGATACAAAGGTTTTGACACAGTTTAACAAGTATTTGAAAAGAATTACAATTCACTATGATATATGCATTCTATAATGTAAGTATGAGAAACAAGTATCTTAAACATTATGCACTTCAACACTCCAACCAAGTTTAGGCATAACCCGCATGTTACCCTTATAAGTCTCAAGTTTAAAGTTTAATTCAGTAACAATCACCAAGGGCTCCCCCCCGAAGGGGTCAATCAATCAAGGTGGATTGGTCAAATACAATAGATCTATCATTGTTACCATAGGCTTGATCAAAGCTAATGAATGTGCTAGTTTTAAGTTTAATCTAAGCATACAAGTCTCAAGTTTAACATAAGAATAAGCATCTAGTCATAGTTGTACAAGAATTGTATAAGTTTAAAGTTTTGAACATGTTTCACCCCAAAAGAATAGAAAGGAAAAAGGGGCTAAGTATACTCACATGGATTGATGAAGAGTATCCGACACGGATAAGTATTCGCAACACTTGGAGGGAGAATATCCTCACAATAAGCCTAAGTATGCAAGTCTAAAGATTTAAGTTTGCATCTACAAGTTTAAGGCAAAAGATCTAGGATTTTAAGGTTGACTAGGGTTCCAAGTGGGAGACGGGTATGGTTTGTGTTTATGAAGTGTCAAACGTTTATTTTACAATTTAACTTGTAAATGAATAATGTTTAAAATGTAGTTATAAGTTCAAATAAATAATACGTAATTATAAGTTTATAAATTTTCTAGAGTGTAAATATAACCATAAGTATATAAAGTCTTAAATTATAAGTTTATAAGTATTCTAAGTTCATATATAAGTTTATAAATGTTTTAATATTAAAGCTTCTATTTAAGTTTTATAAAGTTTATAAATTTAAAAAATATTTGTTTTTAAATGAATACAAGTTTTCTGTTTTCTATAAAACATGGGTTTTATAAGATGTACAAGTTTATAAGTTTCTGTTTTCTAAATAATATACAAGTTTTATAAACTTTTATGATTTTATAAAAGTTATATAAGTTTTCTGTTTATTAAAGTTTATAATTATTATTTAAAGTTTTAAAACAAAAAGAATTCATTTACTTTAGAAATTAAATAGTAAATTAAGTTTTCTGTTTTTATAAAATTGTATAAGTTTTATAAAGTTTAAAAGTATCTTTTATAGATTTTAAGTATTTAAAACTATTTTTAAAGAATTAACTTTTAATAAGTTTTAACTAAATTTAAATAATTAAAATATCTCAGGATGTAAAAAGTGTAAATAAAAATCGTTTTCATATTTATAAAAACTTTACAGATTTTATAAAAATAATTATAGATGTGAAAACTGAGTAAAAAGCATAAAAGAAAATCAAATACCAAAACTCAGGCCGCCCGGATTCGAACCCGGGCCGCCTGAGTTCACGCACCAACGAACAAACCACCCGGCTACGGGCCTCGTTGTTGATTTATACCGAAAAGAAAATTTATAAACATATCCCATATCAAGCCCTAAATCCGTATGAACCCTAGAATTGATTTCTACCCAATACACATCGATTAACCCTCTGTCATGGCGATTTGACAGAGGGCTTTCGTCCCTATCATGAAAACGACGATTGTGGCTTTTGAAATTACCTGAATGGATGCAGAGACGAGGGAGAACGAGTCCGAGTTATGCGTCGGCTGTCGTGGCTCCAAATCGAATAATGTAGGTATGATACTATGGAATTGAGAGTATGAGGAGGAATGGTGTGATGTCGTTAGGCTGAGGGAGTCGATATTTATAGTTGATTTCGTGATTTAATGCCGAATTAGGTGGGAAGTCGACGGATGGTTTAAAGCGAATTGAATGCGACGCGTGCGGGTGCGAGACTCGAAATTGGGTATTGATGATGGTTGGGTGTAACATCCCAAAAATAAAACGACAGTTAAAATGACGAAGTAAACGAACGAGGCATGTCGGGTTGGGTCGGATGGGCCGGCGGGCTGGAAGGGGAGCCTCCCCTATAAATAGCCAAGGTCACCACCCATTTCTCTCATTTGCAACTTCTAGAGAGAGAAACCGTAGAGAGAGAAAGTTGGCGGATCGACCCGAGATTTCAGCAAAGTGTTACTCCATAACTCGTGAGAAGAACCTCCGGATCAGAAGCTCGATTCAGGTAACGATCCGACCTAAATTTGAGTTTTAGTTCGTTTTTGGGTTTTTCGGGTTTTGGGTGAAAAGGCAACGTTTTTACGGATAAAACTGAAAGATAAACATAGATTTGAGTTCCTTAATGGAAAACGAACGTTTTGGATGCAAACAGGTTCGAGATCTTGACGAGATCAAACCTGAATGCGAAAGTTAGGGTTTTGCGAAGAAACAGGTCGTGCGCACTTACCAAGTGCGCACGGAGCAAGTCCTGCGTACTTATCAAGTACGCAGGAAGAGGGGTCTGCGCACTTGCTAAGTGCGTAGGCAGCACGGTCTGCGCACTTGCTAAGTGCGCAGGCAGCACGGTCTGCGCACTTGCTAAGTGCGCAGGCACCAGGCAGGTTAAGTAAGTTAGTATGTTTAGAATGGTTAAACCGTTAGAGTCGGTATTGGTCTGATGTGTATTTAACTAATCAATTCAGATCAGAAGTGACGTTGTTGGGCCTTTGTTTAGGACAACCGAGACTAGCTTATAAGGTGAGTTCTAGAAGCACTTCTTTAAATGTTTTAATTAATGTTTTGGGCTGGTGTGCATACATACGGAATGATGTTTTGAAATGAGGTTTACGAAACAAGGTTTACGAAATGATGTTTACGATATGATGTTTACGAAATGATGTTAACTAGAATGAGGTAAAGGTTTTATGAAAGTCACGAATGAACGAATCTGCCACGAGTTCCTACGGGAACTAAGGTATGTATGTATGTGTGTATTGGCCTCACCTTACGGGGGGCCTTTGTGGCTGGCTAACGGTTGTACAACTGGTTGATGATGGGGTGACGACGGTCACCCATGGGATTACCGGGATCCCAATGGAAGGTACTATTCCTTGCGGGGAAATAGTGTCTAAGTTATGTTTGGTCTACCTAGAGGTAACGAGCCTAAGGAGACGTATGTTTGGTCCACCTAGAGGTAACGAGCCTTAGGGGACGTATGTTTGGTCTACCTAGAGGTAACGAGCCTTAGGAGACGTATGTTTGGTCTACCTAGAGGTAACGAGCCTTAGGAGACGTATGTTTGGTCTACCTAGAGGTAACGAGCCTTAGGAGACATATGTTTGGTCCACCTAGAGGTAACGAGCCTTAGGGGACCTTTGTGACGGATGGCTTAGAGGTAACGAGCCTTAAGTTCATCCGCTGGTATGCGATGTATGGAATTGACGGTTACGAGAAGGCGCAGATTCGTTCATGTTGACTTAAGTTATGATGTTATGTTACGATGATGTTAAGTTATTGCACGTTTTACGTACGCTTTTGTTAAACAAATGTATGTTATGTTTTTGGCAAAATGTTTATGTTAAGGTTTTATGTAAAGCTAGAACTCACCAGCGTAGCTGACTTTTTAGTATGCACATTCAGGTTAAGGGCAGGTTATGATGATGGACGGTGATGCTTGGCAAGCGAAAAGAGTTACCCGGATGATATGAAGATTGGCATCCCGTTATAAGTTGTTTATGTTATGTTTATGTATTTGATAACGTTACGCTTCCGCATGTATGAACAAGTTTTGATTATGATGAATGAATGATTCCGCTGCGTTATTTGATATTCAAGTTTAATAACTGTTTGTGAATGAGTAAATCCAACAAGTGAGGCCTCCCGGGTTTGGGGCCTTACATTGGGTTTCGGTTGCATGCGGAAGGCGACGCCCGAGGTACAACGAACCTGGACGGAAAACGCGTTTTTGATGAAAGGGGATGAAAACCGGTTTCTACGGGACTCGAACTCGCGACTGGATTCAGTCTCGGAAGTTTGGGTTTATTACAGAACAAGTCCCTGAAGTTTGTAGTTTTATCGTTTTACGTCTAAAAGTTAAGTTTTAGTTTAAAACCAGTTTCAGAAAATGGCAGTTTTGGTCCCTGGACTTTATAAAATAAGTAAAATGTTTTATTTTATAAAAATCCAAGTAAGCTTTATAAGTTTTATTTCCTTTTATTATTTTATACTTTTATAAAATAATTTCTAAGATTTACAAGTTTAAGTGTGTTAGAATGAGTTTATAAATTTATATGATTATAAATTCATAAAGTTTTTAATAATTTATTTACAAGGTATATACTCTTAAATAAGTCTCATATAAATATATATATATATATATATTTATATATATACCTCAAGTATTATTGTTTTTCTTAAATATATATCCATTAAGTCAACATTTATTATTCAAGAAAAAAATAGTTTTGATAAAATTTCAAGTTTTGAATTAATAATACGTGCAAAGGTTTTAGAAAAAGATAGGTCGGAAAAATACCGGATATTACACTTTTCATATGTAAAACCGTGCCTTTTGAGATCAAAACCCTAGTTTTAGCCAAAAACCTATTCAAACTGAAACAGAGGGTTTATGTTGTATTCTTACCTAAAAATTGATGGTTTCTTCTTCTGGTCTTGCTCACAATCGTTGGAGAAGCAGGTTGGAGCAAATCTTGAGCAAGAACTCCAAGTTTCTTTCTCTTTCTCTCTCTACAAAAATTCTGAGAATGAAGATAGAATGGAGGCTGATTAAAGAAGGTGTAGGGTCTAGTAAAGCCTTGATGAGCCAAGCCCATCACCCTATGAGCCCACCCCCTTCCCTTCTTCCTTCTTTCGGCCCATTTTCGACCCATTACAAGAGTCTGGTTTTCGGGATGTTACAAACAGTGACCTCAAGGTCACAAATCAACATCTTACCAGTCATTTCAAGGCCCACCCTCATCCTTAAAATTTAAGGTGATTTGAAGAAATCACCTATAGACACTACTCCATCCCATTGCCCATCTTCATACCCTAACCTTAAATTTTTAAGGAAAACTAAAGTGAATTCTTATATTTTGAGATTCACTATTCATCTCCTCAAAACTTTTTTTATTTAATTCTTTAAATTTTCATTTTATTTTATATAACACTAGGTTGAATCCCGTGTATTACACGGGTTGTATATTGAAACGATATGATTCATATATATATTTTTTAACAGCAATTCATAAATATGTATATACATTTTTTTAACTTAATCTATAATCCTTGATACAACTTCAATTTTACAAATTAGAGAATAAGAAAATGAGCATCATTAGAACTTTTTGTAATATATTTAGCCAATTTCTTAAATATAGTTTGATATAACCTATTCAAATTTAAATATAAGATGAAATAAAAATAATTCGGTAATTTAAGTAAAATCTTACCTGATTTGAAGGTATAGACAAGAGAATTGATCAAATTTAAACATATTTTTATCAAATATAATTGGTTTACCAAAAATAATTAAAATAATTTTTTTTAAAAGAAACGAAATTAAAACAAATTAAAAATTTAATTATTTTAAATGATATCTATAATTATAGTTGTGATTGGTAATTGATCTTTATGATTAATGTAATTATTCAAATTTATTCTCTAATTTCCTTATCTGCTTAATACTTCATATGGAATTTTTTGAAAAGACAGTGACGTAGTTAATAAGAGAGAAAGACATCTATCCTATATAATAAACAAGTAAAACATGGTGCCACTTGTCAGCACCACGTTTCACCTCACCTTTTGGATCCACCAAAAACCATTTGGACAGAAAACGGGTATACACTCGGGTCGAGAAGCGGATTAAAAACAACCAGATTAAAACCCTATAAACACCTTTTAAACCGGGTGATCATCCCCTTTCAAAACAAAACCCTAATCGCCTTCTTGATTGAAGCTCTCTCTTCATCCTCAATAACCGAACTTCAAAATCAAATCAAGAATCGGTATGTTATCGTTACTCTTCGTCTTCTCCGACCGCTTCATCAATCGGCTTTCAGTGATCATCTGCCGCCTGAAACCAAGGTATTTGTTTATCTACCTTTTAAACTCATCGACTGGTATAAATCTCTACTAATATTTGCAATATTTACAATGATTTAAACGATTTATCCTTCGTTTTCTCAGACAACTCCATCTACCGGCCCTTCCGTCATTCTCCCCGTCTCCGCAAAACTAGGTTATTGTTTTTGTACATTTTAAAGTCATATGTTGCTTAGAATCTCAAGTAATAGGTTTTGTTAGTACCTTTTACATATTGCATCTTAAAAAAAAGTAGTGTTTTTGTACCTATCCTAGTTGAGTCTTCAGGTTATTGTTTCTGTATCTCTTCAAGTTGATTTTTTTTATTACTCTTGCAGTCAAAATTAGAATTAGAAAAGCAGTGTGCTTTTCTTATTTCAGTTACAATGATATGTGATTGACTTTGTTTTTAGTTTTTAATTTATGATTTTGGTTATATTTTAGTACAAATATTTTTAACCTTTTATGTTCCTGTCTTGTGCATATATTGATTTGTTTGGTTTTGTAGGCTACCTTTTTGTTAACATATATTGCAGCCCACAAATTGTATTAATATGGCTGCCTATTTCGACCTGCTCAATAGAGTAGCTTGGATTAAGTACTTTATAATACTGCATCTAATTATGTAGCTTGGATTCACTGTTGTAATGAGTCCCTATGCACATGTTTCTAATGTGTGTCAAATTTATTGCAACGGTGTGTACAATTATACCATTTTACTTTATTTCTGACTGAGTTGTGCAATGTATTCAATTGTTATAAACTTATTCCTCTCATTTTTAATCATCTTTATAGGTCTCACCTCCTTTCACTATTCATATGTATCTGTCTTTTTTCTACCTTTTTCAGATCATATAAACATTTATATCAGTTTCAACATAATGATTCCTTCATTCTTTAAGGTGTTGCGTGACTCGTCTGAAAAGAAAATGGTATAAACCTGATCCTTATTAATTATATGATCTGCTTTTGTATATTTTAATATTAAAATTATTATATGATTCTTTTAATTTATATGTTCTGTTTTTCAGTCGTTGGGACTCACAAATGAAGGCAAATGTTGGAAAGTCCAAATTCGTAAACAAGGAGACATTTTTTATCCCACTGATGGTTGGAAGAATCTTGTAGACGATCTTGACCTCCATATTGCTTCTATTTTGATTTTTAATTTCATTGACAATTCCACTTTAAACATGATGTATTTTGATGCTGGTAAATTGGTACCCACAATAGGATGCCTTCATTTTACCAGATATTGTTATACCCAGAATCGAGTAATCTGGTAAACGTCTTCATTCTTTATCCAAAAAAAAAAAAAAAAAATCAACCAAACAAATTCCACCCTCTACACTTCTTCACAAGTCCTGATGCATAAGTGAACAAGACTTGTGAACCATATGCTACCAATACCATAGGGATTTTCTAGGCAAGAAAAAAATGTCTACTGCAAGAGTAGTTAATGCTATGAGAAAAAAGAGAAGGTGCCATCAAAGCAGATTTTTTGCAATTGTGAAATCATTTATGGTATGTGATGTTACATTTTCTCCCTTTGTTTCCATTTTTAAATTTGGACTAATTATAGATTTTTGGGTAGTTAATAAGCAAAGTGTTCAAAATGAAATCAAAGTGTATACAGTGAATGATCTTTTGCCACATGTAAATGAGCAGGTCGTAAAGAAACTAAAACTGATGCTAAGCAAACAAAAAAAAGTTTGTCTAAATCCTCAAGTGCTTTTTCACCTGAAGCAATGTGTATAAATGAGATATCATCATTTTCTACGAGTTTCCATTGTTTATGATGTTTTCTGTTCATTAATGTTTTTCATTGCAGGAGACAAATCCTTTGCTACCTGCAGAAATGACATTGGTTCCCAAGTCATCTTTATTCCCACTCTTTACAATTTTTAACTTTCTAAATTCATAAATATGATGCCGCATTTATTGTGATGAAATTTTCAGATAGTTCACGTTGAAGAGATTAATGGCCGAATAGCCAACTTTGTGGAGATTCCAGCTTATTTATCTGAACGAATGCAATTTGCACTTAAATCATCAGGAGTCTCAAAATTGTATATGTAACTCTATATAAAAACTTATTTGTAGTTGATCATAAATCCTGATATGCTCCACATGTCAATCTTGCCGTTGCATAACCAGTTTGGGCGATTCTTATCAAACATCAGGTTAGCTTTGCAGGTTATTTCTTGACTTTATATGCAAGTTGACTAGAGTTTTCTTTGCCTTTTTTTTTTCCTGATTTTGGCCAAATACTAAACTTTGTATCAGGTACGTGGTAGTTGATGAAGCTCATGCGTATAAGGGAGCATTTGGATGGAATGTGGCTCTTCTTTTAAGGAGTTTTCGCAGACTCTGTGATCATGGTCAGGGGCGGACCTACATAGCCCGGTGGGGGTTCACCGGAACCCCCCCGAGTTTCGAAATTTATATAGAACGGTATGTAAAAACACTGGGGTGAACCCCTTAAAAAATATAGAGTGAACCCCCTGAAAAAAATTCCTGGATCCGCCAATGATCATGGTATGTGATTTCTTTACTCTAATTCTAATCATATAAATGAACTAATATTAGAGTTTAGCATATGTTGCTTTCATGTTTGCACACACACATTCACAGGTTGCTTTCATGTTTGCAGTTTATGGTAGTAATCCATCATTTGTATTTTGCACTGCACTATCTGAGTATCTGTCAACAACAAAAATATCACTTTCTTGGATAAATATGGTTTCTACAACATCTATAATTACAAATTTGAATAAAAAAACAAACTACTTGTGTTTCAACAATCAACATGCAGGTAACATTGTTCCACTCTGAGGATAAACCTCGAATTGGGGCAGAAGATGTCATCTTGGAATTAAAAGAACAAGCAAAGCTTCATGAAATGATGTTAACCGGCGGTGAACATGAGTTTAATGGAATTAAGGTTGCTAATGCAGTTGGCATTGATGAAATTCATTGTAGCTTAAAGCTTGGGGATAAGCTCAACCATATCAGCAACATACCTAGAGATACAAGTCATAATTCTATTTTATTACTTCCTCAAAGTACCTCAAGGAGCAGTACAAATGCCCAGCTTGCACGAACAAAAGAGCACACCCCTAAATGTATTGGGTCACTGGTAATCCAAAACAGGAAGAATGTCTAAGTTGTTTTAATTTGGTTCTGTTTGATTTAACTAATCATTAGTCGTTATGGAAAAAAATGCAACTTAAACCAGTCCTAAAGACTGGTCGTAGGGTTTAAATGTGCATTTCATTCAAATTAGCGTGACAGGTTCTTAATTTTAGTTTTTGAGTAGAACCTTTTCTTTGCTATAATGAAAGTTTGAATTTTACAGGCTTATGAGATTTGGAACAATATGTATTTGAAAATAGAAACAATCTTTGGACCTTCTTAGATGTAACAATGTAATACCCAAACTTTAGGAAACTAAACGATTATCTTCATAATAAACTACAAGAACACAACATGAAATTTACACAAGTTTTAAGAAGTCACTCAAAAGAGATCTAAAAAACACATGTTCATGAAATAACACAAGAATGAATTATATTTTTTTCATTATTTAACCCGTGTAATATACCATTTGTATTAACACAATTGATTATCTGGAATGAAGCTCCGATGGTTCATAAGCATGCATTTGAAGCTTTGAATAGATCTTTGAATGACTTATTGACCTCAAATTCTTCAAACAAAAGTAATATATCATTTGGAGGTAAAGTTATTGTTTTTGGAAGAGATTTTAGACAAATCCTACATGTTGTGCCAAATGGAAGCATACAAGACATTGTCAATGATTCTTTATGTTCATCATACATTTGGAGAAAATGCAAGTTGCTAAAGTTAACAAAAAACATGAGACTGCCCATTGGGAATGACACAGTTAATCTAGAAAAGACACAAAACTTTGCAAAATGGCTGTTTGGACCGGGGAGAGGGAAATGTTGGTGGCATTAATGATGGCGATGCGGTGATTGATATACCTGATGATATACTTATTATTGATTCTATCGATCCTATTGGAAGTTTAATTGACTTTGTCTATCCATATATTCTTTAACACTACAAAAATCCTCAATTCTTTCAAGAAAGAGCAATACTTGCTCCGACAAATGAAGTAGTGCAGGAGATTAATGATCGTTTGTTGTCAATGTTCCCCGACGAACAAAAAAGAATATCTAAGTTCAAATAGCATATGTCAGTCAGAACAGTTGAACGATAATTTCCAACAAAATTTATACTCGCCAGATGTTCTTAATAGTCTTAAACTTTCAGGATTGCTGTCACACCCCAACCGACGGCGGATTATACGTCGGGGCAGACGCGGTTGTTCAATAGCACAAGGTTGACTATTAAAGTTTCGATATTTCATTAAATAATAATTTAAGATTCAATACAAGGAACATAACAAGAATACAACGTTTAATTTATAAGTAGTCTAGGTCCAAAGCATCCTATGTGATCACAAATAAGCCTCATGATGTAGAACCTGAAATATGTGAAAGAATCTGTCAACTACAAAATAGTTGATGAGATACAAAGATTTTGACACAGTTTAACAAGTATTTGAGAAGAATTTACAATTCACTATGATATATGCATTCTATAATGTAAGTATGAGAACAAGTATCTTAAACATTGTGCACTTCAACCCTCAAACCAAGTTTAGGCATAACCCGCAGGTTACCCTTATAAGTCTCAAGTTTAAAGTTTAATTCAGTAACAATCACCAAGGGCTCCCCCCGGAGGGGTCAATCAATCAAGGTGGATTGGTCAAATGCAATAGATCTATCATTGTTACCATAGGCTTGATCAAAGTTAATGAATGTGCTAGTTTTAAGTTTAATCTAAGCATACAAGTCTCAAGTTTAACATAAGAATAAACACGTAGTCATAGTTGTACAAGAATTGTATAAGTTTAAGAATTTTAAACATGTTTCACCCCAAAAGCATAGAAAGGAAAAAGGGGCTAAGTATACTCACATGGATTGGGTGACGAGTATCCGAAAAGAGTTTGCAAGGATTGGAGAGGGAGAATATCCTCACAATAAGCCTAAGAATGCAAATCTAAATACTTAAGTTTGCTTCTATAAGTCTAAGGCAAAGATCTAGGATTTTGAGATCTTGACTAGGGTTCCAATTGGGAGGTGGGTTGGTTAAATTTATGGAGTTTCCAAACCAAGTTTAAAACAAGGGTTTTTAAATAAACGACGCAAGACATGTATTTCAAAGTTGAATAAGTTCATAGTTTAGTATGATTTAGGATATTTATTTAAAAGCCTCAAAATTTTAAATTACCCACAATAGGTAATAATAATAATTTAGATAGATTTGTACACTTTGTTAAACAAAAGATCAAACCATTATTTGGAGTGTTTGATAGTAATTATTTAAGATAGAAATCAATGTAAATAATTATTTCAAGAGTAAAATAATCATTAAATACAAAGTATTAAAGATTAAGTAGTGGTTTAGGATTATTAGTAATTATTTAAAGAGCAAGTAATCATCAAAGGTAATTAATTATCTAAAAGGATAATTAATATAACTTATGTAAAGTTTATTAAAGAAATTAGGTGTTGGGTATTCATTTTTATGACTTGGTAACCAAATAATGTTTTATAAGTTTAAAAAAATGCCAAGTTTCATAAGTTTATAAAATAGAATCTATCATGAAGTTTACGTTTTAAGATTACAAGTTTAACGTTTAAATAAAAGGTATCAATCTATATAGGTTTATACAAGTTTCCAAATAATAATGTGTATTTATTTTTACTAAGTAATGTGTAAATTTTATAAAAGTTTTTTTTTTATAAAATTCACATAGTTTGTAAGATTTAAAATCTTAAACAGAAAATAATGTTAAGTTAATGTTTCAAGTTTTAGAATTTATTTTCTGTTAATTATATAAGTTTGATGAAATCTTAAAAGTATTTTTTTTTTATACTTTTTAATTATTTAAAACTATTTTTTTAAGAATTAATTGTCATAAGTTTAAGTTTTATTGATAAAAAAATGTTTCGTATAGTTACAAAATCGTAATTAAATTTATAAGAATTTAACATATTTTATAAGATTTATTAGAATTTTTAAAATTGAATAAACACACACAAAAATGCAAACTGAAAAAAAAAAGGTTGCCCAGATTCGAACTCAGGTCTGGGACCGGGTTACCAAACACACACACAAGCCTAACCATCCCGCCTACGGGTCTCGGTGGTATTCATCTGAAAAAAGAAGCTTTTAAACAACACTCCCAAATCACCCCCAATTTCATCATGAACCCTAGAACTGGAATCCGTAAATTCGAATCGAATTTCCCTTTGTTTATGAAATTAAACAGAGGGCTTTTGATCCTCGTACGAAAACGATTAAGATACATACAAGGATTACCTTATTTGATGTAAAAATGAGAGATAACGAGCTCGGATTTGAAGTCGGCTGTCGCGGCTTACAATCGACAAACGTAGATTCGTTTTGAACGAATTGGGAGTGTAGTGAGTTGTGGTATGGTGTTGTTGATGTTCGACCATTGATTTTTATAGCCGATTTTTGGCATTCAATGCGTGAACTGTTGGGGAGGTGGGGGTTGAGCCGACGGCTCCGAATTCGAACCCATGCGCGGCCGGGACTCGAGATTCGACATTTAAGATGGTTGGGCGGTGGTCGCATGCGCGAGATGAACTCGAGGTTCACTGCATCCGGACGGGAAATCGTGGTTTCGTGAAAATGGGTGGAAAACCGTGGGTGGCGGGTTTCGAACTTGGAACCATTTTCTGGTTCTGAAAGTTTGGGATAAACACAATACCGGTCCCTGTAGTTTTAGGGGTTTAACATTCTGATTAAAAGTATTTCACGTTTAAAACAGGTTTCGTAATTGACAGTTTTGGTCCCCAGACTTTTTATAAAAACAATTATGTTTTATTTTTATAAAACTAAGTAAGTCTTTTATTTCCTTTATTATTTTATGAAATAATTTCTAGGATTTATGATTTGTAAGTTTAAATGTTTTAGAAATAGGTTTATAATTTATTTATATAATTATAAACTCATGTGTTTTAAGAATTTTAATAATATCTTGTTTAATAAAGATAAAAATAATAAACATACATATATATATACATATATGAATGTTTCCCTAAAAAAAATTACTATTTAAGGAAATAAAAATTAAAGTTTAAAATGCACGGTAAGCGTTTTTAGGAAAAGGTACATCGAAAAGTCTGGGGCATCACAGTCTCCCCTACTTTAGGAAATTTCGTCCTGAAATTAAAGTAGAAAGTTTCTGTTTTTCCCAGATTTTAAGTTCAGGATACGCACAGGGATAATGAGAAAGATACTTTACGTCCCTTAGTAAACTATGGGTTACGTTTAAAATCCTAACTGGGATGACATGAATAAGATTACGCTCAATTTTCTAAGTTTCCAAAACATATGGTTGCCACGAGCATATAGTTTTATAGGAATATATGAGGATTCGTTTTCAAGAAAGCATTTGAGAGAATAACTGATGAACTTCCGTCCAAGATTTAGAGTGAGATACATCACTTAGGATAGATTCGATGATAGTGTATTGATTTGAGTTTGTAGACTAATACGTCTAGGGATTGCTACGGTACCTGAGTTCCGTGGCTACCTTTTACGATAAGCCTTAGATCATAGCACACGACAGAGTTTACTATGCCTTCCCATACGTCGATCTTCATACTTACGTGTGCACCCGCAAGCATTTAAATCGTCGCATAGTCCGCATAGGTCCTTCCGTTTGTGTGTGGATCCAGAAAGAGTACAAGAATTTGTTTAACACACGACTAGAGTTTCAACATAAGAGTGATCATTGATTAACGAGTCCCTCAGAGAGAAGCGTCATTCAATGAGTAAATAAAAGAATGTGACAAGACTTAGAGTTTCAAAGTTTCCTCGTGATTGATTAAGAATACTTCAATCATTGATTAGTTTAAAGTCT
This sequence comes from Smallanthus sonchifolius, assembly GCA_023525975.1. Classification (NCBI taxonomy): domain Eukaryota; kingdom Viridiplantae; phylum Streptophyta; class Magnoliopsida; order Asterales; family Asteraceae; genus Smallanthus; species Smallanthus sonchifolius. The sequence goes on along the minus strand of CM042034.1, from coordinate 39,027,041 downwards.
TTACACTTTCCACGAGTTTGATCAAGAATACATCAAACCTTGAGTAGTTTAAAAGTCTTATACGTTCATCATGTTTGAATAAGCATACGTCAAACATGGAATAGTTTAAAGTCTTATACGTCCATCGTGTTTGAACAAGCATACGTCAAACATGGAGTAGCTTAAAGTCTCATACGTTCATCATGTTTGAACAAGCATACGTCAAACATGGGGTAGTTTAAAGTCTCATACGTTCATCATGTTTGAACAAGAATACGTCAAACATGGGGTAGTTTAAAGTCTCATACGTTCATCATGTTTGAACAAGAATACGTCAAACATGGAGTAGCTTAAAGTCTCATACGTTCATCATGTTTGAACAAGCATACGTCAAACATGGGGTAGTTTAAAGTCTCATACGTTCATCATGTTTGAACAAGAATACATCAAACATGGGGTAGTTTAAAGTCTCATACGTTCATCATGTTTGAACAAGAATACGTCTAACATGGAGTAGTTTAAAGTCTCATACGTTCATCATGTTTGAACAAGAATACGTCAAACATGGAGTAGTTTAAATTGTGTTTGAACAAGAATACGTCAAACATAGAATAGTTTAAATTGTGTTTGAACAAGAATACGTCAAACATAGAATAGTTTAGATTGTGTTTGAACAAGAATACGTCAAACATCGGATAGTTTAAATTGTGTTTGAACAAGAATACGTCAAACATAGAATAGCCTTAAAGTCTTTTAGTTTAGCTTCAGTGTATAGAAGTATACGATTACGTTTTGAGTATAAAGTGGTTATCTAAATACTCTAGTGTTTAAGAGAGGTGTGGGATAGCGTTTGGAACAGGATTAACCGTTATACGCTTTCTCACAGAAGATTCGAGTTGTCCAGAAGATTAGTGGATCCCGATGTTTGGTTTAGATAGGAGTCAGGGGATGTACTCTGCTAAAGAGAGTAATGTCCTCCTTCCTGCTAGTGTCTAGTATCAAGAGTGAAGTTTTCTCGTATATATGGAATGTACGTTTATCAAGTCTTATAGGGTTTGGTTAAGATGGACACACAAAGTTTTCAAGACTAAGAATCCAAGTATAAGTTTGAAAATAGGATAAGTCAGTTGAGTTTAAAGTTTCAGTATTAAGCTTTACATGATCCTTTATTGATCATGTTTAGTTTTAAGAACACGGGATTGAGTATTTGTACAAGTTTTACATGACTCAAAAGTCTCTGACCTCATAGTTGTGTATACGAAGTTTAATGTTTTAGCAACGTGTATTTAAGCTTTTAGTCCCCGTTGTGATTTTTAGTAAGTCTTTTACGTGACAAGAGTTGAATGAGGAAAGTCTCCAAGCATAGGGTGACGGGAAAAGTTTCGATAAGGTTTACGATAGTGTGTTTACAAATGATTTATCTTGATTCATAACAGAAAGTATAGTTTTCTTTTGTATAGAATGTAATTAAGATGTTCAAAAACGACAAGTTAGGCATCGATAAGTAGTACGGGTAAGATTTATAAAAGATAGGTGTGATTGTCAAGCAAAAAGTTGGTCAAGTTTACAAGTGTTAAGTCTATACAAGAAGTAAGGGTCATGGTTGTTTGGGGTAATGATTCGTAAGTTGGGTTGTTTTTGAAAATGTGCTTACGAATTAGAAGATTTGTTCAAGATTTATTACTCAGGTACACGTGTCACTTAGGATTTTTATAGTTTAGTGCAACGTTGTTAATTATTTCAAGTACTAACGTAAGTTGTTTTTGACGAAAGTGTTTGGGTAGGTGTGTTAAGTTTACAATGATGAAAGGAAAGTTAAACTAGTAAATGATGACAAGATGAAATTTCAAAATGGTTTCCATTTAGATGTTTCAAAATTGGGACTTCTAGCCCTTACATAATACAATTTAAACGGAAAATTAAAGTGTGTAAGTAAGTTGATTAAATATGTTCAAAAGGTTTTTATTCATAATACTGAGTCATCACAGTAATATTTTCAAAAATAGTTTTTAATTGGAAGTTGATGGGCTAACGAGGAAGATTCCCGGAAGAAATGGGTGGTCACAAGGACTCACTTAAGTACCCTATTTCCCTAGCCAGAACTTCCTCATGGGCCTACAACTTCTCTCAGTTGTTGTCACCGATGTTTGGGTTTATGGTGCTCTGTCAAGGTTCATTGTGGGCTTAGAGTCTTTAAACGTGGAGCTTGTTTGTTCTTATTCCTCTACAAGGAAATTACTTAGGTTACAAATTTCCTTGTTAATGTATTTTGGATTTTAAAAGACGTTAAGTTTTGTTTACAGGAACGGTGATGCGTAAGTTTTAAGGACGTATGAAGGTTTTGAGTTTTAAAAGTGTAATAAAGTTTTGAGTTAGTCATAAAATGAAGTTTGCTTGAGTGACGAAAAATGAAATGAGACACAAGAGTTTCCCCTTATGTGCCAAGTTTATAGAATAATGAAGTTTATAGGAGAATTTGTAAAGTAATACATAGTTTTAAGGGTTGTATTATAACGATCACGAAGTTTACTGGGTAGTATCTATAAATATAAGTTTATGTATGTAGTTTTTAAGTATAATCTCGTAAGAATTTCTCCTTGAAGGTAACTCCTTCAGGTCATGACGAGTAAGCATGCTGTCATGTGACAAGACGGGACTTAAGAATCATAGAATAAAGGTTATAGAGGAAAGTTTTTGAATCATGAATTTATGAAGCGTAAAGTATTTGAGATGGCACTCATTTAGTGCATATCACTAAGTGAGTATTTTGACATATCAAGAGAAATTTGAGCTCACTAATGTTTAGAGAAGTCGTGCATTCCTATAAGTGGATACTCATCCCAAGAATTCCCAGGAAAGCATACGGGTCCAACGGTTGATTTGGATTTATACGAAATGCTTTCCTTGACATAATTTCCTAGAATACAGGTATCCACCATTCCGGTCCGCACAAGTTCTCACATTATCTAGAACTTAAATATTCTTGACGAGAGTTTAGTGGAGGATTAGGCTTGAAGCCTAAGAACGTGTCCTAGATGTAGTAACCTCTTGTAGCACGTAGGTAAGTAGAAACGTAGAATCTTCAAGCGTTCACGTATAAGAATTAAGAATAGAATGAGGAGAGAAATTTTCCAAGTAAAGGACATGAGATAACTCATGTTTGGGTCTCCTAAGTTATAGTCTAGGTCATGTGTCTAATAACCTAATTCCCTATAACCAAGGCTCTGATACCAATCTGTCACACCCCAACCGACGGCGGATTATACGTCGGGGCGGACGCGGTTGTTCAATAGCACAAGGTTGACTATTAAAGTTTCTATATTTCATTAAATAATAATTTAAGATTCAATACAAGGAACATAACAAGAATACAACGTTTAATTTATAAGTAATCTAGGTCCAAAGCATCCTATGTGATCACAAATAAGCCTCATGATGTAGAACCTGAAACATGTGAAAGAATCTGTCAACTACAAAACAGTTGGTGAGATACAAAGGTTTTGACACAGTTTAACAAGTATTTGAGAAGAATTTACAATTCACTATGATATATGCATTCTATAATGTAAGTATGAGAACAAGTATCTTAAACATTGTGCACTTCAACTCTCAAACCAAGTTTAGGCATAACCCGCAGGTTACCCTTATAAGTCTCAAGTCTCAAGTTTAAAGTTTAATTCAGTAACAATCACCAAGGGCTCCCCCCGGAGGGGTCAATCAATCAAGGTGGATTGGTCAAATGCAATAGATCTATCATTGTTACCATAGGCTTGATCAAAGTTAATGAATGTGCTAGTTTTAAGTTTAATCTAAGCATACAAGTCTCAAGTTTAACATAAGAATAAACACATAGTCATAGTTGTACAAGAATTGTATAAGTTTAAGAATTTTAAACATGTTTCACCCCAAAAGCATAGAAAGGAAAAAGGGGCTAAGTATACTCACATGGATTGGGTGACGAGTATCCGAAAAGAGTTTGCAAGGATTGGAGAGGGAGAATATCCTCACAATAAGCCTAAGAATGCAAATCTAAATACTTAAGTTTGCTTCTATAAGTCTAAGGCAAAGATCTAGGATTTTGAGATCTTGACTAGGGTTCCAATTGGGAGGTGGGTTGGTTAAATTTATGGAGTTTCCAAACCAAGTTTAAAACAAGGGTTTTTAAATAAACGACGCAAGACATGTATTTCAAAGTTGAATAAGTTCATAGTTTAGTATGATTTAGGATATTTATTTAAAAGCCTCAAAATTTTAAATTACCCACAATAGGTAATAATAATAATTTAGATAGATTTGTACACTTTGTTAAACAAAAGATCAAACCATTATTTGGAGTGTTTGATAGTAATTATTTAAGATAGAAATCAATGTAAATAATTATTTCAAGAGTAAAATAATCATTAAATACAAAGTATTAAAGATTAAGTAGTGGTTTAGGATTATTAGTAATTATTTAAAGAGCAAGTAATCATCAAAGGTAATTAATTATCTAAAAGGATAATTAATATAACTTATGTAAAGTTTATTAAAGAAATTAGGTGTTGGGTATTCATTTTTATGACTTGGTAACCAAATAATGTTTTATAAGTTTAAAGAAATGCCAAGTTTCATAAGTTTATAAAATAGAATCTATCATGAAGTTTACGTTTTAAGATTACAAGTTTAACGTTTAAATAAAAGGTATCAATCTATATAGGTTTATACAAGTTTCCAAATAATAATGTGTATTTATTTTTACTAAGTAATGTGTAAATTTTATAAAAGTTTTTTTTTATAAAATTCACATAGTTTGTAAGATTTAAAATCTTAAACAGAAAATAATGTTAAGTTAATGTTTCAAGTTTTAGAATTTATTTTCTGTTAATTATATAAGTTTGATGAAATCTTAAAAGTATTTTTTTTTTATACTTTTTAATTATTTAAAACAATTTTTTTTAAGAATTAATTGTCATAAGTTTAAGTTTTATTGATAAAAAAATGTTTCGTATAGTTACAAAATCGTAATTAAATTTATAAGAATTTAACAGATTTTATAAGATTTATTAGAATTTTTAAAATTGAATAAACACACACAAAAATGCGAACTGGAAAAAAAAAGGTTGCCCATATTCGAACTCAGGTCTGGGACCGGGTTACCAAACACACACACAAGCCTAACCATCCCTCCTACGGGTCTCGGTGGTATTCATCTGGAAAAAGAAGCTTTTAAACAACACTCCCAAATCACCCCAATTTCATCATGAACCCTAGAACTGGAATCCGTAAATTTGAATCGAATTTCCCTCTGTTTATGAAATTAAACAGAGGGCTTTTGATCCTCGTACGAAAACGATTAAGATGCATACAAAGATTACCTTATTTGATGTAAAAATGAGAGAGAACAAGCTCGGATTTGAAGTCGGCTGTCGCGGCTTAAAATCGACAAACGTAGATTCGTTTTGAACGAATTGGGAGTGTAGTGAGTTGTGGTATGGTGTTGTTGATGTTCGACCATTGATTTTTATAGCCGATTTTTGGCATTCAATGCGTGAACTGTTGGGGAGGTGGGGGTTGAGCCGACGGCTCCGAATTCGAACCCATGCGCGGCCGGGACTCGAGATTCGACATTTAAGATGGTTGGGCGGTGGTCGCATGCGCGAGATGAACTCGAGGTTCACTGCATCCGGACGGGAAATCGTGGTTTCGCGAAAATGGGTGGAAAACCGTGGGTGGCGGGTTTCGAACTTGGAACCATTTTCTGGTTCTGAAAGTTTGGGATAAACACAATACCGGTCCCTGTAGTTTTAGGGGTTTAACATTCTGATTAAAAGTATTTCAAGTTTAAAACAGGTTTCGTAATTGACAGTTTTGGTCCTCGGACTTTTTATAAAAACAATTATGTTTTATTTTTATAAAACTAAGTAAGTCTTTTATTTCCTTTATTATTTTATGAAATAATTTCTAGGATTTATGATTTGTAAGTTTAAATGTTTTCGAAATAGGTTTATAATTTATTTATATAATTATAAACTCATGTGTTTTAAGAATTTTAATAATATCTTGTTTAATAAAGATAAAAATAATAAACATACATATATATATATATATATATATATATATATACATATATGAATGTTTCCCTAAATTTTTTTTTACTATTTAAGGAAATAAAAATTAAAGTTTAAAATGCACGGTAAGCGTTTTTAGGAAAAGGTACATCGAAAAGTCCGGGGCATCACAATTGCCTAAATCATAGTTTAGTTTTGAAGGTAGGTGTGCCTGTAATGTTGCTGAGAAATATTGATCAGAAAAATGGGTTATGTAATGGAACTAGATTACAAGTCAAATCTCTTGGTAATCGTGTTATCGAGGCGGAGATCATTTCTGGAAGCAATATTGGAACTCACACATTTATTCCAAGAATAAATTTGACGCCTTCAAACAAAAGAATCACTTTCAAGCTACAAAGAAGACAGTTTCCACTCTCGGTTTGTTTCGTCATGATGATAAATAAGAGCCAGAGTTAGTCACTATTAAGGGTTGGGTTGTTCTTGAGGCAACTGGTTTTCACTCATGGTCAATTATATGTTGTACTTTCAAAAGTTAAAAAACAGAGACAGGTTAAAAATTTTAGCGTTAAATAAGGATAAAAAAATTTCAAACAATGCATCCAACGTTGTATACAAAAAAATATTTAATGATTTATGAATTGTATTAATAATTTTTTTAGTCTCAAATTGTATTTTGTTTTAAATTTATTTTATTTATAACCCCGTATAATACACGGGTTCTAACACTAGTATTTAATAAAAGAGAGATGTGGAAAAATAATTGTGAGATTGTACCACACAGTGACACGTGTCCAATTTTATTTTTATTTATTATAATAGATAGAAGATAGATTTACAAAATATATTAAAAGGTTTATTAAATATATAAAAAATATTAAGATTATAAGCTTCGAACTTTCCTTTTAAAAACGTAAAATATTGATTTAAATTCGACATCATTACTTCCTAGTTTTATCATGTAGTTTTGTTTATTGAAAAAAATAATAATTTCAAAAGAAGGGACTTGTAACGTAAATAATATAAAAAATTATGTTTTCTTTATTTTAATTGATTATTATATTCTTTAATTGCATAATATTTGACCTAATTTTGTGGTGTGGTAATTTAGGTGGGAAAAAAAAGTTCCTCATGCCCTCAATGAATGACACATGTCACTTGAGATTTTCATTTATTAGATAACTAAGATTATAACTTATGTTTCTAACTTTTTTTAACTATTTGTTATACTTTTTAGAAAATTATAGTTATTAACTTAACATTTAAATGTTTGGATGCTTAATTTAAAAAAAAAATATTTAAAATCTTTACAACGCTTTGTAGCTTGATTACATTTATATGTTTAATGTTTAGATTTTGTTGTTTTTAAATCCATTAGTTCTTACCCAAACCCAAATGACTATTTTCAAATAGGCTCATTCTATAAAAATTTATTACAGATCAATTTTAGAATAAAAATATTATAAGACGAGTAGTTATCAGTTAAAATTATAAATTGCAAAAATAGAAAAAGCAATAATAATAATAATAAAATATAAAGATAGAGATGATGAATGACATTTGAAAAGTTTTAAAAAGTGAGAAAAAATTTTAGGTAATGATAATCTTTAGTTAACTTTTATAATGACACAAAAATCCGTTCCAATTTCCCTTTTTCCCACACATGCCACATCATCATCACCTTATCATTATTCTAATTCTCACATGCCGCATTACCTTGACGATATAGGGTAAAATCACCAAATTAGCCATTTATCAAATCTAATTAACAAATTAACCATTATTTTTTTTATCAAAAAAGTTGATAAATGGAATATTGACACGTTGCTGACTTCAAGCAGGTGATGCATAATATTTAATGCATCTCCAATAAAAAGAAAAAAAGGACATCTCCTAATTTGAGATGCGCGAGAAACACATCATCTCCTTATAAAAAAGATTAAATATTAATTATTCAGTGCATCGTCTCATCGGAGATGCGAGAATCATCAAAAACCACTTTTGCTTTATGATTTTTTTCTTAGAATATTCTAAGTATTTGAACCGACATCATTTTTATAAGGTAATCATCAATACCATTAAGTTGTGAACTTCTAATTTTTAATGATTGAAATAATGAAGCTTAAAAATGTTTTCTTTTAAAATATAAAATTATTTAATAAAACAATTTTAAATTTATATAATTCAATTACATACAAAAGGCATAATGGAAAGAGCTTATGCATATGATACAACAATACAAAGCTGAATGCAGTTTTGTCTTTTTTTGAATAATATTTACCATGTGCCCCCTGAATTTTAGTTACCTTCATTATTTTTTATCAATTTTAATTATTACCCCTAAACTTTTAAAAAAGTTACCATACAACCCTTGAAGATTAAAAAAGTTAATTTTTTAGATTTTTTAATTTTCCTTTTTACTTTTCTTTTTACATTTTTTTATCGACGTTTCTATTGTTTTGACGTGCTTTTTTTCACGGGGTTAGTACTAATATGCCGTTGCGTATTTTTATCTACGTTTTGAACCCGCTGTGGAGCATGGGTAACACACACAAATATAACGTAGTTGTGCGTGATAGTTAAAAGTTATCTAAACACTTGCGTGCAACGTCGGTATAAACTTTTTTTAACTCATTATTTTTTAAGGTTTTGTTTTCATTTCCTATAATTTTACCGGTTAACTTTTTTTATAAACTTTGTTATGCTTTCGCTTTTTTTATAAAGTTTTTTTTGGAATATTACTAACTATTTCGTTTTAATGTGTGGGTTTGTGTAAAAGTTTTGCCTTTTTTATATAAAATTTCGTGTACGTTTATTTTTTTCGTAAACGATAACTTTTTTAAAGGCTTGTTTTTCTATGGCTTAATTTTATCCACGTTTCGGTGTAAAAGAAAATTCAAATAACTTCACTTTCGTATACGAGGTAATTTTTCCGTTTTATCAAATATGCCGCTGCAACGTGTTTTTTAACGTCACGTAGAATGTACCGTCATGATCTGCTTATTTTTATCTATGTTTTGAACCCATCACGGAGTGCGATAACCCACTAGTTATATTTAAACGTGTAAGAGTTAATTAAAGAAATAAATAATCGTATAAATGTCGAGTAATTTTGTTGATGTGAATGGGCCAGTGATGGGGAAGTGGACTGTATAAACATTGACAATAATACCCTTTGAAAAGCCCAAAAGTTTAGAAGCAATGAACGCTCACTATAAAATACAGCCCTAACTTAAACCCTAATCGTCTTCACGTCGTTCCTCCGTTCACCATTCGCCGATCCAGATTCACGCCGAGGTATGCTTCTTTTCGCACTCTACACTTCAAATCTTACACCAATTTTTATTATTATGAGCTAAATCTAGACTTGAAACCTGTATAAATTGATTTCATATGCGAGTCGTACATTTGGTGATTAATCAGCTTATGATACCAATTCCTAAAATCTATTAAAGTTTTGTCATCTAGACAAAGGAATGTGTTCAATTTGCATTTTGGAGTTTAGGTTTGATAGGTAGTGTTGGAATCCCTGTGTCTATTTGTTATTTAGAATCTTGTTCATAAGCTCTCTTTTAGTTTAAAGAAAAGGGTTTATGATATGATAGATTGGATAATGCTTTTAGTGAATTTGAAACTGACACACATGGTAGCAGGTGATGGCTCCAAAGCAGCCTAATACAGGCCTTTTTGTTGGATTGAACAAGGGCCATGTTGTCACCAAGAAGGAGTTGGCTCCACGCCCATCCGATAGGAAAGGCGTAAGTTGCGCCTACTTCAATTAATGTTATTAGATAATTATATAGTGATTTATTAACTGTAATTGTTGTTGAAGTTCTGTTGGTGTTACTTTTCTTTTGACTTGTTGTGAGTTTCAAGTATGCAACATTAAAGATTGTTATTTTTATTTATAGAAAACAAGCAAAAGGTCCCATTTTGTGAGGAATTTGATTCGGGAGGTAGCTGGATTTGCACCGTATGAGAAGAGGATTACCGAGTTGCTGAAAGTTGGGAAGGACAAGCGGGCACTGAAGGTGGCCAAGAGAAAGTTGGGTACCCACAAGAGGGCAAAGAAGAAGAGAGAGGAGATGTCAAGTGTTCTTCGCAAGATGAGGTATATTTTTTTGTTTTTATACATTGTTTTGATCACCTTTTTGATTTAACTTGAATCCAAATTTGCACAAAATAGCAAAACCCAACCTTCATTGGGGTGGTGTATTGATAAGCGTTTAAGCGTCTCTAGCAGAGGCCTTGGGTTCTAAGCCTGTTTCCAGTTGTTTTTTTGTCCTGAACCCCCTTATAGCTCGCCTGTATAGCCCGACTTGTGTTTTACTTGACCCCATAGTTGTCAATAGCGGCTATAGCAACCGCAATAGCGTGCTACGTAGCGAAGCGGTCTAGTGGCGCTATATGGTGTATAGCGACTACATAAAGTGAAAATAGCGATTTTTTTTATAATAAAATTAGCAGTAGCGAATAGTGATTTAGGGTTTTTATTTCATTAGATGATTAGTGATGGTGTATTTTAGCTATTTTCGTGGTGTGACTCATCGTGACTGTTTTTTGTTGATTATTATTGCTACAATAGTTGACCACGTTAGTGTTTTAATTTTATAAAATTGTCTACTACTTTACCGCTAAACATGAAATAGCTTGTCGCGATTTACTGCTATTCGCTATGGACAACTATGCTTGACCCCATTGCTTAGCAGGATAGTGTGTGTTTTTATGGTTACCAAGCAAAAATCGAACATACTTTTGTTAAAATTGTGTAATAGGCAATTAGCAGTTTTTATAAATAAATTTTGTGATTCATTTGCAGGTCTGGTGGAGGTGCAGAAAAGAAAAAGTGAGATCATTATTGGCATAAAAATCTACTAGTTGCAGTCTTGCATATTAGTTCATCAGTAAAACAATTTCTATCAGTGTTTGAAGTTGAGCAACTTATAGTTTATTTTAATTTCATGTACTTTGTGACCCATCTATGCGAATAGGTATTCATTTACCTTTTTTGTTTTGAAAAGATTTATCTTTATATGAATTTTCCCAAATTGTTCTCTACTAGTTATGTAAGAGTCTTTGATCATGCAGGTTTACAAAGAAAGTGTTAAAAGTACTAATGTTCATTTATAACTGTCTAAAGTAAAAATGCTCGTTTTCTAAAAGTTTTATAACTATCTAAAGTATAAAAATGTTCATTTTCTAAAATTATTTACATACCTGTGAATTTGACTTTGTCGCTCTAACTCAACCATTATACCATTACGGTTACCGGAGTAGATACGACATGACTTTTAACTTCTCTGAGAGTTTTTCATCTTCTTTCCTGCAATCACCAACAACTCAGATACATGCTCTCTTTTGCAGCCAAACTTAAACCAACTGAACTATGCTGTAACTTTTTTGTTGACCCGTGGACTTCCAACACAGAGCCATTTCTGTCCCCAAGTATATGGTTCACAGTCTTTGAACCCAATTCTTTCAGTGTAGATGTAAAAATCAGTATCTTCTCTATTACTTATCTGTTTGGATTTACCCTTTACCATGGACTTTAATTGGTCAAGCAGGTTTTCAACTCAGGTTTTGGTTCCTTGGATTGAAACCTTCTTCTAAGCATTAACCCATGTAGGTTGAGCTAGAGGGTTTTCCCAGTTGTGAGTTTCCTCCCGTGTGGTCTAGGGTTGGTTCACCACACTTCTGTTTTTCGAATGGAACGGTGATCCGTTTGCCAGGGTGATCCCGGGTGTCCGGGCTGTTAAAAAAATGCAACTACATCACTTGTTAGACCTCTTCAGCTATTTTAGTATGACTCGTTAAAAATTAAAATACACCCAAAGCAACCCATTTATGAATAAATGATTTGAAATTGCTAACTCAACTAATAGCATTTGGATGTGAAAGCAAAAAGATGTAGTAAAAAGTCAAGATGTAATTTTTAATGTGTAAATGCAACAAATATTCTCACAAGAGAAACATAAAAGGTCAGCAAGTATGAAGTTACAGCTTGGTTTAGTGAGCTTAAGGGTTCTGAAGCAAATGGCCTCATTACCATACACTCATCTGCATTCTCAACTAAGGTGGACCGAGAGGGTTGCATTGTATTGTAGGGCTCCACAACCGTATCAGAGACTTTTGGAGATGGAAAGTAAGCATCATGCGATCCGGATATTCTTCTATGATCTTGGAAATGAGAAGTGTTCCCATTCCTGTACCAACCCAAAGAGTGGCATACCTGGAAACTTGAAATTCAACAAACAAAAATCAGCTCAAAGAAGGTACAGGAGCATCAATCATAGTGATTGCCTTGTAAGTGTAGCAAATACCTGAATTGGAATAAAATATTAGTAATTAAATCATAAGGAAAGCAACCCTTCTAACAGTCTAAAAAATACAAAATATGTGATGGTAATTCCAAAGGTAACCCACAAAAGAAAGAGCAAGCCTCTTTGGAGTTGTATCAAGAATATAATTCAACATCACTCATTTAAAAGATAAAGATGCTCTGATATACATTTTTTTTAGATTGACAAATTTCTTTTAATCCTGTCACTAATGAAACTTAAACCTATGACCTTTAAACTTTAAGTGCTCTTAAAGGATTTACCTCTGTCATTGAACCACCAACCCCAATTGTGCTTTGATATACATTTTGAAGGTACTTCAAAGTTTATTGATGAATGATTTGAACAATCACACATACAAGAATTATTGTCCTGAAAAACGGGGCTGTTTGGTTGGAAGGAATTCATGAGAATACCATGGAGTTGGAATTTAAGTTCCATTCCTTTGCATTTTTGGTTGGCTAAGATAAAGAATTTGGAAGTGAATTAATTCCAACAAAACCCTTCAACTTATGGAAATCAAAATCCCTCAACATTTCAAATGAAACCTCAGGAATGCTTATAATTTATTTAATAAACCGAATCCTTTTTCGTTTTTTTAAAATATTTGAGTTTGGATCTTTGTTCTATATTTTGTTAATTTTAAGGGGCAATTTTGTCATTTTATGTATTTTACATTCTAATTCCGTTACCAAATGTATCAACCAAACCCATTACGAACTTTCAAATGAATACTTTAAATTCAAATTCCAATTCTAAAATATTATGTGAACCAGACAACCCATAATTGAAATTAGATGGGTTAAGAGTTCTGATTTCATTTCACCTACAAACGTAATGAACATAACCGGCTAATGGATGCTAAGCAAATTAATTATACAAGCATAATCTAACTTGTTAACTAACACATGAAACTACCAATCAATTAAATCCAATTCAAATATTCATGAGATCAAAGTCTTAAATTAACGTTTATAGCTTAAAAATAAGCCTCAGTCAGTGCATCAAAAACTATAACCTTAACCCTACCAAGTACCAAATGACAATACATGTACCACAATACCTAAATCATGCGGCATTAACACACAAACGTAAGAGCATGAGGCATACCGCGCATGGGGTGGGGGGGCGTTATCGGCCTTAACACCATGATCCCCTTGAAACACCCCCCTCATTGGTGTGGTGGTGGGGGGGGGGGGCATGAGCTTGGAAGGAGAAATCTCACGAGTGTAGCTTGGTCCACATACCTGTTGGTTTGGTCAACTTAGACATTGCATACATCAAATAAATTTATAAATATACATTTTAAACATACTAAAAACACAAAAATCATACAACAACTCTCACACACCTTATACCTTTTAAAAATGTTTTCATCGTCATCTTCCTCTTCATCCGACGAAGTCGGGAAATGATGTTTCGTACTTTCTCAACAGCGACGGTTCAGTGATGAGAGAAGCTCAAACACTGCAACCTAGAACCCAAAGTGCTTGTCTCAACCGTGTTACTGTCAGGTTTCAAATTTACAAGTAATTCACGGGTGGATATGAAAGAGTTCACACTTGCGGGCCTTTTGGGTGATTGGATCTGAAGGAGTTCAGGTTCGGGTGGAGATTCTTGTTACCGGATCTATCGACTGGGAATCGTTGATCTCAAAGTGTTAAGCTTAATCAATCAGCCGATTTCGGGAAAGGTATAATTGTCTAACCCCCTATGGTTGTGTTTGTTTTCTTTTTGGTTTGCATCTGGACTCCTGGTGCGCGATCTAGGGTTTTGGCCTAGATAAGTTTATGTATTTTTCCATTGCATTTATTTAATCTGATCAAAACTGTTTTGAAACGTATGCACGAAACCCTAACACTAATCATATGTAATGACATGTTTTTGATCATAATTATGCATGAAATACCTTTACTTTAAGTGTGTTTTGTGTTTATAGGTCAATGGTGAAGAGTAATTGAGAACCAGGCTTACACGCGAGTATGCTGGTAACCACGTGAATTAGGGTTTAAGGTTGTTTTTGGACGCCTATTTAACTCTGGAGGCTAGGGTCACGACCCCAGACATGACGACGAATTTTGGACAAACTTAGAGGAATGATACCAAAGGGGAATCGATTCTTGATCATTCCAAAAGATTCCCAAATCAAGATTTGAAAAATCATTCACAATCATGAGCGACTAAACCACCCTTGATCATTCCCACGTGTAGGGTTAGTATTAGTGTAACGTTTCGAATTTTTCGTTCTCGCACTTGTATTATAATTATCGTGTAATCATTCTCTATTTTAATAAAGCGTAAGAGTTTTATTTGGTTTTATACAAATAGGTATTTTATTTTACGGATTTAAACTAATTAGAATTTTATAAATTTTAAAATTAATATAAAGTTTTATATAAAAATCTAAAGTTAAAAAGTTGTATATTTAATAAAATAACCCATTTAAATAAGACAAATAACTTTTATAAAAATTATTTATAATAATAAAGAATAAAATAAGTTTATAAAAACATTTTTAAATTTATTTGATTTAAAAGAAATTAAATTAATTTATTTAAATAAAAGTTCAGGGGTTGTTTTGTAATTAATCAAACTAGAAGGTTTTAAAACTGAAATCGGTTGAGGGGCTATTTCTGGACAATTTAAACTACAAGGACCCATCCGTATTTATTTCAAGGGCTAATTTAAGTCAAACCAAACTCCAGGGACTAAAACTGCCAATTCTCAAATCGTTTATCCGGTCACCCCCTTCGTTGGTCCGGCGGGTAAAGACATTTTCCGGCGAACCCCCGACAGGGCTGTCCCCTGCACCTAGACAGCCGCTAAGGCTTCTCTGGCTTCGTCTCTCCCACGCGAACAAGACCTCCCGACCAATTGGTCTCCCCAACATAAGGATCGTCTGATCCTGTTGGTGGCCGAGAAACCCACGTTCGAATTCGCGCCCGACAGACCACCACCACGCGTGTTGAATGTCTGGTTAGTTTCGTCTCGTCCAGACTAGTGTCGGAACGTGCCCAATTGCACGTTTTAACATAGAAATCAAGCTCGGCTATAAATAGCCATGGTCGGCCCTGCACGAGCTCGCTACCCCTCTTCCACCCAATTTCACCCCAAATTGAAGGCACAACTACAATCGCCAACCCTGGGTGAAGCTGTGACCAGGATTTCAGGAGATAATTCCACACAGAAATCGATTCCCGCTTGTGACTTATTCAAATTCAAAGGCTGTGCCGACCAGACCCCTTCACGACCACGTAAGAATCCTCAACTTCGTTTCTTTATCTTCTGTTATCATAAGACAAACTGAACCAATCGAAGTCACGACTCCAAACCATCGATTTCCGGACAAACTAATGTTACTGTTTTATTTGCTAAAGTCTGGGCCATCGAAACTACTTAGTTTTGATTGAGTAAATGGTCAATCGAAACTAATAGTTTCGATAGATGGTAGTTTCGACAGCATGTGTATCACTTATAACTGATCAATCGAAACTAGTAGTTTCGATAGATGGTAGTTTCGACAGCCTGTGTATCACTTATAAATGATCAATCGAAACTAGTAGTTTCGATAGATGGTAGTTTCGACAGCCAGTGTATCACTTATAAATGGTCAATCGAAACTAGTAGTTTCGATTGAACATAGTTTCGATACCTGTCACAACTATAAAACAGTTTCGATCAAATCAGTAATTTCAAGTAAATCTAGACCAACTTTTATGCAAATAACACTGAGAAATGCTATTATAAACCTATACACAATTAAATACTAATACGCACATGTAAACATACAATGATACCCATTTATCTACATAGGGTATCAACGTGCTTAGGCTTCCACATACTTATCACCAACACGCGTGGAAAAATACCCGCTTGCAAGGTGAGTTACATAGCCCCTATTTTACATTTTTATACGTTTTGGGGTGAAACATTATACATGCTACTCACATTGTTTATACGTGTTATACATGAGACTATATGCTTATTCTTTGGATGTACATACATTTAAACACAAGACAACCAACTGTAATATTGATAGATCTATTGTGCCTGACCAGCCCACCCGGTTAGGGTGTTTATTACTGCATACTCGGATATAACCGCGTGTTATATTCAAACATATCGGATATAGTGGGTAACTATATTCAAGCATACTGGACTTAGCTGTTGTGCTCTGTTCAAGCGCGTCAAACTCGGTTTGAATTGTGATTAAATAAATGATACATCATACACACTATGTTTAACAAAGATAAACATTGAGTTTCAAAACGATTTACAACTACTATTTACCAGATTTACTAAACCTATGTACTCACCAACTTTTTAGTTGACACTTGATTTAAATAATGTTTCAAGTTTGGATATGTGACTACTTGCCGAAGATTTCTCCACTTAAGGACTATGGACTTAGTTAAATTAATCAATGTTGTGAACTAGACTAGGTTATTTGAAATGTATCGTATTTGGATCTTGTTGCCTTTAAATTTAATTAATGAATTATGCAACCTTTTAGCTATCATGTGCTTTTGAACAATCATTCCATTGTCCGCCTCGATGATTCCGCCATCGGTCGGGGTGTGACAATTAGTAATTGTGTTCAATCCAGTTTCTACATGTTCTTGGCATGAATCTTTTGTAATCATTTGATTTATATGATTTCTGGGTTTAACTTGTTTGATTAAACACTTTAATTTCTTTATTTAGTTATTAATCCATCAAGTCATTGGACTTTAAATCATTAGCAATTGGTATGTGGTTGAGTGATTGAAATTGAATTGGTAATTGCTTAGATTACATCTCACTTGTGTTCTTGTTCGGTTTAGGATCGTCAGGTCAACATAACCAGATTAAGTAGTCTTGCAATTATTTATCATCCAAGTTATTTATCCGTTCGTGTCTATGTGAATTTCAATTGGTAGTAGTTAGGGTATATAAAGTGCTTCATAAACCTGAAACCCGGGTTTGATAATATTTTATTCATTGTTTACAAATCAGTTTTTAATTTCAACTTTACATATTTGTTGATAATCATCCAAATGTCAAACATTCAGTTTAGTTTAATTTGGTTAATCTAATTAGTTTAAATAATCAACTTAGATTCGACATTAACCACGAACACCCTGTGGATACGATATCATACTTGCCCTAGCAACTAGGTTATTTAAGTTTTTGCATGACTCAAATAATGGTCATAACAACGACATCGTTGCTGGGGAGATTGTGCATTGGTGTTAAGTTTTAGTCTTGTGTATTGTGATCTCACCACATGTCCATATAGTTGATCATTTATATTACCAAGCATATTCAAAACCTAAGTGATATCTTCTTTAATTGATCGTTTTCTTCAATCTTAGTATTTTGAATGTTACTTTAGTTTTATCACCATCCACTCACTTTTTATTCAGTTAGACAATAACAAAGGTTGAGTATTGGGACCTTTCGTGTCCTTAGATAGATACTTGCATCTTACTGATACTATACTATCATACAATAGATACACTTGTCTATGGTGTGTAGTTTAGTTGAAGTAGCAATCATTATATAAATTTAAAGCTCAAGATTATTTAAAAATCTTTATTAAAAATATATAGCAATTTACACACATAAGATCACCACCTACAAATACAACATAAGTGTTTGGACGTAGATATGACAATGAGCCTCACAAACTATCATATATCATGTGATAGAGTCACAAAAATAATTTTAACTTTGAATGCTGTGGTAAACTCTAACATTTGACCACTCAAATGTTGAAAATAATCACTCACGAAAACATTCTAACACCTCAGCTCTTGCAAATTCATGATCTTTAACTTTGGATGATAGATATTTTTGAAGCATAAAGATCACTAAGATAAACCGAAAAGTATAGATTTAAAGTATGCAAGAGGGTCAAAGTAAAGTGTGGGGTTGGACTTTCTTAAATAGCCAAAAGAGAAAGAAATCAAGAAACTATCTAGTAGTCACGGTCGACCGAGCTATCCGTTGTGCTTCATGATCGATGCATGGTCAAGTCGTGCAGTCCGCCGTGCTCCTTCTGTCCACCTTTGTCTCTTAAAGATAGATGTGTTTAAAATAAAACTAAAATAATAATATATAATTTTTTTATACTAAAAAAACAAACGTACACAGTAAAGTTTGGTTTAGGGCAGTCGGCTCAAACGACCCAAGCCCAAGTCGTGTCCCTGGGTCACCAGGCCCGATCCGAGAAGAGAGCCCAACCGAAGGCCCATGCTAGGCCGATGAAAGGTGTCCAGGTTGCAACTAGAGTTTATTTTTATTATTTAAATAATGTTTGGTATTTGATTTATACTATATTTGGTTTTCTTTTTCGTAAGTTATTTCCTACTTTGGTGGCTTAGGGCAGTCTTTAAATTGTTTGGGTTTTCTCATTGTCGAACTCCATTTTTTATTACTGAAGTTATAATAAACGATTTCAGCATTCTTGACTGTGTTTGATCCGGCTTGGTGGTTAAGGAAAATTGCATCATAACATATGAAATTGACTATAACAATATAGCTAGACAAAAAGTTTGAGACAAAAATAAAACGAATGAGAAAATTGGTTATCATTATGTGAAGTTACCTCGCAATATTACAAATTTATAAAGATCCGTACATTTTAAGAGGAAAAAAAATACAAATACCATCATACATAAATGAAATAAAAAAAATTTAGCAAGAAAAAAATAAACAAAACGAAAAATAATAAAATTGGAAGGTGATGCACAAGTGGCTGAAGGACCATTTCTCCCCCCCTTATAATCTCTTGTTTCCGTTCAACACAAATATTAGTTTCATTTGTTTTTCCAGATTTCAAGGATCATCCTTCTTTCTGCAATACACAACCAATCATGGTACGTATCTCAATAATTTCATTATTACATGTGTTTTCATCTTTGATTCGTTATACGATACTGAAAATTTAGAAAAATTGACCTGATTTTGTGAAATTATGAGTTTGTTCGATCATTATTCGTTAATCATCAACAAATGACATTTATCAACATCACATGATTTATTTCTCTTACATTACGGTCTTCCGATGATTCATTAGTCCTTCTAGAGGAATTTGGCTTCGCTAGTGAGTAATGACTCATAGCAGAAACTTTTGTAAGATTTTTGTTGATCATCGCCATTGAAGCACCGATACATGATTTTTGTTTCATCATCCAATGATTCCGTAGCAAACCGGCCGTGTTACCGGTTCACTGGTCATACCGGATTTAAGAACCGGTGACGTCATAAATATTATAAAAATTAAAACTACATAACACACAAAATATAAAAATATTTTATGTTTTGATGTACATTTGCAATTTTAAGAATATAAGAAAAAATAAATAAAATATTAAACTTGTAAACTAAATTAATTAGAAAATGAGATTTTAATGGAAAAAAATGAAAATCCCGTCCGACCTCTCAGTTCAAATGAGGATGGTTTAACCAGGCACAACCAGACCGTTCCTACGACCGGGTCTCTGTCCGACCGAACGGTCTGAATCTGAAAACACTGTAAATTTCATATCCATTACTGTTTTCCACAATTTTGTCATTTCGTTAGGGTAGTCGGAGTTTGGATGATTCGCATGATAACTTTCATGATTACCCTAGATAATCAAATATATTACATGAATTTTTTTTATTTTTATTTTTGATGAATTTGTTGATTAAAATTAGGCGAACGCGGCTTCTGGGATGGCTGTGAATGATGAATGCAAGCTGAAGTTTCTGGAGTTAAAATCAAAAAGGAACTACCGATTCATCACCTATAAGATCGAAGATCAGCAGGTGATGCTCGATAAGATTGGTGGCCCTGATGAAACCTATGAGGATTTCACAAACTCTCTTCCTGCTGATGAATGCCGTTATGCTGTCTTTGATTTTGACTTCACCACGGATGAAAACTGTCAGAAAAGCAAGATTTTCTTCATTGCCTGGTAATAAGTGATTATATCATGTTAAAACTTGTCGTGCATAATGACATACACCCCACCTATAGTTTCATATAAGCATGCATTCAGATAATTTATCTAAAACAATTTATCATATTACTATGTGTATTACTAGGTGTTTTAGGAACCACCAAACCTTCTAGGTGATTTCTAGAATTATTTGTGAAAATAGGCGGTTTGCTTGAGAGTAGAGGTGCACACAAAACTCGGTTCCGGAAATGGACCCTAGATCTGATCCGGAACCGGTTTCAACTTGTTTTGTAGTGGACCCGGTTCCAGCTTGTTTTGTAGTGGACCTGGTTTCAACCCATTTGAACCCGACACTTCTTACCCGGTTCCCTTTATTCAGTTTTATATTGGAATCGGACTCGAAGCGGTTATAAACCGGGAAAAAACCACTCAAATTGAAAAAAAAACCCAGTCAACAACCCGATCAACGACTCGGCCCGAAACCAGAACCTGTTCCACCTCTACCCGGTGACATCGTGTACCCGATCAAGTCCAACCTGCTTCCAAAACCAAAACCGGTTAAAAAAAACTCTGTTTATGCACCTCTATTTAAGAGGATGGAGTGAACTCAAAATTGAATTTCTTTTTCTTTTCTAATATTTTATTTAATATATAATCTATTTTTTCTTTAATAACTTGTAATATTTATTTTCTTTTTAAATCTGAATAGACAATTTTGTTTTATTTTATTGTTAATATTCCGATATAAATTTTATTGGAAACCGAGTGGTTATTCAAAATAAAGTTTTTTTTATATTTACAAGACCAAAAACTACTTTATATGGAATAAAACTCGGTTTTCAATAAAATTTGAAATTTCAAAAAAAAGTTGTTTATTTAGATTTTAACAAAATTTAAATATTACAAATTATTAAATTTGGTTTTTAATATATTATATTATATTTTAAATGAAATATCAAAAAAAGAAAAAAAAAAGAAAGTCAACATTAAATTCGCTCTCCTTATTAGCAAACTTGATGAGTTCGCTACCACTCGAGTGAACTACCTAGTTTTAACACGTAATTGCAGAAATCACCTAAAAGGGCTTGATGGTTTCTTAAACCACCTAATAATGCAAAAATATCGACGCCTTGATCGAATTGAAGTTGATAATCTAGATACGAATTACTCTTTGAAATAAAATAGGTCACCAGATACATCTAAAGTGAGAATGAAGATGGTGTATGCAAGCTCCAAGGACCGATTCAAGAGAGAACTGGATGGAATCCAAGTTGAGTTGCAAGCTACAGACCCAAGTGAGATGAGCTTCGACATCATAAAATCAAGAGCAATCTGAGTATTCGCTGGAAGGTTCGTTTGATCAGTTAAGTTATTGCATATGCCGGCATTATCTTTTCTTTTTGATTTTGGCTATTTTAATTCAATGAAAAAAGATTTTAAACTTTGTAGTTAATGTAATGTTACGATCCACTGGATCATATTGTTCGTGTTTGAAGACGATTTTATTTGTTTACCTTAAAAGAAAATTTATTTGTTGGCATCCTTATGTTCTTTGTAGTTGTTTGCTGATCTAGTTTTTGTCATCGTAATTTTCTTGTAGTCTATGCATTTTGTTTATGATGGCACATAAAACCGCACCTAGGGATGACAATGAGACAAGTTGTGACGGATATTAATAACCTCACTCTCATACATGATTGTCAAACCATCATTTTACCATTGAGTATTGAGTTACTCCTTTGTTTGTTAAAAATTACTTGTTGGGTTCTAAATACTTTTTGTTGCTACAACGAATAGGCTAAGTATACCCGGTACTGCAACAAATATGACAAGAGAGGGTTTTAACGTTCCTAGGCTGCCAGCTTCCGAACTTTCTACACCTGGTTGCTAAGATGAAGGAACTCGTTAGAAGGGGTCCGAGACCGGGGTCTCGGAACCACCCTCCGACGCTCAACATTAGAGTTTATCCAAAGTAAATAAGTATATATAATATGTAAATATATATAGATATATAAGATTATATAAATGTATGAGTGCATAAGGCGTAGAGAGTATAAATGGTGGTGGTTGAGATCCGACGGGCTAGCTGCAAGCAGCTGTAGTGGTACCTCAGCAGCATGAAGCTGCTTCCTTGGCAGTCGGGGGCTGTAGAAGCTCAAGAGCTCCTTACAACAGATTAGAGATTGAGTGAGAGAGTAGATGCTCTGGTCTAGACCAGGCAAATGAGATGGTTGTGAAGAGGGGGATGGCTCCTTATTTATAAGGCTGGAGTCATAGAGCCTGATGGGCTTTTCCTGATGGGCTTTGGGCCTGGCGTGGATCTTGAGTGATGTGGGCTTCCAGGAGCCTAGTAAATCCTCCCAGCTGATTATTATGTAGGTCTTATAAGTTTAGCCCAGTAGCTAATATTTGAGGACCCGCTTCTTACGGTAAGCCGTGCTTCATGTACGTACCCACGTCATCAGCTCCCAGTCAGGAGTGCTTATTGTGTAGTAATGAGGGCTTCTGACTTACCTTTCTCTTTCTTTGCTCGGTAACTACATCGTACTAGACTTCAAATCTTCATCATCCTTCTTTCGCCCTATGCTGCTTTAGTGATTTGTCAACTTGTTGGCGATGTCTTTACTTTGTTCAAACGTCTTGAATATAAGGTTAATTCGTCGAATAACGAATGTACGCGTAATGTTTGATTCCTCGTCGTAGTAGCCGGATGCTATCGAAGGATCATAGCTAGATGTAATGGTGAACATTCTTGCTCACCTAATAATAGGCGATTTGTTGTACTGGCTACGTGGATAAGGTCAAACAAGGCAGGCAGTGTGCTTCTTGTTGTAGAAGTGGAGGCTTTCGGCGACATGAGATAATTAGCTTCTTGTCGAGGGTGATCAGCTTCTTACAGAAAATATGATGCAACCGTCGAGGTTCTGATCATCCTTCGAATTCAAATTTTTATGCCTTGATATTATCACATTTATCAAACTAGAATTAATCTATTTCCATGTAAAAACACGTGGCATGTTAGAGTGTTGATATAACGGTCGTTTGCTTTGGTCTGGACATTCCTATGTGTTTTACGGATATTGTGTCAAACGACCATTGCGTAACCGTTCTAAGTGTTAATCTCTTGTTGAGTAGGAGCTTGCGAATGTTGTTCATCAAATGGAGCGGTCTTACTAACCCAAAAAATCTTTAGGATTTTGCGTTGTGGTGATACACTTCCTTTTGTATTATATCGGCGGTAGAACTAAACACGTGGAAGCTCACGCGGTAACATAGCGTTTTGGCTCACGAAGGTTCGCATGTGTGCTTACCTTGTACGAACGTGAGCATGTGCGCTTATTCCGTGCAAATGTGAGCTTCTTTCGATGCTTATTTAAGAGGTCTTAGATCACCGCTTTTTGTCATATTGCGAAAGTATGTTTGTATCTTCTTGCTTCCTTTATAGTATTTCTTTGCAAATTTGAGTTTCTGACTTTGTGGACAAGCATGTTGTCTACTTTTTGGTGCTTGTAAGAAGCTTGTGAAAAATTGAAGTTGCTTCATGCAAGAAAGTCAATTTTTGTCCTTGCAAAGTATCGTTCGTTGTGCTTTCCGATGTTTATGACATCATTCTTTGCAAGGCTTTTTATTCTCTTGATCTTTCTAGTTGTTGTGCGTCTAGGTTGTATCAAGAGATGAAGACACATTTATCATGGTCGTTGCTAGTATGCATGTGATTGATTTTGGACGATTTGTCACTTGTCATGTTACTTGGAGAACTTGTGTTGTTTCGCTAGCTTGATTTTGAGCCTATGTAGGCAATGCGTGTGTTTTCGTCATGTTTTTATATCTTTCGGACTTGCGCCAGCTTCTTACTATATTCAGAGATATCTTTTTCTCATTCATGTGATTGCGGTGAGACCTGTACCTCTTTAGTGTAACATGTCATAGTCTTTTTTAGTTGTGCCACGTTACCTTATTGTTTAGGAGACCCAGCTCGATGTTCTGCTTAGTATGTGTCTGCTTCTTGTACGCAGTTGTGCCCCATGCACATACCTAAGTCATCTCATCATGTTTTTTATGCCTTTTGGACTTGCGCCTTAAAGGCAACTTGTTTATCCTTTTGAATATTATAGACGTCTATCCTTTATTGGATTTTTGTCTTCTTTGTGTATCAGCAAAGCTCGTGTGATTTGAAGTGCCAAGTCTTAGTTTAGACTTTTGTTTTTGTGTTTCCATAATGCAAGTTTTATCAAGGCATGGTGCTGCAGACACCATACTAGATAAATGCAAGGTTATGAATACACGGTATTATCCTATCTTTGCAAGAAGCCCATTATTTGTTATAATGTTGGGCGTAATCATAAGTATTTATGAGTTACTACTTATGGAGCATTATTGATGGTAGCTCACCCTGTTTTCATGGGTAAGTAAGACTTAAGACCCACGGAGTTGTATTGTTTTAGGCACTCAACCTTTATACGGGTAGGTCAAGGCCGAATCCCGTTGAGCTTTTTGGCCTAGGAGCTCATCCCTTTACATGGAGAGGTTTTACCCGGACCCCATGGAGCTTCGTTCGTTAAGGAGCTCACCCCCGATAGGATAATTAACACGAAATAGATTTTGACGAAAGAACTCATTTTTACTCTTTGATTACATTGGTACAAAGAGGATAATAACAAGTGTTCCCCTTGCTTTACATCAGTGATTTGTAGGAAGCGACGAAGGTGTTTGGCATTCCAGTGTCTTGGAAGTCGTTTTCCTTCCACTCATGTCTATTAGCTCGCACGAGCTTCCTTTATGTGTTTCGTTAATGTAGTATTGCCTCATTTTTAGGCCCTACTTGCTAGCATTCACTTGCTTCATTGCTTTTGAGGGGGAAAGGACCTGGTAATGTCCGTACCCTATTTGTGAAATGTTAATCTTATGTCCACCGAACAAGGTCCTAGATAAACCTCACATATCCCCCAATGCACCACTACATCAAATGTTTATTTTGATTAGGCCTGACGCATTTGAGGTGATGGGATAAGTAGGATTTTTATTGTAAAGGACCCCATCTTCTAGGACGTGCTTCTTAGCTTCCATTTGTGGATGTTATGCTTATTTCTTATGGCGATTTCCTTTCAGGAAATTGTGACATTTTGTACATTTAGTTTTGCAATTGAATGCTCCTTTGAGACTCATATTAAGTAAAAGGAGAGTGGAGGTCGATGCTGAAAGTGTAGGCTTGCATGCTTCTTTCCTCACATGACTTGTTTCGCTTTATGCATGTGACTCCTTGTATTTTGCTTTTGACTTCGTATTTTTCATGATTTGTTCTTTTAATGGAGTAGGATGATCTTCCATTTGACTTTGCTACTGACATTGAGTGGGAAAATGTGTGTATCTTAGATACCTTCACTTATTTGACTAGTCAGAGCCTTGCAAGAAGCGTTTCTTCTTCGTGCGTGAAACACATTCCATGGTGGTAGATTGGGATAAACCTGGTCTTGAAGTACTCAGTGAATGATGCTTGAACTATATGCATGGTACATGCGTCTGTTGAGAGCCTTCATTTAGTTTCTTCAATCTATTTCATGGGTCTCGTTATTGTGAAACCTCGTAATGAAAGCTTTATGACGTTTCCTTGACCTCTTGACTTGTAGCTACCCTGATAAGTGGTACTTTGCTTGCTTGCTTGGCTTCTACCGATGAAGAGTTTTGGGTTGATTCTTTTGCTTCTTACATTTTCCATAGATGGTGAAGGGTGACATGCTTATTTACTTGTAGGAGGGCATTCGCCCTTGGCCATTCATGGTGTATTTTACAATAGCTTCCTTACTTCTTTCCGTGTAGGTGTTCTTCTGAATAGTATCAATTATGTTCTTCCTACATTTTGATGGCCTTTCTTGTTTACGTAAGCAAGAGTGCCACAACTGTTTGATGGTTGCTACTCCCCCAATACTAAGGAGCTTCATTAGTCCATGTATTGCATCTATGAAGGTGCTCATACTTGGTTGTATGATGAAGACAACCTAGTGGGACAAGGACTTTATGACCCAAAGGTTAGCTACGTTACTCGAGGAGGACATCTGGCCTTAAATGGACATCAATTTCTATTTGTTTAAGAAGGTGTATTTATTATCACGAAAGCTTAACAGACGAAGCATCCTTTATTTCGTAAGCATGATATTTGTTATCACGAAAGCTTAACGGATGAAGCATCCTTTCTTTCGTAAGCATGATCTTGTTCCTGCAAGAAGCAATGTTCATGCATAATTTATGAGCCTTTTCTTTCTTCTGTAAACGTTTAGCTAGTGCGATGGTCAGAGAGCAGTATGAATATTGTTCTTCCATGACTTTTCTTGGTGCTTCTTACGCGCGTCTTTCCTAAGAAGGTGCACCATCTTCTTCGCGTCTTTCTTACCAGCATTCTTTTTATGTTTTTCACGATATGCGTTAATCTTCCCGACCGTACCTCTCCTTTAATATTTCCCAATTGTAACAGGGCGAGAAGGTTGGGAGCTTGTAATTTGCTTCTTTAGTGGTCGAGATTCTTTGCAATATCTTGGTCTGAGTTCTGAAAGCTACGCGCTTTTCTTCATCATGTTGATTACTTGAAGGCGGCGATCAGTTTGGACCTTCTTGACTCCCATGGTTCATGCGGTCTTCGACAAAATGCTAGAAGCGATGCTTCTTTCCGGGTGAATGGATGTTTTCCTTTTCCGTGCTTCCAAGTTATTCTAGACTTTTTACCTTCTAGATATGCTTTGATTCACTCGGGTGATTCTCTCATAGGCTGGATCAGCTTGGCGTATTGCTTTTCTATCAGAGAGTAATTTGTTTCGGTATCCTACAATGCCCTGCTTATGAAATACACCGGCATTTGAACCCAGTTCCTCTCGATGAGAAGCACTGTGCTAACAGCTTCATTATCTGAGGTTTTTCTTTTCTAAGCATCCCCTTCAATGTCTTGAAGAAGGGCAAAGATCTCTCAACACGTTTTGATAAGAAACGTTTTAATGTTGCAATTCTCATGTTCAGGCTTTGTACCTCGTTCTTCGTTTTGGGAGATTTCATATTTATGACTACCTGGATTTTACCATTTGCCTTGTAGTTGTCAGAGGAGTTTATGCTTCCTTTGTGAAGATTGTTGAATCGAAGCCATGTCGGACCTATTTATTTAGAGCTTGTCCTTCTCTTGGTATCATCTGCTTCCTATGATCTTCCTATGTCATTGTTGGAATCTTGATTTTGGTTTGTAATTTAAGGTTGGATATCTTGTGGGAGAAACATGATAAGGCGTTGGATCGCTTCTTGAATTGTTGGTGTTTGACCAATGATGTCGTGAGGTTTCTTCCTGATATCGAAATTAGGCTATATCCTTGGCGTATGGGATTTAGTCGATGAGACTTGATCGGGGATGGGCTTTTGGCATCCACAAGATGTGGTTAGATTTAGTTTCGGCTTGGATAACTTATTTAAGCCTTTGAGCAAGTTCTTCCTTTGTTGATATTTAGAAGCTTCAGAAAGTGTTTGTCTTCCTATTAGTTAGTAGGTCGTTTTCGTCATCACTCGGAGGTTGAGCTTATTATGCAAATATGTTAGTTTCTTGAAGGCTGAATTTCAGCTTACGAAAGTGACTTTCATATGTGCCAAGGCGGGCTTGACCAAGATATTTGTCTTCTTGTATGATCGTCCTTGGTTTTTAGGAACCAAACATCTATTCCTCTTGGTCATTTTGTATGCACTTCTGGCTTATAGTGGAGACTTGAGCAGCTTCGTGCGAGGTTAAAGTGCTTGAAATATACCATAATTGGTGTTTGTTTACCTCGTGCACTAACCTGTTTCGTGCATTTGGTGAGGGATGCTTCATGCGCTTGGCGATGTAAGCATTAATCTTGAAGATAAGGTTAGAGTTAAAAAAAAATAACCCTTTTTTATGATAATATGATACCCTTTAAAAAAAGGTGGTTTGACGTAGAAGCATACATCTCACTTTATGAAAAAAGAGATCTGACGCAGAAGCAGACCTGTCGCTTTCTGAAAAAATAGATCTGACGCGTTTTCTGAAAAAAGAGGTCTGACGCAGAAGTAGACCTGACATTTTCTGAAAAATGAGGTCTGACACAGAAAAATACCTTTTACTTTCTGAGAAAGGTGAAGCAGACCTTTTACTTTCTGAAAAAGATGGTCTGACACAGAAGCAGACTTTTTACTTGAAAACATAAAAAAGAAGGCAAGTGTGCTTAAAAGAATGTTTAGTCAACGTCATTTTTTGATATTCAAGTGTCTAAATCCAAAAAGATGTTCTTCAAATTTAAAGACAAGTAAATGTATTCATGCCATTTTTAGAGATCATTAATATGTGCTTTATTAACCCAACAAGTGAGGTAAAGACTTTTAAGAAAACAAGTCACCATAAAACTTATTTTACCGTCAAACAACGGGTGAGACCCTTTAAAACATAATTTTGTATAACAAGAAACGGTTTAAAGTAGATTATGGTGGAGAAAGCATGAGGTTTTAGAGCTTGGTAACCGAAGTTACGAGCATAGATCCAGATATTGCATAAGGAAATGTGTAGGAGGCGTAGAAGCGACATCCTAGGAACGTTCTCTCCTGACATGAAAAGAACTTAGAAACTGTCACACCCTAACCACGACGATTTTCTGCGAGGCGTGATGGTCATGGATCATTGTCATTGATTATATAGAACGACCTCTATATGTTTTTGAAAATCATGCATTCCAAGTCGTTCCAAAATATAACATTGTTTTATAGAGTTCATGCAGAAAGTAATGCGGAAGGAAAATAATTGTTTTGAAAATACAATGCCAAGTAAAAGACAAGCAAAAGTTCATTGTCATGGGAACATCAAAAGACTTTATGCATGATGTGCACCCTAATCCCGTGTAAGCTTAACGACCTGAGAAAACATGCTTAAACGAGTCAACAATAATGTGGTGAGTTCACAGGTTTAAATGTAAAAGTAAATTGTTGTAATGGACCACAAAACTTTCTATGATTTGATTGTTGATCAAACAATGTGTACCATAAGCACACCGAAACCGAAGCTAAACTGTAACAGTAATGAAATGCCTCTACCATGCCTATCATATGCATGAGGTGATTAGGTCAATGATGCACCCATTTTGACCTCTTGTCAAAGTTAGCGTGACTAACGCGGGTGAGGGTTGTCAAACCCAAATAGTACTATCCATGATTACCTCGCTTTGTGGAGAAAAACTAACGGTCCGATTATGAGAGGACTTAATACGATATGAAACCGCTTATGTAATATGTGAAATCATGTAAGTGAAATTGCGTCCAATGAAAACAGTAAGTATGCATGTATTCTCCCCCAAAAGGAAAATAAGTAAAATGGGGTCGTGAGACTCACCTGATGCATGAGTACCGTAAACGTGTAAGTAGCAAAAGTCCGTGCGTAAACCGACCAACGCGTGCCCTAGGATATACAAGACACCTTAAGGTCTAAGTAATGATTTTTTATGTAAGTTGGTCATGTAACAGTTTCACCCAACTAGATACGTTATGTGTGTAAGTCTTGGTTAAAAACGTTTGATTCGATGATCCATTGGTGATATGTATTTGTTACCCAAAAAATATATATATATATATATATATATATATATATATATATATATTTACATAAAATAAATATAAGTCATATACTTGACCAAGTGTGGCCATGTCTACTTATAATCCGGTGTCAACATAGAAATCGGGTTTCAAAATAAAGTTTGACTCGACTCGAGTCGTAACTCGATACGAATGGTAAATAAATATATTATTTATTTATTTAATGTAATGTTCTCGAAATACGTCAAGTTTTTAGTTAATAATGATATCTATATTATTTCTACGAAATATACCTTTGAGAATTATCACTCTTAAAATAAAGTCGGTTTTCGTTTTACGACCAAAGTGTGTGTATATATATTTATACTCATAAAATTATATATATTTCAAAATCTAGTCTTTAACTCTTAACATTTACGTATACTTTTAGAAATAATAAGTTTTTGCAATAAAGTGAAGACTAGGTTTTTATATAAACTTAGTTCCTAATATTTATATATTTCCAAAATCATAATAATAATCATGTAACCCATTTAACAAAAGAAATTAACATAGTAACTAGTCATAACCTTTTAAGTTTCCTAACAACTAGTAATAATTTAACTTCCATGATTTTGACATAACTCAACCAAAAAATATAAACTTATAGGAAACTAACTATACATAATAATAAATGAAAAACACTACAAAATTTCATGGACAAGGTAAACCCATTTGATGAATCATTTGGGCATACACTATATTTTAGTTCATGAACCATAAAGTTGTAATTAATATTTTTACACAAAAATGAGCCTCATGTAGTCATTTTATAAAGACTCCATGTACAATAAAAATGGATTTTGTGAGTGAAGTTGGTACATGACATTTGTATGTAAAAGATAGCATTAAACAAGAACAAAATGTAAATAGTTAGGAGGATTTTTCACTTAAAGCAAGCAAGGAAGAAGGTGGGAATGAAGTAGGTTACTTGGAGTCACCCAATGCCACTTGATCTTCGCGAGTGAATGCTTGTATAACCCTTGCATGCTTGGAATGTTGGTGGTTGGGACCTAGAGCCGAATTCAAGAGGAAGAGAGGAGAGTGGGAATTTTGAAAATGGTTTATGTGTTTAGTCCATGTAGTATGGAGGTCTTATAAAGATAAAATACTTGAAAGTAAAAAGGAAGACATTTGGTTTGTGTGTGGGTTTGAAATCTCGGTCAAAGAAAAAGGTGAGGAAGGGACTAAAGATCTAAATGGGTTTATTGTCAAATGATAGGTGTTGGACCAAAAGTGATCATTCATAAATATGGAATTTAGACTTGACAACTCCCATAAAGAGGAAGTGATGTGTGGGTGGTTTAGGGATGGCAATGGGTCGGGTTCGGGCCGGGTATCGGTAATCCCAAACCCATACCCGGTTGAAAAATCATGTCCCATACCCGGCCCATTACCCGCCGGGTTTGTGTCGGGTAATTACCCGTCGGGTATCGGGTATACCCGTTGGTTTCAGGCATACCCGTTAGTATCGGGTGTCGGGTTATTTTGCGGGTATCGTCCAATACCCGTCGGGTATGTGTCGTGTACTTTTCTATGACTCTATTTTTTTTTATATTTTTAAATACATATTTCAAAAGGAAAATTAATTTTTCACATAATTAACATATTAAAATGAAGCATTAACAAACATGTGTCAAGGGAAAATAAAAATAAGAAATTTTCGGGTATATGATTCGGGTATATGGTTCAGGTAAACGGGTATGTGGTTTCGGGTAATCGGGCCGGGTATCACCTAATCCCATACCCGTCCCATACCCGTGAAAATTTTTAAAATTAATCCCATACCCGGTCCCGTACCCGTCGGGTTTCGGGTATACCCGTCCCGTATGTTTCGGGTATACCCGTCGGGCTCGGATTATTTTGCCATCCTTGGGGTGGTTTCATGTGGGCCGAAAAAGAGAAAAGAGGGGGTGGAATTCGATAATTTGTATGTAACTAGCTTGAGTGTGCAGGTTAACAATTTACTTGGGTGTTGACTTATCTAAAAGAAGGCAAAATTCAAACAATTGTGTATGTGTGTGTATATTTCGACAGATTCCAAACAAGAGGGAAATGTGTTGATTTTAAATTGATTTCATTTAATAACACAATGGTCTCTATGTTTTAATAAATTAAATAGGTATTAAGGTGGTAGCAGTTACAAGTTAGACGTGATATAAATCAACTTTTTATTAAAACTGAGTTTAATAAAATTATACCATTTATATTTAGTGGTTTACTAACATGTAATATATGTTTAGTAAATTAATATAACGAAATAGCTCGTTAAAATTAAGGTATACCGGTGAGACGATAAAGGTGTGCGTCAAAATACCAAATTGATATAAATAAACGCACACTTATATTTAAGTTCTAAAATAGAGTTGTAACACCTCAAAATATTTATTAAATCATAAATATTAATTATCACCAACGTTCGTGTGTGCCGATTATACCGCGTGTGAACCGTTAATTTACCGAATTACCGATGCGTGAAATGTTATGAATGGACTGTGCTATTTATGAAATGACCTTAATTAACCATAATTAAGTCTAACACGAATATAATGTATGCAATTTATGACAGAGACGGGGACGGGTATTGACCTGAAATTGCCGGTTGTCACAGAAACAGAAGGAGCTCAACTACAAAGGTTTTCTGTTCTAAGTAGTCGAGCCCCACGGTGGGCGCCAACTTGTTGCCACAACGAATAGGCTAAGTATACCCGGTGCTGCAACAAATATGGCAAGAGAGTAACGTTCTTAGACTGCTAGCTTCCGAACCTTCTACACCTGGCTGCTAAGATGAAGGAACTCGTTATAAGGGGTCCGAGACCGGGGTCTCGGAACCACCCTCCGACGCTCAACATTAGAGTTTATCCAAAGTAAATAAGTATATATAACATGTAAATATATATAGATATATAAGATTATGCAAATGTATGAGTGCATAAGGAGTAGAGAGTATAAATGGTGGTGGTTGAGATACGACGGGCTAGCTGCAAGCAGCTGTAGTGGTACCTCAGCAGCATGAAGCTGCTTCCTTGGCAGTCGGGGGCTGTAGAAGCTCAAGAGCTCCTTACAGCAGATTAGAGATTGAGTGAGAGAGTAGATGCTCTGGTCTACACCAAGCAAATGAGATGGTTGTGAAGAGGGGGATGGCTCCCTATTTATAGGGCTGGACTCATGGAGCCTGATGGGCTTTTCCTGATGGGCTTTGGGCCTGACGTGGATCTTGAGTGATGTGGGCTTTCAGGAGCCCAGTAAACTCTCCTAACTGATTATTATGTAGGCCTTATAAGTTTAGCCCAGTAGCTAATATTTGAGGACCCGCTTATTACGGTTAGCCGTGCTTCATGTACGTACCCACGTCATCAGCCCCCAGTCAGGATGCTTATTGCGTAGTAATGAGGGCTTCTGACTTACCTTTCTCTTTCTTTGCTCGGTAACTGCATCGACAGCGGTGGCGTTTGGTTGCGGCAGGAGGTGGAACACGGTGACGGTGACGGTAGCCGGTAGCGGGACGCGGAAGGGAAGAGAAATGTGACGGGCTATGGAGGTGCTCCATAACAGTAGCATTCCGGCAAGAGGGAAGGAAGCCGGTGAGGGTTTCTCACCACGTCTAGGACGGTGATGGGAGGAGGAGCTCGACGGTGGTGCATGGCGAGTGACTCCTCGTAGCCGTGCACGGAAATGGCTGTTCGCGGTGTGGATCAGGGAAGAGATTGGGATCGGGTTATACCCGATTAGGATTTCTAAGACGCATATGTTGCGTGCTAAGTTCGGACGTGCATGGGGCGAGGCTTCGACTCGGGTACTTGTGACCCACGAGACTAACATGTTGCATGTCATGTAAACGTGCATGCATGCGGGTTCTAAACGGGTTCAAGATAACCCGAATTAAGCGGAGTCTTATATATTTTAATAGAAACGACACATGATTAGAGTGTACACTGACTGTGTGATAACACGTTAACAGGTTCGGGTTCGTAAGAGGAAGTGTTGCAGTTCTTGCAAGGATCGTCAAACCAGTGAGTTTCTAATCCCCTTCTTTTAAATGTTTTATTGTTTTGGGGCTAACGTACATACGTTCACGTGGCATTAATATAATTAATCGTGTTAAGGGTTTCGGATTCTAACCCAATATGCTTTGAGGATAAAATGCTTATTTAAGAGTCATAGGGTTTATGGTGTGTTTATAGAAATATGTGAGCTAGAGAGATGGGTTATTAATGTGTGACGTGTTAAGGGTTGGTCAGGGAGAGTCGGGCTTAAAGTTAAATGGTTATGATTGCATGTGGGATATGTTGTTCTGGTGTCGTGTGTGAGGTGCAGGTGTAGTTAATAAGTCTTGTATATGATGTGTGATATTATGTGTTTATATTTATGTGTCGAGTTTTCCTCGTTGTCGTTATGGCATGACAAATGAGATTGTGAAGGATGAGGTCCTTCGGGAAGTCACCAATTGTGACATTTATTTAACAGGTTAATGATGAGCTCGGGGTGTGTTGAACGCCCTGACGAGGATGTAGTGATAAGGTATGTGTTTGCATGCGTATATATGTGTTAATTTGCATGCTAGTAGTGAGTTATATTTATTGTGTGTGAGATAGTGTTAATGTGATGTGTTGATGATAGTAATGTGACATGTAGAATTAGACTGACCGTTGAGTCAGGACTTGTGACGTGACGTGTATAAGAGTCGTGTCAGTTAATTGTGAGAGCCTTGGTTAAGGCCGGTTGTGTTAATGTCTAGGGTATGTTGTGCTAATTAAGGGCCGAGTTAATGCTTGTTCTTGAGTAAGAGTTATCAGTATAGTATGTGAGTCCATGTCAAGGTGATGGTAAGGTTGTTATTATTATTATTGGTAGAACGGGCCGAGTCCCGGGTGACGAACGGGTATGGGATGTCGTGGGATATCGTAGGGTTAACTATTTGTTAAAGAATCGTAAAACTATTTTATAAGGACCGGGGGGTTCTGAGTGAAATAAGCTAAAGGACATGACGTGATGGTTTTTGTTTAAATTAAACTATTAGAACTCACTCAGTGTAGCTGACTTTGTATGTACGTTAGATTGTTTGGTAGGTAAGTGTTGAGTTGACGTATCTTGGCTTGGAGGCGGTGTTACTCGGATTGTTGTGCATGCATTCGTAAGGTAAGCATAATAACGTTAAATAGTAATAAATGATTTTTGAACGACTTCCGCTATAGTTTGAATTGCAATAAATGCGTTTTTAATGAAAATGACCCGTTATGAGAACCAACTGTAGGATGCCTGGGTTGGGGTCTTACAAGTTGGTATCAGAGCTGTGGTTTAAGAGAAAACTGGTATTTTTAAACAAATAAAATACCTCTACTTAAACCAAAAATGGGACAAGGGTGAAACGAATGCCACCACGAGTAACCGCGAGCCAAGATATACGTCTTTCAAGTTGAGCAGTAATTATTATTTACCATATGTGTTGTACTACGATAGGTAAAGTGATTGATGTGAGTGAATGATTTATGGTTCTGTGTGGGAACATGCTGTGTGTTATGTGTTGCAGTAGTATGTAGAACTAAGTGAAATGTGTGGCGTGACTTTGTAAAATCATGTTCTGTGAGCTAATTACTGTAGAGTAGTATTATTTGCGTTATGTGACAAAGCTTGGTGTGTTAGCGTAATGTAATGAATTTGTGTGTAACTTCATGTAATGTGTTGGTGTGATATATATGATGGTTTGCAATATAATTGTGTGATGTTATGTGAGTGGTGTGGGATGCATGTGCATCCGGCGTGTGGGAAAGATAGAAATCTAGTGTGAATATGATAGGAAAGGTTTAAAGTACGAGAAGTAATGTGGACAACCAAATTGTATTTGATCACCATAATTTGGCAGTCTATGATTACTCTCATATTCTGAATTTGTTCCTATAGTAATCACTCCAACGTTCTATCTTGTGCAGGTACTGATGGCTAAAACAAAGCGGACTAGATCGGTCAGGCAGCTCTGGCTAGGATGGGGGCGGACCATCTGGACGAACCAACGGCTGCTGTTGACCAAACGGTCAGTAACATGGGAGTAGTGATGGCGCTTCCTGCGCCAAGCATAGCTAGGACTGAAGAAGGTGGCGTTCCACGTGGTGCTATGACCAAAACTATCAGATGGAAGAGGCGAGCGGTGTCGACGGTACGCGATTTCCTTCCAGGATGTGGACCAGCGTGGCTGAAGGATCAACCGCGTGTGACTACTAATAGAGTTCTATTTCAAGAGAATACGGTGAATGATCCAGGATCCGATGAGGAAGAACCATGCAGCAGATGCACCTGAGGTGGTCGAGTAACAACTTTGTGAGCACGCTTTGGGATAGTTGATTTTTGAGTGATCGGTAGTAGTGGGAATTGTCACGAGATATTGCGGAATGACTTAACGTTTTGACTGATTAGATGCTTATGGGGTGCGGTGTTTGACTGGAATGTTGTCTATTTGGTTTTGATATTGAGTTTTGCTTTGTCGTGATGTGATTTAGACCTGGTTAACAATAAATGTGTTCATGAATGTGTTGTATGGTGCTTGCGATAGGAAGCTATACGCAGTGTGGTGTAAATTGGTTTTGCATGGTGTGAGTTCGTACCAAAAGTAAATGCCGATGTGATTGATTACATATTATGAGTAGACTTGTGTAGACATGAATCATGAAATTCTCTGTGTTAATGAACGTGTGATAGTGTCATCTATGAGTTAAGGTCTAGGTGGGGGTGTGAAGTACAAGGGGTGCATTTTACCTTGTGTGAATGTCCAGGACAAGGTCCTATGGAAAATAATGATTATAAATATTATGTGTACGAATGTGTAGAGGGTTGACTTGTGTCTAGGATTAGTTGTGTGTTGCCTTAAACCATTAATACTACCCGTAGGGGTACGACTGTGTGAATATGTGATGAAGGGTGGCAGGAGCTACCGTGATAATAAATAGAAGGTAGGGTTCAAGAGTTCGTGTGTTTACAAATGGTGAGGTCTTATTGTATGCATGTAAATTCACCCAGGTCATGTTAATTGTGTACACTTCGTGCAAAGCTAGAAGGTGTAGTCACTAGTACGCATGTAGTACCTTGTATGTCCGGTAGTTATGTTAGGTCCTTGTAGTACACGCTTAGTCGTGCATATGATACATGATCGGTATGCTTAAGTTTAGAGTTTCTATCTTGAAGATTTTCGCAACGAGGATATATCAGGGTGATGCAAGAAGTTTGACGTCTTTCTGGACGATCACTGAGGTGCTCTCAGGAGATACCTATACTTATATCTCTGGAATGCGGAGCATAAAGCCAAGGGGTGCAGCTGTGAGAGTTGATGATGAAAGCGTTACGGGAATGCTTGATCGGAGCTAGTTATGACGTGACTGAGGTGACGACGCTAGAGATTTCAGCACAAAGTGAATAAAGTGACGAAGAGATCTCCATGGAATACGTTCCACATAGAGAATTCTGCTAATATGAGATACCAGAGGAATACGGATGCTTAATCAGAACGAGTCGATGGATAGCTGAATCTTATGCTAGGACGGACTTCATGTTCGTATTTGATGAATGAGACGCGGTAGGAAATCGCTTGGTAATGATAGAGCAACGGCGAGGAAAGCATAATTCATGAGGGATAAGTGTAGAATTGCACACAAGTGATTGGAAGGGAAACACTTACACTAGTAAACACATGACTAGTTTATAGGAAGCTCCTAAGGAGTATTCAAGTGAAGCAATATTTGGTTGTTAAGGCAGACGTGACGACGGTAAGGATCATTGCGGAACATCAAGAGCTGATGAAAATAGCTTGAGTGTGGAGTATATGTGCTTACTTAAGGGACGTGCTGAGCATATGATACCGAAGTACAGAGAAACTATGATAGAGAAATTTGTGGAGACCAGGGGTTGCTTCGTACGAACTCCTGGAAATGATTTGAAGTGAATGTAGCATTTAAGAGTAAGGCAGAGGTGCCTATGCAGTTAGGAAACACCGTAAGGTGGTGATTAGGGTATGAGGTGATAAGGATGATGAATAATCCTAAATATGAAAAACAAGGAACGTCACCTGGGGATGACCATCTGAATAACGGAATCGTCAGGATTACAAGGAATGACGACACGGACGTCGTGATCAAATAATGGAGACAAAATAAGTAAACATGTAACCGTTGATGGGGGCCATAGAAGTACAAATTTGGGAGCGAGCTATAAAGGAATTGGTACATGAAATATACAAGTCCCATAGTTGAAAGCAAGCAATAGAGAAGACTTCTTTGAACACCAAGGTGGTGGCCATGTTGAAAAGTGATGAGTAGAATGATACATATACGAAAGATAACGGGTAGCACCTAAGGGTTTTGGTGCAAGGGATAGAATAGAAAGGAGGAGTGGTGTTAGTTGTGAGGACGTAGGATTCGAGGACGAATCCTCTTTTAAAGGGGGTAGACTTGTAACATCCTGAAGTTTCAAAAACTAATGGTGCGGCTCTAAAGTGACCCGAATCTCTTTTGAATAAGAAGCGTTGACATAATTGGTGCGCGACTCGTATATCGATAGGTCGTAAGGGTCCAATCAACCGTGTTAAGTCCAAATCAGGACCGAAACGTACGAGTCAGAAACTAGAGGGACCCGGTTAGTAAATCTTTAACAAGTCCAAACCATTTTGAGCATAATGGAACCGTAGGGACCCGGATAAAAATGTTTGAGGCTTAAATACAATTGTAGGGAAAACCCTAGATCACTTTTGGTCTAGGTTACGTGAAACGACAGTGGAGCAAGCCGAGAAGGAGAAAACGGACTCCGGCAGGAAAAAAGGTGGCGTTGCGGTGGATCGGTCCGGCAAGAGGGAAGCAATTAACGTCAAGGTAAGACTCGTTATGCTTAAACTATTCCTTTTGTGTCTCTGTTTAGTCTCTAGCAGGAAGGAGAAGAGTGGTCCGGTCGATGACTACAGCTGTAGGTGGCATCGGTGTTTCGGTGATGTTGCGGGGAGATGTTGGTCGCCGATAATAGAAAAGGGAGAAAGGAACGGTGCGACGGAGGGAGATGGTGGCTGTGATGACAGCGGTGGCGAAGTGGTAGTGGCGCACGACAGCGGTGGCGTGTGGTTACGGCAGGAGGTGGAGCACGGTGACGGTAGCCGGTAGCGGGACGCGAAAGGGAAGAGAAAGGTGACGGGCTGTGGTGGTGCTCCACGGCAGTAGCATTCCGGCAAGAGGGAAGGAAGCCGGTGAGGGTTTCTTGTCACACCCCCAAATTCCACTAACGGAGTTTTACCGTTTTGGAAGGTGACAAACCAGGATCTCAGACATCAGTTACTTCAAACGACACTATATGTGACTTGAAATGTAATCACATAAAAGATCAAAGTTCAGAGTGTATATGCGGAAGCATTAAACGAAAGTAAATGCGCAAAACAACGCGCCCAAGTCCAGTTACAAACAAAACATAAATATTATTCAATAGATAATTATTTCAATTGAAGTCCAAGACACATGCATGACTTAACGTGATCCTGAGTGCCAACCTGAGAAAACATGTATGAAAACGAGTCAACACTAGGTTGGTGAGTTCACAGGTTTCAATCATTTAAAGTAAAGCGTTTACGGATTATGTTCATTCAATATATATATCAATAGGTTGCATGCCTATATTCATGTTTTGCTAAAGCGCTCGCAACCGAAACTGACAGCGTGTTTGTTTGTTTGCCTCCAGCCAGGTCTATCAACTCTGACTAATGTGTTAAGGTTAATATAACACCCGTTCGACCTCCAATCGAGTTAGCGCGACTAACACAGGTGGGGTTTGTCAAACCCAGTAGTACTACCAAAATTACCTCATTCATACCATATTAACGGTCCGATGTGTGTGAGGACTTTTCATGATAGTGTGTTTCGCTTAGCCTCAACAGTGATATCATATGAATTAAAATAAACCAAAAAGGGTTGTGACATATTTTCTCTCCCAAATAAAAACGGTAAAAGGGGTCGTGAAACTCACCTGCGTTGCGTAGTAGGTAGTATCACACAAGTATGAGATTTAGAATCTCAAGTGTTAGCCTGCACGGCTTACGTATGCCCTAGAATTATAAACACATAAGTTAGGGACATATGGAATTTGTGACGACGACACGGAAGATTAGAACGTCTTAAAACATTCTAAGGATTAACGGGTAGACGAACGTGTCTACGGGAAAATAGATTCCTTAATATAATAATTAAGATCAATTTGTTACGTGTCGAACATTAATAACGAATAATATTAAATAGATAAATAAATAAGTTCGTATGTTTGAGTCGTTTACAAATGTTAGGAAAATAATATAATTTAATATATTATTTTTAGGTTCGTCGGATTAACTAAATAATCATTGCGGCAAAAATAATAATATATTATTTTTATTCAAGATAATAAACGTGAGTAAACGATTATATCATTATTTAGTTTCAAACGTTACACGAGGTTATAAAACGAAACGAAATAATATAAAATATATATTATTTAATAACATGAGTCATGAGTTGAAAATAATATAAACATATTATTTTATACGAAGTTACGGTTTGAATATAATATAAATATATATTTTTTTTAAAGTGGGAATAATATAAAAATGGATTAATAAATTAAATCCGAGCCTACGGGTGGTTTTTCGGGCTAAAACACATTAATATATTATTATAATAATATAGAGTTTGATTTTTAATAATTAAATATGATCAAAAATGTCTCAAAAATAAAATGTTGGAGCCCGGTCTCGAACCCGGGTCTCTCCCACACACGCACACAGCTCTAACCAGTTCCGGCCGCTAGGCTATCGCAACAGAACCCGGTCAGAATTGATTTTAATCAACAATTCCCGTGGGTTCTTCTTCCCCACTCAAGCCGCGCCAAATCCAGTCCCGATTCCTTTGATTTGGATATCGATCGAACCAAGAACATGTGGGTTTTGCTGATTAGGTTATTGCGAAACTTTTGGTTAGGTTTAATTGTAAAATAGATTAGTAAAAGGGTGTTTAATTTCGGAATGAGCACCGAAACCCTAGAACATGGACAAGAAATCCAATCGAATGATTTTGATATTAGAAATTGTTAGAATCATAGGGCTTTTGGTAATTAGGACATTTCGATTCTTCCTATGTGGTTTAATTTGGTTTAAACGGTGAATAAGATCGAAAGCCCCAAATTGTTTTTATGAAGAACCCTAGTTTACGGTTTATAATCAATTCGGTGTTATTTGATTCATTTGATATGGGGTTTTCAAAGAGTAGATGGTCACGAGTCTAACCATATGATTCAATTGAATTTTAATCGAGTTTAGAATCAAAAGCCCCAAAGTGGGTTTCGTATAAACCCTAGATTCTGGTTCTCGATTAATTCGATGATATGAGCTTAAATTATCATAGGGTTATCAATAGACAGGGTATTGCGAAACTAATGGTACTAGAAATTACCAAAATGAAGTCCGAATTGATAGTGTTCGGCCAATTGAATTTCCGACTTCGAATTGTTTAATCCCCAGCGACTCCCACTTAGTTCTTGATTGAATTGACGAGTGCAGAAGCTTCGAATGGACTCGTACAAGGTGCGCCGGTTATCAAATCGTGAGAATAACATATGAATGATGTGAATTTGATAGTAGTTGATGAGGGTGTCGACGGTTTCGACATAAACACTCATAATTGAGTTTAACTTGCACGATTATTGTTCAGTAATGATCCCATAATGGGCGATGATTGCATTACAGTGAATTTCCGTTATATTTCAAACGAATTTGTGTAAATCGCACGGATTTGAAATCAAGAATCCTAAGGTTGACTTTCTAAAGTCAACAGAATCAAAAATAGCTAAATTACAGGTTTAGTCCTTGTAATTCCATGCTTTGCAGTTTGGAAAATGGCAGAACAAGTCCCTAAGGTTTAAGTTTGGGTTAAGACTTGGTTAGTTTGACTTTTAAAAGTCAATAAGGATAACAACATTCTGATTTTGACTTCTCAAGTCAACAGGATTTGGTTTTGTCTAATTACCCACTAAGTCCTTGTATTTTAAGTTTGCAAAATTTACAGGAATAGTCCCTGAAGTTTGAATTAAGTTAATTAGATTAATTTTAACAGGATTTAAATAACGAAGTTAAATTGAAAAGTCCGGATTGTCACATCATCCCCTAGTTGAAAGAATTTTCGTCTCGAAAATTAAAATAAAAAAAAATTTAGAGGTGTCACATCATCCCCTAGTTGAAAGAATTTTCGTCCCGAAAATTAGGATAGTACTTTAAGAGTTTGAAGTGGATTGTTTGAACAGATGTGGATACTTACGTATCACCTGTTCCTCGCGCTTCCACGTGAATTTCGGTCCGCGTTTTGAGTTCCTACGAACTCTGACAATAGGGATTTTACTGCGTTTCATTGTTTTGATTTCCCTATCCATGATTTCTATCGGTTCTTCAACGAACCGCAGTTGTTTATCGATTTGTAGTTCCTCAAGAGGAACTACGAGTGTTTCGTCTGCTAGACATTTCTTCAAGTTCGAGACATGAAAGACATTGTGTACACCACTAAGTCCCTCAGGTAGGTCCAGATCATACGCTACTGGGCCAATTCTCTCCACTATCTTGAACGGTCCAACATAACGAGAATTCAGTTTGCCTCCCTTCCCGAAGCGAATTACACCTTTTCAAGGTGAAACTTTGAATAGAAACATGTTGCCTATTTGAAACTCTAACGGTTTACGACGCTTATCGGCATAGCTCTTACGACGCTTA
Source organism: Smallanthus sonchifolius (assembly GCA_023525975.1). Taxonomy (NCBI): domain Eukaryota; kingdom Viridiplantae; phylum Streptophyta; class Magnoliopsida; order Asterales; family Asteraceae; genus Smallanthus; species Smallanthus sonchifolius. Next base: position 38,984,398 of record CM042034.1, on the reverse strand, counting down.
TCGGCATAGCTCTTTTGACGCTCACGAGCTGCCGCCATACGGTTTCGGATTTGAACGATCTTTTCAGAGGTTTCGAATATAAGTTCGGGACATGTAAGTTGGCTATCCCCAACTCCAGTTCAACAGATAGGAGATCGATATTTACGTCCATACAATGCTTCGAATGGTGCCGCCTTGATAATAGTGTGATAACCATTAATGTAGGAGGACTCCACTAGAGGTAAGTGAGACTATTATTTGTGTCTTCATGAAGGATATGATGCCCATAACAACACCACTCCTTTCGCTTTGGACGGAGAGGGTTTCTCCATTAGGAAGAGGAAGGCGAATGATTTTCTCGCGACAGCTCAGCTTGGTTCTTAGATAATCAGTCCATTCCGACAATCACGTCGAAACTACCGAGTGTGACCGGCATGAGATCGAAGTCAAATTTGTGACTAGTCAGTTCGAGTTTACAACCCTTAAGATCATGGGTTGCTTATATTATTTGTTCGTTGGTTATTTCTATGGTGTATCTGTCTTCTAACAGGGTTGGGGTTTTTCTTAGTAGGTTGCTAAGTTTATTAGTCATGGAATTCCTATCAGCATCAGTGTCAAATAGTACAGAAGCAAAATAGTTGTTTAGAAGGAACTTACCGGTAACCACGTTGTGGTCATAACGAGCTTTTCCGGATCCTAGCACAAAGGCTCGCCCCTTTGCACCATTCCCTGCATTATTGCCCTGGTTGTTATTATTGCTTTGGTGGTTGTTGTTGTTGTCGATGTCACCCTTCTTTAATTGTGGACAATCCTTCCGGAAGTGTCCCTCTTTTCCACATTCAAAACAACCTATGGTAAAACCCGGTCGTTGGAAGGGCTGCTTGGCTTGTAATTCCCCTCTGCAGTCTTTAGCAGCATGGCCCACCTTGCCACACCGCTGGCAACGGTTTTTGTCACAAGAACCGAGGTGGTGGTAATTACATTTGTTACACCTGGGGTGTCTCCCAATATAACCACTTTGATGCTGACTCGAAGAGGTCGACTGGTTGAAGTTCTTCGTAGGTTCAAACCTACGATGTTGTTGTTGCTGTGGCTGATTTGACTGAAATCCCATGTTGTTTTTGCTACTGTCAAACTTCCTCTTGTTGTTGTCAGTAGACTTGGATGCTGACTTCCTGGGAGGTAGTGTCCCTTGGGTAACGGCTTGGTCCGTCAGTTTGTGAGCAAGATGGATGGTTTGTTGAATGGTAGTGGGGTTGGATGAAGTAACCATGCTCTGGATTTGTGGTACTAATCCACTGATGAACATTTCGATTCTCTTGTAGGGTGGTGTGACCATGTGAGGACACATCCCCGCTAGTTCATGCGAGCGAGTGGTGTAGAGTTCTATTTCAGAACCCTCCATTTTCAGATTCCAGAATTCTCCCTCGAGTTTCTGAATTTCGTCCCTGGGACAGTACTCTTCCTTCATCAGGATCTTGAAGTCTTCCCATGGTGATGCATTGGCCATGTCCAGACCTAGTATCTGGACCTGTGCATTCCACCATGTGAGGGCAGAACCCTCTAGAGTTCCCGATGCAAATTTGACTCGGTCGGCCACAGGGCAGTTACACATAGAGAACACAGATTCAATCTTTTCAAACCATCGGAGTAATCGGAGTTTTATGAATCCTATACGTGGCGTATTGACCTATACGCCACGTATAGGTATTTTTTATTTAATTATGTTTTTTTTTATTTTATTTATATTTTGTTTATTTTTATTTTAATTTATATAATTTTGTTAATATAAGTTTGTTAATCAAACAAAATATTAAACATTACAAACCAAACAAAATATTAAACATTACAAACCAAACAAAATATTAAACATTACAACCAAAGAAATAAACTAAAATTATATACATTACATCAAAAAATTAAATATATACATAAAAAATGTTTTACATACATAACAACGAAAGAAACAAAATACAAATAAAAGAACTAAACCTAACCGGCTCCGCCGTCACCCTGACTGGCTCCGCCGTCACCCTGACTGGCTCCGCCGTCACCCTGACCCGCCCCACCCTCACCCTGAACGGGGTCGTCCGGATAATGACGTGGCGGTGGTAGTGGGGGTGGCTCGATGCCGGCGGCTCGTGACTGATTCACAAGCTGTCCAACCGCCCACATCATCAGGTCCTCCATGCGATCGAGTTGACGACCCTGTCACCGTGAGTCGGCAACAAGGCCATCAAGCAATGCCTAGGTAGCCCTATCCAGCCTAACAGACCGACGTACGTGTCGGGGATGCTGTGGCGGATGCTCGTGGACGTGCTCGACGTGTGGCGGCTCGTCCTCAATCGCCACACCCTGTAGCGGCTGAGGCATAGGCGGGTCCCCCTGTCCAGGCATTTGCGGCAACGGCACCGGGACCCAAACCTGGTCCTGGACGGCCCCCACGAACCGAAGGCCCTGCGGGAATCGGTGCGTGATGCGCATGCCGCTCGCCGTGCGACGGTCTAATCGGACAGGGGGAATGGGCGGTAACATCGCAGGCTCATGGTCGTCAAATGGTATGACCGACCGCATGATATGCGTGATGAAAGCACCGCCATATAAAAGTCCGCGCTTCTGTCGCATATAGGCAGAAGCAAAATAAAGCGCCATGCTCGTGGACAGGTCGCACCGCCTCCCAGTAAGCAGGCAGAAAAGGAAGAAAAGATCTCTATCAGTGCACCACTCACGGCTTTTCAGACGCGGTGCGATCGACGTCGAAATAAGCCGGTGCAGATATCTATACAAAGGGTCTCTAATACCCGAGACCCTCCCCTTGGTACCCAACCAAGGACTATCTGAAATCAAGCCCCAAAAAACAAGGAGTTCCTCCTTGTCCACCTCCGTCACCGCCTCGGTGAAAAGCGGCGTGACCGTCTCAGGCTCGTAGTATAAGCCCGTCGTGACGGCCCACTGACGGAGGGTCTGACGGTAAACAACCCCAAAAATAGAAAAAGAAATACGATCCGGATCAATATCCGGCGCCTCCCCGGGTAGAGGCTGCAGCCCAGTCTCTGAGTAGATGAACGTCGAAAGAAACTCGACGACCAGCTCTCGGTATGTATCCTCAAAAGAAAGGTCAAAAATACGCGACCATGGCGTGTCCTGACCGATGATAGCCCTAGCTCGCTCGGCCTCTTGCACTTCCTCGAGGAGGGCCCAATCCACCGCCGTACCTAGACCCATCTGCACTTCCCGGAGCTTCTGGCAACGGGAATAAGCCTCCGTATCGGGCGTAAAATCCAGAAAAGGGTAGTGCGCAAGATCGTCTAGCTGATCCATCTCAATATCATCATCATGATCCGCCATATCTGATAATAATTAATTGTTTTTAATTTTTTAATTTAAATAATAAATAATAATAATAATATATCGTTTAAATTTTAAATAATAAATAATAATATAATATTATTTAAATTTTAAATAATAATAATATATTGTTTTTAATTGAAATAATAAATAATAATAAAAATATATTGTTTAAATTTTAAATAATAAATAATAATAATAATTAATTTTTTTTATTTTAAATATTAAATAATAAATAATAATAATATATTGTTTTTAATTTAAATAATAAATAATAATAATATATTGTTTTTAATTGAAATAATAATATATTGTTTAAATTTTAAATAATAAATAATAATAATAATTAATTTTTTTTATTTTAAATAATAAACAATAATAATTATTATTAATTTTTTAAAAACCTATACGCCCACGTATAGGCCTATACGTGGCGTATAGGCGGTTGCCGGGCAAAATAAGCCATACACAGGCCAATTAAGCCATACGCGGGCGAGTTTCCGGGTAAACCAAGCCATACGCGACCCAAACCCGGCCATACGCAGGCAAGTGACCGGGTAATCCTAGCCATACGCAGCGTATAGACTTATACGTGGCGTATGGCTTCATCGTCTTCCTAAGACGAACTATACGCCACGTATGGCCCTATACGTGGCGTATAGTTCTTAAGTTCAAACCTAAAAATCGCTAATCTACCAAGTTTTACCCGCTAATATTCAATATAAACCTAACATTAATGATCGTGGGTGTAGAGACGTACCTTTTCGAAGTTTTTTTTAGACGACAATCCTAATCAACGAGCTTTTTTGCCGGATGCGTATGGGTTTGTGTTTGTTTGTTTTGGGTCGTTTGGTTCTGTACGCTGCGTTTTCCTGGTATATCAAGTGGCTATACGCCGCGTATAGATCAATACGTGGCGTATAGAAATCAACGTTTGGTATTCTGTACGCCACGTATGGCCCTACACGTGGCGTATAGAATATTAAATTAAAATTAGTTATATTTAATTAAAATTAATCAAAAAATAATAAAATATTAATTATAATTAACTTAAAATTAATTTAAAATAATTAAAATTACAAATAATTAAAATTTAAAATAATTAAATTGACCCTATACTTAAAATTAATAAAAAACTAATAAAGCATCATCCGTGAGTCGTGAAGTATTGTGGAAATGTAGATCCATTAGTAGTCATTATTTTCTTAAATCGTTCAATACGATCACTGTATATATTTTCTCATTTTGCTGCATCATCATTTCGGTGCAAATTCCAAAGTGCATTCGGCGTGGGAATCGGAAAATCTCCGTCTAACTTGACGTGGATGAAATGAGCCCTGTTGACGTGAACTAATGATACAGTTTGATGTTGAGCGTGAACGTTTGGACCAAACCACAATGGAAAAAATGTTTGATTACCGGCGATGCTTAAAAGATGAACAATCACCCCAAATCTTTGAGCAATTAGGAGTCCTGTGTATGGCATCGACATCCAACGACTAACTGGTGCGGCTTTCACATCCTGCCAATCTATTGTGTGACGTAGCATATCATACTCTTGAAAGACGACTCTGTCAAAAACAGTTCTCCACCATTCCTCTTTATTGTCCATCTCCTGTAGAAGTTGTTGTCTGATAAAAAGCCACCGGTTTTCATTTAACCCTAAGCCCAAAGCTACCGATCGAAAACCACAGTTACCGTCGGGATTTACATCCTGTATATGTGAAATGTACGGATGAAAGACATACGGTATCGAATCCTTAAAACAATTTATATTGTTAACCGCATCTTTCCCCATAATCAATGGAAAACCAAGATAGGCGTTATCATCTTGTGGTTGCTTTCCTTTACCATTCGTTGGACGACGGTGTTGAATGACCGAACTCGCTTGTATCGAGTCTTGTGACGCAATGTACGAGCTGTGTCTCGCAGGGTCACATTTGCTTTGTTGGGATCCTGTGAATGAGCTGTTTCTCGCGACATCCTGTTTCCTTTGTTGTTGCTTTTTCAAAGTTGGACGACCGCGAGTATCTTGTTGTACCACAGGCGCTTTCTTGTTACTTTTGCTAGGAAAGACCACCCCTGCGATTCTCAACAGCATACTTCTTTTGACCTGATCAGGTTCTGAAATAATTTTGTTTCTCACTTGACCAAGTACTTTATCCACGTCTACATTTTCATCATCGACAAACGACGGTTTTAAATCAAGTTTCCTCCAGAAGACGTCCAACGCATCTAGCGGGATTCTGCCACCTGTATTAAAACGAAATAGTCAAAAATTTTTGAAAATTAAACATTCACAAATTCTAAAGTCAAAACAGTTTACATGTAGCTTCGATACTTGCCAGACGACAAGCACACGGCAACCCACAACTACTGAAAAGTTGGCAACCACACGTTGCATTTTGTTTCCGTATATATGATACTTGTACCACTCATTTTCTAACAAATTTAGAGCTTTATGTGAAACCTTACCGTGCAGGTTATCAAACAATTCAATAGCTATGTGGCTATCCATTTTTCTTATGAGGCTTGTTCCAAACGCAAACTGTAATTGATAATATTGATCTGTTACAATTTCATCAACAAACCCAACAAGTCTATCTAGGGAGCTGTTAGCATTTCTAAGATAACTCTTTAAAAGCGAATGCTGGCTCTCGACTCGGTTCGTTGTTTGTTGACCAAAATTGAGGTTTTTGTTGGACCAGGCGGATACAAACTTTTCTTTATACGGGTCCAACCAATTTTTAGTCACATAATATATAACTCCTGGAAAAATATTGAATAAATATTTAAATATTTAATAATTATTCAATATTGAAAATATTAAATATTCAAAACTTACTTCCTCGTTTGGCAGCATACAGTCGTTCGTAAAGCCGGTTGAAGTTGTATTGGTATATATCTGGCGTGGGAGACTCACATAATACCGACCATGAATACTTGAAATTTGCCCAGTCTTCGTCTGTAAATGAAGCCCTGCAATGTTTTGCGATATTCTCGTGTATGTGCCACCGACATAGGTTCTTCGAACAATCCGGAAATATTTTATCACATGCGTTCATAAGAGCTTTGTCCCTGTCTGTTACTATCACACGTGGCTCCATACACTTTTGCAACATTGCTTTTATTTGCAGTAGCACCCAGACGAAGTTTTCCTCTCGTTCTTTTGATATAAACGCATGAGCGACGCAAAACGACTGGTGTGTGGAGGTCACACCGACCACTTGGACAAATGGAAGTCTATACATGTTTGTTTTGTAAGTCGCGTCGATCATCAACACGTGCGGGAACGCACGCCACATCTCAAACGATTTCGGATGAACAAAGAATATCTCCTCCACAATATTTGTGGCAGGATCTTCCCGAGTATAGTAGACGTATTTTTTAGAAGAAAGCAGGTTTTCCAAAATCTGCATTGGAGTTTCACCGACTCTCGTTTCGTTTTTTATCTTTTGTATCGCATTATAAATGTCCTTTTTAATGCAACTACTCTCTGGGTTTTGTTCCCTTATAGTTGCCAGAATGTTTCGTGGCAACATGTTTTGCGAATACAACTTCGCCACCAAAAGTTGTTCCGACTGAGACAGTCTCCTCGCAAAGGAGTGCGCCTCAAGATGTTGACTAGGATCGTGGTTATGACTGTCATCCTTCACCGTTAATTTCCAATCACTAGTATTTTCTTGGTACTCTCCTTATAATTTAAAGGGACAACCTATTTTCTTGCTACCGGCACGTCTAACCGTGGCAGTAGACGCATGTTCGCCGTGACGGTCACACACAAGCCACACCTTGATAAACGGTTCTGTCGAATCGTCGCCTTTTCTCCTCGATCGTCGCCTTTTCTCCTCGATCGTCGGGTGACAAGGACGTAACTATTCTCACGTCCTATCCTGACCACCCAATCCACCAACTGTTCACGAGACTGAAAATTCTGGTCAGTTTTATACGACACGTTTTGATGGTTTTGTTCCTCGTCTTCGGACACGAAGTCGTCGGTTTGTTGTGTCGGGTATGAGACTTCACCGTATACGTAGTCGTCGGTTTGTTGTGTCGGGTATGAGACTTCACCGTATACGTAGTCGTTCGTGGGCTGTGTAAGGTAAGACGGTTCACCGTATACGAACTCGGGATTGCTCAGTGGCTCGTTCAAATCCGGAAGCCTTACCCGTTGATGAGAATAAACGTCGGACGAGACCTCCTCCCGGTTCACCTCTTGAACGCCAGAACTTTGCGGGTTGTTTTCAACCGACTCGTTAGAATATACCTGAAAACCGTAGTTACCATCCCACCACCAAGACATGTTTATAGTTTTTTTTTAAAGCATACGTTCGTTCGGTTCGAATGAAAATTCTGCATTGTTAAATACACAAAATTTGGGCCCTATACGCATCGTATAGCCCAATACGATGCGTATAAGGTACGATGTGATGGGTTTAGTGGCAGAAGGAATCTCGTATCCTAAACTGCATCGTATTGACCTATACGATACGTATACGAGGTTTGAATGACAGGTTGTAAGAGAATGTCGGGCACGAGAATTTGTGAAGGGCTATACGCATCGTATTGCCCTATACGATGCATATATGATCAAGTACGATTAACATTTCCCGTGTGTGGTTAGTAGTCCCCATTTGAAATAACTTCTATCTAATCTTTACACGAAATACGCGCTTCAGAAGGGAGTGGAAAAAGCAGTTTCCTTTCTTTTCTACAAATATTCTTTCTTCAAAACTCTCTCTCTCTCTCACTCACAGTCACGCGCCTCCACGGAACCATGGCGATGAGCATCTTGGATCATCAACTCCCCAACGACACACACAACCTCTACGACGTCACATTCTTTCAAGACACCATCTCCACCATAGTCACCAACACTCCATCCTACGTCGACTCGTGGATCGCCGATATCGAGCGCATCCACCACCGCCGTCTCCACTCTCTCGTCGTCGGCCTGGACGTCGAGTGGCGTCCCAACCAAAGCCGGAACATGGATAACCCCGTCGCCACGCTCCAACTGTGCGTGGGACGCCGTTGCCTCATTTTCCAAATCCTCCACTCCCCTTTCGTCCCCCAATCGCTCATAAACTTCCTCCGAAACCCTTCCTACACCTTCACCGGCGTCGGGATCGAGAACGACGTGGAGAAGCTTACGGAGGATTACAACCTTGTGGTGGCCAGGATGGCAGATGTACGGTCGTTGGCTGCTGATGCGTACGGCGTGAAAGCGCTTAAGAATTCAGGGATTAAGGATCTGACAGTTAGGGTTCTTGGAAGGGAGGTTAGCAAGCCCAAGGGGATCACCATGAGCAGATGGGATAATCAGTGGCTTACTCCGCCGCAGGTACAGTATGCTTGCATCGATGCCTTTTTGAGTTTTGAGATCGGCAGGATTTTGATTTCTGGAAATCATAACTGAAATTAGGGTTTGTAATCTGCAAAATTTGGTCCAAATTGATGTTTAATAACTGTTGGTGGATGTTGATTGCTTGATGATTTAGGGATTTGTGTTGACAAAACTATCGTGTATATGATTTGGTTTGATTGAATTCTGCAAAATTTGGTCCAAACTGATGTTTAATATCTGTTGGTGAATGTTGATTGTTTGATGATTTAGGGATTTGTGTTGACAAACTATCCTGTATATGATTTGGTTTGATTGAATTTTACCAAATTATTATTTGTTCCATCTTTGGATTTATGTGGGCATTTGCTGTATATGTCACTGTGATTCCTGATTCTTGATTTATTGATTTCTTATTCAAGTGTTTGGTGATGAACAAATCTTATAAAAGATTGATATGAATAGAAAGTAATGTTCATGCAACACCCTAAATTAAAAATAAATAAATAAATAAAAATGTAACACCCTAAATTCAGTGTCCTCTAAATCAGCTTAGCATCATACCATGATGAAAGCTATTAGCAGCAACAACTTTAATGTTTATAGTGCTTAAACTTCTCAACTTGAAAATTAGACCCATTGGCATACTCTTCGCGCTTGAGCCTATATTGCCCGTGGCCATGCCTGGAACGGTAGTGAGCCACTGCCATGAGCCCACTCACGGCTTTCTCCCCTCTTTATTTATTTATTATTGTTTTTTTTAATTGAATATAAAGATGGAGTGAAGAGTGGTGGGGAGTGAAATCACGCCCCATGGTCTTAGTAGCCACCGCTTGAGGTTTATAATGTGGTTACTAATTAGACTTCACAGCTCTGCATCGATGATGTGATAACTCTTGGTCCGGCCTTAAACCTTTTATAGAGAAGAGGGGACTTTTGGTCGATTTATGGATTAGATATCGTGTTTTCTAAATATACATTTAATGGTCTTGGAGACTCATAGTGTATACACTTTGGTATTGACTTTTGAAAGTGATTATTGATGTAGAATTAGATATGCAACTCTACCAAATTGGGCTGCAATGTCACTAGTGTTTTGATGCGGTTTTGTTGTTTGAAGTTGTGATGATCATATAACAAGTTGTTTTTTTTTAAAGGCAGAATTTATTTGAGTGTTTGATAGATTATGATTTTTAGGGTTTGATAAATTATGAATTTTAACTGGCATGGTAATTATGGTTGAACACTTCGAATTCTGAGATAATGGCTGGTACACACAAGGAGCAAAATAGGATGTAGGTTAACACTCTCAAATTTAATTCATTTAAACTAAGATAGACGCATCAATTTTAACCTATTTACTCATGAAATAAGTATTAGCTAGTATTTGATTGGTTAAACACGTTGAAACTCGTCAAATGTCTCTTTTGTATAGATACAAAACTTCAAATTGTTTATTCAAAGGTTAAATGTCTCTTTTGTATAGATACAAAATTTCAAATTGTTTATTCAAAGGTTAGGTTAGAATGAAGCGAGGGGGTTGGTTTGACTCATTTGCGTGAATTAATCTTACATCAAATCCTATACTTGTTATAGTGTACGATACAAAAGAAAATCACTCGAATTTGAATTGAAGTTAGTCTTCAATACATTTAAACCAGAACGTTGACAAAAAAAGTTTAAGAAAACGACGTATTCCGTTATTTAAAAAAACTTAACGGACGATAGTTATCATAGAAAATGGTGTTGGGTCCATTGTTAATAAAATTTAAACGAAAAAGTAACGGTAAAAATAATGTTAATAGAAAGGAAACATAAAACTAAATAATAAAAAAGAAAAAAAAACAAATTAAAAAAATACCGCTTCCGGCCGTCGAAAACCATAAAGCGAATACCGATACGCATTCCGATAATAACAGTATCGACAATGATGTTGTTTGCCTATAATAGGTTCGGCTCGTAACGGTACCACAACGTTAACGACAGTCACTATAGTCAACGAAAAAAAATTGATTTTGAATACAACTCCGTTTTTAAAAAAATTATATCAAAACGTTGACAAAAAAAAGTTAAAAATAGCCGTGCACTCCGTATTTTGAAAAAAAGTTAACGAACGAAAGTTATTAAAGAAAAACGAAATTAATAAAAAATGAAATTTACTAAAAACGTATATTATATATATTATAAGGGTTAAAAATGAAAATATAAAAAAAATGTAGTTATGACGTGACACTCTCCCATTGGGGGAGTCACTATTCACCTACGTTCATGTTTAAAGTTAGTAAGAGGGTGGGAGTGGTACACTCCCAACCAAACTACCCTACCAAATTAAACCAATTAAAAGATGTCACATCAATTAACTAAAGTATCATCCCAAAATACCCTCTATAGTGGGAGTGGTACTCTCCAACCCTCTAATTTTTATTTTTTAAAAATTAAAATAAACCAAATTAATAAACAAAATTTTTAATTAATTAATTAAAAATACATAATAAAATAAAAGACAATAAAAAAACAAATTAAAAAAACCTAAAATTCACATGGCCAATTATACTTTGCGGCTATTTCACGTTTCCGTTTTAGGATTATTTCCAATATCGGTCCGGTTAGATGGTCGTGCGGATCTGTAAATATTTTAAATTCCCTCTCGATTTGGACACTTAGAAGATAACACCCCACTTAGCTAAACTACCGAACCTATTAATTATTTTATAATTTCTATTTTTTACCTTAACTTCTTGAATTAAAAGGCATATTCTAGTACAATTTGAAGGACTAAATTTACTAGTTTACTCACAAAGAAAGAGAGAAATGAAGGTGGCGTCAATCATGTGTGCATTAAAAGCTTTGTGTGTGAATCTCTCTACTTGTCTCCAAGTTTCAACGGGTTTTCTCCGAAGTTTCAAACCCTCCCAACATACCCGCTTGAAGCCGCTTCGCTTGCGGCGGTGTACCCGTAACCTGCCACCTTACCCGCTATCCACTCCCACCCCCATAACAAATGTCTCAGAGCATTTCTAACAGTCTCCTTATTTTTGTTCTTATAATTTAACTAAATATTATTTTTATTTTTAAAATTTAAAAGCTTTTTTAAAATCTCTCACATCAGGTTCCACATATATATCTCTATTCAATCAAAAAATATATTTTTTTAAATTTTTTATATTAATTTTTCTCTTTCTTTCTCTCACAACCACTCAAAAAATAAAATAAGGTTGTACCTCTTTATATTTAGGAGGCTCATAACGTTTTTTTTTTTAATTTAGGGATAGGGTATGGAGATGAGATTCTGATGTGGCGTGAAAAAATAATAATTTCTATTCTCCCTAATTTTTATAGATAGGGATGATAATAAGAGAAGTGATTTGAATGCTTGTTTGGTAGCCTCTTAATGACATTAAGAGCCTACCTCTTAATGATTCAAAGCTTCTTAATGGTTAAGAGGTAATGTGCCATGTAACTTGTGAGCACTTACCATTAAGAGGTTACCTCTTAACCATTCAGACTTAATGTTACCTCTTAATCATTAAGAGACTTTGACCCATTAAGAGGTAGCCTTTTAATGACTATTATAAAAAAAAAGAAAATTAAGAAATGGCAAAAAAGTGTTTTTACCTACTAAAATTGACATGTTTGCAGGTGACTTTATGGTACAAGCAACTAAAATAACAGTTTTAGTTTTCAAGTTTCAAGGGCCCCAAAAATTAAAGAAAACTAATTCAATCAATATTTTAATGTAAAAATATATGTAATAATTTATCTAATTTTTGTGTTTTTAAAAAGAAATAATAATCTATAAACTTTTGTGTGAAAATTATGTGTTTTCACGTTCTATAAAATTACATTTAGTAATTTTATATAATTAAAAAACTTTTATAAAAAACCAAAATTTTTATGTTCGCTTTAGTAGCAAAACATGTCTAGGAGACATGTTTTAAACATCTCTTTTGCCACCTCTAAATTTTTTTATGCCCTAGAATTCCGGCCTCAAAAGGAAATCCAAACATGATTTAAACAATGCATTGCTGAAATTAATCATAACAGAATTAAAGAGATGGCAAACCAAGTAAATGGCAGTATCAAACCAAAGGGGTTTTGTCATGGTTGGTTCGAATTTGCACCACAACAAAAAAAAGGATTTGTGGTCAGGTAGGGGTTTACTCTGTTGGGGGTTCCTTCTGTGATGGTCTATACTGGATGTTTTAGGTGTTGCCCCAGAAAACTCAATTATCCAAAAATATCTAGGTGTTGTCGTAAAAAAAAAGACTTTAAATTCCCCTACATGTTTATGAGATTACCCTAATAAAATTAAATTAAAAATGAAACACTATTTGATAGTTATTACGTAATACTAAGTAGATTGTGAAAAATGAAACAATATTTGATAGTAAAAACGAGTAAAAATTTATAAAAATCATAGTTTTTTTTTACTGATTTTAACTTATTTTTATGGTTAACTTTGCAATCTTAAGTCACATGGATAATACATGGGCTAATTTTCCATTTGAAACTAATTGGTATTAACGTCAGGAGTTAATAGGTTGTTGGAACCTAATAGTCCATAGAAATCAATTAGGTTTTAAAAGTATTAACTTTAGAGTTTTCGGTCGGCAAATGTTTTCGGTCGAAAACGTTTTTCGATCAAGAAGATTTCGATCGAAAACTCTCTAGTATAAATAGTTGTGTCTTTTGTATTTCAAGTAACTTTCTCATTTTTGTACTGTGATTTTACAAATTAATCAAGAGAATTTCTGTGTGTTTCTACTGTTAATACTTGATTACATTACTTAATTAATGAAGCTAATCATCATGAAGTATGCATTTGGTGTAATTGATAGTATTGAGATTGTTCTTTTTTGATTTGTTCATTTTAATGTGGATTTGATTTCTAAATTGATTTCGCCAATTCAGAGAGTGGTTGAAGACTTTATCCTTGAATATCAACAGATCTGAGGGAGTCACAAGTGGTATCAGAGATGTTGGTTAATAGCTCTTGGTATTCAAGAAGATTTTAAGTCAAATCTGATCAAATTGAAGTAATTTGGATACCATTGTTGCTGATTTGAAGCTAGTTTTGATGGAGATGAAGTTTGCATCAAGTTTGAAGACTTGATTCTTTACTCGGATCATCACAGAAAGTTTTTGGTCAATTCAAGTGTTCTTCTGTTGAATTGTCCGAAAAGTTTGTTTGAAGTAGCCGAAAACTATGTTTGAAGAAATCGAAAAGTATATCGTCCGAAATTTCATCTGTCCGGAATATTCTGACTTTTCGATCAAAAAGTATTGTACAAAGTCTTCGACCGAAAAGTTATAAGTTGAAATTTTTTTCTGATTTCGACCAAGTTTCAAATTACAAGTAAAGAATGGCTCGAAAGATATACGATACTGAGAGGGTTATTGGGAAATCACCACCGATGCTGAAATCAATATCAGAATTTTCAAATTGGAAGATAATGATGAAGGCTTATTTCAAGTTTACTGAACACACACTTTGGGAATCAATTGTAAAAGGTCCTCACATTCCTAAGACTGCAAATGCTGATGGGTTAGTCCCGATTGCTGATCCTGATCTTTATTCAGAGGAAGATAAGAAATTAATCGAAAGGGATAACAGAGCAATGGGTTCTATTATTCTAGCACTTCCGACTGAGTTGTATTTGAATTTTGAGCAACATGAAACTGCTCACGGTCTGTGGAACGCTTTGTGCTTAAGATTTGAAGGTAATGCAGCTCTTTAGGAAAGTAGAACCGATCTTTTACTGAAGCAATATAACATGTTTTGTTATAAAAAGAATGAGACTCTCAGTGAGCAGGTGACTAGGTTTACAACCATGATCAACATGTTGAGAAAAATGGGAGTAACGTTTGAAGAGTATGAGCTAGGAAAGAAGTTGTTAGACTCACTGCCAGATTGCTGGAGCATACCTTGTATGCTAATCAAGAACACAACTCCATATCTGAAGAGTAAAACACTTGATGATATTATCTGCTTACTCAAGTCTTATGAATTGGATGCAAAGAAGAGAGAACTGAACAACAAAGATAAACAAAATAACTCAAGTTCAACAAATGCAACATTATTTTCTGGAAGTAGTGAAGGACATAGTGGAACACAACCTGAGAAAAACAAAGGTTGTTGTGAATACTCCTCTGGTGAGAAAGTCAAGTCATCTGGACAAATCCCTGAAGACCAGATTGCTCTGTTCGGAGCTTTCATGAGCAGCTACGATGCACTGGTGACAGGAAAGTTACAACCTGTCGTGCATGATGTAGAAGATCTTGTTCAGATCAATCCTGATGATTTAGAATATATGGACTTGCAATGGCAAATGGCCATGATAGCTGTAAGGGCTAAAAAGTATTTGCAGAAGGTTGGGAAGGATAAGTTGCAGTTTGGTAAAAAGGTTGGTTTTGACAAAGCTAAACTCAGGTGCTACAACTATCAACAGCTTGGTCACTTCACTCGTGAGTGTACCAAGGACAAGAAAAAGAAGGTTGAGGGAAGCGGGGTTAAGCTGGTCGAAATGATTGATGAATCTGATAAGTCAGAGATGGCTCCAACTGCACTCATGTCCAAACAGCTGAGTAATTGTGAATGAGAGGATGAGATCGAGGATGCTGAGGATGAAATGGATGAAGCCTTGATGGCTGAAATTGAAGATTCAATGAAACCAGCTGATATTACTAGTGACTGCGCTCAAAACCGATTCTAAAGGAAATGGCAAAGATGATGTTTCTAATGAAACTTCATCTGAGAATGAGGTAAATTCTGAAAATAAATTTGATATATGTTCCTCATTGTCTGTAGATCGAATGCAAAATTATCATGCAGCAAACACGTTTCTGATTGCTGAAAACGATAAACTAAAAAGAGTAAACAAAGAATTGAAACAAAATGAAGTAAATTTTACAAGAAAAATTAAAGCATTATTGAAAGATAATGTAACATTTAAAGAATATTTGGATAAATAGGACGTTTTAATCAAAGATCTTTTAGAAAAAAACTTATCAAATATGAAACTGATTTAATAAAAGAAAGGGTAATTGTTTCAAAGTGGAAGATGCAACAAAATGTCTTTGATGAATGTGTGAACAAACAGAGAACTGTTTATATCAAATACGGGTTGGGTTATAACTAGGTTCCACATCCTGAGAATTTTGTACCTTTTCCTGAACCGCATGAATCGAATGAGTTGATGAATGTCGAAAATTCTAACTTTCATGGTATGTATATTAGTGCAGATATAAAACCAGGGTGTGTGGATGATGAAAATGAACTTGATGGAGTGAAAAGTTTTTCAGCTTTCAATAAACAGTGCACTAGGGAGTTTATTAGGGACTGTAAACAGTACCTAGATGTTGACTGTAATCTAGATAAATTTGTTTCAATTTCTAGTTTAAATGCTGATGCAAAAAATATTAATGCTTCTGATTCTGATATTTCTTATGTTTCGGCATGTTCTACTAACGGTTGTGTTGAGTTTGATTGTGTGTCTGAAGTGTCATCAACATCAACCTTCTTTGATAAAATGGTACATACAGCTAGAGATTATGTCCCACTTAATAAACTCTTTAGTCTAGTTGGTGATGTGGTCTTAGATGAGTTTGCAAATCCTCTGATTCAAGAGTATGATTTTTCAAGTGAGAGACCAAAGAAAATTAATGTTATAGCATCAGAGAATCATATTCTTACAAGTGAGACAAAGAACTATAAAGTTGTCAAAGTTAAAGTGAGTGTACCAACAAATGTCCAAAGAAAGTCTTGGTGTGTCAAAGGCAAAACCATTGATGTCAACGACAAGTTCATTGATGTCAAAGTTAAGTCTATTGAAATCAAAGAACAATTAAGAAAGAACAGTTGTGGCCTAAAGAGTGAAGTAGGCGAGTGTTCAAAGTTAAAGTCAAAGTCAAAGCCTAAGAGCTACAATTGCTTTGTGTGTGGTCAGGATGGTCATTTTACGAGAAACTGCAAACACAACTCTAGTAAGTTAAGGTTCACAAAGAACAAAGCGAAAGTTAAGAGCAACGTTATTCGGCATTTCAAGCGAGCGTCTGAGAACGACAGTGTGACAAAGTCCGGAGTGATACAAAGATACAGTCGTGATTACTTGCTTTCCAGAAATTGTCATGCTTTATATTCTAATGTTTGTTGTGATTATGTGCTACCAAAGTTTGGGGATAAACGTGTCCCAAAAGGTTCACAATATGTGAAGAAATTTAACCAACCAATCTATTTTTCTAAAAAAAAATTACTATGAAATATGCGAAAAATGTTGGTTATGTTTGGAAAGTTAAAAATGAACAATCTTCACATATGGTTGGAATAAAGAAAAATATAAAATTGAAAGAACAAGATGTTAAAGATGTTAAGACTATAAAAGGTAAAAGTCAGCCCGGGTCAAAGATGATCTGGGTACCTGTTTATCATTAATTTTGTCTTGAATGTGCAGAGTTTAACTGGGAGGACTATTAATAATGTTTGGCATGTTGATAGCGGTTGCTCAAGGCACATGACTGGACAAAGAAAGATTCTGGAAAATTTTTGAACTTTTGATGGAGGTTTTGTTGCATTTGCTGGAGATAAAAAGGGTGGAAAAATAACTGGTCAAGGAACAGTGTCGAATGAACTCATAACATTAGAAAAAGTAAATTTTGTGTCTCAATTGGAATTCAATTTACTAAGTGTTTCTTAAGTTTGTGATAAAGACATACCGGTTCATTTTATTGCAAAGGAATGCTTGTTCTTAAAGCCTGGATTGGTTATTTCAGAAGAAATGATTCTGATGCGTACTCCAAGGAAATTCAACACATATGTGGTTGACATGAATGATCATACTACACCAGTAAATGAGTCATGTTTATTATCAAAGGCAACTGGTTCAGAATCTTATTTGTGGCATCGAAGAATGGGTCATGTGAATTTAAAGAACATGAATAACTTGGTGCATAAAGATTTGGTGCGAGGATTGTCAAAGAAAGAGTTCATAATTGAAGAAAATTGCATGTCATGTGCAAAGGGAAAACAACACAAGAAGTACCATCCAAGAAAAACCATAACAACTTTTACTAGACCTTTATTTCTTATTCATATGGATTTGTTTGGTCCAGTTCGAGTTAAAAGTATTGTGAAAAAGTCATATTGTCTTGTTATCACAGATGATTTTTCAAGATTTTCATAGGTGTTTTTCCTTGCAACAAAGGATGAAACACCTGAAACAATTATTGATTTTTTCAAACGAATAGAAAACATCTGTGATAGTAAAGTTTCAATCATTCGCAGTGACAATGGAACATAATTTAAAAATAAACTGATAAGTTTGTTTTGTGTAGAAAAAGGAATAACACATCAGTATAGTACTGCAAGAACACCACAACAGAATGGAGAAGTTGAAAGGAAGAACAGAACTTTAATAGAAGCTGCTCGAACAATGCTTGTCGATTCCAAGTTGCCCATTATCTTCTGGGCTGAAGCAGTAAACACTGCATGTTATGTTTTAAACAGAGTTCTTATGGTGAAACAACTTACAAAGACTTCATATGAACTATTCTATAAACGAAAGCCATATATCAAGTTCTTCAGAGCATTTGGTTGTTCTTGTACATTGTTGAATACACAAGATTCATTGCCAAAATTTGCAGCTGTCGGTGACGAATGCTATTTTTTGGGTTATTCTTCATATCAGAAAGCTTATAGAGTGTACAACAAAAGAACCAAAATTGTTCAAGAATCGTTTTATGTGGAGTGGAAAGAACTAAATACTCCTACAGATCAAAATGGACCTGACTGGTTCTTTGATGCTGAAGTAATCTTCAAAACTTTTGATCAACAACTTCAAATGGATTTTAATGAAGCAAGTACTTCGGGTAGTGTAACTGAGTCTTCTACAAGTAGTGATCTATCTGTTGGAAAGTTTTTGGTTGGACCACAGAATTTGATGATTCAAAATGAGATGTCTGAGAATGTTACTACATCAACTCAAACACAAGAATATCTTGTTGATAACTCTGTCACTAATGTTGATTCTGAAGTACAAGAAATTCCAAGTACAAATGATGAACCAACAGTTAATGAAGTTCAGTTGGATCCTGTAAATGATCAGACTGAGGATGTAATTCATACAAGTTCTTCTAGTGTTGAAGATTCAAATGATCAATTACCAGAGTTGAATGATACAAACATGCCAGAATCTGTGGAAGTTGAGCATAGTCAACATCATCAAATCCATTCTGCTCATCCAGTTGAGAATATTATTGGATCTCTTGAAGATGGAGTAAAGACAAGAAGTCAAACTGGAAATATAAATGTTTGTTTGTACTCCTGTTTCTTATCTCAAGAGGAACCAAAGAATGTTATTGTTTCTTTACAAGATCCAAGTTAGATTGAAGCTATGCAAGAAGAATTGCTTCAGTTAAGAATTTAAACGTGTGGCATCTTGTGGACTTACCTGAGGGAAAATATCCAATTGGAACGAAGTGGGTCTTCAGAAACAAAAAGGATGATTATGGGATAGTAGTTCGGAACAAAGCTCGTTTGGTTGTACAAGGTTTTTATCAAGAGGAAGAACTAGATTATGATGATGTCTTTGCTCCTGTTGCACGAATTGATGCCATACGAATATTTTTGGCTTATGCATCGTACAATAAATTTACTGTATATCAAATGGATGTAAAAATAGCTTTTTTGTATGGGGTGGTAAAGGAAGAAGTTTACGTAAATCAACCACCATGTTTTGAAGATCCAGCTCATCCATTTCAAGTGTATAAGCTTGATAAAGCATTGTACGAGTTACATCAAGTGCCTCGTGCGTGGTATGAAACCTTGTCAATACATCTTACATCAAATGGCTTCGTTCGTGGAACAATTGACAAGACCTTATTCCTGAAGAAATATGATGCTGATTTGTTAACTGTACAAGTTTATGTCGATGATATTATCTATGGATCAACAAATGAAGCTCTTTACAAAGAATTTAAACAAGTTATGAAATTAAAGTTTGAAGTGAGCTTGATGGGAAAAATGCAGTTCTTTCTGGGGTTACAAGTTGAGAAGTCTGAATCAGGAATTCTTATTCATCAGGCCAAATATGTGAAAGAAATTCTTACAAAATTCAAAATGACTGATTGCAAATCAGCCTCAACACCAATTGCTCCTCATGAACCTTTAACTGTCGATGTGTCTGGAGTTGATAATCAAAAGATGTACAGGTCAATGATCGGCTCGTTGATGTATTTGACTGCTAGTCGACCAAACATCATGTTTGGTGTTTGCTCTTGTGCCAGATATCAGGCAGCTCCAAAAGAATCTCATGAATCAGTTGTTAAACGAATTTTTCGATATGTTAAGGGTTGAGTAAATTTAGGTTTATGGTATTCTTTTGATTCTGAATTTAATTTCTTTGCTTACACTGACAGCGATTATGGAGGTTGTAATTTGGACAGGAAGTTAATTTCAGGTGGATGTCAAATTTTGGGGGAGAGACTGGTGTCTTGGCAGTGTAAGAAACAAACGAATGTATCCACATCAACTGCTGAAACCGAGTATACTGCTGCCTCGAGCTGTTGTTCACAAGTTATCTAGATTCAACATAAAATGCTAGATTTTGGAGTAAATTTCCTGGAAACTCTGACTTATTATGATAGCGAGGCAGTGCTCGGAATAGTAAAAAATCCCATTCAGCATTCCAAAACAAAGCACAATGCGATCAGGTTACATTTCATTCGTGACTGTTTTGAGAATGGGCTGATCAAAGTGGTCCATGTCGATACCCTAGAGCAAAAAGCCGATATTTTTACAAAAGCTTTTTCAACGGATCGATTTAACTCTTTGGTTGAGATGTTGGGGATGATTTCATTTTAAAAATAAATAAATAAAATTTTTTTTTAGAATAACAAATAGTCCAAATTTTGAACTGAAAGACCTCAGAAATATGTTTCTTAAAAGATTTTCTTTTAAGTGTTAAAATTGTGTTATGTACGCTTTATATGTGTAATAGCTTAATGAATGTTTGTGTCAGATATGTTTGTTCTCATAAGTGATATAAATAGTAAATAAAGTCACATCACAATTTTAGAGGGAGAATAAAAGAAAAAGAAAATTTGTGTATCTGAATGACGTATATATAGTAAATGATAGTACAAGTGTGTGCTGAGCTTATGCATGAATTGGATATGATGGTGACATCGGTTATAATTTTTTATATGCTGGTAGACTCTGCATATGTAAATTAGGCGATATTTGTGTGATTAACTAAATCTTAATCTTTGTGTTTTACCCACATCGAATATCGGTACTTTCATCATTCGAATGCAAAGTGAATCTAGTCATACCATGAGACCAGGATCTTGATGAGTTCTTAGCACAATTTGTTTGCTCTATTGACTATATACGTCAAATATATGATTTAGAGTTAAACACCTTCATACAGCTGATGGTTCTGGTGAAAATCTCGGATGTAAACCAAGAAGTCAGTCTGTTTCGCCCTTTGAATCATTCATGATTTCAATTGACATATCCAATATCTTACGGATATCCGCATACCCTAATCATTCATGATTCTTCACATCTCATATGAATTAATATGATTATGTACTATCTCAAAAATCAAGACAATGAATCAAAATGATTCTGAATCAATATGATTCCAATCAAATCCACTTGGATTATTTTTTCTGTGCTAAGAACGCTACCTTCATGCTGGAGATTGGATCATGATCTGGTGAAATTTTGTGTTAATTCTAAGTTCATTCCATCTCGATTGTGGGGTACACACTATATTGATTAATATAACCTTAAATGTCACACAATATTTGCTGAAACGTGATGCATGAGTTTATGTGGATAACAATACTGGCAATCAAGGTTGAACTGTTTAGATCCGGGAGGACTATTAATGATGTCAAAATGGACTTAAATATATATAAAAATTGGTTTGAAAATTTTCAAAATTTATCATGTTTGGAGTTTTCGGTCGAAATCTCTTGATCGAAAATAAATCATCTGATAAAGTTTTTGATCGAAAAGTCATGACTGAAGTTTTCGGTCAAGATTTGAAAAGTCTATATATTCAAATTTTTCGATTGAAAAGATTTGTTCCCACTTGTATTTTTCTCTCGGCCGTATCATTTCAAAATTTATCGTGTTTTACAAGTGTTAAAGATTCGTACGAAAAAGTGGTCGATCGTGACGTCATCTAGATTCTCAGTGTTTTTCGATCATCCAGGTATGTTCTCGTGATTCATAGAGGTTGATAGGTTAGATCCAAAGCCGTAGTTTTAGTTTGAATTTATGTGTTTTTGAATCGCCCGAAAACTAGGAAGAATGAACCGAAAAGTCTGTTGAATGGATCGAAAAGTGTTTCAGATGGAAATGAAGTTAATTCTGATTCGTCCGAAATGTGTTTTCGACCGAAAAATGTTTTCGATCAAAAGTCATGGCTTGAGAATTTTTTGAAAAATAAGAGTTTTCGATCGAAAAAGACGTTTGATGGAAATTCTGATTAGAAAAGTTTTCGATCGAAATAGTCATGGTTTATATTGTTGATTACAAGAGTTTTCGATCGAAAAGTTCAAAGTTGTGATTTCAATTTTTTTGGTGAAAAGGTTAAAAGGAGTTTTTCGATCGAAAAGGTTGCAAATAAGGGAGTTTTCGATCGAAATGTCCAGAGTTAAGGATTTTTTAGAAATTTTCTAATTTTATGTGTTTGTTCTTTACAGATATGAACCGTTTAAAGTTTGAACCCAAGCACAATATTTGTGCGTGCTTAACCACAAACACCAAAAAGGCACGTGGTTATGAAGTGATTGTCAGGTTCTTGATAAATTCCAGAATTCACACAGCAATATCCACATAAGTTAGAGTGTTTGAGAAACATGTGAGGGAGTTTTGGGACAATGTAGAATACAAGAACGTAAACAAGGAGATCTGGATAGAAAGCTTTGTTGGTGGGAATACAATAAAAGTTACAGAACAAGTTATTCGTGAAGTGTTAAACTTCAGAGACGCAGCTGATTTTCCTTATAAAATTAATCACATTGCAATCTCAAGGATAATTCTGAGTATGGGATATGAAGGAACGTTTCTAAGAAGACAGGTGACCAAAAGTATGTTTGCAAAACAATGGAGATACCTTGTCCATGTATTAATTCATTGCATGAGTCCCAAAACATCTGCTTTTGATCAAATAGGTGAAGTATTCAGCAGAGCGTTAGTGTGTCTGGCAACTCATAGAAGATTCAATTTTTCAAGAATGATATTCGAGGCAATGATTAGTAACTTCGTGGGACCAAGGCAAAACTACAAGTTTCTAATGTACCCAAGATTTGTACAAATGATTATTAATACACTGCTGCCGAATCTGGAAAACGATGGTGTTGAACTGCCTTTGGATTCAATGAAAGAAGCAATCTTTAGCAGCATGAATAATGTGAGGAAGACAAGCAAATTTAGTGGTACTGTGACACCACTATTTCCTAATATGCTTGAAGAAAATCCTGATCCAGATTTTACTATTGAAGATGAAATCAATGACTTAATGGCAGAAGATATAGAAGATGGAGTTGATAGTGACAATGATGAAACTGACCAAGTGCAGAATAATGATTAGGGAAATGATAATGATCAAGGTCATGGTGGTGGTCAAGTAAATGTTATTCAACATGAAGGTCAAGTTCAAGTTGAAGAACATGATATGTTTTTTTGAAGAAAACAGAGTTCCTGAAGTAAATGAAGAAGTTACTGAACCATTACTAAGTCACACAAAAGAATTTATTGCTGAAGCTGACGATGTCTTAAGTGTGAACACTGAAGTGTTAGAAATTAATGATGAACAGTTAATTGCCACAGCAACAACCCAATCAAAGAAAAGAAAAGAACTTGAACAAACAAAGACCGTACCTTCTAGACCTCCTCCGTCTAAGGGTATTGTATTTACTGATCCAGAATTACAGAAGAAAAAGAAAAGTACAATAAGACTTGATAAAGGCAAGGGTAAAGCTAAAGAGGTACCAGAAAAGCATAAGTCCAAAAGATCTAGAGGTTATGAGTTGGTTGATGAAAAGTTTCTTAAAGGGAAACTGCAGATGTTGTTAGTCAATTGAAGACTCAGATCTCAAACTTGCAAAGTAGAGAAGCTACTCATTCCAGAGAGATCAGAGAGTTGAAAATTGAAAGTACTAAACAAAAGGGTGTAATAGCTCAACAGCAGCAACAAATTGATTAACTTCAGAATATGGTACAAGATTTAATAGCTCTTATGGGTGTTTAAATTGGTACAAACCTAGCAGAGAACGTTGAAGAGATTCATAGTCCAGCAGCCACTGAACCAATTCCTTCTACGAGTGAACAAGTTCAAACTCCAATTTTTGAAGGAACTATGTATGAAGACAACATGTTATTTTATGTTGATATGCTTCTCAATGATGAAGGTGAAGGACTGGAGAAAATTGATAAGAACCAAGAAGAGACAGAGCAGGCAAAAGAAGAAGATGATGAAGAAGTGGTGATCACTGGTGAAAGAAAAGATGATAACAATTCTTCAGATAACGATGATAATAGTGGTGGTACTGGTGGTGTTGGTGGAAGTGGAAAAAAAATTGAAGATGCTGAACAAGAAACTCCAACCAACACTGAATACAAAAAGTATGAATATGAATAACATCATACTTATGTTGAAGAAGATGGTTCAGTGATTGGTAAATTGGATAAGCTTGTAGATGAAAGAGAGCCATTTACTGTTTCTGAAGATATTGAATCACCATCTAAAAGGCAAAAGACTTCAAAGATTGACAAGAGTACTTGGTGGACAGTGACTGAGAAGCCATCAATTGTAGAAAAGATTACACAGACAATAAAGAGTTCAGAACAAGCGTTAACTGGTGAAATATTAGCATGGATGTATGATGGTGAAAAGAAGATGTATGTAATAAAGAGATGTGATGAGAATATCCAGTATTTTGACAGAAGTTCAAAGTTAAACACATTGCCATACTGGGATATTCGAGAGCTAAGTCAACTGAAGATGATCAATCCATCGAACAATTCATTTACTGCTAATTTTGAAGAATTTTTAAAGAGAGAGTGTGGAAAAGCTAAATTTGAAAAGTTCAACCCACAGGTGCCTGAATGCAGAAAGTTGAAAAGAAATGATAAAGACGGCAAAAGAAGGTTTAGATACATTGTGAAGCCTGCTGATACAGTTTCAACTGTTTACATTCCAGCACGTAAAGAGACATTCATTAAAAGCTTCAAGAAGTGGGTGTATGATAACAAAACACATGAAGCTGTGATTATACATGATCATTTACCAGAAGTCAGAGTTTTTGATCAAGTGGATTTGTTTTGCTTTTCTGTTAATGATCTAAAGATTTTGTACAAGAATCCTATTAGATG
Source organism: Smallanthus sonchifolius (assembly GCA_023525975.1). Classification (NCBI taxonomy): domain Eukaryota; kingdom Viridiplantae; phylum Streptophyta; class Magnoliopsida; order Asterales; family Asteraceae; genus Smallanthus; species Smallanthus sonchifolius. The sequence continues at coordinate 38,959,340 of CM042034.1, read as the reverse complement.
TGACATGAGTACGAAGATTAAAACTGAAGCAAAGTTGTATATGAGAGTCGTGGCTCGATGTTTGTCAAGAAGACATGAAGCTGAAGTGATCAAGAAGAGACTTGCTGCTCTAGATGCTAAGAAGCTAGGTGTTAAAGTCAAAACCAAGCCTGCAAAAGACAACTTTTGAAGAATTGATGTTCTGTGGACTAGGGGAAGATTGTTGGAACCTAATAGTCCATAGAAATCAATTAGGTTTTAGAAGTATTAAGTTCAGAGTTTTTGGTCGAAAACTTTATGTTTTCGGTCGGAAAATGTTTTCTGTCGAAAACTTTTTTCGATCAAGAAGATTTCGATCCAAAACTCTCTAGTATAAATAGTTGTGTCTTTTGTATTTCAAGTAACTTTCTCATTTTTGTACTATGATTTTACAAGTTAATCAAGAGAATTTTTGTGTGTTTCTGCTGTTAATACTTGATTACATTACTTGATTAATGAAGCTAATCATCATGAAATATGCATTTGGTGTGATTGATAGTATTGAGATTGTCCTTCTTTGATTTGTTCATTTTAATGTGGATTTGATTTCTGAATTGATTCCGCCAATTCAGAGAGTGATTGAAGTCTTTATCCTTGAATATCAACAGATCTGAGGGAGTCACATAGGTCACAAATGTTTGTGCTAAGTTTGTAATTTTTAGAACCCGGGGGCTAAACTTGCAATTTGATCAAACTATAGAAGTCATTTGTACAATTAACTCTTTTGTAATATATATACTAACTTAGAACCCGTGTATTATACACGTGGTAAAAAAATATTAAATACATAAAATTTTTAAATCTTTATGTAAATATTTTACAAGTGTAAAAATGTATTACATATATCAATAATAAAAAATAAAATTCAAAATATGTAAACGTTAATATATAATTGGGTTTCAAAAATACGTTAATTACTATTTAATTTGATTTTCATTTACTATTTGATTAAAAATAATAGTTACATAATTAGATTTCATAGTTTCTTATAATAATAAAAGATAATTTAAAATAAACGTATTTTATTAATATAATTAGTATTTTTTTTAAATATATTATTATTAAAAAATAGATGTGTAATTAATAAAAGAGAGATGCAGGGAAAAATGATGAGAATGAATTTGGAGGCGATACGTAACATTAAAAAACCTTTATTTATTAAATATATAGTTAGAAAAATAACTACTAAATGTCAGATCATGAATTAGTAACGACATCCATCTTCTAAAAAATCTCAATTGTTTTCATTTTTTGAATGGATATTTATGGAATCTCTATAAATAGGATCAAACCTTATTACATAATATTTACATAAGGTTCTTCTTTCTTATTTTTAAGAAAGTAAAAGTCCTCAAAAGGGCTTAGTTGATTCATGATTTAGAATTATCTTTCGTTTCCTTTTCGTTAATTTCGAGAAAATATATCGATCAATTTCGATTCTTTCTTTTTCTCTTGATTCATTTTTAATCGAGATGTATAGATCATGTTCATAAATTAAAAAAATGTGCAAAAACTCTATTTGCCTCTGTCATTTTATGAGTCTCTTCCCTTTTGCGTATGCCATCGCCACTCCCTTTGGCAGCATCCAGTAATTCATAACTTAATTTGAAAGCCATAATTTGACCCGAGCATTTTCGGGATGCCGCTAATAACCAACGAATGGCAAGTGATGTTCCTTGTGTGGATCCTATTTCAATGGGAACTTGATGAGTCAATCCACCTACACGTCTTGCTTTTATTGCTATATCCGGAGTTACTCGATGTATTGTTTGACGTAAAACAACTAGTGGATTTGTTTTCGTCTTTTGTTGAACTTTTTTCACGGCTCATTAGATAATTTGATAAGCCAATGACTATTTTTCGTATTTCAGAATACGGTTAACCATCATGTTAGATATAAAAAAATTGTATTCATTTTAAACGCATAAAATGATTGTTGTCTTCGGTGACCTTGAGGTCACGGTACAATCCATGCCGATCCCATTATTTCCTTTTGATTTTCAGGGACTCGTCTTCTCGACTACTCAGGGTTAGTGATGTAAATCCGATTAGGGTTAACGGATAGGATCATAAATTCAAATAGATATAGATAGGCAACGGTAGGAATGAGATACAAATTCACCACTCATTATACTTGTATGACAATTCTAAATGAGAATTAACATACATTTGCACCACTTAATTCCGATTTAGATTCTAAGAACACCATCCAAACTTGCCTAAGTTTGAACTAGCGATGGAAACTCAAGTTTAACAAAAGCTCGCAAATAAAATTCAAAGTAAATCCTCTCCCCTTGTATTCATTGAAAGTGGCTACACAAAGAGAATTTTACGACTAAACTGCCTCTAATAGTTAACATGATGTTTGAAAAGAAGCAACGTACAAACAAGGAAATTAAAAACATCCCCAAATAATTTAAAGAAAAAAACATAACATAATCATAAGCATTGTATGAAATGGAAAAATGGGGTAGCAAAGTGGGGTGGTTGGCGACTTCACTCGGTGTATGACGGGTGAGGTTAACCCACTTGCACATGTGTGGTGGAGCAGCTGAACAACTTTGGGTCAGATGGTTGATGTGAATCCGGCTTCGGGTCTGGGTCAGATGGTGGAGCAGCTGAGCATGGACCATTATTTCACTTTTGGCCCGGGAGAAAAGGTTGAGGTGGTCGTCCATGACTTATCACCGTCAGTCCATCATACATTCGGACATTTGCGGGCACAACTTTCTTAGGTGGGAACTTGAAGCTTTATATCCGTCGTATTAACTGTTGGAAAATAAAGCCCAAGAATACGAACACGGAATTTGATCTCAACAATCGGTCGACTCTTTCTATTTTTTAGTTCTTGACTTTTTAAATTAAATAAACCTAACCAGCTATTTATAATAGATAAACCTTGCTAACCAAGTCTTCTAATCATACTCAAATACTTAAGATAACCCAAACATGTTTGGTATTATCCCTAACCTACTAGATAATTACCAACTATTAATTAAATAAACATTCAAATAAAACAAAGACTCATATTAGAACTCAAACTTTTAGCTTTCACATGTGAACTCAATAATTTACCCAAAATTAACTTGGTGGTTATAGATGGTCGATATGTTTGTAACATGAGCCAATTGCCTAGTAATAATGAATAATGAATAATCAACATTTACCTTGCTAACCATTGAGTTCAAAAGACAAAAATATAGAGTACATAGAGCCGGCCCTGAGCATGTGCGGGGTGGGCGATCGCTCAGGGCCCGGTTTTACTGGGGGTTCAAAATTATAAATTATATATATTATATAAAAATATATTTAATATAAACTGAGTTTAAAAAGTAAATTAACTTTTTTTTGAACGACAAACGTTACTATTACTCTACTTTTACATCAATAATCCTAAACTACACCATTGCTCAGGTTTGAACCTGTGACTTCCCCTCTAAGAGACATGTGTCTCTACCAAATGGTGTAGTCCCACATTGGCTGATGAACCATGTACAAATTACAATTAACAATTAACTTATGTGCCATATAAATTGAATTTAAAAATCCATTAATAATTACTCCATCATTGGATCACGTCCAAATTAACAATTTTAATCAAACATAGTGTTGTTACAATTTTCATCATTTTAATTAATTTTTTTTCCTCACATATTTAGGGGGTGTTTGAGATTACTTATTCTTATTGACTTATTACTTTTTGTAATAAGTCAATAAGTTATAAATGTGTTTGTGTATGATAAAATGAATTTTCAAAATAACTTTTAGAAAAAAGGATAATAAATTGTTTCGGAGAAGTTACAATTTTTAACTTTTCATTTCCCCTTATTACTTTTATGGAGTAATTTTTCATTAATAAGTCATTTTTCATTAATAAGTCAAGCCAAACACTTTTTAAAAAACAACTTATTGATTTATTGACTTTCCCCACCACATAAGTTAATCTAATGTTTTTTTTAAAACTTTTTTTAAAAAAATAATAAGTTAATAAGTACTTTTGACAAAAATAACTTTTGAGATTAATAAGTAATCCCAAACACCCCTTTAACTTTATATTTTAGATTTTTAAAGACCCATTTTTTAGTCGTATAGGGCCCCCGAAATAAGATCGAATGAACAATTGATAAAACAACAAACTGAAACTTTAGTTTTATGAACAACAATATTCGTATGCAACGTTTACATGATTGCTTTTATAACCCTTATTTGGAACCAGTGCGTTGCTTCACAAACGTCGCACCCATCCAGATCAAATACTGTTTTCAATTTTAATAAATACATACTAGACCCTCCTACTAATTATAATTACATAAAAGACACCAAACATTGACTTTTTTTTATAGGAAAACACCATAAAATAATAATCAAGTTTCAAAATTGTTCCAATTAGGTCACTCGCCATACTATTACCGAGGGTGTTGTAAAATGTGTATTGAGTGGCCTAATTAGAACACTTTTGAAACTTGGTTATTATTCTACAAAAGGAACATTTTTTATTATTTACAACTTTGACCCCTTAACTCTGAAACTTGGGTTCATAAATTATGCGGCCAATAGAGACCATGGTTGGAGACTTGTAGGTTAGGGGATGGTGAGGGAGAAAGGTAATGAGTGATCGACCATTGGTGAACATGACCAAAATGGTAACTCTATACTTTTTATCATACGAATCAGAAGAGTTTACAACCAAATTAACCCAAACAAGAGAAATATAATAACAAAATCTAATAACAAGACTCAGATCATTGACATGATAACCCGATACAAGATGAACAACTAAAACGCTAAAGAACAATGAGAATCATCAACGTAATAAATCTCAAATACAAAACCAAGATGAAGAACATCAGACTGGACGTTCCCGATAGAGATCTATGAGAGAAAGAGCGAGAGAGAGAGTGTGTGTTCTTATCTCCTGAACACTCTCTTGCTTCATCAATATATAACTCGGGTCAAAATGGAACCCGGATATCCGAAGTACGAACTCACGGATCCAAAGCCCAGACGATCCAGCAGCTTACTTCAATCCATCCAACAGCTTACTTCAATCCAGCCCAACTTAGCCCAGCCTTCTTGGATCCAAAGCTCCCATCAGCCCAATAATCAGTTAAGCCCTAAACGTACTCAAGATTTTCCACTTTAAATTCTACAAATACTCAAACAAACTAAATTAGTAAATTATGATCAAACCAAGATTGAAACTTTTATATTTTATTTTTAACATCTTCCCCCACGTGCGACCTTCTCGCGCCGTGCCGCTTCCATGTCTACAAACGCAGAGGAAGCTCAACCAAATTGGAGCACAAAGCGAAATAAAAATCCGAGGCCCTTTTCTAACTTTTTATTTTTTAAATTTGTACTTTTAATTTATATTTGACATGAAAACTACTAATAATAAACTTATACAACACCCAGTTAATTTATAAACCTATGTGATTTTCTAGCTAAATAAAGTTAGTTATATATCTGAAACATGAACTAACAAAAGTTGGTTAAAGGACTTTGACTTAAAGAGTTAAAGTGTGTCAAAAAGATAATAAACATGAGCAATAAAAATAAAATAAAAATGTCTTAAAAGAATAAAAAACAAGAAATAATAAAAAAAAAATTACAAAAAATGAAAAATATGTTAGAAGAATTAAAAAATGAAATATAAAAGTGTGCCAGAAGAATAAAAAATATGAAAAAAAATGTTTAAAAAGATAAAGGGATGAAAAAATTAAAAGAAATGGGTTTACTGGGTTTAGAACTAAGTCTCCACTTCAGAATGGAAGTGTCTTATCACTAGACTACAACAATTTTAAACTTCAAAAATATAAAAATATAGTATATATCCACAATGTATTTATTCAAAATGAGGCCTAAAAAAACTTGAGGGCCTCAAACCCTAGCCTAACTTTTCATAAGGTAAAGCCGGCCCTGTACAAACGGGCCCGTCCTGTATAGAATGTAACTTAGTCATTTTCTTAACATTTCCTTTTCTCTCTCTTACGAGAGTTTTCATTCTCTCTCTCAAATTAATGTCTTCTCTATCGTATTCACTTAAACTACCACCACCATATGACTTTGGTGATCACCAATCACGCCTCTTGCACCAGAATAAACACCACCACGACAAACGCCAATATTCAGCGTATCTCTTTTTCCTTTGTGGCAAGAATTTTTTGTTGTTCAAAGTAAAACAAATGAAAGAATGCAATGGCAGGTCACAATGATCAACAATTGTGCTTGGTCAAAGAAGAGAAAGAAAGAAAAAGGAATGAGGTTTGTTTTGGAGTTCATGGACCTATAATGGTTGCTTGTCTAAGGCCTATATATAAATATAATATCGCATAACATATTTGTTTTATTATTCTTGAGTGTAATTTGTAAATTATCCATGTTTATAGGCTTCCCGTTGGCCTTGTGGATTACATGCACATGTACGTGTTGTATTTTTATTTTAAATGAATGATGCACATATGATGCTTATATTTTTTGTTTGTCTAACGTTTTTAGCTTGATGCATTGTTGATATCACAAAGTATTTTGTTGTATGCACATGTGCATAGGGTTGTAAACGAATCGAACCGAACGAAGCCTTGTTTGTGTTCGTTCGTTAAGCATTGAGCTTGTTCACGAACACTAACCGAACGAAATTTCATGTTCGTGTTCGTTCATTAGGGAAATGGGTTTGTTCATGAACGGTTCATGAACGTTACCGAACGAAGCGCTGTTTAGGACTTTGATGTCAACCCTAATGCTTACATGATTTAGGACTGAGTGAAGCTTATATTATTTAGAATTGAGAACTTAGAAGCCCTAATCGAGTAATAGTGGACAGGGAAATGACGCATAAATGAGAATATGGTTTCTCATACTTTACTTAGTTAATTGTTAGGGTAATAAAAAATTTTAAAAATTAAAGAAATAAAATGTTTAGATAAAATAAAACAGAAATATACAAAAATTTTAATGAACATCTTAAATAAATATAAACGAACGTAAATGAACGAACGTTCACGAACAGCTTACCGAACGTTCACGAACACAATTGAACGAACAAGACATCTGTTCATGTTCGTTCATTTAGTTAATCGAACGAAATTTCTTGTTCATGTTTGTTCATTTATTAAACGAACGAACGTAAACGAACTTCCCGTCGAACGGTTGATGAACTGTTCGTTGAACGTTCAGTTCGTTTACAGCCCTAGTGCACATATATATATATATATATAAATATATATATATATATATAGGGTTGGGTTCCAGAGAAAACCAATACTTAGGCGAAAACCGAGAAAACCACTAAAAAATCGATTTTAACCAATAATAAAATAATATTTATTTTTTATTTTTTTATAAGCGTATCAATGTAATATTACAAATTTTTACTAAAAAAATATTTAAATATTGGCTTACATATACGTAACCCGTAGTGTTACGTATACGTAAACAGAAAACAAAAAAAATTCAAAAAAATTATGGTTACGTATACGTAACCTATAGTATTACTCATTGTTTTAGTGGTTTTCTCGGTTTTCGCCTAACATTGTGGTTTTCTCTTGATCCCTCCCCTATATATATATATATATATATATGGGAGGGTTCAAGAGAAAACCACAAGTTAGACGAAAACCAAGAAAACCACTAAAAAAACCCAATTTTACCCGATCATATAATAATTTTTATTTTTTGTTTTGTTTTATTTTTATTTATTTATAAGAGTATTAATGTAATATTAATCATTTTTATCAAAAAACATTTTTACACATTGTGTTACGTATTTCATTTACGTATACGTAACCCCAATTTTTTTGTTTTATGTTTACGTATACGTAACACTATGTGTAAACATGTTTAATATTACATTGGTACTCTTATAAATAAATAAAAATAAAATAAAATAAAAAATAAATATTATTATATGATTGGGTAAAATTGGTTTTTTAATGTTTTTCTCGGTTTTCGCCTAACTTGTGCTTTTCTATGGAACCCTACCCTATATATATGTATATGGGAATGATCATGAGAAAACTCATTGTTCATGAGAAAAACCAAAAAACTACTTATTTAAGGGAAAAAAAATAATAAAAAAATCATAACTCAAAAAACAAATCAAAAATTAAAAAACTGATTCGAAGACCTTGTTTCCCACGTCGTCCTCGTTCAAAAAAATAAAAAAAAACTCGAAAAGTAGTGGGTTTAGCTTTCGGGTTTAGTTTTTTGGGTTTAGTATTGCTTTTAGGTTATGTTTTTGGAGGGGTGGGGTGGGGGTTTAGGTTTTTGGGGGGTGGGTGAGGGGGTTTAAGTTTTTGGGGGGTGGGTGAGGGGGTAGGTGGGGTGGAGTTAGGTTTTAGGGTGGGGGTGGGGTGGGGAGTTTAGGTTTTTGGGTGTGGGTTAGGCTTTTTGCTTTAGTTTTTGGGTTTAGTTTAGGTTTTTGGAGGGGTGGGGTGGGGGGTTTAGGTTTTTGGGTGGGGGTGGGGTGGGGGGTTTAGGTTTTTGGGTGGGGGTGGGGGGCTTTAGGGTTTTGGGGGTGGGTTGGGTTTTTGGGTGTACTACACATATGCAGTATGAGTTTTTTGGTTTTCTCATGAAAATGAGTTTTCTAGTGAACTCACCCATATATATATATATATATATATATATATATATATATATATATATATAGGGGAGGGATTAAGAGAAAACCACAAAGTTAGACGAAAACCGAGAAAACTACATCATTTCAGGTAATTTTTTTATTTACGTATACGTATCCAAAAATAATTTTTTTGATTTACGTATACGTAACCATAATTTTTTTGTTTTATGTTTACGTATACGTAACACTATGTGTAAAAGTGTTTTTTGGTAAAAATGTTTAATATTAAATTAGTACTCTTATAAATAAATAAAAATAAAATAAAACAAAAAATAAATATTATTATATGATTAGGTAAAATTGATTTTTTTAGTGGTTTTCTCGGTTTTCGCCTAACTTGTGGTTTTCTCTGGAACCCTCCCCTATATATATATAGGGGAGGGATATTTTAAGAAGTGTAAAAAGTATAAAAAGTATTTTAAAAACCCCACCACCACCCCTAAAAGCCTAAAACCCCCACCTAAAACCCCTAAAACCTAACCCCCACCCCACCTCACCCTAAAAAACCTAAAACCCCCCACCCCCACCCTCAAAAACCTAAATCCTAACAAAAAACCTCAAAAAGCCAAAAGTCGTATGAAAACACCACTACCACCCCTCAAAAACCTAACCCCCACCCCCAAAAACCTAACCCCCCCAAAAGACTAAATACTAAAAACTAAACCTTAAGGCAAAAACTAAACCCTAAAAACTAAACCCTACAAGCTAAGATCGTAGAGTTCGACGGGTTCCAACGTCGCCGAAATGTGTAAAATCGGAGTTCGTATGAGCCTGTTATGAGCGTTTTAAACGATTTTTTACACTTTTTTTACTTGGATCGTTAACTCGAAAAACAACTTCATTTCTAGAATTCCATATCACCCAACATGTCGTTAAGAAGATGCCTTCAACCATCGATTTTTTTTGAGATCCCAAATTCGAACTATCTAGCCATTCCAAAAGAATTGTGGGTCGGTACGGGCGTGTAAAAAAATCTCTAGCCACTTGAAAACTGATAACCAAGTAGAATGGGCAATACCACAAGATGCAAATAAATGGTCAACCGTTTCTTTTTCCAAAGAGCAAAAAGGGCATATAATATAAGAGATGTCAACACCTCTATTACAAAGGTTATCTCTAGTCGGAAGCCGGTTCAAAAGCATACGCCAGGTGAAAATATTAACTTTTTTGGGCACCCCTTTACACCATCTAGTTTTCAAAGAATTAACCGGTAACATAGCTTTGTCAATGAATTTCCTAACCTCTTTCACCTGAAAGCCATCTTGAATATCAAAGTCCCACCACCACTCATCCACTTTATCTGATAAATGAATATCTTCCAATTAAGAGCATAGAGAACCGAATTGTACCTCCTCCCTGCCACCTCTCAAACATCTCCTCCAATTCCAAACCCAATTTCCACCCGAAACGCGATTAGCAATCAAACATTCCTTTTCAGCTTCAAGAGCTGCAAGCCGAGGGAAGTAGGAGGCAATAGGAGAATCTCCTAACCAAGTATCCAGCCAAAACCTTGTAGCATTCCCGTTACCCACTTTTCTTTTAATTGCCAAGAGAGGAATCAACGCTTTATCATTAAGGTTATTTACACACTTCACAATTCGGTTCCAAATACCATTTCCTTTCCCCACTTTATCGCGGTCAAAGACATCGTGATTCCCTTTATGAATAGAATCAATAATTGAAACCTATAACGAATTGGGACAATTATAATATCTCCACCTCCATTTGAAAAGAAGAGCCAAATTAAGAGAGTGTAAACTCCCAAAACCCAATCCACCATAAGATTTGTCCGCCAAGGTTTGCTCCCAACTAATCCATGCCATCTTTTTATCGCCGTCCGATCCATCCCAAAAGAAATTAGAATGTAAACTTTCTAATTTCTTTCGAACAATTACCGGCATAAGAAATAAAGACAAATAAAAATTACCAACTGCACCAAGGACTAACGTAATAAGAGTACCCCTACCTCCAAACGAGAGAAGGTTTGCTTTCCACCGACAAAGTTTATTTTTGAATTTTTCCTCAATCACATTCCAACTTTTTGACAAAACAAGGTTTTCGCCAATGGGGATCCCCAAATATTTAATTGGAAATGATTCTGATTTATAACCAACCATAGCCGCCAAATAGTTTACCTCATCGACTTTCACCCCAACTCCAAGGATACTCGATTTTTGGATATTAATTTTGAGACCCGATGCTAGAAAAAAGCAATTAAACGCCCGTAAATATTAGGCAAATTCACCTTCGACCATTCCCCAAAAATTATCACATCATCCGCGAAGAATAAATGCGAAAGAAGAATTTTGTTTTTACCAATTTTCGTACCTTTGAAATAACCGAGGTTAATTAGATCATCGATCATGACATGTAATCCTTCCATAACAAGAATAAAGAGAAATGGAGAAAGAGGATCTCCTTGTCTTAATCCTCTTTCCAATTTGAATTCCTCCGTAGGGCATCCATTAATCAATATCGAAGCGTAGGCCGACTCAAGGCAAGCCTCAATCCATGATATCCAAGTCTTACCAAAGCCCATAAACTGCATCATAGAAAATAAGTATTCCCAAGATAAAGAATCATATGCTTTAGTAAAATCTACTTTAAAAAGCATCATCTTCTGTTTACTTTTTTTTGCACCAATGAGAGGTCCGTCAAGAATCTGACGACCTTTAACAAACACTGATTGATGATGACTAACAACCGAACCTACAACCAAAGCCAACCGATTAGCCAACACTTTTGCAATAATTTTGTATTGAAGATTAATTAGGCTTATAGGCCTAAAATCCGACACAATAAGAGGATTTTTCACTTTCGGATGTTTAATCATCTTACATAAGATACTTTTAAACAAGTGTAATATCACTGAAGCAAGCATAAATCGTTTATTCTGTTGATATTCACTGCAATAATTTTCTTCCAAATGTTGATTCATTTCATTATTTTTCATGGTTGTAATGTTCGTTTTGAAGCTCCTGTTCTCAGCTAATAGGCGTGAATACTAAATAATCTTTTTGTCTGTAACAACTTCAAATACATGAAAATCTAAAATATAAAAGCACAATCCATTTGATATTAACAAATAACATAATACATATTGACAAGGGTGGTATTTTAAACTAACTCCAAATTATTGAAATTCGGTTCGGTTCGGTTAATTCGGTTATTACACACATCATAACCGAAACCGACCCACAACTTTTGGTTAATCGGTTATGGCTTAAACCGAACCATCGGTTAACTATTTGGTTCGGTTAGTTCAGTTACTTGCTCACCCCTAACCTAAACCCCTCACCTCACCCCCACCCAAAAACCTAACCACACCCCACCTACCCCCTCACCCACCCCCCAAAAACCTAAACCCCCACCCCACCCCACCCCACCCTTCCCTTCCAATAACATAATTTAAAAGCTAAAATAAACTCAAAAAACTAAATCCAAAAGCTAAACCCACTAATTTTCGAGTTTTTTTTGAACGAGGACGATGTGGGAAACAATTTCTCCGAAGCACTTTTTTAATTTTTGATTTATTTTTTGAGTTATGATTTTTTTTAACTTTAATAAGTAGTTTTTTGGTTTTCTCATAAACAATGAGTTTTCTTATTATATTTCCCTCTATATATATATATATATACATAATTTACAAGAACATTTTGTAGTCTTAGTAAGAGGGGGAGGGTTAAGGATTTACCCGGTGTGAGATATCACATTGTTCGAGAAACGGCCTTCCTTCTTGCTTGACTGACTTTCAAAAAAAGCAATTCCACCAGGGGAAACCCGGTCCCATGGGGAGAGTTTTCTATTTGAGTTTCGGAAAAGAAAGGAGAAAGGACTTTTGGTTGATCAATTTGTTTAGGCTGCTTGTTCCTGAAGTATAAAACGTTCCCTCTGTTCATATATATATATATATATATATATATATATATAGGGGACGTATCAAATGAAAACCCTGTATTACTGTAAAAACTCTTAAACTCTACCACATCCACTCATTTATTTTATTGGTTTTCTTATTTATTTTTAGTGTGGAGGGACATGATGGTCATTTCCCCATTCTATTTCTCTCACTAAACCTACCCTCCATTATATCTAAACAATTAAATCTGTCTCTATCTCTAAACACACAAATTAGAAAACTCTCTCTCTTTCTCTCTCAAGCAATCACTCTCGTCTCTCTCTCTCTAAACACCACCATCGCACCATACCTTCTTCTCCATGAAAACCCTATGCCGCCATCATCCTTCTTCTCCAAATAAACCCTACTCTACTCTTACCAATTGCAACCGTTATCCTTATTCTCATAAGAAACCCAACCAGAGCCAAAGAAACCTGACATTGTTGTACGGCGAAATGCTTAGATCTGGGTTGAAACCAAGATCAAACTCCGATGATAGGACCCAAATCGAATATGAAAACGACGACCACCGCCACCATCTCTCTCTCAAAAATCAGATCTGAAACGCATCACTCTCTCTGTTTAAACACACCCACCGCTCAGATCTGAAGGGAAGGAGATGTAACAAAGGATTATACTATCTGCTTCTTCTATGGATTAAACTAGTTCTGTTTCCTTCTTTCTCAAGGTATACTCATCTTCTTTTATATTCGCATATGCACAGAGATGCGCTTTGTTGATTTCAACCGTTTTTTTTCTCCTTTCCTTTTTTATGTTGTTAAACGAGAGGTTTTGGGGCTCGATTTTGTTTGATATTATATGTACGTTCATGTTTCCAGTCTTTATGTTATAATAATCTTAATATTTGTGTTTATATGAAAGTTATGATTCTGTGTATGTTGATTAACGAGAGCTTTTGGGGCTTTATTTGTTTAACAGATTTTTGGAATTCTTGATGTTTGGCATCACTTACATTTAATTAGAGATTCTGTGTATGAAAGAATTACATTTGGTTGTAGTGGTTAGTTCCATTTAACTTCAATCATGTAACCTGGTTTTGAACAATATTTTCCCTTTCTGTTTATTTTTTCATCTTACCAATTTAAATCCACTTTTATGTATAGAATAAAAGTTTGAATATTCATAATATTATTCATTATTTACTTAAAGGGTTTACTTAGTTAATGAAATAACTCTAGTGTATCTTGATTATGTTTTTTGAATTTCAGGTACAAGATCTTCAAGGTTTGATATACGAGTAAGGTTTTAATACTGGGTAGCTTGATTTTACAATTGGTTTTGATTTTTACACATGTATTTCCTTTTTACACATGTGTATTTGATTCTTTTACACAAGTGTAAACTAAGTTTACATATTTGTAAAGAGTTTTTACCTTTGTGTATTTTGATTTTACACTTGTGTATTTAATGTTCTTTTACAAAGTGTAATTATGTATATTTTTTTTTTCTGGTTTGTAAAGATATTTGGGTTATTTGGATGTGAATTATTTTTTTTGATTTGTGTATATGGAATATTTGTGTATTTGGATGTGAATTATTGTTCTGATTTGTGTATATGAAATATTTGTGTATTTGGATGTAATTTTTTGTTTGTGTATATGTGTAAACTAATTTTACACAAGGGTTTTTAAAAAAATTCATGTTCTTGAATTTGTGTCTTTGTAACTGTTCTTGAATTGTTACACAAGGATTTCTGTTTTGTTGTCTAATTTGTAAAAAGAAAAAAGTAGTCCACATTTAATCATTAATTTGTAAAAATAAAAAAAGTAGAATTACTCTTACACCCGTCTATTTAATCTAAGCCACAACTTTTTTAATTAAATATATTAAAAATTTAGAATTAATTACAAGCACATATTAAAATAATAAGAAATGAATGTGTGGCCAGAAATGAGTTTAAGAGTTTTCACATTAACACATGGTTTTTATTTGATACATATACCAATTAAAGATTGGGTATACAGAGTTTTTTTTTTTTTATAAACACTTGCAAAAAGTAAGACATAAAACATAAAAACTTACAGTGTATTTGCAGTGGATGGTAGATAATATTTGCAGCGGAGGAGTTGTAGAGTTGCAGCAGCAGAAAGACATTTTTTTTTTATCTATGGGGTATAGTATGAAGAACTGAAGAAATTTAAGTAAAGTAAGAGTTTTTCTAAAGAAATCAGAGAGAGAGAGTTTAAGCTTCCATAAGAACTAAATTCTTATTGATTCTTGATATTTTTCGGTATATTTACAACTGAACTCTTCGTGCCTTTAAATAGGAACAAATCTTTTCTTCTCTTTTATAACTATGTACGTTTGGTTTGCAAATGAGGACTGCTCCCATCCGTCTTTGCATCCATCAACTTCTATAATAATGTAAAAATAGTTTAAATTTTTCTAAAGCATTAATTAAAGCTTGTATTTCAAAATCTAAGCTGGTCCAAGTGGATCCGACTTTAAAACTTCCGCTGTAATAAGAACAAATCTTTTCTTCTCTTTTATAACTATGTACGTTTGGTTTGCAAATGAGGACTGCTCCCATCCGTCTTTGCATCCATCAACTTCTATAATAATGTAATCTGTTATAAGTGGTAATTCTAAGTGTTTAATTTATTTGACCTTTTCTTTAATCTTTTTTATCAGAATCACATCTTCATTATTAAAATGTCTTTGTCCATTTTTAGTGGTTTACTGTATAATGGTCCAACTAATTTTGAAAGATTTGGGATAAACTTTCTAGCATAGTTTACTAGGCCTAAAAAAGCTTGAATTTGTTTTATTTTTGTAAGTTTTTCTGGAAAATCAAGAATTTTTGTAAAAATATGTGGTTGTAACTCAATTTTTCCGTTGCCAATTTCTAATCCTAAAAAAGAAATTTTTATTTTAAATAATTCCATTTTTCTTTTAGATACTACTATCCCATTCTTTTTTATTTTTTCAAATACTTGTTGTAAATGTTTTTCATGTTCTTGAACAGTTTCGCTTGCTACTAGTATATCATCGATATAGACTAGACAAAATTTGTATTTGAGAAATATACTGTCCATAAATCTTTAAAAAATTGAAGGGGCGTTCTTTAGCCCGAAGCTAAGAACATTCCATTCATATAGGCCTTCAGAACATGTGAAGGCTGTCCATTTTTTAAAGTCTTCATCCAAATGTAATTGATTAAAACCTGATTTTAAATCAAATTTAGAAAATACTTTGTTGTTTTGTATTAACTGGATTAGATTATCTTTGTTAGGAATATTATAGCCATTGTCTTATGTGTTATCATTTAATCTTTTATAATTGTAAACTATTCTAGCTTTTCCTCTTTTTATTTCACTATGATTTTTAACTATGAAAGCCGATGATCTGTGAGGACTTTCAGACTTCCTAATTAGTCCTTGTTTAGTCATTTTGAGAATTTGTGTTCTAAATTCTTCTTTGTCTAGGGGACTATATTCTATGTTTTTGTTTCTTATTGTTATGTCTGGGTTTTTTATTTTAAATTTACAGACATACTTGACTTTAGAGTTTGTAATATTTCTCCTATTAATCCTAGTTTTTCTAGGTGTAGGATTATGGGGTGATTTATAATTTTTATTATATCTTTCCCTTTTTCTAATTCATGGTTTATAAAGTTGGTAAGTAATTGCAGAGATTCGTTTTCTGCAATATTTTTTCTTTTATTTTTGTTTAAAAATTCTAAGTTTCCTTTTTCTCCTCTTTTGTGAGCAATTTCGTTCATGCTTTTATATCTAAAGGTTGGGAAACTGTAAATTTGTTTACTAATAGTTATGAAATTTCTTGTTATAGTAATTGCACCATTTAGTTCTAGTATAAAATTTAATCCTAAGACAAAATCTCTAGATTTAATGTGTTGTGGATTTATATTTATTTGTGGTATATCATATTTTGTGCTGTAATTTCCTACAAAATCTAGGAATTGTATTCCTATTGGTTCTAGGTAATGTGTTATGTTTATTAATCTGTCTTCTACAGTTCTTGTCATTAATTTATATGTCAATGGTTTATGAAATTTTTCATGTGTCAAACTGTGTGATATTACGCTTTTAGTTGCTCCTGTATCTACTAGAGCTGTTAAATCTATTGGTGTATTGGTGTCAAGCCATAACCTACACTGTATGTTTATCATATTCATAGATCCATTAGTTTGTATAAGGGTTTGGTCATTAGTTTGTATGGGATTTTGTTTTGGTTCTGTGGCCATGCTATTTAGTTCTGTAGGTACTACTGCTTGTTTTTTCTTTTCCATTAAATCTTCAAGTCTAGCGACTTTGTTACCCATACTTTCTATTTTTAATTTATTGACTTCTATGGCTAGTTCTAGTTTTTCTATTTTTTTCATCGTATTCATTTATATTCTTATTTATATTTTGACTGGTACTTGGTGTTTCTATACTGTAGACATCATTTAAACAAATATGACATATTTCTTTAAAGCATATGTTACATTGAGATCTTTTTTCTATGCTTGGGTAGTATTCACAAATATAACATTTAATATAATTGTTTCCTTTTCTATGTTTCCAATCATGTTTACATTCTTCTGAATTTGTATATGTATATGAGATTTTTATTATTGGTTTTTCTTCTTCGCTATATATACTGTATATTGATTCATTATGTGTGTAATCTGTATATAAGGCTTCTATTTCGTAGTCGTTAATTTGCTCTACTAGATTACTCATTTCTATATTTTTATTCCTATTTGGGCATTTGTTAGCCAAATGCTCTGTATCTCCACATATAAAACATTTACACGTCCTAGTATGAGGTTTTCTAACGTATTTATTCTGATATTTTTTATATGGTTTGTATTCCTTTTTATATGTAGTACTTTTTCTAATTTTCTTTTTCTTATCATAATATCCATATGCTTGTGGAGTATAAATAGCTGTTTTGCAAAATGCAAAAGCATTTCTTTTTAACTATTCCTGTAATGCAACTTCTTTGCATTTTTCTTCTAGAATACTAAATGTAAAGGTTATTCTAGGTCCTATTCCTAAGTTGTCTATATTTCCATACTGTAATTTCCAGGCTTTATGTATAGTTTTTCCTAAATCTCCTGGTAATTTTATAAAATATTTGTCACATAGGTTATCGTCCATAGCTTGTCCTGTTTGTGCTAATAACCTTGTGAAATCTAGTGTAAATTCATTTATGTATTTCATATCAGCTATACTTAGTTGTTCTAGATTTCTAATGGCTGTATCTTGTAGTAGACTGTTATTTTTTGACGGGTCTACTCCTAAAATAAGAACTCTTATTTGAGATGTAAAATTATAAGGATTGTCTCCTATGGCTTTTAGTCTGTTTATTTGGTCTAGACTGTGGGCTTTTTTGCTTTGCCATATTCCTAAGGCTGTTGGGCCTAAGGTTGTTTCTAGATAAGAAAACATATCCATACTTTCTTTTTTGTTGGTTTCCCACATTCTTACTACTGTTTGTTTCCATATGAGAACTTCATCTACCCATAATTGAGGTTTTTGTTGTTCTAATAATAGCATACTACCGCTAAATTTTTTTCCTATGGGTAGCCTATTCCCTGTTCCTTTGTAACTTGACACTTGTTGGTAGCCTGTGACTGGTTTAGTCCATGGTTCTCTACCCATATTTTCATATGAATTGTCTCCTACTACTTCAGTATATTGTCTTTTGGGTTTTTGTTCAGGGTTCATGAGGTTACTTTTAAGATTATGTTTATAGAAATCAGAGATCATGGTGTCTCCTTTGACTATACTTTTTACTAATGGTAAATTAAAATCTTCGAGTAATTTATTATAACTTTGTTCATATGTCATACTTAGAGTAGTCATACATTCTACTATCATATCGTCTACTTCTTCCTGTATATTTAGTTATGTAAATTTTCTATTTGTTATTTGTTCATATGATTTGTTTGTTTCTTCTGTTTTAAAAATTGTATTTGTTTCTATATTTTCTATTGAATGATCTAGTAGACTGTAATCTATGTCTATGTCTATATCTTTTTGTTCAAATTTTGTGAATTCTGAATTTATATATTCATCATCACTTTCCTCATTTTCTGTATCGTATATAGGTTGTCCGTATTCAGATTCGTTATCTGATTCAATATTCATAAAGTTATATTGTGGTTGTTCTGGTGGTTCTGATGGCTGTCCTTCAGAATAACTACTACTTTCTTCGTATCTATTGCTTTCTTGTTTAAAATCTGTAAATCTTAAGCTTTGTATACCATCTATTCCTTCATATATATGACTTCTTTTAGGTACTAATGTTGAACTTTCTGTTTCTGTTAAATTGTTTATCTGCCATTCTAATCCTGCTAATTCTTCAGGATCAATTTTTACTGGTTCTATCATTTGTATAGATTTTGACGCGACTGTATTTACTATTCCTTCTATATTTACTTTGTATTTCATACCTGACCTATTGCTAGCTTTTCCTAAGACTCCTATACTTATTACTATGTTGTTTCCTTCATAGTTTTCGTATCCTTTTGTTTGTAAGGCTATTTTTACTTTTTGTAAATCTTTTATGTCTTTTAATATTCCAGGTGTACAATAAAAAAGGGCTGTATTTTGACTTAAATCTATTTCCATCCCTGAAATTATTGTTTTTTTCATATCTGTTTTCCAACTTTTATCTAATATTAAAGCTAGAAGTTTAGTTCCTAGGTTTTTTCTTCCTAAGGCTTTGATTCCTACGACTATAAGTCCTGTGTGTATAAACTGTTTTCCTGATTGTTTAATTTTTTGAATAGTTTCTGTTGAGAATAAATCTATTTCTACCATTTTATCTATTACTCGTAAACTTTCTTCTCTACTACTTTGTATTAACATTTAACCTTCCTATCTGATATAAAATTCTAGGATTTAAGATGTCTAGTTGGTGTTGGTTGTATAAGTCTATGTTTTTGTCTAGGTCTATTTCTTCAATTACTTTCCCGGGTAACCTTACTTGTTGGATTTACTCATAAACATAGTTATAAATACTGAACTTAAGTTAAAACATTCATCATTCAATTACATAATCATAACAGCGGAAGTCTTCACAAATAAAACATACCATATTCTTAACAAACAAAAGTGGGATGTCAGTCTTGTGCCGGGTAACCTTCACGCCATCGCACGACCCTTTCTTCCCTTACCTGAAATGTATACTAAAAGTCAGCTAACGCTGGTGAGTTCTAGTTTAAAGACATTCATAATTAATACTTATCTTTTCATGAATAGAACGTGTATATGTATATTCGTACCTTTAAATATTCCTTACTTTATTTTATCACATAACATTCATTGAGGGTATATACATAAGTACATACATACTTTCTTTGAGAGAACACTTATTGGCCATAATCTTAAGGGAGATCAACCCATCATACTTGTCGCGAATGTCACGAAGACATCGCAGTCAGAACTACCGTCGTAGCCCATTTCATTACCGTCCGGCTCTAGAAAACCGTCCGTCATATCATTAAATCCGTCCGGCAACCTTTGTCCGTCCGCTCTTTACCGTCCTACCGTCGTAGTCCGTCATTTTTGTCCGTCTGCCCTAGGGCAACCGTTTCCCACGCGACCATTATGTATGCAATCGTTCTACATTAGTTAAGGCATGTGCTTCGACCGTCCATTAATACCTTTTCATACGTCCTAGCTTGCGAATGAACGTTTTTGTCCCGGTTGCAAAATAGTCACGTGGTCGTCCGTCTACCGAAGTAGCCGTTGTCATAGAAGGGTTTATAACGTTTACATTCATTCATATTCATTCATAACATGCAATATATATGTAATATAAAGCAAGATTTCATTCTTTTACGTTATGTCCTTCTTTCATTCATTCTTTAAAATCATACGCTTCTTTCTTTATTCATAATTCATTTTCATATATAAGTATTTATATATATACGTATGATCACATTGACATTTATAACATTTAATCATTTAGTGTATACACTTCAGCCCCAAAACATTTAAAATGATTTGCACATAACATAGAAGGGGGCACATAGAACTCACCTGGTAGGCGGGTCCTGAGATACTATCACCGGTCAGTATACGTCTCTAGGTGTCACACAAAATCTGTATAAGCCATTCGTATAAGTTAAGGTAACTGACCTAACCGACACTTCGTTTATATCCTTAGGGTTAGCCGAACTTAGGTAAGCTCGCCATACTTAGCTTAAGCGAATATGTTAAGTTCGCTACTTATGCTCGACGCGAACATACTAGGTTCACCTGAACTGGGTCCTTTCCCGATACGTAAGGAGGACGTTTAAGTCGTAAAATATTCTTATTTAATTTTAACAAAATTTGGACAAGGTCCTCTTTGTTTTTATCTAAAACCCGACAATAATAATTGTCCATTTTCTTTACCAAATCAATAAATCATAATCCACAACGAATCGTGTTCCAACTTCTAGCTTCGATCTCTTTCTATATATAAAAATAATAAATCTTTTATCGGTTATCGTTTTATCAAATAAATCATCTCCATACGTTCTCCTCAAATATGATGAACAAAAAATGATAATTATCATTCTACGAGTTTAAAGGATATACCTTCTTGAACACGGACCCGTAAGTTATAACCGAGACCTGACCGAACCTTATCCATCATCATCATCACCTACTCATCACCATCATCTAACCATCACCATCATCATATCATCATCATCAAACTAACGTTAACCACTTCACATATTCATCATCGAAACTACCATATCATACTCATCATCATCGAAACTATAATCTTCATCACCGAAACTACCTGAGACCATCATATCGCCACCACCGCGAGGTTGTTTCCAATACCAACATCATCGCCGCATCCGTAACCAGGCTACTAGGGACACCCCGCTGCTGCCGGAGCTATGGCAGCAGCTTACCCTCTTAATTCTGCTGCCGTGAGGGTTGCCGGAAGACCCGTTTCCATCCTGTTTCCCACCCGGTCGTCATCGTGAAGCTTACCATCAAACCCGAAACTACTGCTGCTGTTGAACCACCTCTCGAACCATTACCATGAAGTTACAGCTGCCTTAATCACGCCGCCATCTAAACCCGCATCACCATCTCCGTCTTCCCGTTACCCACTGTTGCTGCCGAGCCATGGCAGCAGCTCACATGCATTCGCCGCCGTAATCAGGAAATAAGGAACTCATCGTTAAGAACCACCACCGCTATCGGTTGCATACGAGCACCCACGCTGCTGCCAGAGCCATGGCAGCAGTTCCTCCGCTTACTTTTGTCGTCGGGATGCTCCTCAGCAGTCGGCCACCAATGCTGTCTCTCTCTCCCCTTCTCCGACTGAACTGCCACCACCAGTGTGCATAACCCGAAGTCGTGAGTCGTTGTACGTCGCCGTCTCTTGTGCTTTGAAACAGAGTTGAGCCTTTCCAGTTGAACCGTGCAAGCTTTAATGGCTAATTGGTCGGTTTATATTGTATGTGGGTTCGAGTTGCAGGTGCCAAGGAAGAAGGAGAATCAAATTGGGGTGTTTGGTCTTGGTTTTGAAATCGACGAAGGAACACAGAAAAAGGGAAATGGGAATTACGGCTGGGAGGGTTTAGGGTAGGGTTTTTAATTTTTATAGTTATTTTCCATTTGCTCCTTTTACTTGTAGAACTTATGTTTTAAACCCTAAATTTATTAAGGTGTGTAATTTGGGATGTTACAAGTCTACCCTCCTTATAAGAATTTCGTCCTCGAAATTCAGTGTTTCTCATAACAAAATTAAACTTTGCATCACATGACTTAGTAGTCTCTGAGTTTTCTATGAATTGGTAGGTCTCGCGTTGTTTAATTAGTGATCATTCGATGCCATTCATGTACTGCACGAAATTAGGGTTTTCATGTCCTTACTACCTCTTCTTCTCCATAACTAACATCTCAGATGTTCTGTTGAATAGTTTAACCTACTTTACTCTTGAGTGTGTCTCATGGGTGGACTTAACTATATCCACCAAGCTCTTGCGTGAATCTATCATGTTAAGAAAGTCATGGATTCCTCTCAACACTTAGAAGTGTCTCTTTGGTATCCTGGGATCTTGTTTAAATTGTCTACTTTGTGCCCTAGACAGTTGTTATCATTCTCTTTCTAAGTTGCTTTGGTTATTACGTGTACTTCATAAATTTTCCTTGGTGCATTCGCCCACGAAGGGGCATAGCATGTCGTTCCCAAATGATCCATGCCATATTGTTCCCGAATGAGTCCTACTATCACGTTCCCGAAGGAACCATATCGGTTCATTCCCGAAGGAAACATGTCAATTCGTTCCCGAAGGAACCTTATCGTTGCGTCCCCGAAGGAACCATATTGCTATGTTCCCTAAGGAACCATATGAAGCATTACTCTATCATACTCAAACTTTTTCAGGAAAGGTACTCATTCAAACGGGAGACTAGGTATACGACCTTCTCATTCATAATCATGTACACGTAACTCCTTTCTTGTCTTTCTTTAAAACATACTCGTCGTGGTCTCACCTTTCTCATCATTAGTCTATTACGCACTTTTTTTTATATATATATATCATGAATGGTCTTAGGGTTTGGCATCCCTTGTGACCAAAATATACATTTTCTAACCTTTCGTGATCGTTAACATTTTTCGTATGTGATTGTTTTAAAATTACGTTCATAAGTTTGTTACATTTAGATGACACGTGTGGTAATGCTCGATCATTCCTTTCCTTTCTGGTCTCATTGGGTTCCTTATTGACTTTTCATTTTCAGAAGTCTTACGTGCTATTGTTTTGTCTTAATCACTGTAGAGTGTTTTCTGACTTGCCTTGAGTCCTTGCTGGTACTCATTCCTTACTTCACATCATTGTTCAAAAGTTGAACCTCACATTCATTCTAATCAAACAATCCCTAGGTTGGATGTAGATGCACTTGATTTTGTTGCACGTTGTAATTATCATCGCAGTTCCAGTCGTTTGTTGTCGTTGATATATCTATCTTCTCGTCTCAGTGAATACTCTTAGTAGTTTATCTGGGGTTGTCTTCTACATGGAGAGATACCATTTGTGCATTCTTGTACTCATCTTTTCGTTGGACATATAGTTGTGTGGTTATTCTCTTCGTAGGTCCATGTTTTGCGTTAAGCATAGACAATTCCTGTTCAAAAGCAGTTTCTAAACGCACGTTCTTCTGACATATGTAGCACTCACATCTCGTACTAACGTGTAATCCTTGGTAGCTATTTTCTCAAAGAAATAATCAAGTGTTGAGCTCTTCAAAAACTACTTAATCAGTCTCGCCGCTCACAGGTTTCCATGCGAAGTAATCTTCTCACCGGACGTGATAGGCTCTCTTATCATCCTCGTACTAATTCTCTTCTATTGTAATCTTTCCGTTTCTTTGTCTTTGCTTGATTTACTACTCCCATCACTATCACATCAGGTTTCGAACCAGGTTTCATCAGTCCTTCTAAACTTGTTTCTTCGTGTCACTCAAATTCAGCAAACTTCATTTAGGGTTTCGTTTCTTCTCATTCCACCTTTGGTGTGTCGTTGCCATCATTCGTCTTGCTAATTCGTTACAATCGCCATTACTTTGGTGACTAATCTCATAGTCTTGGTTGGAGTGATTTAATTGTTTTTGGTGACATGTGTATTAATCTACACGATAAGGTTCATCAGTATGCACAAGCACATGTAAATTTACAATTACGTGGATCCTGACGTAATTGCCAACTTACCTTACGTGTGAATTCCTGACTCCTCTTATAATGCTTCATAATTTAAATGTCTTCTATAAGCGGTATTTAATCCATGTATCCTTCTTCTCTTTCCGAACTCCTTGTTGACGGAAGTCGTTCATGAAGGTTCGTTACCGATCTACTCGGACCGTTGATATTCCGTCATCTTTCTTTCTTTGTGGTTTATCGAACTTCTGCTCGTTGTTTGTGATTCACCTAACATGGATCTCACCATTCTTATAATTTGTGTGCATTTCGTAGTATTAGACTAACATCTCTTTCACTCTTTATGGTGGGTACATACGACGGATGGCAAATCGAGACACACTTACACGGTAGATGATTGATAACAGTAGCTACGTGTTATTATTAATCATTTACTGTACTCATGTGCTCAAATTGTCTACCATCTTATGTCCTATGTGTTATTATTCATATTAGTAGTGACATTGATATCTAAGGCATGTGCTCTATGTTAAAGCATCTACCCTAAGCTTCAAGTATTAACCTTGCTACTTACTTACTGATTTGGCGTTGGCGTTGGCTACCCGTACTGACATCCGTGCGTTGGTCCCATAATCAGTTTGAGTCCAGACATTTAGGGATGTCTGAATCTCTCAAACTATTGCTCTGATACCAACTTGTAAGGCCCCTTTCCCGGGTAACCTCACTTGTTGGATTTACTCATAAACATAGTCATAAATACTGAACTTAAGTTAAAACATTCATCATTCAATTACATAATCATAACAGCGGAAGTCTTTACAAATAAAACATAACATATTCTTAACAAACAAAAGTGGGATGTCAATCTTGTGCCGGGTAACCTTCACGCCATCGCACGACCCTTTCTTCCCTTACCTGAAATGTATACTAAAAGTCAGCTAACGCTGGTGAGTTCTAGTTTAAAGACATTCATAATTAATACTTATCTTTTCATGAATATAACGTGTATATGTATATTCGTACCTTTAAATATTCCTTACTTTATTTTATCACATAACATTCATTGAGGGTATATACATAAGTACATACATACTTTCTTTGAGAGAACACTTATTGGCCATAATCTTAAGGGAGATCAACCCATCATACTTGTCGCGAATGTCACGAAGACATCGCAGTCAGAACTACCGTCGTAGCCCATTTCATTACCGTCCGGCTCTAGAAAACGTCCGTCATATCATTAAATCCGTCCGGCAACCTTTGTCCGTCCGCTCTTTACCGTCCTACCGTCGTAGTCCGTCATTTTTGTCCGTCTGCCCTAGGGCAACCGTTTCCCACGCGACCATTATGTATGCAACCGTTCTACATTAGTTAAGGCATGTGCTTCGACCGTCCATTAATACCTTTTCATACGTCCTAGCTTGCGAAGGAACGTTTTTGTCCCGGTTGCAAAATAGTCACGTGGTCGTCCGTCTACCGAAGTAGCCGTTGTTATAGAAGGGTTTATAACGTTTACATTCATTCATAACATGCAATATATATGTAATATAAAGCAAGATTTCATTCTTTTACGTTATGTCCTTCTTTCATTCATTCTTTAAAATCATACGCTTCTTTCTTTATTCATAATTCATTTTCATATATAAGTATTTATATATATACGTATGATCACATTAACATTTATAACATTTAATCATTTAGTGTATACACTTCAGCCCCAAAACATTTAAAATGATTTGCACATAACATAGAAGGGGGCACATAGAACTCACCTGGTAGGCGGGTCCTGAGATACTATCACCGATCAGTATACGTCTCTAGGTGTCACACAAAATCTGTATAAGCCATTCGTATAAGTTAAGGTAACTGACCTAACCGACACTTCGTTTATATCCTTAGGGTTAGGCGAACTTAGGTAAGCTCGCCATACTTAGCTTAAGCGAATATGTTAAGTTCGCTACTTATGCTCGACGCGAACATACTAGGTTCACCTGAACTGGGTCCTTTCCCGATACGTAAGGAGGACGTTTAAGTCGTAAAATATTCTTATTTAATTTTAACAAAATTTGGACAAGGTCCCGTTTGTTTTTATCTAAAACCCGACAATAATAATTGTCCATTTTCTTTACCAAATCAATAAATCATAATCCACAACGAATCGTGTTCCAACTTCTAGCTTCGATCTCTTTCTATATATAAAAATAATAAATCTTTTATCGGTTATCGTTTTATCAAATAAATCATCTCCATGCGTTCTCCTCAAATATGATGAACAAAAAATGATAATTATCATTCTACGAGTTTAAAGGATATACCTTCTTGAACACGGACCCGTAAGTTATAACCGAGACCTGACCGAACCTTATCCTTCATCATCATCATCATCATCATCATCACCTACTCATCACCATCATCTAACCATCACCATCATCATATCATCATCATCAAACTAATGTTAACCACTTCACATATTCATCATCGAAACTACCATATCATACTCATCATCATCGAAACTAATAACATAATCATCATCATCGAAACTATAATCTTCATCACCGAAACTACCTGAGACCATCATATCGCCACCACCGCGAGGTTGTTTCCAATACCAACATCATCGCCGCATCCGTAACCAGGCTACTAGGGACACCCCGCTGCTGCCGGAGCTATGGCAGCAGCTTACCCTCTTAATTCTGCTGCCGTGAGGGTTGCCGGAAGACCCGTTTCCATCCTGTTTCCCACCCGGTCGTCATCGTGAAGCTTACCATCAAACCCGAAACTACTGCTGCTGTTGAACCACCTCTCGAACCATTACCATGAAGTTACAGCTGCCTTAATCACGCCGCCATCTAAACCCGCATCACCATCTCCGTCTTCCCGTTACCCACTGTTGCTGCCGAGCCATGGCAGCAGCTCACATGCATTCGCCGCCGTAATCAGGAAATAAGGAACTCATCGTTAAGAACCACCACCGCTATCGGTTGCATACGAGCACCCACGCTGCTGCCAGAGCCATGGCAGCAGTTCCTCCGCTTACTTTTGTCGTCGGGATGCTCCTCAGCAGTCGGCCACCAATGCTGTCTCTCTCTCCCCTTCTCCGACTGAACTGCCACCACCAGTGTGCATAACCCAAAGTCGTGAGTCGTTGTACGTCGCCGTCTCTTGTGCTTTGAAACAGAGTTGAGCCTTTCCAGTTGAACCGTGCAAGCTTTAATGGCTAATTGGTCGGTTTAGGGTTTAAATCGGAGGTGATATTGTATGTGGGTTCGAGTTGCAGGTGCCAAGGAAGAAGGAGAATCAAATTGGGGTGTTTGGTCTTGGTTTTGAAATCGACGAAGGAACACAGAAAAAGGGAAATGGGAATGACGGCTGGGAGGGTTTAGGGTAGGGTTTTTAATTTATATAATTATTTTCCATTTGCTCCTTTTACTTGTAGAAGTTATGTTTTAAACCCTAAACTTATTAAGGTGTGTAATTTGGGATGTTACACATACGCATAGTCTTCATACAAATAATACATATCTAAATAGTATCACAGACCTTATAATAAATTTGGGTTTCAGTCTACAAAAAGAATCAGTAGACAATAAATACTTTTTTGAAAAAATTATACGTTTAATAAATAAGGAAACAGAAGAAGTTAAAAAATTCACAGACAATTTAGAATATATAAGAGAACAGAATAATCAAATTTTACTAGAATTAAAAAATATTAACAAAAATAAACATACACTAGAAGAAGGTAAAGGTTCTAACGAAATCGATCAACTTATAAATAAGTTAAATACAATACATATAAGTGATAAAAAGCCAAAACCATATAAACATTAGAAACCTAACAATAATGAATAAACAAATAGTCCAAGGATCTAGAAAATCTACTAGTAACATAAGAGATGTTATTACATCTGACACCTTTTTAAACAGAATTTTAAAGAAAGGACCATCCTCTAGAAGTACACAACAATCAATACAGATAGAAGAAGAAATAGACCTAGACAAAAACATAGACTTATACAATCAACACCAACTAGACATCTTAAATCCTAGAATTTTATATCAGACAGGAAGGTTAAATGTTAATACAACGTTAATACAAAGTAGTAGAGAAGAAAGTTTACGAGTAATAGATAAAATGGTAGAAATAGATTTATTCTCACCAGAAACTATTCAAAAAATTAAACAATCAGGAAAACAGTTTATACACACAGGACTTATAGTCGTAGGAATCAAAGCCCTAGGAAGAAAAAACCTAGGAACTAAACTTCTAGCTTTAATATTAGATAAAAGTTGGAAAACAGATATGAAAAAAGCAATAATTTCAGGGATGGAAATAGATTTAAGTCAAAATACAGCCCTTTTTTATTGTACACCTGGAATATTAAAAGACATAAAAGATTTACAAAAACTAAAAATAGCCTTACAAACAAAAAGATACGAAAACTATGAAGGAAACAACATAGTAATAAGTATAGGAGTCTTAGGAAAAGCTAGCAATAGGTCAGGTATGAAATACAAAGTAAATATAGAAGGAATAGTAAATACAGTCGCGTCAAAATCTATACAAATGATAGAACCAGTAAAAATTGATCCTGAAGAATTAGCAGGATTAGAATGGCAGATAAACAATTTAACAGAAACAGAAAGTTCAACATTAGTACCTAAAAGAAGTCATATATATGAAGGAATAGATGGTATACAAAGCTTAAGATTTACAGATTTTAAACAAGAAAGCAATAGATACGAAGAAAGTAGTAGTTATTCTGAAGGACAGCCATCAGAACCACCAGAACAACCACAATATAACTTTATGAATATTGAATCAGATAACGAATCTGAATACGGACAACCTATATACGATACAGAAAATGAGGAAAGTGATGATGAATATATAAATTCAGAATTCATAAAATTTGAACAAGAAGATATAGACATAGACATAGATTACAGTCTACTAGATCATTCAATAGAAAATATAGAAACAAATACAATTTTTAAAACAGAAGAAACAAACAAATCATATGAACAAATAACAAATAGAAAATTTACAGAACTAAATATACTAGAAGAAGTAGACGATATGATAGTAGAATGTATGACTACTCTAAGTATGACATATGAACAAAGTTATAATAAATTACTCGAAGATTTTAATTTACCATTAGTAAAAAGTATAGTCAAAGGAGACACCATGATCTCTGATTTCTGTAAACATAATCTTGAAAGTAACCTCATGAACCCTGAACAAAAACCCAAAAGACAATATACTGAAGTAGTAGGAGACAATTCATATGAAAATATGGGTAGAGAACCATGGACTAAACCAGTCACAGGCTACCAACAAGAGTCAAGTTACAAAGGAACAGGGAATAGGCTACCCAAAGGAAAAAATTTTAGCGGTAGTACGCTATTATTAGAACAAAAAAAACCTCAATTATGGGTAGATGAAGTTCTCATATGGGAACAAACAGTAGTAAGAATGTGGGAAACCAACAAAAAAGAAAGCATGGATATGTTTTCTTATCTAGAAACAACCTTAGGCCCAACAGCCTTAGGAATATGGCAAAGCAAAAAAGCCCACAGTCCAGACCAAATAAACAGACTAAAAGCCATAGGAGACAATCCTTATAATTTTACATCTCAAATAAGAGTTCTTATTTTAGGATTAGACCCGGCAAAAAATAACAGTCTACTACAAGATACAGCCATTAGAAATCTAGAACAACTAAGTATAGCTGATATGAAATACATAAATGAATTTACACTAGATTTCACAAGGTTATTAGCACAAACTGGACAAGCTATGGACGATAACCTATGTGACAAATATTTTATAAAATTACCAGCAGATTTAGGAAAAACTATACATGAAGCCTGGAAATTACAGTATGGAAATATAGACAACTTAGGAATAGGACCTAGAATAACCATTACATTTAGTATTCTAGAAGAAAAATGCAAAGAAGTTGCATTACAATGCTTTTGCATTTTGCAAAACAGCTATTTATACTCCACAAGCATATGGATATTATGATAAGAAAAAGAAAATTAGAAAAAGTACTACATATAAAAAGGAATACAAACCATATAAAAAACATCAGAATAAATACGTTAGAAAACCTCATACTAGGACGTGTAAATGTTTTATATGTGGAGATACAGAGCATTTGGCTAACAAATGCCCAAATAGGAATAAAAATATAGAAAGGAGTAATCTAGTAGAGCAAATTAACGACTACGAAATAGAAGCCATAGATACAGATCACACAGATAATGAATCAATATACAGTATATATAGCGAAGAAGAAAAACCAATAACAAAAATCTCATATACATATACAAATCCAGAAGAATGTAAACATGATTGGAAACATAGAAAAGGAAACAATTATATTAAATGTTATATTTGTGAATACTACCCAAGCATAGAAAAAAGATCTCAATGTAACATATGCTTTAAAGAAATATGTCATATTTGTTTAATTGATGTCTACGGTATAGAAACACCAAGTACCAGTCAAAATATAAATAAGAATATAAATGAATACGATGAAAAAATAGAAAAACTAGAACTAGCCATAGAAGTCAATAAATTAAAAATAGAAATTATGGGTAACAAATTCGCTAGACTTGAAGATTTAATGGAAAAGAAAAAACAAGCAGTAGTACTTACAGAACTAAATAGCATGGCCACAGAACCAGAACAAAATCCCATACAAACTAATGACCAAACCCTTACACAAACTAATGGATCTATGAATATGATAAACATACAGTGTAGGTTATGGCTTGACACCAATACACCAATAGATTTAACAGCTCTAGTAGATACAGGAGCAACTAAAAGCGTAATATCACACAGTTTGACACATGAAAAATTTCATAAAACATTGACATATAAATTAATGACAAGAACTGTAGAAGACAGATTAATAAACATAACACATTACCTAGAACCAATAGGAATACAATTCCTAGATTTTGCAGGATATTACAGCACAAAATATGATATACCACAAATAAATATAAATCCACAACACATTAAATCTAGAGATTTTGTCTTAGGATTAAATTTTATACTAGGACTAAATGGTGCAATTACTATAACAAGAAATTTCATAACTATTAGTAAACAAATTTACAGTTTCCCAACCTTTAGATATAAAAGCATGAACGAAATTGCTCACAAAAGAGGAGAAAAAGGAAACTTAGAAATTTTAAACAAAAATAAAAGACAAAATATTGCAGAAAACGAATCTCTGAAATTACTTACCAACTTTATAAACCATGAATTAGAAAAAGGGAAATATATAACAAAAAGTATAAATCACCCCATAATCCTACACCTAGAAAAACTAGGATTAATAGGAGAAAATATTACAAACTCTAAAGTCAAGTATGTCTGTAAATTTAAAATAAAAAACCCAGACATAACAATAAGAAACAAAAACATAGAATATAGTCCCCTAGACTAAGAAGAATTTAGAACACAAATTCTCGAAATAACTAAACAAGGACTAATTAGGAAGTCTGAAAGTCCTCACAGATCATCGGCTTTCATAGTTAAAAATCATAGTGAAATAAAAAGAGGAAAAGCTAGAATAGTTTACAATTATAAAAGATTAAATGATAACACAGAAGACGATGGCTATAATATTCCTAACAAAGATAGTCTAATCCAGTTAATACAAAACAACAAAGTATTTTCTAAATTTGATTTAAAATCAGGTTTTAATCAATTACATTTGGATGAAGACTTTAAAAAATGGACAGCCTTCACATGTTTTGAAGGCCTATATGAATGGAATGTTCTTAGCTTCGGGCTAAAGAACGCCCCTTCAATTTTTCAAAGATTTATGGACAGTATATTTCTCAAATACAAATTTTGCCTAGTCTATATCGATGATATACTAGTAGCAAGCGAAACTGTTTAAGAACATGAAAAACATTTACAACAAGTATTTGAAGAAATAATAAAGAATGGGATAGTAGTATCTAAAAGAAAAATGGAATTATTTAAAAGAAAAATCTCTTTTTTAGGATTAGAAATTGGCAACGGAAAAATTGAGTTACAACCACATATTTCTACAAAAATTCTTGATTTTCCAGAAAAACTTACAAATTTAAAACAAATTCAAGCTTTTTTAGGCCTAGTAAACCATGCTAGAAAGTTTATCCCAAATCTTTCAAAATTAGTTGGACCATTATACAGTAAAACCACTAAAAATGGATAAAGACATTTTAATAATGAAGATGTGATTCTGATAAAAAAGATTAAAGAAAAGGTCAAAGAAACTAAACCCTTAGAATTACGACTTATAACAGATTACATTATTATAGAAGTTGATGGATGCAAAGACGGATGGGGAGCAGTCCTCATTTGCAAACCAAACGTACATAGTTATAAAAGAGAAGAAAAGATTTGTTCTTATTACAGCGGAAGTTTTAAAGTCGGATCCACTTGGACCAGCTTAGATTTTGAAATACAAGCTTTAATTAATGCTTTAGAAAAATTTAAACTATTTTTACATAAAGACTTTACAGTCAGAAAAATAAGCTTTTAGATGAATAGCGTTCCAGGATCTTGGCAATACATCTCCTTCCAGTGTTTTTAACCAATAAGTACCCTTGTCTACTTCTGAATCAATCAAATATGGGCCTTCCCATTTTGGTGTGAGTTTTCCGTCGCTAGGATTGGTAGTATTCTGGAATGCTTCTTAATACGAGATCACCCACTTGAAACCTCCTGATCCTTATGTTTTTGTTATATGGCATTGCTATCCTTTGCTGATAGGCTGCAATACGAACCTTGGCAAGGTCTCTGAGCTCATCAATGGTATCAAGATCATTTGAGAGAGTTTCACTATTATTTTCCTGATTTCAAAGACTGGTTCTGGCTGTAGGGATAACCATTTCTGTGGATCATAGCTTCAGTGCTAAACACCAAAGAGAATGGGGTTTGACATGTCGCATTCTTTGAAGTTGTTCTATCTGCCCATAGTACAAATGGCAGTTCTTCAGCCCATTTCCCTTTCTTTGTTCCCAATCTTTTCTTGAGGTTATTGATGATGATCTTGTTGCTGGATTCTGCTTGTCCGTGGGCTTGAGGATGCACAGGGGTAAAAGTTATCATCTTAATTCCCCAGCTAGCACAGAAGTTGGTTGTTCTTTTGCCAATGAATTGAGATCCGTTGTCACATGTTATTTCCGTTAGGATACCGAATCTCGTAAGGATGTTGCGCTTGATAAAAGATATAACTTCCTTTTCTCTGACTTGAATGAATGCTTTGGCTTCGATCCATATGGAGAAGTAGTCTGTCATTGCTAACAAAAATACTTTTCCTCCTGGTGCCTTTGGGAGCTTGCCAACTATATCCATTCCCCACTTCATAAATGGCCAAGAAGAAATAATTGGGTACAAGGGTTCTGCTGGCTGGTGAAGGATGTTGCTATGTCTCTGGCATGTATCACACTTTTGGGAATAGTCCATGGCATTTTTCCTCATGGTTGGTCAATAGTATCCTTTCCTTAGGATCTTTGAGAAGAATGCTCTGCCCCCAGTGTGATTTCCACAGTTTCCATCGTGTATATCTCTGAGGACTTCAAGTGCGTGCTTCAGGATCTTCTAAACATTTCAAATAAGGACCTGCAATAGATTTTCTGTACAAAACGTTATGTAATATTATAAAATGAGATATTCTCATACGAAAAGCCCTGTGATTCTTTTCATCTTTCGGGAATTCTCCATCCTGTAAATATTTTATAATAGGCGTAATCCAGGATCCTTGACTTGGCTCGAGATCCCGAACATCTGCTTCTTCAGCTTATATGTTGGATACTTTGTTTTTCTTTTCAGTTGCTGGACTTAGGATATGTATGATCGGTATTGTGGTTCCTTCCGGGATCTTAAGTGTTGAGGCAAGATTTGCTAAGGCATCAGCTTCAGTGTTGTCTTCCCTTGGTACTTGGAGATACCTAATGTTCATATCACAAGCAATTTGTAACCCTGCTATCAGCGCCTCGTACTCTGCCTCGTTGTTGGTTGCCTGGAACTCACAACTTATTGACTGGGGTAGTATGTCCCATTGTGGCGATTTTAGTATGATTTCAAGACCTGTTCCTCTTATATTAGATGCACCATCTGTGAATAAAATCCATTTATCCTTGGATTCCTCTAGTTGTTGAACTTCGAGATCTGCTTCTTGCTGGATATCACTGCTGAAATCAGCTACAAAGTCTGCAAGTGCTTGAGATTTTATTGATGTTCTTGGCTCATATTTGAGATCATATGCGCTGAGTTTGACTGTAACATCCATGATTTTCCGGTATAATTTTATCTTATTTTTTTTAATAATGACACTTCATTTCAAAACCCGTACTAGCCCAACACCTTATGTCACATCCAATTTTCAACCTTTCAATAACAAATTATTTGCTATTATACATGTAACCTATGTATATTTTGGTTATATTTATGAGCTTCAAGTCACGTATTAACATTTCTTGATATATATACAAACCATTTTATATAGTTAGTAATATTATAAAAATGGAATTTCTATATAAAATAGTTGAAAATAAAATCAATAATGTTTTAGTTTACAAGCTTCATAAAAAAATATATATATTTTATAACCAAATTTGAAGTAAATTAGTCTAGGACTTTTTCTAAAACAAAAAAAATCCCCTATTTTTTGTCATTTGAACCCTCAGCCTTGAACCCCACCCATTGAATTTGAACCTTGCATCTCAAATGGAACATAATCTTGTTTTGAACCCTTAGAATCACCCCTTTGACTTTCTAAAGTCAAACATAAGCCAAATCCTTGAAATTCAAGACCAACATCGATCAAATCTGGCTGTTAAAGACTTTCCATGTTAACATAATCAATTATCGACCACCCGTACACCCAATTAACATTCCAATTCAATCTATTGAGCAGTTAATCTTGAAATTTGAATAGTTTGACTTTGCGGAGTCAAACCGTGTTAAATTCGATCTTTAATCAAGAAATCAGACGTGTTTAGATCCCGCAATTCACGCCCAATCACTCCCTGCATGTATTCAGACAACATCCGCGACTCAGTTCACCCATCCTCATCGATTTATCACGTCAATTACGGCCGACAGTGGTCGCCCACAAACCCGATTCGAATCAAGCCTTTATGATGAAATCAATTCAATTAATCCACCCTCACTCTTTCGCTAGACATTTACAAACTCCGTAATCATTCACACCCTCGACATTTCACCTCTGGATCGCCTGCAAGCACCAAGAATACCGAATCTTAAGGGTCAACCGCTCTCCTTCGTCGCTTCACCAAATCAAGTAATTCTTGCGCCCTTGTAATCGTTTTGATCACATGTTTGAAAGCCCCATGCTTGGAGCTTCGATCGGTTGATCATCGGTCCAATTTTCATAGCTAGGGTTTCGTGATTCAAATAGGGACGAAGGGACGGGTGGCGTAAGGGTTTTCTGATTTTGGACCGATCTTTTGTCAAAACATCTCCCTAGACTTACTGGTTAATCCACATGACTTCCACGCGACTGGTCGCGGGTTCAAAACCCATACCCGCATTGTTTTTGCTTCTGTTGATACCCAAACTCGCATTCCTTTATGTCCTTAGATTAAAACATTTGTTGAGACGAATTTCATTACCACTGGCCCTCGGGTCTAGTGGTAAAGCTGTTACTGTCACCCAGGATCCACCCGGGTTCGAACCGGGTGGACCTCAATGTATTTTTACAGGGCCTTTTAGCACTTTAAATAATTTATAAAAATTATTTTTATAAAAGTTATCCCTTAAAGAACTGATTTAGTAGGACAATTAACAAATTTGAAAAAGAAACAATTATTCTTACAATTTAAATCGTTCTCAATATAAAAATCATTTAAACGTATTTTTTTATTAAATTTTAATTTACAAATAAAGTATGTAAATTGTTCTTTGGAACTATAAATTTCGATAACACTTTTACAAATATTATCTAATCATTCTATACACTCATAAAAGAATTATATATATTTCTTTAAAATTTTTAATTTAGATTTAAACATAATTCAACCAACTATTATATATATTTATATATATGATCTTAAATACCCATTCTTTTTTTTGACATATTATTTCAAATAAAAGAAAATATGAATTTATTTATTTAAATTAATTACCTTTTTACAATAATAATCCATTAGGGTTTAAATTAGAATTTCTTAATAAATGTATATCTATATACATATTTACACTACATTGACATGTTATTATAATAAAATAAATAAATAAAAAAAGAATTTATTTATTTAAATTATTTAAACCCTAAGACAACTATTATACAATTTGAGCCTACATTTTATTCAAATACAAACATCAACTTACTTACACCCTTTACATGAAATAACAAAACCCTTTGTACAAGTCCCTACACCCAACCCTGTTAAACCCTAGACATTACTTTAGACCATGTGTATGTTTGATTCAAGTTCATATATTCCACTCTAGGTAAATTTGGTGATTGCAAGAACCACTTTTGCTACATAGTTACTCGTTCTATCTACACCATCAATACAAGTGAGTATTACATAGCCTCTTTACAGTTTTTGGGGTGAAATATGAAATCTATACATACAATTGTTTACATTTACACAAACTACACAAACACAAATCCTCTTTACATTCATGTGTGAAAATTTGAGCTTTATGTTTGAGTACTAGGTGTGTTAATTGTTTGTATACAATTTATGTGCAATCATTAACTATTCAATCCGACAGTTAACAATGATAGATCTATTGAGTCTGACAAACCCACCCAGATTGGGGTGATTGTTACCGACAACACAATTTGCATGCTAGTTACAAAGGATTGATTGTACTTTGGTTACACAATAGTTGCTCCCCATAAATGCCTTATTTTATCATGTTATGTAAGGATTTGTTTATCACATCTATATATTATCTACGTACAAACCTGTGTATGCTCACCAACTTTTTAGTTGACCTTATTTTATTCATGTTTCAGGTGCTAATGTGTGATTTTGATCAAGGCTTGCTACACATAGGTTTTGGGACTTAGTTAATTTTAATTCAAGAACAATTTGTATTTCATTTATGTACTTTGGAATTGGTTTATGTTTGTTTGAATTGAAATGAATTTAATATATTACAATGTAGTCAACCTTGAGCTCATGAACAGTCTACATGTCCCGCCCCGACGTATTCCGCTGTTGGTTGGGGTGTGACATTGACTGTCCATTTAGCCATTCTTCCAAACATTTCTGGCTTTCTCAAAACACACTTAATTGGATAAATAGTCTTAACATATATAGCATGAGTCTCAAAATAATGTCTAAGTTTAGTAGATGCCATTATTAAAGCTAATATCAATTTTTCTAAATGAGAATACTTGGTTTCTGCAGGAAGTAGACTTTTACTTACGTAGTATATTGGATGTTGCTGACCTTCATGATATTTAACTAGAACAATACTTACAGAGTGTCCAGATACTGCCAAGTATAAGGATAACGGCTCGCCATCTTCAGGTTTCATTAAGAGAGGAGCTGTGGAAAAATACTCCTTTAGTGCTTGGAGTGCTTGTTCATGCTTTCTTCCCAATCAAATCTTTTGTTTTTCTTTAGGATATTATAAAATTCTTTAAGTCTCTTTGAGGATCTTTAGATAAATCTATTGAGTGCTGCTACTCTGCCAGTTAGCCTTTGGACATATTTGGTATTGGCTGGGGATTTCAAGTTGATTATTGCCTTGATCTGCTCAGGGCTAGCCTCTATCCCTCTTTTAGTCACCATATATCCTAGAAACTTTCCTGCCCCTACTCCAAAGTGGCATTTGGAAGGGTTAAACTTCATGTTATAATGATCTAGGATATCCAATGCTTCTTCAAGATCCCTGGGATGATCTTCAGCTTTCTTCGACTTCACCACCATGTCATCAATATAGACTTCCATGGTGTCCCCAAGTTTGTCTTTGAACATCATGTTAACTAGCCTTTAGTATGTAGCACCTGGGTTTTTTAGACCAAAGGGCATAGCAATATAACAATAGATACTTGTCGGGGTCATGAAGGTAGTATCCTCATGGTTAGAGGGTTCTATCTGGATCTGCTGAAATCCTGACGAAGCATCCATGAAGGTTAACATCTCGTGGCCTGCTGTAGCATCGACCATTGAGTCTATGTGTGGTAGAGGGAAGGGATCGTTCGGACATGCTTTGTTTAAGTCTGTGAAGTCTACACAAACTCTCCATTTCTCATTCTTCTTCTCGACCACCACTACATTGGCTAGCCACCTTGGGAATTTTACTTCCCTTATCATTGCTGCTTTTAACAATCTCTCAACTTCTTCTTGGATGACTGTGTTTCTTTCTGGAGCGAATTTCCTTCTTTTTTGGTGTATAGGCCTGAAACTGCTATCAAGTCCTAATTTATGTGTAATAACGTCTTTAGAAATACCCGTCATGTCTTCGTGCTTGCAAGCAAAAGTTGAAATTATGCTCTTTAGTAATCTTGTGAGGCTTTGCTCAATATCCTTGGGGATATGGTTCCAATAAGCACCTTGACATTAGGATCCTCTGGACTTAGGGATAATTCCTTGACATCCTGCTCCTTGGCTTCTAGGACATCTCTAGCCTGTTTCTTTAATTGTTATGCTTGTCTAGTCTTTGTTGATGCTTTCATTGAAGAAGTATAACAAACTTTTGCATCTTGTTGATTGTTGTTGATCTTTACTAATCCCCAAGGAGTTGGTATCTTGACACATTGGTGGTATGTTGAGGGTACCGCTTTCATATCATGTATCCAGGGCCTCCCTAGTATAACGTTGTAACAGGATAAATAATCAATTATGCAAAAATTTTGTATAGTGTTTACCCCTTCGATATATATCGGAAAATTTATCTCTCCGACTGTGTTTTTGACTTCTTCGCTGAATCCCACTAGCACTGCAGATTTGGAGATAATTTAGGAATCCGGGATCCCCATCCTTTTCAGGAAATCATGCTGAATTATATTCACCGAGCTTCCTCCATCGATCAGTATTCTTCGGATGAAGTGATTCGCAACATATAGGGTGATTACCAGGCCATCGTGATGAGGGTCTTGCACGTTATCCATGTCATCTTCGTTGAAGGAGATTATCTTTTCTTTTGTTAGACTGGAAGTTCTGAGGGGTCTATCACCTTTCTCTGTTTTGGCTTCTTTCGCATTCCTCTTAGCTGCAGAGTAAGAAGTACCACAGAAATCAGAACCACCAGAAATAAAACCTATTACCTTGGCATCGGGCGGCAGAGATTTGGCTCTTTGTGGGACTTTGTCGTGATCCCTAACTTGCTTATTTCCTGTGCCTAGAAATTCTTTAAGATATCCCTTGGTCAAGAGATAGTTTATCTTTTTACGTAGGGCAATGCAATCCTCAGTGACATGTTCGAAATCTTCATGGAAGGCTCACCATTTGGACTTATCTTTGCCCCCAGTATTCTTTTCGAATTTACGGGGCCACCTGGCTTTGTCTCCAAGATCCTACATGGCATATAACAAACCAGTTGTGTCAAGTGAAAAACATTATTCAGATAACTTAGGATATTCTTCTTCCTCCTCGTCATCTTCCACAACGTTGACTCTATGATTATCAAGTTTGGAATATGGCTTAGATCTATATGGTTTGAAGGGTGAAGTTTCAGTCTTCCGATTAGGTTGACTATAACTGGTCGGAGCATCCATCTTTTGCTGAATCTTCTTATCGTCTTCGAGTCTGGTGAACCTTAGTGCCCTGTTTCTGACTTCATCAAGATTCCTGCAAGGGTTCATGACAAGGTCTTCAAAAAATTGAGAATCTTTCCTCAATCCCATTTTGAAAGCCTGGACTGCTGTGGCTACATCGATATTCGGGATATCCAGGGATTCTTTGCCAAACTTGCTGACATAATCTCGGAGGGATTCATCGGGATTTTGAATTACCTTGTATAGGTCACTTGTCAATCTTTCAAAAGTTCTACTGCAAAAGAATTGACTATTAAACAGATTAATTAAATGAGCAAATGAAGTAATAGAGTATGGAGGAACATTAAGTAGCTATTTTAAGGCTGATACTGTTAAGGTAGAACCGAAGCCTTTACATAAGCAAGCCTCTTTCAGGTCCAAGGGAATGGGGTTGATCTCCATTCTCTCTCTATATTGCGCCACATGCTCCTCAGGATTTGTTGTCCCATCATACAGCTTCATGTTGGGCGTTTGAAAATGCTTGGGGATCTCAGCATCACAAATGGGAGGACCGAATCTGGAAGTCCTGTGGCTGGTAGCAGACATCTCGGGTATGGGTTGTACCACACCAGGCACACTAGAGATCATCTCTCTCAGCTTTTTCAATTCTTTCGCCATGGAAGGAGTGATATTCGAAAAATTATAGAATGTGTTACCCATGCTGGT
Source organism: Smallanthus sonchifolius (assembly GCA_023525975.1). Classification (NCBI taxonomy): domain Eukaryota; kingdom Viridiplantae; phylum Streptophyta; class Magnoliopsida; order Asterales; family Asteraceae; genus Smallanthus; species Smallanthus sonchifolius. Next base: position 38,918,719 of record CM042034.1, on the reverse strand, counting down.
ATCTCTGAGAGATGATCCCGAGGTGAATCCAAGATAAATTTTTATTTATTTTTTTAATTATCAACGAACATTTTGGTTTCCCACTCTCCCACTTTCTCACTTTCCCATGTCATTTCATCATCTTCTTCTTTTCTTTTCCTCTTTCTCTCTAATTTTTTTTCACCATTAAAGTTTTAAACATTCATGGCTTTTTATATAAAATTACCGTCTTTACTTAAAATTCTCATCATTTATTTGGTTTCTTTCTCTCTTGGTTTGTTGAAAATCGGATGACGGGTGCCTCTTAGCATATTTAGGAAGGTGTCTGCTAAGAGAGATCGAAAATTTTCCACTACACAAATGAATCTCAACGGGTGCCTCGCCCCCACTGGAGGCTACATAAATTCGCCCCTGGCCTTGCTCCGGTAATATTAGCCTACGATGCCGGAAACTTAGCCAATGACGGGTTAACATAGTTAGGTTATTAATGGCGAATACAGTAGTTATGACAAGTTGCCGTTAAAATCACCTTTAGTTAGTTAGTTAGTTAAAGATTTGTTTGTATAAATACCTTACTTATGTTGTAAATTACTCTCACGCTTCCAATTTAAAAAAACTATTTTCAACGTTCTTTAAATCAATATGTGATATAAAACCTTTGTCTGATTGTTTTTGATCGATCCATGCCTGTGTAAGAGTTTAAAGTTACCCAAAGTATTAGAATGTTTTTAACCTCCTATTGTATCTGAAGACTTAGAACTCACTAGTACAGAGACAATATTTTGAGGCGGTGAAAACCACTTTTGGGACGGTTTAGAGACGGCCTCATAAAATATCGCTTCAAAAAATGCTTTAATAAAAATGAAAAAAAAAACATCCCTAAAAAACACTTATTAAAAAATAAATGGTCATGAAACGGAACCCTAACTGCCTCACAAACTCTTCATCTTTTCCAATACCTAAAAAAATCGAGTGCATTAAGGCTCCGATCGTAAAATTAAGAAACTACTAATCAATTCAATCTAAGCAGATCTAAGGAGTTACAATAAACTGAATTCAAACAGTCCTCTCCTTACAGTTTCTAAAAGCAAATACGTGAACCGTTTTCAACTATATTAATATCGATAGAAAGAATACTAATTGTGTTCCCGAGTCTCATTTAAAGAGGGAAAAGAAGGGAAATGAGACTCTTGTTCCAAAGTTTGTTTGAAGGAGGGAAAAGAAAGGAAATGGGAGAAATGGTGTTCCCGAGTTTTTTTTAAGAAGGAAAATGAAGGGAAAACAATGTTTATCTCCATCATACCAAATTAGAGAGATTTGTAAAGAAAGGAAAAGAAGGGAAAAGAAAGTAAAAGAAAAGAAAGGAAAATAATCCTTTCGTTTCCTTTCTTTTCTTCCTCTTTAGTAAACTCGGGAACACAGCATAACGGGCAGTAGAATTTGAGGAAGATTACGATCTTATTGGAGTAGATGACGGTCTGAACAAAAGCCGATGGAGACTTTGAAGCTACGACTTTCTCAGGTGCAAGCATCATCAACATCGTAATTCCGAGAACTAAGACTCCGAATTCATGGAGATTAGCCTAATTCATGGAGATTATTTGACCGAAACTCAGTCGTCGTCTTCATCTTTCCCCTTCTTTCTATTGTGTCTGAACAAGTTATATTTTTTTGCATGAAATTATTTGAAGTAGAAGTTCCTTGCCACGACCGCCGCTTCCACCGTTTGACGTTAGAGTTGGAATTGAGGGAGAAGATGAGACCGAAGAGGGAGTTAGATAAACAACTGAACTTTTTTTGAGTTAGAAAAACAACTGATCGGAGAAGATGAGATCCACTCCAAATGGTATTTAAAAGTGTAAGCCATTTTTTAGGGCTGTTACCCCTCCAATTTCTCCATTTTTGAGGCGGTTTCTCTACGGAAAGCTTCTCATATTTGAAAGAGAAATCAACCAGAAGAAGAAACTTCTGAATCAAGGAAGATCAGTAGATGAACACTCTTAAAGGAATGCAACCTTAATTAGCCATGAACCCTTTGTTGCTAATTCAGACGGATCTAAAAGGATATGATTTCCATATTGATATCACTACTGGTCTACATGTTAAACCCTAGTTTCTCTAACACTCCTTTTCCTCAGCAAGCATACATGTTCAAGATGAAGGATATGGATCAAGCTATATTGACAATCTCTCATTCATTATTGAAGACCTAGATAACTTCAATCCTAATGATCTAGATGAGATGTACATTCTTAATCACCTTGCCATGATTAGCATAAGAACAAATAGGTTCTACAAAAAAATGTCCACGCCATGCCAAAAAAGAACAAAAAATAAGGTTCTCTATTAATATAGAGTATAATGATAATAACTAGTAGGATTAGAGCCGCGCTTTGCGTCGGTAGAAACTCGATCGAGTGAACTCGATCACTCGATCGCTAACGCACTCATTATAACGGAGAAAAAGAAAACTAAAAAAAAGACATAAAATAGACACTTGATTTAACAAAAATAAAATTTTATCCTTATATAAAATTTAATTAGTTTTAGACATTCTAAAATTCTCATAATCTATAAAATATAAAGGCAAAACAATTTGTACGAATAACAAAAAAAAGTTAGGATTTGTTTGAACACTATCTTAAAATATGTGGAACGTAATTCTTTTGGTAAAATAATTTATAATAATAATAATAATAGTAGGATTTACATGAACACTCATATATTATTACCAATTACCAAAAAGCTTTAAAAAACAAGGTCTTAGCTATAGTATAGTTTTAAGTCATTACAAATTGACCACCAAACTTTTGTAATTTACAAAGTAGCCTCAACTTTCATTCTTTTTTTTTTCTTTTTTGTGTTGTTTTTTTAAAGCTATAGTATAATTTTAAGTCATTATAAATTGACAACCAAACTTTTGTAATTTACAAAGTAGCCCAACCTTCATTTTTTTTCTTTTTTATTTTTTGTGTTGTTTTTTTAAAAGAAATTTAAATTTCTTTCTCTAATTTGAAGTTTATTTCTTTTATAGAAATGATCTTTCCCTTTCTTTTTCGTTTTTTTAACTGTTTAACTTAAAATTTTTAACTAAACAATTTTTTAATAATTTTTTGGATGATTTTTCCCTATTATAATCTAACTAAAATTCAATTAAAAAAACAAATAAACCGCACACGTTTTTGGTGTGTCACGCACGACTATATATTTTTTGTTTCCTATATTCTTTGCTATAGTCAGTCGCACAGAAAGTGATCGAGCATTTATGTTTTTCGTACACGCGTTTTGATATTTGGAATGGTGGCGAAATTTACGCCGTAACGTATGTCGAGTTTGAGACAATACTAGCCCGCCGCAACGCGCGGGCTTGTAATCAACTAGTTAATATATAAAATACAATTATTGTTATGATTTTTTATTAAAACAAATTCGTTCATGAGGCTACAAACTAAATTACTGCTCCAATAACAACAAAATGGCAGCATTCATAATTAATGTAAACTTAATGGGCTTTTATTAAACCATCAGTGTATGTACACATCTTCAACATCATCTCCACAAAAGAAAACACGTACGCAACGCTTCCCCTACTCCCAACGGCAACCTTTCATCGCCTCCTATCTTGCTTCACCGTCACCCGGCGCTTCTGTCGTTGAGTAATTTCAGCGAGATCACCGGTTTGTGCACTGGATCTGTTACCGAAACAACCTCAACACTTGCTGCTCCAGTGAGTACGACTCCGCCGATCGGAAGCGGCGGCAACATGGCTCTCGGCCTGGAAGTTGGATTGGAGGAGGAGTCAAGCAAGTTGTCTTCTTCAAGGTTCAAAGGCGTACATCTGGATCTTCTGAGTGAGGTGGTGAAGGAGCATGTAAAGCTTCAGCGACCTCCAGTCACGTGTCGGCGAAACCTTTTGAGCAAATCGACTTTCTCCTCCTACTCCTCTCCTCCCCCACCTCTCATTAGTCACAGACTCGTTGATCTGAGGTTTTAATCATGTGGGAGCTGCGTTCCGTCCAGCCACCCACCGCCGGTGACTACACATCTTCTTCTTCAGAGGTTCTGTAGGAAACTGACACCACAATTCTGTTTAATCTTGCAATTGTTTCAGGGTTTAAAAGAGGCACATGATTTGGGTGAAGGAAGACACGTGTGTTGAAAGGTGGGTGAGTCAGGTAAACGTGGGAATAGAGCTTAAACGTGGCTGGAAACAGAACTTAAAGTGGACGGCACCTGTGAGGAACATGCATGAAAAAATAAAAGTTCAGTGCTAAATTGTAAATCTTATAAACTTCACTATTCTTAACAAGTTATTCTTTAATTATTTTTTTTAATAAAAGGAGTCATGAGAGGCTGGGCTAATGTATTCTTACCCATCCACATGTCATGTCACACACATCAGTTTAAAAAAATATCAAAATTACATGGCAATTTCTAAATGAGGGTTCTCTATTAATACAGAGTATAATAATAATTAGTTTGAAAAATTAAAATTTGTATTTAACAAATATATAATTTATAAACTCAATCATTCTTGAATTAATGATTAAATAAAACAAAGAAATAATAATACCTTTTGGCTTGTAAACAAGATGGAATATTGGGCCAAAATCAGTTGGGGGCATGGAAATCAGTTTATATGACGCGCGTCAAAAGCAAGTGGATGAAGCAAAGTTTCGTTCTTTTTAGTTCTACGCGCTTCGAAATCGGTTGATAGGACGCGCCAAAATCAGTTTATTCTACTTATCTCCGTCCGTCACACAAGTAACGATGGCGATGTCGATCAGCATGCTGGATCATAACCACACCCACAACCACAACCACAACCTCACATTCTTCGAAGACGCTATAGAAACTATAGTCACAGACACACCAACCTGCGTTGACAAATGGATCTCAGAAATCAAACGCATCCACCGCTGCCGTCTCCACTTCCTCGTCGTCGGCCTCGACGTCGAGTCGGAACTTTCAAAACCCTGTGGCCACGCTCCAACTGTGCGTGGGATACCGCTGCCCATGCAATCCCCCGATCGCTTGTGAACTTCCTCGGTAACCCTTCCTACACTTTCACCGGGGTCGGGATCGCGAATGACGTCAAGAAACTTATGAGGGATTACAACCTGGCGGTTGCGAGGACGGCGGATTTAAGGACGTTGGCTGCGGATGTGTACGGTGAGAGGGGGTTTAAGAATGCTGGGTTGCAGCAACTCTCGAGTAGGGTTCTTGGGAGGGAGATAAGCAAGCCGAAGAGTGTCAAGATGAGCAGATGAGTGTCTGACTCCGTCGCAGGTACAGTATGCCTCCATTGATGCGTTCTTGAGTTTTGAGATAGGGAGTGTCTGGGAATCACAATTGACTGGAGTTTGCAATCTGTGATCAGAAAGTTAGGGTTCTTAGTAATATTTGATATGACTGTTTAGTGTGTAAAATATCTGTTTGTGGATGTTAAATGTTTTAATTTCTTAGCAAACCTTTCTGAACAATGTTTGATCTAGTCATGTATATTCCATCTTCATATTTTCTCATCGAAATACAAAGAAAAGTTTCCCCACCAAGTTTAGAGTAAAATAAGTGATGAACGGGTTAGAGAACATGATTACAGTACATTTATTCGACACCAGTCTTGTTTTATTTGCACACCAGTCTTTAACAGCTAATACGGGCGTATTACCATCTTAAGCCTATAATATGGCCCGTATGGATCTCTCGAAGTGATTAAGGTGATATGTTTAGAAAGTTGTCGGTTTGACCAAAAACAATAAAACCCGTATACGGCTGTATGATGTGACAGACTCAGCGGTGTACCCTATGTTAATTATGATAAAGAAAACATGTTACTAATAATTTCTATCTTTTTAGAAAGCTGTTTAATATCTCTAGTATGAAATTAAACTCACCAAGAACCCTTTATGTGGGTAAAAACATCATAGGGAAAATTTCAAGATTTCTCTATCCCTATAATAAACTTTAACATTTCAACTTCCATATGATAAACATGTCGAACCATCATATTTTTCATTAAATGTGGCGAAATTATCCACTTACATGGGTTCATAAAAAATTAACATGTGTAATTTTTTTCCCATTTCATCAGATTATTTATCAAATAGGACGAAATCGCCGACATTCTTTTTTACCGCCAAACTTAACAAAATCCGACGTATCATCGTCATTGTTTACAAAAACGAAAACTTTGAAACATTTAATATAATATTTATTACAAAGTTGTTTACAGAGTGAGACAAGCACTAAGAAATGAGGGATATGAATACTTTCTTAATTAAGCAATTTTATTGAAAGGGGGCTATTATTGGTACACCCAACTAAGTGGTTATTTTGATACCTTCAATACTACTAGTATGGGAGCCATATTAGTAGTATGGTATTAAATTTCAACAACAACCACACACACGCTAACACACATTGACAGATGTCAGTGTGGTCAGCTTTTGTCAGACTCATACGACCAGTATTGGTACAATACTGCTAGTATATTATAAATACGATTAGTATCAGTATAATAGTACCAGTCTGCAAACTTTTCGGATCCGTACAACCAAAATGTAATATCCGGTACTTTCCGACCTAGCTTTTTCTAAACTTTTGCACGTATTATTTATTCAAAGCTTGAAATTTTTATTAAAATTATTTTCTTAAATAATAAATATTGATTTAATTGATAATATTTGAGATATATATATATACATATGTGAGACTTACTTAGAGAAATATATATATATATTATAAATAAAATATGGTAAAATTCTTAAAACCTTATAAGTTATAATTATATAATTAATAAACTTATTTTAAATACTTAAAATTTTAAACTATAAATCTTAGAAATTATTTTATAAAGTTATAAAATAATCAAGATAAAAAACATATAGAAATTAGTAGGATTTTGTAAGAAATAAATCGTATTATTTATTTTATAAAGTCAAGGGACTAAAACTGTCAAAAAAACGCGTAATCGGCCAAATTCAATGAACCTCGGGCTTCCATTCACGCATGCGACCGTAACCCAAGGAAATTCAATGCGCAATTTCGGGTTTAACACCGCGTGGGTTCGAGTTTAAGTCCGTTGTTTACACCCGTAATCTTCCCAACTAATTTGAAAATTAATAATGAAATTAGTTAAAAATACTAGTTGTTATACCACAAAGACATCACACTTGAACTATCTAAACCCTCAATTCCTTCGATTTGTACCTGCAATTGCCGATCAAACTCTTGGACAGCCGACCCAGAAATCGAAACCCGTTCTCCCTGCTTTGAGCATCATTTCAGGTAATTCGAAAGGCCGTTATCTTTGTTTTCGTTCCATAATCGAAAGCCCTCTGTCAATTTCTAATGACAGAGGGATTATCAAGTCGTATTTCGATCTAGGGTTCATACGAAATTCGGGGAAAACTAGGAATGTGTTTATCAATTTGTTTTTCCGTGTTTAAACTTAACGAGGCCCGTAGTCGGGTGGTTTGTTCATTTGTGTGTTAACTTGGGTGGCCAGGGTTCGAATCCGGCCAACCCAAGTTTTACTATTTCATTTTTTTTTGAATTTATTTATAAACTTTTGAATTAAATAGAAAACTTATAAAACTTTTATAAATTTTCAGAAAAGTTATAAAACTTATATAATATTTAGAAAACAGAGAGTTTTTAAACTCATAAATTTTATATCCACATAAAAACTTAAAGCTAGAATATTTATTTAATTTAAAACATAAATTAAATATAACTTGTTTAATTAGAAATCAGAAATTTATAAACTTAGACATCTTATAAAATAAAAACAGAAACTTTAGATTTTAAACTTATGCTTTTATAAAATTTAACAGAAACTTATTTACAACAACGGAAATAAATATGCTTTAATTGTTTTCTAAACTTTTGTAAACTTATAAACTTTATAAAAGTTAAAAATAAACTATAATTTAAAAACATTTATAAACTTATATTTTAAAACATAAACTTTAATTAAACACTTATAAACTTATAAGATACTTATTTAAAACATTTATAAAAACTTATAGTTTTATCTACACCTTGAAACATTTATAAACTTATAATTAAAACATAAACTTTATAAGAAATTCTATTTTATAAACTTATAGGTACTTGATATTTATTTAAACTTATAAACATTATTTATTTACAAGTTAATTTGTAAAATAAATGTTTAATACTTGAAACTTTAATAAAAACCTAAATGATTTATATTGTTTATTCTTATAGATAATTATTTATCCTCAATAATTATATACTCTTTAAATAATTACTATTAATCCTTAATCACTAATTAGTCTTTAAATATTTTGTATTTAATAATTATTTTACTCTTGAAATAAATATTATTTATCTTTAATCCTTATCTTAAATAATTATTTTGAACAATAATTATTTTAAACTATGAACTTATTAAACTTTGAAATCCAAGCCTTGTATGATTCATTCAAAACCTTATTTAAAACTTGATTTAAACTTTATAAAACCCAATCATTCCCGTCTTTCATTTAGAACTCTAGTCAATCTTAGAAATCCTAGATATTGTGGCATAGCCTTATAGGATCAAACTTGAAACTTTAGACTTGCATTCTTAGGCTTGTTGTGAGGATATTCTCCCTCAAAGTCTTGCTACACTAAATCTTATTGGACACCCTCTCATCAATCCAAGTGAGTATACTTAGCCTCTTTTCGTTTTACTTTGTTTACAAACTTGGGGTGGAACATGTACAAACTTCCAAACTTATACAATTCGTGTACAACTATGCCTACATGTTTATTCTTGTGTTATTATGCTTGAGACTTGCATGCTTAAATTAAACTTAATACTTGCATATCCATTAACTTTGATCAAGCATATAGTAATAATGATATATCTATTGTATTTGATCAATCCACCTAGATTGATTGACCCTTCGGGGGGAGCCCATGGTGATTGTTACTGAACTTAAACTTTAAACTTTTAAACTTTTAAGGGTAACCTTCGGGTTATGCCTAAACTTGATTGGAGGATTGATATGCACTATGTTTAACTTGTTTGCTCTCACATTTATACTATAGAATGCATGACATAGTGAATTGTAATACTTTTCAAAAACTTTTGCTAAAACTATGCTAAAACCTTTGTATCTCACCAACTATTTTTAGTTGACAGTTTACTCACATGTTTCAGGTACGCTAGCATGAGACTGATGCTTTGGACTTAGATTCTTATCAAATTTAACTGTGTATCTTGTTATGCTTTGTTTATTACTCGTATTGTAATCTTGAAAGTATTAATGAAATTATTTTAACTTAATAGTCAACCTTGTGCTCTTGAACAACCGCGTCCGCCCCGACGTATAATCCGACGTCGGTTGGGGTGTGACAGATTGGTATGAGAGCCTTGGTTATAGGGAATTAGCTTATTAGACACATGACCTAGACTATAACTTAGGAGTCCCAAACATGAGTTATCTCATGTTCTTTAATAGGAATCTCCTCTTTATTCTATTCTTAAACCTTAAACCCTATACGTATATGCTTATACTTGAAATCTTATACCTCTATCTACTTACGTGTTACAAGAATCTACTACATCGAGGTTATATTCTTAGGCTTCAAAGTCTAATCTAAAAACTAACTCAGTCAAGAATATTTAAATTCTAAACAATATATGAGAACTTGTGCGGACCGAAAGGGTGGATACTTGTATTCTGAGAAATTCTGTCAAGGAAAGCATTTCGTATAAATCCAGATCAACTGTTGGACCTGTATGCTTTCCTGGGAATTCTTGGGATGAGTATCCACTTATAGGAATGCATGACTTCTCTATACGTTAGTGAATTCGAATTACTCTTGATGTGTCAAAGTGCCTATTTAATAATGTTCACTAAATGGGTACCATCTAAATGTTTATACTTCCCGATTTCAAATCCACATCTGTAAATCCTTACTCTAAGAACCTTATGTTCCTTCTCTTCATGATTTGTCACATAACAACATGCCTACTCGTCATAACTAAAACTAGACTTCAAATCCTTATGATACAATACTTAAAACTATATATACATATATTACCCTACAAACCTCATAATTCCATGATACTTAAGAACCCTTGTGCTTATTCCTATCTTCGTATTACCTAGCTAAATTTTATTCGATAACTATCTTAAGCCTTTACTACACTTTTATACATCCCCAAATCTTTATACATCCTTAAAACTTACACACATCACCATCCCTTGTAAACAAAACTTAACATCTTTGGACCTAAGGTACATTAACAAGGAATTAAGGAACCTACTTGTTTTTCCCCAAGAGGAAGAAGCTTGCTGGAGTGAATAAACCTCACACTAAGGCCACTAAGCCCAGCTCACAATGAACCTCATCATAATACTATAAGCCCAAACAATGGTATATAATGACTGAAAGAGGGTGTAGACCCATGAGGAGTTCTTGCTAAGGGAAATAGGATACTTATGGGAGTCCTAGTGACCCACCCCTTTTCCTGGGAATTTTCTTCATGAGCACACTGAAGAGCCATTTCTAAAATATTACTGTGATGACTCAGTATTATGGTTAAACAAACTTTAACTTCATAAAGAACTTTCACATTTAACATTTAATAATCTCGCCATCACTTACAAACTTCTTTCTTTTACTTTTCTTGCTAGGCAATGGATTCACACTTACCTCCCTCACCCGTGTACCGCCCTAGAGCAGAATCCGATCATGAAGGAGACAATGAGTCACCAATTCGTCAGCCAACAACTTATCCAAATGCGAGGGCGAGAATTGACCTGAATGCCAATTGGACCAGAAACTCTAGCCCAGGATTCGGAGCATCTGGGCCATCGCCGCCAAGAAATCATTATCAAGCACCCCATCTTCACCACTGGTTCTCATCCCCACCAGGAGATCCGTACTTGGCACCTGGCCCTAACCCAAGGGCTAGACATGTTGGGACACCCGCTGTTGCAATGGGAATCCTGGTTAATAACATTCACTAGTATGTGGGAACCGCGGAATTTGTGAGGCGGGAGATGGAACACAGGATACGGCACGAACTGCTGAACCAAAGGATCGACGACCTGGAAAATCAGATATGGTGTCAGGAGGAGAAAATCGCGACCCTGGAGGAAGACAGGGAGATACTTGAGTGTCGTACGTAAAACACTAGAGACGAGGCTAGGTTTGCCATTCGGGTAACCTTAGCAGTTCTCGTCATAGTACTCATCTGCTTCCTAGTGGAGAGTTATCTATGGTGTTAGATAAATGTCCTATTTCCTTTGTTTTAATTTTTTGTTTAAGAGGCATTGCTCTATGTAGGGACTAGAAGTCCTAATTTTTGAAACGTTTAATGAAAGTCCTACCTTGCAATTCAATTGTTATTACATATTGACTTGACGCAAATCGTACCGAAACTTTCCTTTCTTCATTACAACTTAACCCTTTTATCCAACATATTCAACGAAAACAATTCATCTTAATATCGGATTTAAATAACAAACGACATACTAAGTTATCAAACCCTAAATGGTAAGTATGACTGAAGGATAAACTTTGAACAAACATTTTGTTTTGAAAAGGTTCTTTTAAAACAACATGACTTATGAACCATTATCTTGGTCAACTATGACCTTTACTTCTAAAGACCTACCATTTCCAAGCCTTGGCTAAACTAACTACTTGTTAAGCGTACCTGTCTCTTGAGAAATCCTTCTTATAACTACTCACCCTTTGTCTAACTCATTATTTCTCCAAACATCCCATCCATATACAAACAAGGATGAGCTACAAATTACTCCTACAAAACAAGATCAGTTATCCGTGAACATACTTCTATAAATATTATCAGAACCTTTCCCATTATCTTACACTATAAGACTTTCCTCGTTAAAAAAATGAATCATGCTACATAAAAGATTCGCTATAAACCACAACGAGAGTTAAAAACCCAAGCACACTTTACTAATGAAAAGCAATAAACTTATACACAAAATACACTTTACTATAAAGCCAAAACCTTAAGTCTGGAGGGAGACACCTTGAGACGTTATACAAAAGTTAATACGACATTCAAACCCATATCCATAAAGCTCAACACCTTTCGGTTACCAAAAGTAATCATGTACAACGAAATGTCATGACTTTAATCTAAGCTAAATGATGTGCCTTACTAAATCATACCTAAATTCCTGATTACGACAATCGTTGTACTTTCATCTTGAATAAAACTTATAAGACTTGTTACTCATTTCATCCCGAATGCACAAGAAACTTCATTTCTAATACTAAGAAACTAGCATGAAGAAGGACATTGCCCTCTATAGCAAAGTACCTCACTTGCCTTCGAATCAAAACCAAACATCGACATCCATCTGGTCTCCTTAAACGACCAGAATCTCCTATATAGGAATAAGGAGCGTATAACAATGGATCCATTATGAAAACTTTTCCCACTCCTCTCATGAGCACCAGAGTATTGGAGTGAATACCTTATACTCAAGGCGTGACCACACGCTTTATTCACTAAAGTTGGAAAACTGGAAGACTTTAAAGCTACTCGGAGTTTGATGTATTCATGCTCAAAGATGTAAGACTTTAGACTACTCGGGGTTTGACATATTCTTGTTCAAACACGAGGAAGGTGTATGTAACACCCCAAAATCCCAAACACAATATTTAAAACTTTGCGGAAAAGTAGGCCCTTTTTTAATAACATTACTTCTTCTTCTTTTTTTTACACCAAAATTCAACACAACATACGCACGAGACACACGAGCTTTCTTACAAAAATTCGGCATGACTTGTTCGTAAAATAGACACCCTTTACGAAACAAAACCTGTTTAGACACAAAAAGAAACCAAACCAAGTGATCAAAACATCCATGGACACAACGACATGTAATAAATCAACATGGAGTTTATATTTCATGACACCAATACAACACCACAATGTGAATGAAAAGACTTTACGAAACGACCATGTAAAATCATGCACCGCGCCGACTCCAAATCTACATCACGTTGACCCGATCCCTTGACTTGATCACCAACATCTTTCATCATCCAAAACTGTCACATGACATCACCTAACGGTTAGCAACTCACAATTCAAATATTTCTATGACACTATCTCCTTGACAACATATACATGTACACACATAAGTATGTGTTTATCACCCAACTCAATTAATTGGAAATTGCTTATTTATTCACTTATCTTTTAAGTCGGGTTAAGCCACCTTTTTGACCCTCCCATTACTCCTGGATAAACACCTCCTGTTAATCCCCTAAAGATATGTAATCCAAGCCGACCCGCTTAATCCACATATCTTGACCACCTCCATGTATAAACGACTCTTCATATCTGCACATCACTACCACCACAACATATTAGGCGAAGCTAAGTGATGACTCTCATTCCACATATAATTATACAAATATGATTTCGAATATATAAACTCGAAGCGTGTTAAGCTTCAACCCTGAGGCACGACTCCCACAACGATTTAAAACTTCGTTGTATACTTCCTTGTTCCCTTGACCCCGACACCGGGTCGTATCACTTTGATATCCCTGTTAATACGAATTTTAAACAATACAAACACCATTAGTAGGTTAACTCACATCGTAAGAATTAAACAACATAATCGACCAACATTCATTGTGTTTCACACCACAATCCGTCCGGTTAACAACTTGTTATTACCCCCACCACTCACCCTTATTAAGTTTGTAACATTAACCCTCCTTTGGTTTGTAAATTCACTTAAACACCACATATGGTAAAAGTATATTTAAACCGGGCTACAAACTTGTGACACCGTAATTACAACAAACCCCACAACTTAACCAAAATCTCACCATTTAGTTTATTCTAAATCAAGATATACCTCATCCCTAACTCATCTAGAGAGTTTTAAACACCTTAAAGTTTACCAACATATAAAAGACACCCCTAACGAGTTCTCGGTAAATCCACAACAATTTTATAGATAACATAAAATTCCTGTTTCAAAACAACCTTAAGTGGCTGTAAAATTTCAACGTTTACACCCACTTACAATAGGTATTTCACCTCAACTAAAAATTATTAGTAAAGTAGACACACAGAGCTTTCCGTCGATGTATAATACACCTCGAATGGACATCCGGTTAATTTATTTTGAATATTTCAAAACCGGTTAAATTATGAAAATATGCTGAATTTTCAGCACTTGAGTCACTCGACCCATTACCAATTCGCACTCTTTCTTTATGAGTTTAAACCCCAAAAATGCCGTCAAAACAATACGTTATTATTAAGTTAAACCATATTATATTAAACCACCTAAATCATAAGGATCCCCAGTCATTATTATGATTATTCTAATCGAACTCAAATTCGAGTCACTCATCTTTGCCCGTAGGAAAGTTGTTGTTCTGTCACCCGTTTGATCCATTGCCATTAGAGACTTGTTACACCTATCTTGACGACAATCAAACTTGCAAACCATTAGAACACATAACCGAGACGTTAATCCCTTTAATTCGTATGTATTAATCACCCACTCATAGCATGTGTTCTAACCCACCATTCTTTAACATACAAATAATAAACGGGTTACTCCTACCCATGAGACCCGCCATCACCCGTTCTTGTTCAACCATAACCGTGGGTCAAAGTCATCAATTTAACATACACCATTCAACAACAAGTAATGGTATTTTGGTTATGAACCAAACCATATTAATCCTACATATCCATCCAACTGTTAAAAGATTAACTAAAAATAACATTCAAATATGTAATTTACGTTAACCCCATTCACCATTAGCTTCACCCAAACTTTATGTTTACTAAACACCCATTGATTATTAACAAATTATTTAAATCAAGTAAACATTATAAAGTCTCCAAATTTCCACTATTTATTTAGCTAGGCATTTCATCTAACACCTTGTGGGCATGATTAAAATCTACCATTAACATACTCATTTGAACTCCTAAATACACCATTTTATTATCAAAGTTTTCAAGTTCATTAAGCATACATATATAACTTGAAACTATAATCAAACTCCTACATTATTAATCAATTATCACCATAGAATTGTGAAATTGCTAGAACCCAACTTAATTCATTATGTTAACACCTTTTACACACCAAATCATATAATCTAACATCTAGATTATAACATGCAACCATACTTATAACTCAATAATCACAAACAACCACTCTAGCATAATATTTAGGGTTTATTACATGAAAATCACCCACCATAACCTCCCAATTTCGCATAATTTGGGTTCATCACGAATGGAGTTTTAATCCATACATTCTACAACATTAGGAGGAGAAATAGCTTACAAAGATGATTAGAAATTGAAGGGAGATGACAGAGACAAGTTTTAATTCCATCAATTTCACGATTTCAAGCTGAAATCGACCACCTCCCCTTGCCTCCTCCTGTCGACGATGACCAGGGTTCATCGACCCCTCTTTGGTCGATCTCCCCCTTTCTCCTTTTCTTATTTTGTCATTTACACCCACTTTTACATTTAATAATTGGCATTAACAAGTTTAGTCCTCCTAGTTTATAGTTAATACTAAAATAAGCCTAAAGGTTAACATCTTTCAACCCATGACACCTTTTGTCCTCTAACTTTAATTTTTTTTTGTAACAACACTTAATCATTAAATTGGTTAAAGTCTTGATAATTAAAGTATCAAGTATTTCTCCGGCATATAAAAATCCCTATATATATTATTTTATAGTATTTATTTAATACTATTTTCACCAAAATAATTTCACCTTGATACCGGATATTTATTAAAAATATCTTTTAGATCATAATGAAATCGGAATGTTACAGTGTAAAACGTTAAACTACTCGGGGTTTAACGTATTTCTATTCAACCACGAGGAAGATGAAAGACTTTAAACTACTCAGGGTTTGACGTATTTTTGTTCAAACACGAGGAAGTTTTGAAACTCTAAGTCATGCCACATAATTACTCTTTAGTTACTGATTGACGTTTCCATCTAGGGACTCCATTAATTGATAACTACTCTTATGCGAAAACAATAGTTATGCACTAAGCAATCTATGTGCCCTCTCTTGGCCCACACACAAACGAAAGGATCTATGCGGACCATGTAACGATTCAAGTACTTACGGGTGCACACGTAATTATGAAAATCAACGCATGGAAAGACATAGTAAACTCTGTCGTGTGTTATGACCTAATACCTATCGTGATAGATAGATACAAAATTTATGTAACATGACAACCCTTGGGCATATTAGACTACATTTCAAGCAAACTCAGATCATCAAATTGTCATCAAATCCATTCCAAATAATGCATTTCACCTTTAAAATCAAAATGATTATGTGACAATTCTTCTCCTTAAGTTCATTTCCAAAAACTAAGTCCACATATTCCTCGATGAAACTCTATACTTCTTAGAGTAACTCCTGGCAATTGTAAAATAGAAATCTAGAAACTAAAGCGTAACTGTATTCTTATCATCACAGTCCACTTGAAAGTCTTGACATAACCCAGGGTTTACTTAGGGGAAAACGTAAAGCAAATGAAAGTTATCTTCCTCTTTATCCTTGCGTGAATCATAAGCTTACATCTTGAAAACAGGAATCTCTACTTTAATTTCGAGACGAAATTTCCTAAAGTAGGAGAGACTATAACATCCGGTACTTTCCGACCTAGCTTTTTCTAAACTTTTGCACGCATTATTTATTCAAAGCTTGAATTTTTTTTTTAAATTATTTTCTTAAATAATAAATATTGATTTAATTGATAATATTTGAGATATATATACATATATGAGACTTATTTAGAGAAATATATATTATAAATAAAATGTGGTAAAATTCTTAAAACCTTATAAGTTATAATTATATAAATAATATAATTAATAAACTTATTTTAAATACTTAAAATTTTAAACTATAAATCTTAGGAATTATTTTATAAAGTTATAAAATAATCAAGATATAAAACTTATAGAACTTAGTAGGATTTTATAAGAAATAAATCGTATTATTTATTTTATAAAGTCCAGAGACTAAAACTGTCATTTATCGAAACTTGCTTTAAACTAAAAACCCATGTTTTAACATAAAATGATAAAGCTTACAAACCTCAGGGACCAAAAGTGTAATTTACCTAAACTCCCGAAACTGAAATCAGTCCCAGGTTCGACTCCCTCCCAAGCCGGTTTCACCTTCGAATTATCAAAAAAACACGCAATCGGCCAAATTTAATGAACCTCGGGCTTCCATTCACGCATGCGACCGTAACCCAAGGAAATTCAATGCGCAATTTCGGGTTTAACACCGCGTGGGTTCGAGTTTAAGTCCGTTGTCTACACCCGTAATCTTCCTAACTAATTTGAAAATTAATAATGAAATTAGTTAAAAATACTAGTTGTTATACCACAAAGACATCACACTTGAACTATCTAAACCCTCAATTCCTTCGATTTGTACCTGCAATTGCCGATCAAACTCTTGGACAGCCGACCCAGAAATCGGAACCCGTCCTCCCTCCTTTCGGCATCGTTTCAGGTAATTCGAAAGACCATTATCTTTGTTTTCGTTCCATAATCGAAAGCCCTCTGTCAATTTCCAATCACAGAGGGATTATCAAGTCGTATTTCGATCTAGGGTTCATACGAAATTCAGGGAAAAATAGGAATGTGTTTATCAATTTGTTTTTCTGTGTTTAAACTTAACGAGGCCCGTAGTCGGGTGGTTTGTTCACTTGTGTGCTAACTTGGGTGGCTCGGGTTCGAATCCGGCCAGCCCAAGTTTTACTATTTCATTTTTTTAAGCTTTCTAAACAGATTTAATATTCCTAATAATTTTTATAAAATTTGACAAACTTTTATAAACTTAAAAACGATTTTATTTACATTTTGGTATTCTGAAATATATTAATAAAATTAAACTTAGTTAAAACTTATAAATAATTAATCTTTAAAATTATTAATAACTATATAAAAACACTTTAAAACTTTATGAAACTTATGAATGCAACAAAAACTATTTTATAAAATCAGAAATGTAAATTATTATTATTCTCTAAAATAATACTTATTTGTTTTTGAATTTATTTATAAACTTTTGAATTAAATAGAAAACTTATATAACTTTTATAAATTTTCAGAAAAAGTTATAAAACTTATATAATATTTAGAAAACATAGAGTTTTTAAACTCATAAATTTTATATCCACATAAAAACTTAAAGCTAGAATATTTATTTAATTTAAAACATAAACTAAATATAACTTGTTTAATTAGAAATAAAAAATTTATAAACTTAGACATCTTATAAAATAAAAACAGAAACTTTAGATTGTAAACTTGTGCTTTTATAAAATTTAACAGAAACTTATTTACAACAAGGGAAATAAATATGCTTTAATTATTTTCTAAACTTTTGTAAACTTATAAACTTTATAAAAATTAAAAAGAAACTATAATTTAAAAACATTTATAAACTTATATTTTAAAACATAAACTTTAATTAAACACTTATAAGATACTTATTTAAAACATTTATAAAAACTTATAGTTTTATCTACACCATTAAACATTTATAAACTTATAATTAAAACATAAACTTTATAAGAAATTCTATTTTATAAACTTATAGGTACTTGATATTTATTTAAACTTATAAACATTATTTATTTACAAGTTAATTTGTAAAATAAATGTTTAATACTTGCAACTTTAATAAAAACCTAAATGATTTATATTGTTTATTCTTATAGATAATTATTTATCCTCAATAATTATATACTCTTTAAATAATTACTATTAATCCTTAATCACTAATTAGTCTTTAAATATTTTATATTTAATAATTATTTTACTCTTGAAATAATTATTATTTATCTTTAATCCTTATCTTAAATAATTATTTTGAACAATAATTATTTTAAACTATGAACTTATTAAACTTTAAAATCCAAGCTATGTATGATTCATTCAAAACCTTATTTAAAACTTGATTTAAACTTTGTAAAACCCAATCATTCCCGTCTTCCAATTGAAACCCTAGTCAATCTTAGAAATTCTAGATACTTTGACATAGCCTTATAAGATCAAACTTGAAACTTTAGACTTGCATTCTTTGGCTTGTTGTGAGGATATTCTCCCTCAAAGTCTTGCTACACTAAATCTTGTTGGACACTCTCTCATCAATCCAAGTGAGTATACTTAGCTCCTTTTCGTCTTACTTTGTTTACAAACTTGGGGTGGAACATGTACATACTTTCAAACTTATACAATTCTTGTACAACTATGCCTACATGTTTATTCTTGTGTTATTATGCTTGAGACTTGCATTCTTAAATTAAATTTAATATTAGCATATCCATTAACTTTGATCAAGCCTATAGTAACAATGATAGATCTATTGTATTTGACCAATCCACCTAGATTGATTGACCCTTCGGGGGGAGCCCATGGTGATTGTTACTGAACTTAAACTTTAAACTTTTAAGGGTAACCTTCGGGTTATGCCTAAACTTGGTTGGAGGATTGATATGCACTATGTTTAACTTGTTTGTTCTCACGTTTATACTATAGAATGCATGACATAGTGAATTGTAATACTTTTCAAAAACTTTTGCTAAAACTATGCTAAAACCTTTGTATCTCACCAACTATTTTTAGTTGACAGTTTACTCACATGTTTAAGGTACGCTAGCATGAGACTTGTTATGATCGCATAGAATGCTTTGGACTTAGATTCTTATCAAATTTAACTTTGTATCTTGTTATGCTTTGTTTATTACTTGTATTGTAATCTTGAAAGTATTAATGAAATTATTTATACTTAATAGTCAACCTTGTGCTTTTGAACAACCGCCGTCGGTTGGAGTGTGACACTATACGAGCAGTATGTTAATTTGACACCCAATATACGACTAGTATGTGGCTATACGACCGGTGTTACCCAACTACGACCATTATTACAAAAAAAATTAAAAATGAATAAAAGATAATTATCTGTTTTATTAAATATAAAATAAAATGTATTTTTTTTCATGTATTTGATTTTTAAAAAAATATTTGACGCGGCGTAATATTCCCCAATAATTCGTCAGAATAATTTTGAGACGACGTAAGATTCCTTGATAGGCGTGTAAGTGACGTGATGTAAGATCTTTTGAATTGCATGCCAATTATTTGACACGACACAGTATTCTGTTAAAAAAGACTATATAAACTGTTATATGTTATTCATTTGTTTTATTCATAACTTAAATTTTCAACTATAATAACCGTTTGTTTTTTTATATTTCAACACGTTAATATATTTTCTAGCAATATCGTTTTGGAGTTCGATTAATTTTTTCGGTTCTGAATATTGTAACGATATGTCCGGTGAACAATCTCACGGTATGAGTGGTCAACCGGGTAATGAAAACTCATACGTTATGGGTGATGAGTATTATTACAATATTGCTTGTGAAAATTCTTATAATATGGGTTCTGAACCTTTTTACAACGTGGGCGTTGGACCCGTTAGCAACTAGATAGTTTCATGTCCTAAAAAAATGGGATTGTATGAGACCGACGGGTTATAACATTTTATGTAAATAATACATGTTTTTTCATTTTGTAAAACTAACTATACTATCGTTTAATACGTTCGCTTCTTATGAGGAGTTGGTGGATTGGGATGTACAGCGAGGGCTTGAGAACGGTTACATCTTAGTCACCTGGCGAACGAAGAAAAATGCTGCCAAATAGGTGTTCGTAGTATGGCTTAGATGTGATCGTTGAGGAAAATATAAACGAACAACCACAGTAAGATGCTCCGTAACAAAGAAAACTGATTGTGATTTTTCTTTGAAAGGAAGTTACGATAATGTTTGTGGTGGCTGGAAGTTAGAGGTCCTAAATTATCAACATAACCATGAAGCTAGTGAACATTTGGAGGGGCATGCATTTGCAATGAGACTGACAGCTAAGGAAGGTCGTTTGGTGGAGCGGATGACCGATCAAAACATCGAAACTTGTAACATACTGTCAGCGGTGAATAAAAATAATCCCATCAACAAGTCAAGCCTCAGAACACTATATAACGAGCGACAAAAGTTACGCAGTGCAAATAGGGTCGGAGAAACTCCAATGTAGGTTTTTTTAAACCTATTTGAAACTGATGGTTATATTTATTATACCCATGAAAATAAATCCACTAATGTAGTAGAAGATATTTTGTTTATCGAAAAAACTTCCTACAACATATGGCGTGCATTCCCGCATGTGTTGTTAATAAATGCCACGTACAAAACGAACATGTACAATATGCCATTTGTACAAATTGTTGGTGTTACATCGACCGACAAGACGTTTTGTGTTGCTAATGCGTTTATATCGAAAGAACACCAGGATAATTACGCATGGGTACTATAGATGTTGAAAAAGACACTGAATAAGTGTGTGCATCCGCGGGTCATAGTGACCGACTGGGAACTTGCACTCACCAACGCGTGTAAGGAGGAACTCCTTGAAGCTGCCCGGTTATTATGTAGGTGACACATATCTGAAAACATTGCAAAACACTATAAGGCAAGCATCCCTGGTGCCGAATGGGATAATTTTGGGCGTAAGTGGTCGAAGTTGATTAACTCTCCGACAGTACAAACATACAACTATCGATACGACAAACTTTTCCGAATGTTGGTCGACAAACGTCAAAATAATTTTTATATCCAAAAATAAAATATTTTGTGTCTTTTTTATGTTATATTTGACTAATTCATTTATTAATTATTTTCAGGATTTCTTCAATATTTAAATGATAATTGGCTATCAAAGTATAAAGAAATGTTTGTCTCAGCTTGCATTGATAAACATTTAAACTTCGGTCAGCATACAACAAACAGGGTGGAGGATCAACATTGGAATTTGAAGCAAGACCTTGCTTCAAATAACATTTCTCTTGATAGTTGTGTTCCTCGTTTTAATCAGATAGTGAAACGGCAAGATGGCGATATAAAGGAAACTTTTACTAGAAGCAAGATCACTCGAATGGGAGATCACGGTAATCCGTTATTTGACTTGTTACGAGGTAAAGTTTCTCTAAAAGCGCTGGATCTCTTGTTAAACGAGTTGAACTTGTTAAATTGGATGTTTAAACATAATTCATCGTGTGGTTGTTATCTGTTCAGGAGTTGTGGGTTGCCATGTGCGTGTCGGATTGCAAAGTATTTAAAAACAGGTAATTGTTGAACTTATTTACTTTGATTACATATTTTTATCGGTTGTCTGCAATTGTTGACAATTTCAATACAGGTACCCAGATTTCGCTAGATTCAATAGATGTCTTCCGGAGAAAACTTGATTTCTCACCGTGTGTTTCTTTCGAGAAGGAAGATATTGATGTTGATGCAAAATTGCAACTCGTGACGCAACAGATAATTCTCAAACCTGGGCCGGTAAAA
Organism: Smallanthus sonchifolius; assembly: GCA_023525975.1. Taxonomy (NCBI): domain Eukaryota; kingdom Viridiplantae; phylum Streptophyta; class Magnoliopsida; order Asterales; family Asteraceae; genus Smallanthus; species Smallanthus sonchifolius. Next base: position 38,896,277 of record CM042034.1, on the reverse strand, counting down.
AAGAATTTGCTGGCAGCTATTAAATTCATGGTAAATCCAATTAAAACAAGCAAAAAAGAGCCTTTTGTTCAGAAAAATACTCGTGGGCGTCCAAAGAAAAACAAGCAAGAATTTAGTCAAGACCCCCCGAGGCATAGTTCATACGTGGCCTCCCAGTCCTTTAGTCAAGACCCTCCAAGGCATAGTTCATGTCACACCCCGAGAAATGACACCCCGAGCGTGCGACTCAGATTGGTACCTGTTTTGAATAATCATTGTATTTGCACAACGGAAATTACATGGTTCTGAGTTTTATAAAAATTCTCGACTTTTGTAGTCGAGTAACTGCCATTTTCATAAAACATGGGGAATTTAACACCCCTAATATATTACAATCATTATTCTGAAAATTCAAAGTTTTATACTTCGGATTACAATACTGTTTAATAATATCTCGAGCCACGGGAGCCATGCACTATGTACTGTAGTAACCACCATCTGGTTCAAAACTGAGAAATGTATTCTGGAGTCTAGGGTATATCCTTTCTAAACCACTACCTTATTATCAAGGCTATTCATGACTACCTAAAAAACATTTTGAAAATATACATCAACGAAAGTTGATGAATTACATTTACAAGACATAAAACATTTTGCAGCATGATATCGTTCAACTCATATAACCATATTTTACGGCAAAATACGCATACACTACCACAATTTATACCCTAAAAACTGGAATACAAATGGGTAAAACTCCCATAACTCTAGGTACCCTCCGGTAACGTTATTTCTAACCATTTTGTATGAAGCTAGCTATGTTATAACCTCCGCTATAACATATATATGAATTTGATCACACCATTCGTATAAAAATGGCAAGATGCTTCATGTAAGTTACCTTTATGCTTAGATGCATTCAACAATTTCATGACATTTTGAAAACATAAAGCAATTGTACAGTTTGATAAAGAGTATAAATGTATTCACATCATAATTAACCGGCCCTATTATTGCACTTTTATATTTATTGTGTATACACATGACGTCCTTGTCCCGATAGGTTGACTACTGATAGTTACATCCCAGTTTTACGCCTGTTGCGGGTAACCCCGCTTTTGTTTCCTACCGAATACCTGAAGGATAACCAATGAATACACTAGCCTCTTTCTCTAGTAAGTCGACTACTGAGAGTTACGTCCCAGTTTTACGTCTGCTAAGGGTAACCCCCGTCTAATGTTTTTTTTCCTACAGAGCACCTGAGGCTTTTCTTTTATTTATCAGTCTGCTCAAAGTAATTTAAAAGTGTGATATCTGTTTAAAAACATTAAACATATTCACGACATGGTTGTATGATAACCCCAAAATGTTTCAACGTGTTTTAAAAGTGGGGAAATAAATGTATTCACCTTAAATTTGAGCTCCTAATTTAAAGCAGCGCTTCGTCTCTTATCTCGAATATTTCTGGGTCCTGATACAGTAACCCTATGTTAGGTTAGGATACACCTAACTAATTAATATTTTGGTTGATATTGGCTAACGCTGTGTTGGTTAACATGGGTGATCAAGCCCATGCCTAGCTAAGGCTAGGTTATCCAATACCCACCCTAATAATAACCCTAAGGTCTATTATTATCCTGGTTGATATTGGCTAACACTGCCTTGATTAAGCATAGATGATCGGTACATGCCTAACTAAAGCTAGGATACCAAATATCTACCCTAATAATAATCATAAAGTCTAATAATAATAAAATAACTAATAATTAACTAGACATAAACTTAAATGAGAATATACCTGAAAACTATATACGGCAATTTGATGTAGAGTCTCCCTACTCATGGTCCAAAATAACTATTAACAACACTTAAAAGGGTATTGAAAACTCTGGATTCTCTTTATAATATCAAAAAACTTATACCTTAAACGATTTCTAAACAGATATATTTATATTAGAGGTTGATCAACTCAGTTTCAACATTGGGTCGTTGTGGGATGGGAAATGAAATACGTCCATGTGACGTCAAACACATGTAAACATGAATTGTTAAGTTATTTTTATTTATTATTATTATATTATTCTAATTAATTCAGCTACTTAACTTATTTTTCTCTTAGAAATTTTAAAATATAACATTTTATAAAAATATAAATACGCCGTTGGGACGAGCTTAATTTTCTCTACAAGTCGACCTAAGTTTCGTTAAAAACGGAGCAAGTTTCAAAAATATATACGATAATTTGATGTAGAGTCTCCCTACTCATGGTCCAAAATAACTATTAACAACACTTAAAAGGGTATTGAAAACTCTGGATTCTCTTTATAATATCAAAAAACTTATACCTTAAACGATTTCTAAACAGATATATTTATATTAGAGGTTGATGAACTCAGTTTCAACATTGGGTCGTTGACGTCAAACACATGTAAACATGAATTGTTAAGTTATTTTTATTTATTATTATTATATTATTCTAATTAATTCAGCTACTTAACTTATTTTTCTCTTAGAAATTTTAAAATATAACATTTTATAAAAATATAAATACGCCGTTGGGACGAGCTTAATTTTCTCTACAAGTCGACCTAAGTTTCGTTAAAAACGGAGCAAGTTTCAAAAATAATATTATTTTATTGTTATTATTAATAATATTATTATTTTATTAATAATATTATTATTAAACGATCGACACAAAAAGCTCGTCTAAAAACTCAAATTTTGAGTAGTCATTTTGCTCGTTTATGATTACGAGGTTGAGCGTCATAAAAATATTCGTGGTATTACATTCTCCGCACCTTTATTTAAATCTCGTTCTCAAGATTTATTCAACAGGTGTGGATACTTTTTTCTCATTTCTGACTCTAATTTCCATGTGTATTCCGGATCATGTATGGATTTCCACTTGACTTTTACAATTGTCAAAGTCTTTATTTTATCGATATCATATCCGTTCAATAATTTTCAACTTCTCATTAACCTCAATATATTTTAGTGACATTATTAAACTTTCATCGACCACACACTTGTGTAAGTTTGACAAATGAAATACATCGTGTATGTCACTCATTTCTTATGGTAGTCTTAATCGATAAGCTGCCGGTCCTATTTGTTCCTGGATTTCAAAAGGTGTCACCAAACGCGGACTTAATTTTCCTTTGTTTTTCCAAATCGGGTCACACTTTTCTAAGGTGGAACTTACAATAATTCATTATCATCTATTCTTTCTAACGGGTTTCTTTTCCTAGCGGCATAACTTCTCTGTTGATCTTTAGCCACTTTTAATCTTTCACAAATCTGTAATATTTTGTCGGTTGTTTTCTGTACAATCTCATGTTCATACAATTAAGCTTACCTAACTTCAGACTTGCGCACCATAGTTCTACATCTTCGCACGTGCAAGGCTGAATACTCATGTGATAACTATTATTGTATTAAATTTCCATGAGAGGCAAATGATCATCCCAACTACCTCTCAAGTCTATCACACATGCCCTGGGTATATCTTCTAATTCCTGAATTGTCTCTCACTCTGCCCATCAGTCTGTGGGTGTGACACCCAGCCTTTTAGGACAAAAACCATATTCATTTAGCACGTTCATATTCCATAGTTACTGGATCATTATTTTGACAAAGTATTGACAAGGAGTCTAGCAAAGGAACACGTGTCATATTTTAGTAATTTTAAGAATTACTAAGCCATAAACATTTATAACCCGCAATGTACGGTCATTGATGATTATCAAAGTTATACAAGTAAAGTTTAGAGATATATTTATTTTATACAAAATATATATTGGGGACGTTAAACTATAAAGATTAATACAAAAACTTGGTTACATATGGTTCTTGATATATTATTTATGTGTGAACATACATGAAGTAGTTAAGTTATTAACTATATCGAGTTCATTAGCAAAATACAAAAACCAGTTAAAGTATGCAAAACATAAAACGTTTTAATAGTTAAAGTTATTGAACCGGGTATTATATCACGGTATCACCTACCGGGTTTACACCACCTAACAACTATCTAACTAATACTTAGATTTCAACTAGTATTTAAAACAAGTCCCAACCCCCACCCCCATGACCAATCTCAGCCGAATCAAGGTGAGGCCACCCCCTTGACCACTTCAACCTTGTTCCATTCATGTGCCATGATGGAGCATTACCCTTTCAAGTGAAACAATCCAAGAGTCAAATCTATCCTATCTTCCATACCTTACAATAATGATAAAAGAACCAACACTTCACTCCACATTTCTTGGTCCATAAAAATCGATGCACACAAACACCCTTGCACTTTGCATTTTCCAAATCAAGAACCAAGTTCTCTAGAGATTTAGCTAGGAGCTTGAAGATTCAAGGGAGTTCTTGAGGTCTAGGAGTCGGTTTTGCTAGCAAATCAAGCCATTAGCACCTTCTAATCGCTGTTCTTCTCCTAGCTTGTCTAGTGGTATGAAACCGACACAAATCTCTACTTCCATCTTATTTTCTTGTTTAAGCTCATTGTTCACCATGAAAATAAAGGATTTAAAGAATTAAAGAGTTTTTATAAAGTTTAACTTTATTGAGTTAAAAAAAAACTAAAGTCTTGTATGTATATATATATATATAGGTATATGTATAATGGTATATACAAATATATGTATGAATAACCGATGCATCCATTTAGTTTATTAAGTGACAACCAAATTAACTGTAAGCTTCAAAATTCAAAACATTCAATATTTTTTTAGAATTTACTATATATATGATAAACTATACATACAAATAATCAAATATAAATATGGATATTTTATTAATTTGAAGTTGAATAATCTACAGTTCTACACGGATGAATTTAGAGGAGGCGACTTCACTATTTTTTTTAGTTGACTTGAATTAAAGAGTAAAGACAATGAAGCCTAATGATATTTTCATTTTATTTTATTATATATTAACATGAAAATTGCTAAGTGTGTATGTGTACATATAAATCGACATATATATATGTATGTGGGTGACTATAGTTTATTAACGGGGAAAGATTGATAAGTGTATACCTATATATATATAAACCATAATATATATATATATATATATATATATATATATATATATATATGAGTGTGTTATGGTTAATAATCATAAAAATCATAATATATATATATATATATATATATATATATATATTGAGTGTGACTATGGTTAATAATCATGGAACATGTTTTATGAAATGATTAGGCTATTTAATATAAGCATGAAAAAGTATATACATGTTATGACTAATAAATGCTAGAAATAAACGTGTAAATGATCATGTTTAAAATCTCGAATATTATACATGAATGTGTATGTGTATACATAAAGTGTATATGTGTGTAGATATATAAATCTTGGACACATGTTGACAAGTTTGCTTGAAAATATATGATTACATATGCGAGTAATGTGGTGAAAATACAATGGTGCATGTGTAGAAGTGTACAAGTACATGCATGAATGCATTCATATATTTGGTAAAAGTAAATAAAGATATATGCATGACGAACATAACTAAATTAATAAATGTCGTTGGAATAAAAGTATTTGCATATTGACGTGGTAACATGGTATATACGTACGTAGGATAAATAACATGCATAGAATATACTTGAACGATATTTGAGATTTGATATAATTATTTTTAAGAAATAATTATATGTTTATACGTGACTATAATATGAATATATTATAAGTTGTTACAAGAATATTATTTATTTTTTGTACATTTAATAAGTCACTAATATGAAAACATAATATATTCTCGGAAAATATGTAAGCGTCTAGACTGGAATAAAAATCACCAATGAGTCGTAACATGGAAAACATTGTTTTACTAAACAAAGGCGTACCTAACGGGATTCGTTAAGTCGGGTGAACAACTTGTATTTAAGACGTGTAGTCTTTACACATTAGTACCCTTGTGTGATTAGGGTACGGATAGATAGGAACTTTTTAGCACACTATTATTTGCTAGGATTTCATCGGACACAAGGTGAGTTCACGGCTCCCTTTTCGCTTTTTAATGTTTTGTAAACTGCGGGGGAGAAACATACTTACATATTATGTATTACAATATTGTTCAATACATTTGAAAAATTTGTTGTTTCATACATTTGAGAAAACATTGCAAAAATTTTTATATGATAACAAGAAAACAAGACAATAACATTATGTCGTAGATGGGGAACAATATAGCGCTTAAAGTCCCCGAATTAACACTTTTTTGTAACCATTAGCTATGGTCTTTGCCTAGGATTCTATGGATAGTATTATTGGGGGTGACGTCCCCGTTCATGGTTAGTCGCGCTAACTGGGGGTCCACATGGCCAAATGACGCATATTGTCTTATTCTCGTGGTTTAGCGAGGGATGGGCATTCATTTGTCAGGGTTTGGTTACGGTTTCATGTATAAACATAGGTATTTGTAAGACTAGCTAGCTTACGAATGGAATAATAACACTTGTTTTGTTTATCATATGCGTTAGAACTATTTGTACTTATTTTATGAAGGTAAAGTCATGGGTATATTTTTGGGTAAAACTACTTATTTATGATGGTAATGTCATGGGCATGTTTACGAGGAAAACCACTTATTTTTATGACGGTTAAGTCATGTATATGTTTTCGGGGAAAACTACTTAGTTTTATGATGGATAAGTCATGTATATGTTTTCGTGGAAAACTACTTATTTTTATGACGGTTAGGTCATGTACATGTTTTCAACGGAAAACTACTTATTTTTATGACGGTTAAGTCATGTATATGTTTTCAAAGGAAAACTACTTATTTTTATGACGGTTAAGTCATGCATATGTTTTCGGGGAAAACTACTTGCACTAAAATAACTTTGTGAACTCACCAACCTTTGTGTTGATACTTTCAAGTATGTTTCTCAGGTAACCCTTAGCAATGGCGCGGTTGGAATAGGCTAGCTATGTTGGAACAATTCTTAGTATCCGGATAGCATAGATTATCAAGTCTCAAGTCGACCATTGATCTAGAGGAACTTAGATCATTGTATTTATTTAGTCTTAGTAATTATATATGTAATAAAGTCTTAGAAATCACTATTACAGCTTCCGCTATCGTGTAATGAACCAATCGTTGCAACCTGTATTTATTTATTATGTAAATAAATTTGGGGGTGTGACAGTGGGTATCTCTATTTTTATTTCTTACTCTAGTTTCTACGTTCAATCAGAAACATGTTTGGATTTGTACTCGTATTTTGTTTTTCAATCTATTTATTTGTTGATCTTAAATCTGTAGGGTTGGTTTACTAATTTCAACTTTTTGTTTATTCTTAGATCATCTAAAATCCAGATATGGAACATACTATTATTCATATAATGGTTAATAATATGAAAGCAGTTTGTTAACAAATGAATAATAACAGGATCTAGAATGTTATTACTCTTTTATTAGCCAACCGTATTCTTATTACTTTCCATTACGTTTCACACTTAGTTGTTCATATTTCAACCTTTCATATTCATTACAACCCAGATATTTAAACTGGTATCTCATTGCCTAAATAGACTTTCTTAATTACAGGAGTTTCAACCTTTTTGAAATTATTCCCGCTACCTTTATACGCATCGTATAGTATTGTTGTCATTTTATAGACATCTTTGTCTCAGTCCTGGAATCTGAACTTTCACTCGAAAAATTAAACTTTTAATTACAATATTCGATTTGCAATTGGTTTGTCTATCTTTTACTCATGTACCAATGTTTACTGATTTGCTAGGATCTAGATGTGAACTTCATTTCTCTTCCTTTGAACTAACATTTTCTAGGTGATACTTTTATAACGTCTTATCCTTGACATATAATTTCAACGGCTTTTTCTTTGTATAAGTATAATCCTTTTATTGCTCAAGTCGTATTCGATTTGCAATTGGTTTGTCTTCAATCTTTTCTCAGATTAAAAAAAACTTGGTAATTTCCCTTATCCCTTAAGTCATGATAATTGAGTTCTTTCTGATTTCTAATTAAACATATGTTTTCTGTACTTCCTATTATACAGTACTCCAAATGGTTTTGCCTTTATATTTTGTATGATAACTTATAAAAATTTATATGAGGGTAGATGGTTATTCTATCTACTCTAGAGGTTTATATCATAGATTCGGAGCATATCTTCCTGAATTCATTCTTAAACTGCTAGTAACTGATATCCAGATTATTCATTCTTAAGAATTTATTATCTCCTTTGACTAATTGGTCAAGCCTTTCTTCTTTCTTATTCTGACCGTCTTCAAAAGCTTTAGCTTGACTTTCTTTAAATCCGACTTGTCCAATTAATTTTAACAATTAAAACTTAAGGTCGTTACTTATGTAAAGTATATTCTTTCCTTTTCCTATTTAGGTCTCGTGTCTCTTAATTACATACCGTTATCCGTTCGAAATGCTTTTATTCTTGGATAACTTAATTCAAATTTTCTTACACATCTTATCGTTATAATTTTCCTTGCTATAACATCACCATTTTTCTTAGTGATTTCTATAATCCTTCATTTTTCTCCAATGTCTTCATTCACTGTAATTGCTTGTAATTTTGTTTACTCTTACATGCTTCTACTTCTGCCATTCCTTCTTTGTGTTCAACCATTCTATTTCGAAAAGTTCTTATCTGTTCCTTGACGGGTGCTTTTTTTTTTCTTAACACGAGGAGTAGGAATACTTATTAGTCCTTACAGATGATAATGTAATTAAAGCTTATCAGAATCCTCCATTTCTTCCCCTTCTAGGATACGGACATTCTCGTAAGGAATTTCGTGTAATCCCTCATAATAGTTATAAGGATTTTTAAAAGAAGAGTTATGACTTCCACCCGTAGGGCTTAATAAAAGCACACAGAAGGTAAATATATAGATTATTCTTAGTTTCTAATTCTTTGAGAATTCCAAAATTTTCTCTCGTACTTTCTGTATTTATACCGGGTTCATTATCGGTTTCATTTCTCACTTATATGTCTACGAATAATCGGTCCTTTGCCTCTTTCAGACGTTCTATATAAAAATATTTTTATTATACGAAAGGAGCACAAAAATATTAAATAGAAACGGAAAGGCTATAGAATAACTAAGTTAGTCTTTCATCAATTCTTTTCCATGTTCCTGCCTTCTCATTCTTCCAGAGTTGCTCTCCAGCCATCTTTCTCTTTTTCTTTTCTTTTGTCAGATTTTTTTTAACCTTTTGTAAGACACGATCAAGACATTTGATTAATGAGCTAGAATAGATTGAAGGATAATAATATATTATGGAGGAGGATCTCGCATTCCCATCACAATATCATTGTATACATTTTTATAGGGATCGTATGGCTCGAGGGAAGGAACAACTTTATTCAGATAATTTTCATATGGATCATAATCCATAAAACTTATTAACATCGCCCGAGTTCCATAGAGATTTTCTACCGGTTCTTGTTTAATACAATGATTGATATCATAATAGCTATTATAACTATCATCACCCGACATCCTGCAATTTCTTATATTTCAGTCTTAGATACAAGTATCTACTTACAAGTATCCACCTACCTTTCTTAGTAGGCATTCTTTTTGAAACTAGTTAAAGCTTAGATACTATGGTCAGCATCTAACTAAAACATGAGGTATCATGAAGGTTAAAGCTTAGATACTATCTTAAGTATCTAATTCGCTGAAACCTATGCTTCTGATACCAACTTGTCACACCTCGAGAAATGACACCCCGGGCGTGTGACTCAGATTGGTACCTGTTTTGAATAATCATTGTATTTGCACAGCGTAAATTACATGGTTATGAGTTTTATGGAAATTCTTGACTTTTGTAGCCGAGTAACTGATATTTTCATAAAACATGGGGAATTTAACACCCCTAATAGTTTACAATCATTATTTTGAAATTTCGAAGTTTTATACTTCGGATTACAATACTGTTTAATAATATACCGAGCCACGGGAGCCATGCTCTATGTACTGTAGTAACCACTATCTCGTTCAAAACTGAGAAATGTATTCTGGAGTATAGGGTATATCCTCCCTAAACCACTACCTTATTATCAACGCTATTCATGACGACCTGAAAAACATTTTGAAAATATACGTCAACGAAAGTTGGTGAATTACATTTACAAGACACAAAACATTTTGCAGCATGATATCGTTCAACTCATATAACCATTTTTTACGGTAAAATACGCATACACTACCATAATTTATACCCTAACAACTAGAATACAAATGGGTAAAACTCCCAGAACTCTGGGTACCCTACGGTAAAGTTATTTCTCTCCAATTTGTATGAAGCTAGCTATGTTATACCCTCCGCTGTAACATATATATGAATTTGATCAAACCATACGTATAAAAATGGCAAGATGCTTCATGTAAATTACCTTTATGCTTAAATGCATTCAACAATTTCATGCCATTTTAAAAACATAAAACAATTGTACAGTTTGATAAAGAGTATAAATGTATTCACATCATAATTAACCTGCCCTATTATTGCACTTTTATATTTATTGTGTATACACTTGACGTCTTTGTCCCGATAGGTTGACTACTGAGAGTTACGTCGCAGTTTTACGCCTGCTGCGGTAACCCCCGCTTTGTGTTTCCTACCGAATATCTGAAGGATAACCAATGTATACACTAGCCTCTTTCTCTAGTAAGTCGACTACTGAGAGTTACGTCCCAGTTTTACGTCTGCTACGGGTAACCCCCGTCTAATGTTTTTTTTCCTACAGAGCACCTGAGGCTTTTCTTTTATTTATCAGTCTGCTCAAAGTAATTTAAAAGTGTTATATCTGTTTAAAAACATTAAACATATTCACGACATGGTTGTATGATAACCCCAAAATGTTTCAACATGTTTTAAAAGTGGGGAAATAAATGTATTCACCTAAAATTTGAGCTCCTAATTTAAAGCAGCGTTTCGTCTCTTATCTCGAAGTTTTCTGGGTCGTGATACAGTAACCCTATGTTAGGTTAGGGTACACCTAACTAATTAATATTTTGGTTGATATTGGCTAACGCTGTGTTGGTTAACATGGGTGATCAAGCCCATGCCTAGCTAAGTCTAGGTTACCCAATACACACCCTAATAATAACCATATGGTCTATTATTATCCCAGTTGATATTGGCTGATACTGCCTTGATTAAGCATAGATGATCAGTCCATGCCTAACTAAAGCTACGCTACCCAATATCTACCCTAATAATAATCCTAAAGTCTAATAATAATAAAATAACTAATAATTAACTAGACATAAAGTTAAATGAAAATGTATCTGAAAACTATCTACGATAATTTGATTTAGAGTCTTCATACTCATGCTCTAAAATAACTATTAACAACAACCAAAGGAATATTAAAAACTCCGAATTCTCTTTATAGTAGAGCGTTCCCAAGAAACTTATACCTTAAACGATTTGTAAACAAATATATTTACATTAGAGGTTGATCAACTCACTTTCAACATTCGGTCGATGTGGGATGGGAAATGAAATACGTCCATGTGACGTCAAATACATGTAAACATGAATTGTTAAGTTATTTTTATTTATTATTATTATATTATTCTAATTAATTCAGCTGCTTAACTCATTTTTCTCTTATAACTTTTAAAATATAACGTTTTATAAAAATATAAATACGCCGTTAGGACGAGCTTATTTTTCTCTACAAGTCGACCTAAGTTTTGTTAAAAATGGAGCAAGTCTCAAAAATAATATTATTTTATTATTTTATTGTTATTATTAATAATAATATTATTTTATTAATAATATTATTATTAAACGATCGACACAAAAAACTCGTCTAAAGACTCAAATTTCGAGTAGTCATTTTACTCGTTTATGATTACGAGGTCGAGTGTTATAAAAATATTCGGGGTATTACAGTTCATACGTGGCTTCCCGGTCCTTTAGTCAAGACCATCCAAGACATACTTCATACGTGGGCTCACAAGAGTTTAATCATCAGCCTCCGAGGCATACTTCATACGTGGGCTCATAAGAGTTTAATCAAGAGCCTCCAAGACGTATTTCATACGTGGGCTGACAATCGTTGAATCAAGACCTTACAAGGCATAAAAGCATAATGAACTTAAGAGACCTTGATGCCATGACGGTTTCACAATTAACTAATGAGTTTCCATCAGTGTCGATCCGTCAGGAAATTTACAACGTTATTAGGTTTAAGCAACATATACCATCTATCTTTTACCTGTACGTCTCACGTGTACAAGATGTACTTGGTGATGGTAATTGTGGGTTTCGGTCTGTAGCTGTGGCTTTAGGGTATCGAGAAAGTCAGTGGCTAACAATCTGGAATGAACTTCTTAATGAACTTCTTTAAAATATAGAAGCGTACAAAAACGTTTTTAACAATGGCTTAGATTACTTAGCCCACAATTTAAGATGGGTGGGGGCCCGGACACGCTCCTGAAGAACACTGGATGGAAGTGCCATCAACGGGAGTCTTGATTGCAAACCATTATAGGGTTATTGTTCACTATTTAAGCATGGCGGGGAGTTCAACAATCTTCCCATTATGGAAAGGGCCAAACGCCCTTAGTCCTCATCGAGTTGTGATAATTTTGCAACTTCCATCTCACTTTGTCATGCTACAATTAGATGGAGAATATCTTATGCCTACACTGAACGCTTATTGCAAAAGTTCCACCAATCCAGTTTCACAAGCTTGGAAGACAATTTATATATCACGCCTACAAAGTTATACTAATGTAATAGAAAGTATGAAAAAGACTCCACATTTTATTTGAATTAGGAAACTATATGTAATTGAATATATTTATTTATTTGTTTGCAATTAAATAGAAAAATACAAAATTTATTTATTTATTTGTAATTAAATAGAAAAAATGTTTTTATATTTGAATTGTTGTGTTTGGTTTTCTATTGTATAAGTAAAACACAATTTACACCATAATAAAACATAATTAAACATAATTAATACACAATTCAAACATAATCCAGACACAATTTAAACCTAATTAAAATACAAATAAAACCTAATCCCAGTAATCAGAGTCCGTATCGTGCTCGTCTTCAAATGGGTTATGATAAGGACTCTTATCAGGCACGTACTCGTCTTGTTTATGGTTAGATGATTTAATGGTTTTGTTGATTGGCTAGTTGTATTGATAAACAAAGTTAGCAAAACACACTTAAAATATAATTAAAACATAATTAAATGAAAATTGAAACATAATTACAACCTAGTTAAAACATAATTGAAAAATTATTTCTAACGACCTGAATTCAAACGATTATTTTATAACGGCTTTTTTACAACGGATATATTTTGCTTTTGGCTATAAATACATAACATCCTCACCTCACCTTTCATATTTCTTTGGTGCTAATGGCATATCAAAGAAACAATATTCATCTTCACTTTCATATTAACATTAATGTTAAAGAACATAACCCTCGCCTGATTGTGCAACTACATAACCCGCGCCCGATTGTGCAAAAACATAACCCTCACCCGATTGTGCAACTACATAACCCTCGCCCGATTGGACAACAATCAAATCCTCGTTGGGTTGTGCAACGACCAAACCCTCCCGACTTGGACTAATCGTTTGTTGGACTAATCGTTTGTTGATGTTTTCATTATGTTTTAATCTAGTGTTGATGTTTTATTTATGTTTTAATCTATTGTTGTTGTTTTAAATTTTTTTTGATGTTTTAGTTATGTTTTAATCTATTGTTATTATTATAATAATTAAATAAAAAACCAAGTCACAAACGAATACTGTGGAAATTATGAAGTTATAATAAGTTACACTAGGTGGTCATATCACTACATTGTATGCGTACCATAAAATTCATCAGTCATACAACGTCTAAATCTCAGACAAGCATCTTGTAAACTAACTTCTTCCCATGCTAATGATCTGTTTTGTATCAGCCTACGTAATAACATGCAGATTACCACCCCTGCGTCTCGACCAATATGACCACCATTTGGAGGCCACACACTTCCCCGGACTGTACCAAAGTTTCTACTTCTTGTAGGCCAGTGCGTTGAAAAAAAGATATAGGTTGTAGAAACCATCGGAAGGGTAATTCAAATGCTAAAAAAATTTCATGAATAGCACGATGTATGCACCATGAATTAGCGCACATATTTGCAAGACAAATATACGAATATATTACATGAACTTGTAGTGAATGCATACAAATTTTGAAAATATACTAGTTTTCACCATCAGAGGATATAGGTAAATATGCTTGTGAAAATCGAAAAATAATTATTATTTTGTTTTAAAAAATTAAATCAAAATTAAAACAAATTTACCGTATCAACCTCCCAAAGTGGAGGACACAACTGGTTCATCTCATTACCATACTGGAAGGAAGCGTGATGTCTGACATATATTAGATCCATAAACTCAGGAGGTAGAATAGTGCAACGTTCCCCCGTCAGCAACTCGTCACTTATTAGTATGCAATATAAACGCCAATACATCAGATTTCGTGTCCAAGCTCGAACATGCTATACAAAAAAAAACATTACTAACATCTTTTAATAAGGAGTGCATAGTATTTAAATTCTTACAATATCTTGTATAATAGTGTCTCCACAAAGGCCTAAAAGGCTACCCCAAAATTCTCTGCCAATTTCTTCTTCACCCATAGAATGAACCCTACACCAATTCCTATCTCCGTTGTAAAAGAACTGGACAACATTTCGAGACCAGTTCTGAACATTCTGTCATAAATGGTTCTCTACCGGTGTCGGGACGTCAATGATGGGTGCATTAGAAGATGACCCATTCTCTACAGGTGCATTAGAAGACCTATTAGTACGCCTCCCATTTCTTCTACCTGTTCCATTTCTCCCGCCAAACAACATATTATCTTTTAGTTTTTTGACAGTCGTATGCTTGTTTTAAAATTTGTGAAGTTGACTTAAGTTCGCTACATATTAATAACCGAGGAAATAAGCCAAAAAATTAATGGGCATACTAGTAGTATTAACCTTACTACTAGTATAGAAACAGATGGTGCACGAAATCTATCGAAAATGACTCAATAATAACATTTATTACATACTAGTCGTATGTCTTAATACTAGTTGTATACGTGTTAGTTTCAGACAAGATCTGACACGATACGGGTTTCAGATTTGACACATTAGCATCCATACGACTAGTATGGATACCATACTAGTAGTATGGGTATCATACGACCAGTATGGATACCATACTAGTAGTATTGAATTTCAAAAAGACAAGATTTGACATGTAGCTGTCACACTGACAACATACGACTAGTATGGATACAATACGCGTAGTATCGACGCAATACGACCAGATTAGATTGAGACAAGCACTAAGAAAGCACAAGAACAGATTGAGACATTGAAATAACCACTTGGGTGTCCGAATAACTGGAGCCCATTGAAATGTTTCTTTAAATAAAAAAACAATCATCACATAATCATAATACATACAAACACAAGAACAGATTGAGACAAGCACTAAGAAAGCAAGAAATGAGGGATATAAATACTTTCTTACTTTCTTAATTAAACAGTTTTATTGAAAAGTTTTCTTTAAATAAAAAAAAACAGTTTTATTGACATTTTATTATGTGAAAGTTGAAAAGTCAAAGTTCATCTTAGGGAATGAGAAAGGTCAAACGTTTATTCTTGGTATTTTCCCGTTAGTTAAGCCATTTTTGTTGTTAACGCAATTACATGCATCTTGAATTAACTTTGTATTTCTCGCTTGTATTGTATTGTATTATAGGATTGTGTTGTACAAGACATTATTAGGGCTTCAAATGAATCGAACGAACACGAATAAGCCCTTATTTGTGTTCGTTCATTAACAAAACTTCATGTTCACCAACTATTCATGAACACTAACCGAACGGGATTTCCTATCGTGTTCATTCATTAAGGAAATGAGCACGTTAGTTTTCGTCCAATAATTCTATGTAACGAACGTAAGTGAATACAAACGAATACAAATGAACGTTCATGAACACAAACGAACACAAATTCATCACGAGTATAAAATCAACATTTTTATCTCAAATTAACATTATACAAAATCCACCAAAATAAATATGAAGTACTTGACAGTTAACATAATTATCTCCACATACTTGATATAATTATCATAAGTAACAATTATTTTTCATTGATAATATATAAAATATAAAACCTTTAAAGACCGAACGAACATAAACAAATGAACATAATGAACACATTATCGAACGTTCACGAACATTAATGAACAAACGCAAACTCGTTTCATGTTCATTTTGTTGGGAATCATGGTACCAGTCTTAACTTTTAAAACAATTATTATTTAAACCTTTTAAATAAATAAATCAGATATATTTAGCGGAAGCGATTTAATAATGCCATTAACAGATCAGATCTGGATTCCATACAGTGATCCGATTACACAGAGTTTAGACAATAATAAATAAATAAAACGCAACCATAAGGTGTTTAGGGTTTATACCTTTGATGATCAACCTAAACTCACACAATGGATGCAACGAGCGTCACGCTAGATGACTTGTTCACGAACCCGCAATAACAAATCCCGTCTCACGAGATCTAATGCATAAATCGGCTCACGAGGAAGAACGATTCACGCAAAGGCAGCGACGACGGTGGGCGGCGGTTCCGGCGCCTGGTGGAGTGGCCGGCGGCTCAACGGTGGCAGTGGTGTGGTTGTGATCGGCGTAAGAGAGAAGGGTAGGGGGGTTCTTTCTTGCGCAAGTTTGATGGAGGCAACAACTAGGATTAGGGTTTAGTTATAATGGTATATTTATAGATATTATAATTACATATTGCACCCAATAGATTTAACAGTTAAATCCTTGTAATTAACTGTTAATTACTTTCAATACTTGTAGTTTACTAATGACAATTAATTAGTAAATCTTTACCCGTTTAACACTTAAACGTTCATGCCTCCATATTAATTATTTCTCTAAATAATTAGTTATCGAATTAATAATTAATTACTACTCAGAATAATTAATCTCCGAATCCACCGATTAAATATTTCTCATAAATATTTATCATTCGTCGCATAATACCGTGTTGTGTGAACTATAATATTTAACTATTAAATATTATCAATTGCTCGTCGTCCAAAGTGTAACTCTTTGGATCGTAACTCGATAGCAATGTTGATATTAACGATGATCGGACATCTAATATCCAACACATTCATTTAACTAAACGACTGAATTTTTTTTCATGTTCGTTCATTTATTAAACGAATGAACATAAAAGAACTTCCCACTGAACGATTCACGAAATATTCACTGAACGTTCGGTTCGTTTGCAACCCTATATTTTTTTTTGTACAACATAAGGTTTAGTATTATATTATACATTATAAAACATATGGTAGAATTGAGAGATACAAAATACGTGAAGAGATCTCAAACGCCATCATCTATTCATCTCCACTTATTTAGAGACAACAACTACTGATTGCCTTCCATATTATGTGTATGCAAGTAGAGGTGCACAAAAAAACCGGTTTGGAAATCCAAACCGGTTCGGAACCGAAAACCGAACCGTCCAAGAACCGGTTTTTTGTGAACCGGTTTCAAACCGGTAGGAACCGCCGGTTTACAACCGGTTTAAGACATTTTCGCGACGAACGGTTTAAGACCGGATTTTTGTGAACCGGTTTGACGAACCGGTTTAACGGTCACAAAATCGAACTAGCCGTTAGAACCAATTTTTGACCGTTTTTTCACCCATTTTAACCCCCAAACACATTATAAATAGGTAGTGGGTGTTTTGGTTAAATCACACTTCTCAAACCCGCTCTCTACACTCTATCTTGTAAAAAAAACGCTCGAAAACGCTCTAATTTGTAATGTTTTGTGATTTTCGAACTCCTAAAAAATGAATAAACGTTGAACTTTATGTTATTATTTGTTAAATATTTATTTTTTAATTTAATTTATTAAATTAAAAAAAAAAAAAACCGGTTTAAACCGGTTCACCAACCCGAACCGGTCCAGAACCAAACTGAACCGGTTCAACAGGTTCGAGATTTTATATATGATAAACCGGTTTAACCCGAACCGATTTTAGTCAAAACCGGTTTAACAATTGCGTTGACCAAACCGGTTCAGGCCGGTTTAGAACCGGTTCGGTTCAAAAACCCGGTTTGTGCACCTCTATATGCAAGTATGGCCTCAAAATGAGTATAAATGGCCTATTACTAGACTTACTTATTTAGAGACAACAACTACTCATTGCCTTTCATATTATATGTACACAACTACTGGTTAGTCTAGTGGTAAAAGTGCATAATTAAAACTTTATTAAAATGGAAAGGTATTGGGTTTAAATCTCATTTGTGACAAGAAAAAAGAGGGTCCAGGTTGGATCAAGAGGTTTTCTCACCTATGATGGGTTTCCTCCTAAGGATGATCAATATTATCGGATAGACCAGTGGCCCGTCAGTGATCAAAATTACCGTTAAAAAAAATACTCACTAATGTTTAATGGATGGAATCTAAAAGGAGTTTGTATAAGTTGCCCCCTTGTTATTACTTAATTACACCCTTGCATTAGGAACCTGCCACTTTGTTCCATTCATCATAATTTAATTTTCCAATTTAAAAGTCAACTGCTTTTATTTCTCGACATATTAGTAAGTGCTTGAGATGCTCTAACAAAGCTCTTAGGTTCGAGTCTAGCTTTTACTGGGTTTTTGTTTTTAACCCTCTTGAAGTCCAATTGTCTAGCTCAAACCAAGTTCTATCCAATCCCATTGCTTGACATAGTATCGGTGGTGTTTCATGAATTTTTCAATAACAGGTTCTAAAAAAACACGTACCAAGGTTTGATTTTCATAGAAGCTAGTGGAAACAAATGAATGAGAGTTATCAAACTAGATTTTTTAACGTTTTCATCTTTTATACTTTTAGGCACTTAAACACAAAAATTCCAAACTTGCTTCACTCCAGTCCACTACCTAAGAGATAATTCACTCACACTTAAATCATCCTTTTTCATACAAAATTTTAAATTTTTAAACAATTTGTAAGCAATATGTTTATTTTTAAACACTTTCTATGTTAGAACCCTATACGTTATAAAAGAATTGTTTGTGATAATTCATTTCATTATCTTTCCATTCACTTATGCATTTATGATTAATGGTTTCTGTCATAGTAGAAATAACTATTTGATAGTCCCTAACAAATGTAACTAGGGACAAGGCCAGAAGGTGATCTCTATCCCCATTACAAATGAGTTGTTGGCGTGTCAAACTAAAGAGAGATAAACGAAAATCTCTACCAATTTAGAGAGAAAAGAGTGAAGAGAACTATCGATTAAATATTTGAAGAGTAAATGTATTACACGTTCTTTAACATCCGCTAGCACTACAAGAAAACTGTTCTGTTACAACGGCCTTTTGCGACGACATGTCGTCGCTAAATGTCTAGTCGACGTAGATCCGACGTTAAAGCTCCAAAGTGTCGTTGGGAAAGAGTCGTCGGCATAGATAGGTCTATTACGACGACATGTCCTCGCAAAAGGGTTAAACCATAATTCTTTTTTCTTATTAAAAACAAATGTAAATTAAAATTATTTAAACTATTTGCGACGATATGTCATCGGAAAATGGTCTATTTTTTCTTTAAATTGTATAGATTATTATATGTATACTGAGATATATCTCTTATATTAATCTCTTTACATGACGTCTTGTTAATCTAAAGTTTTCCCCATACTAACCTCATATAAAACTAATTCTTTATAAAAAAAAAGCTGATCCCATTGAAAAATAAAAATAAACTATATATCCTTTTTTAGATTTTAATAAAATATATTCTTTCAATGGTATCCTTTCAGTAATATGTTTGGCTTATAAAAGAAAAAAACTAGAATAATAACATTATACCCAGTTACATTTTATATACCAGAGTAGAATCAAGTTTACATATGTATTTTTTTTAACAATAATCAAGATCCTTTAAAATCTTTTTCTATCAAATAATTCTACCCGTCACAATCGTAGATAGTTTATTGTCCCTTTGTATCCAACTTTTAATATGAGGAAGAATAAAGAGGAATCTTCTTCTCTCTCAACACACCGACCAAACTACCTTGTGACAAATTTATACACATGCACATCAAATTTGAATAGCAATCCATCCTTCTAAAACATAAACTACGGCAAATTCTTGAAAACATAGCAACCCAAAACAAAACACAGAGGATATGTTACAAAAACAAACAAAAGAAATCAATCCAAAAGACTAGCCAATGGGTGCAGAAGTCTATTAATGGGTGCAGAAGTCTATTGGGGCTATAAACTCCACATTGGTTGCCAATATAACCGATATGGGAAAAGTTATATACCTTGCAATGGTTTCAATATGTAACATTCAACCCTCCACAAGACAGTGGCAGAACTTGAATAATTAAATTGGGGTGGGGGGCGAAAATACTACACATGAAAAAACCAAATTTTTTAGTGGATTTGTGGAATATATTTGGGCTTTTGGTCTAGATTAGGAGTGACCCAAACACTATAACTACGATGAAATAAAACTAGTGAGCCGAAATCAATACTTCTTAACAAAAAAGTGGGGTAAAAATCAATTTTTTGTAGGTTTGTGGAACATATTTGGATTAGTAGGGGCCTAAACAGTATAACTAATAATAAATAAAACAAGTGAGCCGAAATCAATACTTTTGAGCAAAAAAATAGGGGGGCCTAAGCCTCCTTTGGCCCTATTAAGTTCCACCTCTACCTCAAGGGCCAACATCCTCATTCGTCACGGCTGGTGTTCTCCAGGCCACCACTCCGAGTTTGGCTCGAATACCAATGTTACAAAACAAAGGAGAACTCAACCCAAAAGACTAATCTGATAGATGAGAGAGCTCATTAGAGTTATAGACCCAACATTGATTGCCCATATAACTGATGTCTTGAAATAGTTTTACTACATAAGAGTATAAGTCATCAAAGCACACACAAATCAGATTGACTAGACACGTAGTACCATCACTATAAATCACCAATTACTTCTTTCTTATCATCAAATCATATAAAATTCCCCACTTTGTTCATGCTCTTCACATGGCTCAGGTAATCACAATTTCTCCAAATTTTAAAACTATTTAAATATATTCACATGTATTTATATAAATTTATTGTTTTTCTGCATGTTTATGTATGATCTATGATGAACAGAAGGTGGTCTTCAAAGTTCTTACCATGACCGATGTGAAAACTAGGCAAAAAGCCATTGCAGCTGCTTCTGATATCAAAGGTAAAATAGGATTCCATCACATAAATTTAGATGTAATCACATAAATTTAGATGTAAATTTAGGATAACTGATATGAAAAGATTAATTTTACAGGTATCGATGGGATAGCTGCTGAATTGAAAGATCAGACACTGACGGTGACCGGAGAGATGGACGTGGTGGTCTTGACGAAGAAGCTGAGAAAACTAAGTAAGGTGGAGATAGTATCAGTTGGTCCTGCTCAAGAACCGGAGAAGAAAGAATAGAGAAGGAAGAAAAGAAGAAGAGAAAAAATAATTTACCATTTTATAGATTTATATTCACAATCATATATTTTATGTTTTTAAATCAAATAAATAAATTCCTTCAACAATGTCTTTCTCTTTTGAATGTGGTGTGTATCGAAAGGAGTCATGAGCAAATCTATACTCCTTGATGGCGTTTCTAGGTGAGTCAGGCCTAGAGCGTCAAAATCAATATGGACGGTTGATATCCCGTCTTATGAATGCTCACTCGGGTATTGAGGTAGCACAAAACGCCGTTAAAAAAATAAGCATGCCTTGTGCAGCAGGGATGAGTCTAGATAAAGTTTGTTAGTATTTAATTATTTTAAATTACAAATCATGTTTAGATCGGGATTAGTATTAGTTGTTTTACTTCTTATAAATAGCATAGGATTATTTGTAATCAATTATCACTTGAAATTAATAGAAAAGAGTCAGGGAAGTCCACCCAAGATCGTGTGTGTTTGTTGTTTATTCCGATTAATAATCCGATTGTGGTAATCTCCAACAATTGGTATCATAGCGTAGAATATACGATCAATCTCCATTCAAGAAGAGTTGTGGGGTGATTAACCACAAGACTAATCAAGGCCGTCAAAGGGTATGCAAGAAGGAGGAGAAACAATGGCAGAAGGAGGAGAAACAAGTGGAGAGAGATTCAAAGCCTGAACAAGTGGAGAGAGATCCAAAGCCTACAGGTAACCATGGCAGAAGGAGGAGAAACAAACAATCACATTATTATATAGCAAGATTTGGGACCAACTTCGTTAACGTGTCCCAAACTCACAAACACCAATTATAGTACGTGGGTAATTCTTATGGAGGTGTTGCTTGATGCTAAAGGTTTATGGGAAACTTTGATCCAGTTACATGAGATCAGGAAGAAGAGAAAAAGATCAAGTATGCTAGAGCCTTGATCTATAAATTGATCGCTACCCGAGAACATCCTAGCCCAAGTCGCTAGATATAGAAGTGCTCGGGAAATTTGGGAGTCACTTATGTTGGGAATCTACGTACCAGTTTTAACTTTTAAAACAAATATTATTTAAACCTTATTTATACCGCAAAACATTTGATATGAATAACAATTCTAAACTAGGATCCCGCCAGTGATCCGATTACACGCGCATAAACAATAAAATTAAAATCCAATTGTAGGGTGTTTCAGGTTATACCTTCGACGATTAACCAAACGAAAGACACATTGGTTCAACGAGCATCTTTCTAGTTTACAGTTCACAAAACCTGTAGCAAAACGTCTCACGATTTGCGCAAAAACCCAACAGTGGCGTCGATGGTGTTGCGACGGCAGCCGAATGGCGGTGCTACGGCGGGATGGCGGCGGCTAAGCGACAGTCGAACGGTGGCGCAGGGTGGGGGCCTGCCGGCTTCTTTTTTGCGAAAGAGGGAATTGGGTTTTGAGGTGGAGACAACTAAATGTAATTAGGGTTTCAGGTTAAGGTTATATTTATAACCTTTCTACTTACATATTAGGCCCCTGGGGTATTAACAATTAATTCCCAACTAATTAACTCTTAATTTGTTATTAACCCTTGCATTTTAACTAATTACAGATAATTAGTAAAAACTTATATCCTTTAAATGTTAACACCTAAACATTAATTCCCCGTAAATAATTATTTCTCCAAATAATTAATTAACACTTTCTCCAACAAATATTTCTCTAAATATTTATTTGACATTTAATAAAACTGTGTTTCGTAAACTATAATATTTAAAAATTAAATATTATCAATTTGTTTGTTGCCCAAAGTGTAATTCTTTGGAATGAGTACAGCAGGCACGACTGCAAACTCTCAAACGAGAGTTTATCAGCCTCAAGATGAAGGACAAAGAAAGCGTAGAAGACTTTTCTGATAGAATTTCAGAATATGTGTAGAAATTCAATAGCCTCGGGGAAGGCTTGGAAGATAAGGTTGCTATCAAATGGTTACTTGATGCTATGCCAACCCGTTTCATCTCAATCGTAGCTACCATTGAGCAAGTAGCCAATCTAAACACGCTACCCTTCAAAGATTGCATACCCTGACTCAAAGCATTCGAGAAAAGAATAAAAGGCAACGGGGAGCTTGTAGATAAGGAGAGTAAGTTGTTCTATACAAGAACCGATCCCCATAACAGCAGACACCGCGAACAAAATCAAAGAAACCAAGGACGAGGTCGTGGGGCGTACAACCATGATAGTCGGGGAAGAGGAAGAGGCCGAGGCCGGAGTAATGGTCGAGGTCAGGGAAGAAGTAATTAAGGCAACGAAGCTAGGGAAGATAATAACCAAGGGTGGAGCACTAACCAAAACCGGAGTCATGATAAATCAAATATGAGATGCTATAATTGTAATAATTATGGCCATTTTTCATGGGAGTGCACTAAGCCACATAAAGTCAAGAAGCCAACCTAACTCAAGTAAATCAAGCAAGAGGCAATCAAGGACTTATGTCGTCCGGACGGTCTATAAAATAAACTCCTAAACCTAACCAAGACTCCTAAGTAATAAAAGGAAAACCTATGAACTAAACCGCACTGATAGGCAAGTGTACCTATCTAGTGTAGCACAGCTTAACGGTAAACCGGATTATCGAACCCTAGAGACACTATGAATAACAAACTAGACTCGGACTCGGACTAAAGATTTGATTGATTGGAGGGTTGACTACACGATTGATTATAACTAATAATGCAGAAAACTAAGAACGACTCAACTATCAAGACAAAAGCTAAGGTAAAATCAAGAATGGGAAGAATACTACCTAGGTCGGAATCCTACTTGCAAAGCTAAACTTCTACCGGTTCTGGAACTATGATGGATCTGGGATTCTAAAGATAACTGCTAAAGACAACCTAATGGATCGCTAATCACTCTTAGGGTGTCACCAACTAAGCTCCCTAAAGTGTACTAAACTCACCAGATGGTCGGATCACCTCTCGGGTATTTCCAACTATGACAATGTACCCTAATGGGCAGATTACCTCTCAGTCTCACCGTCCACAATACATTCAAGGAATGCACGGGGTAATCCTATGATAACAACTATGATTTAACCTAGCAACAATCACTAGACTCCTAATACTAACGTCCTCTCAGACTGTTAACACTCGGATTCCTAATAATGAATACTAAACAACTAATTCTCACCTCTCGGGTATTGAACTAGGATGAACACTCAACTCTAATCAGCAGTCAAATAACAACTCCTATGGTCACTATGTCTTGTAAACCACCAGAATCACAAACCCTAAGATCTATGATCAAGATACGCTAATTGAACACGACAGACAACCACAATCAACGCAAGGAATTATAATTAATCACACAATCAAAATTAGAGCATGCATATACATCATGATTATTAACTAGTATTGTTTATAAAATCATAAAATCATCATACGAATCCAAAACCGATGAAAATCGTAACTTTAACAAATATTCAACATAAGACCTAGGCGATATTAAAGTTTTAGCCCACAATCATACTTAGAACATCCATGACAGAAGTAATTAAGCACCACATAGTCTCAAACAGAACAATTAACGACAAATATTCAAACTTTAAAACCTAGAACGCTATTACAACAAACCCGGAATCCAAAGCTTTGATCTTTAGCCTTTAATCGACCTTCTTGCACCCAAAATCGCCCTATAATGTCCCTTAGACGGTTGGTAATCGAACTCATTTGATAATGGGGATTAAATTTTATTTAATTCAAAACTAAGGTTTTTTCTCGGAAATCAGGGCCCTCGCGTACCGCGACGACAAGTGGCCAGGGCTTCGCGTTCCGCGAAGGACAAAATAGTTGCACCCGGTTTTAGCTTCCCTTGCGTAGCGCGAGGGAATGGTTCCTGTTCTTTGAGGGAATGGTTCCTGTTCTTCGCTTACCGCGAGAGCTTCAAATTTCCCATTTTCACTTTTGATCACCGGGCTTCATTCTCGTGCTCGATTTCTTTGGGTTTTCACTATTTATTCTCACGAGCACCTGAAATCATACACAAAGACTCAAAACGAACAAAAAATGACTCAAAACAAATATAAAACTATTTAAAACGACACGAAAACTTTGGAAAAAAGGTGTGTGCTTTGCACTACATCAAACATCCCCAAACTTAACCTTTTTTCGTCCTCGAAAAAGTTTGCAATGGAATCATAACTGAGATCTGACTTTAATAATTAATTACCAATTAGTACAAATATACTCACGTGTTAAGAAGCAATAATCAGTATTTTTGTCCAATTAAACCTAAGCACCAACTATCTAGCCCCCGTGATGTGTTCTAATTCCAATTTATACATCAATTAATCTGTGTGACTCACACTTAGAAGCAACAACTGTACCTAATCCCGTCTCACGGTCATGTCTAGGCACGGGTTAAACCATGTAGATTTGCCCACCACGTTAAACTAAGATTTACATGTTTTTAGAAATCAATGGATTATGGAATGAATGGAATGAGTATTATTAACTATATATGAATCAACCTCACCTAGGGGTGCATCTCCCAAGTCACTATCCCAGAAGGTAGCACATAGGATGCAATCTATCAATTAAGCACATAAGAGCCAACTTAGAGGCGTATCCACAGAGTCACTATCCCCGTGGGAAACACATAAATCAAAACTTATTTATCTAAATCCTGATCACTCAAATCCTAAACCATGGGTGTATCCACCAAGTCACCGTCTAGGAGGGTAACAAGTAGGTCAAGACTCTAGCTTTCAGTTTATTTATTACACTAATTATTAGATGGAATTATGGATGCAGGTGCCACCAACTTGGATTTATTTTCATAAAAAGAGAAATGGTGTGCCAAGAATAGTTTTCAAAAACCTCTAAATTTTAGCTCAACGTGGTACCTATCACCCTATGTTGACAGTTTCAGTATTACCGACACCCTAAGATAAGTACCCACAAGATATCATGATATTATTACGTGATTTATCCTAAGCAACACTCACATGTTATTTAAGCTATTCAAGCTGGCTGGGTCTAGCAAACGTCACTAATTAGAAGCGTTTTCTATTATTTAAATCATTTAAACAAACAAGTAGATTCAATTGTACTATCATTTTCCATTTATTATGCAAAAACTTCTTAATTTCAAAGGATAGTTTTCAAAATTTTCAATTTTTTTATATTTTTGGATTTTTTATAAAGACACAAACTACTAGCTAGACAAGACACTCACATCCCCACACATGAAAGACACATTGTCCTCAATGTGAAGCAAGACATGACTAAAAATAAAAATGCAAAAATAATCAGGAAGCGACTTAGCTGGTAATGAATGTGCAAACAGATGTGCAGCTTCGTTCTTCCATGTGTGCACCGTATAGCATTTCGGTCGTGGTTGCACACTCTGTCGGGTTGCCTTTACAAAGTGATAAAAGCATTGGTCCCATCTGAATGGAGATTGAGTACGAACAGGACGGACAATACTTGCAAAATAAACCTTACAACAAACCCGCAACATTAAACTGACACAAATAAAAGACTCAAACTGACTCAAGAAGACTCTGGATAGATATGCAAGGACACGTACCCGATGGGTGACAATCACATAGATATGAATGCCACGACAAAGTGGATCATCGGATCGACACGGTCTCGAGTCTCCCATGGTCGATGGAGTTGGTGAATGAATGATATGGTGATGATGGTAATGGATGAAGATGTATGAATGATATATGATGGATGGTAGAAATGGTAGTGGATGATGTGGATGGTGGTGGTGACTGGTATGGGCAATGTGGTGAAATTGTGGGTGGACACGGAGAGGGTATGTCACACCCCAACCGACGTCGGAATACGTCGGGGCGGGACATGTAGACTGTTCATGAGCTCAAGGTTGACTAAATTGTAATATGTTAAATCCATTTCAATTCAAACAAACATAAACCAATTCCAAAGTACATAAATGAAATACAATTTTTTCTTGATTTAAAATTAACTAAGTCCCAAAGCCTATGTGTAGCAAGCCTTGATCAAACGTTAGCACCTGAAACATGAATAAAATAAGGTCAACTAAAAAGTTGGTAAGCATACACAGGTTTGTACATAGATAGTGTATAGATGTGAATAATCACATCCTTACATAACATGATAAAATAAGGCATTTATGGGGAGCAACTATTGTGTAACCGAAGTACAATAAAACCTTTGTAACTAGCATGCAAATTGTGTTGTCGGTAACAATCACCCCAATCTGGGTGGGTTTGTCAGACTCAATAGATCTATCATTGTTAACCGTCGGCTTGTATAGTTAATGATTGCACATAAATTGCACACAAACAGTTAACACACCTAGCACTCAAACATAAAGCTCAAATTTTGCATACATGAATGTAAAGAGGATTTGTGTTTGTGTAGTTTGTGTAAATATAAGCAATTGTTTGTATAGTGTTCATGTTTCACCCCAAAAGTAAAAAGAGTAAAAGGGGCTATGTAATACTCACTTGTAATAGTTGTTGTAGATAACACGAGCAACATGTAGTACAAGTGATTTGCAAATCACAATATTAACCGAGAGTTGAATTATGATTTAGAGTCAATGCTACGTACAGAAAGTCTAATGTTCTAAAGAGATTGAATAAATGTCTAATTGAATAATTGTGGGAATTCGTACCACATAGTTTGTGTAATTTCATGTAAATGATGTGTGTAAGTAAATGTTTGTTCTAAATAAATGTTAAATGTACAAATGCAGTTTCAAAGTATATATGAATTTTAATGAAAATAATAATTGTCTTAGGGTTTAGTTTATATAACTTAATATATAATTTAAACCCTAAATGAAAGAATTAAAATGATTAAATTATTTTGATTTATTATAAAATAATGTGTCTTTATAAGGAAACATATGAAATGCGAATATCAATGTACTCATATATATTTAGTAAAAAATTAGATTTTGTTTATATAATTTTTTTAATCTTAATTATTACTTTCCTGTAACTGTGTATAATTTTGCAAGGTATAAAATGAATAATTTTGGTTTATAAAAGTCTTGACAAAATTAACATTAAAAATGAGCAATTACATATTTTATTTAAAATAATTTCAAAATGATTTTTATATTGGAAATAAAGTGTTTAAACAATTTAATTTGTAAAAACGATTGTTTTCATTTAGCATTTGGTTATCTTTGAGCAAATCTATTCTAGAAGGTATAGGGTTTTATAAAATAATGTTAATAAAATAAATGGGGTTGTAAAAACGGTTTTTAAAAATAAAAAGGGCTTGCCCGGGTCGAACCCGGGTCTGCCCGATGTAGGTCACAGCCGTTGGACCAGAGGGAAATTCCTGTTATATGACAAGTTTGAATTTGATTTAACACGAAATTGAAAGGGGGGGTTGGCAGATCTGGGTTTGACGCTTGCTTAAAAAGAAGTCGGCTTGGGGGGTTTAGAACCCACGACCACGCGTGTATGGTTCATGTGTCTTAACCAGTGGAACTGGGCGGAAGCCTTGCCAGTATCCAATCGATTAATCTTTTAATAATCAATCCCTAAACCCCTTCTTCCCCAATCAATAAAATGAAAACCCTAAATCGAGTCGATTAAGCCCCCGATGGAACTCGAAACCATGGGGCTTATGTTCCCTGAATCAAAACGAATCTAAGGGCACAAGAATTACTTACAACGGTTGCGTATATAGGACGATCTACATGGGTTTCAGTTTCGATGATCTTTGACTTGGACAGAGCTTCAGCGATGAAATGCGGATCGTATGAGTGTTCAGAGAGTTTGGGTGGAGGTATGCGGAGGTGAGGGAATGAATTAATTCGTTTAATTTCATCCAATTGTATGATTTGGTTAGAAGCTTGCGTATGACAGCCGTTGAGGCGAAATACGCGTTAATTTGAATGAAACGCGAATGAATTGGGTCTAGGAAATGGTCTGCATTCATGATAGAGTTGGTTCGCGTGATTTACGGGGTTTATAACGCGTTGATTTGCACGAATTGATGGTGGATTGCTACGGGTTTGACTTGGAGAAGTCAAACTTATGTGAATTCAGAATTTACTGCTTTAGATGATTGAATTGGATCGTAACTTTGGTCAAGACGGAACCGATTGGTGACTACACACATACAAAGATCCATTACAATCGATTTGAATGTTTCCGGGTGTTGATTTGCACCAAAGCAAGGCCATGTTTGACTTTTAATAATCAAATTTGATTATAGAGTCAAAGTCTAGGTTCAAAGGTTCAATGACTAAGAGGGGGGGTGGGGTTCAAATGAAGATTAGAAGGATTAATTTGTTTTGATTATAAAAAGAAAAGAATTGGTTTCTTTTAAAAAAAAATTATGGAACTTGAATCTTTATTTGATAACTTTATAAACAAAATACTAACTATATTATAAAGTTATAATGTCAATTTTATATTTGTCAAACAAATATTCATGCGAGATTTAATTAATAACTTTAAACGTATGAATAAAATTTGCATGCATGTTTTTATAAATAATTATTTGTATTTACATCTATATAAATACACATGTTATGTGTAATAGTGCTTTAAAGTTTTAAATTTTATAAATGAATACTCATTTATTTAATGATTTAGGTGAGAGAGACAATAAAATGATTGAATAAATACAAGGTTTAAATGTAGGGTTAATATTGAAAATAAATAAATAAAATAGAGCCGATAAATCAGGGATGTTACAGTCTCCCCATGTTAAGAGAATTTCGTCCCGAAATTTAACTAGTGGATACTACTGAAATCAGGAAAAATGAGGGTTTGGATTCTCAGTGTGCGTTGATGGTCGGTTTGAGGAGTGTGATAGATAACAAGATTCGGGTCTGACACTCAATTTAGGTCCGAATGATATTAATGGATTTAGTTTCAAGAGAATTAAGGGGGGATCTTCCAAATAATCTAAAGGTGAAACGCGTCACTTGGAATGGGTTTGATGGAAACTTGGCGATCGGGATTTTGTTTAAGAGGTAGACTAATATGCTTAAGAAATGCCAGTGGATAAGAGAGATCACAAACGTTGGTCTACGTCAAAACTTCACGTGACACGAGCAATGCTACTCTTGATAATATGACAGAGAACTTATATATAGGAAGTACCATCGGCGTATCCACCAAGCCCTTGTCATATCACCTTAGTTTCGTTGTTATGTATCATGATAGGTTTTAGATCATAACACACGATATAATTCACTATGTTTTCCATGCGCCGATTTTTATAATTACGTGTGCACCCGTAATTACTTGAATCATCGCATGGTCCGTATAGGTTCTTCCGTCGTGTGCGGGGCAGGAGGGCACAAATTCACTTAGTTCATGTCTATTGTTTTCACATATTAGTTGCTAATAAGTAACTATGTCCCTAACAGGCAGGTCAGTTAGCAACTAAAGAGAAATATGATAGTAAAACTTAAAGTTCTATAGTTTACTCATGTTTGAACATGAATACGTCAAACACCGAGTTGTTTCAATGTGTTATGATTTTCAACTTTGGTGAACAAAGTGTATGGCCATGCCTTGTGTGTAATAAATCAAATTGCATCAATTGTAAGCAGTTTAGTTTCATGTATAATATAAACACACAAGTCTCATGTATGATCTAGTATTATGTAGCTTGTAATCGAATAGGTTTCTTGTGTGATGTGAGCAACTTGACATCATGTACTTTGTAAAGCAACAAGTTTTCACGTGTAAGGTAAACAATGTAGTATCATGTGCATTGCAAGAAATGAATTTCATGTATTGTGTTAAACCTAGTATCATGTATTTTGTAAACCAATAATCTTTCTTGTGTAATGTAAGTAATGTAGTATCATGTACTTTGTAACCAAATAAGTTTCGTGTTCAATATGATCAATCAAGTATTGTATATAAAACAATCAATTGTCATGTACCATGTATATTGTAAACAACTAAGTTTCATGTATTATGTGTTCAAGCAAGTAGTATGTGTATTGCAAATAAACAGGTTTCATGGGTTATGTGATCAATCCAGTAAATTATGATTTTTCACATAAACTAGTTTCATGTATTATGTGATCGTGTTGTGTATCTTGTGGACGTGCATACGTAAGTTATTTAATATCGTGTGTGACGTATACTAACGAGCTTCGTAGGTGATTGAGTGTTGCGGAGAAGCGTGTTGTTTGGCGTTCATGTATAATATGGTAGTTAGGTTCTATCTTTTTAAATCTCGTTGAGGTTTGTATGGATGGTTAACGTCTACGCGAAGTGGGTCGTCTCTTGAAGCGGCAAGTGAAAGGTAACGAGGAGGTTCTGGAAATATTCTGAGTAGTGTGTTTCCGAATAACTGATTTTGTTTGTAAATAAGGAATTGTTCGTAGGTGGATATGAGGGTGAAAGTGAGGGGTTGACTAAGTAAATAGGTAATTACACGAAAGCCTTTTTATAAAATCATTTAAGAAAAATAGGGGTTATATAACTTAAATCATGATTTACAATGGCTAAACAGGTAGTTGTATATTAATGTAGTCAAGGTTTAAAAATAATTAATTTAAAAAGTCATAATTATTTATCAAAATGATACTTTTTATAAAATAGGTCGTATTGAGTCTTCTCACAAGACGAAAATGTTTATAGAAAATTCATATTCCAGATACTATTTAAAAGTTTGATGAACGTTTGGTTTGAAAATAACGGGGTTGTTTAAATCTAATAGGATGAGTTGTTTACGTAGGAGATTGTTGATAGTGTACTAAATCGTATTGAATGAAGAAGGTGATACTTGGGAAATTTTGATGAAAATATGATGGGTGTGATTCACACTCAACGGGTCAAATCAATGAGTAATAACTTTAGAGTTGAAATATATAAAATTGATTAAATGCTGAAATGTTAAACATTACTCAAAACATGGGGAAATGGTTCTCAAACTTAAAATTTAAAGACAATAAATAATGGAAAATAATTTTGTTAACGTCTCTTGTAGCTTTCCACTAGAAGGAGAATAATTCCCAAGACGAGCACCGCTATGGTCACTCGGGTAGTCGATCTGGCTTCGGCTTTAGCTGTCTCGGTGCGATGTTCCAGTATTTCTTTTTCGAGGATGGAGATTAACTCCTTTTGGTACCCTATTTGGTTTGCTAGGTTATCCATTCTTTGTCCTTGCAAGTCGTGCATTACCCCCTGCTCTATCCTTTGCCCCTCAAATTCTGAGGTCATTACATATTGGTGAATGTCACCGGTTGGAATTCCCATAAAACTAGTGGTTGCCGTGGTATGCTTTACCCAAGGGTTAGGATGGTACGGGTCGGGCATTCTATATGGGTCTCATAGTGGGGGTGGTAACTGATTGTGGAGATGGGGTGTCTGATACGGTTTTCTGGGTGCGGGTGATCCAGATGTTCGAAGTCTTGGGCCGGTGTTCCTAATCTAATATGCCCTTACATCAAACCTTGATCTAGCAGCTGGGGGTGTTGGTGACCGATACACGGGTGTCCCGATGTCTTCTTCCCCATCAGATTCTGCTCCAGGATGGTAAACCGGGGAGTAAGGAGAGTAGGAGTCCATATCTGGCAGAAAACAACGAAATGGTTGTAAGTGATAATGAAATACTGAGTGTTAGATATAGGAGTTCTCATAGGTTTTAGAGTTTGACTAGTCATAACACCGAGTCTTCACAATAGTATTTTAGAAATACACTTGACCTATAAGTAATGCATCCCTAAGTAGAATTCCCAGGAAAGAGGGGTGGGTCACTAAGACACACTTAAGTACCTTGTCTTTCCTTAGCCAGAATCCCTCATGGGGCCTACACACTCTTCCAGCCATCATGTATTAATAACATTATTGTTGGGCTCATGGTCATGATGGGAATTGTTGTGGACCGGGCTTTGAGGCCCGAAAGTAAGGTTTATATGTTGTAGTAGGCTTCTTCTTCTTGGAGGGTAAGTGGGCTTCTAGTTTATTATTAATGGGCTTTAGGCTCAATAGTTTAGATTTAGATCACAAGAGGTGGTGACATTATATGTGTGAGTTTAAGGGTGCATGAAGAACTAAGTGTGTATGAGTGTGTGTGGAAACTTAGGATAGCACTTTAAATAAATCAAATAGGTAGCAATGAATAGGAGACAAAAGTTGGAAGGTAATGTGACACATAGATTATTAAGTATTGTATCATATGATGTAATTATATAGTATAACATGTAAAAATATTCACATAAGAAATAATCATGTAGCATGTAGTAACATGACATAGTATGGGTGTCCTGAGGTTATAGTCTAGGTCAAGAGTATCTAATAACCTAATTCCCTATAACCTGGCTCTGATACCAATCTGTCACACCCCAACCGACGACGGAATACGTCGGGGCGGGACATGTAGACTGTTCATGAGCTTAAGGTTGACTAAATTGTAATATATTAAATCCATTTCAATTCAAACAAACATAAACCAATTCCAAAGTACATAAATGAAATACAAATTGTTCTTGATTTAAAATTAACTAAGTCCCAAAGCCTATGTGTAGCAAGCCTTGATCAAACGTTAGCACCTAAAACATGAATAAAATAAGGTCAACTAAAAAGTTGGTGAGCATACACAGGTTTGTACATAGATAGTGTATATATGTGAATAATCAAATCCTTACATAACATGATAAAATAAGGCATTTATGGGGAGCAACTATTGTGTAACTAAAGTACAATCAAACCTTTGTAACTAGCATGCAAATTGTGTTGTCGGTAACAATCACCCCAATCTGGGTGGGTTTGTCAGACTCAATAGATTTATCATTGTTAACCGTCGGCTTGTATAGTTAATGATTGCACATAAATTGCACACAAACAGTTAACACACCTAGCACTCAAACATAAAGCTCAAATTTTGCATACATGAATGTAAAGAGGATTTGTGTTTGTGTAGTTTGTGTAAATGTAAGCAATTGTTTGTATAGTGTTCATGTTTCACCCCAAAAGTAAAAAGAGTAAAAGGGGCTATGTAATACTCACTTGTAATAGTTGTTGTAGATAACACGAGCAACAGGTAGCACAAGTGATTTGCAAATCACAATATTAACCTAGAGTTGAATTATGATTTAGAGTCAATGCTACGTACAGAAAGTCTAATGTTCTAAAGAGATTGAATAAATGTCTAATTGAATAATTGTGGGAATTCGTACCACATAGTTTGTGTAATTTCATGTAAATGATGTGTGTAAGTAAATGTTTGTTCTAAATAAATGTTAAATGTACAAATGCAGTTTCAAAGTATATATGAATTTTAATGAAAATAATAATTGTCTTAGGGTTTAGTTTATATAACTTAATATATAATTTAAACCCTAAATGAAAGAATTAAAATGATTAAATTATTTTGATTTATTATAAAATAATGTGTCTTTATAAGGAAACATATGAAATGCGAATATCAATGTACTCATATATATTTAGTAAAAAATTAGATTTTGTTTATATAATTTTTTTAATCTTAATTATTACTTTCCTGTAACTGTGTATAATTTTGCAAGGTATAAAATGAATAATTTTGGTTTATAAAAGTCTTGACAAAATTAACATTAAAAATGAGTAATTACATATTTTATTTAAAATAATTTCAAAATGATTTTTATATTAGAAATAAAGTGTTTAAACAATTTAATTTGTAAAAACGATTGTTTTCATTTAGCATTTGGTTATCTTTGAGCAAATCTATTCTAGAAGGTATAGGGTTTTATAAAATAATGTTAATAAAATAAATGGGGTTGTAAAAACGGTTTTTAAAAATAAAAAGGGCTTGCCCGGGTCGAACCCGGGTCTGCCCGATGTAGGTCACAGCCGTTGGACCATAGGGGAATTCCTGTTATATGAAAAGTTCGAATTTGATTTAACACGAAATTGAAAAGGGGGGGGGGGGGCAGATCTGGGTTTGACGCTTGCGTAAAAAGAAGTCGGGCTTGGGGGTTTAGAACCCGCGACCACGCGTGTATGGTTCCTGTGTCTTAACCGGTGGAACTGGGCGGAAGCGTTGCCAGTATCCAATCGATTAATCTTTTAATAATCAATCCCTAAACCACTTATTCCCCAATCAATAAAATGAAAACCCTAGCCCTTAAATCGAGTCGATTAAGCCCCCGATGGAACTCGAAACCATGGGGCTTATGTTTCTTGAATCAAAACGAATCTAAGGGCACAAGAATTACTTACAATGGTTGCGTAGATAGGACGATCTACAGGGGTTTCAGTTTCGGTGATCTTTGACTTGGACAGAGCTTCAGCGATGAAATGAGGATCGTATGAGTGTTCAAAGAGTTTGGGTGGAGGTATGCGGAGGTGAGGGAATGAATTAATTCGTTTAATTTCATCCAATTGTATGATTTGGTTAGAAGCTTGCGTTTGACAGCCGTTGAGGCGAAATACGTGTTAATTTGAATGAAACGCGAATGAATTGGGTCTAGGAAATGGTCTGCATTCATGATAGAGTCGGTTCGCGTGATTTACGGGGTTTATAACGCGTTGATTTGCACGAATTGATGGTGGATTGCTACGGGTTTGACTTGGAGAAGTCAAATATGTGAATTCAGAATTTACTGCTTTAGATGATTGAATTGGATCGTAACTTTGGTCAAGACGGAACCGATTGGTGACTACACACATACAAAGATCCATTACAATCGATTTGAATGTTTTCGGGTGTTGATTTGCACCAAAGAAAGGCCATGTTTGACTTTTAATAGTCAAATTTGATTATAGAGTCAAAGTCTAGGTTCAAAGGTTCAAGTTTAAGGGTTCAATGACTAAGGGGGGGGGGGGGGGTTCAAATGAAGATTAGAAGGATTAATTTGTTTTGATTATTAAAAGAAAAGAATTGGTTTCTTTTATAAAAATTTATGGAACTTGAATCTTTATCTGATAACTTTATAAACAAAATACTAACTATATTATAAAGTTATAATGTCAATTTTATATTTGTCAAACAAATATTCATGCGAGATTTAATTAATAACTTTAAATGTATGAATATAATTTGCATGCATGTTTTTATAAATAATTATTTGTATTTACATCTATATAAATACACATGTTATGTGTAATAGTGCTTTAAAGTTTTAAATTTTATAAATAATACTCATTTATTTAATGATTTAGGTGAGAGAGAATAAAATGATTGAATAAATACAAGGTTTAAATGTAGGGTTAATATTGAAGCAAAATAAATAAAATAGAGCCGATAAATCAGAGATGTTACAGGGTAGACCATGGGAGACAAGGAATAAACGTAATTCCAGGCACCCCTCGCGTACCGTGAAGAACCAGGGGCGGTTTCTAGCATACCACGAGGGATTGAGAAACCAGCCGGTCAAAACTTTTGTCAGTCGCGTACCGCGAGAGACTTTGGTACTTTCTTCGCTTACCGCGAGGGAGGCTTGTTCACAAAAAGTTAAGAAAATTTTTCAATTTTTATACTTAGAAAATTTTATACCCCTTAAAAATTTTTCTTCACCCAAATATTTTAAAACCTATTCCAAGCATAAAAACAACTGTAAAAGTACATGAAACTTTGTTCCCACTGATTTTCCTCACTGAATCAAGCGTGAATCCCCGCACGACACGACATACATAAAACACATATACCGAAAAACAACAAAAATGACACGGACTCAGACCAAGTAATGCATACAAACTTTACATCCCGGGCACTTGCCCGAGAATCAAGCAAACTTATCAGGAGGCTTCTCCTTGATCCTAACCGGTACCGCCTTCATCCTTCGCGGTCTACCGGTCCTCCACATCAACCATATTCTAACCAACACCATATAACAACTGTAGCTACCACTCAGGTCCTTCCACCATAACTTATACCTACCCGGTCCGAAAAGGATACGCATCAAATAACCAAGTAAATTATCACCCTTCGACGTCCCCACACTTGGGGTTTGCACTCTGTCTAGGTTACCTAATTCGATTAACTCTCAGGTTCTCTTACGAGGCGGCCTAGACCTAGGGTGGCTGGAACTAGGTGTTGAGTCAATGGTTCTACCCTTAACATAGATAATCGTGACTGCTAAAGGCTCAGATGGAAGTGATTCTATACGTGTGAGCTCTGAGACTTCAACCCTTGGTGTGTCACAGACTATCATCTCTACCTATGCTAATATGTTACTCAAACTGTAATCATCATCGCTAGCACTTAAGAACGAGGACCCAACTAATTTCTTTTAAAACTCCTCCAGCCAATCCGGAGGCTCCTCGATCATTTATCTCCTCTCTCTATCTTCCTCAACTGGATTAGAGTCCCGATAATAGTCCATAGATGTATCAATCATGCACAAAGAGTGGCTCTGCTCACCAACCCCTCTTTTGAACTTTGTCGCATCACATGTGATCGACTCACCCCCCACACGAAGTGTGAGTTTCCCGTCAAAGACATTAATCAATTCCTTGGTGGTGCGCAAGAGTGGGCGCCCTAGGATGAGTGGGACTCTGTCATCCACCTCCATATCCAGAATAACAAAATCTATGGTGAAGAAAAATTTACCTACTTTTATTAACAGGTTCTCCACAATTCCCCGTGGATACTTGACTGGGCGGCCATCAAAGAATATTCTCATGCGCGTTGGATGTGGTTCACCTAGGTCTAGCTGCTTGTATAGCGAATAGGGCATCAGGTTGATGCTAGCACCTAGGTCGGCAAACGCGTGGTCCAAGGGCAAACTGCCTAGGAAACACGGGATCGTGAAACGACCCGAATCTCCTAATTTCTCTAGCAGTTTGTTATGAACCACCGCAGAACATTGCTCACTAAGTGATACTTTAGAGACATCCTCGAGTTTCTTCTTGTTGGAAAGAAGATCTTTAAGGAACTTGCCAAATTTTGGCATGCGTCGGAGGGTCTCAATAAGTGGAAGATTGACCTTGAGTTGTTTGAACATGTCAAAGAAGTGACCATGTTCCCTAGCTTTCTTAAATGGCAGCCAACGTGCTAGGTAGGGAACACGAGCTAGGTCAATCTCGGGGGTCTTCATCTCTGCCCCCTTCTTCTCATCCTCAGCCATTGCGGCAGGCATCTCAACTACAGCTTCCTCGTACACCTGCTCCTCGGCCATCTTAGCATCGATCTCAACAAATTGAGCTCTCCAGTCTATCTTCTTGACCTCCTCAGGTGACGAAATATTGTACACACCGGAGTGGGGGTTATCCTCAACAACCTCTTTCTCCCCCACACTCCTGACTGACACGGCCATCACTGAAGCGTTGGAGCTTGAAGATGGACCTCCCAGACGATCTGTCACACCCCCAAATTCAACTAATGGAATTTTATCGTTTGGGAAGTGACAAACCAGGATCTCAGTCATTAGTTACATTGAACCACACAATATGGGACTTAGATATCATAAACGATCAGAGTAAATGTGGAAGCGATAAACGAAAGTAAATGCGCAAAACAAACGCGCCCAAAGTCTAGTCCAAAATAACATAAGTGGAAATAGTTTAAAAGTTTAATAAATTAGAAATAAATAATAGGACTTCATGCATGTTCTAGTCATGCACCTGTGCCTTAGCTTAGCATCTTGAGAAAACATGTAAGAAAAGATGTCAACACGAGGTTGGTGAGTTCACAGGTTTCAGTTTGTAACAATGTTTAACAGATTAATGTACATTCAAAATATAAATCAACAGGTAGCTAACCCATATACATGTTAACTAATGAGCTCGCAACCGAAAGATGCGTGTTTATGTGTTTGCCTCCCACCAGGCCTATCAACCATGGTGCATGTTTAGGTCAATCTTGCACCCGTTCGACCTCTAGTCGAGTTAGCGCAACTAACGCGGGTGAGGTTTGTCAAACCCAGTAGTACTACCTAAATTACCTCGCTATGTTCATATTAACGGTCCGATGTGAGGACTTAATGATAGATGTGTACTCATAGTCATACAAGTGATAACATATATGAATTACAAAAATAAAAAACGTTTACGTCATGTTTTCTCCCCCAGTTTAAAACAGTAAAAGGGGCCGTGAAAACTGACCTGCGTTGCGTAGTAGGTAGTATCACACAAGTATGAGATTTGAATCTCAAACGTTAGCCCGAAATGACTTACAAATGCCCTAAAATTTTAACATAATAATTAGGGGTATAATGATATGTGACAACGACACGGAAATGTTGAACGTCCTAAAAGAAACGCGCTAATGATCAAAAAGTAGATGAACGTGTCCACGGGAATTGAAGGATTTCTTAATAAAATATTTAGGATAAATACGTCACGCGACGATTGACAAAAACAATATAAAGTTTATTCGAACGTTGCACCATTAAACTAATGGCCTAAGAAAATAATATAATATATATATTATTTTTAGATTTAATAAAATATTACAATAAACAATTGCGTGACAAAATAATAAATCTATTATTTTTTCGAGAATATAAACGAGTATAAATAATATAGATAATTATATTATTTATTAGTTTAAAATGTTACATGAAGTTTATAAACGAAACAATAATAATATAAAAATATATACCGTTCTTAATTGAGATCAAGGATTGGAAATAATATATTATTTTGTAAACGAGTTTTAAATTACGAATACGAGTTACAAGACTAAACCCGAGCCTACGGATGGTTTTCCGGTTTAAAACATATTAATATATTATAATAATTATTGTTTTAAAAACATAATATATTAATCAAACATTCTGACAAAAACTTTTACTCACACACGACCGCGCCTAAGGCAAGGCACGATCGTGTTAGAGTCACAGGCGCGACTGTGTTGGTCAGGGGCGCGACCGTGTTGATCAAACAGAAGACACAACAAAACCTGACCACTAGGCACGACCGTGTCTGAGTCTGGCACGGCCGTGTCTAGGGTTCTGAGGCACGACCAGGTCTGAGCACGAGGCACGACCAGATCAGAGTATGAGCACGACTGTGCCAAATGCTGGCATGATCGTGTCTCCTGGATACATAAACACAATTTAACAGAATAAACCAATAAGTCCAAATCCGTTTGGTTTTGATCGTGATTGACCAAAAGGATATGGGGGTTCTGTTAATCAAGTAATTACGAATCTGATGGTGTGCTTTGATTTCAAAAACATCACGACTAGATTGATTAAATTCCCGATTAAGTACCAAAACTCTTGGTCAAGAACATGAGATCAAATTGAACAATTTGGATAAGATTACATGTTGAAATCATAGGGTTTTCAATAAACAGAGGATTGCGAATCTGATGATACAATTAAATTTCATTATGATCAAGTAAAGAATAGAGGTCGAGTAAACCGTAAACACATGAACCCTAGATTTGATTCGCAACAATTTCGATAATATTAGCCCGAATTAACAAGGGGCTTTTGATCTATGAACAAAAATGAAGGTGTAGGGAGTTTCAATTACCAGAAAGGATGACGGATTGATAGCGTTCAACTAAAACGAGCTCCGACTTGCGCAAGCCTCGTCTCCGGCGACTCCGGCTTCAACTCCGGTGAAATTGATGTGCGTAAAAGCTTCAAAGAGGGTCGATTACGGTGCGCAGGTGCTTGATTTGAGAGAGTAACAACATAAATGAACGACTTTGATGAGTATTAGATGAAGAAGTCGACAGTTTCAAGTTAAAGAAAATAATGGAGTTGAATTCGGCCATTACGAGTGTTGAAGTGCCGAATAATGGCTCACTGATGATCGCCAATAGAGATTTTATGTTACAAACTTGATATTCGAACGGATTTGCGATTTAAGGTTGCGTTTACGTTTCAACTAGGTAAGAGGTGCGACCGTGCCAATTAGAGGCGCGACCGTGCCAAAGCACTTGGCGCAACCGTGCCAAAGCATGGCGCGACCGTGCCTATTAGGGTTTCTGGTTATTTACAAAATCAATCCTTGCAACTTCAGCTTTAACAGAATTAATCCCTTGGATTTAGAATTGAGTTAACTAAGTTATGATTTAACTGAATTTGACTAACGAAGTTAACCTAAAAAGTTCGTATTGTCACACGATCTTTCAAGCTCTTAGCGATGTCCTCAACCGTGTGTTGTAGATCATGGAATGCCGACTGTTGATTCTTCAATAGAGCGTCGTGGTTATCCAATCTCTGCCTAACATCACTGTCCTGCTGGACTAAGTGGGCAAGCAGTTGTGTGTGAGTCTCAAGCATCTCCTTTATCGTAGTCATGTCTCCTCCTCGATGTTGCTGCTGCTGATAACCGTTAAACCCCGGTGGGTTGTTTCCAGATCTCTATCCCGAGCCAAAAAAATTATAGTTGTTATACCCTCGGTTCTGGTATTGGTTGCCAGCAAAACTCACCTGCTCTTGATTATTTACCGGGCAATCACGGGTGTCGTGGCCTCCCCTGCACACTTTACACCTCTGATCACAGAGCTTCAGCTCTTTGATTTCATTGGCCATTGAGGCGAGGGCAGCAACCACGCTAGAATCAGGAGTGACATGATGCACACCTTTGGGAGATGTGGTGGATGATCTAGCACTAGGAATAGAAGTCCTAGAAGATGGGTACTGCTGTTGGCTTGAACGAAGCTCTCGAACATCTCCTCACATTCAGCAGGCTCAAATCTTTCCATGATGTGGCCTCCCGCAACTGTATTGAACATCTGCTGCTTCTCGAAGGTATGTCCATTATAGAACTTCTCCACTATCGCCCATTCAGAAAGACCGTGCTGGGGTATCGGCTCAACAACATGTTGAACCGCTCCCAGGCCATGTGATAGGGCTCGTCGGGATCCATCCGGAAGGAGTGGATTTGATCCCTAAGGTGAGCGACCCTGGAAGGTGGATAGTACTTTTGGAAAAACTTGGCTTCGAGATCCTCCCATGTGGTGATGGAATTGTCAGGGAGGGTGTCAATCCAAGTGGATGCACGCCCAGAGAGGGAGAATGGGAAGAGACGCAAGTAGATTGCATCCTTAGACACACCCGTGATGTTGAAAGTATCACATATGCGCGCAAAGCGGGACACATGTCCGGGTGCATCCTCATCCTCAAGACCATGGAACTGAGTAGCATGAGTGATCGTACTCATAACATGTGATGGGATCTACCAAGAATTGGCGTTTGGAATAGCGGGGTGGGTGATCGAAGATCTCGCCCTAGTGACCCCATCACTGGCCCTCTGGTGTACTGTACGCCTCGCTAGAGGATAGCGTCGCCCATTTTAGGAAAGGGAATAGGGCTAATAGGACGTACCTGGTTTTCGCACAGCTGTTTCAAACGCTCCCGAAAGTCGCGGGTGCAATTGTGTAGCTCTCGCTCGGGCTCTAACAAAGCAGAATAAAATGGTGATCCCTGCGAGTGAGTATTGTGCATAAACAAAAAGACTCAAAAGGAATAAAGAAACAAAGACTCAAAGACAGAAGGACTCGATTCTAAGTTAGACACACAAGAAAACACGTAGGACAAACACACAAGACATGCTCAAATAAAGCAAAATAAACTAAAAATCAAACAAAGAACTAATCAGAGTTAATATTGCTATTGCCAAGTGTCCCCGACAACGGCGCCAAAAACTTGATGTCGTCAAGACGGTCTATAAAATAAACTACTAAACCTAACCTAGACTCCTAAGTAATAAAAGGAAAACTTATGAACTAAACCGCACTGGCAGGCAAGTGTACCTAACGAGTGTAGCACAGCTTAACGGTAAACCGGATTATCGAACCCTAGAGACACTATGAATAACAAACTAGACTCAGACTCAGACTAAAGATTTGATTGATTGGGTGGTTGACTACACTGCTGAGTATAACTAATAATGTAGAAAACTAAGAATGACTCAACTGTCAAAACAAAAGCTAAGGTAAAATCAAGAATGGGAAGAATACTACCTAGTTCGGAATCCTACTTAAAAAGTTCAACTTTTACCGGTTCTGGAACTATGATGGATCCGGGATTCTAAAGATAACTGCTAAATACAACCTAGTGGATCCCTAATCACTCTCAGGGTGTCACCAACTAAGCTCCCTTAAGTGTACTAAACTCATCAGATGGTCAGATCACCTCTCGGGTATTTCCAACTATGACAATGTACCCTAATGGATAGATTACCTCTCAGTCTCACTGTCCACAATACATTCAAGGAATGCACAGGGTAATCCTATGATAACAACTATGATTTGACCTAGCAACGATCACTAGACACCTAATACTAACGTCCTCTCGGACTGTTAACACTCGGATTTCTAATAACGAAGACTAGACAACTAATTATCACCTCTCGGGTATTGAACTACGATGAACACTCAACTCCAATCGGCAGTCAAATAACAACTCCTATGGTCACTACGTCTAGCAAACCACCACAATCACAAACCCTAAGATCTATGATCAAGATACGCTAATTGAGCACGACAGACAACCACAATCAACGCAAGGAATTATAATTAATCACACAATCAAAATTAGAACATGCATATACATCATGATTATTAACTAGGATTGTTTACAAAATCATAAAATCATCGTACGAATCCAAAACCGATAAAAATCGCAAATTTAACAAATATTCATCATAAGACCTATGCGATATTAAAGTTTTAGCCTACAATCATACTTAGAACATCCATGACAAAAGTAATTAAGCAAAACATAGTCTCAAACAGAACAATTAACGACAAAGATTCAAACTTTAAAACCTAGAACGCTATTACAACGAACTCGGAATCCAAAGCTTTGATCTTTAGCCTTCAATCGACCTTCTAGTTCCCAAAATCGCCCTAGAATGTCCCTTAGAAGGTTGGTAATCGAAC
Source organism: Smallanthus sonchifolius (assembly GCA_023525975.1). Taxonomy (NCBI): domain Eukaryota; kingdom Viridiplantae; phylum Streptophyta; class Magnoliopsida; order Asterales; family Asteraceae; genus Smallanthus; species Smallanthus sonchifolius. The sequence continues at coordinate 38,851,964 of CM042034.1, read as the reverse complement.
TCCTTTGATAATGGGGATCAAATTCTATTTAATTCAAAACTAGGGTTTTTTCTCGGAAATCAGTGCCCTCGCGTACCGCGAGGACAAGTGGCCAGGCCTTCGCGGTACAATAGTCGTGCCCGATTTTAGCTTCCCTCGCGTACCGCGAGAGCTTCAAATTTCCCATTTTTTACTTTTGATCCTCGGGCTTCATTCTCGTTCTCGGTTTCTTCGAGTTTTCACTATTTATTCTCACGAGCACCTGAAATCATAACAAAAACTCAAAACGAACCAAAAATGACTCAAAAGAAATATAAAACTAATTAAAACGACACAAAAACTATGGAATAAAGATGTGTGCTTTGCACTACATCAAAGACCTACCTTGATGATGGCTTTTGTTAATGAACAAGTACTCATGAATGAGGACAGAGTCCATCCAAAGCTCTATGAAAGCCATCCCCATGAATCCTCGGTGTGGTACCTCGACAACGGGGCATCAAACCACATGACCGGCTGTGAGAGTCACTTCAAAACATTTACCACAAAGTGAGAGAGATGGTTCGCTTCGATGACGGGTCAAAATTCATAATCGAAGGAAGGGATTCCATAGTCTTTGATTGCAAAAAGGGAGAACAAAAAGTTGTTGATGACGTATATTACATACCCGATTTGTGTTGTAATATCCTTAGTCTTGGTCAAATGACAAAAACCAGTTGTAAAGTGTGGATAGATGAGGATAAGTTGTGGCTCTATGAAGAAAAATACAAGTTGTTAATGTAGGTTCAAAAAAGTGCAAATCGTCTATACAAAATCACACTCAAATTTGGGACACCTGTATGTTTGCTATCCTCTATTAATGACCAAGCCTGGCTTTGGCATCCAAGACTTGGTCATATTAATTTTAGATCCATGAATAACATGAAAAATAAGAACTTGGTACATGGAAACTTGACCACCATGCAAGGAGAACAATATTGTAACGCTTGCATGTTGGGTAAACAAAGTAGAAACCCGTTTCCAAAACAATCCATGTACCGAGCTTCTAAACCATTTGAACTAGTTCACATCGACCTTTGTGGATCGATATCACCTCCTACACTTGGAAGGAATCATTATTTCATATTATTTGTGGATGACTACACCCGTTACATGTGGGTTTATACCATAAAAAACAAGAGTGATGCACTTGGTATTTTCAAGAAAGTCAAACAAGAGGTGGAATTGGAACACAATTTAAAGGTTAAAGCTTTGAGAAGAAATCGAGGTGGTGAGTTCCTAAACGGCTTGTTCACCGATTATTGTGACCAAACAAGTATTAAAAGGGTTTTCACTGCCCCCTATTTTCCTAAACAAAATGGGGTGGTGGAACAACGCAACCAAACGGTTCTAAACGCCAAAAGATGTATGATGAAGACATTACATCTCCCTCAAAACGTATGGGGTGAAGCAGTGAGACACTCCTTTTATGTGTTAAACTGAGTCACTACCAAAGCTTTGAAGAATGTCACCCCGCATGAGATCTTAAAACTAAGGAAGCCAAACATAAAACTACTAAGGGTGTTCGGATGCCAAACCCACATGAAGGTTCCGCCAGCAAATCTTAAGAAGCTAGATGATAGAAGCAAACAAGGGTTCACTTTGGCATTGAACCCGGAACTAAAGCATACCGACTATACGACCCACTTCAAAACAAAATTTATTAGAGTCGTGATGTCAAGTTCGAAGAAAACAAGATGGTGGAGTAGGAAAAAATTGGAGAATCCATGAACATTGGAGTGGGACGTGAATGGGCTGAATTGGTAATTAATATGAAGCCAGAAATTTGAATTTCCTCTAACTTCCAAAATGAACCATGAGGTACAGAAACAGGCGTTGAACAGCCTGAAGCCGAACAAATCGATGGGCACCAAGCCCAGCCCGAAACATAACTGAAGCTGGTCAGTCTAATGGCAGCTCACTTCAGCCCGCTATGGACAGCCCAGCACCTCCCGGCCAGTCTAGAATGCCCAGTTCAGCCTATGACCAACAGAGGTGATGATCATAGTAAAGGTACTGGAAGTGTTGATATTAGATGATCAACGAGATAGTTTAATATTCCCAAACATCTTGAAGATTATGTTATATTACAAGAAGATTACATGAGACCTAATGATGAACTAGTAAACTATAATAAGTGGATGGAAACAGTGAGAGACGATTTGGTGTCAATTGAAGTAAACAAAACGTGGGAACTATGTCCCCTTCCGCCTGTGAACAAGGCCATAGGACTAAAATGGGTGTTCAAAATTAAAAGACACGTTGATGATACGGTGTCTTAACACAAAGCAAGACTTGTGTAAAAAGGCTATGTCCAAGAAAAGGGTGTCGACTTTGAGGAGGTGTTTGCTCTCGTTGCTCGTATAGAAACCATTCGTCTAATCCTAGCTTTAGCAGCCATGAACGAATAGTTTGCTTACCATTTGGATATAAAATAAGCCTTTCTAAAACAAAATTTAAAGGGGATCGTCTATGTGAAGCAACCGGAAGGTTTTCTTGTTCCTGGAAAAGAAAACTTGATCTATCGACTAAGTAAGGCATTATATGGACTACGCCAAGCCCTACATGCTTGGAATAGGAAGCTTGATATGAACCTAAAAAATATTGGATTCATTGGATGTCCTAGGGAATCGACAAACTATACGCAAGTTACAAAAGGTGAGCTAATTATAGTCGGAATTTATGTAGAAGATTTGATAGTAACCGGTCAAGTTTAAAGGAGATTGAAGAGTTTAAGTCATAAATGAAAATTCAATTTGAAATGCAAGACCTTGGTTTACTCACTTACTGTAACATCCAGAAAATCCGTAAGAGAATGGTTCGGGTAGGTGGACTCACCAAATCTTTATTAAAGGACCCGGTTAGCAGAAATTGCTTCGTAAAACTTGATTCAACAAGGATAAATGGACCGAGTAAATGTTTAATGTCTAGTTCGGGATTGTAAACATACGAGACAGTTTTAGAGGGACCCGATCGGAACTGTAAGGGGTTTTATATGCCACCTTAACTACCCTAGCCATTCGGCTAGGGAAATTTTGACGAAAACCAAGGGAGCTGTGTGGGAGACGCCGGCGACGAAGGTGGTCGGACGAGAGAGGCGGTGACACGTGGGTTTCAACCAGGAAGCTCCATAACAGGCTAACGTAATCTTATTTACGATTTCATTGCTTATACTCGATCGTTTTCTTGATTTAATAGGGCTAGGGGTTATATCGAGCGATTATGGATCCGAGAAGGGGGAGTCGACCGGTAGGGGCTGTGAGTGTTGCTGGAGATGGCGAGCTACCGCTGCGATGGTGGTTCTCGGTGGCATACTACGGTGGTGATGGCTGCATGGTGGCCATAGGTGGCGGAGGAGTGAACGAAGGACAACGACGAGGGGGTTCGGTGTGGTGGTGGTCGGATAAGATGAGGACAGCGATCATGGTGATGCTCAACGGTGAAGACATGCCAACACCGGAAATGGTGGGGGTGGCTATAAATGGTGGTGCCCGACGGTTGCTGTAGTCGAATGTGGTGGTGGTTTACGGCGGCGGACGACGGGGTGTTAGTGGTGGTTGTGTTCCGACATGAAAAGAGACCCGAATAGGGTTTTCTCGTGATAAGAAAGATGATGGGAATGTGATGGTGGTAGGAAAGTGACACACGATGGTGGTTCACGATGATGAACGATAGGTCAAGGACGATCTGATGTGTGAGCTGAGGAGATAAGGGTTCGATAAATCATAAGGGCAAGTGGTCAAGAATAAGAATTAGGGTTTATTTATTTATATTTTATGCAACATATGTTTAGAACGTGTTCTGATCATGTGATCACGCGTTTGTCAGGTTTGGGATTCGAGCATGGACCGACGAGTTGTAGAGCAGGGACTGGGACTCAGCATAACCTGTGAGTTTCTAATCCCTTATTCTTTAATCATTTTAAGGTTTTTGGGGCTATCGTACATGCTTATGAGACAAGTTAAATCTATTAAGCGTGATAGGGGTTTCGGGTTCTAATCTGATGTGTTTTTGAAATAAAATGATTATTTAGGAGTCGTAGGGTCTATGGTGTGTCTATGGGATTAAGTGAGCTAGGGGTAAGAGTTATCAACGTGAGACGGGCTAAGGGATTGATCATGGAGAGTTGGGCGTTAAGCTAAATGCTTATGGTTACATATGAGGTATATTATCCTAGTGTTAAGTGTGAGATGCAGGCGTAGTTAATGATTCAATTGAACGTGCAGTGTGGTATTATGTGTTTATATTCGTGTTGTGCGTTTGTGTCGTTGTCGTTGTGGCACGAAGGGTATTGTGTTTGCATCGTTGTCTTTATGACACGGAAAACGGGATTGTGAAGGACGAAGTCCTTTGGGAAGTCACTAACGGTTACATTATTTAGCAGGTTAATGATGAGCTCGGGGTGTGTTGAACGCCCTGACGAGGGTGTAGTGATACGGTATGTGTTGTGTGATTATATATGTGTTAAATTTGTATGGAAGTGTTGAGTTACATTTATTGTGCACAGGATGATATTAATGTGGCGTATAGATGATATTAATGTGGTGTATAAATGATATTAAGGTGATGTGTAAAGGATATTAATGTGGTGAGTAGGGTTTGACCGACTGTTGTGTCGGGATAGTGATGTGGTGTTTACAATTATGTTTTAGTTGAATTGTAAGAGCCTTGGTCAGGGCTGAGTAAGTCAATGTCTAGGGGTTAGTGGGGTTAATCAGGTTTTAGAGTTAATATAGGTTATAGGTTATGAGGTACTAGTAGTGTAAGTTCGAGTCGTGTAGATGGAACTTACTGGATTAAAATTGTGGTATGAGTCTTTAAGATAACAAAGTATAAAACTATTTCCTAAGGACCGAAGGGTCCTGAGTGAAGATAAATAATAATTTTGTGACGAGATGGCTTTTAGTTAAATTAAACTATTAGAACCCACTCAGTGTAGCTGACTTTGTCTGTATGTTAGATTATGATGCAGGTGAGCTTTGGTGTCGACGTATCTTGGCTTGGGGAGCGGTGCTACTCGGATTGGTGTGCATACATTCGTGAGGTAAATTTAATGACGATAATATTCAATGCTTTTAGAAAGACTTCCGCTGTAGTTTGAATATAAAAACGAGTATTTTAAAAAAAATAACCCGTTATGAGAACCAACTGTAGGATGCTCGGGTCGGGGTCTTAGACTTACTATTTGGGTTTAGACGTGTTACAAAGAGATGGATAAATGACTCCAAAACAAGAGAGTTATGCTATAAATATCTTGGAACTTGGAGGAATGGATCTATGCAATCCGACTAGATTTCGTATGGAGTCACGGTTACAATTATCAAAGGATAAAGAGGACAAGATGTGAGTCCAACCCAATATCGGAAACTCATGGAAAGTCTTAGATACCTAACCCATACGAGACCCGACTTAAATGTTTTAGTGGGAATGGTAAGTAGATTCATGCAACAACCAAAGCAATCTCATTGGAAAGTTTTAAAGCAAATACTTCGATAAGTGAAAGGAACAACGGGTTACGGGTTGCGTTATCGAAAATATGATCGTAATGAGATCATGGGGTTTTGTGACAGCTCACATGGGACCGACTTGTGCAACGGTAGGAGTACTACCGGTATGACTTTCTATTATGCGAATACGTTGATATCTTGGAACACACAAAAGCAACAAGCTATTTGTCTAAAAGGGTTGTTCAGTGATCTAACGGGACGTGAGGAAGAGAAGGTGACACTTTGGATACATAATCAATCGGTAATAGCTTTGATAAAAATAAAACCTGGACTTTCATGGTGGGAGTAAGCATATTAATACTCACTTTCACTTCTTAAGAGAGTATGTTAACAAGAGAGAGATTCAAGTTGAACATGTTCAAGGTTGTAAACAAAAGACAAATATACTCACGAAAGCATTGCCAAGACTCAAGTTCAAAGAGATGAGTAAGTTGCTCGAAGTGGTGGATTTGGGTGATACGGGCAAGGAGTAAGGAGGTGAATCTTGGAATACTCCTTGCGTAACACGCTTGCCTTGGGCAGCAAGGCTGAGCCTACATAAAGTTTGTTAGGATTTAATTATTTTAAATTACAAGTCATGTTTAGATTTGGATTAGTATTATTATAATAAAGGAAAATTCACTATGCCACATGGCATCTTCTTACCACCCAATTTCCACGTTGCAAACTCTTACACATCCACTCTTGTTTTACCCACAAATAATAAAATCACGCGGATCATGGGGACCCGAAAGCAACTTTATACGGATCCAGTTTTAAAACAATAACCCGTCTCTCTCCAAACCCTAATTTCCTAATGTCGGTCATCTCAGCTTCCTCTCCAAACCCTCTTCGTTGAAAACGTCTCCAAATTTTAAGTTCGTTGAAATCGTCTTCGTTCAAATCGCGTCCAGCCCTCTTCGTTGAGACCGTGTTCGTCGAAATCGGCAATTGAAATCTTTTTGGTCGAAATCGTCTCCATATTTAGAATTCGTCGTTTTTGTTGTTGACAGAAGGCGTATCGTCGATGATTGTTAGGTCCAAACCGTTTAGGATTTCATTGGTGTATGTGGAGGCGATTGAAGGCGTATTTGATTGGAATCTGTTTGAGGCTGTTGTTGTTCTAACTTTGTACATAAAGTATACCTTCATCTCATTAAGGTAATTTGCTCCTTTTTTTAATTGAAAGTTATGTTCAAAGTCATCTTTGCATATTCTTGGTATCTTTGATATTAGATGTTCCGTGTTTCTGTTTTTTGATTGAAAATCCAGGTGCAAAGAGTCAAAAGTAAGAGACCAGTTTTAGACTCTATCAAAGCTTTCAGTTGTTTCTAATTTTCTTTCAACTAGATTTGTTTACATGTCTTTAGGTATTAGGCTAGCTCCCCTGGCTTCTCAAAAAGAGCTCATAGATTTGTAGAAATGGTTAAGCTATTAGATACTAATTTAGTAATCCATGTGGACAAAGTCTAGTAATCCATGTGGACAAAGTCTAAGGGTCCAAAATGTTAATAGGTTAAAGTTATGTTTTAGTATGTTATATAAACATGTAAATAGTATAAAGGTGTATTGTGTCAAAATAGAAGTTAGAAACCTACCATATACATGTGCTTGTGTCAAAATAGTTTTAGTATGCTATATAAACATGTAAATAGTATAAGTGACGTTCGGAGGCAACGATTAGGGGATTTCAGATTAGTATAAATAGGAATGTAATTGAGTCTGGAAATTAACTCAATAAAATATTACTTTGATTGTATATTGTGTGTTCAATCGTTCAAGAGAAGACCAACAGTGGCATCAGAGCCAAGGTTAGATTCAGAAGAAGAGAGACATACCGGTTTGTGCGACGGAGAAGACGTCGTGAGACCGAGGTCGGAGAGACTTTTTAAGAGAAGGGTGGTGTGCCCTGTTAGAATCAGAGAAGGAGAAAAATCCATTTAGTGTGAATCGATTCAGAGAGAGAGAGATAGAGAAGGACTTACCCGTGCACGATAGAGAGAACGCCGGTGACCAAGAAAGGAGGAATCGTTGCCACTGTGAGCGCTTGCCGGAGGAGAACGTCAGAGACACCGATTAAGAGAAAAACGACCGAACGGAACCCCATTGTTGCTGTCATTGATTCGTGAACCAGAAAAGTAAAAAGGGTGGTGTGTCGTGTTCGTGAATCATAGCAAAGTGGAAGAAGGGGATTGAGCCCTAAGTTCTGATTATTGTTCGAAGACCATCGAAGCTAGAGGAAGACAAAAAAAAGGGGAAAGCTACGTGAAGGTAGAGACAAAAGCAATTGTTGTGGGGCCAAGTTACGAAAAAAGGAAGGACTGGGCTTAGGCTTTTGGGCCGACTTACAAAAGAAAATTGAAGGCTAGTGGGCCTTGTTTAGTTCATTTAATTTAAGAAAAAATTGGTTTTCTTTTATTTACAAAAAAAACCGAGAAACAAGCGAAAACCTTGTTTGCTATATTTAAAAAAAAAGTTTGAAATAGAGATTTTAAAAAACGAGTTCTGTTTCAGTAAATAGTTTTAAGAGAAAACTAAGAAAAAACAATTGAGTGCCTTTGTATTATGGTTCGTGAGAGAGAAAGAACCAAGATAGAGAAAATCAAAGAGACGAGAAACTGAAAAACGAAAGGTGTTCGTGGTTTACGTCACCAAATTCAGAAAAATATAATTACGCGCAGAGGATTCACGATATTCCAGGTTTTACGTTCCAATTACCTTGGAATTAAAGTTTATAGAATTATTGCAATTTTTAGTATAGAAAGATAGATTAGAAAATTGCATTTGAGCCTGTGTTAGAAAGACACACGAATTCGTTTTGGTTTTAGAAGAAAACCTAAGTTATGATGTCAGAGGAATCAAGCAAGGAGACGAACAAGGAGATAATAACACATAAGGAGACGAGTTATGTTTCCCATTTTAAATATCTTGTCCTAAAATCAACAAATTATGTCGTATGGGCAATTTGTATAAAAACCATACTAAGGGCTAACGGACTATGGGAAATGATAGAACTTAGTGCGAGTACGCAATGTTAGGAATCAGAGTCGGTAGCGCAGTGGACACAACACACAAACACTCTTAAACGAAAAGAAGAAAGCAATAAACGGCACAAGGATTTATAGTGGTTCGGTCAAGGTGACCTACATCCACTTGCTGCAACTAGGGTTTACTTTTATTGATAGGTGCTACAAGAATTACAATTACAAGACTGAGATATATATAAGACAAAATTAGGTTAAACTAAAATAGGTAACAATGGGTTTTAGCCCATTAGGGCCGGCTGCCCTATTCCCCTTAATTCCAGCCGTAACAGGCCCAAAGGGGAGCCCAGCCCGGCCCAAACGCAATAGCTTTCATAACCCAACAATCTCCCACTTGAAAGCTTTGCCCATACAAACCATCCAAGTCAACTCAGCACCAGTAACTCCAGTAATCTTTATAATCAAGTCCTCCAAGCCCAAGCTAAGACTCCATGTCAAACCCTCCTAGTTGCAGCGGCCCTTATCATCAGTTACCTGAAAGGCCCGTTGAAGCTCCATCGAGCTTCAACCCAAAACCAGTCATACCAGACCCAGCCGTGATTATCTCCACCACCGACCCATCTCTGTCTCAACCGACTTGCATGTTCCGCCGACTCCAGAGATGCACCGAAGACCATCATCACTCTCCAAATTCAGCAAACAATCCTCAGGAGAGACTTTCTCATTCGGAATCTTGGTCTTCAAAACCTAACGGACTCTTGGAACTGTACCCGGAACACGTCCCGTGCTCCCACTGTTCCCAAACCCCCTTACTGGTTTTACCCTCCCAACACATTCAACTGACATCTCAGTAGCTTCAGGCTTCACGTTTGCAAAGTGAACCCTCTTAGTGCGAGATTCAGTGAATCGGACTTTATCACTCTGAACCGAGACGGTCACACATCCCTCAGCAGGTACCTCAACTAAATACAGCGATCCTCGTTTTTCTCCCCGAGCAATAACGAGATTTCCATCTAACACTTTCCACTTTCCACCGCCAAACTTGACATCCAGTCCCTGTTCATCCAATTGACTAACATAAATAAAATTCATCATCAGACCTGGAATTACCCTGCCGTTTTGCAAGTTCCATGCAGTTCCTAATGGAGTCTTTAGATTCACATCTCCCATGCCCGTAACCTTTAAGGTTTCACCATTTCCTAGTCTTACCTGTCCAAAATCACCTTCTTTTAGATTCACCATTGATTCACCGCTGTGCATAGCATGAATCGATGCTCCTGAATCCATGACCCAAGAGCCCACACTGCTTTCCACACTACAAACCAGTACATCATCATAACAGACGACCTCAGTAGTGTTCACTTCAGCAGACTTTTCCTTTTTGGCCTTTGGACACTGACTCTTAAAATGCCCAACTTCTTTGCAGCACCAACATGTGACAGTCTTAGGAGTTCTGGATGCACTCCTACCCCTGCTCCCACTTTCCCTGTTATTCCTTCTTCCCCTGCTTACACTTAACAATTCAGAAGAAGATGAGCTACCTTGCTTCCTGCGTCTTACGTCTTCTCCAAGAATCAAATCTCTCATCCCTTCAAATGTAAAACCACTGAGCCCTGTAGAATTGGTAATAGCAGTTACCGTTCCGGACCAGCTATTCGGCAGTGAAGATAACAGCTCCAGACCTTGAGTTTCATCATCAAAATTGATTCCCACAGAACTCAATCTGGACAAAAGTGAATTTAAATTGTTGATATATTTTGTCACAACGTCTCCTTCCTTCATCATAGTCAAGAAAAATTCTCTTAACAAGAACAGTTTATTTACCCCCGACGCTTTCTCATACATGTTTGACAGAGCTGTCATCATGCCACGAGCCGTGGTTTCCTTCATGATGTTGAACGCGACACTCCTTGTCAAAGACAATGTAATAGCCGCCTTGGCCTTCTTGTCCTTCGAATTCCAAACATCTTGACTAATCTTATCAGTTTTTTCTTCCAATACCACATCCAAGTCCCTTTGACTCAACAGAGCTACAATTTGCATCTTACACCATGCAAAGTCCGTCCCGTCGAACTTCTCAATCTGTACCTTCCCGTCCTCAGCCATCTTAATAGCAAACAGAAAACAGATAAACGAACTTGAACACGAAAAAAAAACTTAACCCGTCGACTCAAGGATTAGAACCCTAATCGGCGATCAACCTGGCAGCAACCCAAATCAACAGCGACCAGAAAACCAGCCACCACAGTCCCGGTGACCAACAGTTTGTCCGGCGGCTACCCCAAAACCCTAATCAAACCCGCTCTACACTTCCTCCCTTCATGCGACAGTGATTAGCAGCCAAAACAGGCTCCAATCAGCCCTGTTACAGCAGAACAGAAACGGAACAGCAGCAACAGTCAGCGACTAGATCTCCAGCGACAAAAACAGCTGCAAAAAATCAAAACAGCAGCCCTTGCAGCTTCGAACCAGAACTCAGCAGATTGGTTCAGCACCAATCGCAATTCTGACAGCCTCTCAGATCGTTTTTCCGTACGAAAACCGTGTGTAACAACGAGCCAAAGCTCTGATACCAGTTGTTAGGAATCAGAGTCGATAGCGCAGCGGACACAACACACAAACACTCTTAAACGAAAAGAAGAAAGCAATAAACGACACAAGGATTTATAGTGGTTCGGTCAAGGTGACCTACATCCACTTGCTGCAACTAGGGTTTACTTTTATTGATAGGTGCTACAAGAATTACAATTACAAGACTGAGATATATATATAAGACAAAATTAGGTTAAACTAAAATAGGTAACAATGGGTTTTAGCCCATTAGGGCCGACTGCCCTATTCCCCTTAATTCTAGCCGTAACAGGCCCAAAGGGGAGCCCAGCCCGGCCCAAACGCAATAGCTTTCATAACCCAACACGCAAGTTGATGAGAAAAAAGATATGGAGACGACATCGCATCTATTTCAAACATTACCAAAAGAGATGATATTACAAGTGGCAAGTTGTAAAAGTGCAAAAGAGATTTGGGATGCACTAAAGACAAGGCATGTCGGTGTAGAGCGAGTGTAGAAGGCACGTATACAAACACTCATAACAGAGTTTGAAATATTGAGAATGAAGGAGGAAGATAGTATAGGTACGTTCACCGCAAAGTTAAATAGTATTGTTACTAGAGCAAAAGGTTTAGGATCAGTATATGATGAACCATTTTAGTACGGAAACTACTAAGTGCTTTACCAAAGAGGTTTTCTCAAATAGTTGCAACCATAGAGCAATTCGCTGACCTAGATACAACAACTCTTGATGAGACAATTGGAAGGTTGAAAGCCTTTGAAGAAAGAACCAGTTTAATGGATGAAGGCCCCGTGGACAATCAAAGTAGACTTTTGTTCACACGTCACGACAAGAACTATGGTCGAGGAAGACGTTTGAAAACCGTGGAAAAGGAAGGTCTAATGCATCATAAGAAAATTGGCGTGATGAGAAGTTTAGACAAAGTGGGGCAAATGTCTCGCATGACAATTCCAGGAACAAGAATGAAGATGAATATGACAGAAGGAGAAGAAGCCCTAGAGATCAAAACCATCCTAAAAGAGATATTAGAGAAATAGAGTGTTACAATTGTCTAGAATCAGGTCATAGAAAGGAGGAGGCAAACCTAGTACAAGAGGATATATAACCGACCCTCTTGATGGCAGTTACAGAAGACAAAGAGAGATATGAAGAGAATAGTTCAAATGAGAAGGAAAACAATTACCGAACGTCATTAGCAAAGTATTTCAATGACGAAGAGCCGGAGTGGCCAGGATTAGTTACTAAGAGGAATCAAAACCCGAAGATGCAAAGTCGAAAGAGAATAGATCAGAGATAGAGATTGATATAAAGGGAAAGTTGGAGATGTGGGGATTATACATGCTTCATGAGTTTGAAGTAAAGAAACAAGAACTCAAGACTGAGCTGAGAAACAGAGAATTAGAGTCTGACAGAAAGATGAATGACAAAGAGAAGTCATTTGAAGATAAAATAGACAGAGAAATGGAGAATCTTAAGAGTTTAAGAGAAGCTACAAACAAATAGATAAAGGAGCTGAAGTCTGAAAGAGTTGAGCTAGAGAAAAAAGAGTAAGAGGTGATTGCAAGTCAAAAACATCTAAAGGATGACCATCCAAAAGAAAAGAAATATGAGAAACATGGAAGGATGACATCAAAGGATACTGAATCAAGTTGCAAAAGAAATAAACGAGGAGCTATTGGTTGTAGGTCCCTTCGTGTGTGTCGGATCGTCACATGCAAGTGGTCTACTAGTCAAACCGGGTTGCGGAATACCCGTGACTAGGTGGAGAGTCTTACTGAACAAAGTAAACCAAACACGAGAGTCACAATAAATGTTCTTTGTATTATAAACACTCGACGGTTACAGAGAGAATACAAGCTGCGTACTTAGCAGAACTGAGTTCGTCTAAACAAATGTTCCTGCGTACTCAGCCTCTGTGAATCTATCCTATTTATACAGACCTGATGCCTGCGCACTTAGCAAGTGCGCAGGACCAATTGCTCTTGCGTACTTAGCAAGTACGCATGGGTCTTCTTGCGTACTTGCTAAGTACGCAGGAGCTTTCTCCTGCGCACTTGTAAGTGCGCAAAACACTTAACAGAAACACAACATACATTATGTAAAAGTAAATACAACTTGATAAACCATTACATAATGACTCATAAATACAAAGACAAATTACAGACATTAGACATACTACCTAAGACTCTATCCAGAGTGTTGTCACAGGAAAGTGCATCAACAAACTCCCCCTTGACAACAGCTCGGGATCTTCATCGTCTTCAGTCTTCGGTCTTCAGTCTTCACAGCATCTGCTCCTTAGCTTCCATCTTCTTTTTGTAATCAAGACAGAACTTGATCAACTTGTCGTATTTGGCAGAGAGAAGCTTCGTCCATTCGTCAGTGTGGATGCAATACTTGTCGGCTAGTACCTCCAGATCGTTCACAGAAAAGTTGATGAAGCAGACTTCATCAAATATCCTGATCACTTCCTTTGGCACCATATTTCCACTTTCTGACTTACCTTTACTCATTACCACAGCCTCGCCTATTTTTGGATCAACGTACCAGTACCACATGTCACCAAGAATATCCTGAGGTAACTTGCTCAGGGGAATCTTAGTTTCACATCGCACTGGCTTGTATACCAATCTCTTTATGGGCTTCTTAGTCACAGGATGCACAGCGTGCTTATCCTTGACTCTTCTGGGCACCTGAGGCTTGAGGTATTCAAAGTTCCCTGATCTTGCTTCCCGTTGTAGTGTTACCCACAAACCCATTGCTACTGCATTACTCGAGTGACTTAGCAGATCGCTGTTTGCAAGGTTAACTAGGTCGTACTTGGGCAAAGAGTTGAACGCCTCACTGGTGGGTTTCAAGTATTGAACCCCCTCAGATCTTTTGATGGCGAACAACTGCTTGTTCTCCTCCAACCTAACAGCCAAGATCATACCTGTCGCTCCGTTCTTGTCTGTGATAGACGTCTTTTGCCACACGGGAGCTGGACCCTTTGTAGATGCAGAAGGCATGTCTTTCTCTTTTTATGCCTCGGGGTCCACAGGTATAGGGTCGACCGGGGAGGCTTCAGTTGTAGTTTCAACATTACTTGCCATGTCAACTGAGCCTGTGTCGAGCAGAGATTCGAGCGATGGTACTTCAAAGATCTCACCATCCTCTAACTCGTACTCTCCTTCCCTGTCGCCCTTGGGAATCTCTATCACCACATCATCGTCATCCTCATTTCAGTCATCACCAGAGTTGATCTCTCCTTCTTCCATATTAAGGAGAGCATCGATCTGTGCCTCTTTGGAATAGTCAGGCTCTAAATAGAGGATCTCATCATCAGATAAGTCCTTGAGCACGTTAGCCGCTGACTTCCCTTTATCTCCGCCACCACCACCTGAGGCTTCACCACCCTCTTGCTGAGTAGACTCCCCTTCAGCCAATGGAACAGAAGAGATGGGTACAATCGCCAAAGCTAGGTGCTCACCTCCACTAGGACTGAGTTCAGGATCCTTGTCTTTATCATCATCCTTAGTCAGATCGACTGGATGACAAGACTCGGCACCGGTGGATTTCTTTTCTTTGTCTTTCTCTTTCTCTTTCTCTGTCTCCTTCTCTCCCTGAGCACCTAGCTTCGCGGTCAGTTCACCAACTAATTTGACCATCGCTGCGTGCTCTTTTCTCTGCAAGTCCATCCTCAGCTCCAGTGAAGTTCTGTGGCCTAGAATCATTTCGTTAGTCTTCATTAACAGTTCATTCTGTGCCATGACATTCTTCAACCGTTCATCAGTCCCCGTTCTCTGGCTACGCAGAATCCTAACTTCATCCGCCAGAGAGTTTATCTGTGCTTGTTGAGCATCAGAATCCTCTTTTGACTTTTGAATAGTCTTCAACAAGTCAGCAACTTGGGTTTCTAGCACATCGATCCTAGCTTCATTTGGATCCGGATGCCTAGATGATGAGGCTTCGGCGTTGTGGATGGGGGAAGAGAAGATTGTGTCAAAGTCGAACCCCTGTGAGAAATCACCGTAGTTAAAGGGTTGACCTGACGGTTCTGTGGTGGGTGTTGGGATGGGGGATGTAATGATGGGAGTTATGGTTGGGGTGATGGTGACTGACTCCGTGAGAAGTGGAGCAGTCACCGTCACCTGGACGGTTGGAATAGGTAGGGCCACCGTCACAGGAATCACCTATGTGACCGCCGTGACTGCCACATCTGCTTGTACCAGTGGCCTTCTCCTCCTTCTAAACAGTTGCCGTGCTGGCGTGGAAGATTCTGACTCTGGACGGGCAGCTTCAACTTGTACTGGCTGCATAGTCGGAATCTCTTCAACCCTGGGGATAGCAACCTCTTGCCTATCGCCCCTTTTCTTGTTGGCTTTCTCTCGCCTTCGTCTTTGTAGAGCAGCGTCAGAGTCGGAAGCCGGCTCATATTCGCTGCTCGAGCTTTGTCGTTTTCTTTTTGAAGACGACGCAGGCAGGGTTACCTGTGCCGACCTTCTCGGATGTGCCTGTGATGGTGCGTCATCAGAATCAGAAGAATCAGATTCTGTTGCCTCCGAATCGGATTCCTCAGCACCACCAACATCACCTTCATCATCACCTTCATCATCACCTTCATCATCATCTTCATCATCATCATGCTCTTCCTCTTGCTCTTCACCAGAGTCATCACTCATCTCTGGTGCTGAGTTGGGACTATACCAGTTCCAATCTTCAGGAGCGACGTATGCTTCATTGAGTAGGTGGCCAAAGAGGTCAGTGTGCGCAGGCGTAGGTTCTACACTGCCTGGCTTTAGAAACTGAGCAAAGACTCTCTTGTCCACCCTTTTTATCTGCAGTCTCTCCCCGATAGCGCGTAGGTTTGGCAGTGCATCATCGATCAGTAGCTGCACAAACCTCGGGTACAAAAGGAACCTGAACCTCTCTGCTGTATTTATCTGGTCATTTAGTGCTTTGAAAATATAGCGAGAGAAGTTATAGCCCCGATTGAGAGACAGGCCCACCATGGCCGCTGCTAGGTCATGACCCATGGCATCTTTCCCCGCTTTCCTGGATGAGATGCACACGATCATGATGTGGGCAAAGTAACGCCATTGATCCAATACCCACATTTTCTTGTAGGATAGTCCCTAGCCCCGACATATCCCATTCTGTGCCTCCAACACCCATCCACGTAGTAATCTGGATAGGATGTCAGGTCGGTGGCAAGGTCTCCGAACTGCAATACTCTCCTTATTGTATCCTCGAAGATAGCAATAGCCCGACCGTCAACGGTAGCCCTTATGACATTCGGGGATACCGTGCAATCGTGCTCTGCAGTCTCCCAGAATTGCTCTAGGTAAGGTCTTGAGACTGTTGGGTTTGCTGAGATTGCATAGCTTATTCTTGATCTGTTCAGAAAATCCACAATCTCCCTGTATTGCAAGGCTGCGCCTTTCCATTCTGGTTCGGTGTTAGCCACTAGGTTGAATTCGTCAGTGAATGCACAAGCCATAGCCTGCAAACACACACAGAAAACATATTCAGAACAACTTATAACACTGGAAGTAGACACATAGGACATAGTATAGTAGTTACACTTTGAAAAAATTTTCAGACTTGGAAAAATTTCTAAGTGTTGGTCCTGCGCACTTAGCAAGTGCGCAGGATTTTCCTCTTGCGTACTTAGCAAGTACGCAGGAAGTATTTCTTGCGTACTTGCTAAGTGTGCAAGAACAACCCTTAGCAAAAATTTCCGAAACTTGTAATTCGTTCAAAATGTGGGTTGATTAGGTCGCCACTAGGTCGGAATCAAGGATTCTAACCTATGGTACCATTATCAACACTACACTCGTTCAATTTTTGACCTAGACCCGTCGCCGACCCACTGTCGGCTCAACTTCAAGTGACGGATCAATCGAGGACCATTAGATGATTAGGGAGCCGATTAAGGCTTCCTATTAGCTTATTACAGATAATAAGTTACCCAAACAACCCCAAATTACCCCAAGTTTTGTCGGCATTAACCTAAAAGATTCTAGGTCAGAATTCGGTCCAAAGTGACGATTAATCGGACGAAATCGGTCTATAATCTCACCACTGAGATGAAATACGATGATGAAAGTATGGACGGGACGAATAGATGATTGGACACAAACGATTTTGAGAGTAAAAATTGCAGAGGGAAACTTTGGGTTTGAAAGCGTGAAGCTTAAAAAAATGTTCTAAGTCTCTGATATATACCCCCAACTTAATGTTCGTGCGTACTTGTTAAGTGCGCACGAGTTAACTCTTGCGTACTTAACAAGTGCGCAAGGCTTAACTCTTGCGTACTTGTTAAGTGCGCAAGTGTTACTTCGTGCGTACTTGACAAGTGCGCACAACCCTTAAGTGCGCAATTTACAACTCAGAATTTATGAAGATTTTCAAGTCAAATAACGAACAAGATAAAAATATTCAACCAGGAGGATTCAAATACAATTCATGAAGATTAAACATAAAATATTTTTGGTCTTTTTCTGATTTAAACTTGAACTATGCATAAACTTAACAACTTAAAATCTCTTTGTTCTTTTCAAGATAGATATATACAATCATTTACACAAGCTATTTTTGATCAAAGATACGAGCAGAGGATCATATCAGGCTAACTTATAGCAAAAACGATACAATATAAACATCAAAGAATATGGGATCATGTCATGTATTACTCTTTATTCATACGTAATAAGCACATAAACAAGTAATTCAAGTTGACAATATTATAAGATTTGAAACTATAAGCATCTTTGTATCACGTTCTTGTGTATTAATATATTAATTATAAGATATACAACGTGTACCCCACTGATATGCTATGATATTTTGCACTATCTTCAAGGCATCTAAGATTTTTCCAATGATTTTCTTAATTTTCAGAATGAAGTTACATCAATTAGCACAGAAAAATCAAGCAGAATCCATAAGGATTATCAGGAATCAGAAGATTCAGAATCGAGTGATTCTTTTGTCTTGGTTTCATGTGATTTTCTTCTTTGAATATCGGTATGATGATTCGGGATAATGAACATGGTGTTTGATTATAAGGTAAGGGGATCCAACTTTTATCTGGATTTAATTTCAATGAACCAGGAATGATTCAAGGGTGAATACATACTCAACGGTTAATGTAGAGACATGTCTTGATTCAATCTCTCCTTGCATACTTGTGAGTATGGGCAGTGAGATGAACCGCATTAATTGTGCTAACAACATAACCCGAAACTGATCTCAAAAGAAAATTATTGTCAAAATCTAACATCTTTTATCTGATAGTGATCTTTTCTAATCTTTTACTCACACACGCTTGCAAACATGGGTTCAAATCACAGTGGGAATTTAGATTTAGTTTCCACACTACTAGTGATTCAAAGACGCATACAGCCTACTGACAATTCAAATTACTTGTAAATAAACAGATTAAAAACATAACAATTTTAAACAGATAAGTAAGCATGACGCAATCATTTCCCATATGAGCAGTCTATGAAGTTTAGATCATTTCTCTTTTCTCAAATTAACTTTGAAATTTTCTCCATTTTCTATTTTGTTTTTGATTTTTGTAAAATATTTTAAAAACTAAAAGAACTATACAGAAAATTTAAAGGAATTAAAAATTTAACTTCCATGAATTGAATTGAGTTAAGAAAACTTAGTTTTCACTCAGGATTGAACATTCCTATCAAGTTGACAAGATGCTCAAAACGGGATCGATCAAATGCCTTTGTGAAAAGGTCAGCAAGATTGTCATCCGTGTGAACTTTTACAAGTTCAATTAAATGCTTTTCAGCACAATTACGGATGAAATGATGGCGAATCTCTATATGTTTAGTTTTGGAATGTTTCACCGGGTTATTTGTGATGGACATGGTGGCATTGTTGTCAATGAATAGAGGAGTTCCAGTGAAGTTTAAGCCGTAGTCTCTCAACTGCTGCTGAATCCACAGTATCTGAGAACAACTGCTCGCTGCAGTAATGTATTCTGCTTCACAAGTTGAGACAGAAACCTTTGACTGCTTCTTGCACTGCCAGGAGACCAGCCTGTCTCCTAAGAATTGACATCCAACAGAAGTTGACTTTCTGTCAAGGTTACAACCGTCATAATCTGAATCAGTGTAGGCTTTGAAGTCGAATGACTGCTGCTTAGAGTACCAAAGACCTAATCGGGGTTTCCCTTTCAGATATCTGAAAATTCTCTTCACAACTATCATATGTGACTCCTTCGGTTGAGACTGAAACCTTGAGCACAAACATACAGCAAACATTATATCGGGTCTTGAAGCTGTGAGATACATAAGTGATCCGATCATCCCACGGTACAACCTGCTGTCCACATCCTTTCCATCTCTGTCTGGATGCAAACCATGATTGACTGGGATTGGTGTGCCATAAGTAGTGCTATCACTCATCTTGTATTTTGACAAGATGTCCTGCACGTACTTAGTTTGATGTAGATAAATACCATTCTCTCTTTGACTGACTTGCAGACCTAGAAAGAATGACAGTTCACCCATATTGCTCATTTCGAACTTGGACTTCATCACCTTCTCGAATTCCCTACACATCCCTTCATTGGTCGACCCAAAGATAATGTCGTCGACATATACTTGCACAAGAAGAATGTCACCTCCTGCTTTCCGTATGAAGAGGGTCGAGTCAATCTGTCCACGGTCGAAACCATTAGACAGTAAATGCTTAGATAATGTCTCATACCATGCCCGCGGTGCTTGATGAAGACCATAAAGTGCTTTGTCGAGCTTGTACACTTTATTGATATTATGCGGATCTTCAAAACCGGGAGGTTGAGTGACATAGACTTCTTCATGCACCTTACCATAAAGGAAAGCACTCTTCACATCAAGTTGATAGACCTTGAAGCCGACAATGTGGCATAAGCCAAGAACAGTCGAATGGCCTCAATTCTAGCAACTGGGGCATATACTTCATTGTAATCCAAGCCCTCTTGTTGATAAAAACCCTGAACAACCAATATGGCTTTGTTCTTCACAACTACATGACGATCATCCATCTTGCATTTGAACACCCATCTGGTACCAATTGGCTGAAAGCCTTTTGGTAAGTCAACTAAATCCCACACGTGCAACTTTTGGAATTGAGACAGTTCATCTTGCATCGCCTCAATCCAGCAGTTGTCAGTGAGAGCCTCCTTCACATTCTTCGGCTCTAACTGGGACACAAATGCAGCATGCAGACACGTTTCCATGACACCAGTGTCGAATATCTCTGTGTAAAGACTGGTGTTCTCAGTGATGGTTCTATAACGAGTCTGAACACCGGCATAAGGATCACCAATAATGTTGTCGATTGGATGATTCCTATGCACCCTCGTCTCCGGTACAATCGGTTCTTGAATTTCTGGATCTAGATTTGTGCTTAACTCCCCCATTTCCGGTGATCCAGAGGAAGAAGATTCAATGTTTATTGGATCAGCTGGAGCTTCATTTCCCACAGTTGTGTTAGGATTGGCTTGAGCGTCATCTCCAACAATATGAACACCTTCACTGTTATCACTGTCATGAGTTCCAGATGCAGATGCAGCATTGGAATCAGGAGTTATAATTGGTACAGTAGCACGAGTAGTAAAACTGGAGTCATTGTCGCCACGCAATAAATCATAGACATTTGCGGCGTCTTCTTCAGATAAATCAGGAAGATTGAAGGAGTTGAATAGCGCTTCATAATCAAAACCCCAAGCTGGACCTTTTGGTTCTGGTGGAGTGCTGTGTTTACTACAGTCCACTTCAAACCATTCCTCGACAGTACGAGTTCCTATGTTGTACAGTCTCTTGCAGGGCGAATTGGCAACATATCCTAAGAAGATGCCTTCCACCGCTTTCGCATGAAATTTAGACAGACGGTCTTTATACTGTAGCAACAAGGAACAAGGACTACCAAAAGGAACTAGGTAATCAAGATTGGGAAGTCGATTGTTGATCAACTCATAACATGTCTTGTTGTGCCTTTTCACAACCAGAACCCTGTTTAAGACATGACAAGCTGTATTAACTGCTTCTGCCCAGAAAGTGACAGGAAGCTTTGCATCTGACAGCATAGTCCTTGCAGTCTCGATCAGTGTTCTGTTCTTCTGTTCAGCAACTCCATTCTGCTGAGGTGTGTACGGCACGCTGAATTCGTGACGGATCCCTCTCTTGAGACAGAAAAGTTCCATAAAATTATTCTTGAACTCAGTTCCGTTGTCACTCCTTATTCTTCTAACTTTCAGCTTGCAAAGAGATTCCAAGCTCAGGATCAGGTATTGAAGAATATCAGCAGTCTCGTCTTTTGTACCTAAAAAATGCACCCAAAAAAACGTGAGAAATCATCAGTTACAACTAGACAGAACGACTTACCTCCAATACTCCTGATACTTATGGGGCAAAACAGATCCATGTGTAATAGCTCCAAAGGGGTATCGATAGAGTTTTGGAGCTTGGGCTTGTGAGACTTCCGTTGCTGTTTGCCCTTTTTACACGGCATACAGTCATCTGCAACGGTAAACCTCAACTTAGGAACCCCGGTTACCAAACCGTTTCAGACAAGATGATTCATTTTACGATAAGAAATATGTCCGAGTTTCCTATGCCACAAGATGGAGTCAAGTTCTGTCGCTTTTGTAAGCAAACAAGTAGCAACTGATGAGGTGGTTTTTGCCACGCTCATATCGATCTGATAAGTGTCGTTTGATCTTGGTGCTCTCATCAGAATCCAGTCTTCGGGAACCTCAAAACCGGGTTTGAGAATCAGACATTCTGACTTGTCAAACATCACCGAGTACTCCTTGTCACACATTTGGGAGACACTCAACAGGTTATGCTTCAGCTGCTCGCAAAAGTTGACATTATCAAAGCTAACACAACCGTTTGAAACCACGCCTTGACACGTGATGCTGCCGCCTTTTTCTCCGACAAAGGCCACATAGCCGCCTCTGAATGGTTTGACATCTTGAAGCAAGGCCATGTTTCCTGTCATGTGCCGGGAGCATCCACTATCTACATACCAACGGTTAGAGATAGTACCCTTCGGACGTCCCTGCACGAGTAACAAAAGAATTAGTTAGATTTGGAGACCCAAGCCATTGTGGTCTTGGGTCGTCCATCCTTCTCAAAATAAACTACTTCTTTCAACTCACAGTCATGATGACTGTTCAAAATTGGTGAATCTTTGGATGAATTTGGAACAGGAGATTGAGAACCTTTAACTTTCTTGTTCCAGGATCTCTTTTGATTCTTAACCAAAACAGTAGACTTTGGCTCAACCACAGCCGGTGAACTTGTGGAAGCTTCACCTGATTGAGTCTTAGTCATCTGTTCTAGCTTTCTCAACCTCTTATTCCTTCTTCTTCTTTGTGGCTTAGAGAGTCTAGCCACAGATTTCTCACCAGTGCGTGTACTACCAGATGTAGACACACGAGGTACAGCAGGTTGCTTTACCTTACTTGCAACAGATGGTTTGGCCTCAGATTTAATCTTAGGTTTTACCATAGGTTCTACTGGTGGTTTCACCACATTCTGCTTTGGACTTTTAGGAGATGGTTTCACTGGTGGCGACCTGGGGATAACAGCAGGCTGTGAAACAACATGCCGTTTCCCTTGGTTCTTAGAAGGACAGTTCACAACAATGTGACCAACCAAGCCACAGTGAAAACAGTTCCTCTTGTCTACATAAGTTCTCTTGTAAGGCTCATTAGATCTGGCCTTAGATAACTCTCCATTATGAGCAGGAGGAGTTGGTTTATGAACAGAAGTCTGACCTTTTTCAGTTTGGTTTTTGGGGGTATAATACTTTTGCAAATTCTCTTTGTAACCAAGCCCATAATGAGCTGAAAAAGCCTCTTTCTTAACTTGGTTAATATTTTTATAACCCCCGTAAAGCATTACCTTAAGTTTATCATTTGTTTCAATGATATCAGATTCAGTTAAAATGCAGTTATCACCATTAGTGATAATGTTTTTGTGGACTTTCTGTTCAGTCAACAACTCCTCAGAGACTACTCCTTCAGGGCAAGTGTCAACTGACCCATCTTCAGAAGCAGTAACATACTCCTCACTAGATGTGGAGTTAGCCTTACTTGAGGATTCATCCTTTTTAGGGGAATCATCCTTATCAGAGGACTCATCTAGACAGGTGAGATCAATGTCTATCAAGCTATTGACAAACTTCCCACTTATTGGTGGAGGAATGGCATTGGTACCAAGACCTATACCCTTCATTTTCCTCACTACTGATTCGTAGTGCTCCACCACAAAGCGAGAGTTTTTCAACTTCTCATTTGTACATTTTAACTGCAGGATCTCATTTTGCAGTTTGTTGATTTCATTGTTCCGTTTTTCTAACCCCCTATACGCAACATCCAAGTGAACCTGTTGCTCACTTATTTGTAAAGAATATTCACATTTTTCTTTTTTCAACGTTTCAACAGACTCTTTAAAACGTTTTTCGTTTGCTTTGTAATTATGAGCTGCCATAGTTAGGGGTTCGATTTTGTCTTGGAGCTTAGAAATTTCATGCTTTAGCTCTAGACATTTAGAACAAGAAATAACAGAGAAAGGGTTAGAATCTACCTCAGATGATGAACTCTGTGCTTCTCCAATGGCCATGAGAGCAACGGCAGTAGTAGACTCCTTTTCAGCAGCTACAGGAGCTTCCATCTCCTCAGCTTCTTTTCTCTCAGCCTCCATCAGCTCCATGATCTCAGCCATGAGACCAACCTGTGTTTGAGCAATGATGGCGTCCTCTAGATGAACACCCCAATCAAAGTTTTCGTCATGCTGAGCTACCAGTGCATTTGACGAACCACCTTGGTGTTGATTGTGGTGGCTAGTGTTGTTGTGGCCGTGGCTGTTTCCCTGGCTAGGTCTGGTGAAACCAGAGGCCGGTGCTCGGTCTTTTTGACACTCACGAGCAAAGTGTCCATAGTTCAGACACTTGTAGCATTTGGCCTTGGATTTATCAAATCCAACCTTGGCATTAGAATGTCCACCAATGAACTTTCTTCCTGTTATGTTCAGGAAACGCTTGGCCCTCCTCAGAAGCATGGCCATATTCCATTGAATATCCATGTCCTCAATATCATCAGGATCCACTTGGTTAAAGTCTTCTTCAATAGTTTCGGGATCCGTTAACTTGTCGCCTATGAAATTCTCATACGCAAGCATGCAAGATGAAAACAATGCTACATGATCTTCAGCTATTTTGACTATTGCAGAATGGTTAGCTGAAGACGTAGCTTGAGGATTTCTTGAGGTGTGTTGATGATTAGTTCCCAACCTTGATCCGGATGCATAACAAGCATGACCACCACACCCATTTGAGTGGTCTTCTTCATTGGAGTGTCAAGTAAAGAGGGCAATTCCAGAGCCCGATGATTTTGAAGTGGAAGTCGTCCCATGATACATGGAAGGGTCCTGTATCTGAGGTCTTCCCGAGCTCTCCTTCTTCATAAGATTCATGTTATGAGCTTGAATCTTACCAATAGCCTCATCTACTGTTAACTCATAGAATTTAGGGTTTTCTCTCATCAGGGTTGTATACATCTCAAACTTTGGTGGCAAAGCATCAAGAAATTTTTCCACCAGTTCTTCATCGGGATATCTCAGTTCAAAATCTTTCAACTCCGTTTGTAGATGATAGAATCTAGAGATGAGATCATCTAACGATTCATTTTCCATGAAATTGAAGCATTCATACTGCTTCCGGAGAAGATCCCGCTTACTCTTCTTAATGTCACTGTTCCCCTCAAATATTTTCTGAAGTGCTTTCCAAAGATCCTTTGAGGTGTCATAGCCTCGGAAACTGTGAAACAATTTCCGAGTTAATGACATAGTGATTGAGCCAAGAGCCTTCTTTTCCTGATCATAAGCTTTCTTTTGTTCTTCATCAAGCTTAGAGATGGGCTTTGGCACCTCTTCATCAAGATAGATGTGTGTGGGATGCTTATATCCCTCAATGATTGGTATCCATAATGATGAGTCGGTGTATGAAATGTAGTGCTCAAAACGCGCCTTCCAATTGGAATAATCATTTACATTTAATAGTTTAGGCGGTTTCTGAGGTGTACCGATCTCATTATCATAATTTAACATGTTTCCAAGATTCTGAAGGTTCGACATAGTGAATTACTTGGTCAAAAATCAGAATAATCAGACACTGTTGCGCACTTGGTTTTGGCCTTGCGCACTTGAGAAATGGTCTTGCGTAGTTAAGATTTGCTCTTGCGTACTTGTAAGTACGCAGGAGGAAATATTAAGTACGCAGGATATAACTTAAGTTCGCACAAGTTCAGTCTTGCGCACTTGTAAGTACGCAGGAGATAACTCTTGCGTAGTTAGTAAGTACGCAGAAAACTGTACTTTTTACCAAAAATGGTAAGTACGCAGGACACCTTTTCAGCAACTCTCACCAAACTTTTCCGGTCACCTGAAAATTGCCGGAGATGGTGAAAAATAGGCTGATGATCAATGCAATCGAGCCAAAGGATCAGAAACAAGTTTCTAACCAACCTTTGATGCTCAAACCACACAAATACACAACAAAAATCGATTTTTGAGAGATTTTTGCTTCTAAAAAAGTGCTCAAGAGCTACCCCTTTTTTATCACAAAAATCAACAAAAATACCTCTTTTTGCTTGTAAAACTCAGTAAAACGTCTCCAAACTCACTTACAACACTCGAATTCAAGAGCAACGCTCTGATACCACTTGTAGGTCCCTTCGTGTGTGTCGGATCGTCACATGCAAGTGGTCTACTAGTCAAACCGGGTTGCGGAATACCCGTGACTAGGTGGAGAGTCTTACTGAACAAAGTAAACCAAACACGAGAGTCACAATAAACGTTCTTTGTATTATAAACACTCAACGGTTACAGAGAGAATACAAGCTGCGTACTTAGCAGAACTGAGTTCGTCTAAACAAATGTTCCTGCGTACTTAGCCTCTGTGAACCTATCCTATTTATACAGACCTGATGCCTGCGCACTTAGCAAGTGCGCAGGACCAATTGCTCTTGCGTACTTAGCAAGTACGCATGGGTCTTCTTGCGTACTTGCTAAGTACGCAGGAGCTTTCTCCTTGTAAGTGCGCAAAACACTTAACAGAAACACAACATACATTATGTAAAAGTAAATACAACTCGATAAACCATTACATAATGACTCATAAATACAAAGACAAATTACAGACATTAGACATACTACCTAAGACTCTATCCAGAGTGTTGTCACAGGAAAGTGCATCAACATTGGTGACTTACCATTCAAAGATGAACTAGTCAAAGCAAAGAAAGACGGACCAGTCAAAGTTCAAGAAGATAAAATGACATAAATGGAAGAAGATGAGTTACAAGCTGAAGATAATCAAGAAAGATGGGCAGACATAGAAGATACAATTCGTGATAAAGGCAAAGTTAATACTACAAATGATGAAGACAAAGTTATAGCAGCTAACAGTTATCAAGAAACGGGAAGGAAGCAAAAATTCAGAGACCAAGACCTGCTACAACATGCCAATAATGAAGATGATGGAGTTTGAAGAAATGAGGATATAGAAGGCATGGATTAATAAATTAAGGGGGAGTACTGGATATTAATTTAGTAATCCATGTGGACAAAGTCTAAGGGTCCAAAATGTTAATAGATTAAAGTTATGTTTTAGTATGTTATATAAACATGTAAATAGTATAAGGGTGTATTGTGTCAAAATAGAAGTTAGAAACCTACCATATACACGTGCTTGTGTATACAGGGCTTAGAACCGGTGCCTACAAGAGAAGCGACGTTTCCAGGCAACAACTAGGGGATTTCAGATTAGCATAAATAGGAATGTAATTGAGTCTGTAAATTAACCTTTGTTCATTCAATAAAAGATTACTTTGATTATATATTGTGTGTTCAATCGTTCAAGAGGAGAAGACCAACATAAGCTCAAGTTATAAATATTGGATTGCTGCCTTGAAGTTTTTGATGAATCCCAAATGGTTCAATTTATAATCTAGACATTTTCTTGAAAACCCATTTGGGTGGTATGATAATTCTTGATTCTTGTGAATGTGTTTGAGCTACATTACCGAAAAATCTTGATGTGGCAAGGTGTGTTTATTTTTAGTGATTTGTTGATTGTGGAAACATGCTAATAGATGTTAATTGGGTCAATCTATAATCAGGGTTTGATGATGAGATATGGTATTTTGAATCTTTGTAGTTTAAGGGAAATAGGGAATCAGTTATATTTTATCATTAGATCTGAGAACCTTTTATTGTTTTCAGAAAATTCATAAACATGGATCACTTTTGAGAAATTTAGAACATCAGATTCATCATCTTGAAAACGCATATGGGAAATTTCTTAAATCTTTCTTGATTATTTTCTTGCGTTTGAGCACATTTCTGATAAATCTTGATGTGGCAAGTTGTTATTTTTTGTGACTATTAAATGTGGGAATATGCAAATAGAATGTTAATTGGTGAGTTAAGATGATGAGATATAATTCTCAAATCTTTGTAACCAAGGAAAATATGCTTATATTTGAACATTAGATTTAAAAACATTCACCATTCTTAAATTCTTATTAGTATATAAAGAAGTATTCGACAACGTATGTATGAAATATTGTTGTAATTTTTTTATTGTTGATTATGGTATTTAATGATATGTAATTTACATAATTAAAAACTATTAAATATTGTTTTCTTTGTTGTTCATCCTGTGTATTACACGGGTTTATAATCTAGTAAATAACATAGGATTCTTTGTAATCAATTATCACTTGAAATTAATAGAAAAGAGTCGGGGAAGTCCACCCAAAATCGTGTGTGTTTGTTTGTTCCGATTAATAATCCGATTGTGCTCCGACATATGAAACCCAACACCTTTAAAATATAAAATATAAGTCGTTAGAGTAAAGACGCCACAATAAACGAAAGAAACTCTATTGATATTTTGTCATTTCTTTTTGGAAAATATATTTTTGAAATAATCTATACACCTTAAATTTCTATTTCTGAAACGTCGTGGTGGAGCATGATAGAAATAGCCGCCACCACCAAAATGGTCAAATAGATCGAATATAGCCTAGAGGAGTAATCACAAAAATATAAAACAAATATTCATATCCATTGATTCCTCTGCTTGAATTTCCTTATAACGTGGACTTATCTAAGCAACTATGTCAACATGTTCCTTGCATATGATAAAGAATCTTTTTTTGAAAAAGAGAAAATTAAATTTTAATAATTTAAAACTATAATCTATTTGCCGATAACATTCATAACCAGTGACGGATCCAGAATTTTTTTTCGGGGGTTCACTGTTTTTAGCCGTTCCGATTTCATAGGGCCAGACATAAAAAGTTTCGGGTCGATTTGACGGTTCTGGGTGGGTAAGGTTCAGAGGTTCAATGTGTGAATAGAAATTAGTGGTACCAGACGCCCAATCTGTCGGCGATATCTGTTGGCAGATTTACCGACGGATTACTGACGGCGATTGCCAGATTTACTGACGGTGATATCTGTTGGTAAATGTTTAAGGGTCTATCGCCAATCTGTGCTGGAGGGACTGACGGCAGGTAGCGGTGCGGTGGGCCGG
The DNA here is from genome assembly GCA_023525975.1 of Smallanthus sonchifolius. Classification (NCBI taxonomy): domain Eukaryota; kingdom Viridiplantae; phylum Streptophyta; class Magnoliopsida; order Asterales; family Asteraceae; genus Smallanthus; species Smallanthus sonchifolius. Next base: position 38,823,305 of record CM042034.1, on the reverse strand, counting down.
TAGTCGGTGGCGGCAGGGAGTAGTTGAGCCAGTGGCAGAAGGAAGAGTTGGAGGAGGCTGCGAGTCTGCGACCTGTTGCTTCGCCATTTGCTTCTTTACCTAATCAGTATTCGTTTTTTTTCTTGTTATGCCTGCTAATTTAGCCCAACAAAACAATAAGCTGCTGAAAGCCAATCATCTTATCCAACTATTATTAAAATGTCCAGAAGTTGTTGAAGGCCCATACGAAATCTGGTAAAAAAAAGGTTTTAAAAAATGTTAGTGAACGGATTTAAACCAAAAACCTCCATGTTATAAAGCAAACACTACACCACATGTTCAACTTTGTAAGGGGATTCACCATATAATTCTAAAAGTAGTTCACCCCCAGTATTTATAACTACCGTTCTATACAAATTTTGAAACTCGGGGGCTTCTGTGAACCCCTCTCATGTATGCAAATCTGCCCGTCCATAATGATAACTTAACAAATGTTACTCGCAATTTTAACCCTCATTTCCAAATGCAATCACACTTAATCGAGTCCACTTACAACTCCATCTACCCCTAATGACGTAACATCTTTTTTTTTTGCAAAATGAATTTTAACAATATAACCTATAACACACTAAGAAATAATTATTCAAACTAGTAGTTTTAAAGTTAACGAACATTCAACTCAGGGTCATCTTTGTTACAAATGTGTAAACTCTTGGATTTAATATGTAGTTTTTCATTATAGGGACCATAAATAAAATCCGTGTAAATCACATGGACCATCCGTGTAATTAATTCTTAATCTTTGTCAAAACTTTAATTTTTATTAAAAAAAAACAGTTCCACATTATAGGAGAATTAACTTCGTCAATTTGAATTATTTTAACTATAGCATCTGCGTGCATGGTAGAAAGAGTTAAAGCACGAGTGAATAAATTTAATAGTATTATATATTATACCATAACATATCATATCATAATAAAATTAAACTATTATATATAAATTTATGATAAAAAATGAAATAATTACTAACCCTTATTTCGCATGGTCGGTGACCAATGAAACTTAAGCCACCGCCGCCAATTGTTGAATATATATTAGCTTTCTCATAAACTATACAAGTAGTGGTCTTAGATAGTGTTTGATATGCATGAATAGAGAGTGGAATGCAATGAGTCATTACGTTAGAATGAAACAAAACATGTTTGGTATCATATAGGAATAGAATGGATCATTACATAATGAATGTGATTTCTTTCATTTTTAATAATTTTCATTCATTGGGACATGGGTGTTTTTTTTCATTCCTTCAAGGAATGAAATTATTTTGTTTAATTAATAACCGAACCATGACCCGACCCATGACCCTAACCAAGGACCGACCCATGACCCGTCCCGTGACCCGACCCATAACCCTAACCAAGGACCAACCCATGACTCGTCCCGTGGCCTGATCCATGGACCAACTATGCCCCGACCCATGACTCGACTCATGACTCGACCCGTGACTCGACCCGTGACTTGACCCATGACTTGACCCATGACCTGACACATGCCCGACCCATGCTCGTACCCATGACATGAACCATGACCCGTCCCAAGGCCCGAATCATGCCCCCGCCATGCTCGAACCATGCCCCGGCCATGCTCGAACCATGAACCATGACTCGTCCCAAGGCCCGAACCATGCCCCGTGACCTGACCCATGACCCGACCCATGCTCATGACCCGAACCATGGACTTATCATGACCTGACCCATGAATAAACCCGTGACCTGACCAATGACCCGACCCATGCCCGTACCCATGACATTTACTCCAAACCTAATCCGTTGACTTAAAAAGTCAAAATCAGGACAATTGTGTTCTGTTGACTTTTGGAAAGTCAAATCTCATGATTCTTGATTCAAATTCGAACTCCACACCTGAATTCGTTGCAATTCGTAACCATTATGCACGTTAGCGTCATTAACGACCACCATTAGATCTTTAATCATCATCATTATGTCGAATTAATCCATTAATGGCTATTAACCCCGTAACCGTCGACTTCATTGCCAAATACCATCAAATTCATCGTTTTCGTCTACCAATTCATGATATGAGTCTCTGCACACGATTGACGCAACTCTCTGAAGCTTCTTCACACGTTGATTTGGTCGGAGACACAGCCGCAATCGCCGGAGATCAACCCCGTTGCCGACGGCACTCGTTTTAGTCGGACGCTGTCAATCCATCATCCGTTCTGGTAATTGTTTACAGTCTTAGTTTCGTCTCAATTCATAAATCAAAAGCCCTATCATTATCAGGGCTTACATTATCGAATTCAACGTGAACCAGACTCTAGGGTTCATCGTAAACCGGTTTAATCGATCTCTAATCTAAACACGTTTATAATTCAATTAACCTACACCATTAGACTCGTACTCATCTGTTTAATGAAAGCCCTAACCTAATTGTGGGTTACATTACCGAATCAAACAAGAACCCATATCTAGGGTTCATATGGTTTCGGTTTGATCGAGCCCCAATCTAAACACCAATTCAATCAAATTAAACCACGGGGATAGGTTCGCAAGTCCTTAATCTGTAAAAGCCCCATGGTTTCAACAGTTTTTAACATAAGATTCGATCGAATCGATTCTAAGTTCATAGTTACGGTTTTCGACATTTGAATCTGAGTTTAAACGACCCGAGGGTTGACGATTTCCAAATTAAACACACCCACAGAATCACCAATACTCGATTATCATAACCCCTAATCAATCTTACTTATTCGTTGTCAAAATTTGTGGTTTGGGGACGGGTTTCGAACCGGGTATGCGTGGGGGAGGGAACCCGCAGTGAATTGTATGTTAAAACCATTAGAATCCGGATCATGTTGCGATGACCCTAGCGGGCGGACTGGTTAAACACATGTATAAACAGGGAGGAGACCCGGGTTCGGGTCTCCCTCCCCCCGTTTTGGTTTTTATTTATTTTTGTTACATTATTTAATTATAAAACTCACCCCTATGATATTATATTATTATATTAAAGGGTTTTAGACAAGGGAACGATCCATAGGCTCGGGTTTAATTTATTAATCCATTTTATTATTTTCTCCACTTTTATAAATAATATATTTATGTTATTATCGAATAAAAATAATATATTTTTATTATTTTCAAACCGTAACTTCGTATAAAATAATTTGTTTATATTATTTTCAACCCGTGACTAATCCTATTAAATAATATATATTTCTATATTATTTCAACTCGTTTAATTACTTCGTGTGACGTTTAAACTAAAAATAATATAATCGTTTATATTATTTACTCACGTTTATATACTCGATAAAAAATAATATATTTATTATTTTCCCACACAAATGATTATTTAGATAGTACTACGATTAGAGCTTTAATCATCATCATTATGCGTCATTAACAACCACCATTAGAGCTTTAATCATCATCATTATGTCGAATTAATCCATTAATGGCTATTAACCCCGTAACCGTCGACTTCATTGCCAAATTCCATCAAATTCATCGTTTTCGTATACCAATTCACGAATTGAGTCTCTGCACACGATTGACGCAACTCTCTGAAGCTTCTTCACACGTTGATTTGGTCGGAGACACAGCCGTAATCGCCGGAGATCAACCCCGTTGCCGACGGCACTCGTTTTAGTCGGACGCTATCAATCCATCATCCGTTCTGGTAATTGTTTACAGTCTTAGTTTCATCTCAATTCATAAATCAAAAGCCCTATCATTATCAGGGCTTACATTATCGAATTCAACGTGAACCAGAGTCTAGGGTTCGTCGTAAACCGGTTTAATCGATCTCTAATCTAAAAACGTTTATAATTCAATTAACCTACACCATTAGACTCGTAATCATCTGTTTAATGAAAGCCCTAACCTAATTGTGGGTTACATTACCGAATCAAACAAGAACCCATATCTAGGGTTCATATGGTTTCGGTTTGATCGAGCCCCAATCTAAACACCAATTCAATCAAATTAAACCACGGGGATAGGTTCGCAAGGCCTTAATCTGTAAAAGCCCCATGGTTTCAACAGTTTTTAACATAAGATTCGATCGAATCGATTCTAAGTTCATAGTTAGGGTTTTCGACATTTGAATCTGAGTTTAAACGACCCGAGGGTTGACGATTTCCAAATTAAACACACCCACAGAATCACCAATACTCGATTATCATAACCCCTAATCAATCTTACTTATTCGTTGTCAAAATTTGTGGTTTGGGGACGGGTTTCGAACCGGGTATGCGTAGGGGAGGGAACCCGCAGTGAATTGTATGTTAAAACCATTAGAATCCGGATCATGTTGCGATGACCCTAGCGGGCGGAGTGGTTAAACACATGTACAAACAGGGAGGAGACCCGGGTTCGGGTCTCCCTCCCCCCGTTTTGGTTTTTATTTATTTTTGTTACATTATTTAATTATAAAACTCACCCCTATGATATTATATTATTATATTAAAGGGTTTTAGACAAGGGAACGATCCATAGGCTCGGGTTTAATTTATTAATCCATTTTATTATTTTCTCCACTTTTATAAATAATATATTTATGTTATTATCGAATAAAAATAATATATTTTTATTATTTTCAAACCGTAACTTCGTATAAAATAATTTGTTTATATTATTTTCAACCCGTGACTAATCCTATTAAATAATATATATTTCTATATTATTTCAACTCGCTTAATTACTTCGTGTGACGTTTAAACTAAAAATAATATAATCGTTTATATTATTTACTCACGTTTATATACTCGATAAAAAATAATATATTTATTATTTTCCCACACAAATGATTATTTAGATAGTACTACGATTAGAGCTTTAATCATCATCATTATGCGTCATTAACAACCACCATTAGAGCTTTAATCATCATCATTATGTCGAATTAATCCATTAATGGCTATTAACCCCGTAACCGTCGACTTCATTGCCAAATTCCATCAAATTCATCGTTTTCGTATACCAATTCACGAATTGAGTCTCTGCACACGATTGACGCAACTCTCTGAAGCTTCTTCACACGTTGATTTTGTCGGAGACACAGCCGTAATCGCCGGAGATCAACCCCGTTGCCGACGGCACTCGTTTTAGTCGGACGCTATCAATCCATCATCCGTTCTGGTAATTGTTTACAGTCTTAGTTTCGTCTCAATTCATAAATCAAAAGCCCTATCATTATCAGGGCTTACATTATCGAATTCAACGTGAACCAGACTCTAGGGTTCATCGTAAACCGGTTTAATCGATCTCTAATCTAAACACGTTTATAATTCAATTAACCTACACCATTAGACTCGTACTCATCTGTTTAATGAAAGCCCTAACCTAATTGTGGGTTACATTACCGAATCAAACAAGAACCCATATCTAGGGTTCATATGGTTTCGGTTTGATCGAGCCCCAATCTAAACACCAATTCAATCAAATTAAACCACGGGGATAGGTTCGCAAGGCCTTAATCTGTAAAAGCCCCATGGTTTCAACAGTTTTTAACATAAGATTCGATCGAATCGATTCTAAGTTCATAGTTACGGTTTTCGACATTTGAATCTGAGTTTAAACGACCCGAGGGTTGACGATTTCCAAATTAAACACACCCACAGAATCACCAATACTCGATTATCATAACCCCTAATCAATCTTACTTATTCGTTGTCAAAATTTGTGGTTTGGGGACGGGTTTCGAACCGGGTATGCGTGGGGGAGGGAACCCGCAGTGAATTGTATGTTAAAACCATTAGAATCCGGATCATGTTGCGATGACCCTAGCGGGCGGACTGGTTAAACACATGTATAAACAGGGAGGAGACCCGGGTTCGGGTCTCCCTCCCCCCGTTTTGGTTTTTATTTATTTTTGTTACATTATTTAATTATAAAACTCACCCCTATGATATTATATTATTATATTAAAGTGTTTTAGATAGGGGAACGACCCGTAGGCTCGGGTTTAATTTATTAATCCATTTTATTATTTTCTCCACTTTTATAAATAATATATTTATATTATTATCGAATAAAAATAATATATTTATATTATTTTCAAACCGTAACTTCGTATAAAATAATATGTTTATATTATTTTCAACCCGTGACTAATCCTATTAAATAATATATATTTCTATATTATTTCAACTCGTTTAATTACTTTGTGTGACGTTTAAACTAAAAATAATATAATCGTTTATATTATTTACTCACGTTAATATACTCGATAAAAAATAATATATTTATTATTTTCCCACACAAATGATTATTTAGATAGTACTACGATTAGAGCTTTAATCATCATCATTATGCGTCATTAACAACCACCATTAGAGCTTTAATCATCATCATTATGTCGAATTAATCCATTAATGGCAATTAACCCCGTAACCGTCGACTTCATTGTCAAATTCCATCAAATTCATCGTTTTCGTATACCAATTCACGAATTGAGTCTCTGCACACGATTGACGCAACTCTCTGAAGCTTCAGCACACGTTGATTTGGTCGGAGACACAGCCGTAATCGCCGGAGATCAACCCCGTTGCCGACGGCACTCGTTTTAGTCGGACGCTATCAATCCATCATCCGTTCTGGTAATTGTTTACAGTCTTAGTTTTGTCTCAATTCATAAATCAAAAGCCCTATCATTATCAGGGCTTACATTATCGAATTCAACGTGAACCAGATTCTAGTTCATCGTAAACCGGTTTAATCGATCTCTAATCTAAACACGTTTATAATTCAATTAACCTACACCAATAGACTCGTAATCATCTGTTTAGTGAAAGCCCTAACCTAATTGTGGGTTACATTACCGAATCAAACAAGAACCCGTATCTAGGGTTCCTATGGTTTCGGTTTGATCGAGCCCCAATCTAAACACCATTTCAATCAAATTAAACCACGGGGATAGGTTCGCAAGGCCTTAATCTGTAAAAGTCCCATGGTTTCAACAGTTTTTAACATAAGATTCGATCGAATCGATTCTGAGTTCATAGTTAAGGTTTTCGACATTTGAATCTGTGTTTAAACGACCCGAGGGTTGACGATTTCCAAATTAAACACACCCACAGAATCGCCAATACTCAATTATCATAACCCCTAATCAATCTTACTTATTCGTTGTCGAAATTTGTGGTTTGGGGACGGTTTCGAACCGGGTTTGCGTGGGGGAGGGAACTCGCAGTGAATTGTATGATAAAACCATTTGAATCTGGATCATGTTGCGATGACCCTAGCGGGCGGACTTGTTAAACACATGTACAAAGAGGGAGGAGACCCGGGTTCGAGTCTCCCTCCTCCTGTTTTGGTTTTTATTTATTTTTGTTACATTATTTAATTATAAAACCCACCCCTATGATATTATATTATTATATTAAAGTGTTTTAATCAGGGGAACGACCTGTAGACTCGGGTTTTATTTATTAATCCACTTTATTATTTTCTCCACTTTTATAAACAATATATTTATGTTATTATCGAATAAAAATAATACATTTATATTATTTTCAAACCGTAACTTCGTATAAAATATTTTGTTTATATTATTTTCAACTCGTGACTAATCCTATTAAATAATATATATTTTTATATTATTTCAACTCGTTTAATTACTTCGTCTGATGTTTAAACTAAAAATATTATAATCGTTTATATTATTTACTCACATTTATATACTCGATAAAAAATAATATATTTATTATTTTCCCACACAAATGATTATTTAGATAGTACTACGAACCGAAAAATAATATATTAAATTATATTATTTTCCTAACTTTTGTAAACGACTTTAGCGTACGAATGTATTTATTTAATTATTTATTTATTATTCGTTATTAACGTACGACACGTAACGCTTTTCCCTTAATGATTATATTAAGAAATTTATATTATTCCGTAGACACGTTCATCTACTCTTAAATCCTTAGAAAGCGTTAAGATGTTCTAACTTCCGTGTCGTCGTCACAAATCCCAACTTGTCCCTAATTTATGTGTTTATAATTTTAGGCCATACGTAAGTCGTCTGAGACTTACACTCGTGGTTTCAACTCATCTCTTGTGTGATCCAAACCACTACTCAATCCATGTGAGATTCACGGCCCCTTTTACTGTTTTATTTGGGGGAGAAAACATGTCACAACCCTTTTTGGGTTATTGTAATTCATATGATATCACTGTTGAGGCTAAGCGTAACACACTATCATGAAAAGTCCTCACACACATCGGACCGTTAATATGGTATGAGCGAGGTAATTTTGGTAGTACTACTGGGTTTGACAAACCCCACCCGCGTTAGTCGCACTAACTCGATTGGAGGTCGAACGGGTAAAATATTGACCTTAACACATTAGTCAGAGTTGATAGACCTAGCTGGAGGCAAACAAACAAACACACTGTCAGTTTCGGTTGCGAGCGCTTTAGCAAAGCATGAATATAGGCATGCAACCTATTGATATATATATATATATATATATATATATATATATATATATATTGAATGTACATAATCCGCAAACGCTTTACTTGAAATGATTGAAACCTGTGAACTCACCAACCTAATGTTGACTTGTTTTCTTACATGCTTTCTCAGGTTGGCACTCAGGATCACGTTATTTATCTTGGACTTCAATTGAAATAATTACCTATTGAACAATCTTTATGTTTCATTTGTATTTGGATTTGGGCGCGTTGTTTTGCGTATCTACTTTCGTTTAACGCTTCCGTATATACACTCTGAACCTTGATCTTCTATGTTATTACATTTCAAGTCCCATATAGTGTTTTTTGAAGTAACTGATGTCTGAGATCCTAGTTGTCACCTTCCAAAACGGTAAAAACTCCGTTAGTGGAATTTGGGGGTGTGACAGATTGGTATCAGAGCCATTGGTTATAGAGAACTAGGACTGCATTCTAGACTATAGCCACACACGTTAGTTACTTGGCATAGACACTCGACATAGATACTTACTCCTTATGTTTCAGGAATTATGTCTACACCACCATCTTCACCACCTACCATTCAGGAACATGACATTCCTGCCATTGCATCACCAGAGCCCAAGAGACGTAGGCTTGAGCCCAATGATGACTTTATTGTGTATGGAGAGTCCATGCATATCCGGAATGGGAGTGACTGGGATTGGTACCCCGGTTTACTGAAAAAATGGGTTAGCAGGAACGAGTTCCATCACCGTACTTTGGAGCTTCATCATCATTGGGACCACATTTACCATTGCTACCTTACCACTTGGAGCAAGCCCTTGCCGCATTTGTCGCAACTATGGATCGAGAGATCCAAAATATGAGAGACGCAGCAGGAGCGATCACAGGTCTGTTAAGAAGGGAGAAACAGACGGATCAAAGGATGGATCTACTAGTAGCAGAACTGGCAGGCACTGACCACTTGCATAATGCATTAGTGGACGAGGTAAGGGCGTTACAGGCTTGAGTGAATGTCCTTGAGGAGGCTGAGGTAGAATCTCAAGAAAGACTTAGAAAGTTAGAGATACAACTTGCAGCTGCTTTAGAGCCAGTTGAAGTACCCGACTTTGAGCCTGAGGATGAGCCCGAGGAAGTAGAGGAGGATGATGCTGAGTCAGTCATCTCATCCGCCGGCAGTGGAGCTTGATATTCCATTCTATTCTATCTTATCTTATCTTGTCATTTCTTTATGTTTTAAATAAAAACCTAAATGGGTAAGGATGTTCGCATTCCAATAAAATCTTAGTGAACTGTTTGCGTTGAGTTATTTATTCTATGGCCTTATGATTTAAGTTAGCCTTGTACTATAATCATAAACCTGCATGTCTTTACACATCTCCTTCTGTTTGCTTACACTTGAATGATGTTAATATGCGATGTATTTACTCATTTCTTGTGTTTGTGAATATGAAGAAACATGGCCGGACGTGGACGTGGCGATTGCAACGGTGGTCGTGGAAATATTAACCTGACACCAGTCGAACTAGCCGCGTTGATTAATGACAGTGTTGCTAAAGCCTTAGCAGCACACATTGCAGGTAAACCTGTTAACCGTTTACTCTAGAAAACCAACTGTATGCATTTATTCCACTCTTTCCTAACCCAACATACCCTTTCCAATCCAGGGCAAGAAAACAATCAGCATGCGTGTACCTTCAAGACATTTATGGACTGCAAGCCCCACACATTCAGTGGAGCTGAGGGAGCTGTCGGATTACTCCGATGGTTTGAAAAGATTGAATCTGTGTTCTCCATGTGAAACTGCCCTGTGGCCGACCGAGTCAAATTTGCATCGGGAACTTTAGAGGGTCCTGCCCTCACATGGTGGAATGCACAGGTCCAGATGCTAGGTCTGGACATGGCCAATGCATCACCATGGGAAGATTTCAAGAACATGATGAAGGAAGAGTACCGTCCCAGGGATGAGATTCAGAAACTCGATGGAGAATTCTAGAATCTGAAAATGGAGGGTTCTGAAATAGAACTCTACACTACTCGCTCGCACGAGCTAGCGGGGATATGTCCTCACATGGTCACACCACCCTACAAGCGGATAGAAATGCTCATCAGTGGATTAGTACCACAAATCCAAAGCATGGTTACTTCATCCAACCCCACTACCATCCAACAAACCATCCTTCTTGCTCACAAACTGACAGACCAAGCTGTTACCTAAGGGACACTACCTCCCAGAAAGTCAGCATCCAAGTCTACTGACAACAACAAGAGGAAGTTTAACAGTAGCAATAACAGCAGGGGATTTCAGCTGAATCAGCCACAACAGCAACATCGTAGGCACGAGCTTATGAAGAACTTCAACCAGTCGACCTCTTCGGGTCAGCATCAGAGTGGTTATACCGGGAGACACCCCAGGTGTAGCAAATGTAATTACCACCACCTCAGTTCTTGTGACAAAAACCGTTGCCAGCGGTGTGGCAAGGTGGGCCATGCTGCCAAAGACTGCAGGGGGAATTACAAGCCAAGCAGCCCTTCCAAGAACCGGGTCTTACCAAGGGTTGTTTTGAATGTGGAAGAGAGGGACACATCCAAAAGGATTGTCCAAAATTAAAGAAGGGTGGCAACAACAACAACAACAACCACCAAGGCAATAATAACAACCAGGGCAATAATGGAGGGAATGGTGCAAAGGGGCGAGCCTTTGTGCTAGGATCCGGAGAAGCTCGTTATGACCACAACGTGGTTACCAGTAAGTTCCTTCTAAACAACTATTTTGGTTCTGTACTATTTGACACTGGTGCTGATAGGAGTTTCATAACTAATAAACTTAGTAACCTACTAAGAAAAACTCCAACCCTGTTAGAGGACAAATACACCATAGAAATAGCAGATGGAAAAATAATAGAAGCAACCTATGTTCTTAAGGGTTGTAAACTTGAACTGGCTAGTCATAAATTTGACATTGATCTCATGCCAGTCACACTCGGTAGTTTTGACGTGATTGTCGGAATGGACTGGTTATCTAAGAACCAAGCCGAGATTGTCTGTCATGAGAAATTCGTTCGCCTTCCTCTTCCTGATGAGAAACCCTCTCTGTCCAAGGCGAAAGGACTGGTGCTGTTATGGGCATCATATCTTTCATGAAGGCGTAAAAAATTCTACGTAAAGGACATACTGCCATTTTGGCTCTCGTCGCCGAGCAACCATCTGAAGAAAAGAGGATTGAAGACATACCGATCGTTCATGATTACTCGAAAGTATTTCCTGAAGACTTGCCTGGTCTTCCACCACATCGACAGGTCGAGTTCCAAATTGATTTAGCACCCGGAGCAGCGCCTATTGCTCGGGCACCCTACCGACTTGCACCTAGTAAACTGCAAGAATTATCTACACAAAGAGTTGTTAGATAAAGGTTTCATTCGACCTAGCTCATCGCCATGTTGAGCTCCAGATCTTTTTGTCAAGAAGAAGGACGGGACTTTCCGAATGTGCATCGATTACCGGGAACTGAACAAAGTGACGATCAAGAACCGTTATCCTCTACCCCGCATCGATGATCTTTTTTATCAACTTCAAGGATCAAGTTTCTATTCCAAGATATATCTTAGATCCGGTTATCACAAGCTGAGATTCCGAGAGGGGGACATCTCTAAGACGACATTCATGACTAGGTATGGTCACTATGAATTCATGGTTATGCCATTTGTACTGACCAACGCACCTGCAGTATTCATGGACCTCATGAACCGTGTGTGTAAACCCTACCTCAATCAGTTCGTCATTGTTTTTATTGACGACATCCTCATCTATTCAAAGAACGAAGAAGAACATGAGGAGCATCTTCGTTTGATTCTGGAATTGCTAAGGAAAGAACATCTGTATGCGAAACTCTCTAAGTGCGAATTCTGGATTCGTGAAGTGCAATTTTTAGGACATGTAGTCAACGAGTCAGGGATACATGTCGACCCATCTAAAATAGAAGCAATCAAGAATTGGCGTCACCAACAACGCCGACTGAGGTGCGACAATTTCTGGGATTGGCTGGCTATTATCGTCGTTTCATTGAGGGATTTTCCAAGATTGCACAACCCCTCACCGCTCTGACCCAAAAGAGTAAACCTTATGACTGGGGTGATACCCAGGAATCAGCGTTCCAACTTCTGAAGCAGAAACTCTGCAGTGCACCCATCCTATCTCTTCCGGAGGGAACGGATGATTTTGTGGTATATTGTGATGCATCAATTCAAGGACTTGGTTGTGTTCTGATGCAACGCGAGAAGGTCATCGCTTACGCTTCTCGTTAGCTGAAAATACATGAGAAAAACTACACGACTCATGACTTAGAGTTGGGAGCCATAATATTCGCACTGAAGATATGGAGACATTACTTGTACGGCACCAAGTGCACAATTTACACCGATCACAAGAGTCTTCAGCATATCTTTGAACAGAAAGAGGTGAACATGAGACAACGACGTTGGGTCGAACTTCTGAACGATTATGACTGTGCATTAATATCACCCGGGGAAGGCTAATGTGGTAGCCGATGCCCTGAGCCGTAAGGAAACAAAACCCAAGCGAGTCCGATCACTACAACTTACCATACACAACGGGTTACCCAACAAGATCCTCGGTGCTCAGCTTGAAGCTTTAAAAGAGGAAAATCTACCTTCAGAAGGTACACGAGGAATGGAACAACAAATGGAAGTTAAATCAGATTGCATTCGCTACTTCGCAGAGCGGATTTGGATTCCAGTGTATGGAAACTTAAGGGAACTGGTTATAGATGAAGCTCACAAATCTCGATACTCTATTCATCCAGGTTCTGACAAGATGTACCACGATCAAAAGGTGTTATATTGGTGGCCGAAGATGAAGGCCGATATAGCCACCTATGTGAGCAAGTGCATACATGCTTAAAGGTGAAAGTGGAATACAAGAAGCCTTCTGGTCTACTTCAACAACCAGAAATCCCAATATGGAAATGGGAACAGATTTCTATGGACTTCATAACTAAACTAACCAGAACCACGACAAACTCTTAAGGTACTATTCTAATTTTAGGGACGAAAATTCTTTCAACTATGGATGATGTGACATCCGGAATTTTTTTTTATTTTGTTTAATTTTCGAGATGAAAATTCTTTCAACTAGAGGATGATGTGACAATCCGGACTTTAGAGTTAACCTCGTTAGTAAATCCAGTTAAAAGTTAACCTAAATAACTTAAATTAAACTCTAGGGACTATTTCTGTCATTTCTCAAACCCAAACACATCTAAAACCACAAGGACCAAAGTTGATATTACTCCAAACCTAATCCGTTGACTTAAAAAGTCAAAATCAGGACAATTGTGTTCTGTTGACTTTTGGAAAGTCAAATATCATGATTCAGATTCGAACTCTACACCTGAATTCGTCGCAATTCGTAACCATTATGCACGTTGCCGTCATTAACGACCACCATTAGAGCTTTAATCATCATCATTATGTTGAATTAATCCATTAATGGCTATTAACCCTGTAACCGTCGACTTCATTGCCAAATATCATCAAATTCATCGTTTTCTTATACCAATTCACGAATTGATTCACTCCACACGATTGACGCAACTCTCTGAAGCTTCTACACACGTTGATTTGGTCGGAGACACAGCCGTAATCACCGGAGATCAACCCCGTTGCCGACGGCACTCGTTTTAGTCGGACGCAATCAATCCATCATCCGTTCTGGTAATTGTTTACAGTCTTAGTTTCGTCTCAATTCATAAATCAAAAGCCCTATCATTATCAGGGCTTCCATTATCGAATTCAATGTGAACCAGATTCTAGGGTTCATCGTAAACCGGTTTAATCGATCTCTAATCTAAACACGTTTATAATTCAATTAACCTACACCATTAGACTCATAATCATCTGTTAAAAGAAATCCCTAACCTAATTGTGGGTTACATTACCGAATCAAACAAGAACCCGTATCTAGGGTTCATATGGTTTCGGTTTGATCGAGCCCCAATCTAAACACCATTTCAATCAAATTAAACCACGGGGATAGGTTCGTAAGGCCTTAATCTGTAAAAGCCCCATGGTTTCAATAGTTTTTAACATAAGGTTCGATCGAATCGATTCTGAGTTCATAGTTAGGGTTTTCGACATTTGAATATGAGTTTAAACAACCCGAGGGTTGACGATTTCCAAATTAAACACACCCACAGAATCGCCAATACTCGATTATCATAACCCCTAATCAATCTTACTTATTCGTTGTCGAAATTTGTGGTTTGGGGACGGGTTTCGAACCGGGTATGCGTGGGGGAGGGAACCCGTAGTGAATTGTATGTTAAAACCATTTGAATCCGGATCATGTTGTGATGACCCTAGCGGGCGGACCGGTTAAACACATCTACAAACAGGGAGGAGACCCAGGTTCGAGTCTCCCTCCCCCTGTTTTGGTTTCTATTTATTTTTGGTACATTATTTAATTATAAAACCCACCCCTATGATATTATATCATTATGTTAAAGTGTTTTAGCCAGGGGAAAGACCCGTAGGCTCGGGTTTAATATATTAATCCATTTTATTATTTTCTCCACTTTTATAAATAATATATTTATGTTATTATCGAATAAAAATAATATATTTATATTATTTTCAAACCGTAACTTCGTATAAAATAATATGTTTATATTATTTATAACCCGTGACTAATCCTATTAAATAATATATATTTTTATATTATTTCAACTCGTTTAATTACTTCGTGTGACATTTATACTAAAAATAATATAACCGTTTATATTATTTACTCACGTTTATATACTCGATAAAAAATAATATATTTATTATTTTCCCACACAAATGATTATTTAGATAGTACTACGAACCTAAAAATAATATATTAAATTATATTATTTTCCTAACTTTTGTAAACGACTTTAACATACGAACGTATTTATTTAATTATTTATTTATTATTCGTTATTAACGTACGACACGTAACGCTTTTCCCTTAATGATTATATTAAGAAATTTATATAACTCAGTTGACACGTTCGTCTACTCTTAAATCCTTAGAAAGCGTTAAGATGTTCTAACTTCCTTGTCGTCGTCACAAATCCCAACTTGTCCCTAATTTATGTGTTTATAGTTTTAGGGCATACGTAAGTCGTCTGAGATTTACACTAGTGGTTTCAACTCATCTCTTGTGTGATCCAAACTACTATTCATTCCAGGTGAGTTTCACGGCCCCTTTTACTGTTTTATTTGGGGGAGAAAACATGTCACAACCCTTTTTGGGTTATTGTAATTCATATGATATCACTGTTGAGGCTAAGCGTAACACACTATCATGAAAAGTCCTCACACACATCGGACCGTTAATATGGTATGAGCGAGGTAATTTTGGTAGTACTACTGGGTTTGACAAACCCCACCCGCGTTAGTCGCACTAACTCGATTGGAGGTCGAACGAGTGAAATATTGACCTTAACACATTAGTCAGAGTTGATAGACCTGGCTGGAGGCAAACAAACAAACACACTGTCAGTTTCGGTTGCGAGCGCTATAGCAAAACATGAATATATGCATGCAACCTATTGATATATATATATATATTGAACGTACATAATCCGCAAACGCTTTACTTGAAATTATTGAAACCTGTGAACTCACCAACCTAGTGTTGACTCGTTTTCTTACATGCTTTCTCAGGTTGGCACTCAGGATCACGTTAAGTCATGCATGTGTCTTGGACTTCAATTGAAATAATTACCTATTGAACAATCTTTATGTTTCATTTGTATTTGGATTTGGGCGCGTTGTTTTGCTAAATTTACTTTCTTTTAATGCTTTCGTATATACACTCTGAACCTTGATCTTCTGGGTTTTTACATTTCAAGTCCCATATAGTGTCGTTTGAAGTAACTGATGTCTGAGATCCTGGTTGTCACCTTCCAAAACGGTAAAACTCCGTTAGTGAAATTTGGGGTTGTGACATGTCCCTAGGCCCGAACCATGCCTCGGACCATCACCTGTGTCATGAACCGACCCATGACCCAACCTTTGGCATGGCCCATGACCCGTACCATGACACATCCCATGACTCGACTCATAGTATAAATTTATATTAATTACAAATATTTTATTTTTTATAAAATATTTCCTGTCTACCAAACAACACGAAGTAATGATTTATTTCTTTCCAACATGTTAACCAAACATGACAAGCGAATGGTAATGGTCCATTTCTTTCCCTTGTCCATTCCATTCACTTGTCCATTCTATTCATTTGTTTATTCTAGAGTAAATTATAAATTGTGTCATTTAACTATTATTCAAATTGCAAGTATTGTCCTTGGTCTTCATTAATTACACTGTATGTCCTTATTTTGAAACATTTGAACACTTTACGACCTTTTGGCTAACCTCCATCCAAAACCTATGTTAACTTGTAACATCCCAAAAAATTCGTAACCTAGTGGTTTGGGTTAGTGGACGACCCAAATTGATGATTAATGTAATGATGAGCAGAGTTAATCATGGGAGGTGCGTTTTGCTACCGAGATAGACACGGTTAGCCGTCCCAAGAGGGTTCGATATCGATACGCGTGAGATGGAACTAGAGGGACCCGGATGTAACTTCTAGCATTTAAAATCAAAGAGTTGGAGAAACCCTAAGCTATTCGGCCTAGGGATGTTGCACGACGACAGGAAGATAAGGAGTTAGAGGAGGGAGCCGACGGCGGGTGGTGCGACAACGGTTCGCGGTGGTGTGACCCGAGAAGCGATTAGGTACAATCCATTCTTATTTGCGTTCTCTTTTTAGTTTCGGTTTGCATAAAACCCGAGTAGGGTTTTAGGGTTCGGATTCGTGGTAATATGAAGGAAGACGAGGACGATGATAGTGGCTTGGAAGGTAGCATGCGATGGTGACTACAGGCAAGGAGGGAGGAACACGGTGGTGACCCGAAGGTGGTGCTCGACGACCGAGAGTGAGAGAGTGGCAAGCTAAGGAGGTGTGACATGTGGGTACTGGTGCTCAACGGCTACGTGGGCGTGCAAACAACAACCATGGGAGCGACTACGGTGATGCGAAGAGGGGTCGGCATCGACCGGTGTTAGCCGTGGCAGTACGGTTGCAGCGCGAGTCGAGGATGGTGAAGGTTTTGCTCCGCTAGGGTTTTGCGGGATGAGGAAGATGACGGTGACGGGTGTGGTAGTGCACAGAGGGGAGCCGGAAGACGACGTGGTGGCCACGGTGGTGGTGCACGACAAAGGTGATGGAAACCATGGTGGTACATGGACAGGTGAGGTGCGGTGCGGGTTTAAGCCGACAAGGGTTTGCATGGAAAGGTAATAAGGGTTTAAGGTTTTGCATGAGCATGCATGCATATGTGTAAGCAAGAATATCGGCTCGGGTATTTGAATCCTAAACTGGTCAAGGACGACCCGATACGTTTATCCATAGAGCTAAGGGTCCGATAGATTGGAAAGTCGAGTGGCTGAGACTGAGTGTGGAGTTTATATTTTGTACGTTAATTGACGTACGATTAGATCGTGTTCTGATCTTGTGATCACACGCTTGGCAGGTTTGTGATTTGAGCATGGAAGAACGAGTTAACGGGCTAGGACTGAGGTTCATCATAACCGCTGAGTTTCTAATCCCCTAATTTTAAACGTTTTACTGTTTTGAGGCTATCGTACATACTTTCAAGCGGTGTTAATATATTAATCGTGTTAAGGGTTTCGGGTTCTAACCCGATATGTTTTGAGTATAAGATGCTTATTTATGAGTCGTAGGGTTTATGGTGTGTTCGTGGAAATATGTGACCTATTGGGTGCGTTTCATCTTGCGTGAATGTGTAGGGCGGGGTCCTGTGGAGAGATTATGTTAATAAATATTATGTGTAGTGTGTTGACTTGTGTCTAGGTCGAGTAGTGTGGTGCCTTAGACCATTAATACTACCCGTAGGGGTACAACTGTGTGAATTCGGTGTGAATATGTGATGACGTGTGGTAGGAACTACCGTTATAATGAATAGAAGGTAGAGTTCGAGAAATTCTGTGATTATAAGCAAGGTCGTATTGTATGCCTGTAAATTTACTCAGGTCTAGCTAGTGGTGTGCACTTTGTGCGAAATAGAGAGATAGGATGTTATACCTATACATACTCTGAACATGATAGGTTTGTTATTATGACCTGACGCTGGGTGTCCTACTAGTGCTCGCTTAGTCGTGCATAGGACATGTAGCTAGCATGGTCGAGCGTAGTATTTCTATCTTGACGCTTTCTAGACGTTAATACATAAAGGTGAAGCAAAGAGTTTTAATATTTTCTAGATGATCGACGAAGTGCTCTTATGAGATGCCAATGTTTATATCTCGAGAATTCGGAGCACGAAGTCAATAGGTGGAGCTATGAGAGAGTTGATGAAGAAGGCGCTACGTGGACATTTGGTCGGGGATGGTTATGGCGTGGATGAGACGGAGACGCTAAGACCTCAACACAGAGTGGAAGAGCTGACGAGAGGATCTCTGAGGAATACACTCGATATCGAGAATGCTGTCTAGGTATGATACAAGAGTAGTGGAAGTTATTGTTTCAGAACGAGAAAAAGGGTGGCTAAGGCTTGTGATAAAACGGACTTAACATTCGTACTTGATGGATGGTATGAGGTTGGTAACCGCGTGGTATTGATAGAGCGACGACAAGGAAAGCAAGATTCTAGAGGGGTAAGTGCAAGATTGCAGCCAAGTGACTGAGAAGGAAAGACCTACGCCGGCAAACTTACGATTGTCTTAAAGAGAGCTCTGATGGAGCATTAAGAAAAGTCAATGTTGATTGCTGAATCAGACATTACGATGGTAGGTGAGCTTTTGGATAACATCGAGGGCCGATGAGAATGACCTTAGTGTTAAGTGTAAGTACATATTTAAGGAACGTATTGGACTTATGACGTAGAATCAAATAAGGGTCTTGGTAGAAGCACGATGTGACTTTATAAACTGGGAGGAGCCTTGCACAAGCTCCTGGAGATCATCTAAGGAGGGCGGTTATATCACCCCTATGAGTAAGGTAAGGATGCTTGTATTTTGGGAATCATCGCAGGATGGCGATCAGAGTATGAGGCGAGAAGTGGTATGACATCAGCATCGAAAGCATAACGAATGTTTCTAGACGTAAGAGGCAAGGAGCCCACTCAGGGTTATGACCGTCGTGATGACGAGATCATCAAGACGATACAAGGAATGACGAATGAGGTGCATGTGAGCAAATTGGGAAAAAGTGGCAAGTGAGCAGGTAATGGACGGTGTTAGGCCGTCAGAGTAAAGGTTGGAGGGACGAGTAATGAGGGAATGTGTTAGTGAAACCCACAAGTCCCAAGGCGAAAAGCGAGAAACAGAAAAGACTTCTTGAACCCAAGGAGGGGTGCGTATTGCTAAGCGAGGTAACGGAAATGAATAGTGTGTAAGTCAGTGCTTGTCACCAAATGGATTTGGTGCACGATTGAGAACGGAAGAATATGTGGGATTGGTTTGTACCGACGTAGGATTCGAGGATCCATAACCTAGTGGTTCGGGTTAGTGGATAACCCGAATTGATGATTAATGTAATGATGAGCAGAGTTAATCATGGGAGGTGCGTTTTACTACCGAGATAGACGCGGTTAGCCGTCCAAAGAGGGTTCGAGATCGATACGCAAGAGATGGAACTAAAGGGATCCGGATGTAACTTGTACCATTTAAAATCAAAAAGTTGGAGAAACCCTAGGCCATTCGGCCTAGGGATGTTGCGCGACAGCAGGAAGAGAAGGAGCTGGAGGAAGGAGCCGACGGCAGGTGGTGCGACGACGGTTCGTGGTGGTGTGACCAGAGAAGCGATTAGGTACAATCCATTCTTATTTGTGTTCTCTTTTTAGTTTCGGTTTGCATAAAACCTGAGTAGGGTTTTAGGGTTCGGATTCGTGGTAATCGGAAGGAAGACCAGGATGATGATGGTAGCTTGGAAGGTAGCATGCGACTGTGACTACAGGCAAGGAGGGAGGAACACGGTGGTGACCCAAAGGTGGTGCTCGACGGCCGATAGTGAGAGAGTGGCGAGCTAAGGAGGTGCGACATGTGGGTACTGGTGCTCGGCGGCTACGTGGGCGTGTAAACAGTAACCATGGGAGGGACTACGGTGATGCGACGAGGGGCCGACAGCGACCGGTGTTAGCCGTGGTAGTACAGTTGCAGTGCGAGGCGGGGATGGTGAAGGTTTTGCTCCTCTAGGGTTTTACGGGATGAGGAAGATGAAGGTGACGGGTGTGGTAGTGCACAGAGGGGAGCCGGAAGACGACGTGGTGGTGCACGACAAAGGTGATGGCACTCGTGGTGGTACATGGACAAGCTCAGGTGTGGTGCGGGTTTATGCCGACAAGGGGTTGCATGGAAAGGTAATAAGAGTTTAGGTTTTTGCATGAGCATGCATGCATACGTGAATGCAAGAATCTTGGTTCAGGTATTTGAATCCTAAACGCGTCAAGGACGACCCGATACGTTTATCCGTAGAGCTAAGGGTCTGATGGATCGGAAAGTCGAGTGGTTGAGACTGAGTGTGGAGTTTATATTTTGTACATTAATTGACGTACGATTAGATCGTGTTCTGATCTTGTGATCACACGCTTGACAGGTTTGTGATTTGAGCGTGGACAGACGAGTTGACGGGCTAGGACTGAGGTTCATCATAACCGGTGAGTTTCTAATCCCCTATTTTTAAACGTTTTACTGTTTTGAGGCTATCGTACATACTTTCAAGTGGTGTTAATATATTAATCATGTCAAGGGTTTTGGGTTCTAACCCGATATGTTTTGAGTATAAAATTCTTAGTTATGAGTCGTAGAGTTTATGGTGTGTTTGTGGAAATATGTGAGCTAAGTGTATTAAGCTAAATGCTTATGATTTCATGTGGGGTATATATATATATATATATATATATATATATATATATATATATATATATATATATATATATATAGGGGGAGAATCAAATAAGAAGTATGTTTTCGCTAAAAACTCTAAGAAATGACCAAAATGCTTAGAAACGATATCAAACGAACTCCGATTGAGCTCATTTCAGTGACGTTGGAACCGTCTCGTCGAACTCTATCATCTTAGCTTTCAGGGATTAGCTTTTAAGGTTTAGATTTTACGTTTGAATTTTAGGGTTTTAGCCTTACGGTTTAGCCTTAGGGTTTAGCTTTTAGGGTTTAGATTTTATGGTTTAGGTTTTTTTGGGGGGTGGGGGTGGGGGGTTTAGGTTTTTGGGCGTAGGTGGGGTGGTTTTAGGTTTTTAGGGGGGTGGGGTGCGGGGGTTTAGGTTTTTGGGGGGGGGTGGGGATGGTTGTTTTAGGCTTTTTGGGGTGGAGTTGGAGGGGGGTGGGGATGGTGGTTTTAGGATTTTTGGGGTGGAGTTAGAGGGGGGTTAGGTTTTTGGGTCTGGATTAGAGTTCGATGAGACGGTTCCAACGCCGTCGGAATGAGCTCAATCGGAATTCGTTTGACCCACTTCTTAGCGTTTCTTAGCGAAAAACCACTTCTTAGTGGAACCTTCCCCTATATATATTTATATATATATATATATATATATTGTTCTAGAGTCATGTGTGAGGTACAGGTGTAGATAACGTGTCGTATATATGATGTGTGATATTATGTGTTTATATTTGTGTGACGTGTTTGCATTGTTGTCCGTATGACATGGCAAACGAGATTTGTGAAGGATGAGGTCCATCGGGAAGTCGCCAACGGTGATATTTATTTAGCAGGTTAATGATGAGCTCAGGGTGCGTCGATCGCCCTGACGAGGGTGTAGTGACGAGGTAAGTGTGTACATGGGTATTTATATATATGTAGGATTGCCTGTAAACGTCGAGTTATATGGATTATACATGTGTGATATTAATGCGGCAATGTTAGTGTGACGTGTAGATGTTATTATCGCGGTAGGTAGAGTTAGACTTACCGATGAGTTAGGACTTGTGACGTGACGTGTATAAGAGTCGTGTCAGTAAATTGTGAGAGCCTTGGTTAAGGCCGGGTGTGTTAATGTCTATAGTATGTTGTGTTAACCAAGTGTCGAGTTGATACTTGTTCTTGGGGGTGAGTTATTAGTATATTAAGTTAAGTCTATGTCAACGAGATGGAAATGTTATTACTATTATTATTTTTATTACTAGTAGTACGGGTTGAGTCCTGGGTGATGAACGATTATGGGATGCCTTGGGATGCAGGTGGTTAACTATTCGTTAATAAATCATAAAACTATTTTGTAAGGACCGAAGGGACCGGAGTGGATTAAGCTAATGAATGTAACGTGATGGTTTTCGTTCAAATTAAACTATTAGAACTCACTCAGCGTAGCTGACTTTGTATGTACGTTAGATTGTTGTGCAGTAAGCATCGTGTTGACATATCTTGGCTTGGGAGCGGTACTACTCGGAATGGTGTGCAGGCATTCGTGAGGTATGTTGAGTAACATTAAATACCAATAAATGATTTTAGAAAGACTTCCGCTGTAGTTTGAATACTAATAAATGTGTTTTAAATGAGAATGACCCGTTATAAGAACTAATTGTAGGATGCCCGGATTGGGGTCTTACTTTGGTCATGTGCCCCTCTCATGAGGGGCATTTTCATCTTTTTAACCGTACTTTAAAAAATAAAAACAATTAAAGTATTCTGTCCCAACCCTACCATCTCCCTATTTTGTTCATCTGCTTGTTCATTGGAAGAACTTCAATCTATAAGGATATTATCAAAACCCAAATATTATCAAGT
Organism: Smallanthus sonchifolius; assembly: GCA_023525975.1. Taxonomy (NCBI): domain Eukaryota; kingdom Viridiplantae; phylum Streptophyta; class Magnoliopsida; order Asterales; family Asteraceae; genus Smallanthus; species Smallanthus sonchifolius. The sequence continues at coordinate 38,800,035 of CM042034.1, read as the reverse complement.
GGTTTTATTTCAATCTATAGCTCAAAACTCGAAACCCAATTAAAGGAATTTTAACCATGTATGATGAAGTTAACACTCAAAACCCAGATTTCTAATTCACCTAATAGTTTTCATCACAAAGTCAACATTGAAAACCCAAAAACCAACCGGTAGATTAACATGATCAAGATTCAAGGCGGTTAAAAAATCACTTGAAACTATGCAATGGCAGAAGCTTAATTTCAGGTGTGTGGTGCAAGATGGACGACGGGGGTGGTGGTGGGTGGCGGAGGAGTCGGAGATGAGGGGGGGACCGTCGGCATCAGGAAAGGGCAAATTAGGTCTGAAAGCGTTGCTCCCTACAAAATAGACGACTAGATCTCAGAACCCCACCATCTCCTCTGACGACCACCACCTTCCCTGACCAGATCTGTAACTTCTGTAAAACAGGGTTTGAGGAAGAAGAGTTCTTGGATATGGCCACCATTGTTGAAGCTTCAAGAGGTGATTTCACTGTAATTTTTGAAGCGACCATCACGTTCCCGACCAGATCTGCAACTTCTGTTAACTTTTGAGAGCTTCCATGGTGATGGAGAAGGTGTGGTTCTCCGAAGAAGGCGAGTGACGGATGCGGTGGTGGGTAGCGGCTGTTAACTTTTGAGAGCTTCCATGAGGAGGAGAACGGGGGAGCTAATGCCATGGTGGGTGACGGATGCGGTGGTGGGTAGCGGCTGTGATGGTGAGTAGCGGAAAGCAGGAAGGAGAGGAAGACGCTTCATCGTCACCGTCATTTTCTTCTTCATTGTTACAATCTTCATGTTCCTCATCATCAACACGAACATCGGCACCTTGAAAAAACTTCGAAGGGGTTGCCCTTATCTCTCTCCATGAATTGACTTTTGATGTAGTGCAAAGCACACATCTTTATTCCATCGTTTTTGAGTCGTTTTAGTTAGTTTTGTATTCATTTTGAGTCTTTTTTGGTTTGTATTGAGTCATTTTCATGTTCTCAGGTGCTCGTGATGATTACAAGTGAAAACCGGAAGAAACCGAGCTCGAGAATGAAGCCCGAAGTTTAAAAGTCAAAAATAGGAAAAATATAGTCTTTGCGGTACGCGAAGATCAGAAGTTCATCTCTCGCGGTACGCGAGAGAAAGGAAATCCAGGCGCGACTAATTTGTCCCTCGCGCTACGTGAGGGACTGGCCATGTTTTCTCGCGGTATGAGAGGGCCTCAAATTACGATAAAAACCCTAATTTTGAATTTAATAGTTTTGTAATCCCATTATAGAAGTAGTTCGTATTCCAGCCGTCTTGAGAGAGAAAAGGGGCGATTTTAGGAAAGAGGAAGGCTATTGGATTGCAAGATCGAAGCTTTTTATTCCGGGTTTGTGTAGTTTAGCTTATTCGGTTTTAAAGTTCGAATCTTTATGTTTGATTTCTGTGTTTGAAACCACGGGCGCGAGATCTCCGATCACCCGCCCCGCCATTCCAAATGCCAATTCCTGGCAGATCCCATCACATATCATGAGTACGATAACTCATGCCACTCAGTTCCATGGCCTTGAGGATGAGGATGCACCCAGACACCTGTCCCGCTTATATGTGATACCTTTAATATCACGAGTGAATCTGAAGACGCTGTCTACCTACGTTTATTCCCATTCTCGCTCTCTGGGCATGCATCTGCATGGCTTGACACCCTTCCTGACAACCCTATTACCACTTGGGAGGACCTTCAAGCCAAGTTCTACAAGAAGTATTATACATCTTCCAAGGCCGCTCGCCTCAGGGATCAAATCCACTCCTTCCGAATGGATCCCGACGAGCCTTATCATTTGGCCTAGGAGCGGTTCAACACGTTGTTGATCCGATGTCTCCAGCATGGTCTGTCAAACTGGGCGATAGTGGAGAAATTTTACAATGGTCTCACCTTCGAGAAGCAGCAAAGGTTCAATACAGCTACGGGAGGCCATATCATGGAGAAGCTCGAGCCATCTGAGTGTGAAGAAATGTTCGAGAGCTTCGCTTAGGCCGAATAGTAGTATCCATCTACTCGGACTTCCATTCCTAGTGCTAGATCATCCACCTCAGCCTCGAGAGGTGCGCATCAGGTCAACCCTGATTCTAGCATGGTTGTTGCACTCGCCTTAATGGCCAACGAGATAAAAGAGCTAAAGCTCAGGGCTACACGGTGTCAAGTGTGCAGGGGAGGCCACAACACCCATGATTGCCCATTGAATAATCAAGAGCAGGTGAGCTATGTTGGCAACCAGTACCAAAACTGAGGGTACAACAATCAGAATTCATTTGGCTCGGGATGGAGATCTGGACATAACCAACCGGGGTTTAATGGTCGTTAGCAATTTCAGCAGAATGGAGGAGGAGAGATAGGACCTAGCACGGGAAGCAGTGTTGACACAACTTCGATCAAAGAGATGCTTGAGAATCATACATAGCTGCTTGCCCACCTAGTCCAGCAGGACAGGGATGCTAGGCAGAGATTGGATAGCCACGACACTTTACTGAAGAATCAGCAATCGGTATTCCATGATCTGCAATGCACGGTTGAGGACATCGCTAAGAGCTTGAAGGATCGGCAGGGAGGCCCATCCTCAAGCTCCAACGCTTCAGTGATTTCCGTGTCGGTTGGGAGTGTCGAGGAGAAAGAGGTTGCAGAGGATGACTCCCACTCCAGCAAGTACAACATTCCGTCACCTGAGGAGGTCAAGAAGATTGACTGGAGGGCTAGATTCATGGAGATCGATGCCAGGATGATCGAGGAGCATGTAGACGAGGAGATAGCAGTAGATGTTCCTGCCCAGGAGGCAGAGGAGAAAAAAAGGGGGCGTAGATGCAGACCCCCAAGATTGACCCGACTCGTGTTCCCTACCCAACACGTTTGCTGCCATTCAGGCAAGCCAGGGAGCACAGTCACTTCCTTGATATTTTCAAACAACTAAAGGTCAATCTTCTGCTGATAGAGACACTCCAGCGCATGCCAAAGTATGGCAAATTACTTAAAGATCTTCTTTCCAACAAGAAGAAGCTCGAGGAGGTCTCTAAAGTCTCACTTAGTTAGCAATGTTCGGTGGTGGTGCAGAACAAGCTGCCAGAGAAACTGGGAGATTCGGGTCGTTTCACGATCCCATGTCACCTTGGCAGTTTGCCTATGCACCACTCGTTGGCCAATCTGGTTGCTAGCATCAATCTGATGCCCTATTCCTTATATAAGCAGCTAGACCTAGGCAAACCACAGCCGACGCGCATGAGCATTTCCTTGGCTGACCGTTCAGTCAAGTATCCACGAGGAATTGTGGAGAATCTGTTAGTGAAAGTAGGAAAATTTGTCTTCCCCGTGGATTTCGTCATTCTAGATATGAAAGTAGACGATGGAGTCCCACTCATCCTCGGGCGCCCATTCTTGTGCACCGCCAAGGCAGTGATTGATGTCTTTGACGGAAAACTCACACTTCGTGTGGGGGATAAGTCAGTTATATTCGATGCCACTACGTCTGTGAAGGATGTTGGTGAGCATAGCCACGCCGTGTGCATGCTTGATGCCTCCATAGACGATTATTAGGACTCCAATCAAATAGCGGCTGTTGTTGATGGAGATGTAGAAAGTATGAAGGAGGAGCCCCTAGATTGGTTAGAAGAGTTTGAGATGAAATTAGTAGGGTCATCAGTCCTGAGTGCTATAGATGATGAGTTCAGTTTAAATGACATATTACCACAGGTAGAGATGATAGTATGTAAGATGCCAAGGGTTGAAATATTAGAGTCCACACTTGTAGAACCACCCTTATCTGAGCCTCTACTAGTCACAGTTGTCCATTCTGAGGGGGTGAGTGTTGAGTCAACCCCTAGTTCCGACCACCCTAGGTCTAGGCCACCTCGTGAGAAAACCCGATAGTTAATCGATTTAGGTAACCTAGATAGAGTGCAAACCCCAAGTGTGGGGACGTCGAGGGGTGACAATTTACTTGGTTATTTGTTACACATTATTTTTAGACCAGGTAGGTTTAAGTTGTGGTGGAAAGACTGGATTGTTGCATATGATATACATTTGAGATTTGATAGGAGTAGGAGATCGTTACTGAAGTTGTGGAGGACCGGGAGATCGCAGAGGATGAAGGCGGTTCCGGTTAGGATCAAGGAGAAGCCTCCTGATAGGCTTGTTTGATTCTCGGGTAAGTGTCCAGGATGTAGAGTTTGTATGCATTATGTTGTGACAATCCGGACTTTTCATGTTAACGTCGTTAGTTAATCCCGTTAAATATCATATAGAAAACTTAACCCCGTTAATTGAAACCAGTTAAATCTAACCCCAAGGGCCATTTCTGTCATTTCCTGATCTCAAAACTTTAAGGACTTATCCTGCCAAGTCCCCAAAGTCAATCTGTTGACTATCGAAAGTCAAAATTGAAGGTCTAGTTGCTTGTTGACTTTCTGAAGTCAAAATCGCAGGCTTTGACTTCAAAGTTTCGAGCCAAATCGGTTAATCAACTCAAATTCGTAATGGATTCAACCTTTAATATGTTAACCGACCACCATCAAGTCTCTAATTACCAGCATTGATTGTAATCAAATCGAATTATGGCTAATCAAAACCGTAACCACCAAACCGTCGCTTACCTCTATCAAAGTCGATCGATTCGACCACTAAACCTACAATCGAGCTCCTGCACATCCTGTAAGAGTAATAGAGAATCAGTTGCACATGCAAATTCGTTCGACGGAACTACGAGAGTCACCGGAGATCAAATCCCGTCGCCGTCGACACCGTGTAGTCGTCCACCTACAATTCGAACTCCATTCTGGTAACTATCGAAATCTATAGTTTCATTTCAATATCTAAATCAATAACCCTATATCAATTGGATCGTATAACAACGAATTGAACTCGACCCGTAATCTAGGGTTCATTCATATGCGATTTGGGGCTTTTGATATTAGACACGTTTATAATCGTATTAATCTATTCCATTAGACTCGTAATCACTTGTATAATGAAAACCCTATGGTAATTTGATATGATAACATCGAATTATACTCGAACCGAAATCTAGGGTTCGTTCTTAATAGGATTTGGGGGTTTTGATCTGAAACTTAAAATCAATCTAATTAAACTGCATGAACAGATTCGAAATCCTCTACTTGTCAAAAGCCCCATGATTTCAACAACTTTTAATATCAGTTTTGATCAAATCGATTATGTGTTAATATTCTAGGGTTTCGGTATTCAAACAGTAAATAAACGATTCGATATTTGTTGTTTTTACAATTAATTCCACTCACGGATTCGCCAACCCTCGATAAACAAAACCCCTAAACTCATTTTACCAATCGTGACCGAATCAGGGGGCTTTGGGACTGGTTTTGGTTCGACTTATCAAAGGGGAAGAACGCCAAGGACATTGGTGTCAAAACTCCATAGATCCGAGTCTTGATGCGATTGTCTTAGCAGGCGGAGTGGTTAAATCAGTGTACTATTGGGGGAGAGACCCGGGTTCGAGTCTCTCCACCCGTTTTTCTTTTAAATGATTTTTAAACAATTGTTTTTAAAATAAAAATCATTCCCTATATTATTATTATATTATATTAAAATGTCTAAGCCTCGGAAACCACCCGTAGGCTCGGGTTTGATTTATAACCCATATTTATTATTAATACTCATTTATAAGATAGTATATTTATATTATTTTCAAACTGTAACTCTAATTAAAAATAATATATTTTTATATATTATTCTTGTCACGTTTATAAACATTGTATAACATTTTGGACATATAAATAATATAGTTATTTATATTATTTTCTCATAAATACATTCTCAAATAAAAATAATATATTTATTATTTTTATCACATAAATGATTATTTATTAATCTTACGAACTTAAAAATAATATATTAAGTTATATTATTTCTTAGACCGTTTATAGATGGTATAAACGGGCGAATACATTTATTATATATTATCATTCGTGATTAGAAAACGCTTGTCACGAAACGTATTTATCTTAATAGTTTATATTAAGAAATCCTTATTCCCGTGGACAAGTTCGCCTACTCCTTGATCATTAGAGCGCCTTAGGACGTTCAACTTTCCGTATCGTAGTCACAAATCTCATTGTGTCCCTAATTGTTATGTTTATAATTCTAGGGCATACGTGAACCGTTGCAGGCTGACACCTGTGTTCCAAATCTCTTACTTGCGTGATACTACCTACAATGCAACGCAGGTGAGTATTCACGGCCCCTTTTTACTGCTTTTAAACTGGGGGAGAAAACATGATGCAAACTCTTTTTGATTTTTGTACTTCAATTTATATCACTTGTTATGACTATGCGTAAACTCTATCATGAAAGTCCTCACATCGAACCGTTTAAATATGAATATAGCGAGGTATGTTGGGTAGTACTACTGGGTTTGACAAACCTCACCCGCGTTAGTCGCGCTAAATCGATTGGATATCGAACGGGTGCAATATTGACCTAAACGTGCACCATGGTTGATAGACCTGGCGAGAGGCAATACAAACAATCAGTTTACGGTTGCGAGCGTAATAGCAAACATGAACATGGGTTAGTTACTCATTGGTATATATATGTTGATTGTACAATAAATCTGGTAAACGTTTATTTATATATTGAAACCTGTGAACTCACCAACCTCGTGTTGACACTTTTACTTACATGTTTTCTCAGGTCGCTAAGTTAAGACACAGGTGCACAACTAGGATCATGCATGGGATGCTTCTTATTTATTGATGTCTTGCTACTTTGATTGTTTTCTTTTTATTATTGTTTGGACTTGGACGTTTGGACTTTCTTTTTGGGGCGCGTGTATTTTGCGCATTTATTTTCTTTACGCTTCCGCATTTAAACTCTGAACTTTGATTATATTGCACTTATGTCCCATGTAGAGTCGTTCAATGTAACTAGTGTCTGAGATCCTGGTTTTTCACTTCCCAAAACGGTAAAACTCCGTTAGTTGAAATTGGGGGTGTGACAGATTGGTATCAGAGCCATTGGTTATAGAGAATTAGGATTGCATACTAGACTATAACCTCACACATTAGTTACATGGCACAGACACTCATACCTGATACATATAGCACCTATACATACATTGTAGTGCAGGCATGTAACACCATTCATATCACCCTCAGTTGGCGAGGGACACATCATTTGAATTGCATAATCGTTCCCAGCGGCAACACTCGGGGGATCAGCAGAACAACATCCACTCCCGTCCGAGGGCAGTGAGACGGAGCCTTCGAAGGAGTCACTTACATCACCATCACCTGTTGGGTATGGTGGGCTTTCTCAGGTCCATGTTATGGACGGCACTCAGCACTAACGCATATCTTTTGGGAGTTGGGATCGTCGGAGGCGAGTCCCTACTGTACCCACTAGCAACAATACGCCGAGTGAAGGCAGACCGTTGCACGAATTATTGTAGAATCCATTGACACGTAGATGTCATCACTTTCCCGAGCCTTGGGCTCGCGTCTTTGGTCGATATTCTGTTGAGAATAGATTGACCACAAATTTGAGAACGCATTACTCAATGCATACTCAAACCCTATTCTGACTCAGTGGGAAGAACAACTACTTTTCTTTTTCCAGTAACACATATCCATGAACTAGTTTCACTTCTTGAAGTCGCATTTCATGTACATGTTTGCTTCATGTGCATGTTACCATCTGCAATCTGTTGGATTGGACTCTCGTATTGTGTTTCAACTCGAATGAATGCTCAGATCGAACGATTCCAGACTACTCATCCTGATATGAATCCTAGATGATCAACTTGTGGTTGCTGACTAAGCCTTTTCGATAACTTATCATCTCTGACAACACTCTATACTCCACAATACGAACTAAAGGACATTATGACATAGGACAGGGATAATTAGGGTGATCATGCAAAGCAAATTATCATTACGGTTGCACACGTGATAGTAATTTGAGGTGCATGTAAGTTCTGGTAAAACCTAGTGTGTGGATGAATGGTCCTAATCAGTGATTTACAGACTTCGGTTTCCACTGTCAGTAGAAGTTCCTGTAACCCGCTCAATGACTAGTTGGTATCGTTAAACCTGTTTAACAGTTGATAGACGCGACTATCATACTGAAGGTATTTACGAACACACTGAACTATCATCCATAGGATCCATCATTTGATTTCACTCATGTAAGAGTCTTAGTGAAATTAAGACTCTCATCCAAAAGTGATCACATAAATCCATCCTGATTGAAACCCTTATAGAACCTCATGGCGAACTTATCGACTCCAAGTATGTAAGCGGAATTTGTGGAACTCTTTCTAAGCTAACACGTTATTCCTTACACTCCAACAATGAATTCTATTTAACTCTATTACCTTATCATGTGACTAATCCTTAGTCTAATTAGATTTACATCTCAGCATATCCAGTTGTTCCAATGACATTAGGGAACGGGGAGTTAATCTAACCTGCCAGCAGTTGAACGCGAATACCTAAACAGACGTCTTATCCCTTGTACTCCTGATATCTATATCTCATTAGACTTTTCTTCCCTACATGTGAACCTCTTCCCTTAGCCTATGCATTGGCTGACACTTGCCTTATAAGCGTGGGTCTCACTAGAAGTCTCAGCACGATTTCACAAATTCCATATTAGTGTGTCGTGCTCTAACTCTATTAAAAGCCAAGTATACTATTGAGATAGCAGACTGTAATATCCCGCATCGGTTGAGGGGGAGAACGATACGTTCCTTATTAGGAGGTGGATACCTTCTCTATTGAGACGCGTTTTGCCTGGGCGAGCAACTCGTCGGGTAAAAACAAAACCGTGAGTTCCTGGATGGGCAACCCATCGGGGGGAAAGCGGACAATATCTTGGTACGGTTTGCTTGGGATGTTACACAGACGCTCAGAAAATTGAAATAACTCGCATTCTTGTAGATGTAAACTAGCATTGGTTAGTAATAAACTTGACATTGACCGTCTGCCAGTTACACTTGGCAGTTTCGACCTTATTGTCGGTATGAATTGGTTATCCGAGAACCAACCTGAGGCCATTTGTTGCGACAAAAATGTTTGCCTTCCTCTCCTTAGAGGGTAAATACCCTCTGTCTAAGGCAAAGAGGAGTGGTGCAGTCGTTGGCATCATATCCTTCATGAAAACACAGAAATGTCTTCGAAAAGGTCATACTACTATTTTGTCTCTCGTCGCCGAGCAGTCATCTGAGGAGAAGAAAATTGATGATATCCTAATCGTACGTAACTATCCAGAAGTATTTCTCGAGGACTTGTCTAGTCTGCCACCGCACCGACAAGTTGAATTCCAAATCGATCTAGCACCCGGAGCGGCACCGATCGCTCGGGCACCTTATAGACTTGCACCTAGTGAGCTGCAAGAATTATCAACACAACTACAAGGGTTGTTAGATAAGGGTATCATTCGACCGAGACCATGGGGAGCATTAGTCCTATTCGCTAAGAAGAAAGACGGGACTTTCCACATGATAAACATGGTAACCATCAAAAACCATTATGCTCTACCACACATCGATAATCTATTCGATCAATTCCAACGATCAAGTTTTTATTCCAAAATAGATCTTAGGTCCGGTTACCATCAGTTAAGAGGCTGAGAAGAAGATATCTCAAAGACTGCATTCAAAACAAAGTACGGCCATTACGAATTTATGGTCATGCTTTTCGAGTTAACCAACGCACCTACGGTATTCATGGATCTCATGAATCGTGTATGTAAGCCTTACCTTGACCAGTTCGTTATCGTTTTCATCGACGACATCCTCATTTATTCCAAGAACAAGGAGGAACATGAGGAACTCCTACGTCTAATTTTGGAATTACTTAAACGAGAACAACTGTATGCTAAGTTTTCCAAGAGTGAATTTTGGATCCGGGAAGTTCAGTTTCTAGGGCATGTGGTTAACGAGAAAGGGATACATGTCGACCCATCCAAAATAGAAGCCATCAAGAATTGGGCAGCACCGACGACTCCGACTGAGGTGAGACAATTTCTGGGATTGGCTGGATATTACCGTCGTTTCATTGAGGGATTTTCCAAAATTACACAACCACTCACAGCCCTAACCCAAAAGTGTAAACCTTATAACTGGGGTGATACTCAGGAATCAGCATTCCAACTACTGAAACAAAAACTCTATAGTGCACCCATCCTATCTCTTCCGGAAGGAACGAACGACTTTGTAGTGTATTGTGACGTATCTATCCAGGGTTTAGGTTGTGTGTTGATGTAGAGGGAGAAAGTAATCGCATATGCATCCTGTCAGTTAAAAGTTCACGAGAAAAACTACACCACTCATGACCTAGAGTTGGGAACCGTAGTTTTTGCACTTAAGATATGGAGACATTACTTGTACGGTACCAAGTGCACTATCTACACCGATCACAAGAGTCTTCAGCATATCTTCGAACAAAAAGAGCTGAATATGAGACAGCGTCGTTGGGTCGAGCTCTTGAATGATTACGACTGTGCGATCCAATATCATCCGGGTAAAGCAAATGTTTTAGCGGATGCTCTAAGTCGAAAGGAAACCAAGCCCAAACGAGTTCGAGCATTACAGCTTACTATTCACCCCGGACTACCTGACAAAATTCAAAGTGCACAACTTGAAGCTCTGAAGGAGGAAAACCTACCGTTGGAAGGTACGCGCGGTATGGAAGCACAGCTTGAGGTCAAATCAGATGGTATTAGTTACTTTGCTGAACGAATATGGGTCCCAGTATTCGGGAATATAAGGGAACTAGTCATGGATGAGTCTCATAAGTCTCATTACTCTAATCATCCAGGCTCGGACAAGATGTACCACGATTTAAAGGTGCTGTATTGGTGGCCAAATATGAAGGCCGATATAGCTACCTATGTGAGCAAATGTCTGACTTGCGCGAAGGTCAAAGTTGAATATCAAAAACCTTCCGGTCTTCTCCAGCAACCAGAAATCCCCATGTGGAAATGCGAACAGATATCTATGGACTTCATCACGAAATTACCACGAACTCCTACGGGATGAGATACCATTTGGGTGATCGTAGACCGTTAACAAAATCTGCTCACTTCTTAGCCATCAAGGAAACTGATAAGATGGAAAAACTTACACGTATTTACTTGAAAGAAGTAGTCTCCAGGCACGGGGTGCCAACCTCTATCATTTCGAATCGTGATGCACGATTCACCTCTCGTTTCTGGCAGTCGTTACATAAGGCCTTAGGCACGCGTCTAGATATGAGCACGGCTTACCATCCTCAAACCGATGGCCAAACAGAACGTACTATTCAAACTCTGGAAGACATGCTACGAGCTTGTGTGATTGATTTCGGTAACACTTGGGAGTCTCACCTACCGTTGGTGGAGTTCTCCTACAACAACAGTTATCACACTAGTATCAAGGCAGCTCCATTTGAAGCATTATATGGATGGAAATGTCGTTCTCCTATTTGTTGGGCCGAAGTTGGGGATAGTCAACTTACAGGTCCTGAACTCGTACTTGAAACTTCAAAGAAAATCGTTCAAATTAGAAACCGTAAGGTAGCAGCTCGTGATCGTCAAAAGAGCTATGCCGATAAGCGTCGTAAACCATTAGAATTTCAAGTAGAGAATATGGTGTTGTTAAAAGTTTCACCTTGGAAGGGTGTCATTCGTTTTGGGAAGCGAGGCAAGCTGAATCCTCGTTATGTCGGACCATTCAAGATTTTGAAGAGAATCGGGCCAGTGGCGTATTAACTGGACCTACCTGAAAGACTTAGTGGTGTACAGAACGTCTTTCACATCTCAAACTTGAAGAAATGTCTAGCAGACGAATCGCTCGCAGTTCCTCTTGAGGAACTACACATTGATGAACAGTTGCGTTTCATCGAAAAACCTGTCGAAATTATGGATAGGGAAGTCAAAACGTTAAAGCATAGTAAAATCCCTATTGTCAGAGTCCGTTGAAATTCGAAACGCGAACCGGAATTCACGTGGGAGCGCGAGGATCAGATGATGTAAAATATCCTAATCTGTTCAAGCACTCCGCGGCAAACTCTTAATGTACTATTTAATTTTCGGGACGAAAATTCTTTCAGCTAGGGGATGATGTGACATCCGGACTTTTCATGTTAACGCCGTTAGTTAATCCCGTTAAATATCATACAGAAAACTTAACCCCGTTAACTGAAACCAGTTAAATCTAACCCCAAGGGCCATTTCTGTCATTTCCTGATCTCAAAACTTCAAGGACTTATCCTGCCAAGTCCCCAAAGTCAATCTGTTGACTATCGAAAGTCAAATTTGAAGGTCTAGTTGCTTGTTGACTTTCTGAAGTCAAAATCGCAGGCTTTGACTTCAAAGTTTCGAGCCAAATCGGTTAATCAACTCAAATTTGTAATGGATTCAACCTTTAATATGTTAACCGACCACCATCAAGTCTCTAATTACCAGCATTGATTGTAATCAAATCGAATTATGGCTAATCAAAACCGTAACCACCAAACCGTCGCTTACCTCTATCAAAGTCGATCGATTCGACCACTCAACCTACAATCGAGCTCCTGCACATCCTGTAAGAGTAATAGAGAATCAGTTGCACATGCAAATTCGTTCGACGGAACTGCGAGAGTCACCGGAGATCAAATCCCGTCGCCGTCGACACCGTGTAGTCGTCCACCTACAATTCGAACTCCATTCTGGTAACTATCGAAATCTATAGTTTCATTTCAATATCTAAATCAATAACCCTATATCAATTGGATCGTATAACAACGAATTGAACTCGACCCGTAATCTAGGGTTCATTCATATGCGATTTGGGGCTTTTGATATTAGACACGTTTATAATCGTATTAATCTATTCCATTAGACTCGTAATCACTTGTATAATGAAAACCCTATGGTAATTTGATATGATAACATCGAATTATACTCGAACCGAAATCTAGGGTTTGTTCTTAATAGGATTTGGGGGTTTTGATCTGAAACTTAAAATCAATCTAATTAAACTGCATGAACAGATTCGAAATCCTCTACTTGTCAAAAGCCCCATGATTTCAACAACTTTTAATATCAGTTTTGATCAAATCGATTATGTGTTCATATTCTAGGGTTTCGGTATTCGAACAGTAAATAAACGATTCGATACTTGTTGTTTTTACAATTAATTCCACTCACGGATTTGCCAACCCTCGATAAACAAAACCCCTAAACTCGTTTTACCAATCGTGACCGAATCAGGGGGTTTTGGGACTGGTTTTGGTTCGACTTATCAAAGGGGAAGAACGCCAAGGACATTGGTGTCAAAACTCCACAGATCCGAGTCTTGATGCGATTGCCTTAGCAGGCGGAGTGGTTAGATCAGTGTACTGTTGGGGGAGAGACCCGGGTTCGAGTCTCTCCACCCGTTTTTCTTTTAAATGATTTTTAAACAATTGTTTTTAAAATAAAAATCATTCCCTATATTATTATTATTTTATATTAAAATGTCTAAGCCTCGAAAACCACCCGTAGGCTCGGGTTTGATTTATAACCCATATTTATTATTAATACTCATTTATAAGATAATATATTTATATTTTTTTCAAACTGTAACTCTAATTAAAAATAATATATTTTTATATATTATTCTTGTCACGTTTATAAACATTGTATAACATTTTGGACATATAAATAATATAGTTATTTATATTATTTTCTCATAAATACATTCTCAAATAAAAATAATATATTTATTATTTTTATCACGTAAATGATTATTTATTAATCTTACGAACTTAAAAATAATATATTAAGTTATATTATTTCTTAGACCGTTTATAGATGGTATAAACGGGCGAATACATTTATTATATATTATCATTCGTGATTAGAAAACGCTTGTCACGAAACGTATTTATCTTAATAGTTTATATTAAGAAATCCTTATTCCCGTGGACAAGTTCGCCTACTCCTTGATCATTAGAGCGCCATAGGACGTTCAACTTTCCGTATCGTAGTCACAAATCTCATTGTGTCCCTAATTGTTATGTTTATAATTCTAGGGCATACGTGAACCGTTGCAGGCTGACACCTGTGTTCCAAATCTCTTAGTTGTGTGATACTACCTACAACGCAACGCATGTGAGTATTCACGACCCCTTTTTACTGCTTTTAAACTGGGGGAGAAAACATGATGCAAACTCTTTTTGATTTTTGTACTTCAATTTATATCACTTGTTATGACTATGCGTAAACTCTATCATGAAAGTCCTCACATCAAACCGTTTAAATATGAATATAGCGAGGTATGTTGGGTAGTACTACTGGGTTTGACAAACCTCACCCGCGTTAGTCGCGCTAACTCGATTGGATATCGAACGGGTGCAATATTGACCTAAACGTGCACCATGGTTGATAGACCTGGCGAGAGGCAATACAAACAATCAGTTTACGGTTGCGAGCGTAATAGCATACATGAACATGGGTTAGCTACTCATTGGTATATATATGTTGATTGTACAATAAATCTGGTAAACGTTTATTTATATATTGAAACCTGTGAACTCACCAACCTCGTGTTGACACTTTTACTTACATGTTTTCTCAGGTCGCTAAGTTAAGACACAGGTGCACAACTAGGATCATGCATGGGATGCTTCTGATTTATTGATGTCTTGCTACTTTGATTGTTTTCTTTTTATTATTGTTTGGACTTGGACGTTTGGACTTTCTTTTTGGGGCGCGTGTATTTTGCGCATTTATTTTCTTTACGCTTCCGCATTTAAACTCTGAACTTTGATTATATTGCACTTATGTCCCATGTAGAGTCGTTCAATGTAACTAGTGTCTGAGATCCTGGTTTGTCACTTCCCAAAACGGTAAAACTCCATTAGTTGAAATTGGGGGTGTGACATACGTGGTCCGTGTCAGTGTCATTTTCTGTGTTTTTCGGTACTGTGTTTTATTTGTGTCGTGTCTTGAATGGATTTGCACTTGATTTGGCATGGGAAATTGTTGGGAACGAAATTCCAGGTATGTTTTACATTGGTTTTTATCATTGGAATGGTTTTAAAAAAAATGGGTGAAGAAAAAATTTCAGGGGTCAAAAATATTCTAAGTATAAAACTAAAAAAATTTCTTAACTTTTTGTGAACAACGGGTCCTCGCGGTACGCGAGAAAAAGGGAGCAACCCTTCGCGGTAAGCGAGGGACAAAAGAAATTGGTCGGCCTAAAAATCCATTCCCTCGCGGTACGCGAGGAATGACCCTGGTTCTTCCCGGTACGCGGGGACCATCTGGTTTTGCCCTTTTGTTCCTTGTTTCCTATGGTCTCCCATTCCAATCCACCGACACCCACCCCCATCCACATCATCCGTTATCGTCCACCATCATTCATCACCATCACCTATCATCTACCATATCATCCACCATCATTCATCCATCATCCATATCATATCATCTAATTCACTGACTATGACCATGGGAAACTCGGGAACCGTTCATAACCGATGATTTTTCTTGCTATGGAGTTCATGTCTATGTGTTTTCCATATATTGGGTACGTATCCTTGCATTCTATCCGGAGTCAGTTTGAGTCAGTGAGTCCTTTATTTGTGTCAGTTTGATGCTGCGGGTATGTGTGAGTTTAGTTTTGCAGGTGTACATCATTCTGTCCGTACTCAATCTCCATTTGGACGGAATTGATCCTGATATCTTATTGAGGCAACCTAGAAGAGATGTGCAACCACGACCGAAATGCTATACGTTGCACGTGAGGAAGAACAAAGTTGTACATTCATTTGTTTGCATCTACATTACCAGCTAAGTCGCTTCCTATTTTTATTTTTGCATTTTTATTTTGAGTTGTGTTTTGCTTCACATTGAGGACAATGTGTCTTTCAAGTGTGGGGATGTGAGTGTCTAAGTTTTAGTTTGCGTCTTTTATAAAAATCCAAAAATACAAAAAAATTGAAAATTTTGAAAAAAAAATATCCTTTGAAAGTATAAGTTTTTGCATAATAAATGGAAAATGATAGTACAATTGGATCTATTTGTTTGAGTTTAAATGATATAAATAGTAGAAAACGCGTCTAATTAGTGATGTTTTGGTAGACCCAGCCAGCTTGAATAGCTTAAATAGCCTGTGAGTGTTACTTAGGATTAATCACCTAATAAAATCATGGTATCTTGCGGGTACTCATCTTAGGGTGTCGGTAATACTGAAACTGTCAACATAGGGTGATAGGTACCACGTTAAGTTAAATTTAGAGATTTTTGAAAATTTTCTTGGCACACCACTCTCTTTTTATGAGAATAAATCCGAGTTTCAGGGGCGCCCATTCCATAAATCCATAATTTCCATAAATACGAGCTTAATTAATTTGAAAACTGAGTCTTGCTTATATGTTTCCCTCTGGGATGGCGACTTGGAGAATACACCCCTAAGTGAGATTTATGTGCTTAAATGTTTAGAATCTAGTCTATGTGTTAGCTTCCGGGATAGTGACTTGGTTGAGACACCTCTAGACGAAAGTACTTATGCTTTAATTAAATCTCATTTCCATCCATTCGATCCATAATTCATTGATTTCTAAAAATCTGTAAATCTTAGTTTAACGTGGTGGGCAAATCTATATGGTTTAACACGCGCCTAAACATGACCGTGAGACGGGATTAGGTAAAGTTGTAGCTTTTAAGTGTGAGTCACATAGATGGATTGATTGATGTATAAAAAGGAATTAGAACACATCACGGGGGGCTAGATAGTTGGTGGTTTGGTTTAATCGGACAGAAATACTGATTGTTGCTTTTTAACGCGTGAGTATGTTTAACTAATTGGTAATTGATGTTTGTAAAATTATATCTCAGTTATGATTCCATTGCAGACTTTTTCGAGGATGAAAAAAGGTTAAGTGTGGGGATGTTTGATGTAGTGCAAAGCACACATCTTTATTCCATCATTTTTGAGTCGTTTTAGTTAGTTTTGTATTCGTTTTGAGTCATTTTTGGTTTGTATTGAGTCTTTGTTATGTTCTCAGGTGCTCGTGATGATTACAAGTGAAAACCAGAAGAAATCGAGCTCGAGAATGAAGCCTGAAGTTCAAAAGTCAAAAATAGGAAAAATATAGTCTTCGCGGTACGCGAAGATCAGAAGTTAGTTCATCTCTCGCGATACGCGAGAGAAAGGAAATCCGGGCGCGACTAACTTGTCCCTCGCACTACGCGAGGGACTGGACATGTTTTCTCACGGTACGCGAGGGCCTCAAATTACGATGAAAAACCCTAATTTTGAATTTAATAGTTTTGTAATCTCATTATCGAAGTAGTTCGTATTCCAGTCGTATTGAGAGAGAAAATGGGCGATTTTGGGAAAGAGGAAGGCTATTGGATTGCAAGATCGAAGCTTTTGATTCCGGGTTTGTGTAGTTTAGCTTATTCGGTTTTAAATTTTGAATCTTTGTGTTTGATTTCTGTGTTTGAAACCATGGTGAATGTTATTTACTTCTGTTTTGGTTGTTTAAGCATGATCCTAGACTAAAACATTAATACTGCCTAGGTTAACGATGAATGCTTGATAAAGTTTCAGTTTTTATCGGTTTTGGATTCGTATGATGATTTAATGATTTTGTAAACGATCCTAGTATGATAATTGTGATGTATGTGCATGGTTAATTCTGGTCTTATGATTAATTATTGATTCCTTAAGTTGATTGTGGTTGTCTGCCAGTTTGATTAGCGTATCTAGGTCATAGATCTTAGGGTTTGTGATTTTGGTGGTTTGCTAGACGTAGTAGCCATAGGAGTTGTGATTGATTGTTGATTAGAATTAAGTGTGTGTCCTAGTTTAATACCCGAGAGGTGAGAATTAGTCGGTTAGTCTTCGTCATTAGGAATCCGAGTGTCAACTGTCTGAGAGAAAGTTGGTTTAGGTGTCTAGTGATTGTTGCTATTCTGAATCATAGTTGTTATTCTAGGATTACCCCGTGCATTCCTTGAATGTATGGTGGATAGTGAGACTGAGAGGTAATCTGTCCATTAGGGTACTTGATCATAGATGGAAATACCTGAGAAGTGATCCAACAATCTGGTGAGTTTAGTACACTTTAGGTAGCTTAGTTGGTGACACCCTGAGAGTGATTAGGGATCCACTAGGTTGTCTTTAACAGTTATCCTTAGAATCCCAGATCCATCATAGTTCCAGAACCGGTAGAAGTTGAGCTTTACAAGTAGGATTCCGACCTAGGTAGTATTCTTCCTATCTCTTGATTTCATCTTTATCCTGTGTCTTGATAGTTTGAGTCGATATTAGTTTATTGCATTCATAGTGATAATCAGCAGTGTAGTAAACCCCCAAACCAAAACATATTTAGTACGAGTCAGAGTCTAGTATTAGTATTCAGTGTCTATAGGGTTCGATACTCGGTTTACCATTAAGCTGTGCTACACTCGATAGGTCCACTTGCATGTTAGTGCGGTTTAGTTCATAGGTTTTCCATCTTATTACTTAGGAGTCTGGGTTAGGTTTTGTTAGTTTTATATACATCGTCTGGACGACATCAACTTTATGTTCAATGTTATTATGAGTTTGAATTTGTTTGAATATGTATGGGTTTAAAAAGGTAGGGGTAAAAGGATGAAAATTGTAGGATCGATTAATACAAGACGGTTCTATTCTAGTTGAGATTGGCGGAAACAATCACAACTAAGCAATGTAAACAAGTAAACACAAAGAATACTGATAAATGCAATTTGTATTAAGCTTCAATGGTTACAAGTTTACAGAGAAAACTCTAAGAAAGCACACTTGTACAATGAAACGATACACTACTTATATAGTAACTTAGCATCAAGACAGAACCTTGATTCTAAGGATCAGATCAAACACAAGCCGTTGATCTTGTATACTAGAAGCTATACTACAAGTTAAGACAACAAATACTACAAAAGTTAACTTTAATCAAACGTATTTTTACGCATCATTGCTTGGATACTTGGAAGGAGAGCTTTATTATCTTTTATTTTCTGCACCAGTAACATTCTTTCTGCATGTGATGTGTAAGAGTTGCAACAGAAAGTTTTCAGTAGTAAAGTTGCTTTTGCTTTGCCAATCAGCAGTAATGATTGATCTTCGGCAGATATGGCTATCAGCAGCAAAGTTGGTGATCCGCATCAAGACTCAACTATCCAAAGATGCTGATGATTTGCCTATCAGCAGCATGATGCTACTGAGAAGCCTATCAGCAACAACTTTGGTCTTCAGCAGATAAGGTTATCCGCAGCAGAGTTGTCCATCAGCAGGGGAACAACTATCCACAGCAAACAAGCTTATCCGCATCAACTTGTTGGTCAGCAGCAAAACTGTGGAGTCCACAGCAATTGTACTTAGATAATTTTGTAGCCATCAGTCTTTTTATCTACAATCTCCCCCTAGACTGATGCTACCAAAACTTTCTTATTGTTGTTGTTGCTGAAGCTTTTGCATGTTTGCAACTATCCTAGCTACCTCATAGCCTCTAGGGTCCTTGCTGGGATTGTCAATAGGAAGCTCAGATAGAGTCTTGATGTCTTTGCTTGGCATACTAAAGATGGCCTTGCTTGAACATCTCATCTTCTGTCCTCTGACATCTATCAATGTGTACTCATCCTGAGCAGCATTGTAGGACCAACTGATGAATGGAAAGTGGGATTGGAGAGTTTTAGCATCAAAGATTACATCTTTGCTAGGATTGAAGTGTTGTTTGATCACTAGCAACAGATGCCTCCTCCATCATTCTTCTAAGATCAGAATCTAGGAGCTGCATCACCTCATCAATAGTTTTATAGATTGATCTTTTTTACTTCTGCCCTTCCCCTAAAAACCTCAAACCATTGATCTTAATTGCTGTAGAACCAAATAACAATTTCTCTTGAATCTTCTTTTGTGGTAGTTGGTTTAGTTTTCTTCTTGGGAGGCTGTTGATGAGGAGGAGGTGTGAGGATTTGGACTCTTTGGGTGGAGAGGAGGGAGGTCTAGGAGGGAGAGTGGAAGGTTGTTGGATAGATGAAGGAGTGGATGAGGGAGTAGGCTTGGGTTTCTTTTGTTTTCTTTCATCTGTTTGAGTGTTTACCCTTTTCTTTGAGCATGTCTTCCCCAATCTTTCTTCCTCTTCCTTCTTGACTTTGATATATAAGGCTTGCAAGTTCATGAAGCTCACGGGACCTAGCCTCTTTCCACTCTCTCCTCTAGCCTTCAGGAAGTCAATCATGACCTTCATTTCTTCATGGGTCCTTATGTTAAATGCAATGGTATTCTTGGTTTTCTGTTTAGCTTTTTCTTCTTCTTCAGCCCTTTTCTTATTTGCCAGTTGACCTTGCTGACCCATGAAAGCTCTATAGATATCTTTATTTGATAATTTCTCAAGGTAGTCTGCATCCTCACCTTGAGAAATCAGAGCTTCTATCAACTCCTCTCTCATTTCTTTGGCTAGTTCAGAGTCAGTTATCCTTAACTTAGCCTCTTCTTTTCTTTTCTTTTCTCTTTCTTATTCTTCTTTATTGAGTTGTTCCTGCAACTGAAGAGCTAGAGCTTCATATTCTTGTAATTGTGTAGCTGCAGGAACTTTAACTTTCAGAGCATCCAGTTGCCTAGCATGCAACTGGATCTGTTGTTCCCTGAGGAGAATGACAGCTTTTTTTTCTTGAATCTTTCTAAACTCTGCCATCTCCTCTTCTTCTCTTTCCCTTCTTCTCTTCTATTTTTCTCTCTTCTCTTTCTTTAATCTTTCCTCTTCTTCTTCTGTCATGATGCCCTTCCCCTTGTCTTTGTTGGATGCCTCTACTCCAGCTTCATGGATCACAACAACAGATTTAAGAGATGCTGTTGGGATCTCAGCTTCAGCTTCATTGGCAAACTGAGGAAAAGACACAGGGGAAGGGACTGCTTCACTTTCTTCCTTCTCCCATTCACTCCCATGTATAGCTTTGAAGGCTTCTTTAACATTTTGAGCAGCCACTTTTCTGGACTCTACTGCTGCACTCAGTATGACAGTTGGTTAGGAGGGAAGGGATAGATCTGAGTCAGAGTCATCTATTGCAAGCCACCCCTCCTTTTCAAGATAAGCTTTGATAATTTTGATCATTGCTTGACTTTCTAAGGAGTTGATGTTGCAGATGTGTGTTCTGAGCTCAAAGACCTTATGTAGGAAGTCAGGATTGAAGAGCGGAATCTCTTGAATGTTGTTGATTTTGAAAGATGATCCATCACATAAGAAGAACTGAAAGCCAGAGGACCCATTGCTTAACCATCCTTGCACTTCCAGGCCCCTGACCATTTCATTGTAGAAGAATCTTCTCCAACATAGAACTTGTTCTTTTGTTAAAGCACTGCTCCTTATCAAGTCAAATCTTGGAGCCAGTCTTTGTTCTGATGTTGTTGAAGACTCTGCAATGTGTTTAGGATAGGCCACCCTGTTTGCTTCTTCTAGAAACCATTCAAACCAGGGCAGATTATCCTCCATCAAGACATAGAACCTACAGATTGCAAGTTCTGCTAAGAGTTCTGAGGAAGTGTTGATGCAGCTTGATAAGTACAGTTCAAGAAATTGAAGTGAATTCAGTGTATTCTAGTTAAACTCTTCTATTCCACCAAACTCTCGTCCAATCCAGAATCTCTCAGATAGACCATCATACCCCCAAGCTAGAATAGAGTCAAACTCTAGCTTATGTGCATTCGGTGAGAATTGAGGGGCAATGGTCTGTCTTGATATATTTGCTGCAGCTGGAAGAATGCTGAATGAAAAAGGTGTGTCTTCATCTTGACTTTCGTTCTTCAACACTTCATCAACAGCTCTGACATCTAACTTCCAATCCTCAGAGATATCTTCCTCTTCATCTACTGAGTCTGGCAAGTCATGGATTTGAACAAAAGCAGGTTTAAAGAGTGTGCTTTGAAAGGCAGCCTGCTCTTGTATCCATTCATCAAGGCTGTCAGCATCATCTTCAGCGATAAATATCTCCCCCTTTTTGGTTGCATCAGTGTATAAGGTTTCATCTGTTTGAGTGCCCACATATACAAGGGAAGGAGTAGTCCCTAGAGGGCATTGATGGGCTTCATGCATAGAGACTTGGTGCCGTAGTTTGGACACTTCAGCCTCTAGCATTGCCACCCTGGCTGTCAATTCCATATTTTTGAGTTTCAAACTATCCTCATCCACAGTTGTTGAATCCTTGGAACTAGATGGGGCTTTAGGCCTAGCCTCTGCACCCCATCACCCTGGTTTTCTTGGCACATGGGATTCCTTTCAGTGAAGAGTGTTTCAAGAGAAACATCCTCACTGTGAGTTGCCGTGGTTAGGGACTTAGTGATGTTATCACTGTCCTCCGGGTCAATTGATGTACCAGAAGTAGTGATAGCCCTTTCCACATTCACTCTATCATCACTCCTAGAGTGAATCTTCTTAGGTGATGAACTTGGGTTGGGTACATTAGCAGCCAAGTCAATCAATACCTCCGAGAGAGTGGTAGTTGGAGAAGGTATATCATCTTGACTAGGTGCCTCTGCACTTAAGTTTAGAGAAGAAAAATAATGAAAGGGCTCAGCAGGTTGCTCTATGGATCCGGGATGTGATCTTGATCCTAATAGAGAAATTTCCAAGGAAGTCTCTCTAATGGTTTGGCTATCCCTTTTGATATTCTCATCAGAATATTGGGATTCTGAATGAGGGCTTTTAGGTTGGGATTGGGCCTGTGAGACAAGAATAGAAGGAGTCTTCTTGCTCCTTTTATGGTATGTTTTGCCTCAACTAGGGCCCTGTGTTCCAGTTGGGTAGTGATAACATCCAAAACAGGTGTAAGTAGTTGGTGTGCCTGTGCAGCCTTAGTAGGATGCACAAGGGTTCGAGCAATGGAAGCAGATTGATGTTCAGGCTTTGAAGTGGAGGGTGTGGGATCAGTATCAGCTGGGATTGCTGAACTGTCACCCTGGGTACTTTGTATGTTCATTATTGTAGATAACAATGGAACATTGACCCCTAAGAACTTTTTAGAAACAGTCCTCATGCTTTAAAAAATATTATTTTTATGACCCAAATAAGATAGATTCTTGCAGGTTTTGAAAGATCTTTTAGTTCATTGTTGAAAACTTCCTGCAAGAATCTTGGGTACATATAGAATGCCTGCTTTACACCTTCTTGAAGGTTATATATCAAACCTTCAAAGATGAGATGTGCAAAGTTGAAACCTTGGCCAGTGACCATACCGTGAATAGCAGAGGCGAGAGCAAAACTCACTTGATACCATCCACTTCTCTTTTAGGATATGCATTGTAGAAGAGTGTGGCATAGAAACTTCTATGGAGGGCCCATCAGCGACTTTTCAATGGTATATCCGTTCTTATTTCCAGTGTACCCTATGGATACAAAGGTCCTCATATACTCTTCCCTGGAGTATGAAACGGCGGCCCCCTCGTCCTAAAGCTTGAGATGTTTTCTGAGAGTAGCTTCAGTGACGATGATGACTTTGCCGTCTACCTTAGCTTGGATTTGGGGAATCCCCTGTTCGGTAGAGTAGATGGCGGTGCTCCAAAAGTCCTCCATATGAGGGATGTATATGGTAGGGTTGACGGTTAGTGCGTAGTATATCTTTGATCGACAGAGAAAATCGATCATATCATTGAACCCTTCGGACTTCTTTCCTTTTACTAGGTAGGCAGTGAGATTGTGGTAGGGTGAGAACTTGTCACCGGGCTGGTTTATGTCGACCTCTGCCATTGTTGATGGGTTTGGAGGGAAGGAGGAAGTTTTGGAAAGGTGGTTAAGTATGGAAGGCTTTGAATGCTGTGAATGCTTGGGAGAAAATGGTGAGAGTTAGGTTGGAATTGAATGTGAAGAGGTTAAGGAGAAATTTGATTTGTGTTATAATGGCAGAGGAGGGAAAAAGCAAAGTTACTTGTACAATACAACCTTATTCACTATTACAGTTGTAATACACTATAGCAGTCATGCTAAAGACTGAAAGGACTTTTTATAATGGGTAAAAGTTAATTTGGACTTATCTTTACCCATAAGCAGCAAACTTGGTTGCTGCGGATGGTTAAGCCTATCCGCTGCAAACTTGGTTGCTGCAGATGGTTAAGTCGGTCAGCAGCAAACTCAATTGCTGTTGATGGATACAATGGTACGCAGCAAAGATGTTGCTGCTGACTGCCTTAAAGCTATCCGTAGGAAACTTGTTCCTGCTGATAACTTAAAGCAGTCAGTGGCAAATTCTTTGTTGCTGATAATTAAACCTATCGGCAGCAAAAAAAAGTTGCTACTGACTTATAAGTTTTATTTACAACAAAACACAAACACATTTATAAAACAATTTTTAGAGACAGTTTTTAGTCAAAGTTCATCATACCAATGGATTCAACTAAATATCTAAATCTAGCTTCATCAAAAGGTTTTGTAAACAAATCAGCATATTGCTCATTGGTATGAACTTTGGTTAAAATAATTCTCTTTTTCTCAGCTTGATCTCTTATGAAGTCATACCTGATGTCAATGTGCTTTGTCTTGGAGTGCTGCACCGGAATGTTTGTGATTGATATAGCACTCATGTTGTCAATGTGAATGGGAGTGGCCATGAAAGTCATCCCATAATCCAGCATTTGGTTTTGTATCCAGGTGACTTGTGCATAGAAACTTGAAGCTGCAATGTATTCTGCTTCTGCTGTAGAAGTTGATACACAGGTTTGCTTCTTGCACTGCCATGAAATCAGTATTCCTCCTAGAAACTGACAGCCCACTGATGTGGACTTTTTGTCCAAGTTGCATCCTCCATAGTCACTGTCAGTGTATGCATACAGGTTGAACTTGTCATTTTTAGAATACCATAGCCCCAAGTCTTGGGGCTCCTTTTAGATATCTAAAAATTCTCTTGACAGCTTGAAGATATGTATTCTTTGGAGCTGCTTGGAATCTTGCACAGAGGCATACTACAAACATGATATCTGGCCTTGAGGCAGTGAGATACATGAGCGACCCTATCATTGCACGGTATTGATGTTGATCAATGTCTTGACCATCTTTGTCTAGAATCAGTTGATGGTGCACTTGCATAGGAGTTCTTGCAGCAGTGCAGTCAACCATCTTGAATCTTTCCAAAATGCTCTTGACATATTTGGATTGGCTGATAAAGATTTTGTTTGGAACTTGTTTGACTTGAAGATCTAGAAAGAAATTTAGTTTATCCATTGAACTCATTTCAAACTTTGAGTGCATTAGGATCTCAAAGTATTTACACAACTTCTTCCTTGTTGATCCAAAGATGATGTCATCAACATAGATTTGTACCAGTAGGATTTCTCCCCCTTCATCTTTGATAAACAAGGTCTGATCGATGTCACCTCTTCTGAAGTTGTTGCTTAGCAGATATCCAAACAGAGTTTCATACCATGCTCTTGCAGCTTGATGTAAGCCATAGAGAGCTTTGTCTAGTTTGAACACTTTGTTAGGATGTGCAGGATCTACAAAGCCTGGAGACTGTTTGACATATACTTCCTCACCAATCTTCCTGTAACATCCATGATTTTTTTTCTTTCTCTAATATTATTCTATTTTAAATTATACAATAATGACATTCTCATTTTATTATACGTATGTATATTTATATAGAAATATAAATGTATATATATACACTATGATAATTAAATCAATATATAAAACTAGTGAGTTTTAATCATGTGTTTACAACTTTTTCATATATAAGTATCCATTTATAAAAAAAAATATATGCAATTATATATATGTATATGATGATAACAAAAATAAATAATGGTATAAATTTTATAAAGGAAAATTTAATATCAAAAGTATTAATCTCCAACCCTTTTTATGCCTTTTGAACCCTCCCATCTTGTTCTTAAACCTCCTCTTTTTGCCTTGAACACTTTTTGTGAACCCCCTCCGCCCTTCATATCTGAACCTTATCTTGAACCCAAGAACGCAACTTTGACTTGAAAAAGTCAAACCATGCGAATCTTTGTTCAGTCCTCACAAATCCGCAAACCAAACCTACATTTCTTGGATCCTAATCAATAATAACCGATTATTGCCCACTTTCCAAGCTCCAATTCGAAGGATGCAAGCCGGATTAGTTGAAATTGAAACTATTTAGGTAAGTGGCCAAAAATGGGGTGAAATCTTGCATAATCACTGAAATCAAGCTAAATCTCGCAAAACTCGTTTGATTTACCAACTATTAACGCGCTCTAATCATCCTATTAATACCTCATTCGTGTCACCACTCGTAATCATCCACGAATTTGAAATACTCCTTGCCTTACCTCTCTCTCGGTTCCATCGGCGCTGGCAAGGAGAAGCCTCTTTAGGCGACGGCGGTGGGGACGCTTTCTAGTCCGAATCCTTTAGCCCAGGTATTACACTCTCTGTAATCGCGTCTCTTCCTCGCTTCAAACTGTTTTCGTGCGTTTAGGGTTAGAGGGGGGCTGGTAGCGATGGCTAGGGAGGATGAATCAGAAGCAGGGACATGCTGCTTTTAAATTTTCGTTTCCTGATAACAACCAAGCTGAGACAGCAGGCCGACTGGTTAAATCACATCCTTCACACAGCAGAGGTCACAGGTTCGACCAGCCTCTGCTTCATTTTTTTATTTTTTTTATTCTTTTCTTGTGTTGCCTCTATTTCACTCCCCCACACACACATACATATATATATGTATACATATATATATATATATATAATTTGTTATATAAATAAACTCATGTATCTTTACAAAGTGAAAAAGTGTTTAAAAATTTCATGATGATAAATGACAACAAAACACATACATATAATCTTGATATTTACTATTTTATAAATGAATATATATATATATATATATATATATATGTATGTTATAAGCAAACTATTATCATTATGATATGATTTAAAAACCTTAATATGAAAACTATGAAAGAGATTCATTTTTTATTTAATTTTAAATAGAGCATTTGTTTGTGACAAAGTGTTTATAAAATACTATAATTTTAAACTTTAGGGTTTAAACCCTAATTCAAACAAATAAGTTTTTCTAAATATATATTTATATATATATATATATATATATATATATATATATATATATATATTTACATTTCTCATTATTTAAAAGACATACTTTAATAATAATAAATAATAATTGAATACAAAGAATTTATTTATCGTTGTACATTAACAATTCATTTAGAGTTTAAGTTATATAAATTTTAAATTATATATATACTAATATACATTTACACTCCTTTTTAATGACTCATTATTTTTATAATAAATAAAAAGAATTTATTTATTATTTATCTATTTTGAATTAAACTCTACGTCGATTAGTATTATTAAATTTATACATACTTTAAAAATTACACTTTGGGTTAAGCTCGTATTCAAATTCAAACATCAACTTACACACATCCATTTCATAAAATTCCACAAATACTTTTTGTACAAATCTCCGCACTCGAAACCCGTTGAACCCTATACTTGCCTTAGACTTTGTACATGATAATAATTCAAGTTCATGCATTTTCACTTTAGGTTAATTTGGTGATTTGCAAGAACCACTTTTGCTACCTATTTCGCGTGCTATCTACTCCATTCATACAAATGAGTTTACATAGCCCCTTTTTCGTATTTACATATTTGGGGTGAAACATGATTACATTCGAATACTATTTGCAATTACACACGTACAATTCTACAATATGATCATATGTGTTTATTTGTGCTTTATGCTTGAATGCTAATTGTTAAGGCTACATATACATGATATACACGTGCAAACACAAATACATTACTTCAGACTAACATGTGTTGTTAGGCCCTACATTAGGATAACATGTGATGTTATGCCCTACATTAGGATAACATGTGTTGTTATGCCCTACATTTACATCAGGATAACATGTGTTGTTGTGCCCTACATTAGGATAACATGTGTTGTTATGCCCTTCAATTACAAAGTTTCATTTATGCATCTAGCTTAACTTAGATTCTCCATAAATGCTTTATAAACCATGCATCATATGAATTGTACACAAAACATTTGATCTTTACTTGTGGTGTCAAAACCTATGTATGCTCACCAACTATTTATAGTTGACCCTCTCATTTTATCATGTTTCAGGTATAGTGTTTGAGTTAAGATTTCAAGTCGTTTCACTTAGGATTGAGGACCTAGTTTTAAAATTAAATAAAGTTATTCATGTATTTTTATTCTTGTAAGAGTTATACTTGATTACTTGAGATATGAAATGAAAGTTATTATTTAATTATCACAACTTTAGTAAACCATTAGCTTATGAACAGTCTACATGTCCCGCCCCGACGTTTCCGTCGTAGGTTGGGGTGTGACAGATTGGTATCAGAGCCTTGGTTATAGGGAATTAGGTTATTAGACACCTTTGACCTAGACTATAACCTTAGGACATGTAGGATCGTGAAATTACAAGATGGTTCTGTTCTTAGTTGAAATTGGCGGAAACAATAACAACTACACAAATGTAATCAAACAGATAGAAAGAATATTAATATGAACACTGTTGTATTAAGCTTTTGCAGGTAAACGATTACAAGTGAAACTCTATCAGAAAGCACAAAAATCACACTTACAATGAAGTGTTTACAGATTATTTATACTCACTTAGAATCAAGACAGCCCCTTGATTCTAAGGATCAGATCTAACACAGACCGTTGATCTGTTTTATCTGGCTAACTATTACACGTTTTGTCTATATCTAGTTAACTTTATTGAAGCGTCTACTTTATGCATTATTGCATGTATGTCTGGAGAAGAGCATTGTCGTCCGTCATTGGTTGCACCACTGAGGTTCCTTCTGTTTTGAGTGTGTCAGTTGCTTTTGCAGAAAGTTGTCAGTGACGCTTGGTATGGATAGTCAGCTGCAACGATTTGTCTTCAAGGCACAAGGCTGTCAGCAGTAAAGATGTTGATCAGCAGCAAGATGTAACCATCCAGAGCTGCTGATGATTTGCCTGTTAGCAGCATCAAATGTTGATGCTGCTGAGAAGCTTATCCGCAGCAACTTTGGTCTTCAACAGATAAGGCTATCCGCAGCAGATTTGTTCTTTAGCAGGAGAACAAGTATCCGCAGCAGATAATCTTGTCCGCAGCAGATTGTTGGTCAGCAGCAAACTCTGAGATCGGTAGTATTTGTACTTAGAGAATTTTGTAGCCATCAGTCTTTGATTCTACAAACTCCCCCTAGACTGATGCTACCAAAATTCTCTTATTGCCTTTGTTGCTGAAGCTTTTGCACATTTCTGACTATCCTTTCAACCAAAGGAAAAAGCTTCGAAAACAGCCATCTTGTACTTGGAAATACAGCCTGCAGTCGTCAAAGCTGTCTGAGTCTTTCTCCATTGGGACCATCTCCCCCTTTTTGGTTGCATCAGTGGACAAATGTGCATCAGTTTATGTGCCCACTGGTACAAATGAGGGAGTAAGAAAAGTTGGGCATTGATGTGCCTCTATCACATTCACCCTGGCCGTCAATTCCAAGATATGAAGTTTCAGTCTGTCCTCATCCACAGTTGTGGAATCCTTGGATCCAAATGGGGCCTTAGGCCTAGCCTCTTCATCCCCATCACCCATGGTTTCTTGGCACCTGGGATTCCTCTCAGTGAGGGGAGTTTCCAAGGAAACATCCTCACTGTGAGTTGCCGTGGTTGAGGACTTAGCAATGTTGTCACTGTCCTCCTGGTTATTTGATGGACGAGCAGTAGTGACAGCCTCTTCCACATCCATTCTGTCATAACTCCTAGAGTGGGCCTTCAGGGCAGAAGAACATGGGTTGGGTGTGTTGGAAGCAAGATCAATCAGTACCTCCGAGATAGTGGTAGTTGGAGAAGGTACATCATCTTGATCAGGTTCCTCAGCACTTAAGTTCAGAAGAGAAAGGAAGGGCTCAGGGGGATGTTCTACAGATCCGGGAAGCGATCCTGATCCTAATAGAGAGACATCCAAAGAAGTCTCCCTAATATTGTGGCTTTCCCTTATGATATTCTCACCAGAATGTTGTGATTCTGAGTGAGGGCTGTTAGGTTGGGTTTGGGCCTTGGAGGCAAGAGAAGAAGGAGTTCTCTTGCCCCTTTTCCTAGTATATGTCGTTGCAACCGGGGCCCTGTGTTCCGATTGAATGATATCATCCAAAACAGGTGTAAGTAGTGTTTGTGCCTGTGCATCCTTAGTAGTATGCACAGGGGTTCGAATGGTTGATGCAGACTGTTGTTCAGGATGTGAGGTGGAGGGTGTGGGATCAGTATCAGCTGGGATTGCTGAACTATCACCCGGGGTACTCTGTATGTTCAGCATTGTAGATAACAATTGAACATTGACCCCTGAGAACTTTTTGGAAACAGTTCTCATGTTATCACTTCAGATCGGCGAAAATGCAGATCTTCGTGAAAACCCTAACGGGTAAGACGATCACGTTTGAGGTCGAATCCTTCGACACAATCGACAACGTGAAGGCAAAGATCCAAGACAAGGAAGGTATTCCGCCAGATCAGCAGCGTCTAATCTTCGCCGGAAAACAGCTCGAGGACGGCAGAATCCTAGCCGATTACAACATCCAGAAGGAGTCAAATCTTCTCCTCGTCCTTCTTCTCGATGGTGGCGCGAAGACGCGCAAGAAGAAGACCATAGAAGACGGAGACAAGTGCGGAGCTTACCTGATGACATCCTAAACCAGAAATTCTTCATATGAGGGATATGTGTGACATGATTGGATGTGAGGGCAAATTGGATCTTTGATCGACATAAAAGTCGATCATATCATTGAATCTTTCGGATATCTTTCACTTGGTTGGGTATGACAGTGAGGGATGAAGGGCTTTGAAAGTGATGGGGGCTTGAAAGAAAGTGATGGGGACTTGAAGGAAAGTGATGTTGGTTTAGGGAGAAGTGGAAGGTGAAGAGGTGGAAATTTGATTTGTTTTATAATGGCAGAGGAGAGAAAAAGCAAAGGGATTTGTACAGTACAACCCAATTCACTTTTTATTGTTACAACTGTAATGCACCGAGGCAGTCATGGTAAAGACTGACGAAAATTTTAACAGCGGGTAAAGGTTAATTTGGACTTAAATTTACCAATCAGCAGCAATCTTGATTGTTGTGAATGCGGAAGGTTAAGTCTGTCAGTAGTAAACTTATCTGCTGCTGATGGATTTAATAATCCGCAGCAAGGATGTTGCTGCTGACAGTCTTAAAGAAATCCGCAGGAAGACTATTCCTACTGATAACTTAAAGTAGTCAGCTGCAAATCTTTTGCTGCTGAGGATTAAACCTGTCAGCAGCTGAAGGACAAAAATGCTGCTTACTTATAACTTTTATTTACAACATAAGACAAAACACAAAAATAGAGTGGAGAAGAATTTTAATCAAAGTTCATCATACCAATTGATTCAACTAAATATTTAAATCTAGCTTCATCAAAAGGTTTTGTAAACAAATCAGCATATTGCTCATTCGTATGAACTTTGGTTAAAATATTCTCTTTTTCTCAACTTGATCTCTTATGAAATGATATCTGATGTCAATGTGCTTTATCTTTGAGTGATGAACCGGATTGTTTGTGATTGAGATAGCACTCATGTTGTCAATGTGAATTGGAGTTGCCATGAAAATCATCCCATAATCTAACATTTGATTTTGTATCCAGATAACTTGTGCACAGCAACTTGAAGTTGCAATGTATTCTGCTTCAGCTGTAGAAGTTGAAACACATGTTTGCTTTTTGCACTGCCATGAAATCAATCTCCCTCCCAGAAACTGACATCCCCCTGAAGTGGACTTTTTGTCCAAGTTGCATCCCCCATAGTCACTGTCAGTGTATGCATATAGATTAAACATGTCATTTTTAGAGTACCATAGTCCAAGTCTTGGGGCACCCTTTAAATATCTAAAGATTCTCTTGACAGCCTGAAGATGTGAAACTTTTGGAGCTGCTTGAAATCTTGCACAGAGGCATACTGCAAACATGATATATGGCCTTGAGGCAGTGAGATACATGAGAGACCCTATCATTGCACGATACTGATGTTGATCAGTGTCTTAGCCATCTTTGTCTGGAGTTAGTTGATGATGCACTTGCATGGGGGTTCTTGCAGCAGAGCAGTCAGCCATTTTTGAATCTTTCCAAAATGTTCCTTACATATTTGGATTGGCTGATGAAGATTCCATTTGGGACTTGTTTGACTTGTAGACCCAAGAAGAAATTTAGTTCACCCATTGAACTCATTTCAAACTTCGGGTGCATCAGAGTCTCAAAGTCTTTGCACAGCTGTTTCCTTGTTGATCCAAAGATGATATCATAAACATAAATTTGAACTAGTAAGATTTCTCCCCCTTCATCTTTGATAAACAGGGTCTGGTCTATGGCACCTCTTCTGAAGTTGTTGCTTAGAAGATATCCGGACAAGGTTTCATACCAGGCTCTTGGTGCCTGATGTAGGCCATACAGAGCTTTGTCCAGTTTGAACACTTGAGTAGGATGCGCAGGATCTATAAAGCCTGGAAGCTGTTTGACGTATACTTCCTCACCAATCTTCCCATACAGAAAGGCATTTTTGACATCCATTTGATAGACAGTGAAATTCTTGGATGCAGTGTATGCCAGGAAGATTCTGATGGCCTCCAGTCTGGCAACAGGAGCAAAGACTTCATCATAGTCGATCCCTTCTTCCTGAGTGTAGCCTTGAGCTACAAGTCTGGCTTTGTTCTTGATTACAATGCCCCTCTCGTCTTGCTTGTTCCTGAAAACCCATCGTGTGCCAATAGCATATTTACCTGGTGGAAGATCAACAAGTATCCAGACATCCTGCCTCTTGAATTGCAGCAACTCTTCCTGTATTGCTTCAATCCAGCTGCTGTGTTTGAGTGCTTCATCTATCTTCTTGGGTTCCATCTGAGATAAGAAACAAGAAAATAGGTATATATTGGCCTCATGAGATTTGCTCCTTGTGAGAACTCCTTGGTGTATTTGACCAATAATATTCCCTTGTGGATGTTCTTTGTGGATCCTCTATGATGGTACCACCTCCAGCTGTATCCCTTGCTCTAGATTGCTTTGATTTTGATCAGGGGCCTCTTCATTCATGGTGGAAGAGTCTTAAACCGTATTATCCACATCAATATTTTCAGCATGAGCATCAGCAGCATCTACAGCATTGACCGAAGAGTCTTCATTTAGATTTTCAGTTTAAGACAGGCTTTGCTGGTGATATTAGACCGTCTTGTTCCTGCTTCACTTGCTTCAATTGCTTCCACAACCGATGGAGGATCAATTGATGGTCTTCTCAGACTGACAGACGATTTTGGAAAATCCAGTCTGTAGTCAGTGGATGAAGTGGAGGCAGGTGTTTGTGTGGACGTAGACTCCATATTTGAGAAGGTGAGAGGCTCAAATATTTGGGAGAATGAGTCTATGTCAAAGAGCCAGTTTGGTCCTCTTCCCTGCTCACAGACAATGTGTTCTCTGCATTCCACATTTGCTGATTCTTCAACAATTCTTGTTCTTGAATTGAATACTCGATAGGCCTTTGATTGAGAGGAATAGCCTACGAAATATCCTTCATCAGATTTGGCACCAAACTTAGGAAGAATCCCATGTGTGATGAGAATGGTGCATGGACACCCAAAAGGTTTTAGGAACCCAATATAGGGAATTCTTTGAAACCAAAGTTCATATGGTGTTTTGTTGAAGGGTTTGACAATTAGAACTCGGTTTTGCACATAACAGGCTGTGCTAACTGCTTCTGCCCAGAATGTGAGTGGCATTTTTTAGTCGGCCAACATAGATCTTGCTGACTCAATAAGAGTTCTATTTCTTCTTTTCAGCAACTCCATTTTGTTGAGGAGTTCTTGGAGCACTGTATTGTCTTTCTATCCCCTTGCTTTCACAGAAAGAGTTCAAGGTGTGATTTTTGAACTCTGTGCCTTGATCACACCTTATGATCTTCACCTTTTGATTACTTTGATTCTCTACCCTGAGAATGTAGGATTTGAGAATTTCAGCGGTTTCATCTTTAGTTCTCAAGAAGTATACCCATGAGAATCTGGTGTAGTCATCAGTTATCACCAGACAGTACGACTTCTTGCCCATTGACATGACATTTGTAGGACCAAAGAGATCCATATGCAGCAGTTGCAGTGGAGTGTCATTTGTATTCAAGGTCTTGGGCTTGTGAGAGCTTTTGTGTTGTTTCCCCTTTAAGCATGCAATGCAGTGGTCTTCCAGCTGAAATTCTTTGTCAGGAATTCCTCTGACAAGATTATTTTTCACCAATTTGTTGATAGTTTTGATATTAACGTGGCTTAATCTCCTATGACAGAGAGTTGATTCATCAACTGATGCCTTTGATAAAAAGCAGGAAACACTCCCAGATGGAGTGACTTCATTCATGTCCAGTACATAGAGATTTTCTTTTCTCCGAGCAGTTAATAGAATGCTTTCTGGAGGAGGTGTGGATAAGCCTGGAGTCAGTACAAAACATTCTTTATCTGTGAAGAGCATCCAATGCTTTTGGTCGCAGACCTGGGAAACACTCATGAGATTGAAGTCCAATTCTTTAACATAGTTGACCTTGTCAATGCTCATTCTTTCATTGGACACGGTTCCTTGTCCAGTGATGGATCCTCCCTTTGAGTCACTTCCAAAGGCAACATATCCTCCATTGAAATGTCTGAAGTTTGAGAGGATGGATCTGTTGCCTGTCATGTGCCTGGAACACCCACTGTCTACCACCCAGGTGTTATTCTTGTGACCTGGCTGTCCCTGCACTTGATATATTTCTAGTTAGTAGAAGGAACCCAAGAGTCTGCAGACTTGAAAAAGATGGTTGTTAGTTTATCCTTTTCAGTATGTTTGCAGTCAATGGAACCAATGACAGTGCTTGAAGATGATTTGGCTTTCCATTGCCTTATTGGTGTTTTTCTAGTTTTCCTCACACTATCAGCAGCAGATTTTGCTACTGATGTTTCTGGCTTGTTGACAGTAGATCTTGCTGCTGACAGCTTTGTTGAACTGTCAGCATTCTTTGTTACTGTAGGCTTTGCCTTGGATTTTGCCTTATCAGCAGTGGGCACTCTTGCTGCTGATGTCTTTGCCTTATCAGCAGCAGATTTTGCTACAGAGGATTTTA
The DNA here is from genome assembly GCA_023525975.1 of Smallanthus sonchifolius. NCBI lineage: Eukaryota > Viridiplantae > Streptophyta > Magnoliopsida > Asterales > Asteraceae > Smallanthus > Smallanthus sonchifolius. The sequence continues at coordinate 38,764,887 of CM042034.1, read as the reverse complement.
GCTTATCAGCAGCAGACTTGGTTGCTGCTGAAAGCTTCTGCTTTGGTTGCTGCTGAAAGCTTCTGCTTTGTTTTCTTGGGCTGAACTGGACTAACAACCGATGTATGCTGATCCTTCTTTACCCTTTGTCTTTGAGGAGCTTGATGAAGGATCTGGTTGAATGGGTTAAACTTACAGTTTGCAGCAAAGTGGTCTGATTCACCATAAATGATGCAAGTTTGTTGAGATCTAGGCAGCTTCACTCTCGAGGGAGATAGAGACTTTTTGAACTTTGTTTCTTTGTCTTCGTAGCTTCTTACCTTCTTATTTTTGTTAGTCTTTTCAAAGGCATGCTGCTTTGAATGTCTTTGATATTCCAGGTAATGAAAGCAGGTGCTGGCAGTGTGGTTATATCTGCCACACACAAAGCATGATTTTGCCAGTTTGTCTTTTGAAAGGTAGACATAGTCCTTTCTTTGGAACAGATCCTTGAAGTTCCATGGATGAGCTTTGTTATGTTCAAAGGTGGCTTATTCTAGGGTCCTTTGAACATATGGAACTTTTTCTTCAGGCTTACGACATACATCAGATACCTTTCTCTTTGTGATTGGCATGAACTGAGGCTTGGGGTTTGTGGGTTCTGATGTCTGTCCCTTTTCTAGCTTTCTTTCATCTGGAGGATAGGTGATCTTGATCTGTTTGAATGATACAGGGGCTATAACAGCTGGAAGAACAGCAGGAACTGCAACTCTATTCAGAACAGCTTCAGATGGGACTGCACTGGTTTCATCATGGTCTGAGTGAGTTGACTCAGATTCCGATGAGGTAGTGCAGTCTTCGATGAGAGGTTCATCCTTTGAAGGATCAAGGTTTCGGTTTGTAGTGTCAAGATTTTCAACATTGAAGCTTGGTTCGTATATGGCAATATAGTCAGCAGGAGGAGGAACAGCATTGTACTGATCATTGTTATACCCAAGTCCAGTGTTTACCTTCTCATGGACATGAATATCTAAAAGTCTTTGTAACTTTTTGGAGGAAAATTCATATTTTTCAACATGAACTTTCTGTTCCGCCAGTTCAGCTCTGGTAGCTTTTAGTTTGACCAGTAGATCATCAATTTGAGTTTCAAGATTAGATTGTTCGTGTTTTAGCGATGAAATCTCTTTCTTAAGGCAGTTAATCTTTTCTTTATAAGTATCTTCAACCTTTTTGAACTCAGATTTCATCTGATGAAACTCTTCATTTTGATCTATAAGGTTTTGGTTGTGTTTTCTATAACCCAAAACTTTATCAATACAGGCTTGAGAGCAAAGATGTTCAAATACCTGAGGTGGTATCTCTGTAGTGTCTGCCATTAGAGCTTGATTGCTGACTGGCAGTTCTTCATATTGAAAGCTCCAGTCGAACTCAGAAGTTCGAACAGTTGCACAGGCTGCAGTTTGAACTGGAGGAGTAGCTTGATGTTGTTGTCTGGGTTGGGCTTGGTGAGCTTGTCTTGACTGAGAAGTGACTGGATTTGCTCTTGGTGCCTTGCATTCTCTAGCAAAGTGACCCAGTAGGTTATAGTTGTAACATCTGAGTTTGCTTTTATCCAAGCCAACTCTAGTGTTGGAGTTATTACTTGGAATGGGTCTTCCGGTTCTAGAGTAGAACCTCTTTGCTCTTATAGAGAGCATGGCATATGAGTGTTGTATGTCCATTTCTTCTAAATCACCTGGATGAAAGCATTCCAGATCCTCCTTGATAAAGGACATATTGTTTGAGCTTTCAGAAACAAAAGCAGCAGAGGTTGATGTTTGAGGAGGAGCTTTTAGGAGAAATGGTGAGCTGTTTGTTTGAGAGATTGGAGTTTGAGGATGGGTGATGATGGGAGGATAGTAGTTACTTGAACTAGGACCCGAGTGCTCAGAATGGAGTGCAGAAGAGGAGGTGGTGGTGGATGTTGAGGCTGTTTGGTGGCTTGAGTTTCTTTCTTTTGCCTGAATCATCTCTAGCTTATAGGTTTTTAGCATTCCAAAGAGCTCAGTCATCTGGAGAGTCTTCAGATTCTCCGTTCTTCTGATTAACACAGTGTAAAGTGTCCAGCAGCTTGGTAGAGACCTGATGAACTTGTTGAGAATATCTTCATTCTCTAGCTTCACCTTTGAGCACTACAGCTCTCCTACAAGATAGGTAAATCTGTTGTATAAAACAGTTAGAGACTCACCTTCCTTCCAGACGAAGTTTTCATACTGCTGCTTCAGGATGTCTCTTCTGTTCTCTTTGACTTCCTCCGAGCCAGCAAACATTTTCTCAAGAGCTTCCCAGAGCTCTTTGGCAGTTTTGTAGCTTCTGAAGTTGTGAAAAACTTCATATGGAAGGCACATTTGGATAGCTCCTAGTGCCTTGAAGTCTACCTCCATCTTTTTTATATCCTCTACTGAGTACTTGGAGGGATCCTTTGGAACTGATGGTCCTTCAGAGTCAGCAGATGCCACCATTGGAATGTAGGGTCCATCCCTGATGGATTTCCACATTCCGTACTCTTGATAGCAGAAAAAACTTTCCATGCGATTTTTCCACATGTCGTAGTCTTCTCCCGACACTTTCCATGGGATCCGTATGCTTTCCTGGGAATTCCCGGGATAAGTGTTTACTTATAGGCTAAAGCATGTCTCCTTGAAAGTTATAAGAGCTTAATTAACCTTAATGTGTCATAGTATTCAAGTGATTATGTCACTATTCGAGTACAATCCAAACTATGATTTACTACTTCATCTATTATCTTGTTCCCTTTTAAATTCAATCAACTTTCATAAGTTCTTACATCTTTTCTTGTCTTGTGCAAATCTGTAAAATGCCTCCCCGTCGTGCTACTGTGACCAACAATAACACCGACATTGCTGCTATCCTTGCACAACTTGTAACTCAACTCACCCAAGCTAATGGAGCCATTAGTGGTACCCATGGAACTAATGGTGGTGGGTTCCAACCCACCCCAATGCACTTTCAAACACTTTAACTCATGCAACCCCGTCAAGTTCTATGGTACCGAAGGGGCTACGGGCCTCCTTCAATGGTTTGAAAGCATTGAAAGCACTTTTCTCAACAGTGATTTCCCTGACCATCTCCGGGTTCGCTATGCCACCAGCGTCTTTCAGAAACGGGCGCTCACTTGGTGGAATGGTGAGAAGAGAAACCGTGGTGTGGTTGTGACCATGGCCTTGCCATGGGATGAAGTTAAGAGACTCATGACCGAGGAATTCTGTCCTTGTAATGAAATGAAGAAGTTGGAGGCCGAGTTTTGGGATCTTACCTAAGACAGTGGTGAAAGTTTAGCCTACACGACTCGTTTCCACGAGTTAAGCCTTCTGGTACCCCACAAGGTCACCCCACTGACTCGGGGTATTGAGAAGTACATCGGTGGTCTACCCATGAAAATCCAAGATACAGTCCTAGGAAGAAATCCAGCTACTCTTAAAGACGCTATCCGCTTAGCTGCCACATTAACTGATAACCATGTGAAGGCGGGTACACTAACAAGGAAAGGCGCAAAGAAAGTCACTGACCCAACAACCTCTTCTGAACCCTCTCAGGAAGACAAACCTAAACCTCCTCACTCCAATAAGAAACGTAACTTTGTTGTCATTACCCCTGTCGTACCAATCAACCAAGTAGCTCCCCTAGCCCAAAACCATAATAAGAAACCATATACGGGCAACAACCCTCTGTGCAACACGTGCAACTATCACCACTTCCCAAACATGCCATGCCGTCTATGTGCCAATTGCGGATGGTATGGTCATGTAGCAAACACTTGTCAATCCAGATCACATATTAGTCAAACCCACCAAGGGAACCGAGCCAATCACCAAGTTGCCAATCAAGTTGTACCAGCCATTACTAATGGGCGTGCTTGTTATGAATGTGGTAATCCAAACCACTTCAAAAACCAATGCCCAAGGATAGCCAATGCAAACCAAGGTGGTGCTCGTGGGCGTGCCTTCAACATAAACACTAACGAAACTCAAGTCAATGCCGAGGCAATAGACGAAACCAATTGAAGCTAGTGTAAGATGGAGTCGAATAGTGATCTAGTCTGGAATAAATTATGCATTGTAATCCTTTATGTTATTTTTGTCATTGTCGAAACTATTTACACCTACTACGGTTTGTCACTATAAACGTGAGCATGCTAGCCAACTTCAGAAAGTGAATCATTTCTCCATTTAACCGTCCATATAAGCACTAACGAACTTAAAAGTTAAAACTCATCTACCTACATTATGCATGAACGCCAAGTAACACACCCGATCGTCTACAAAATCCGATAGTTTCCAATACGCACGAGACTCAATACACATTCATAAAAATACATAATACTAGAGTGATCACATTATACATATTTGCTTATACGTGATTGGTCACACTATACATGAAACCTATTTGCTTACAACATGCCTAACACTAGATCATATATGAAACATGAGTGTTTTATACACGGAATTAGATTGTTTACATTGTTGCAATTGACTAAGTACATCATACACAAAGCATGACTATTCACCCTATCCATGAAAGCTACTCGGGGTTTGACGTATCCTTGTTCAAAACACGAGGAAGCTATGGAACCCTAAATTATGCTACGTCATTACTCTTTAGTACCTGATTGGCTCTACTATCTATGGACATAGTTATTGTTAGCAAAACATACATGAAAGCAATAGTTACGAATTAAGTGTTTTTGTGTTACCCCTTGGACCCCACACACAATGGGATGAACTATGTGGACCATGCAGCGATTTGGATAATTACGGGTGCACACGTAATTATAAAAATCAGCGCATGGAAAACATAGTGAATTCTGTCGTGTGTTATGACATAGAACCTATCCTGATATATAATAACGAAGCTAATGAGATATGAAGAGGGCATGGTGGATACGCCATTGGTAATTCCTATATATAAGTGTCTTTGTTATATTATCAGAAGTAGCGTTATTCGTGTCACGTAAAGTTTTATGTTGTTTAACGGGTCAATTTTTATGAAATCTCTTATCCATTGACAATTCTTGAGCAGATTAGACTACATCTAAAACAAACCCTGATTATCAAATTCCCATCATTCTCATCTCAAGTGATGCAATTCTATCTTCGGAGTCCAAAACAATCTCTAACAGTCTCCTCCATAAATTCTCTTAAACTAAACCCACTATCATCATTCGTGCCGGACCTTGAGTAACATACCTAGATCTTTTCATCAGTTATACTCCTCAAACCAACGATCAAAGTTCATTGAGAATCCAAACTCACCTCTTTACTGATTTAGTAGACCCACTAGTTAAATTTCGGGACGAAATTCCCGTAAGATGGGGAGACTGTAACATCCATGATTTTTTTTCTTTCTCTAATATTATTCCATTTTAAATTATACAATAACGACATTCTCATTTTATTATACGTATGTATATTTATATAGAAATATAAATGTATATATATACACTATGATAATTAAATCAATATATAAAACTAGTGAGTTTTAATCATGTGTTTACAACTTTTTCATATATAAGTATCCATTTGTAAAAAAAAATATATGCAATTATATATATGTATATGATGATAACAAAAATAAATAATGGTATAAGTTTTATAAAGGAAAATTTAATATCAAAAGTATTAATCTCCAACCCTTTTTATGCCTTTTGAACCCTCCCATCTTGTGCTTAAACCTCCTCTTTTTGCCTTGAACCCTTTTGTGAACCCATTCCCTCCTTCATATCTGAACCTTGTCTTGAACCCAAGAACGCAAGTTTGACTTGAAAAAGTCAAACCATGCTAATCTTTGTTCAATCCTCACAAATCCGCAAACCAAACCTACCTTTCTTGGATCCTAATCAATAACCGATTATTGCCCACTTTCCAAGCTCCAATTCGAAGGATGCAAGCCGGATTAGTTGAAATTGAAACTATTTAGGTAAGTAGCCAAAAATGGGGTGAAATCTTGCATAATCACTGAAATCAAGCCAAATCTAGCGAAACTCGTTTGATTTACCAACTATTAATGCGCTCTAATCATCCTATTAATACCTCATTCGTGTCCCCACTCGTAATCATCCACGAATTTGAAATCCTCCTTGCCTTACCTCTCTCTCGGTCCGATCGGAGCTGGCAAGGGAGAAGCCTCCTTAGGCGACGGCGGTGGGGACGTTTTCTAGTCCGGATCCTTTAGCCCAGGTATTACTCTCTCTGTAATCGCGTCTCTTCCTCGCTTCAAACTGTTTTCGTGCGTTTAGGGTTAGAGGGGGACTGGTAGCGATGGCTAGGGAGGATGAATCAGAAGCAGGGACATGCTGCTTTTAAATTTTCGTTTCCTGATAACAACCGAGCTGAGACAGCAGGCCGACTGGTTAAATCACATACTTCACACAGCAGAGGTCACGGGTTCGACCAGCCTCTGCTTCATTCTTTTTTTATTTTTTTTATTCTTTTCTTGTGTTGCCTCTATTTCACTCCCCCACACACACATACATATATATATGTATACATACATATATATATATATATATATATATATATATATATATAATTTGTTATAGAAATAAACTCATGTATCTTTACAAAGTGAAAAAGGGTTTAAAAATTTCATGATGATAAATGACAACAAAACACATACATATAATCTTGATATTTACTATTTTATAAATGAATATATATATATATATATATATATATATATATATGTATGTTATAAGCAAACTATTATCATTATGATATGATTTAAAAACCTTAATATGAAAACTATGAAAGAGATTCATTTTTTATTTAATTTTAAATAGAGCATTTGTTTGTGACAAAGTGTTTATAAAATACTATAATTTTATACTTTAGGGTTTAAACCCTAATTCTAACAAATAAAATTTTCTAAATATATATTTATATATATATTTACATTTCTCATTATTTAAAAGACATACTTTAATAATAATAAATAATTGAATACAAAGGATTTATTTATCGTTGTACATTAACAATTCATTTAGAGTTTAAGTTATATAAATTTTAAATTATATATATACTAATATACATTTACACTCCTTTTTAATGACTCATTATTTTTATAATAAATAAAAAGAATTTATTTATTATTTATCTATTTTGAATTAAACTCTAAGCCGATTACTATTATTAAATTTATACATACTTTAAAAATTACACTTTGGGTTAAGCTCTTATTCAAATTCAAACATCAACTTACACACATCCATTTCATAAAATTCCACAAATACTTTTTGTACAAATCCCCGCACTCGAAACCCGTTGAACCCTAGACTTGCCTTAGACTTTGTACATGATAATAATTCAAGTTCATGCATTTTCACTTTAGGTTAATTTGGTGATTTGCAAGAACCACTTTTGCTACCTATTTCGCGTGCTATCTACTCCATTCATACAAGTGAGTTTACATAGCTCCTTTTTCGTATTTACATATTTGAGGTGAAACATGATTACATTCAAATACTATTTGCAATTACACACATACAATTCTACAATATGATCATATGTGTTTATTTGTGCTTTATGCTTGAATGCTAATTGTTAAGGCTACATATACATGATATACACGTGCAAGCACAAATACATTACTTCAGGCTAACATGTGTTGTTAGGCCCTACATTAGGATAACATGTGTTGTTATGCCCTACATTAGGATAACATGTGTTGTTATACCCTACATTTACATCAGGATAACATGTGTTGTTATGCCCTACATTAGGATAACATGTGTTGTTATGCCCTTCAATTACAAAGTTTCATTTGTGCATCTAGCTTAACTTAGATTCTCCATAAATGCTTTATAAACCATGCATCATATGAATTGTACACAAAACATTTGAACTTTACTTGTGGTGTCAAAACCTATGTATGCTCACCAACTATTTATAGTTGACCCTCTCATTTTATCACGTTTCAGGTACAGTGTTTGAGTTAAGATTTCAAGTCGCTTCACTTAGGATTGAGGACCTAGTTTTAAAATTAAATAAAGTTATTCATATATTTTTATTCTTGTAAGAGTTGTACTTGATTACTTGAGATATGAAATGAAAGTTATTGTTTAATTATCACAACTTTAGTAAACCATGAGCTTATGAACAGTCTACATGGCCCACCCCTACGTTTTCGCCGTCGGTTGGGGTGTGACACTTCCCATATAGAAAGGCATTCTTGACATCCATTTGATAAACCATGAAATTCTTGGATGCAACATATGCCAGGAAGATTCTGATGGCCTCCAGCCTGGCAATAGGACCAAAGACTTCATCATAGTCAATTCCCTCTTCCTGAGTGTAGCCTTGAGCTACAAGTGTGGATTTGTTCTTGAAGACAATGCTTCTTTCATCTTGATTGTTCCTGAATACCCATCTTGTGCCAATAGCAGTTTGACCAGGTGGAAGATCAACAAGTCTCCAGACATCTTGTGTCTTGAATTGCAGCAACTCTTCCTTCATTGCCTCAATCCAATTGCTGTGTTTTAGAGCTTCATATATCTTCTTGGGTTCTACCTGAGATAGAAAACAGACATATATTGGCCTCGTGAGATTTGCTTCTTGTTTGAACTCCTTGATGAACTTGGCCAGTGATATTTTCCAAGGGTTATTCCTTGTTGATTCTCTGTGCTGGTACAACATCCAATCTTATCCCTTGCTCAAGATTGCTCTGATTCTGATCAGGAAACTCGTCATTCATGGTGGAAGAGTCTTCAATATCAACAGCAGCATCATCATTATCAGCAGCAACATCAGCGGCATCTGCAGCAGATGCTTCTACAACATTTACATATGTGTTTTCATTCAAATTTTCATTCTCATAGAGGCTGTTGCTGGTGACATTTGAGAGTCTGGTTTTGGCTTCAATAGCTTCCACAGCAGATGGAAGATCAATAGATGACCTTTTCAGTCTGAGAGAGGGACTAGAGAACTCCAATCTGTAGTCAGAGGAAGATGTGGAAGTTGGTGCTTTGGAAGAGGTAGACTCCATATTTGAGAAGATGAGAGGCTCAAATATTTGAGTGAAGGAGTCTATATCAAAGAGCCAGTCTGGGCTTTTTCCCTGTTCACATGCGATGTGTTCCCTACATTCCACATTGGTTGATTCTTCCATGATTCTTGTTCTTGAGTTGAATACTCTGTAGGCCTTGGATTGAGAGGAATAGCCCACAAAATATCATTTATCAGATTTGGCACCAAAATTAGGAAGAACCCCATGTGTAATCAGAATGGTGCATGGACATCCAAAAGGTTTTAGAAATTCAATGTAGGGAACTCTTTTGAACCAGAGTTCATAAGGTGTCTTGTTGAGAGGCTTGACAATGAGAACTCTATTCTGCACATAGCAAGCTGTACTAACTGCTTCTACCCTGAATGTGAGAGGCGGTTTTGAATCAGCCAACATTGATCTTGCGGATTCAATTAGAGTTCTGTTTCTTCTTTCAGCAACCCCATTTTGTTAAGGATTTCTCGGAGCACTGTATTGTCTTTCTATTCCCCTGCTTTCACAGAAACAGTTCAGAGTGTGGTTCTTGAACTCTGTACCTTGATCACACCTTATGATTTTCACCTTTTGATTGTTTTGATTCTCAACTCGAAGAATGTAAGATTTAAGAATCTCAGCAGTTTCATCTTTTGTTCTTAAGAAGTATACCCATGAAAATCTAGTATAGTCATCAGTAATCACTAGACGGTATGACTTCTTTCCCATTGACATGACATTTGTAGGACCAAAGAGATCCATGTGCAATAGCTATAGTGGAGTGTCATTTGAATTCAACGTCTTGGGCTTGTGAGAACTTTTATGTTGCTTCCCCTTCAAGCATGCAATGCAATGATCTTCAAGTTGGAATTCTTTGTCAGGAAGCCCTCTGACAAGATTTTCCTTCACCAACTTGTTAATGGTTTTTATATTGACATGACTTAATCTCCTATGCCAGAGAGTTGATTCATCAACTGATGCCTTTGATAGAAAACAAGATACACTACCAGATGGAGTGACCTCATTCATGTCAAGCACATATAGGTTATCTTTTCTCTGAGCAGTCAATAGTATCTTCTCTGGAGGAGGTTTGCTTAAGCCATGGGATAGTACAAAACATTCTTTATCTGTGAAAAGCATCTAATGCTTTTGATCACAGACTTGAGACACACTCATTAGATTGAAGTCTAATTCTTTGACATAGTTTACTCTTTCAATACTCATCCTTTCATTGGACACGGTTCCTTGTCCAGTGATTGATCCTCCTTTTGAATCACTCCCAAAGGCAACATATCCTCCATTGAAGTGTCTGAAGTTGGAGATGATGGATCTGTTACCGATCATGTGCCTGGAACAACCACTGTCTACAACCCAGGTGTTATTCTTGTGACTTTGTTGTCCCTGCACATGAGAGAGATCTAGTTAGAGGGAGGAACCCAAGAACTTGCAAACTTAGGTAAGTATGTTGTTGGATCAGCAGCATCAGTATTTTTGCATTCAATGGACCTAATGATGATGCTTTGAGGGATAGAGGCTGGGAGCTTGGCTTTCCATTGCTGAGGAGGTGGTTTTCCAGATCTCTTTGCTTTGTCAGCAGCTGATGTTGCTTCTGACAGATTTGCTTGATCAGCAGCAGATTTTGCTACTAAGGACTTTGGTTTATCAGCAGCAAATTTTGTTGTTGCTGATGGTTTTACTTGAGCAGCAGCAGACTTGGTTGATGCTGAAGGCTTGTCCTTTGGTTTCTTGGGCATTACTCGATCAACAGCATTTTGCTGGCTGCTGATGGTTTAACAACAGATGTATGCCTATCCTTCTTTACCTTGTTACCAGATGGTTTCTCTGTAGAGGTTCTTTTGTTGATAGGCTTTTGGTTAGGAGGGACTTGATGAAGAATCTAGTTGAAAGGATTAAATTCAAAATTTGCAGCAAAGTGGTCTGATTCCCCACTGATGATGCAAGATTGTTGAAGTTTTGGCAGCTGCTTCCTTGGTGGGGAGAGAGAGTTCCTGAAATGAGTTTCCTTGGCTTCAAAGCTTCTTACCTTTTTGTTCTTTTTTGTCTTCTCAAAAGCATGTTGCTTGAGGTTTCTTTGTTGCTAGAGGTAGTACAAGCAGGTGCTAGCAGTATGGTTGTATTTGCCACAGACAAAGCATGCTTTAGCCAATTTATCCCTTTGAAAGTACACATAGTCCTTTTTCTTTAATAAGTATTTGAAATTCCAGGGATGGGCTTTGTTGTGCTCAAAGGTGGCTTCTTCTAATGTCTTTTGAACATATGGAGCTTTCTCTCTAGGTAGACTGGTTTTGGGTTGAGGATTTGGGTTGGTGGAGATTGAAGACTGTCCCTTTTCAACAGTTAGCTTTCTTCCTTCTGGAGGATAACTGATTTTGATTTGTTTGGTGAGTTGAGATACTGGTACTGTTTTTGAAGGGATGAAAGGGCTTGGATTGTTGGCTTTAATAACTTCAAAGGCAGGTGGTGATGGAGCTTTATTGGTTTCAGTGGAGTCTGAGCATGTGGACTCAGACTCGGATGAAGTAGTGCATTCTTGCACAGAGGTTTCTTGGATAGCAGGGTCAAGATTTCGGTTGGCCAGATCAAGATTGGAAAGATTGAAACTTGGTTCATGAATGGCTACATAGTTAGCCGGTGGAGGAACAACATTGTAGGGTTTTTCAGCTTGAAACCCAACTCCGGCAGTTACCCTTCATGAATTTGAGCATCCAAAAGTCTTTGTAGCTTTTTGGATGCAAACTCATATTTTTCAACATGGACCTTTTGGTCTGCTAATTCAGTCCTTGTAGCCTTTAACTTAACCAGAGGATCACCAATCTGAGTTTCTAGGTTTGTTTGTTCATGTTTTAATGATGAAATCTCTTTCTTTAAACAGTTAATCTTTTCTTTGTAACTGACTTCAACCTTTTTAAATTCAGATTTCATTTGGTGAAACTCTTCATTTTGATCTATGAGATTCTAGTTATGTTTTCTATATCCAAGAACCTTATCAATGCAAGCCTGAGTACAAAGATTTTCATATACCTAAGGTGGTATCTCTGATGTGTCTGCCATGAGAGCTTGATTGTTGGCAGGAAGATCCTCATACTGGAAGCTCCAGTCAAAGTCAGCAGTTCCAACAGCTGCACAAGTTGCAGTTTGAGCAGGAGGAGTGGCTTGTTGCTGTTGTTGCTGTCTTGGCTTGGTGAGCTTGTCTTGTCTGAGCAGCAGTTGGGTTTGCCTTTGGTGCCTTGCATTCTCTGGCAAAGTGACCAAGTTGGTTACAGTTGTAACATCTCAGTTTGCTTTTGTCCAAGCCAACTCTGGTGCTGAAGTTGTTGCTTGGAATGGGTCTTCCTGTTCTAGAGTAGAACCTTTTTGCTCTTAGAGAGAGCATGGCATAGGAGTGTTGTATATCCATTTCTTCTAGATCATCTGGATGAAAACATTCCTGATCTTCCTTGATAAAGGACATATTGCTTGAGTTTTCAGAGACAAAGGCAGAAGAAGTTGAGGTTTGAGGTGGGGCTTTAACAAGAAATGGTGAGTTGTTTGATTGAGAGATTGGAGTCTGGGGATGAGTGACAATGGGAGGGTAGTGGTTGCTTGAACTAGGAACTGAGTGGTCAGAGTGAAGTGCAGAGGAAGTGGTGGTGGATGATGAGGCTGTTGAGTAACTTGAGCTTCTCTCTTTGGCTTGAATCATTTCTAATTCATAGGTCTTCAGCATGCCAAACAGCTCAGTCATCTGTAGAGTCTTTAAATTTTTAGTTCTTTTGATTGACACTGTGTAAAGTGTCCAGCAGCTTGGCAGAGACCTGATGAACTTCTTGAGAATGTCTTCATTATCCAGCTTCACTTTTGAGCACTGTAGCTCTCTCACAAGATAGATGTACCTGTTATACAACACAGTAAAAGACTCACCTTCCTTCCGGACAAAGTTCTCATATTGTTGCTTCAGAATGTCTCTTCTATTTTCTTTCACTTCTTCTGACCCGGCAAATATCTTCTCAAGAGCCTCCCATAGCTCCTTGGCAGTCTTGTATCCTCTGAAGTTATGAAATACTTCATTTGGCAAGCACATCTAAATGGCTCCCAAGGCTTTGAAGTCTACCTCCATCTTTTTGATGTCTTCATCTGAATACTTTGAGGGTTCTTTGGGGACTGATGGACCTCCGGAATTAGCAGAGGCCACCATGGGTACATATGGTCCATCTTTAATGGATCTCCACATCCCATATTCTTGATAGCAGAAGAAACTTTCCATCCTGTTCTTCCACATATCATATTCTTCTCCAGACACCAGTCTTGGTGGTTTGTTGATGCTTTAAGTATCATCAAAACCATTGTTTTGTGCCATTTTGGATTTGTGATATATGGTGTCTGAGCAAGGGATAAGATTGAATAGAACCAGCGAGTGATTAAACAAGTGTGAGTTTGTTTAATCTGAGAGCCAAAGCTCTGATGCCACTTGTTGGATCGGTTAATACAAGACGATTCTATTCTAGTTGAGATTGGCGGAAACAATCACAACTAAGCAATGTAAACAAGTAAACACAAAGAATACTGATAAATGCAATTTGTATTAAGCTTCAATGGTTACAAGTTTACAGAGAAAACTCTAAGAAATCACACTTGTACAATGAAACGATACATTACTTATATAGTAACTTAGAATCAAGACAGACCCTTGACTCTAAGGATCAGATCAAACATAAGTCGTTGATCTTGTATACTAAAAGCTATACTACAAGTTAAGACAACAAATACTACAAAAGTTAACTTTAATCAAACGTCTTCTCAGGCATCATTGCTTGGATACTTGGAAGGAGAGCGTTGTTGTATTTTATTTTCTGCACCAGTAACATTCTTTCCGCATGTGATGTGTTAGAGTTGCAGCAGAAAGTTGTCAGTAGTAAAGTTGCTTTTGCTTTGCTAATCAGCAGCAATGATTGATCTTCGGCAGATATGGCTATCAGCAGCAAAGTTGGTGATCCGCATCAAGACTCAACTATCCAAATCTGCTGATGATTTGCCTATCAGCAGCATCAAGTGTTTGATGCTGCTGAGAAGCCTATCAGCAGCAACTCTGGTCTTCAGCAGATAAGGATGTCCGCAGCAGAGTTGTCCATCAGCAGGGGAACAACTATCCACAGCAAACAAGCTTATCCGCAATAGCTTGTTGGCCAGCAGCAAAACTGTGGAGTCCGCAGCAGTTGTACTTAGAGAATTTTGTAGCCATCAGTCTTTTTATCTACAAAATACCCCTCATGTGAGGGGCACATGACATGAGTTAACAAAGCTTTTGATGGGGTTAGTCAAAAGGACATAAAATGTGCAAAGGCTTCAAATTGTAATTAATGAATCCAGTGGACAATACTTGCAATTTGAATAATAGTTAAATGACACAATTTGTAATTTACTCTTTATTCTATTATTTCATACTAAACAGACCCTTTGTGTAGTGATTTCATTGTACTTCCTTACATTTGAGGTCATGGGTTCGAAACCCATGACATTTTTTTTTGTTTTTTTTCTTTTGATTATTATTTTTTTAATTATTACGCGCAATGTGAGAAATTATACATTTGTATATCTATGGTTCTATCTTCAAAACCAATATGCCTCAAATTCGTACGTTACTTTTATGTACTTGAATATGTTAGTGTCAACGCCAAAACATTATTTTTCTTTTGGTTTTTCACATTTTTTTTCATAGTTAAACGAGTAGCCATAACCTCATATGTTTTTTATGTAACTAACTATGTTTCTTTTTTAACCGTCTCAATAGTCTAAGATCCGCTTCACGCCATGGATAACGGAAATTCGAATGATGCTGTATTTCGACACCGCGCAACGCGCCACGGGTAAAATTAGTAGTATATAACTATAATATAATAAAGAAAATAATTTAATAATAAAACTAATTATAAATCAAATTGAACGGTTTATATATGTGACTCTAAAATAGACTTCAAGCTCTTAAATTAAATAAATGAGTAAACTTTGTTTTTGTTCACTGTGGTTTGACCATTTTAATCATTTTGCTCCAATAGTTTAAAAATGACCATTTTACTCCCTATGGTTACAGTTTTTACTCTAATATGCTCCCCGCCCCTAACTCCATCCATAATTCCGGTTAAATGTTACTGAGGTGCACTAAATTAGTCATATATTTCACATCAATTGATTCCCGATTTTGGCCATTTTTTATGTAAACTTATATGAATAATTACTTAATTAGTTCATATTTGAATTTGTAGGCCGTTAACCCTCCCGAAGAACAAAATAAAGAAAAAGTGAAAGAAATAAACAAAGAATGAAGAGAAAGGACCCTGCGACTATCAAAACTTGCTTTTCACTTTCCCACTCCGTTACAACTCAGAATTGAGCCCCATTTTCGCCCACGGATCATATTTTCAGTCCTCTACATGTTGATGGAAACAAGGGTGAAGCATGGGCCGTGCTTAACTAGGCACGGGCCGTGCTTCCTTCCAAACATTCAGAAATCAGCTTTTTCGAAGTCAGGGTCGTGTCCAATGAAGCACGGGGCCGTGTCCCATGAAGCACGAGTCGTGCCTCACTAAGCACACCCCTGTGGTCAACCAGGAAAAGTACAACAATACCTTTATCTCCCGACCGGGTGCAACACGGGGTCGAGCCCCACTAGGCACGCCCCCATGTCCGGTACATGTGCAGTACGATCGCGACAAAAACAAAAACAATTACTCTGTGGTCCCAGAATGGGGCCATGCCTCCTTGCCCAGACAGTATAAATAGAAGCCTTTGGCTCATTTGGAGGTGGTTCTTGGGAGGAAATACCCACTATTTACTCTCGGGAACCAGACATTTGAAGGCATTTAGAGGTCTTAGAAGTTCCATTTATCACAAAGAAGAAGTTCTTGCACCATTAGATGTTCCTAGCTTGGACTTTTGGTTAGGTCTTTCGGTTTTATCATGAGTTCCTTGCTATTTTGCTACTTTGTTGTAATGAACATGTTCATCATGAGCTAAACATCTTTTATCATCCTAGTTAGTTAAAGCTTTACTACTTTATGTTGAAACTATGAATTTGTTATATATTATATTAATGTTATGATAATATTATGGTAGTCTCTTGATGGATATGCATGCTTTAGTATTGATAGAATGATCAATATTTTATAAATGTGAAATCATATCAGTTGGAAAACTTATGAGAATAACATTTATTCATGATTTTATAACCTCATGTTTAACGTCATGGCTAAGTATTAGGAATAATCTTTGAAAGCATAATTAATGAAATCAACACTTCAGCATGCATCCCGTTGACTCATGTTTGGAAAAACTACGATATCTGTTATAATATTTCTTTGACAAGGTTTATGCTAATTAAAGTATTGATGACTCGAGCTTATGACTTTCATAAATTTATCTAAGAGTTTTATAAGTCAAGAGAATACCTAATATTTATCTATTTACACTAGCTTTAGGTGGATGTTATGTAAAATACTCATCAATGTCTTTCTTAATAGCTATGGAATTAGTAACCTTGACAGGAATCTAATTCGATATCTTAAACGAACATTAATATAATTATAAATTATTATATGTTTCATCGTAATTAGTAAAGTGGATTCCAACCTAGGATGATAGCCTTCCTTTATCTTGTTATATACGCGTTTTAAGTTACTAAATGTTCTCACTCAAGTTAAACTTTCAAAACAAAACAAATATATATATATATATATATATATATATATATATATATATATATATTAACTTACTCGGCTTAATTAATCACAAAGATCAAGCAGTGAAATCGTGTCAAGGGATTGATACTTGGTTCTTATCAACTCTGTATTACCACTCGACAGGTACACTTGCCTTTGTGCGTGTAGTCTAGTTTAGGTGAAAACCATTTTAAAACTCATATTTGTGTGAAAATCTCTATTAAAAATATATATACTTCACGCACATCAGTTACCCACGTGCCCCTCACATGAGAGGCATTTCTTTCTTTTGGCAAGGGTTAAAATGGGTAATATTTAACCGGAATTATGGATGGAGTTAGGGGCAGGGAACATATTAGAGTAAAAACTGTAACCACAATGAGTAAAATGGTCATTTTCAAATTATTGGAACAAAAGGTTAAAATGGTCAAACCAGAAGGAGCAAAAACGAAGTTTACTTTAAACAAATTGAGTGTAATATTTTTTTGGTGAGGTTAGTAATTTGTTGCATGTTTTCCCCAATCTATCTTATATAATAAACAAGTAAAACATTATGCCACTTGTCAGCTCCACGTTTCACCTCATCTTTTGGATCCATCAAAAACTATATGGACATAAAACAGGTTATCACGCGGGTTGAGAAACGGGTTAAAAACCACCCGAATTAATACCCTATAAAAACCTTTTAAACCCGGTCAGACCTTTATCACATCACTTCCCTTTCAAAACAAAACCCTAATCGCCTTCCTGATCGAAGCTCTCTATCTTTCATTTTCAACAACGAACTTCAAAATCAAATCAAAAATCGGTATGTAATCTATACTCTTCATCGATCTTACCTTTACGCATCGATCACTTTTTATGAAATTATTATGTCTAATCTCATTGAATCTAGAGATTTTATGAATCTCTTTTCAACTTATTGAAAATTCTTACCTTTACATGATTAAAATACCACCGTAAAGTTTTCAAAAAATGGTAAGACTTTTAATAGGGCTAACGCTCCGTCCAGCAGATACCTTTACGCATCGATCAGTTTTTTTCTAATTATTATGTCTAATCTCATTGAATCTGGAGATTTTTTTTAATCTATTTTCAAATTTGTTAGGTTGTGAATCTTTAGAAAATTTAAGTTTTTGATGATAATCATGTCGAATCGATCTTACATTCTTATTGTATTTTGACCTTGCATCCCCTAAAATTTGTGTATTTTGACAGACCTACACTTTTTAAAGATACACTTATAGATTAATTTATGTTAAAGTAAAATCCTGTGTATTATCAATCTTTTATGAATCAGTTTTTATTTCCTTTGTATCAGGGTTATACTAAAGATGCATCCGTCACTTTTCAAATTTGTAAAGGACCCGGCAACCCTATATTTGGTAATTTTCTCATTCAAATCTGTTTATTTATGATTTTCCAAAAAATTGTGTTGACACGGAATTTTTTTTAATAAAGCCATTGCCTCAAGTTTTAATACAACAATTAATGACTCATTATACATGTTACACAATTACATCAATAAACTCTTTATTTATTTAAATTTACAATTGCACCAAAAAACACATGAATGTAATTATTTAACATTTTAAAATGTATGATTTACTAAAACAATTACCAACAATTCAATATAGTCAAACTTTGATTCAAAATTAATCATTCTCGTTTTTTAAAAAGAATTAAAGACTATGATGAAAAAAAGTAAAACTTTAACAATTAAATGACTAATTTATTTGTTAAAGTGAATATTTTTCTAATCTATTTATATTAGAAAATAAATGTTAGTTATATACGGTATACTTTTGCGAATTATATTAGTCATTTGAATTTTATCAATCATTAGTTAATACTTTTTTTTATTTGAAATTACTAAAAATAAGTCTAATGATTGAGATTTTTTAATATTATTACAAAAATTTAATTATTGATTACTATCATTTAGAAAAACATTCATCTGGTTGTCAATTAAAATCATTTTCCATATTTACATCAAATTTAAAATGTCAGTTACCTATTACCAAAATTTAAAAATTTACAATTTAACAAAAGACCATGTAAAAAAGTATTCCTTAGTTAATTATTCAAAATTTAGGAATGATTTCAAAAATTAAAGTTTCACTATTGGTGTAACATACATATTAAAATCTCAAATTTTGAAAATTACATTAATTTGGTAAATATTTCAAATTTAATTACAATTTAACAAAATACCATGTAAAAAAAGCAACATTGGTTAATTATTCAAAATTTGTGAACGATTTCAAAAATTAAAGTTTCACTATTGGTGTAACATATATATTAAAATCTCAAATTTTGAAAATTACATTAATTTGGTAAAGATTTCAAATTTATTGAAATCGTGTTAAATTTGAAAAAATATCATTAACTAATTAATTTAAACTAGGTTAGAATCTCATGTATTACACGGGTTAAATAAATGTAATGTTATATATTAAGTAATAAAAATTTATGTATTTAAAACCTATGTATTATAGTGGTTGAATAAACTCGTGTATTACACAAATAATGTAATATGTTAACATACGCGCGTCAAAATATGTTTTTAGAAAATATATTTTGACGTGACAGTTATAAATTATGTTAAGTTAATTTTTAAAATATTTTTTTTCAATCGGGTATTAATTTTTTTTGTATATAATTGATAAATGTTATTTCATATTAGTTTCATTTAGTTAATGATACAATAATTAACTATAATTAAATAATAAATATCCTTAATTAGACTAATATTTAATAGGAACTCGAGGCGGAGATCATTTCTGGAAGCAATATTGGAACTCGCACATTTATTTCAATAATCAATTTGACGCCTTCAGACAAAAGAATCCATTTCAAGCTACAAAGAAGACAGTTTCCACTCTCGGTTTTGTTTCGTCATGACAATAAATAAGAGCCAGGGTCAGTCACTATCAAGGGTTGGATTGTTCTTGAGGCAACCGGTTTTCACTCATGGACAATTATATGTTACACTTTCAAGAGTTAAAAACAGAGACGAGATTTTAGCCTTAGACAATGATGAAAAAATTTCAAACAAAACATCTAACGTTGTATACAAAGAAATATTTACTGATTTATAAATTATAAATTGTATTCATCATTTTTTAGTCTCAAATTGTATTTTATTTTAAATTTATTTTATTTATAACCCGGTGTAATACACGGTTCTAACCGTAGAAATTAATATATATGTATTCTTTTAGCGTTCTTCATTGGCGCCAAATCGGTGCGAAAACGTTCCGTCAGATGCTCAAAGAACAGCCATCCCATCGGTGAATTCTCCTCACCGTCGCAAATCGATACATTCGCCGCCATGAGAACTCGCTTCCTCACCGACTTCTTCAACTCCTCCGCCGCGTCTCAATGCCTACAGACCACCGGCTTCCTCCGATTTCCACCTCCTCAACTCCCTGCCTCCGATCTTTTCAACTTCGACAACCTCTCCTGTTTCAATCAACTCAATTCAGTTAACATTTCTCCTGAAATCGACAGGTTTTCCGTAAATGAATCGCTCAGTAAGCTCTTATCCGACGTTCTTCCGCAAAATATCAATATCGAGATCGATCAGCAAATTGCGAGGGAAGTAGCAACGGAGGTAATGAACCAGTAGCTTTCCGTCACGTTGTTCGGTTATTCATTGTTGTTTCGCAGTATCTATATGAACAATTTGCTTATGATGAATTTAATTTGCATCTATTAGTGAAACATATGTTATTTCTATTGAAATTGTTTTGTGAACTCTAGAATCCACCAACGCTGAATGTTGACTTTAAATTAGTTATTACGAAGATCGTTTGCTATGTAATCGCATGCAGGATTCCGTATTTGGACTTTAGTTCAGTTATTACGAAGGTCATTGGCTATGAATTCTGGTACACCGCATCAGGATTCAGTTTTACTGTTTTATCAGTCTACAGATTTGTAGTTTTGAATATAGGAATTTATTGAGTCTATAGTATTTAAGAATTCTGAGGTGTAGAATTAAAGTTTGGCTAGCACTGGATTAGTGGTTATTTATACCTTTGTGTTATCACCAGTACATGAGAGTATTATACTGTTGAAATTACAAAACATGTTTAACTTTTATATTGCCATTTAATACTGGTGACATGCTTGTTCAATTAACTCATCTTGAAGTTTTTAGTTTCTTTATGAATTATTTATTTTGCATCAACTTTTTTTATTGCCATTTATGATCAAGCAGTTTGATATTAAACGTAACGGGTCTCCTATTTAAATGTTCTAAAGCAATTTTGGAATAGAAAAGAAAGGAGAAATATCAACTGATTTTATGATATGCCCTTTGGCATAGATTCTGTATTCTGCGGTCGCAACTCAACACATTGATTAACTAAATAGCCTGGATTCATTTCTAGCCATCGGCAATCTTATGCTTTGTTGTGCTTAAGTTTTGCATTGGTGTTTAATACCTCCATCTCTGTTCTTTCTCAGTGTGAATATGAAATATCTGGATAAGTTTTATACTTTTATGTATGGGAAGGACCAGGATAATCACCAACACCAATTTTTATATCTGTGCTAGGCACTTCACTCATGGTATATGCTTGTGCAGGAGAAAATCAAAGAAGATGGTACTGCGAACACCAATTTTACACTGGTTGAATTCGAAACTCCCGAGCTTTGTATATCCTTGGTAATCCACTTTTCACCAATATTAATTTGTATGCTAACTACTTAAGGACAGAACTTGTCATGTATATGTAATGGTATATCTTATTATCAGCTTATCTCTGTCACCTGCAGGAAGATTCTTGCTTTTTGCATGAAGAGAAGATACAGTTTTTCTTTGAAGCTACAGACGCAGAATTTCCTAATGTATGGCGTTCACTTAAACTTTTTTCTCTCTGCTCTCTGATTCAGTTTTTGCATATTTAGTTATCAGTTTTCTGTTACATAATTAGTTACATACTGAACTTCAGTTGGAGTCAAAAGTGAAAAGTTAGTTTTCTTTGTGCTGAAACTTTAGAGCCAATTCAGTTATGAAGTTAAACTTTTTTGCAGGATCTGCTTGATTTTTCATTTGAGCTGCAGCAACTTGTGGATATTCATAAATCAATTTGCTATGTAGAAGACATTTGTCTAGAAATCCAGGAAGAGAATAAATCCGATTTGTTTCATGATGGCAGTTTGGTTAAGGGCCAAATATCTTCCGATTTTAGATCATTTCCTCTTTTGGAAGTAGATGAGATTAGTCTGGGACTTAACAGCTATATATTTGAGGACAAACATATAATATATGAAAGCAACGAACTCCAACAATGGATGCATAAAGATGAACTGACATGTGATTCCAAGGAGCTTTTGCTTTCCATGGAATTTGACATACTGGAAAATCTTTTGAACCACTCTTCTCCTGAATGCCATAAATTTGAGGTACCATATGTGAACGTTTCTCCAGAGTACATAATAAATGCCATAGATCACCCATTAAGCCCACTTGCACTTGAGCAACCCCAATTCTTTGATATGAACACCTCGCATTTTTCACAAATGTTCTTTGACACTGAAATTATAAGTGAAGTAGATCGCTGTGAACAGATATATGGCAACACAACCTTAATCACTTTCAATAACTTAATTGTCACGCATGAACTTGTTCTAAGAGACGACTCTTTCAAGTCACTGCCTGTTCCTATTATTTCTGATCATGAAAAGATACTCTCTGCACAAATGATTATTGAGGAAATATTTGTAAAGTTGAAGATGCGGCCTTCCTCTACTTCAGATGACATATACTTGGACTGGCATTTATTAGAGGAAGATATTTGCAGTCATATAAAAAGCATGTCGCTGAAAATGTTTGAGGATATAGATACTTACTGTATTAATGCAGACATCAATTCATGTGATAGTCAAATGCTGGTTTTGGAGTTTGTTTTATCTGATGCATGCTCAAATGAGCAAAAGACAGAAGAGAAAGCTGAGGTACTGAACATAGAAAGGTTTGGAAATTTGATGGAACATGTGTACAATGATGGAATTGATTCAAGTGAAACATGCAAGAAGATGGCAAGTGGAGAAGCTTTACTTGTCACTAAGGTTAACAAGGCTCGTCCGCTTGTTCAATCAATCTCACAGTTTGATGATCTTGATTTTTTCTTAAACCCTTTAGAGGCTACTTGTGTGAAAAAGCAAAAATCTGCTGATAAGATACTTGAAGTGGGTTGTGCCCTTCCTGTGGTTTCAGCAAACAACCCAATTGCGACACATGATACCAGCAGAAAACAGCAGCAGAGTTTAGAGAATGAAATCCATCCAGTTAAGTTTTTTTCTTTGCATTAAGTTTTAGTTATGTATTAGTTCTGGCACTCGTGGCTATATTAAACATTAGGTGAAAGTCTTAACATTATTTTTTAATTGGAAATGATCAAATTTATTTCTTTTGAACCCATTTTTAATACCATAGTGATGATTAACTAATCTTCCTGATTTGAATGTATGCCTTTGATTTGGTCTAGAGAGGAGAGTTTCATTCTACTTCAATACTAAATGAGAGCAGCAAGAGCTTAGAAGGACCATTACATTCTACACATGTTGAGGGAAAGAATAGCATGAAATATTTGGAAGCAACCTATGAAGTACCACAACTGCCCTTAGCTGTAGAGTCAAAGAAGGTCAACACAAACACACCCTCATTACCTGATGCCATTATAATTGTGAATACCCAAAATGGTGAAACAGAAATGATAATTTCCAGAAGAAGCACATATCAAAAAATCCTTGCAATGGAAAAAAAAGGTGTACAGGTCGTGGAAAGGGATCTAAATCTGCCAGTTGATGTTATAATTAGTGCTGCAGTTTGTTTAGTGCTATATGACAGCAAGAACATTAGAAAAAAGACAAACTCTTCAGATGATGCTTCTTCATTACCTTCATGTGTTGAAAACATTGCAGCAAACGTTTTAACATCACTCAGTTTTGCTCTCAGTAGCTGTATTCTGGTAAGCATCATATCAAACTCACATGCGCTTTGTATTATTAACCAACCATTTATTTTATTTTTTATTTCTTTTTTCATATTTTTTTTAGATATTTGAAGGAGAAGTGGGATTCCTTGGTGGTATAATGGAATCATCAGATGAACTATATGCTGCAGCAGCAAGCCTAGGGATTGACTTGCAGCTTTTTTATTCATATTCATCTAAGACAACTGATGAGATAATATTGAACTGTATCACACATGCTACAAAGTCAACTAGAGGCCTATATCCTAAGATGCCTGAATCAGAAACCCTAGCTGAGTCATTTCTATCCAAATTTACCTCACTTAATCCACTCTCAGCTCATGCAATATTATCTTCAGTTGGAACACTCACTGAGTTTTTTGAAATGTCTCATCAGCAAAGGGTTTGTGCTCTGCAAAAGTATCTTGTTCCTCAAGCAAGCATCACGTTATTTAGTGCTTTGTGCAGATATGGAGAGAGAGAAGATTCTAGATCAGGAATGACAGATTGCTGTTCTTCAGTGTCTTCTGGTCATGACTCTGGCTATTGTTGTCCTAAGATTGACCATGTGCAAAAGAAAAGAAAGTACACTGGGAGTCCTGAGAAAAAATCCATGCCTGTGGATTATTTGTTTCAATTTGAAAACAGTAATGATGTCCTATGGGATCCTCCTAAATCTGTTAATTCACATAGGTTTTGGAATTTGGAAGCTGAAGAGCTATCTGATGGTGTTGAAAAGTCTAATGCAGCTCTTGATGAGATATACTTTACTAAAAATCAAAGACCTGATGCCTGTATGATGCTGACTCGTCCTAGTTTGACCGAGACATCATTTGGTCAAAGCAAGAAAGTGCATATGTCCATGGCGGACAATGGTATTGAAAAGTATAATGCAGCTCTTGATGAGGTTTACTTTAGTAAAAATCAAAGACCCGATGCCCGTATGATGCTGAATTGTCCTAGTTTAACCGAGACATCATTTGGTCAAAGCAAGAAAGTGCATATGACCGCTGCGGACAAGTTAGGCAGCCAACCTAACAAAGGGGAAATTATTGACATTGATGATGATGCTATGGCAGGTGAAGACTTCTCTTTTCTGCACCCAGAAAAATTATCACCTGAGTGGTTCAGTCTTCCTAGTTTTTCTACAGCTGCTGAGATTAACTCAGATTTAGATTCATGGATTCCTACCAAAGATAATGGAGAAACTTTGAGTGAAGGATTTATACTAAACTCACAAGCAGATTTAATGAACAATATCACACCTTTCAAAGATAAGGATCCATGTTATGGTAGGACACCACTATCAAAAGCCATATTGTCTGATCAACCACAGAAAGGCTCACCTTGGACTATAGATTTTCTCAACAGAATTAAGGAAAAGAGCAGGATGCGCCACCAATCTCTGCCAAACGTATCATCTGCTCCTTGTTTTGGCTACTCAGGGAATTCATCAAAGTTTAGGAAGAGAAAAAGCCCATCTATACTCGACTTCTACAGGTACAATAGTAGCAGTACAGTGAAAAGTACGGAACTCAAAGGGCAAAAAGGTTCTATACAAACACCAAGCTCATCAAAAGCTGTAAAGACAACACCTTCCTCATCACAGACATGGACTCCAATTGATAAGAGGGCAAAAAGGGTGTGCTATTCATACTTCTATTTATAGGTGGTGGGTCGGGCAGGTTGGGCAATAGCTTGAAATGGGTTTGGGTTGAAGCGTATCAGGTCGGGTTGGATTGTCCTATATAACCAAATATGACTACATAGTTGTTTTATTCCAATAGTAATCTTTTTTGATCAATTGTAGGAGGTTTTATTAAAAGTACACCTTGTACGACATTAACCCGTTTGACCAGTTAAAGAGCAAACATATCCAAAATCAATCCATTCATAAGTAAATGGATATAATTTGTCACATCTAGCTTTATTATTCTAATATGTAATGTTTGGGGGTAGGTCTGTGTGTGTGTGTGTGTCTAACATTAAATTCTTTTACTCTGAGACAGAAGCTAACTTTTGCTACCAATGGAAGCAAGGGCCAAAGCAAGTTGATCTGGAGTGATAAGGCTAATCAAACTCTGAAAGGAAGATTGTAATGTTACTTCAGTGAGCATGAAGGACAGGTAAACCTGTTTAGATATGGTTCACCATCTGAATAGGTTGATTATATTACAAGTTTTCAGCTGTAAGATGTCAAAAGGTAGTTTTAGTATAATTTTTCTACTCGGTGATAAATAAAAATGTCGGTATACATAATATGTTCCAACTTACAAGAGATGGCATGTTTCAAACAAATTCGTTGGAAAATGACGTGCTTACGACATCACATGTTTATTAGGATATATGGGTCATAATTAATTTAGTCATTCTATGTCACAACCCGACCAGGGGCTAGGCGTGATGATCGAATACCAAAACAAAACACAGCGGAAATAACGTGACATATAATTTATAAATGTCATTGGTCCAACTAAGTCAAAATATACATTTACAATGGTTCATATCATCTATACACTAACTAAAAATAAAGTAAAATAATGGATTCTATCTTCTCATCAAGCTTTCTCGGGTGGAATCTATAGCTCGGCATAAGTCTTGTAAAGGAATCATCTATCTTCAAGCAGGCACGTGTCTATGTTGCTAATTTTCAAACTCGAGAAGGTACCCGAATACATGTTTAAAAATATTGTGTCAACTAAAAGGTTGGTGAGTTCACGAGTTTAGTTAATAGAGCATTTATATTGAGACTCGAGATATGTATGATGTAAAATTAAACAAGTTCACATTCAACCTTGTGTCCACAACCCATGGACATCTAGAAATAATAATATCCCCTAACCCATACCCCTTATTGTTATGAGTCTAGTTACTCATGTCTGCCAACATAAGTTCAAAATTGTTAAACGAATATATGTCACAAGATATTTATCATCATTATACGATTATCATTCCATGGGAGGTTGTCCCGGTTACGTCGGGCCCATGGTGTGCGGCTTCACCAGATAGTACTACTCATATATTCGCTGGCTCCAAAGTAGTTATTGATTATGTGCTAAAGTTCGGTGATTCGTTATAGCAGCTAAAAATGGCCTTATTTAATACACCAAGTATGCAAACAAAATAGAAGCATGTAATCACCCCAAAATGTTTAAGTAAAAGAGGGGAAAAAGCACATGAACTCACGTGGTAATCTTGTATATGTCCAAACAATATGCCAAAGTTGCGAGCTTGCTATCGTGTGTGTAGGCTTTAAGACAAATCCTAATTATAATTGTGACATTAGTATATTGTACTAAAGTAATTTCATTAGACGTGTGGTTGAGCTCGACCGATTCGTTAAAGTGTTGGGGTCGTTTGGTAAAAACCTCGTGTTGAAAACCTCCGTTAATTATTCTAATAGTTGTACTATAAAAATGCTGATTTGACTTAGTTTTCGTATATAATAGTAATACTTGTGTATATGCTCTATAATAAAAATAATGTTTCGACCCGAATTAAAGTAATACTAATTATTATAATAATTGTTCGATTCAATTAAGGTAAGACTAGACATTATCTACTTACGTGATGTATATCTATATCTATATATATATATATAATATGTAGAAATAAATACCTATTCGAGTAGCTATATTCGTTTTGAAAAAAAAAATCAAAGTATAAAGTATATAGTTATGTATGTTCTATAAACATGAAGGATTTCACCAATATATATGTATGTTATATATCATAAGTATTGACGAAATTATTTATGCTCATAAAACATAGCTGTAGTGTTTGGTTGGTGAGTATTGGTAAATATCTAAACTTGTATTTGCATGAAGACACATAAAAATATATTTGTATCGAAAATAATTAATTAGAGTTTATAAAATGTTTGTATACAAACGTATAAAGTATCATGACAAATATCATTTTTATTAGCTATTGCTAAGTAAAATAGGGTTAAGTAAGTATGTATATGTAAATAGAATAAAGTTGTACATGTATATCTATATATGTCATTTATATAAGTATGTGTTGAAAATAAATATTAATTTGTGTCCTATGTGTGTACCTATTAACTTGGACAAAAGTGTTTATTTATGTATTTGTTAATTTATAAGGTTTTGTTAAAAAGACATGTTTATGCATTATTTTTAGGTTACAAGCTATATTTGAGTGCCTAATAACAATAACTATATAAGTAAAAAAAATGTAATAACATTAACATGTTAATGCTATGCTATAAATATTATAATAGTATAAGTCGATAATAGTGAAAATGATATTTAAGATTATTATATTAATAAGCATAATAATAGTAGATAAAAACTCTTTAGTGATAATAGATTATACAGTACTCACGTTAATTAATTTCAAATAATAGAAGAAATTATAATACTCATAATTATGATAAAATAACAATAATATTAATATAAAAATACTAGTAATAAAAATAACAACTTATATAATATTAATATTAATTAGTTCCATATAAATGTTTTTAACACCCACAACTAAATAATATAATAATAGTAACGTAATCTCTAAAAGTGATAATGATAACATAACTAGAAATAATAATAAAATACTTTTAATAAGAACAATACTTATATCATATTACTATTAGTTAGTTTTAAAATGATTATTCTTAATTTTCATGTTTGGATGAAATTATAATAAAACTCATATAATATTATATAATTAAAACACTAATTTTTATTATATAATTAAAACACAAATATTTATGAATATGAGTGTATAAAATTAACGGTCTTATGTTTTATGTATATAAAATAATACATATATACTAGTAATAAAGTAAGTATATGTATATGTCTAAAAATATAATTATGTATATTATTATAAGTTTCATGTATGAATACTCGTATTTAGTTTATAACTAATATTCTTGTTTATAAAAATTTACTAATGGTGGTATTTATAACTTTTGTTTTACTAAATAATATATTTTATAAGTATATACGTTTATATTTATATATTTTATATTTCTAAATAAAACATTTAATATTTACAATTAAATGTATATACACAAGTCTATATATCCAGTTTTTATAAGTTTTTGGTTTCTAAATGATCATATAAGTGTATATATGCATATATATATTTCTAAATAATATGTTTTAGGTTTATAATTACATGTATATATATGTGTATGTATATATTTTTTGTATTTTCTTATTGTTCGGATGGAGACCCGGTTTACAAATACACGAACGGAGTTCGGATTTACATCTAACGTGTAGCATTATGTTAGCGGGTCTTGGCCCGTGTAGCGGCGCAACTGCTGTCAAGGGGCAGCAGGCTCCATGATTTTCCGAGAAACGCCTAACCTCTCGCTCTGAACCCGCGGGCCCGGTTCAGACAAAGTAGTGGTCAAGTATTGAGGGGTGATGGGTCTTTGACTTGTCGGAGATGCGACTGCCACTAAAGAATGAAAGTCGCCGTTCAAAAAAAAAGATAATTTCTTGGGAATGTGTTGATTAACAAAAAGATTTCATCAGATTTTACACGTACGGGGAAAGAAAAAAAGAATAAATAAATAAATAATAATATACTCTTCAGAGTTTTAGAAGCAGGCATAACAAAAGTGTAATCTGAACTGATTACTCTTACATTGCTTGTTCACTCGAGTGTCAGCCGTTATTCAAACCTAACTTTTAATTCTATAGTAGTAAGATACGGTAATAAATATACTTTAAATATTTATTTCATGTAATTCCTGTTTCGACCGTTGTCTAAGTCGGTATGCGTCGACACCGCATGTCTCGTACGCGTTCGCTATAAATAAATGTTTCGCACTCCGTTTAAATAATAATATTATTAATAATAATAACTAATAAATATAAATAATTATTTAATTTATTTTCTTAATCGCGTAGCTCTAGAATAGCCGAATAACGTTCATGTACCGCATGTCTAACCGCGGATGCTTAGATTAAACGTTTCGTGTCTCGAGATAATTATTATTTTATTATTTCTATAAATATATATTTTGGCAATATGTGTCATCTAAATATCTGTTTTGTGTAAATTCCGTTTCGGCTGTTGTCTAAGCCGGTACATGTTGACACACCGCGTGTCATACGTGCTTGCTCAGACTAACGATCCGTGCTCCGATACTTTCTATTATTTATTAATACTAATATTATTATCTATAATAATAATAATAAATAGTTATATATCGTATTATGTTATTTCTAAAATAGCCGGTATTGTTCTTGTACCGCGTGTTCCCATGCGTCTGTTCCGGGTAAAGCGTGTCGCGTTCCACAAGTAGTTATTAATTCTTAAATAGTAATATTATTAATAATTTAACGCGATATGTATATTATAAATGCTTGTTTATATTATTTAGTTATACCATATCTAGCAAAACCCGTTGATGACTACACTGGTGTTTGTCGCAGTCACGCATCCATCGTCGCATAACTCGCGTATAAATTCCTAATTAGTCGGCCAAATATAAACTAGTATTTATTAATATTATTTATTTGAGATTTGTCGTCTAAAATATTTATCGCGTCAGATAACCGGTAATAGCCCGTATGAACGCGTTAATCATTCGAACAGTTCTCTGTGTAAACGGTTTAGTTTGTAGTTATTATAAATTATACCGAATCATGTAAACGGTTTAGTTTGTAGTTATTCAAACAGTGTTTATCAGTTCGTTTTGGGTTTGGTTCGTATAATGGGCCTTTAGTTGGGTCGTTAATGGGCCGAGTCTTTTTATTAATAGTTGGGCCAAGCCCAATGGGCCTAGTTCAGTTGTGTAAACACAATGTATTTATTGAGTTCTAAATGGTAGCCCAAAGTTTGAGTTTGCTATTTAGTAGTTCAAGTATCATAATGGATAACACGTAATAAAATGAAAAAAAATCAGACCTTAAATTTAGGGTTATTACATTCTATTTCAGCCACTACTTTTAAATGGCTAATTTTGTTTCAATTATAAAAGTGCTGAAAAATTAGGTCCGATGAAAAGAAACATCACACAACATCACACACCACACCACAACACTTTTTTTTGAAAACATACAAACAAGACTGTTCATAAGTACATGAACGAAACATTAAACATCACAACACACATGAAAACACACAAAGAAGACTGTTCATAATTACATGAAAGAAATGCTCATATACCCTAACTATATTTTCATGCAATAGTCACATGAACTTTCCAGTAACATCTAGTCAGGAAGATAGCACGAATCATACGTTTTAATTAAAATAGTTTAGGGTGTCAATTATAAAAAATGAAAAGGTAAAAGTAAATAGGTATATTATTTCTTGATACCATTAGCATCAAAGTTAATATCACACTTGCATGTTTCATAAACATTAAAAATCTGCATCATGGAAAATAAGGATGTTGGGAAAACATAAAGTTGCCACTAAACATTTTGCAGCAAGAATTGAAGTTACCTATGTGACATTACTCAACATAAGCTATAAGAAAAGAAACAAGAATACTGTTGAATTAAATTTGTTATTGGTGGCCTATCCTATCTCATTTTCCTGTCCCAAACTGCTACTTTATGTATCAAAAATAGTGTTATTTCTTCTTACCATTTTGCAGATTACGCAAGGCCATTACCAGTTGTTGTCTTTCACTTTCCACCTCAGCAAATCTAAGACTTACTTCTGAGTATTTTTCTTGCATTTCTTTCAGCTCACATTCCATGTGTTTGTTCCTTTCATCCAATGATGATATTTCACTCATTAATTTGTTGAGTTTCTGCTCACCATTGCAATTACAAATGTGCGTTGATATCTCTCTCTTGGAGCATCTTCCATCATTGCTGGAAAACAGAAATGATCAAGAGCCCTTTAGTGTATATTTATGCCTTAAATGGGTACGGATCAATATGGGTAACTTTGGTACAACCTATGTTGTCAAAAGCGCACAAGCGCCTCACTTCAAAGGCCCTCTTTCAGGTGCTCGGGCGCATTTTCAGGCTAAGTTCCGGCTAAAAGTCTTTTGAACAGGTCTGAAACACTTACATTAGCCCTAAACAAGCCTGAAATCAACCTAAGACAGCCTCAACTATCAAAACAAGCCTAAAACATGTCTAAATCCTGTAAAAATGGTATGTTTATACTACACGCCTTGCTTAAAAAAGCGCCTTGCGCCTAGGTCCCGTGCGAGGTCTATGCGCCTTGAAAACATAGGGTACAGGTCGATACGAGTTGGGTTGACCTCCCAAAACACTTGATGTCCAAAGTTTTATCTATTTTATATAGTGTGTATCAAATTGTTTATAAAAACTATACTATTTCAATAACAAATATTTAGGATTATGGACCCCTTTATAAGTAAATGGGTAAAAATGGTCAACACTTTAACTGAGTTTGTAAATACAAGCAAAGAAGGAAAGAAATGTCATTATTTTAAGTTAATCGTGTGCACCTTTTTCCTGATTTCAAGTTAGATCGGCTCTCATCATGCTTGCTAGTAGTGACATCACAAGCTACTTTACTTTCCTGCATATTGAAGATGAATCATGAGGTTATTCTGCATTTGTACTATTCAGGTAGAAAGATGTTTAATCTGCAATAATGTTTTTAAAGTATAAAATGATGTCTGAAATTGCATATTTACCTTGAGCAAGTTCAGATGTTTTTGCTCTAATTTAGAAACCTCTTTCTGTAGATTATGTTTCTCTGACTCGATTAGCGACAACCTTTGTTGCAAATCATTATAATCACCTCTTAGAATTTTCATTTCCGACTTTAAGGTTCTAATCATAACATTCTTTTCACCCATCAAACTTTTCCAACTTGTCGATTCCTTCTTTAATGAATTAAATTCTTTCAACTCAAAGTTATTTTCTCCATGTTTCTTATAGCCTTCAAGCTCTAACGACACTTGCTTAATCCGTTCTGTTTGCTGATGAATTTGGTTGTACAGCTTCTGTACTTCTTGCTTGTGTGTCAACGTTGATTTTCTCAAAGCCTCTTCTGCCTGTATAATCCTTTCACCCTGCTCAATTTTGACTTCCATTAGATCTTTTACATCATCTTCAAAATCAAGTCCTTGTTTCTCTAACTCTTTCTCTAATCCCATAATATGAGTTTCAGATTCAGCATTTGTATCCAACAATCTGGAGATTTCCAATGCCTGATTCATTATCTTCTCCTCTAATCTCTTCACCTGGAGTTCATGTTCATCAGTTGTTGTTAAAGACTTTGAACTCATATCATCATTTTCCTGCAGTAAAAAATTATAATCGAGTGAAATATCTTCGATATGGATCTTTAACTCCTCCTTCTCTTTCCTTTCGACTTCTAATTGAGCATACAGGTCGTTAATGTTTTCAGAAAGATGAGATATTTCTGATTTTTTCCCCTCCATTTCTCTATCAAAATCTTCCACTTTAATAACCAATTTTTTATTTAAATTTTTTTCATACTCTAACTCTTCCTTTATATCATCACATTCTGTTTCCAGTGCTTCTTTCTCTTCGCTGAGTTCATCCATTTTTCTCAACAAATCTTGTGATCTTTTGTTTTCTTTCAGAATTTGCTTACGAAGAGATTCTAATTCCAGCTCAGATAATTCTGCTTGTCTTTCCAATCTGGAAACCTCACTTTTTAACACGTGTACATTTTTTGATGCTTCGGTGTAGTGTTGATCCGGACTGTTTACCATATCAGCCATACTTCTGCCTGAGAGAGAACCCAGTGACCAATCAGTGATTGATCTTTGTTTTGCAAGATTTTCTCCCCCTTTTTTATCCACAGGGTTTGAGCTCCCATTTTCAATGCAATCACTTGCTTGAATCTGTGATCTGAATGATTCAGACAGTAGAGACTCATTGTCTTCAAACACCCTGAAATAACCCAAAAAATTAATGACTATAAAACTGACGAAATGATATCGAATAGTTGAATAGATTGATTAATTACACTTCTTATACCTCAATTCACCTGTTCTGTGCATCTTTTGAATGAAAACCTGTTCATGTTATATGGATTAGTAAAATTCGAAGACATGAGATTCTTTTTTTAAACAACTTATTGCTTTTTTAGAAGCAGATAAAGCAATGTTGAGTGATTATATGAAGAAAATTGCTTATGTTTATCTGCTTATTTTAGGTGAAATTGCTTATTTAAAACTAATTATTAGATTTTGGGTTTTGGGTTATCATGTCTAACCCATTTAATAAACATTTGATGTGGTGTTGGGGCTGACTTGTTTAACCCATTTAGTCAAACAAACCGACCCATACTAGTTTAAAATTAGAATAAAAGTTTTTTATAAGGTCAATGAGTTTAACTCATTTATTACAACCCGTTTAACCAACAGCTTGGTTACAACTAACCACCCTTATTTGACTAGTTTAGATAAATGGGTTACATGATTTTAAGTATGTTAAATGCCTTAAATATATATATGGCTTATGTTCGGGTTCAGCGATTCAACCCGCCAACCCAAAATGAATGTCGTCCTTAGAACTAGTACGTGTCATGAGTTAGGGTCACTCCCTTAATGTATCTATAGTTGGACAAAACAAGTGAACCTCAATCATACGCGGGATGGAAGGCCTGGATAAGAATGCCCCACGCACGTCGTGACAATAAGCTCTTTAAATATGCAATCCCAGTATTTTTTGAATTTTTGACAAGTGAATTTTAGTATTGTGATCCCAGTAAGCACCTAATAAAACTTACATGTAGAATTGCACCAGTGTTTGAAGTTGTGAGGGGCAAAGTAAGTTGAACCGGTTCAGTTATATCTGCAAAGTTAGCTAAATCAACTCCCACTTCTCCTACAAACCCTGATTTTGAAGACCCCTGTCAGGAA
The DNA here is from genome assembly GCA_023525975.1 of Smallanthus sonchifolius. Lineage (NCBI taxonomy): Eukaryota > Viridiplantae > Streptophyta > Magnoliopsida > Asterales > Asteraceae > Smallanthus > Smallanthus sonchifolius. Next base: position 38,730,385 of record CM042034.1, on the reverse strand, counting down.
CCCACAAACACATCACAACAAAATCACAAATTTCAACCAAAATGCCAGTCATCTTTTCAGGTATATACATATTCTTACCGTTTGCACATTAAAATAATAAATTTTCTCTTTATATGTTTCTGTTTTTTGATGCTTAACCAATTTAATCATTTCATAAACAGGTTCTTTCCACGTACAAGTCCCATCAACAATTGGAACCTTCTCCAGTTTCGCCACAGGTTTCCCAGTGTCTTCCGGAATCAAAGCAATCATCAAACCTTTTCCCTTCACCTTTGGCACCTGAACTCAGCACACAGGTAAATCACCAATCTTTTTTAGAGAAAATCACAAAAATAATCATTTTCTTGGACGTGTTGTAACCATTCGAGTTTCAAATTTTTCCTACCAATAAGGACTCAAACTAATGTGATACACGATACCATATCACGTATAGATTCTCGTATGTATTTAGAATGGAAACACGTATGAATTCTTGTATGCATTTAGAATGAAAACATGGTTATAAGCAAGTAGATACAAAAATCACGTACAAATTACCTTTTTTATGAGAAATCATGAAAATAATCATTTTTTTCGACGTGTTCATAAACAAATACTCATTTAGCCGAGACTATCTACTTTTAGAACGTATCAAACTTTTCCCCATCAATAATGACTTAAATTAATGTGATACACGGCATATAGATTCGTGTATGTATTATTATTCATGAAAATATTTTGCGTTTACGTGAGTAAAAATAATATGCGACCATATCTCATGTTTACGCGTGAAATTGAACAATTCAGGTAATTTTCTCTTTTTCTTAACAAGTAATACTCATGAATATATAATTTGATACCTGTGTTGCTTGAAACTGCAGTTGAAACATCACTTTGATCTTGTTGTTTTGACCTTTCCATCTTCCTGATTTGAACATTTTTTAGGTGTTTATGTTTTCTTGAATCTGTCTCTCGTGCTTACATCAGGATCCACATTTTTAGAGGGCAAAGCTCAGTAGCCTTTTTCTCTTTCTCACTTTTGATAAAACTTATTCTTGAAAACGAAAATAAATTTTCTTGAAAACTATTTTCGAAATTAGAATTAGAATTAGAATTATAATAGATTTAAGATGATAATTTTGGGGATAAAAAGTTATGGATGCTTTTACGAAATATGGACCCATGTTATTGGGTGTCCAGCATGAAGTCTCAACTTACAACCCTGGTAATCCGTTAATGCGTGTGAGGGCCCTTCTCTCTCAAAGGATAGTATCACATATATCACTTAAAATTTGAATAATATCGTTATTATCTGATAAAATATTATAATATTAAATTTACTCATTTATATTCATGACATGTTTTGAATGCGTGTATATATGATATTAATTAGAAATACAAGGTTATACTAGACATTATAAATTGTATTTAATAAAATGATTAAATATGCAATTTTAGGGGTTTTGAATGAGTATATTTGATGATAATAACAAACATAATAGTATAATAGACATATTATAAATTGTATTTAATAAAATTGATACATATAAAATTTAAAGTGTGTTGAACAAGTATATTTGATATTAATTTGTTTTTAATTTGGGATGAATATGAGTTTTTAGGAGTAAACATGAAATGCGAAAAAAAAAAAATTGATGCATTATCTTATTTTCCATAAAAAGGTTACAAAATTCAATTGTAGTGTGTTAAAATCTTTAAATTTGTTAAAAATACACACTTGTGAATAAAAGGTAAGGTTACTTTTTTAAATTGACGTAGAAAGCTTCCTCGTCATTTTTAATTACCACATGCAAGACCAATAAATTATTACACACTTGGAAGATCATCTATTTAAAATTTGACCAATTGAATGGAAAACAAATTGTTTTTTTTTAACTAGAAGTAAACATATATTATAAATCAATTATGAGCTATGTTGTATTTAGAAAAAAATGACATTGCTGTTCAGTAAACGTGATTAATTGTTAATAAAATGCTTTTCAATAATTTTTTTTGACAAAATTAAATCTATTATAAACATTTTTTTTAATATACTAAAAGATGAAAGTAAGAAAAGGGAAGTATTATATTCTAGGGATAAGAAAGTTAATGGAAGGAGAACATGATTCTAATCTTGAACTCCAAGATTTGGCCCCATCAGAAATCTTGCATTTCGCTACGCTCGTATGGTAAGTGATTTTTACAGGGAGACTCAAATGTTTTAAGATGGCCTACTTGTATAAAGTTGCTAGTTGACCTTATTGTTTAACACTGAAAATCATGGATATGGGCATATGGCCAAACAATAACTAATGTTAGTGGGGTTTAATATTTGGTTTCAAACCGATTAAACCGATAACCGAATTAAAATCGAAACCGTTTAAAACAAAACCCAATTACATATTTGGTTATTGGTTTGGTTCAAACCGAAAAACGAATATGTAATTTGGTTTTTGGTTTGGTTTAGGTTTCAAGATTTTGAATTCGGTTTGAACCGAAAACCCGAATTGGGTTATACCACTATTTTAATCCATATATTATAGTTGACCTAATTCATTTATATCAATAACCAATACCCATATATGAATTATAAATCATTATATTTGATCAAGGTATGTTTTTGTTTATACTTTTCTAAAATGTTGTGTTATTTAAACCGAATAAGTTATGGCTACTCAAAAGATATATATATATATATAGGGGCATGTTCTTTTGAGAACTAAACATACGTTGAGAACCGAAAGAACCGCATAAAACGTGTACATATCGCTTTAGTGAAAAAAGTAAAATTTAACAACAATGTTTTATTTATCTCTTCTCACTCTTAGTTTGAGTTTATCTCATCTTTCCTAAATTTTTTTAGGAAAAGTATAAAAATATGCATATATGCATTCATTTGTGCATATAGTGTGAGTGCATATATGCATTTAAAAAAACGACTATAAATTCGAGGTCTTTTAAAACTAAACCTTAAGCATATTGAAATGTACATGAATTGTCACACCCCAACCGACGGCGGATTATACGTCGGGGCGGACGCGGTTGTTCAATAGCACAAGGTTGACTATTAAAGTTTCGATATTTCATTTATAAATAATTTAAGATTCAATACAAGGAAGAATAATACGAATACAATATTTAATTTAAGTAGTCTAGGTCCAAAGCATCCTATGTGATCACGAATAAGTCTCATGATGTAAACCTGAAACATGTGAAAGAATCTGTCAACTACAAAATAGTTGGTGAGATACAAAGGTTTTGACACAGTTTAACAAGTATTTGAAAAGTATTACAATTCACTATGATTCATGCATTCTATAATGTAAGTATGAGAAAACAAGCATGTTAGACATTGTGCACATCAACCCTCCGACCAAGTTTAGGCATAACCCGCAGGTTACCCTTATAAGTCTCAAGTTTAAAGTTTAATGTAGTAACAAACACCAAGGGCTCCCCCCAGAAGGGGTCAATCAATCAAGGTGGATTGGTCAAATGCAATAGATCTATCCTTGTTACTATCGGCTTAATCAAAGCTAATGAATGTGCTAGTTTTAAGTTTAATCTAAGCATACAAGTCTCAAGTTTAACATAAGAATAAACACGTAGTCATAGTTGTACAAGAATTGTATAAGTTTAAGAATTGTGAACATGTTTCATATAATCCCCAAGAAATTTCCGGCTTTATTTTAACTACTCTGACTCTTGTAATTCCAGTATCTGGTGATCTGTAGGAAAAAGGGGCTAAGTATACTCACTTGGATTGATGAAGAGTGTCCAACAAAGATTAAGTGTAGCAAGACTTTGAGGGAGAGTATCCTCACAATAAGCCTAAGAATACAAGTCTAAAGTTTCAAGCATTATCCTATAAGTCTATGGCAACGATTCAGGATTTCAAGATTGACTAGGGTTCTGTAGAACCAAAGACTGATTGCTACCAAATTATTCTAAGTACAAATGCTGCTGATAGGCTTATCAGAAGCATTCAACACATATGGCTGCTGATAAGCTTATCAGCAGCATTCAGCACATGTTGCTGCTGATAGGCTTATCAGCAGCATTCAGCACATGTTGCTGCTGATAGGTTTATCAGCAGCGTTCAACACAAGTTGCTGCTGATAGGCTTATCAGCAGCATTATTCTCATTCTTGCTGCTGATAGCTATGTTCCTTGAAGACAAATCGTTGCAGCTGACTATCCATGCCAAGCGTCACTGACAACTTTCTGTAAAAGCAACTGACACACTCAAAGCAGAAGGAACCTCAATGGTGCAACAAATGATGGACGACAATGCTCTTCCCCGAGCATGCAAACAATGATGAATAAAGCAAACACTTCAATAAAGTTAGCTAGTTTAGCTTTAACGTGTATTATTAGCTTTTGTGTAAAAGATCAACGGTATGTGTTTGATCTGATCCTTAGAATCAAGGGACTGTCTTGATTCTAAGTTAGTATAAATACTGTGTAAACACTTCATTGTAAGTGTGCTTCTTGACAGAGTTTTCATTTGTAATCGTTTATTCACAAAGCTTAATACAACAGTGTTCTTATCAGTATTCTTTCTGTTTACTCGATTGTAACTGTGTAGTTGATATTGTTTCCGCCAATCTCAACTAAGAATAGAACCATCTTGTAATTTCACGATCCTACAAGTGGTATCAGAGCTTTGGCTCAGATTAAACAAACTAACACTTGTTTATTCACTTCTGGTTCTATTCTAAACTCTCTCTCCTTCAAAAAGTCACCAAGAACAAAAATGGCACAAAGCAACGGGCTTGAAGACATCCTGAAGCAGCAATACGAAAACTTTGTCTGCAATGAAGGTGAGTCACTAACCAGTGTGTATAACAGGTACACTTACTTGGTAGGAGAGCTGCAGTGCTCTAAGGTGAAGCTGGAGAATGAAGACATTCTCAAAAGGTTCATCAGATATCTTCCTAGTTGCTGGACACTTTACACAGTGTCAATAAGAAGAACTGAGAATCTGAAGACTCTGCAGATGACCGAGCTCTTTTGTATGCTAAAAGCCTATGAATTAGAAATAATTCAAGCCAAAGAAAGAAGCTCAAGCCATCAATCAGCCTCTTCCATCACCTCTCCCGCGCTTCACTCTGACCACTCAGGTCCTAGTTCAAGCGACTACTATCCTACCAGACAAGCACACCAAGCTCAGCCAAGACACCAACAACAGCGACATGTCAATCCTCCAGCACAAACTGCAGCCTGTGCAAATGTTGGAACTACAAACTTTGACTGGAGTTTTCAATATGAAGATGTTCCTGCCTCCAACCAAGCACTTATGGCAGACAATGCAGAGATACCACCTCAGGTATTTGAACATCTTTGCTCTCAAGCTTGCATTGACAAAGTTTTAGGTTATAGAAAACATAACCAAAATCTGATAGATCAAAATGAAGAGTTTCATCAAATGAAGTCTGAATTCAAAAAGGTCGAAAATACTTACAAAGAAAAGAATAACTGCCTTAAAAAAGAGATTTCTTCATTAAAACATGAACAAACCAATCTTGAAACTCAGATTGATGATCTATTAGTAAAACTTAAAGCTACCAGAGCTGAACTGGCTGAACAGAAAGTTCATGTTGAAAAATATGAATTTTCATCTAAAAAGTTACAAAGATTGTTAGATATTCAAGTCCATGAAAAGGTAAAAACTGGACTTGGATATCATAATGACCAGTACAAGACAGTTCCTCCTCCTGCTGACTACATGACCATTCATGAACCAAGCTTCAATCTGGCAAATCTTGACATGGCCAACCGAAATCTTGACCCTGTTGTCAAAGAAACCCCTGTGCAAGAATGCGCTACTTCATCAGAGTCTGAGTCAACTTGCTCAGACTCCACTGAAACAAGTGAAGATTCATCTCCTCCTGCCCCTCAAGTGACACTCACTAAAGATGAAGTCCCCATTATCCCCTCAATACCAGTTCCTAAACCCTTCAAACAAATCAGAATTAGCTATCCTCCAGAAGGAAGAAAGCTAACTATTGAAAAGGGACAGTCTTCAACCTCCACCAACTCCCAGCCTCTTTCCAAATCAATCCAACCAAGGAAGGTGTTTGACATATGTTATACACCTGGAGAGAGAATTCCATATGTTCAAAAGACATTGGAAGAAGCCACCTTTGAGCACAACAAAGCTCACCCTTGGAACTTCAAAGACTTGTTAAAGAGAAAGGACTATGTGTACTTTCAAAGGGACAAACTGGCTAAATCATGCTTTGTGTGTGGGAAATACAATCATACTGCTAGCAGCTGCTTCTATTACCTTCAACAACAAAGAAACCTAAAGCAACATGATTTTGAGAAAACCAGCAAAAACAAAAAGGTAAGAAGCTTTGAAGCCAAAGCAACTCAGTTTAGAAACTCTCTGTCCCCACCAAGAAAGCCTATGCCAAAGCCCCAACAATCCTGCATCATCTGTGGTGAATCAGACCACTTTGCTGCAAACTATAAGTTTAACCCTTTCAACCAGATTCTTCATCAAGCCCCTCAAAGACAAAGGGTAAAGAAGAATCAACATACATCAGTTGTTAGTCCAGTTAAGCCCAAGAAAACGAAGCAGAAGCTTTCAGCAGCAACCAAATCTGCTGCTGATAAGCTAACAAAGTCCACAACTAAAGTGTCCATTGCTGATAAGGCAAGATCCAAGGGAAAGCCTTCAACAGCAACAAAGTCTGCAGCTGCTCAAGTAAAATCATCAGATACAACGTCTGCTGCTGAAAAGACAAAGAAAGCTGGAAAACCACCAACTCAACAATGGAAGGCAAAGAAACCACCAAGCATCATCAACGGTTCAGTTGAGTGTATCTATCCTTTAATGTAAATATGTCTGTTTTATGTTGTAAATAAAAGTTATAAGTCAGCAACATTTTTTCTTTTCAGCTGCTGACAGGTTTAATATTCAGCAGCAAAGGATTTGCCACTGACTGCCTTAAGTTATCAGCAGGAACAAGTTTCCTGCGGATAGCTTTAAGGCAATCAGCAGTAACATCCCTGCTGCAGATCATTGCATCTATCAGTAACAATTAAGTTTGCTGCTGACAAACTTAACCATCCGCAGCAACCAAAGTTGCTGCGGACAGGCTTTCTCATTCACAGCAACCAAGTTTGCTGCTGATGGGTAAACTTAAGTCAAAAATTAACTTTTACCCGCTGTAAAAGAAAATATCGTCAGTCTTTACCATGACTGCCTCGGTGTATTACAGCTGTAACAATGAAAAGTGAAACAGGTTGTACTGTACAAGTAAAGTTGCTTTTTCTTCGTCTGCCGTTATATCACAATCTCAAACGTTCCCACAACCTCTTCATATTCAATTTCAAACCTATCTCCCATCACTTTCTCTCCCATCCCCACAGCATTCAAAGCCCTCCATAATTAACCACCATTCAAACACCCTTCTCCCTTCCCTCCAAATCCATAACAATGGCAGGCGCAGACATAAACAACCCCAACGACAAGTTTTCCCCATATCACAACCTCACTGCATACCTAATAAAGGGCAAGAAATCCGAAGGTTTTGATGATATGATCGACTTCCTTTGTCGGTCCAAAATCCACCATGCCTTAACAGTCAACCCAACCATCTATACTTCCCACATGGAAGAGTTTTGGAGCTCAGCCGTGTATTCTACTGACTAGGGCACTCCCCAAATCAGAGGCACAGTAGACGGCAAGGAGATGATTATCACTGAAGCAAAGCTCCGCCAACACCTCAAGCTTCAGGATGAAGGGGACGCCATCTCTTACCCAAGAGACGTATACATGAGGACCTTTGTATCCATAGTGATTAGAAGAATTTTGGTTGCATCAGTCTAGGGGGAGTTTGTAGAACCAAAGACTGATTGCTACCAAATTATTCTAAGTACAAATGCTGCTGACAGGCTTATCAGCAGCATTCAACACATATGGCTGCTGATAGGCTTATCAGCAGCATTCAGCACATGTTGCTGCTGATAGGCTTATCAGCAGCATTCAGCACATGTTGCTGCTGATAGGTTTATCAGCAGCGTTCAACACAAGTTGCTGCTGATAGGCTTATCAGCAGCATTATTCTCATTCTTGCTGCTGATAGCTATGTTCCTTGAAGACAAATCGTTGCAGCTGACTATCCATGCCAAGCGTCACTGACAACTTTCTGTAAAAGCAACTGACACACTCAAAGCAGAAGGAACCTCAATGGTGCAACCAATAATGGACGACAATGCTCTTCCCCGAGCATGCAAACAATGATGAATAAAGCAAACGCTTCAATAAATTTAGCTAGTTTAGCTTTAACGTGTATTATTAGCTTTTGTGTAAAAGATCAACGGTCTGTGTTTGATCTGATCCTTAGAATCAACGGTCTGTCTTGATTCTAAGTTAGTATAAATACTGTGTAAACACTTCATTGTAAGTGTGCTTCTTGACAGAGTTTTCATTTGTAATCGTTTATTCACAAAGCTTAATACAACAGTGTTCTTATCAGTATTCTTTCTGTTTACTCGATTGTAACTGTGTAGTTGATATTGTTTCCGCCAATCTCAACTAAGAATAGAACCATCTTGTAATTTCACGATCCTACAGGTTCCAAATCGGAGATGGGATTGATTGGAGTTTAAATCAAGTTTAAAAATAAAGGTTTAGAATGAATGACACAAGACTTGAATACCAAAGTTTAATAAGTTTATAGTTTAGAATAACTATTAATTAAATTAATTATTTAACAAGTCTCACAATTTTTAATTACACAAACTCGGTAGTAATAATCTAAGATAGTTTCCGAAGTATTTATAAATTGATAACTCAAGTGTAAGACTAAATAATTATTTAAAGAGTACATAACCATTAGAGATTAATGAAGGATTATAAGAATAAATAATGATTAAGGTTTTATGATAATCATTTTAAGAATACATAATTAATAAAGATAAATAACTATCTACAAGGACAAATATTTATCTAATTGGAAATAATCAATATAAATCATTTCATGATTTATTAAAGCATTTAAGTAATTATTAAATTATCTTGTAGTTAAATAATGTTTTAAAATTGTGTTTATAAGTTTCAAATAGTAAGTTTAAACATATATGTTTATATAGGAATTCTTTTAAAGTTTATATTTTTGTTTGTAAGTTTATAAATGTGTGAAAGTTTAAATAAAACTATAAACTTGTAAGGGTTTCAAACAATGTTTCTTTTAAGTTTTAAATAAAGTTTTATAATCATTGAGAAAGAATAAAGTTTAATTATCTTCGTGTTTCATTATAAGTTTCTGTTTTCTAAATAACTATGAAAGTTTTTATAAGCTTATAAGTGTTTTTATAGTTTTCAAGTGTTTAAAACTATTTTTAAGGAGTTTATTATTATAAGTTTTAACTAAATTTAATTAATTAAAAATATCACAGAATATAAAAAGTGTAATTAAAAATCGAATTCAAGTTTATAAAAGTATCACAGAATTTATAAAAATTATTAAAAGTATTAAAAATTGTTTTAGAAGGCTGCAAAAATAAAAAGGGGCGAAAACCGGTTTAAGAGGGTTCGAACTCGGGTCTGTCCCGGGTTGCTCAACACACACACGCACTTAACCATCTGACCTACGGTCATTGTTAAGTTTAAACCAGGAAAGAAAATAGGTAAACAACATTTCAAAACGTTCCCCAAATCGAATGAACCCTAGAATCGAATCCCGACCAATACACATCGATTAACCCTATGTTAGTTGAATTAAAACATGGGGCTTTCGATCAACACAGGATTACGAAGAGAATGAGCATTCGAATTACCTGAATCGATGAAGAAACGAGTGAGAACGGGTCCAAGCTTCGACTTCGGCTCTCGAGGACTGAATTAAATAATGTAGGTATCGATCGATGGAATTGGGAGTTTGAGTGGTTGTGTTGTGGTGTCGTTGATGTTCCTATGCCATTATTTATACACGATTTCATAGTTTAATGCTCGGTTAGTTGGGGAGTTCACGGATGAACAAGACGGATTTAAATGCGACGCATGCGGGTGTGAGACTCGAAATTGGGTATTGATAATGGTTGGGTTTCGGTCGCATGCGGAAGGCGACGCCCGAGGTACAACGAATCTTGACGGAAAACGCGTTTTCAAGGAAATGGGATAAAATCGGGTGTGGCGGGGGTCGAACTTGGGACCGGTTTGGGTCTCAGGTGTTTGGTGAAATTACACGAACGGTCCCTGAAGTTCGAAGCTTTATCGTTTTACGTTTAAAAGTTAAGTTTTAGTTAAAAACAAGTTTCAGCATTTTGGCAGTTTTGGTCCCTGAGACTTTTAAAACATATATATATATCTATTTGTTATTATTATTTTTTTGTCTAAATAAGTTTTATTATTTTATATGTTTATAAAATAATTTCTAAGTTCCATAACTTATTTATTTAAAACAAGTTTTATACCTTATTATTTTATAACTTTTTTTTATAAACGATTCACATAGTTTATTAGAAGTTTAAATAATAAAATGAGTTTATAAACTTGCTAGAATTTAAAAAAAGTTTATTTATATATATATAAAATTTTCATATATATATACATATATATCTAAGTTTCGAACGTAACATATTTACGTAAATGTCCACGAAATGGGTCGGAATATCCCGGATATTACAGTCTCCCCTATTTTAGGGAATTTCGTCCCGAAATTAGAGTAGAAGGGTTTAGTTCAGGATTTAAGTCTATGATACGCACCATGACAATGAGAAAGATGCTCTACGTTCCCAAGTAAACTATGGGTTACGTTTAGATTTTTAAATAAGTTGTAAGGATATGGATAAGATTACGCTCGAGTTTCTAAGTTTTCAATGCATATGGTTATCAAGAGTTTCTCTAAGAAGCATATAATTGAAATATAGGAAGATTCGTTTTCAGGAATGCATCCGAGAGGATATCTGCTAAATTTCCATTCAGTATTTCAAGTGAGATGCATCACTTAGGATGGATTCGATGATAGTTCAAGAATTGGAGTTTGTAGACTAATACGTTTAAGGATTGCTACGGTACCTAAGTTCCGTGGCTACCTTTTACGATAAGTCTTAGATCGTAGCACACGACAGAGTTTACTATGTCTTTCCATACGTTGATTTTTTCATACTTACGTGTGCACCCGCAAGCATTTAAATCGTCGTATGGTCTGCATAGGTCCTTCCGTTTGTGTGCGGATCAAGAAAGAATACAAGAATTTGTTTAACACACGAACAAAGTTTCCACATAAGGGTGATCATTGATTACTAAGTCCCTTAGAGAGAAACGTCATTCAATGATTAAGGAGAAAGGAATGTGACAAGACTTAGAGTTTCAAAGTTTCCTCGTGATTGATTAAGAATACTTCAATCATTGAGTAGTTTAAAGTCTTTACACTTTCCTCGGGTTTGATCAAGAATACATCAAACCTTGAGTAGTTTAAAAGTCTTATACGTTCATCATGTTTGAATAAGCATACGTCAAACATGGAATAGTTTAAAGTCTTATACATCCATCGTGTTTGAACAAGCATACGTCAAACATGGAGTAGCTTAAAGTCTCATACGTTCATCATGTTTGAACAAGCATACGTCAAACATGGGGTAGTTTAAAGTCTCATACGTTCATCATGTTTGAACAAGAATACGTCAAACATGGGGTAGTTTAAAGTCTCATACATTCATCATGTTTGAACAAGCATACGTCAAACATAGGGTAGTTTAAAGTCTCATACGTTCATCATGTTTGAACAAGAATACGTCAAACATGGGGTAGTTTAAATTGTGTTTGAACAAGAATACGTCAAACATAGAATAGTTTAAGTTGTGTTTGAACAAGAATACGTCAAACATAGGATAGTTTAAATTGTGTTTGAACAAGAATACGTCAAGCATAGGATAGTTTAAATTGTGTTTGAACAAGAATACGTCAAACATAGAATAGTTTAAGTTGTGTTTGAACAAGAATACGTCAAACATAGGATAGTTTAAATTGTGTTTGAACAAGAATACGTCAAACATAGAATAGTTTAAATTGTGTTTGAACAAGAATACGTCAAACATCGGATAGTTTAAAGTCTTTTAGTCCAGCCTCAGTGTATAGAAGTGTATGATTACGTTTTGAGTATAAAGTGGTTATCTAAATACTCTACTACTTAAGAGGGGTATGGGACAACGTTTGAAACAGGATTAACCGTTATACGCCTTCTCACAGAAGATTGGAGTTGTCCAGAAGATTTGTGGATCCCGATGTTTGGTTTAGATAGGAGTCAGGGGATGTACTCTGCTAAAGAGAGTAATGTCCTCCTTCCTGCTAGTGCCCACTATCAAGAGTGAAGTTTTCTCGTATACATGGAATGTACGTTTATCAAGTCTTATAGGGTTTGGTTAAGATGGGCACACAAAGTTTTCGAGACTAAGAATCCAAATATAAGTTTGAAAATAGGATAAGTCAGTTGAGTTTCAAGTTTCAGTATTAAGTTTTACATGATCCTTTATTGATCATGTTTAGTTTTAAGAACACGGGATTGAGTATTTGTACAAGTTTTACATGACTCAAAAGTCTCTGACCTCATAGTTGTGTATACGAAGTTTAATGTTTTAGCAACGTGTATTTAAGCTTTTAGTCCCCGTTGTGATTTTTAGTAAGTCTTTTACGTGACAAGAGTTTAATGAGGAAAATCTCCAAGCATAGGATGACGGGAAAAGTTTCGATAAGGTTTATGATAGTGTGTTTACAAATGATTTATCTTGATTCATAACAGAAGGTATAGTTTTCTTTTGTATAGAATGTAATTAAGATGTTCAAAAACGACGAGTTAGGCATCGATAAGTAGTACGAGTAAGATTTATAAAAGATAGGTGTGATTGTCAAGCGAAAAGTTGGTCAAGTTTACAAGTGTTAAGTCTATACAAGAAGTAAGGGTCATGGTTGTTTGGGGTAATGATTCGTAAGTCGGGTTGTTTTTGAAAATGTGCTTACGAATTAGAAGATTTGTTCAAGATTTATTCCTCAGGTACACGTGTCACTCAGGGTTTTTTATAGTTTAATGCAACGTTGTTAATTATTTCAAGTACTAACGTAAGTTGTTTTTTTTTTGACGAAAGTGTTTGGGTAGGTGTGTTAAGTTTACAATGATGAAAGGAAAGTTAAACTAGTAAATGATGACAAGATGAAATTTCAAAATAGTTTCCATTTAGATGTTTCAAAATTGGGACTTCTATCCCTTGCAATTTAAACGGGAAATTAAAGTATGTAAGTAAGTTGATTAAATATGTTCAAAAGGTTTTTATTCATAATACTGAGTTATCACAGTAATATTTTCAAAAAAATAGTTTTTAATTGGAAGTTGATGGGCTAACGAAGAGAATTCCCGGAAGAAGGGGTGGTCACGAGGACTCACTTATGTACCCTATTTCCCTAGCCAGAACTTCCTCATGGGCCTACAACTTCTCCCAGTTGTTGTCACCGATGTTTGGGTCTTATGGTACTATGTCAAGGTTCATTGTGGGTTTAGAATCTTAAACGTGGAACTTGTTTATTCTATAGTAGGCTTCTTCCCTTGCGGGAAAATGACCAGGTTACTAATCCCTTTGTTAATGTACTTTAGGTTTAGAAAACGTTAAGTTTTGTTTACAGGAACGATGATGCGTAAGTTTTAAGGACGTATGAAGGTTTTGAGATTAAAAGTGTAACAAAGTTTTTGAGTTAGTCATAAGATGAAGTTTGCTTGAGTGACGAAAAATGAAATGAGACACAAGGGTTTCCCCTTATGTGTCAAGTTTATAAAATAATGCAGCTTGTAAAAAGACTTGTATACATAGTTTCAAATGTGCTGGTATTACAAGGATCATGAAGTTTAAAGATGTATAAACACTTTGAGATGTGTAAAAGTGTAGCAAAAGTTTGAGTGAGTTATTTAGAGTAGTTTGGTTGAGTGATGAAAATAAGATGAAAACACAAGGGTTTCCCCTTAAGTGTTATGTTCATAAAATAATGAAGTTTATAGGAGAATTCGTAGAGTAATACATAGTTTTAAGGGTTGTATTACCACGATCACGAAGTTTATTGGGTAGTATCTATAAATATAAGTTTATGTATGTAGTTTTTAAGTATAATCTCGTAAGAAATTTCTCCTTGAAGGTAACTCCTTCAGGTCATGACGAGTAAGCATGCTGTCATGTGACCATTCTTGAAAAGACGGAACATAAGAATCATTGAGTAAAGGGTACAGAGGAAAGTTTTTAAATCATGAATTTATGAAGTGTATAGTATTTGAGATAGTACTCATTTAGTGCATATCACTAAGTAAGTATTTTGACATATCAAGAGAGATCTAAGCTCATAAACGTTTAGAGAAGTCATGCATTCCTATAAGTGGATACTCATCCCAAGAATTCCCAGGAAAGCATACGGGTCCAACGGTTGATTTGGATTTATACGAAATGCTTTCCTTGACAGAATTTCCCAGAATACAGGTATTCACCCTTCCGTTCCGCACAAGTTCTCACACATTATCTAGAACTTAAACATTCTTGACGAGAGTTTAGTGGTGGCTTAGCCTTAAAGCCTAAGAACGTGTCCTCGATGTAGTAGACTCCTTGTAGTATGTAGGTAAGTAAGAACGTAGAATCTCCAAGCCTTCACGTATAAGAATTAAGAATAGAATGAGGAGAGGATTTTTCCTAGCAAAGGACATGAGATAACTCATGATTGGGTCTCCTAAGTTATAGTCTAGGTCATGTGTCTAATAACCTAATTCCCTATAACCTGGCTCTGATACCAATCTGTCACACCCCAACCGACGGCGGATTATACGTCGGGGAGGACGCGGTTGTTCAATAGCAGAAGGTTGACTATTAAAGTTTTGATATTTCATTTATAAATAATTTAAGATTCAATACAAGGAAGAATAATACGAATACAACATTTAATTTAAGTAGTCTAGGTCCAAAGCATCCTATGTGATCACGGATAAGTCTCATGATGTAAACCTGAAACATGTGAAAGAATCTGTCAACTACAAAATAGTTGGTGAGATACAAAGGTTTTGACACAGTTTAACAAGTATTTGAAAAGTATTACAATTCACTATGATTCATGCATTCTATAATGTAAGTATGAGAAAACAAGCATGTTAGACATTGTGCACATCAACCCTCCGACCAAGTTTAGGCATAACCCGCAGGTTACCCTTATAAGTCTCAAGTTTAAAGTTTAATGTAGTAACAAACACCAAGAGCTCCCCCCCCCCCGAAGGGGTCAATCAATCAAGGTGGATTGGTTAAATGCAATAGA
Organism: Smallanthus sonchifolius; assembly: GCA_023525975.1. Lineage (NCBI taxonomy): Eukaryota > Viridiplantae > Streptophyta > Magnoliopsida > Asterales > Asteraceae > Smallanthus > Smallanthus sonchifolius. The sequence goes on along the minus strand of CM042034.1, from coordinate 38,715,120 downwards.
TCTATCCTTGTTACTATCGGCTTGATCAAAGCTAATGAATGTGCTAGTTTTAAGTTTAATCTAAGCATACAAGTCTCAAGTTTAACATAAGAATAAACATGTAGTCATAGTTGTACAAGAATTGTATAAGTTTAAGAATTGTGAACATGTTTCACCCCAAAAGCATAAAAGGAAAAAGGGGCTAAGTATACTCACTTGGATTGATGAAGAGTGTCCAACAAAGATTAAGTGTAGCAAGACTTTGAGGGAGAGTATCCTCACAATAAGCCTAAGAATACAAGTCTAAAGTTTCAAGCATGATCCTATAAGTCTATGGCAACGATTCGGGATTTCAAGATTGACTAGGGTTCCAAATCGGAGATGGGATTGATTGGAGTTTAAATCAAGTTTAAAAATAAAGGTTTAGAATGAATGACACAAGACTTGAATACCAAAGTTTAATAAGTTTATAGTTAAGAATAACTATTAATTAAATTAATTATTTAACAAGTCTCACAATTATTAATTACACAAACTCGGTAGTAATAATCTAAGATAGTTTTCGAAGTATTTATAAATTGATAACTCAAGTGTAAGACTAAATAATTATTTAAAGAGTACATAACCATTAGAGATTAATGAAGGATTATAAGAATAAATACTGATTAAGGTTTTATGATAATCATTTTAAGAATACATAATTAATAAAGATAAATAACTATCTACAAGGACAAATATTTAATTGTGTTTATTAGTTTCAAATAGTAAGTTTAAACATATATGTTTACATAGGAATTCTTTTAAAGTTTATATTTTTGTTTGTAAGTTTATAAATGTGTGAAAGTTTAAATAAAACTATAAACTTGTAAGGGTTTCAAACAATGTTTCTTTTAAGTTTTAAATAAAGTTTTATAATCATTGAGAAAAAATAAAGTTTAATTATTCTTCGTGTTTCATTATAAGTTTCTGTTTTCTAAATAACTATGAAAGTTTTTATAAGCTTATAAGTGTTTTTATAGTTTTCAAGTGTTTAAAACTATTTTTAAGGAGTTTATTATTATAAGTTTTAACTAAATTTAATTAATTAAGAATATCACAGAATATAAAAAGTGTAATTAAAAATCGAATTCAAGTTTATAAAAGTATCACATAATTTATAAAAATTATTAAAAGTATTAAAAATTGTTTTAGAAGGCTGCAAAAATAAAAAGGGGCGAAAACCGGTTTAAGAGGGTTCGAACTCGGGTCTGTCCCGGGTTGCTCAACACACACACGCACTTAACCATCTGACCTACGGTCATTGTTAAGTTTAAACCGGGAAAGAAAATAGGTAAACAACCTTTCAAAACGTTCCCCAAATCGAATGAACCCTAGAATCGAATCCCGACCAATACATATCGATTAACCCTATGTTAGTTGAATTAAACATGGGGCTTTCGATCAACACAGGATTACGAAAAGAATGAGCATTCGAATTACCTGAATCGATGAAGAAACGAGTGAGAACGGGTCCAAGCTTCGACTTCGGCTCTCGCGGACTGAATTGAATAATGTAGGTATCGATCGATGGAATTGGGAGTTTGAGTGGTTGTGTTGTGGTGTCGTTGATGTTCCTATGACATTATTTATACACGATTTCAGAGTTTAATGCTCGGTTAGTTGGGGAGTTCACGGATGAACAAGACGGATTTAAATGCGACGCATGCGGGTGTGAGACTCGAAATTGGGTATTGATGATGGTTGGGTTTCGGTCGCATGCGGAAGGCGACGCCCGAGGTACAACGAATCTGGACGGAAAACGCGTTTTCGGGGAAATGGGATAAAATCGGGTGTGGCGGGGGTCGAACTTGGGACCGGTTTGGGTCTCAGGTGTTTGGTGAAATTACACGAACGGTCCCTGAAGTTCGAAGCTTTATCGTTTTACGTTTAAAAGTTATGTTTTAGTTAAAAACAAGTTTCAGCATTTTGGCAGTTTTGGTCCCTGAGACTTTTAAAACATATATATATATATATATTTATTTGTTATTATTATTTTTTTGTCTAAATAAGTTTTATTATTTTATATGTTTATAAAATAATTTCTAAGTTCCATAACTTATTTATTTAAAACAAGTTTTATACCTTATTATTTTATAACTTTTTTTTTATAAACGATTCACATAGTTTATTAGAAGTTTAAATAATAAAATGAGTTTATAAACTTGCTAGAATTTAAAAAAAGTTTATTTATATATATATAAAATTTTCATATATATATATACATATATATCTAAGTTTCGAACGTAACAGATTTACGTAAATGTCCACGAAATGGGTCGGAATATCCCGGATATTACAGTCTCCCCTACTTTAGGGAATTTCGTCCCGAAATTAGAGTAGAAGGGTTTAGTTCAGGATTTAAGTCTATGATACGCACCATGACAATGAGAAAGATGCTCTACGTTCCCAAGTAAACTCTGGGTTACGTTTAGATTTTTAAATAAGTTGTAAGGATAGGGATAAGATTACGTTCGAGTTTCTAAGTTTTCAATGCATATGGTTATCAAGAGTTTCCCTAAGAAGCATATAGTTGAAATATAGGAAGATTCGTTTTCAGGAATGCATCCGAGAGGATATCGCTAAATTTCCATTCAGGATTTCCAGTGAGATGCATCACTTAGGATGGATTCGATGATAGTTCAAGAATTGGAGTTTGTAGACTAATACGTTTAAGGATTGCTACGGTACCTAAGTTCCGTGGCTACCTTTTATGATAAGTCTTAGATCGTAGCACACGACAGAGTTTACTATGTCTTTCCATACGTTGATTTTTTCATACTTACGTGCGCACCCGCAAGCATTTAAATCGTCGTATAGTCTGCATAGGTCCTTCCGTTTGTGTGCGGATCAAGAAAGAGTACAAGAATTTGTTTAACACACGACCAAAGTTTCCACATAAGGGTGATCATTGATTACTGAGTCCCTTAGAGAGAAACGTCATTCAATGATTAAGGAGAAAGGAATGTGACAAGACTTAGAGTTTCAAAGTTTCCTCGTGATTGATTAAGAATACGTCAATCATTGAGTAGTTTAAAGTCTTTACACTTTCCTCGGGTTTGATCAACAATACATCAAACCTTGAGTAGTTTAAAAGTCTTATACGTTCATCATGTTTGAATAAGCATACATCAAACATGGAATAGTTTAAAGTCTTATACGTCCATCGTGTTTGAACAAGCATACGTCAAACATGGAGTAGCTTAAAGTCTCATACGTTCATCATGTTTGAACAAGCATACGTCAAACATGGGGTAGTTTAAAGTCTCATACGTTCATCATGTTTGAACAAGAATACGTCAAACATGGGGTAGTTTAAAGTCTCATACGTTCATCATGTTTGAACAAGCATACGTCAAACATGGGGTAGTTTAAAGTCTCATACGTTCATCATGTTTGAACAAGAATACGTCAAACATGGGGTAGTTTAAATTGTGTTTGAACAAGAATACGTCAAACATAGAATAGTTTAAGTTGTGTTTGAACAAGAATACGTCAAACATAGGATAGTTTAAATTGTGTTTGAACAAGAATACGTCAAGCATAGGATAGTTTAAATTGTGTTTGAACAAGAATACGTCAAACATAGAATAGTTTAAGTTGTGTTTGAACAAGAATACGTCAAACATAGGATAGTTTAAATTGTGTTTGAACAAGAATACGTCAAACATAGAATAGTTTAAATTGTGTTTGAACAAGAATACGTCAAACATCGGATAGTTTAAAGTCTTTTAGTCCAGCCTCAGTGTATAGAAGTGTATGATTACGTTTTGAGTATAAAGTGGTTATCTAAATACTCTACTACTTAAGAGGGGTATGGGACAGCGTTTGAAACAGGATTAACCGTTATACGCCTTCTCACAGAAGATTGGAGTTGTCCAGAAGATTTGTGGATCCCGATGTTTGGTTTAGATAGGAGTCAGGGGATGTACTCTGCTAAAGAGAGTAATGTCCTCCTTCCTGCTAGTGCCCACTATCAAGAGTGAAGTTTTCTCGTATACATGGAATGTACGTTTATCAAGTCTTATAGGGTTTGGTTAAGATGGGCACACAAAGTTTTCGAGACTAAGAATCCAAATATAAGTTTGAAAATAGGATAAGTCAGTTGAGTTTCAAGTTTCAGTATTAAGTTTTACATGATCCTTTATTGATCATGTTTAGTTTTAAGAACACGGGATTGAGTATTTGTACAAGTTTTACATGACTCAAAAGTCTCTGACCTCATAGTTGTGTATACGAAGTTTAATGTTTTAGCAACGTGTATTTAAGCTTTTAGTCCCCGTTGTGATTTTTAGTAAGTCTTTTACGTGACAAGAGTTTAATGAGGAAAATCTCCAAGCATAGGATGACGGGAAAAGTTTCGATAAGGTTTATGATAGTGTGTTTACAAATGATTTATCTTGATTCATAACAGAAGGTATAGTTTTCTTTTGTATAGAATGTAATTAAGATGTTCAAAAACGACGAGTTAGGCATCGATAAGTAGTACGAGTAAGATTTATAAAAGATAGGTGTGATTGTCAAGCGAAAAGTTGGTCAAGTTTACAAGTGTTAAGTCTATACAAGAAGTAAGGGTCATGGTTGTTTGGGGTAATGATTCGTAAGTCGGGTTGTTTTTGAAAATGTGCTTACGAATTAGAAGATTTGTTCAAGATTTATTCCTCAGGTACACGTGTCACTCAGGGTTTTTTATAGTTTAATGCAACGTTGTTAATTATTTCAAGTACTAACGTAAGTTGTTTTTTTTTTTGACGAAAGTGTTTGGGTAGGTGTGTTAAGTTTACAATGATGAAAGGAAAGTTAAACTAGTAAATGATGACAAGATGAAATTTCAAAATAGTTTCCATTTAGATGTTTCAAAATTGGGACTTCTATCCCTTGCAATTTAAACGGGAAATTAAAGTATGTAAGTAAGTTGATTAAATATGTTCAAAAGGTTTTTATTCATAATACTGAGTTATCACAGTAATATTTTCAAAAAAATAGTTTTTAATTGGAAGTTGATGGGCTAATGAAGAGAATTCTCGGAAGAAGGGGTGGTCACGAGGACTCACTTATGTACCCTATTTCCCTAGCCAGAACTTCCTCATGGGCCTACAACTTCTCCCAGTTGTTGTCACCGATGTTTGGGTCTTACGGTACTATGTCAAGGTTCATTGTGGGTTTAGAGTCTTAAACATGGAACTTGTTTATTCTATAGTAGGCTTCTTCCCTTGCGGGAAAATGATCAGGTTACTAATCCCTTTGTTAATGTACTTTAGGTTTAGAAAACGTTAAGTTTTGTTTACAGGAACGATGATGCGTAAGTTTTAAGGACGTATGAAGGTTTTGAGATTAAAAGTGTAACAAAGTTTTTGAGTTAGTCATAAGATGAAGTTTGCTTGAGTGACTAAAAATGAAATGAGACACAAGGGTTTCCCCTTATGTGTCAAGTTTATAAAATAATGCAGCTTGTAAAAAGACTTGTATACATAGTTTTAAATGTGCTGGTATTACAAGGATCATGAAGTTTAAAGATGTATAAACACTTTGAGATGTGTAAAAGTGTAGCAAAAGTTTGAGTGAGTTATTTAGAGTAGTTTGGTTGAGTGATGAAAATAAGATGAAAACACAAGGGTTTCCCCTTAAGTGTTATGTTCATAAAATAATGAAGTTTATAGGAGAATTCGTAGAGTAATACATAGTTTTAAGGGTTGTATTACCACGATCACGAAGTTTATTGGGTAGTATCTATAAATATAAGTTTATGTATGTAGTTTTTAAGTATAATCTCGTAAGAAATTTCTCCTTGAAGGTAACTCCTTCAGGTCATGACGAGTAAGCATGCTGTCATGTGACCATTCTTGAAAAGACGGAACATAAGAATCATGGAGTAAAGGTTACAGAGGAAAGTTTTTAAATCATGAATTTATGAAGTGTATAGTATTTGAGATAGTACTCATTTAATGCATATCACTAAGTAAGTATTTTGACATATCAAGAGAGATCTAAGCTCACAAACGTTTAGAGAAGTCATGCATTCCTATAAGTGGATACTCATCCCAAGAATTCCCAGGAAAGCATACGGGTCCAACGGTTGATTTGGATTTATACGAAATGCTTTCCTTGACAGAATTTCCCAGAATACAGGTATTCACCCTTCCGGTCCGCACAAGTTCTCACACATTATCTAGAACTTAAACATTCTTGACGAGAGTTTAGTGGTGGCTTAGCCTTAAAGCCTAAGAACGTGTCCTCGATGTAGTAGACTCCTTGTAGTATGTAGGTAAGTAAGAACGTAGAATCTCCAAGCCTTCACGTATAAGAATTAAGAATAGAATGAGGAGAGGATTTTTCCTAGCAAAGGACATGAGATATCTCATGATTGGGTCTCCTAAGTTATAGTCTAGGTCATGTGTCTAATAACCTAATTCCCTATAACCTGGCTCTGATACCAATCTGTCACACCCCAACCGACGGCGGATTATACGTCGGGGAGGACGCGGTTGTTCAATAGCAGAAGGTTGACTATTAAAGTTTTAATATTTCATTTATAAATAATTTAAGATTCAATACAAGGAAGAATAATACGAATACAACATTTAATTTAAGTAGTCTAGGTCCAAAGCATCCTATGTGATCACGGATAAGTCTCATGATGTAAACCTGAAACATGTGAAATAATCTGCCAACTACAAAATAGTTGGTGAGATACAAAGGTTTTGACACAGTTTAACAAGTATTTGAAAACTATTACAATTCACTATGATTCATGCATTCTATAATGTAAGTATGAGAAAACAAGCATGTTAGACATTGTGCACATCAACCCTCCGACCAAGTTTAGGCATAACCCGCAGGTTACCCTTATAAGTCTCAAGTTTAAAGTTTAATGTAGTAACAAACACAAAGGGCTCCCCCCCCCCCGAAGGGGTCAATCAATCAAGGTGGATTGGTTAAATGCAATAGATCTATCCTTGTTACTATCGGCTTGATCAAAGCTAATGAATGTGCTAGTTTTAAGTTTAATCTAAGCATACAAATCTCAAGTTTAACATAAGAATAAACATGTAGTCATAGTTGTACAAGAATTGTATAAGTTTAAGAATTGTGAACATGTTTCACCCTAAAATCATAAAAGGAAAAAGGGGCTAAGTATACTCACTTGGATTGATGAAGAGTGTCCAACAAAGATTAAGTGTAGCAAGACTTTGAGGGAGAGTATCCTCACAATAAGCCTAAGAATACAAGTCTAAAGTTTCAAGCATGATCCTATAAGTCTATGGCAACGATTCGGGATTTCAAGATTGACTAGGGTTCCAAATCGGAGATGGGATTGATTGGAGTTTAAATCAAGTTTAAAAATAAAGGTTTAGAATGAATGACACAAGACTTGAATACCAAAGTTTAATAAGTTTATAGTTTAGAATAACTATTAATTAAATTAATTATTTAACAAGTCTCACAATTATTAATTACACAAACTCGGTAGTAATAATCTAAGATAGTTTCCGAAGTATTTATAAACTGATAACTCAAGTGTAAGACTAAATAATTATTTAAAGAGTACATAACCATTAGAGATTAATGAAGGATTATAAGAATAAATAATGATTAAGGTTTTATGATAATCATTTTAAGAATACATAATTAATAAAGATAAATAACTATCTACAAGGACAAATATTTATCTAATTGGAAATAATCAATATAAATCATTTCATAATTTATTAAAGCATTTAAGTAATTATTAAATTATCTTGTAGTTAAATAATGTTTTAAAATTGTGTTTATAAGTTTCAAATAGTAAGTTTAAACATATATGTTTACATAGGAATTCTTTTAAAGTTCATATTTTTGTTTGTAAGTTTATAAATGTGTGAAAGTTTAAATAAAACTATAAACTTGTAAGGGTTTCAAACAATGTTTCTTTTAAGTTTTAAATAAAGTTTTATAATCATTGAGAAATAATAAAGTTTAATTATTCTTCGTGTTTCATTATAAGTTTCTGTTTTCTAAATAACTATGAAAGTTTTTATAAGCTTATAAGTGTTTTTATAGTTTTCAAGTGTTTAAAACTATTTTTAAGGAGTTTATTATTATAAGTTTTAACTAAATTTAATTAATTAAAAATATCACAGAATATAAAAAGTGTAATTAAAAATCGAATTCAAGTTTATAAAAGTATCACAGAATTTATAAAAATTATTAAAAGTATTAAAAATTGTTTTAGAAGGCTGCAAAAATAAAAAGGGGCGAAAACCGGTTTAAGAGGGTTCGAACTCGGGTCTGTCCCGGGTTGCTCAACACACACACGCACTTAACCATCTGACCTACGGTCATTGTTAAGTTTAAACCAGGAAAGAAAATAGGTAAACAACATTTCAAAACGTTCCCCAAATCGAATGAACCCTAGAATCGAATCCCGACCAATACACATCGATTAACCCTATGTTAGTTGAATTAAACATGGGGCTTTCGATCAACACAGGATTACGAAGAGAATGAGCATTCGAATTACCTGAATCGATGAAGAAACGAGTGAGAACGGGTCCAAGCTTCGACTTCGGCTCTCGCGGACTGAATTGAATAATGTAGGTATCGATCGATGGAATTGGGAGTTTGAGTGGTTGTGTTGTGGTGTCGTTGATGTTCCTATGCCATTATTTATACACGATTTCAGAGTTTAATGCTCGGTTAGTTGGGGAGTTCACGGATGAACAAGACGGATTTAAATGCGACGCATGCGGGTGTGAGACTCGAAATTGGGATTCAAGACTTAACTTTTATAAATAAAAGGGTCACTTACTCATCTAAACACACATCCTTTGCCTCGAACTAACCAAAGCATTTACTCTCTTCTCCCTCATGAGAATCAAGTTCCGTTTCACCATTTTGCCAAGGAAGTAGCATACGAGCTGTTGAGGCGACCATCTGTTGAAGAAGTAGCTTCTTGCAATTGAGGCATCACATCAGTTGCTTGCAGCTAAATCATCATCACCTACCAAGGAACCAACCTACGAGTTGCTAAGACAATCACCTGCCAAACAAACAACTTCATGTTGCTGAGGAACCATATCAACTACTTGCAACTAAACCGCTCGGTCTTAGTAACCATCTGTTTATTATCTCTACTTCCATATATTACGTATCTATATGATTACTAAAACATATAGAATCAATGGATAAAAAATAAAGAATCAAAATAATGTGCATAGAAATAAATTATTTTGCAAGGAGAACAAGATAAAAATTTAGAGTCAATTTTTGGATTTACAAAAAATGATAAAAAAAAAAGTTGTATATTTACTTACATATACTCTTATGTTGGACAAATCAATAATGTTGAGCGTTGGAGGGTGGTTCGGAGACCGCGGTCTCCGGCCCTTTTTAACGAGTTCTTTCATCCTAGTAGGACCAGGTGAAGAAGGTGAGGAGGTTGGCACCCCAGAATGTTGGATCCTGTTATATATTCGTTGTAGCAACAAGTTGGCTCCCACTGTTGGGTTGCACTACTTAGAACATAAAAACCTTCGTAGTTCATGTAACACCCTAGTTTCAATCACCGATTATTTGATCATTAAACACGCGGAAGTATTCGTCCCAAGAAAAGTTTTTTTTTAAATACGTCCCTCGCGTACCGCGAGGGACCATGACCCCTCCTCTCGCGTACCGCGAGGGAGCATCAGAACAACTCTTCCGGGAACCTGGTTCCTCGCGTACCACGGGGCACCTGCAGTTCCAGAAAGTTTCTTAATTTTTGCAGCTTTCAACCCCTTAGCCAAATTTCTAACTTTTATCCATTTTGCCATAAATTTTTTCCAACACTTAAGTTTGGGTTCTAACATTCAAAACACCCTACTTATGAACAAAAGTTATAATTTCATGTATCGTTTTAAAACTATTTGCTGGACATCTAATTACACCCGAAATCACCAAAAAGTGCATACGAGAATCCAACATTTGTCATAGACTTGACCTTGACTACACCGGAGCTTTTCCTACAAACACCACATAATTATTCACCATTAGTAATGAAGACAAATCATAACAACAAGGTAAAACATACCCATTTTTACCCATTCACCCATTTGACCCGTTTCCACCCAATTATTTCTTAAACAATTTTAACACTTGCATACATTATGCAAGTTTCTTTCTTCCTTAATGATCACCCCATATTTGGTCAAATTTCTTTTCCCTTATGGCACAAGACCATAACTTCTTTACATTTTCATCATGGTACTTAGACCATAAATTCACCACATTTCCATTATGGTACTTAGACCATAAATTCACCACATTTCCGTTATGGTACTTAGACCATAACTTCACCACGTTTTCATTATAGTATTTTAACTATAACTACATTCATACACGTGTTCATACCACATTCATACAACAATCATATCACATAAGTTAATTATGCAAACATTCCACACGTGTAATTATAATTTATCAACATCACTAAGTAAGTGCGAGTACACTTACCTTTCGGATTCGAAGATCCCGCTTCTCCTTCTCGATGGGCAGTTAGATTACCTAAACACATACACCTAGTTTAGTAATCTATTATACCTCAAATTACATTTATTTGGGATCAACCCAAACTGAACCGTTTGGGTTATACTCAAATCCAAACACACTTTTACCACCCAAATTCACCTATTTGAATTACATTACCATTTCTTAACACTAAATTTTCATTCTATCTTTATCATTAGATTAATTTGGTGCTCTTTCAAGTGTCTAACATCATTTAAACACTTATCCATCATTAATTTAACATCCTATCATCATAATTCAAAAACCCCCAATTCATTCCATATGAACCCTAATTTCTCATAATCTAAATTAAAGGGTTCTAGGATATTATTCACCACTCTTTACCTTTAGTTTAGCTATATTATCAACAATCTAACACCAATTTAACCCCATGCATAATAAATTTTGGATTTCTACAAAACCTATCTACTAACCCAACAATGGTGAACTAATATGGATGATTAACACTTACTTGATGTTAGGAAGATGATGTGCAATCCAACACCTTCACAAATCAAGTCTCAATTGCAGGATTTTGCTTCAACACTCTTTTTCTCCTTTTTCTCACCAAAATTCTGAATTTTGACTTCATATTAGTCAAATATGACAGATTTGCCATATTTGCAATTTCAGTCCCTCAACTTTTATATCACCAATTTTCATGCCAAATCTAATTAAAACTAGCATAACCCCAAAATCAAATTCAAACCCATTTGTTTCAACTTATTTCTAAAATATTATTTCCGCCATAATATTAAATAGAAATATTTATTTATTTAAAACGAAACCCGGATTTTGGCTCGTTACAGTTCAGCTACATCTGTTCCTAAGTTCTTTCCATTTTAGAAGACAACGTTCTTTTGAGGTCACTTCTACCCCCTCCTTCACACATTCACGCTTACTCGTATGCTCCATGTTATACCCAGATCTGCATTCGTAGCTCTGTTTAATATATTCTAAATCGTGCGTCCTTTACACCATATTTTGTTTGAATCGTGATTTGCAAGCCTTTGAAAAATGGCGTGCATAACAGATGTCGAAAATGATAAATATGATAACCATAAGAATCGTACACACACTCTTTTAAGAGTTTCGTCTTCTGGATTTTTCATAACATTTCTTACGTAAATTTCTAAATGTAAAGTGCTCATAGTATATGTATTTTTGCTGAATACAGTTGGGTAGGTTCTTTCAAAACTAACAAAAAAAGTGTAGAAAGTGACATTACTTCTACTAAAAGTTCTTGTGAAACAAAAATCTTTTGGTCAAAATACCTTTTCAGAGTCCATTTTCAGAGTGCTCATAGTATGTGCATCTCTCAAACCTACTTTATGTGGTGTCAACTCTTTGAAACACCTTAAGGGATAAGTAACAGCTCATTTTTTGTCTTTTGACTGCTCAAAATCTGAACTCTCCTGCTCGTCTTTTTATGACCTGCAAATAAGTTAAAAAATCTCTTTCTATGTTGACATAAATTTCTTACGCAAAAAAGATACGATATAAATGTCTTTAGAACATTTTCGTTTGAATGTAAAAAAAAATATATTTCACTGAAGCAACGTAGAAGTAACTTAGGTAGTAGCAAGTAAGGGACCAGTTCAGCAATTCGCTAGCTGCATTCTATAAGTCAAGCAATGACAAACGGAGGGCCAGTCCCACAAGGAGTTACAATAGATAAAAAAACACACCCACAAAGGAACCAACTTGCGCAAGAATTGAAGCAGCTCGCTGAACCACCAAAGCGGCTTGTCGCAACACCAACACAGCCTGCATAAGCATTTCACCAATGCATATGGCTCAAACTTCACAACTGTAATACCGTTAAAAACTAAAGCGTGATCATAGGATCTGAAACCGCTACTATTAGGGGTTAAAGCAGCTCACTAAAGACGTACCTAGCGCAAAGGTCACAAGTTCATGCCAATTGAACCTCCCCGGCTAGATCTCATAGACTGTGGATATAGCCAAATCCTGATATCGGGTAAAGGATCCACCAACAGACCTTGTTACCTGATGTGTGTTTTATGTATATATATATATATATATAAATATATCCTAGGTAACGACACTAAAAACTTGATGTCAAATGCAAGTGATATAATATATATTTTTAATGTTCGGTTTGGAGTTACGCAAAATTAGGTTTTAAATTTGTAAATTAAAATGATAATTACTTCAACTAAATACACACACAAGTTTTCTCTATATAGAATCAACTTCTGGATTATGCTCAAGTTCTCTCGATATAGAATCAACTTTTGGATTATGGTTTGAACTTTCTCAATACTCCTATCCATATTGATACTAGTGTTGCAATGTTTATTACAAAGAATCATATTTAGTATAGTAAGACTAAGCATATAGAAATTAGACATCATTTCATCCGGACTTGTGATGAAAGAACTCTCATTCATCTAGTCATGGTAGATACCTTAGATAATTGTGATGATTTGTTCACTAAGGGTTTTGATACTTCTAGATCCCAAACCTTAGTCAAATTCATAGGTATGATGAACTCGGAGCCCATTTGATGTCTTGTGTTTTTATCTGTCTTTCTAGTTTTTTAAAGAATTTCAAAAAGAATTTTTTTTGTCTTTATGCAGAATTTCCGGATTCTTGATCTATCAGGTTACTCACGCCCAAGAATATTTGAAAAACTAAAATTCATAATGAGAATAAGTGCAAATGATCTGATTTTCCTTGACTGCACTAATGGGAAATGATTGCTTCATATATACATGTCTATTGCATGAATTGGCTCCTAAGGGAAGATATTTTCATTTTGATATGTCAATAGGATTGCCAGTTGTTTGAAACATTTAGTAGCGTGAAAACATAAATTCATAATGCTTTTGTGTTTAAACCCATACGAAGATTTATGTGTCCATCGTTTGAGCTCTATCATATATAGAATGCAAGGTGGATCTAAGCTTTATGGCATGAGACCATGTATTGTGATGTTGTCTTTAGCACATTTTGGTTTTCTCTCATAACTATGTACAAGCATATGATTAGAGAGTTAAACTTGTAACACTTGCCACAAAAATGTTCAAGATTTGATAAAAGGTAAACCTTAGGGACTATAAGTGTGAATACACCAAAGTCTAGGGTTGAAAAATAAAAGAAAATTAAGAAATTATGTTGATATCGAACAGAAATTGTATCCCATATCGGTCCGAAGTAAAACTAAGTTATGATATCAGACCGAAGCTGAAGTCGGTCCAATAGCGGACCGACATCTATATTCATATCGGTCCGAAGTAAACTAAGGTTAGAGAGCAGACCGACATCCATTCTCATATCGGTCTGTAATGAGTTGCTAAGTCGGTTATCGGACCAACATCGATCCATAATGGTCCGACAACCTCCTCTCAGCTGCTAAATGTGGTGTTGACACGTGTCTAGTGACTCAGCCCTAATGATGGGACATGGGTCTGGATATCAGACCGACATGGTCCACATATCGGTTCAATATGGCCGCCAAATATGTTCGGTCTAATTAGATGTGGACATCTAGGGCTGACGTGTGTATGTATGGATGTCGGACCGACATCCCAGACATATCGGTCCGACATGGACCCGAATCAGAGCCTATAAATAACCGAACGATCTCGTTCGAATTTCCACATCCCACAACCATTTCCAACTTCTAAATCTCCATCTTGGTGATCCCTAGCCCACTCCCGACGATCCCGATCCAACTCCCGCTCGTCTTAGCGCTCGAAATAAAAAGAAACGCTCTTAGAAAAGTCGGAACGCTAGAGAAAGCAGGATAAGAAGCTAGTCCATAAGCTTTCGACTTTAGAGGCTCATTTCTATTAAAAAGGTGAATACGTTATCTCTTTGAAAGGTTGTGTCAAACATTTTATTTGCGAAAATGGCCAAATAAAGGTTAAGGAAATAATGTTCAACGTTCACCTATGAGTAAGCAATCAGGCCATAGGTATACATAAAACTTGCAAGGGATACACGGTTCTCGGGTGAAATTCCCGGATTGCGGCCGGTACTTCCCTTTTTAAAAAATGAGGAGGCATGAGCCCCCGTTGTTCTAAAGACATACTACCAGTGTATACTGTGGTGCGATTGAACAGGACTGGCCTGCTGAGTGTGTAGATTGAACATAAAGTTGTGATTATGAAATTAATACTTGTTTGGGCCAAATGATTTTATGTCAAGATATTGTATTCACAAGCGTTCGCGTTGACATTTTAATTTAAAAATGTTTTCAGGTAATGAATAAATTGTAATGAGGAAAGTATGGCGGGCAGATGTGATATCTGACCCACGAAATAAAAGGATGGAATGCATGTAGGATTCTCAGGCCTCGTGTAAAAGGAAATCCTAAAGAAAGGAGATAGGACCAGGGAACTGATCAACCCTGAGTTGTACTATTTTCGGTGGGTTATGATTTATTTGATTTCAAACTATGTTTTGTAATCAAATGAGAAGGGTATTAGAAACCATATGTTTATAAAGTAAATATAAAACTTTTGTCTTCTAACTGAGTTTTGATATTTACAAAAACAACCTTCGAGGTTGAAAGAATGATGAAACGATCCTTTGGAAAAGACTTCCGCTGTATTTAATAAAAACTCTGAAATCAAAGAACAAAGATACCAATCGGGCTCGCACACGTCCAGGAGGTGCCTGAGGCAAGGTGTGACAGGTTGGTATCAGAGCCACATGTTTTAGCGAATTAGATACTTGGATCTAGTATCTAAGCTTCAACCATTAACACTTTTAAGATAAGAAAACAAGGTGACCTTCTGACCGGTATGTAGTTATCTAACAAACAGAAGTATTCTGTCTAAAGAAAAAGCGGTATATAAATCTCTCCTAGACATGTCGCTCTTACCTGGGAACATATCTGTTGGAGGTACTATTCTAGAAAGATAACCATCCTTGTAGAACCTTTAGCTAAGATTAAGATACTGGCTTTAGTATCTAAAGTCTTGATTAAATAAATACTAATATGTTAAGATTGTAGATGTTTGGAGGTATTTCTGTTCCGTATTACGATCCTAATCATACTATTAAACAAGAATCCCCGGAATACTATCCGCTAGGTTCACGACAAAATCCTGTCTCTTCGCTTTATTATAATAATGACCCTTTTGATGTGCTCCTTGAGCACAATTCTCCCGAATACCATCCACAATCCCAAAACTCTTCCAGCCAATGGATGGATGCTGGATCAGACTTCAGTAATTGGAATATAGCTGCCAAGTCTATACAAGGAAATGAGGCACAATCCAGTCAAATTCAATCGTCAGAAGAAGATCCTTTAGAAGACTCCCATTATCAATCTGCTTCTGAAAATCCCAATGATTATCCTTTTAATAACCCTGTTTCAAACAGTTCTGACTATCAATCCCATTACTATGGATCCCCAGTCTTGTATGATCCCTATATATTTCCTGAACCTTCATACGACGGTCCTTTTAAGAAATATTTCCAAGCTCCACCTGGATACCAAAACGCTTATAACGATATTATGATTGGACTCCGTGAGCCTCCACCAAAATATGGTTACGAGCATAGTATGCCTTATTCTCCAATTAAATGCTTAGATCGTTCGTTACGCCAAACGAACGAAATAACAAGGGAGAAAATCATGGACAATGCAAGAACCAAATTTTATAGGAAACATGTGTATGAGTATGGAGAGGATCTGATGACTTTGGGAAAAGAGCTTATGAAAGACTACAATCTTGTTGTACTTTGATTTTGTATTGTAATATTTTTCTATAATAATAAAATATATTTTGTTTTGAATTTCAGAATGGTTGGAAAAGGCAAAGGTCCTAGCTTTATTCGAAAATTTTCTCCTGCTAGTTACTTTGATCGTAAAACGAATGAAACAACTATAGAACTTAATGAAGAAACTGAAAGTTCTACTTTGAAAGTTCTACTTTCAGAAGCCTCGAAGAAATAGGAAACCCTTGTATTCCCTATAATCCTTCTATAAATTTTCATTCCGCTCCTACTGCTGGAAGCTATAATGTTACTCCTGTTTATTCACAAAATTTTCATGAGGGATACGCTGAAATGCCATATGAAAATAAATGTGATCCTGAAAAAGAAGAGCATGCTGACTCCAATATACCTTACGTTCCTTGTTATGAGACAATTCCTTTTCCTGCTCCGTATATAAATGAGAATGCATCAGGAATTGAGAGAGCGCAAATGTTGTTGAATCGAATAGCTGAACTTGAAAGAGAAAAGGCTGAAGTAGAAGCTCGAAATACTCTATTAGTTCAAGCTTTTGAAGAAAAGAACTTTAGAAATTTTGAATAAATTTCATATGTACTATCTTTTTGTAATATATTTCATCAATATAAAGTTTTCTTTTTAATCCTTATCTTATTCTTCTGACAGTATGTCGAAAAATACCGAACCTTGTCAAAATACGAGAGGCAAAAAGAAACAGACAACAGTAGAGAACGCCGCTGAGAATATTGAATCTGGAAAAGAATTCCAGAAGATGATTGTGGAAGGAATTAAGGATTCTCTCCTAATGATCTTTGAGTAACTTGAGAAAAGACACGTTCAACCTTCAATTCATCAATCTATTCATTCTTGAAAAACTCGAATGATTACTCAGTCAAAACCCGTCACTCTTAAGCCAAAAGGCTCTACTACTCATAAGACAAGAAAGATGGAGAAAGAATAATATTATCAGAATTCTTCTGAGAATGAAAGATTGGGTAACAACTACGAACATGTAGAAAAGAAGAGGAAAGTAGTTGGTTGTACATATAAGATGTTCCAAGACTGTAAGCCATATAACTTCTCTGGGAGAGAAGGAGGGATAGCCACATTGAGATGGATAGAGAAGACTGAGTCTGTGTTGGTAATCAGCAAGTGTGCCGAGGAAGATAAAGTTATGTATGCTTCCAACCTATTTAAAGATCAAGCTCTGGAATGGTGGAACAATATTGTTGCTGCTAAAGGCAGAGAGACAGCCTATGCAATAGGTTGGAATGCCTTTAAAGCAAGAATTGAGAAGAAATATGTTCCCATAATGAACGAGAACAAATTGAAGGAAAATTTCTAAGTCTGAGAATGATCAGAACAAACCATCAGGAGTATGCTACTAAACTTCTGGAATATGCTCGAATTGTTCCTCATCTCGCTACCCCTGAATCCAATATGATCAAACGTTATATTTGGGGTTTGATTGGAGAAATCCGTGACATGGTGAAGGTCGCAAATTGTGAAAATCTTGATGATGCCATGGATCTAGGAGCATCATTAACTACCAGCCTGATAAGAAATCAGGAAGAAGGAAAGAAGAAGAAGGAAATGGTTGGGCAAGGCCCAAGTGGAATTAAGAAGTCATCTTTTACTACTCGAAATAACAACTCTTTAAATTCTGAATGTACAAAGTGTAGGAGAAGGCACTTTGGACAATGTCGATCAGGACCTTATGGTAATTTTTGCAAAATGTCCGGACACAAAACTGAAGATTGTTTTAAGAAAAGGCCAATTACTTGCTTTGGTTGTGGTGAAGCCGGTCACATCAAGACCAACTGTCCTAAGTTAAAGAAAACCGATGGGACAGGTCCCAAACCTGCCAATGGATTAAAGAAGAATGCATGAGCATTCGTTCTCAATACTCATGAAGCAGCAGGTATGCCCGATGTCATTACGGGTACACTTCTTGTTGATGATATTTATGCTCGAGTTCTATTTGACTTTGGTGCAAACCAAAGTTTTATAGCTCATAAATTTTGTAGACTGTTTAATAAAACTCTAGCTAAATTAGACAAGAAATACGTGGTAGATACTGTCAACGGTGACCTAGTCCAAATCTCTGAAATCCTGAACGATTGTCATATCACATTATCAGGACATGTTATACCTACAAAATTGTTGCCAATAACTTTGGCAGGCTTTGACGTTGTCCTAGGAATGGATTGGTTAGCCTCTAACCAAGCCCGTATCATGTGTGATAAAAAGGCAATAGAACTTCGTTTTCCGAAAGGAAATATCCTTACAATTAAGCGCGATAAATTATCCAACTCTGTTGGAATAATTTCCATGTTAAAAGCCACAAAGTAATTACGAAAAGGATGCCTAGCATACCTTGTTTCTGTAATTTTCGACACTAAAACGAAGATTGAAGATGTGCCGGGTGTGGCTGAATTCCCTGATGTCTTTCCTGATGAACTGCCTTGAATTCCACCTGAAAGAGAAGTGGAGTTCAGAATTAATCTAGTATCCGGTACGACACCTATTGCTAAAGCCCTGTACAGATTATCTCCGAATGAAATGGCAGAACTGAAGAAACAATTAGACGAATTACTAGAGAAAGAGTTTATAAGACCAAGCTCATCACCCTAGGGAGCTCCAGTTTTATTTGTTAAGAAGAAAGATGGATCAATACGTATGTGTATTGACTATCGTGAACTAAACAAAGTTACGATAAAGAATCGTTATCCACTCCCCCGAATCGATGGTCTTTTTTATCAACTCTAAGGAGCTCGTTGCTTCTTGGGATCCCCTCTGATATGATGATATTCAAATATAAACACCTCAAACAGTCTCTGAAATGGTGGAAACAATCCAGAATCTAACAAAACCGAGAAGATCGAATCAAACATGAACTAGAAGGAGAAATGTCACACACATGAAATGCACAATCAAACTAATACTTTCCATTGATAATCTATGATAATAACAAGATAAATCAGCAAACTAAAAGCTTTGATTTCACTAGAACACTTCTGATCAAAACAATACAAATGTGAAATATGCCTACAAAATACAAAAGACAACCTATATATACTAGATAGAATTCGATCGAAAACTTAGTTTTCGACCGAAAACTCTAGAGTTATACACTTTCAGCCTATAATTGATTTCTATGGACTACTAGGTTCCAACAATCTCCCCCTAGTCCACAGAACATCAATTCTTCACTTGTTGTCTTTATCAGGCTTGGCTTTGGCTTTGACATCTACTTTCTTAGCATCCAATACAACAAGTCTTTTCTTAATCACCTCTGCTTCATGTCTTCTTGCTAAACAACGAGCTACGACTCTCATATACAACTTCGCTTCAGCTTTTATATTCGTGCTCATGTCACATTTGATTGGATTCTGGTACAGAGTCTTCAGGTCTTCATCTGAAAGGCTGAACAGATCCACTAGAATGAAGACTCTGACCTCTGGAGTATCATGTTGCATGATTACAACTTCATATGTTCTACTGTCATACATCCATTTCTTGAAGCTTTTGATAAACGTTTCTTTACGTGCTGGGATGTATACAGTTGAAACTGTATCATCTGGCTTTACAATATACCTGAATCTTCTCTTGCCATCTTTATCATTTCTTTTTAGGTTAATGCATTCAGGAATCTGTGGTTGGAAGCTTTCAAACTTGTCTTTAGCACATTCTTTCTTTAAATACTCTTCAAAATTTTCAGCAAATGAATTCTTTGATGGATTGATCAACTTCAGGTGACTCAGCTCTCGAATATCCTAGCACGGTAAAGTCTTTAACTTTGAGCTTCGATCAAAGTACTGGATATTCCCTTCACCTCTTTTTATCCCATACATCTTCTTGTCATCATCATACATTCATCCTAAGATTTCTCCGGTCAAAGCTTGTTCTGGATTTTTAATCTTCTGTGTAATCCTTTTAACAATTGATGGCTATTCTGTAACAGTCCACCAAGTAATCTTGTCAACCCTTGTGGTCTTTGGACACTAAGATGGTTCTTCAACCTCTTCAGGAACATTAAATGGTTCTCTTTCATCTACCAGCTTGTCAATCTTTCCAATCACCAACCCATCTTCTTCAACATATGTCTGTTGTTGCTCATATTCATACTTCTTATATTCAATGTTGGTCTCAACATCTTTATCTGTTTCTTCTGCTGTCTTTTCACTTCCACCAACACCTCCAGCTCCACTACTATCACTATAATCATCAGAAGAATGGTCATCACCTTTCTTTTCCCCAGTTATTACCAACTCTTCATCATCTTCTTCCTCCTTCTCTTTTTCATCTTTATTCTCATCTGTTGTCTCCATTCCTTCACCTTCATCATTAAGGAGCACATCTATATCAAATATAGTGCTTTCTTCATGCATACCAACATCATAAATTGGAGAATGAATAGGTTCAGTAGCAGAAGGGATGGGTTCTGTAGTGGCTGGACTTTGTAGATCTTCAATATTGGCTTCTTGATTGCCATTAGTTGGAGCACCAATATGAGCTATCAGATCTTGTACCATCTTCTGAAGTTGATCAATCTGTTGATGTTGTTGTGTAATGACTCCTTTTTGTCTGTTACTTTCAGCTTTCAGTTCTCTGATCTTTCTTGAATTAACAGCTTCTCTGCTTTGTAAGTTAGAGATATGAGTTTTCAACTGGCTAACCACATCAGTTGTTTCTCTGGTTGCATAATTCAAAAAATCTTCATCAACCAGACAATAACCTTTTGATTTCTTTGACTTATGCCTGTTTGGAATTTCTTTAGCCTTGCCTTTGCCTTTATCAAGATTTGTAGTTGTTTTCTTTTGCTTCTTTAGTTCTGGATCTGTAAACACTATACCCTTAGACGGAGGAAGTCTAGAAGGTACGGTTTTTGTCATTTCAGGCTCTTTTCTTTTCTTTGATGGGGTTGTTGCAGTTGCTTGAACTTCAGGTACTTCAATAACTTCAGTATTCACACTTACTGTATCTTCGTTTTCAGCAACAAACTCTTCAGTATGACTCAACATTGGTTCAGTAAATTCAGCATTAACTTCTGGAACTCTGTTCTCTTCAACATGTACATCAACTACTTCATGTTCACCAATATGAGCATCAGTTCTTGGTTCTTCCTCTTGAACTTGAACTTCAGGTTGTACTTCAGGTATGACACTACCTTGATCACCATCATTACCATGATCATTATCATCTCCTTGATCATTATCATCATCACCATCACTATCACTGTCAACACCGTCTGCAATGTCACTCGCCATCAGATCATCTATTTCATCATATATGTTGAAGTCTGGATCAGGATGTTCATCCAACATATTAGGAAATAACGGTGTCACAGTACCGCTAAACCTACTTGTCTTCCTGACATTGTTCATGCTGCTAAAGATAACTTCTTGCATGGAATCCAAAGGTAACTCAACTCCATCATTCTGAAGATTTGGCAGCAAAGTGTTGATTATCATCTGTACAAACCTTGGATACATCAGGAACTTGTAGTTTTGCCTTGGTCCCACAAAGTTACTTATCATAGCTTCAAAGATCATTCTTGAGAAATTAAATCGTCTGTGTGTAGCTAGACAAACCAAAGATCTGCTGAATACTTCTACAATTTAGTCAAATGCAGATGTTCTGGGACTCATGCAATGTATCAACACCTAAACTAAGTATCTCCACTGTTTCCCAAACATCGTCTTTGTAACTTGTCTTCTTAAGAAGTTTCCCTCATATCCCATAGTCATTATAATCCCCGAGACTGCAGTATGACTGATTTTGTACGCGAAATTTGTTGCATCTCTGAAATTTAATACTTCCCGAATGACTTATTCAGTAACCTTGATTGTATTCCCATCCACTGTACTTTCGATCCAGATCTCTTTGTTTACATGTTTATACTCAACATTGTCCCAAAATTCTCTAACATGTTTCTCAAAAACTCTGACTTGTGTAGAAATTGCTGTGTGAATCCTAGAGTTTATCAAGAACCGGACAATCTCTTCATAACCACGTGCTTTCTTGGTGTTAGTGGTCAAACAAGCACAAATATTGTGCTTAGGTTCGAACTTCAAACGATTCAAATCTGTAAAGAACAAAAATATATAGTTAGAAAATTTCTGGAAAAATCCTTAACTCTTGACATTTCGACCGAAAAAACCCATTAACTAACAACTTTTTCGATCAAAAACTTCTTTAATCATTTTGATCAAACAAAAATTTCAAACACAACTTTGAACTTTTCGATCGAAAACTTTTCAAATAGAATACCAACATTTCGATCGAAAATTCTGAGTTAACAATTTTGATCAAAAACTTAGAATTTTTAATCAGAAACTTTTCAACCAAAAACTTTCTGATTACAAACAACACAATATATAAACTTTTCGATCGAAAACTCTGATTTTTAAAACAATTTTCAACCTTTAACTTTTCGATCGAAAACACTTTTCGGTCGAAAACACATTTCGGACGAATCAGAATTGACTCTTCATTTCCATCTGAAACACTTTTCGATCCAATCATGAGACTTTTCGGACCATTCATCCGAATTTTCGGGCGATTCAAAAATTCAAACTTAAACTAAGGCTTTGTATCTATCCTATGCACCTCTACAAATCACGAGAACGTACCTTGATGATCGAAAATGTATAGGAGGCACAATGACGTCACAAAACAATGATTTTTCCCATGAATTCTTCACACTTGTAAAAATCACTTGATACGATAACGGTAACAGTGAGAGAAACAAAGTGGGAAAAAAATTCAATCGAAAAATCTAGTATTTATAGAATTTTTCAATTTTGACCGAAAACTTCGGTAGACTTTTCGATCGAAAACTCTTTTCGGACGATCTTTTTCGGTCAAGGTGATTTCGGCCGAAAACTATGAACTTTATTAAATTTGAACAATTACAAAAACAACTTTACTTTTTAAGTTCATTTTGACATCATTAAGACCTGTTCCAATATATTTTTTTAATATTTTTCACATTCATAAACATAACCAGAGACAAACAAAAACTTACACACTAATTTTATCACAATGATTTATTACAAGCCTTCAATCAAAGAAAATACTAAACACATTACAAACTTCATATTTATTCATTTATAAACCGACTAATCTCTTTTTGACTTTTTCTCAACATATTACAACTCTTTATTTTATTTTTTATTTTCTTTTTGTGAACTGAACTGACATAGGATCATAAATGTATACTGTCTTAACTATACAGCATATCAACTCAGGATCTAAACAGTTCAACCTTGATTACTAGTATATTTTTCAGCTTAAACTCAAACATCATATTTCAGCAGATAATGTGTGACAATTAAGGTAATATTTATCAATACAAAGTGTATCCAAGCATCGAGATGGATTGAACTAATACGTAACACAAAATTTCACCAAAACATGATCCAATCACCAGCATGAGAGTAGCGTTCTTAGCACAGAAAAATAATCCAAATGGATTTGATTTGAATCTTTTTGATTCTGAATCATTTGATTCTATATATCTTGGTTTCTGATGGAACAAACACTGAATCATGTTGATTCGTATAAGATGAAATATGATGTGTAGTGATGAATTTTTGGAATCAGATTTGATTTCGGGTATGCGGATATCCATAGAGTGTTGGATATGTCAATTGAAATCACGGATGATTCAAAGGGCGAATCAGACTGACTTTCTGGTTTCCATCCGAGATTTTCACCAGAACCATCTGCTGTATAAAGATGTTTAACTCTAAATCGTATATTTGACGGGTATAGTCAATAGAGTAAACAAATTGTGCTAAGAACCCATCAAGATCCTAGTCTCATGGTATGAATAGATTCACTTTGCATTCGAAGGATGAAAGTACCGATGTTCGATGAGGATAACACTAAGATTGCAATTTAGTTGATCACACAAATATTGCCTAATTTACATATGCAGAGTCTACCAGCACATCAGAAATTGTAACCGATGTCACCATCATATCCAATTCATGCATAAGCTCAGCACACACTTGTACTATCATTTCCTATATATACGTCAATCAGACACACTTTTTTTATTTTTTATTTTAGACTTTTCTTACTTTCAACTTTATTCACATAGTCACATACTGCATCATATTTATCAGCATTTTATTCACATAGTCACATACTGCACCACATAAACTCAGCATATTTTTTTTTTCTTTTATTCTCTCCCTAAAATTATGATGTAACTTTATTTATTACTTATAACACTATGAGAACAAACATATACTCTACTAATCTAACACAAATATTTATTAAGCTAACACACTTATAGAGCACAAATAACAACACATTTTTAAACACTTAAAAGAAAATCTTTTTGAGGAACAAATTTGTGGTCTTTCAGTTCAAATATGGACTTTGTGTTTAGTAGAGTAGGATTTGCTATTCAGAAGGGGGTAGCGGCGCAGCTTGTTGCCCGTCTACCTGCCATTAGTTTGTAATTGTGGCGGTCATCTCGTATTCGATTTATGGATTCCGATTGAATAAAAAAAAAAAATATGGACTTTTATTATATTTTTCTTTTATAATTTTATTTTTATTTTTTTTATTTTTTTATTTTTTTAATTATTTTATTTAAATGATATTATTACCAGCATCTCTACCAAAGAGTTAAACAGATATGTTGAAAATGCTTTAGTAAAAATATCGGCCTTTTGCTCTAGGGTATCGAAGTGGACCACTTTAATCAGACCATTCTCAAAACAATCACGAATGAAATGTAACCTGATTGCAATGCGCTTTGTTTTTAGTGCCGAATTGGATTCTTGACTATACCAAGCACTGCCTCATTGTCACAAAAGATCGGAGTTTCCAAGAAATTTACTCCAAAGTCTAACATTTGTTGTTGAATCCAAATGACTTGTGAGCAACAGCTCGAGGCAGCTGTATACTCTGCTTCAACAGTTGATGTGGATACATTCGTTTGTTTCTTACACTGCCAAGAAATCAGTATCTCCCCCAAAAATTGACACCCGCCTGATGTAGATTTCCTGTCCAAGTTACAACCTCCATAATCCTGTCAGCATAAGTAAAAAAGTTAAATTCAGAATCAGAAGGATACCATAAACCTAGATTTACATGACCCTTAAGATAACAAAAAAATCCTTTTAACAGCCTTCATGAGATTCCTTTGGAGTTGCCTGATATCTTGCACACGAACAAACAGCAAACATGATATCATATCTACTTACGGTCAGATACATCAAGGAGCCAATCATTGACCGATACATTTTTTGATTAACTTCAACTCCAGATAAATCCATAGTGAGAGGTTCATGGGGGGCAATCGGTGTAGAAGCTGATTTACAATTATTCATTTTGAACTTTGTCAGAATGTCTTTTACATACTTAGCCTGATGGATAAGAATCCCAGCATCAGACTGTTCTACTTGTAATCCCAGAAAGAACTGCATTTTCCCCATTAAGCTCACTTCGAACTTCAGTTTCATAACAACTTCAAAATCTTTGTAAAGATCTTCATTTGTTGAACGGTAGATGATATCATCAACATAAACTTGTACGATTAACAAATCAACACCAAATTTATTTAGAAACATAGTCTTGTCAGTTGTTCCACGAACAAAGCCATTGGATGTAAGATGAGTCGACAAGGTTTCATACCATGCACGAGGCGATTGATGTAACCCATACAATGCCTTATCGAGCTTATACACCTGGAATGGATGATCAGGATCTTCAAAACCAGGTGGTTGATTTACATAAACCTCTTCCTTTACCACTCCATAAAGAAAAGTTGTCTTCACATCCATTTGGTATACTTTGAACTTCTTGTAAGAGGCATAAGCCAAGAATATATGTATGGCTTCAATACGTGCAACAGGAGTAAAGACATCATCATAATCTAATCCTTCTTTTTGATAAAAACCTTGGACAACAAGACGTGCTTTGTTGCAAACTACAATCCCACGATCATCTCATTTGTTTTGAAAAACCCATTTTGTTTCAATTGGATATTTTCCCTCAGGCAAATCCACAAGATGCCACACGTTAAGCTTTTTGAACTGAAGAAGTTCCTCTTGCATGCCTTCAATCCAACTTAGATCTTGTAAAGCTACTATAACATTCTTGGGATAAAAAGTAAGAGTATAAACATACATTAATGTTTCCAGCTTGACTTCTTGTTTTAACTCCATCCTCAAGAGATCCAATGATATTTTCAACTGGATGGGCAGAATGAATTCTATGAATTGGAATAGTATAAACTTGCACAGATTCTGGCATATTAGAACCATTCAAATATGGTGATTGATCACTTGAATCATCGACACTTGAAGAACTTGTCTGAATAACATCCTCAGTCTGATCATTTATAGGATTCAACTGAACTTCACTAACTGCTGGTTCATCATTAGTAATTTGAACTTCTTGTACTTCAGAATCAACATTAGTAACTAAATTGTCAACATGATCTTCTTGTGTTTGAGTCGATAAAGTAACATTG
The DNA here is from genome assembly GCA_023525975.1 of Smallanthus sonchifolius. Taxonomy (NCBI): domain Eukaryota; kingdom Viridiplantae; phylum Streptophyta; class Magnoliopsida; order Asterales; family Asteraceae; genus Smallanthus; species Smallanthus sonchifolius. The sequence continues at coordinate 38,688,371 of CM042034.1, read as the reverse complement.
TCAGAAATTTCATTTTGAACAATCACATGCTGTGGACCAACCATAAACCTTTCAACAGATTGATCACTGCTTGTAGGAGAATCTGTTATAGTACCCGAAGTACTTGCTCCATCAGAATCCATTAGAAGTTGCTGATCAAAAGTCTTGAAAATTAATTCAGCATCAAAGAACCAGTCAGGTCCATTTTACTCTGGAGGAACATTCAATTCTTGCCATTCCACATAATAAGACTCTTGAACAATTTTGGTTCTCTTATTTTATACGCTGTAAGCCTTCTGATATGAAGATTATCCCAGAAAATATCATTCGTCATCAATAGCTGCAAATTTTGGCAATGAATCTTATGTGTTTAAGAGTGTACAAGAACACCCGAATGCCCTGAAGAACTTGATGTATGACTTTCTTTTAAAAAACAGTTCATAGGAAGTCTTTGTAAGTTGCTTCACCATTAGAACTCTGTTCAAAACATAGCATGTCGTGTTAACTGCTTCAGCCCAGAAAACAATGGGCAACTTTGAATCTACAAGCATTGTGCGAGCAGCTTCTATTAAAGTTCTATTCTTCCTTTCAACTATGCCATTCTGTTGTGGTGTTCTAGCAGAACTATACTAATGTGTTATTCCTTTTTCTGCACAAAAAGAATTTATCAGTTGATTTTTGAACTCTGTTCCATTGTCACTGCGAATGATTGATACTTTGCTATCACAGATGTTTTCAATCCTTTTGACAAATTCAATGATTGTTTCAGGTGTCTCATCCTTTGTTGCAAGGAAAAACACCCATGAAAATCTTGAAAAGTCATCTGTGATAACAAGACAATATGGTTTCTTTGCAATGCTTTTAACTCGAACTAGACCAAACAAATCCATATGAATCAGAAATAAAGGTCTAGTAAAAGTTGTCATGGTTTTTCTTGGATGGGACTTTTTGTGCTGTTTTCCCTTTGCACATGACATACAACTTTCTTCAATTATGAATTCTTTCTTGGGTAATCCTCGCACCAAATATTTATGAACCAAGTTATTCATGTTTTTCAAATTCACATGACCCATTCGACGATGCCACAAATAAGATTCTGAACCAGTTGCTTTTGATAACAAACGTGAAACGTTTACTAGTGTTGTATGATCATTCATATCCACCTTGAAAACTCATGAAAAGAACTATACGACTCATGATTTAGAAATGGGCACCATAATCTTCGCTCTGAAATTATGGAGACATTATCTATATAGAGTCAAATTCATTATCTTTTACTTATCATAAAAGCCTGGAGTATATATTCAGTCAAAAGGAACTGAATATGAGGTAAAGACGTTGGATGGAAGTCCTAAATGATTATGATTGCGAAATCTGTTATCATAAAGGAAAAGCTAATGTTGTAGCTGATGCCCTGAGCAGAAAGGAGCATGAGAAACCTAAACGAGTTCGTGCTTTAAGACTCGATCTCCAAATCGATCTTATCACTCGTATAAAGGAATCTCCGAAACTCGCCTTACAAGAACCCAACCTTGAGAAAGAAGGACTGGGAGGCATGGTTGATCATTTGACTAAATGAGATGCCGGAATTCTTACAATAAATAAGAGGATCTGGGTTCCTATCTATGGAAATACTCGTGAAGAAATTCTTGAGGATGCCCATAAATCTAAACACACGATGCATCCTGGAAGTGATAAGATGTACAAAAACCTATAAGCCAATTATTGGTGGATAGGAATGAAGAAACATATCGCTATCTATGTTGAAAAGTGTTTAACCTGTTCTCAAGTTAAGGCTGAACACCAAAAGCCACCTGGCTTGTTACAACAACTTGAAATTCCTGCTTGGAAATGGGAAATGATAACCATGGATTTTATTACAAAACTTCCCCGAACAAGTCGAGGAAATAATACCATCTGGGTTATCATTGATAGGCTTTCCAAGTCTGCTCATTTACTTCCAATAAAAGAAACGTCCAATATGGATAAGGTGGCACAATTATACGTTAATGAAATCGTAACATTACACGGTGTGCCACTATCTATCGTGTCAGATAGAGATAGTAGATTTACTTTTCGATTCTGGTAAAGCTTTCAAAAAGCCCTCGATACGAAATTGAATCTTAGGACTGCCTACTATCCTCAAACGGACGGGCACAGCGAAAGAACAATTCAAACCCTTGAAGATATGTTAAGGGCGTGTGTTATTGATCTTGGAGGAAGTTGGGATGACCACCTACCTCTAATGGAATTCTCCTATAACAATAGTTATCATACAAGTATACAGGCCGCTCCTTTTGAAGCATTATACGGTCGTAAGTGTCAAACTCCAATCTGTTGGTCTGAAATAGGAGAAAATCAGTTATCTGGACCCGAAATAGTCTTGGAAACAACTGAAAAAGTTATCCAAATAAAAGATAGATTGAAAGCGGCTCGTGATCGTCAAAAGAGTTATGTTGATAAGAGACGCAAGTCGTTAGAATTTAACGTCGGTGATAACGTTCTGTTGAAAGTTTCACCATGGAAAGGCGTTGTAAAATTTGGAAAGAAAGGGAAATTAAGTCCTATATTCGTAGGACCACTCAAAATACTAAAAAAGAGTTGGGTCTGCGGCTTATCAACTCGAATTACTAGATGAAATGAATGGAGTACATGATGTATTCCACGTGTTAAATCTACACAAATGTTTGACAGATGAATCTCTGGTAATGCCCCTACAAGATGGAGAGGTAGATGAGAAATTAAGATTTGTGGAACAACCTTTGCAAATCGAGGACATGCAGGAAAAGAGATTGAAAATAAAGAAATTAATGATTGTGAAAGTAAAATGGAACTCCAGGCGTGGACCTGAATACACATGGGAACTGGAGTCTGAAATAAGAAAGAAATATCCACATCTGTTTGAATAAACTTGAGGACGAGTTTAAAACAAGGTGGGGAGGATGTAACACCTGCCACAAAAATTTCCAAGATTTGACAAAAGGTAAACCGTAGGGACTATAAGTGTGAATAAACCAAAGTATAGGGTTGAAAAATAAAAGAAATTTAAGAAATAAAGTTGATATCGTACCGACATTGTATCACATATAAGTACGAAGTAAAACAAAGTTATGATATCAGACCGAAGCTGAAGTCAGTCCAATAGCGGACAGACGTCTATATTCATATCGGTCCGAAGTAAACTAAGGTTAGAGACCGGACTAACATCCATTCTCACATCGGTCCGTAATGAGTTGCTAAGTCGGTAATTGGACCGACATTGATCCATAACGTTCCGACAACCTCCTCTCAGCCGTAAAATGTGGTGATGACACGTGTCTAGTGACTCAGCCCTAACGATGGGACATGGGTCTGGATATCGGACCGACATGGTCCACATATCGGTTCGATATGGCCGCCAAATATGCTCGGTCCAATAAGATGTAGACATCTAGGGTTGGCGTGTGTATGTCTGGATGTCGGACCGACATCCCCAGACATATCGGTCCGACATGGACCCGAATCAGAGCCTATAAATAGCAGAACGATCTCTTTCGAGTTTCCACATCCCACAACCGTTTCCAATTTCTAAATCTCGTTCTAGGTGATCCCTCGCCCACTCATGATGATCCCGATCCAACTCCCGCTATTCTTAGCGCTCGGAATAAAAAGAAACGCTCTTAGAAAAGTCGAAACACTACAGAAAGCAGGATAAGAAGCTAGTCCATAAGCTTTCGACTTTAGAGGCTCATTCCAATTAAAAATGTGAATACTTTATCTCTCTGAAAGGTTGTGTCAAACATTTTATTTGCGAAAACAGCCAAAAAAGGTTCATCTATGGAGAAGCATTCATGCCATAGGTATACGTAAAACTTGCAAGGGATACACGGGTCACAAGTGAAATTCCCAGATTGCGGCTGGTACTTCCCTTTTTAAAAAATGAGGAGGCATGAGCCCCCGTTGTTATAAAGATATACTACCAGTGTATACTGTGGTGCGATTGAACAAGACGGGCATGCTGAGTGTGTAGATTGAACATGAAGTTGTGATTATGAAATTAATACTTGTTTGGGCCAAATGATTTTATGTCAAGATATTGTATTCACAAGCGTTCGCGCTGACGTTTTAATTTAAAAATGTTTTCAGGTAATGAATAAATAGAAATGAGGAAAGTATGGCGGGCAGTTGTGATATTTGACTCAGGAAAGAAAATGATGGAATGTACGTAGGATTCTCAGGCCTCGTGTAAAAGGAAATCCTAAAGAAAGGAGATAGGTCCAGGGAACTGATCAACCCTAAGTTGTACTATTTCCAGTGGCTTATGATGTATTTGATTTCAAACTATGTTTTTAATCAAATGAGAAGGGTATTTGAAACCCTAAGTTTATAAAGTAAATATAAAACTTTTGTCTTCCAACTGAGTTTTGATATTTACAAAAACAACCCTCGAGGTTGAAAGAATGATGAAACGATCCTTTGGAAAAGACTTCTGCTGTATTTAATAAAAACTCTGAAATCAAATAACAAAGATACGAGTCGGGCTCGCACACGTCCAGGGGGTGCCTGAGGCAGGGTGTAACAGATTGGTATCAGAGCCACAGGTTTTAGCGAATTAGATACTTGGATCTAGTATCTAAGCTTTAACCATTAATGCTTTTAAGATAAGAAAACAAGGTGACCTTCTGACCGGTATGTAGTTATTTGAAGATGTTTGGAGGTAATTATGTTCTGTATTACGATCCAAATCGTACTATTAAACAAGAATCCCCGGAATACTATCTGCTAGGTTCACGACAAAATCCTATCTATTTGCCTTATTATAATAATAACCTGCTTGCTGTGCTCCTTGAGCACAATTCTCTCGAATACCACCCACAATCCCAAAACTCTTCCAGCCAATGGATGGATGCTGGATCAGACTTCAGTAATTAGAATATTGCTGCTCAATCTATACAAGGAAATGAGGCACAATCCAATCTAATTCAATAGTCAGAAGAAGATCCTTCAGAAGACTCCCATTATCAAACTGATTCTAAAAATCCTGATGATTATCCTTTTAACAGCCCTATTTCAAACAGTTCTGACTATCAATCCCATTACTCTGGATCCCCAGTCTTGTATGATCCCTGTATATTTCCTGAACCTCCATACGACGGTCCTTTAAAGAAATATTTCCAAGCTCCACCTCGATACCAAGGCGCTTATAACGATATTATGGTTGGACTTCGTGAGCCTCCACCAAAATATGGTTATGAGCATAGTATGCCTTATTCTCCAATTGAGTGCTTAGATCGTTCATTACGCCGAACGAACGAAATAACAAGGGAGAAAATCATGGACAAAGCAAGAACCAAAATTTATGGGAAACAGGTGTACGAGTATGGAGAGGATCTGATGACTTTGGGAAAAGAGCTTATGAAAGACTAAAATCTTGTTGTACTTTGATTTTGTATTGTAATATTTTTAAAATATATTTTGTTTTGAATTTCAGAATGGTTGGAAAAGGCAAAGGTCCTAGATTTCTTCAAAAATTTGCTCTTGCTAGTTACTTAGATCGTAAAACGAATGAAACAACTATAGAACTTAATGAAGAAACTGAAAGTTCTACTTTCAAAAGCCTCGAAGAAATAGGAAACCCTTGTATTCCCTATAATCCTTCTATAAGTTTTCATTCCGCTCCTACTGCTGTAAGCTATAATGTTACTCCTGTTTATTCATAAAATTTTCATGAGGGATACGCTGAAATGTCATATGAAAATAAATGTGATCGTGAAAAAGAAGAGCGAGCTGACTCCAATATACCTTACGTTCCTTGTTATGAGACAATTCCTATTCCTGCTCCGCATATAAATGAGAATGCATCAGGAATTGAGAGAGCGCAAATGTTGTTGAATCAAATAGCTGAACTTGAAAGAGAAAAGGCTGAAGTAGAAGCTCGAAATACTCTATTAGTTCAAGCTTTTGAAGAAAAGAACTTTAAAAATTTTGAATAAATTTCATATGTACTATCTTTTTGTAATATATTTCATCAATAAAAAATTTTCTTTTTAATCCTTATCTTATTCTTCTGATAGTATGTCGAAAAATAACTGTCCACATATCGGTTCGATATGGCCGCCAAATATGTTCGGTCCAATCAGATGTGGACATCTAGGGCTGACGTGTGTATGTCTTGATGTTGGACCGACATCCCAGACATATCGGTCCGACATGGACCCGAATCACAGCCTTTAAATAGCCGGATGATTTTGCTCGAATTTCCACATCCCACAACCATTTCTAACTTCTAAATCTCGTTCCAGGTGATTCCTAGCCCACTCCCGACGATCCCGATCCTACTCCCGCTCGTCTTAGCGCTCGGAATAAAAAGAAACGCTCTTAGAAAATTCAGAAAGCTAGAGAAATCAGGATTATAAGCTAGTCATCAAGCTTTCGACTTTAGAGGTTCATTCCTATTAAAAATGTGAATACTTATCTCTCTGAAAACTTGTGTCAAACATTTTATTTGCGAAAACGGCCAAATAAAGGTTAATGAAATAATGCTCAACGTTCATCTATGGATAAGCATTCAGGCCATAGGTATACGTAAAACTTGCAAGGGATACACGGGTCTCATGTAAAATTCCCGGATTGTGGCCGGTACTTCCTATTTTAACAAATGAGGAGGCATGAGCTCCCATTGTTATAAAGACATACTACCGGTGTATACTGTGGTGCGATTGAACATGATGGGCCTGCTGAGTGTGTAGATTGAACATGAAGTTGTGATTATGAAATTAATACTTGTTTGGGCAAAATGATTTTATATCAAGATATTGTATTCAACAGCGTTCGCGTTGACGTTTTATTTTAAAAATGTTTTCAGGTAATGAAAAAATTGTAATGAGGAAAGTATGGCGGGCAGATGTGATATCTGACCCAGGAAATAAAAGGATGGAATGCACGTACGATTATCAGGCCTCGTGTAAAAGGAAATCCTAAAGAAAGGAGATAGGTCCAGGGAACTGATCAACCCTGAGTTGTACTATTTCCAGTGGCTTATGATGTATTTGATTTCAAACTATGTTTTGTAATCAAATGAGAAAGGGTATTTGAAGCCCTATGTTTATAAAGTAAATATAAAACTTTTGTCTTCCAACTGACTTTTGGTATTTACAAAAACAACCCTCGAGGTTGAAAGAATGATGAAACGATCGTTTGGAAAAGACATCCGCTGTATTTTATAAAAACTCTGAAATCAAAGAACAAAGATACCAATCGGGCTCGCACACGTCGAGGGGGTGCCTGAGGTATGGTGTGACAAAACTTGATGACCTCTTATGTTTTGAAAGAAAGAGAGGGAGGGAGAGGGAGAGAGAGGGGGATGGGGAAGGGGAGGGGGAGAGGGAGAGTGTAAGGCCTCAAACCAGGCACCCTACAGTTGATTCTCATCATTGGGTAATCTCTTTAAAACACTTATCTTATTATAAAAACATACAACAGAAGTCTTAACTCCAATGGTATTTAACATTTCATAATGTTAACATTATCATCTTTACCTTACGGATGCCTGCACACCGATCCGAGTAGCACCGCTCCCAAGCCAATATATGTCGACCACGAAGTTCACCTGCAAAACAATCTAACATACATACAAAGTCAGCTACGCTGAGTGAGTTATAGTAGTTTAATTTTAACAAAAAGCCATCTCGTCACAACTAATCTTTTTCTTCATTTAGGACATTTCATCATATAGATAAATTATCATCATATAGATAACCCTTGTTATCTTATGATATCTCAAAGGGTTCACCACCCTAGACTCATCCCGTCATTATAACTCAGTAAGTTTCTCCTACATGGATCAGGCTTACTATTCTGATAACTCCAAATTGACCACTTTATTAACCATACACTGGTTATCTCAACAAACTCTAGACGCCGACTTAACCCGCCCTAACCAAGACTCTCACAAGCCAACTAACACAACAATTGTAAACACAATGTCCTCATCCCGACACAACGGTCCATCTAACTCTACACACCATGTTAATATCACCTACTCACCTCATAAATTTCATCACATACACAGTTAAAATAATTGAACACTTGCATGCAATTTAAACATGTATATATGCACACAAACACATACCTCGTCCAATGCACCATCGTCAGGGCATTCGACACACCCCGAGCTCATCATTAACCTGCTCAATATTGTACCTTTAGTGATTTCCCGAAGGAATTAGTCCTTCACAATATCGTTTTTCGTGTCATAGAGACAACGATGTAAACACAAGCACAAACATAAAACACATAACATCATACTTCAATCACATGACTCATTAACTATACCTGCACCCTGCACACAATACTAGGATAACGTATACTACATGTACTCATAAGAGTTTAGCTTAAATCCTGACTCACCCCGGCTAACCATTAACACGAAACATGTCATTAACCCTTTTATACCTAGCTCAAATAATCACCTAGACACTCCATAGACCCTCCGACTCATTAACGAATATTATAGTTCATAAACACCTCAGATTAAAACCTAAAACTCTTTTCATGTCTAATATAGTAAACATCTCTTGTAAGTATGCACGATAGCCCAAAAACAGTTAAAACGTTTAAGAAGTACGGGATAAGAAACTCACGGGTTATGCTAAGTCCAAATCCTAGCTCCGCCCCTCGATCGCTTGCTCGAAACTCGAACTTGTCAAGTGTATGATCATAAGATCAGACACGTTTTAAACACACTTCAAGTAACGCAAGAATAAATATAAATCCCGAAGCTCGGTCCCGTCCGTTCATCACTACAACCCCATGAATGCTTGAACCGGATCTCATGCATGCACGTTTGCGTGCCATGCACAAAATATAATCACCAAAAGGTTGCGATGCAAACTCTAGCCCCGCAGAACGCGTGTGCTCGAGTTGGGTTTCCATGCATATACATAAACCCTCCATGCAAAAACCCTAGCTTGCCCAAGCACCACCTCGACCACACTGTCGTCGGCTCCACCTCCCCACCGTGCAGCTTTGTGGTTGCCACAGGTCTACGTCGGCTCCTCCACCGAGCACATCACCTTCATCTTCTTCACCAATATCAACCCTAAACAACTAACACCTCCATTATGGAACCATTGGCCTTCTCTCGAGCCGCCACACTGTCGGAACAACACCATTGCTGCTACCCGGTGCTCAGCGTCGTAGCACACCACCACAGCAAGCACCGACATCCATCGGACATTGTTGTCGCTTCCTCTCCGCACACCCGCAATCCGTAACCCTCCTTGTCTCTTTCTTCACTGATGAACACAGCCCTAACAGGACGTGATAGTCCCGTCGAACGCCCAGACAAACCTGCTGCCATCCTTGGCAATCTTCGTCACCCTCACTTCCATGCACAACTATATCTCGCCACCGCCGGCCTCCTTCCTAGTCTTCTTCTCCGATCACCGTGAGCAAACTAAAACCCTAATGGGGTTTCTATCAAGACACAAGCATAAATGACGTACAAAAATATAAACGGGGATTACCTTGACGTATACCCCAAAACCACCATCGAACCACCGTCGTCCTCCCTCCGGCCTCCTCTCTCCTGCGTCTTCTTCTTTCTACCGTCACAACGAATGGCCTTGGGTTTGTGTGAAAATTGCTATTTAAATCTTCCCGGTTTACATTCTGGTCCTTCCAACTCCGTTTTGCCCGTTTCGATCCTGGCTTATGATTACAACGAATAACCGTGTCATTTGATGTCTTTAAAATGCTCTACGCATGATTAACCTACGTTAAAGATGTTTTCGAGATGTTACAGAGAGGGAGAGGGAGAAGGAGAAGGAGAGGGAGAAAGAGAGAGAGAGATAGTAAGTGTGTGTGTCACACCCGGCCACGTGAACCCCACGATGTTCACGGACTGCAACGTCGATTGGCACCAGCGGTACCTGCTTTGATTTCAGAGTTTGTATTTGTGCAACCGAATAACGGTTTTTAAAGTATCGTTTCATAAATCATTCTCAACCTCAATGGTTGGTTTGTAAATATAAGAATCTCGTTGTGTGGACTAAAGATATTTATTTAAATAATTGGGTATAACAACCTGATTACTTGTTACATTGAATTTGAAATCAAAACCCTGACATAAGTCAGTAAAACCTACAAGGGAGGTAACTGCCTTGGGAATCTTAATCTTTTGGCACCTATCCTTGTATCTTTTCTCCAGGTCCTTCCCGTGTATAACACAAACATGTATAATATTTTTGGTTGCACCGGGTCTAGGTGTGTAGCCCGACTCGGATGTACAACAAACTATATCCGGGCCTAAAACTGTAGTCTGTCCCGATAGTTAAAGATCATTTAATCCTTTTCTGAAAACATTTGAAAATGAACGCCAACTATGTGTCGGTGAATACTTTTTTATATCAAAATCCGTTAGCAATTGGCAAAACAGTTGAATTAAATAATTAGACATAGCTCAATGGGAGACAACATCACTCCGTCCCTTTTATGAGAGTATACATTGGTCACATACCCGAGGGCTACGTTGATTCACAGGCTCCACATTTTACACATTCACTCGACCCTATGTGCCAACCCCGTCCGACAGTATACATCGAAACGAGTATAAATATTTGATCAAACTTTACGTATACTTTTTATTGGGTAACAGTAACAAAAACACCCCTGGGGTTGTATCCGTAGCCAACTGATGTGTCGTAAAACACATATGTTTAACATGAGTATTTTATCACATTTGGAGTGTTTTTGATTATGAATTCCTTCGATTATGATACTTATATTCAGTGACGGATACAGAAAATTTTTATATGAGGGGCAGAATACGGGTGGTTAAAAAAGGAACGAAAGAAAAAATGAAATGACAATAAAATAATATAGTTCATCAAATATTTAAACACAATATAAAAATACCTCGATTACAATTGTCCTCTATGTGTTTTCATCTTTCGAAAACGCTCGATTACATCTTCATTAATAACATTGAGAAGTTCATTGGCCTATTAAAACCGACTATTATTTTGGACATGCCCACCCTTTTCTTAACTTGCATCCGCCTCTGCTTATATTTATATATGTTGGATTCACAGGTATTTTGAGAGAAACGAAGACGAATAAACGAGTTTTGGAACGCATGGAAAATAATGGATGGCAAAATACTAATATATGGATGAAAAATTAATCAAAAGATGGGATTTTATTGTTGTACGTGGATTCATCCATACATGGGCCACAATATTTGACTAGATGGAATCATGGGATGGTATTATGTTTTAATAACGAGCCCATATGTAATGATGGAGGGGTGGTCTGGACTCGCGTGTAAAACCTAATACCCAACGAGGTGCACAAAAAAACCGGTTTTTTTTACCCGGTCTAAACCGGTTTGAGATAAACCGGTTTGGAGCAAACCGGTTCGGGTTAGGCTAAAACTGCCGGTTTGAAGCATTCTGGAGGTGATCGGGTTGGGGACCGGTTCGATAAACCGGTTTTTAAACCGGTTTTTGGGCTTCAAAAAATAGCCGTTGGGGTCGATTTTAGCCGTTTTTTTGCCCCATTTGCACTCTTAAAACACTATAAATAGGTGGGGGTGTTTAGGGTTGATCACACCTCTCTTTACACTCTCTACTCTCTAAAACCGCTCTTTAACCGCTCAAAAACGCTCTCTAAACTTTCTCTAGACTCTAAAAAAATCATGGCAAGTTTTGGTGTTGGTGGTTCCTCAAACGAAGTTACCGTTGTGGAAATTCGAGCAACAACGAGAAATCCGGCAATTTGGTGCAATTACGATCTATGTTTGTTGTCAAACGGGAAGGAACGTGCTCGGTGCAAGATGTGTGGTGCGTTTTTTAATTTCCGAACTTTCCAAATATTAATAAACGTCTAACTTTATGTTTTATATTTGTTATATTTTTTTTTGATTTTATATTAAAAATATAAAATTTATTTGAATTTTTTTTTAATAAAAACCGGTTTACAGGGCAAACCGGTTTGTAACCAACCCTAACCGGTTTGACCAGTTAAACATTTTTCACCTCCGAAACCGGTTTAACCCGAACCGGTTTTGGGCCAAACCGGTTTTGACTTTTCGTTGATCAAACCGGTTCGGTTTGAATTGAACCGGTTTGGGTTTAAAAAACCGATTTGTACACCTCTACCCAACACTTTCATGAATGACCGATTGGAAAAGAAATTGGAACGGTTGTTTTAGGGGAGGTCAAAGCAAGGCAATTGTGGAATAGGGCACGCATCATGATAAAATTCTTTTGAGTTTGCGGCTGTTTGTGAGTGTCTTGGAAAAGGAAAATAAAAGTCAACATAAACTTTGGAGGTCAGGAGGTCACGACAAATAAAACAAGAATTGGGGCTATCTTGGTTCCGTGGAAAGTAGAAATAAGAAAAAGAAAACAGAAGCTTTAATCGTGAATCAAGAACCTAGTACACAAGCAATTGAATATATATTTAAAGAAGTAAACACGTCAACATTAATCGAAGCTAGCAACTTAATTATTTTTTATTTACGATAAATGTTTATATTGATTTTGTGGATTCTGTTTTTCTCATGATTGACTAGATTCTTGAACTACCTAGGTTTTGATGATGACTTTGTGATTTTGGGATTTTATTCGGTTTTCAGATTCTTGTTGATGGTTTAATATTAAAGTAGCGAACTTGTTTATGATTGATCTGATGTGTACGCATGTTTATGTCTGATTTATGATCACTTATTGTTCCACATGTATCTTGTTAAATGTCTTTCAGTTATAGATACATGATTAGGTCACATACTATGTGTTTGTGATTTGTTTATGGGTTTTTGATATCATTATCCATAGGAACAATATTTGAGAGTTTAGAGGGTTTAAATGTTCTACCTACTTCAATAGCTGAAATGTGAGGAGTAGTCGGTTTGTCCTTGGTGTTTTTCTTCTAGGTTCACATCGTGAGAATGATCAGGGATCATGTAGGTAATGTGAGCGTATAGTATTCAAAGATTCTGGTTCCATCATAGTTTCCTTAGCCTAGAGAAGTCCGAGATTTACAAGTAGGATTTTTAACCTGGGTAGTGCGTTCCTCATTCTCATTTCGTCTAATTACTTTGCTTTATAGTTGATTCATATTAGTTAGTCCTTTAGGTTGGTAGAAATAGAATCACAACACAATTCCCAATATAATCCAGTTCAGTTAGTTAAGTCGGAGTCTAGGTTAGTTGTCACTAGTGTCTCGTGGGTTCGATATCCGGACTTTCTTTAGACTTTACCACATTGATCGGTACACTTTCCGGTTGTGTGGTCTAGTATTAGGTTGAGTCTAGATTAATAAATTTAAAGCTAGAGTGTCTAGGGTAGGTTTTTATATTAGTTTTTTATAGCCCATCTAGAATACATCACCAACCCACAAGGTGGTTTGCATAAGTATTTAAATTTTCGTGTTTCGCCCTTTTCGTAAACGTAAATATTTTGATCATTGCATGAAAGTGTTTGTAGTACACTCACGACGTAAAACCGTATTTTTGACAAGCTCGTATTCACCTTGATTTGGAGTGGAAGATGGTAAACTTAGTGCGTAGTAGCTTAACGGATTAAAGCCTAAAGCTCTAGCACTTTATCTCGACTTCTACACGCTCCTTGGGTTCATGCGGCTCTAAACGCTCGAGTCCGATTGATAAGCAAAAGTCAGTCAAACTCGGGTGAGCGGCTAGAGAGTCAGTGTAACATCCGGCTCCTCGTACCAACAATATTGTCCGCTTTGCCCACTAAGAGCTCACGGATTTGTTTTTTTTGTTTGCCCGGGTGAAAACTTCCCAGGGGTCACCCATCCCTGGATTACTCCCACCCGAGCACGCTTAACTGTGAAGTTCTCCTCTCATCCACTACATTAAGCCCCAAAACGCGTTGTTGATTTAAGAGGCAGGACATTTCTTATGAACCAAGGATCTCTCTTGTGCACGGCCGATGTGGGATTCGCCTAGGGTGTTACAATCACCCCCCCTTTTGGACTCATCGTCCTCGATGAGGTTTGCCCCACCATCCAATTCAGGAATGTGGGATTCGCCTAAGGTGTCCTTCTGAACACCCCCGGGGACTCAACCGTGATCGCTGAGGTTTGCCCCACCATCCCGAACGACACAAGAGTGGCTCTGATACCATTTGTAACATCCGGCTCCTCGTACCAACAATATTGTCCGCTTTGCCCACTAAGAGCTCACGGATTTGTTTTTTTTGTTTGTCCGGGTGAAAACTTCCCAGGGGGTCACCCATCCCTGGATTACTCCCACCCGAGCACGCTTAACTGTGGAGTTCTCCTCTCATCCACTACATTAAGCCCCAAAACGCGTTGTTGATTTAAGAGGCAGGACATTTTTTATGAACCAAGGATCTCTCTTGTGCACGGCCGATGTGGGATTCGCCTAGAGTGTTACAGTCAGGATGGCAGGAGAAAGCTCGGTAGAAACAGAGGAGGAGAGAACTCGGTTTGAGTTTGGGATGAGAAATGAAGTGCAAATATCTTTCTGGCTTATGCCCCTGCATATTTGCATAAAATTATTATTACTGAATTACACAGATATTCCGTCAGGTTTGCCAAATATCATGAAACACTCCTTGGGATATCAATGAAAATTAATATTTGACCTAGACGATCGAATTGCGACTGAAAATTTCCGACCACAACTAAGCAATCGCAAAATTTGCGATAGAAAATGTTTGACCGAAACTAAACGATCACAAAATTTACGACCGATTTGCAACTGAAATTTTTTGACCGAAACTAAACGGTGGCAAATATTAAAATTGAAACTAAGTGGTCAAAAAATTTGCGACTAAAAATAAGCGGTTGCAAAATTTGTGACAAAAAAATAGCGGTTGGAAAATCTGCAACTGATTTGTGACTGAATCTTATTCAGTAGCTAATTTTGCGACTGTTATACAATTAGTCACAAATCGGTCGCTAATTGCCCAGTTTTCTAGTAGTGATGGTAGGGTTAGAACCCCAAAGAACAGAGAAAACTATAAAAGAAGGAAGAAAATTATCTCAAATCTCATAATTCATTCATGTGATCACTAATGATATATAAACTTTGATCTTACAATGAGCACTTCAATTAAACCAAAATAAACATACTAATCCCTAGCTTAATAATAATAATAAGTAACGTAACAATACTCCCTCTTAACCCACTTTTTATCCTGGAGAAGTGAGTTTAGTAAACACAGGAACCCTTAACTATCTCATCCCAAAACTCTCTTACTTGTTTGTGTGGTATAGCATCAACCTTTCTAATGGAGCACATGGAAAGCTTGTTGTTTCTTATTCTCTTGTTCTAAACAACTGCCACAACAGTTTAGCTTTCCATATATCTATGCCATAAATGCATCAATGCCATCATTTTGAAGATTATATTGTTTTTTTAACTAGAATATGATGAGTAGCCTCATCGATGGTCATATCTTTCAATGCTTCTTCCAAGTCCTCGTTTGCAGCATCTCTTAATTCTATATACGAAATATGCACTGTGGCAACAAGCGCATAAGATGTCATAACTTGAGTACTACCTTTTGTGATATCTTGAGTTTCCATCATGTTCAAATCATCCCTGACTTCAATTTTTGAACCTTGTGTACCTTTAAGCTTAACAACCAATGATGAATCCACCGTTTTATCATCACCATATAAAAGTGTTCCTTCCTGATTTGTTTCAACTTTTTTTCAAGCATCCTTTGAATCAACAACCATACTTTCATTTGTTTCAACTTCAAATCCTTCAGGTATTTCATCGAACACCTTAGGGAGACTCAAATTTCATGGATCTAGAAGGAGAAAGTGATCCAAACTACCCTTCAACATCACTCATGGAACTAAATTCTGGTTGGGGAACATAATTACTCACCTCCAAGTCTAATGCCGTGGTTTGATTTGTAGTCTGATTTGATTCTATCTCGTCCATTAATTACGGCTATAGTGTTTGCTATTTGGTTCTTATTCAACCGGAACGAATCCATTATCTTCATCTTATGCTCTTGTCGCATCATGAATTTGTTCCAAAGATCGGTGTCTTTCCTCTAATGCTCTTACCAATTCCTATCGCCATTGTTGCGTGATTCTTAGTCATTGATCATAGTGAATCACAGTGAATTCTTGATAGAAATTGAGTCCGTTCCAAGGAAAGAACGGCTCTGATACCCTTGATAGAGTTAGAACCCAAAAGAACAGAGAAAACTATAAAAAGGGAAGGAAATTATCTAAAATCT
This sequence comes from Smallanthus sonchifolius, assembly GCA_023525975.1. Classification (NCBI taxonomy): domain Eukaryota; kingdom Viridiplantae; phylum Streptophyta; class Magnoliopsida; order Asterales; family Asteraceae; genus Smallanthus; species Smallanthus sonchifolius. Next base: position 38,672,160 of record CM042034.1, on the reverse strand, counting down.
GATAATTCATTCATATGATTCCTAATGATATAAATAAACTCTGATCTTACAATGAGCACCCTAAACTAAACCAAAATAAACATACTAATCCCTAGCTTAATAATAATAATAATAATAATATCAATAATAATAATTGTAAGATTTCTGATTTTCATGTCGTCATTTTAGTAAAATAAAATCATGTTTGAATTTCAATCTTAACAAAGGACTATATTAAACCCTAATTATCAATACAAGTTCACAAATTCCACCCCGCATTTATTGTAGAATCCCTATATACATATAAATATTTGAACACATAGGTATATATATACACATTTATACATCATACAAGTACATACATATATATACATATATATATATATATATATATATACTCAACCATTATACAAGTACATACACATATATATGCACACTAGTTTGAACCCAAACCATTTGAACCCTAAATTGGAACCCTACACTCAATTTTGACTTCAAAAAACACCAATTTTGACTTTCCTTAATCTGTTTGACTTTCAAAATTCAAAGGGGCCAAAAACCATGATAATCGAGGCTGCCGACGATGGATCTTTGTCGAATTGGACTCCCCGTGGATTCACAAGCAAGAACCGACCAAGTCCCGGCCCAAACATCAATCCAATTCAACCGATTAAGCGGGCATAATTCAAATTCAAATGAATTTGACTCCTGAAAGTCAAATCACGTAATTTTGTCCAAATCACGAGGTGAAAATACCCTCGACCAAGTCCTCGACCAAGAACCGACCAAGTCCCGGACCAAGTCAAATCACGTAATTTTGAATTTGAATTATGACTATCATGAAATTTTTGTGTGGGTCGAGTGACTGAACCCTCTCAAACCTTCTTGCTACACTTAATCATGGGTTTAGACCCATCCGAAACCAAATCACGTAACGAAAATACCCTCTGGCCCAGCGGTTCAGTCACTCGACCCACACACCCGAGGCCCGGGTTCGAGTCCCTGCGGCCTGTTTTAATTTTAAAAACCAATTTTTAAGCTTCAAAAATTTTGTAAAAAATATTTTATAAACCTTAAGATATTTATAACAGAATAAGACCAGAATTATTAAATTTCAATATAAATTCATATTTAATCCAAATTAAATTGTTAAATTCGCACATTAAAATTTTAAAACAAAAACTTTCAATATTTAAAATTAATTTCTAAATAAAAGCAATAAATTTTAAAAAAAGTTTATAAAAATATTAACTCATTTAAAGCAAACTAGTATTTATTTTGAAGATGGTAAATAAATAAAAAAAATTATTTATTATAATACACAAATAAAAATTTCTGTTTCTAAATATAAATACATATTTACATTATATAAATTTTAACATATTTTTCATAAATAAATAAATAAAATTATTTATTTATTTTATTTATTTAAATTAAACATTATCTACATAAATCAAACTTCTTTTTCTAAACATAAATATATAATTACGTTCTATATATTTTAACATATTTTTCACAAATGAATAAATAAAATTATTTGTTTATTTTATTTATTTAAATTAACTCTATCCACATAAATAGAATTTCTTTTTCTAAACATAAATATATATTTACGTTCTATATATTTTAACATATTTTCCACAAATAAATAAATAAAATTATTTATTTATTTAATTTATTTAAATCAAACCCTACGTCAATGACTATTAAGTTCATACATATATACCTTGAACTCATAGTATATCTTAAATTCTTATACAAGCATAGCATGCCTTACATGGAATAACACAAACCTTTTTACAAATCCACACACATCAAAACCCGTTGAACCCTAGACTTAGACATTGACTTTTGTACCCGCTATTAACTCAATATACATTACACACTAGGTTAACGTGGTGAGTTACAGGGACCGTTTTGCTACTTAGTCTTGCGTACTAGCAACACTCTCGAACCAAGTGAGTATTACATAGCCCCTTTTCTCCTTTACACTTTTTGGGGTGATTCATGAATTTTATACAAACAATAGCTTACATTTACACAAACTATACAAACACAAATCCTATTTACATTCATGTGTGTAAATTTGAGCTTTATGTTTGAGTGCTAGGTGTGTTAACTTTGTGTGCAAATTATGTGCAATCATTAACTATTTAGGCCGACGGTTAACAATGATAGATCTATTGAGTCTGACAAACCCACCCAGATTGGGGTGATTGTTACCGACAACACAATTTGCATACTAGTTACAAAGGTTTGATTGTACTTTAGTTACACAATAGCTGCTCCTCATAAATGCCTTATTTATCATGACATGTAAGGATTTGCTTATTCATATTTATACACTATCTATGTACAAACTTATATATGCTCACCAACTTTTTAGTTGACCCTATTTTATTCATGTTTCATGTGCTAACGCGTTAATTTGAGCAAGACATGCTACACTTAAATTTGGACTTAGTTAACTTAAATTCAAAGAACAAATTTGTATTTTTATTTATATACTTGTTGAATTTTGCTATTTGTGTTTGAATGGTTTGAAATGAAATTGATGATTAAATATTGAAATCTAGTGAACCTTGTGCTCATGAACAGTCTACATGTCCCGCCCCGACATTTTCGCCGTCGGTTGGGGTGTGACAATAACAATAATAATTAACGTAACAAGTGAGATGAACCAAACAAAGTCAAGCTAAATACTTATGCAATGGTCCGTCCGTGGAGGGTAAACGATTCTTTCAAATCACGCATCACCTAAGTTCATGAAAAGAGAACGTTAATGCTTGAACCCAAGCAACTTAAACCTATCTATGCATCACAATTATAATTCTTTTATAGCCAATTACTTTTCATTTTTATGCATATATATTTTAATACTGAAAAAGAGATCATTTTAAAGTTTATTTTTTTCAGTTTTGAGTATCTCTGTTAAACAAATCTTACAGTTATGGGTTAAAATAAGTTTGTTTATTAAACAATTATATGCACGAACATATATATGATTCTTTACAAGTTATAGTATAACGTTGATCGATGACAATCACTTTACATATACAAGAAGTCTTCAATGTTGAAATCTCCACCATTAAAGTTGAAAACTTGATCAATATTCATTTGGGTATGAAACATATCTTCACTTGAATAACTGCCTTGACAGTTGACTGTCTCACTGCTATCTGTGGATCCTTCATTTGACAGCAAACCATTCACAGGGGCATCTTGGTAATTTGGCCCATTGCTAATCCCATCCTTGCTTACCAAGTTCTCATGTGCATGGAATTCTTCTAGGGTAAGCCAGTCTGCAAATAAAATCTTAGGTGGTTTGTTGTTTCTTGCGCAATCCGATGAATCAAAACTTGAGTTTCGTGTGATTGATGATTCTGTATTTCCCGAGTTGGAGTTCTTGCATTCGGGTTTTGTTTGTTCTTCAAGTTTTTCTGTTTTTGGCGCTCGCTTTTTAAGATATGAATGCCAGTGATTCTTTATTTCGTTATCAGTCCGGCCAGGCAAATGTTGAGATATCAGAGACCACCTGATTAAATATTTACCAAAATTATCATTTTTTGCCGTTAAAATGCGAAAAATGAAGAAAGTAAGATTTGTACTTACTTGTTGCCTAAAAGGCCATGAAGGGTTAGGATAGTTTCTTCTTCTTGCATAGAAAATGCCCCTTTCTTTAACCCTGGTCTAAGATAATTAATCCACCTTAATCTGCAACTTTTCCCATTCCTTTGCAGACCTGAATGTGTTGGTATAAACTTTGAGGATCCTTAAGCATAATGTTCCAAAGAAAATGTAAAATGAAACGAACTCCGAGAACCACATAATACATTTGTACATATTGCTTTAAGTATCATACACAACACCGTTATGTAACCCCCTCTGTTTCTTTCTCCCACTAGCTCTGATTATCTTTTATGTAATATATACAAATGCATTATACGATTCTCAACATATTATTCGTTATGAATTGAACGTGCTCCAATGTCATCCTAACTGTTTTATATTGTGGAAATCAAACTCTATATCCAACATAAACAAGAAGATGAAGAAAGTTAACACATGGGTGACTTTATCTTTACCAAGTCATGATCAATCTCTTTCATTGAACATTAACAAAACTGTTTTTACAAAGAAAAACCCGACCAACGTGACCGTTAAAGTCAACTACAACGACGCTAACATTGTCAACAATACCATTGAAGAACAAGCACAAACAGATTAAAGTTACCTGCATTAACCGGGACAGCACTCCAGCAACTATAACCATAGTTCATCACATAATCTCTAAGTTTTTGGTCCTCATCAGGAGACCATAACCCTTTCTTCTGCTTCATCAACGGCTTCTCCGTTGGCCTGCACCTCATGTTCTAATAAATGATTAGTTATGAGAGAATGATAAGAGAATGTGAATGATGTTACAAATAACTGAGTTTATATGCTTTGGCATTTAAAGAGACCAATGGCCGTCTATGTATAATATAAATATAATTATTTAAAGGATTATTCAAAGACGAAGACTTAAAACTAATTTAAATTAATGTCAAACTAAACTAGACTTTTCATGACACGTTTTTCTGTATATTTACAACATTTTAGATGTGTTTACGACGATGAAATACGAACTTCATCATTAAACAGTTGAAGACAGACAAATTGAATCATGCATTGATCTGCATTTGGTGTGCTTGGATCAAGGAATATGCTAATGGCCCCTTCTGATCTATTGATTCAAGAACTTGTATATTTGAGTATTTGACATAAAATAAAAATCTAGGGTAAAGAGCCATTTTCATCCTTGTGTTTTGGACATTTTAGCCACTTTTATCAAAAGACTTTTTTTTAGCTTTTTCGTCTATGACTTTTCAAAATTTAGTCATTTTCATCCATCTAACTAACTTCGATTACATTGATAATGTTCTTTAGTATTCAATTTCCACTTAAGAAAAATAAGGACGATTACAATAAAGTGGCAGGTAAACGGGCAACAAGTTGTGCCACAACCCCCTTTTGGATGGCAAAACCGATCCTACTAAATACAAAGCTTTGGGTTTTAGGGACCGAAAAATTACTATGCACGACCCGCCAAACCCTTTTTAGAAATTCCACAGCCTCCGGGGCCATGAAACCAAAAGTATCTAAAGCAAAAGAGATAAACACTTGTTTATTCTCTACACAAGCTTTCTCGTGTTTAACAACTTTACCTGATTCCGGCTTCAAAGTTGCCTGGCCCACAACAAACCCATTGTCCTTGAGTCCTACAAGACGGGACACTCTTGTAAGGTCTACACAAGCGTGTTTCCCCCTGTCCACCCAAAAACAAGAATATCACATGCTCGTAGAGTAGACCTCCCCTCAAGCGGATCTGTCAAAAAGTTCACAGGTACCTTTTTTTTGTAGAGATTCCTGCCCGCTTAAGAACATCACATAGGACATCACTACCAAAATTATGCCTTTAAAATCAGGTAGCTCCTTGCAATGAACCGCATGCTTGCCAAAAGAATTCAAACAAACCTTGCGGCAAACCCGACATGGCTCATCAGTTGAAAATAAAGGGATCATTAGTCGGTACTTAAGGATAACTCGGTATTCCATAGCCGACATATGTTGGCTAGCCCTTCAATGAGGATGACTATCATGAAATCTTGAGCCTCGGGAGGCCGGAGACATTCAAACACCGCTTTTTGACGAGAGAATATTTCAAACTTAATTCACTCCCAAACTTTGGATGATTCTTGTTTAGGATTACATTTTAACGTTAAATAAGGGGTAGTTTGGCCTTTTTAAAAATCATTCTTGAATGCCATAGAGAGTAGAAGACAGTTGAAAAGACCATATTGACCATGAATTAACGTTAAAATGTAGACGGCGTTAGTCAGATGGATTAAAATTGCTAGATTTTGAAAAGTCATGGACGAAAAAAACTAAAAAATAAGTTTTTGAATAAAAGTGACTAAAATGGCCAAAACCACTTGGACAAAAATGACCATTTACTCAAAAATCTATTTCAAATTATCGTAACTTCAATTGCACACACATATGTGTTTTATAGCCCTAATTTTGAACCGGTGCCTTCTATCCTAAACAACTCACAGTTTAATCTCATATACAGTTTCTACATTTGAAACTTTGACTCTAACCGTAACTTTAAATAAATTACACTTTGACCCATTAGTTTTAACTAAATTTGGATTAGAACAATTATGGTAACATATGCCAATACAAACTTTTGAAAACCTAAAATAAAACAAAACCAAAAAAGTTTCACATGGATAATTTTAATATATCTACAAACGTTTGACTATCTTAACAGAATGATAGTTTATTGCACAAATGTGTATAATTACAGGAATGATTCTCGTTTTCGAAAGTCTAACAAGTCCTTGCCAATCAAAAGCTTGAGTTATTTATTTATTTCAACAACTTCAATTGAATATCAACCCATCTGCCTTTTGCCGGTATAAACAATATCTTGATGATATAGACAGCATACAATCATAATCAATCGCTTTAGCGTGTGATTTCTCTTTGTTTTATTTCAAACTAATTATTGTCCTCTAATCGTATTAATTTTTAGCTTTATAATTGTAAAAGATTAATGAATTATATAAAAGTACGTACATGTGATTATTATTCATACTTGATTTGACATTCTAGATTTTTTCAACTTGGCCTATGAACACAAAAGAGAATATGACAAATTTTTTATTTTTTTAATCATCAATGTGTATGTAATTATTGTAATTTGTAAGAGCATCTCCATTGCATCGCCCGATGATCCGCGGGGCGGATTTGCGTTGGAGGGTTGAGCCTGTTAGGGAGGCAGGGTCGAACAAGGTGTGGGAGAGGAGGAATGAAAAATAAGGAGAGGGCTTATGATAGGATGAGTGGCGGAGCTATGAATTTTTTCTACTGGGGTTGCTTCTTCTGGAGGTTAGGATTTCTATCAGAAGGACATTAAAATTTTCGGGTTAGGTCCGGTTCCAATCAATAACAACTAAAACCACTAAATACCTGTTTGGTTGACATTATTCTTTGGAACTAAAATGTTTTAAAAAATATATTTAGTTAGGCACATGAAATTGAAATATTTTCCATCAAATTCTATCATTCTAAACTTACTTTCCTTCCATTATCTGCTTGCTTAATTAATTAATATGACTATTCCATTCGTTCCATTCCAAACCCAGATTCCAAAAATGAAAAAAACTCATCAATCCAAAAAAAAAAAAAAATTGTCGTTGAAGACTTTTTGGAACATAAAATCAACCACTAAATTGAAAAATCCTAAACTAAACTAAAAATTCTTCACTAAATTGTAAACTGTTTGTTTAAGGAATTTGGAACAAGCAAATTCTCCTCTAAATCAAAATTCATGAAGCCAGAATCAAACAACAAACTGATAACGCAAAAAAATCGATTTTCAAGAAAATAAATGGAGCCAAAATCGATTTGAAAGAATCGAACCAGTAAAACGATGAATCCATAATCAAACCATCAACGAAACCAGAATCGATTTTTCATTCTTCCCACTGTCGATTTGTGATTGGAACTCATTAAAACTGATTTCAATCCGTGTGACCAGGTGCATTGGTTCTATCCGATTTTTACGAACCCGAAGTAGAAACCCATTTGAAGTTGAGAGGATTGAATAACAAAAAATTGGGAGGTGTCTGATTTGGTGTGTGCGTGTGAAAGTGAAGAGGAGGGAAGGGGATTAGGGTTGGGATAAAAGGTTCAAAACCTCGACCTTTGTAAGTATTGTATTGTAAGTCACAATAGCAAAATGAGTAGTAACTGAGATCGTTGATACTAACAGAAGCGTCGATAGAAACTAAATACGTCGGTAGCAACTAAGGATTCTTAAGAAACATTTTCTATCTTATTCGATTGAAGATTTCATGTATTGATGAAATAATTTAATCTAAAAGTGAATATACACGATTCAGACAACTATCATACGAAAATAAGAAAAAAGAACATTCACACTCATATTTCCGATATCATATAAAATAGAACATTCACACTCATATCTCCTAGCATACCAATTCATTCAAAAAAATGTTATCAACTAGTTAATTGAAGATTTCCCGTATTCATGAAATACTTTAATTTGAAAGTAAATATACGTGATTCAAAAAGCCATCGAGTATATCATACGAAAATCAAAGAGAACCTTCACACTCATATAGCATATCAATTCAATGCAAAAAAAAAATGTTCTCAACTAGAAAAGCAAGTAGGCATTTTTTTTAACAAGGTTAATTAGTATATTTGTCATCATACACGTTTAGATATATCTTATCGTACCTATCTTTGAATATTTTAGTCGTATATAATTTTGCAAGTTCGGATAATTTTATGAATCCCCGTATAATTTTATGAATTTGTAAAATTATATGATTATGTGTATTGAAATTTATGAATAGCACAAAACCCGGAAATTGTATATTTTTTTAATCTGTATAATTTTTTTGTGCCTGGAACGATGGTCGCAAGTTTGAATCGGAAAATTAGCTTTTTTTTTTTAACAATGAATTGGATCATTGACGGGCCATTGGCCCACCCGATCATCTCCATCACCCTTAGGAGGAAACCCACCATAGGTGAGAAAACCTTTTAGCTCAACCTGGACCCCCACCCCCTTTTATTTGTCACAAATGGGACTTGAACCCAAGACCTCCCTATTTTAGTGAAGTTTTGGTATACACATTTGCCACTAGACTAAGCTACTGGTTGTGAATCGGAAAATTAGCTGCTAATGATTTTTGTCCCAAAATAGGTCGTAGATAGCTTTAGTCGCAATTTCGTTCGCTAACAGTTTGGTCACAAAATGGTTGTAAAAAATTTCGTGGATTCTGATTTAGGAGAGAATGATGTTGGAGAGCCCGCCCCTGAGTTAGGAGAGCCATCTGATTGTACATTAGACTTAGAAGAGCTATTGAATGCACCGGATGAATACGGTGATGAGGTGCCTAGTGATCTGCTAGAGATGATGGCGGAGCTAGAGTAAATCATAGGCAAAACCCCAAGTGTGGGGATGTGAGACTGGGTTGAGGATCCGAGTGAGAGCATAGATGCCATATTCGCAGAGATACCTATTCCTAAGCCCTTGCCCATCACTGTTGTTCGTTCTGAGGGGATAGAAACCAATTCATCCTCTAGATTTAGGCCACCCCGTAAGAAACTTCGTGAGTTAAATGTTACATGTGATCTAAGAATAGTACAACCACCAAGTGTGGGGATGTTTAGGGGTGAGAAACTTCTTGGGTATCTGATAAAGGTTATTTTTGGACCGGGTCAGTTCAAGTGCTGGTAGAAGGACTTGAGAGAGAGTAGTGGTGGTTGTGCAAAGATTGTAGGTGATTGTGTGCTGTGGAGAGTTGGTATACCGCGTCGGATGCAAGCGGTTCCTATTAGGATTAAGAAGAAGCCTCCTGATTATGTTTGTTTTCTTCTCGGGCAAGTGCCCGAGGAGTACAGTTTGTATAATTTTTTGTTTAATTTCGTGCTACTTTTGGTGTTTTTCGGTTTGCATGTCCTTGTTTATGTTTGTCTCTGAATAGATTTGCATCTGATTCGGTAAGTAAAATCATCAAGAAACTTTGCGAGGAAATTCGCTAACAAATTGGATCTATTTCAGTAAAAAAAAATGGTCACAAAAGTAACTAGCCACAAGGGTTTAATATGATGTGTTTGGAAGCCCTCGGCCAAACGAGTATTTCACAGAGAACCGACAAGGAATTCCATTAATCACCGACTGTTTTGATTCATTGGAAGAACTCGATGAATTTAGTAGCTCTCTTTAGGAGGCCTCAATGACCATAGATCGAACCTATCCAATTTTTACAATGCGATGGTTGGTTGTTCACGGTCTAGCTGTACCTACCGCTTCTTATTTGGAGTTAATATCAGCAATGCAGTTCATACAACACTAAACCTAATTCGAATTATAAAGCTACAACACAATCAAACCCAAACGAACAAAATGTTGAATTGAATCGTTCTAGCCCTATTAAGGGTTTTTACTCATTTTTGTACTTGTTGTTTTATTTTTCAATTATTTCTTCAATTAAGAAAATAAGAGAGAACTAAAATAATAGACTAATCATTCTAGGTATTATCTCTCTTAGCCCATTCGAAAGGATCTCATCTCATAATTATCCATGACGTATTACGTCTCTAGAATGACCACTTAATGAAATGTGAAGGGAAGTGGCATAAATGGTTGATACACCGAAACCACTCGCAAATAGTCGTTTTTGTAGTAGTGAGAAAATATAGATATCGAATCGTGAGGCATTTAAGACTAAATAAAAGTTTAACAAATAAGCTACACTAGTATTAAGACCCGCGCATTGCGGCAGCGGCAGCGTGTAACCATAAAACATGTTTTTATGTCGAAACATTAATAAAAAATAAGTATGTCGATTTCGCATGCGTTACAACTTTCCTAGCGCATTGTGACGTAAATAGAACTCAGTTACCATGCGTTGCGGCGTAAACATGACTCAGTTTTGAATTAAATTCATGTTATATCGACATTTGCAAAACTAATGAAAGAAATTAAACTAAAGTAAACACAACGTGCAAATTTGTGAATTTACATTGATAAATTCAAAACTTAAAAAAAACGAAACCATTTAATAAGTTAACATTGAAACATCAGAAAAAATCGTTAAGGTTAAAAAAACGAAGACCGAAAATAAATTTTAACACTGATAAAATTTATAAAAAAACCAAGACCGATCATGGGTTTTAAGGGTTAGTACATTTTAATAAAATTTTAAGTTGTTTTAGCGTTCTAACATAACTTCAATTGTAATTTAGTAGTTAGAAAATATATATAGGTACGAGTCTGGGACGTTTAAAATTAAAGGTCATTTACATATATCCTCTTTCTAAGTTCATTTATTATATATTTACCCAACCCCTAATTTTAATTACATATTTCCCCTTCCTAATGCTTATATATTACATATTTACCCAATCCATTTAAAATAACTTATTGAATTACTATTTTACCCTCAATGAACCAATTAAAATACTATTTACATATATTCCCTTCCTAAATATATCAATTTACATATAAGGGTAAATATGTAATTGTGTAAGCATTGGGTAAATATGTAATTGATTTTTATGGTTGGGTATATATATGTTATTAAGGATGTTAAGAGTGGGAAATATGTAAAAATTAAAAAAGTTAATTACACATATGACCCCTGAGGTTTGATTAAATTGCACATTTGGCTTTCAATTTTTTAAAAATTGCTAACTTAGCCCAAAACTTTTGTAACATGGTTGCGTTAACTCCAGTTAGCTTTTAACGTAAAATTAGTCCATGTGTCATCCACGTGACTTACGATTACAAACTTAACCCTGTAAATGAGTTAATATTAGTAAAGTTGTTTAAAAATACTATAAATTAAGTAGAAATTGTAAAAATCAGTAAAATGACATAAAACAGTTAAAATCACTAGTTTTTTAACATATTTTAACTCATTATTAATATTAAGTTTGCAATCATATATCACGTGGATGTCACATGCGCTAATTTTCTGATAAAAACTAACTGGTGTTAACATCAGGGTCTAAAGGCACAACCAAGTAACACAAGTTTGAACTAACTTCGCAGTTTTTATAACCTGTGGGCCAAGCGTGCAATTTGATCAAACAAAGGGGTCATTTATGCAATTAACTCTAATTAAAATTTTAATAAATAAGTTAAAATGTTAAAATAAAAGTGCAGCGTCCGTAAATCAATCAATAACTTTAGTTATTTTAACTTCTAGCATAACTCCAATTGTAATAGTGAAAATATAGATATCGAATCTTGTGACGTTTAAAACTAATTAAATTTTTAATAAAGAAGTTAAATGTTAATAAAAGTGCAATAATAAGGATCTCTGACTTAGGCTGATGCAGTGGCTTTTTATCAACGTCGATTCAGGATTCGAGTCTTGGCTCTCACTCAAGCCCGAAAGAGGCCGTATTGGTGGAATTTTTCCTTGGATGTTCTCCAACTCTGACGCCAAAACAACATATTGGCCGGAGTTGGACGAGGCTCTCCCATGTAACAAAGGGGTGCGACGTCACAACATTCAATGTTCGCCGTTCAAAAAAGAATACATTGGCGATCTCATCCGATCTCGTAAAAGGTGTTTCAGAAAATCAAATACCATGATGATACTGATAAAGAATTTTGAGTCCACCATCACTTTTTTTTTAAACAATCAACAAACGAATTATATTATAGAGTAAATTGTCGTTTACGTTTCTGTGGTTTACACGATTTAACACAATGCGTTTTTAACACGGACTTTTAACGCTTTGAGTACCTGTGGTATACAATCTGTAACACTCTAAGCCCCTAGGCCTAACTTCGTTAAATTCTTTCCGTTAAGTTTTTCAACGACAGGGGTAAGATGGTAATTTACTCTTTTATCTAACCCTAAAAATCACATTGAACCCCCATGTAACATCCTAAAATGGCGAGAAATAAAGTTAGCGAGTTCAAGCGGGCCGAAGTCGGGCCGGGTCAGTCGCGAACCGGGCTTGGGGAGGTCTCCCCTATAAATAGCCCAAGGCCCTCACTTCTCCTCTTTTGAAATTCTAGAGAGAGAAAACCCGTAGAGAGAGAAAGTGTCAGAATCGCACAAGATTGCACCAGCTCGTGTCTCTTGCACTCGTGAAGAAAACCTCCAAATCAGAATCGTCATCCAGGTAACCATTCGAGCTAAAATTGAGATTTTTGCTTAAGTTGGGTTTCCGGGTGAAAATAGGACGTTTTTACGGATGAAACTTCAGAATAAGCTTAGGTTTAGTATCTGGAATGAAAACCAGTTGTTTTGAGCAAAGAAAGTTAAAGTTTTGACATAATCGAACTCAAATCCGTGAATTTCGGGACTGTTTGGGAAGATGGCTGCTGGTGCAGGCGAACTTAGCAAGTTCGCCTGTCAAGTTCGCTTGGCGGAGGCGAACTTATCAAGTTCGCCTGATTATGTTCGCCTGGAAAGTTCTCTTGGCCAAAGGTAAGCGAACTTATTATGTTCGCCTAAGTTAAGTTCGCTTGGCCAAAGGCGCTTATAAGTTCGCCTAGGCCAGTGGAGGCGAACTTAGCATTAAGTTCGCCTATATTAGCTGAGTAAAAGTGAGAATTTAGGTTAGGTCTGATATATGTGTTTTGTAACCAATTCAGATCGGAAGCGACGTTGTTGGGCCTTTGATTAGGACAACCGAGGCTAGCTTATAAGCTGAGTTCTAGAAGCCCTCTTTTAAATGTTTTATATAATGTTTTCGGGCTGGTGTGTATACATATGAAATGTTATTTTATAAAATGATGTTTATGAAACCATGTTTACAAAATGAAACGATTTGAAATGAACGGTTTATGGAAAGAAAGTTCTATGAACGGAATGTTTACGAACGAATGTTTAATAAGAAATGGTTTAAAGTAAAGGTAAATGGTTTTGAAAGTTAAGGAAAGGTTTTGTGAAAAGAAAAGAAAAAGGGCAAAGGTTTTAAAGAAGTCATTACAAATCTAATCTGTCAAATGAATGGAATTGACGAATGAAGTCTGGGAATGAGATTCCCAGCCTTGTGGTAGATTATGGACAGCGAGCCATAGTTACCATAAGAACAACAGGGGCAGTGTCTTAGTGGCCTGCCAATGGTTTGATGTTGTACAACTGGTATGGAGTAACGACGGTTACTCAGGGGTTAACGTGACCCAACATGAGGTTAAATTATGATCCGACAGTGTTATGGCTGAGAGCCATAGACGTCGATGGAAGTTGTCGGTTTATGGCTGAGAGCCATAGCCTTCAATGGAGGTTGTCGATCTATGGCTGAGAGCCATAGGGGGGCAACTGAATGGGTATTGTAGGTCCTCGTGCAGTTAGCCTTGGGGCAATACCAAAAAGGGAATTGACGGAATGTTGTGGCAACGACGCTGATACATAACGGTTGTCCACGACATGCAGGGTTCCTTCAGGGACACAGAGACGCGTAAAGAAAGATACAGATAAAGATAGTAATGTATGACTTAAATGAATGTTAAATGTTTTAAACAAATGATCCGTTCAATGTGTTTAAGTGTTGGAAGGTTTATGAATGAAAGGCCCTATTTTCTTAAACGTGATGTTAAACCCTAATGAATGTTTTGAATGATGAACCATTTCTTAAATCGAACGAAAACTAGAACTCACCAGCGTAGCTGACTTTTTAGTGTGCACATTCAGGTTAAGGCATGTTATGAGGATGGACAGTGATGCTAGGCTAGCGAAAGGAGTTACCCGACTGACTATGAAGACTGGCATCCCGTTATGTTTAGTTATGATGTATTTACGTTTTAAACAATGTTTACGCTTCCGCATGTAAGAACAATGATGACGTTATGTTTGAATGAAATTTTTCGCTGCGTTATTTGATATTCATGTTTAAGAACTGTTTGTGAATGAGTAAATCCAACAAGTAAGGCCTCTCGGGTTTGGGGCCTTACAAGTTGGTATCAAAGCCAGGTTTAAGAGATTCAGACACTCCTAGTGTCTGAACTTAAACTGTGAATGGGACCGAAAGCGGATGCCAGTACGGGTAACTCGAGCCACAGCATCAGGCATGAAGGTAGTATATATATATTTACGTATATAGTATGCCTTAGAAAAGGTTAGGTAAGGACTTGTGTTTTGATGGAATCGCAAAGGTGGTCAAATAGAAATCGAAAGGTAGTGTAATGGTTAATTACAGATGGCCAGTGTATTTTAACATCTTACAGTACTTATTGAATTTTATTTGTTAACTAGCGTGATGACATTGGATTTCTTGTCTTATAGAACGAAATGGCAAGGAGAGGAAACGGAAGGCGTGGTGGCCGTACCGGTGGTCGTACCGGCGGTCGAAATGGTGGGCGTGGCAGGATCCCTGCGCGCCAAGAGAATAGTGAAGAAGGAAGTGTTCACACTGAACTGGCGGTTAGTGTGCATGGAACTGAACAGACATTGGTTGAAGAACAACCTTTCACTTTTGAACCAGAAGTGAGAGCAGCTATAGCTCGAGAGTTCACAGAATTGATGAAGACTTCTCTGTCAGGTCTGTTGGCAGAAGCATTGAAGCAGGTCAATGGGGTGGATAGGTCTAGTGCGGCAATTGGAGCTCAGAACAATGAGATCGACAATGCACCGCCTGCTCGCGGATGCGACTACAAGTCATTTAAGGCATGTGACCCACCGGTCCTCACTGGAAAGAAAGACGTGGTGGCTACGTTTGATTGGGTGATCCGTATGGAAGCTGCCATTCGTCTGAGCGAGTGCCGAACGGATCAAGTTGTAAAATTTGCTGCTAACTCCTTGAGGGAGGAAGCATCCCATTGGTGGGAAGGTGTACGTCAGGGAAAAGGGAGCGAGATTGTGGATGCGATGATGTGGGCTGACTTAAAAACTTTGGTGATCAAGAATTTCTGCGCAAGGAACGAGATTGAGAAGGTAGAGAGAGAATTTCTGGGTTTGAAGGCCGGGAACATGACGCACCGGTAATACACAACCCGATTCAATGAACTGGCACGTCTGGTGCCACATCTTGTCACTACTGAAGAGAGAAAGATTACCTGCTATATTCAAGGGTTGTCGGACCAGGTCCGCACCTATGTTAAGGCAAACGCCCCTACTACCTATGATTCGGCAGTAGAGCTAAGTGGCGTGGTATTTGACGATCTGGCACTGAATGTTGTTGCCATTGAAGAGCAAAAGAAGAGACCGAGCTTCTCAAACAAGCGAACTGGGGGAAAGATGTTTGGGGCTCATGATAAGAGGGCTCGGGTGGATGAGCCGACCGTTTGTAAGAAGTGTGGGGTAAGACATGTAGGCGAATGTAGACTGGGATCTAACTTGTGTTTCAAATGTAGCAAGACCGGGCACTACGCCCGTGAGTGCACACAACACTACAAGTGATACAACTATGGGGATGTAGGTCATCTGAGTAGGGACTGCCCGAAGCCCAGGATGGGGGAAACCGGGAAGGGAAAGGGCTCGGAGAAGAAGGGAGAGGGATCTCGTGCGAAGACGTGAGCGTACGCACTGACGCAGGATCAGGCTAGGAAGGACCCTGATGTGGCGTCAGGTACGTTCATCCTTGACAACACTTTTGTTTCTGTGTTATTTGATTCGGGTGCCAGTAAGAGTTTTATATCTGCGACTTTCTGTAAACGAGTGAAGTACACTGTCAGTAAGCTAGAAAGGGCCTTTAGCGTAGAAACCGCTGAGGGTAGGACTGCGAGAGTGACCGATGTAGTTGACAACTCCACGATAAAGATAGAAGGTCATAGATTCCCTGTCAGATTGTTTGTTATGATTTTGGGAGGGTTCGATGTTGTGTTGGGTATGGATTGGTTAACTACCAACGAAGCACAAATCATATGTAAACGAAAGATAATCCAACTCAAGGCTCCGGATGGTAGCAAAGTCGAGGTCTTTGGAGATCGTGACGCCCCGATGCCAAACGTTATCTCGATGATTAAGGCAACAAATTACCTGAGGCGCGGATGCGAGGCTTATCTGGTGTACGTAATTGACAAGTGTAAGGAAGTGAAGGAACTAGACGATGTACCCGTGGTACGCGAGTATCCGGAGGTGTTTCCAGAGGATTTGCCTGGGATACCCCCCGATAGAGAAATTGAGTTCCGAATTGACTTAGTACCAGATGTCCAGCCCGTGGCTAAGGCTCCATATCGACTAGCACCAGTGGAAATGAAAGAATTAATGGCACAACTAGACGAGTTACTTGAGAAAGGATTTATCCAACCGAGCATCTCGTCGTGGGGTGCTCCGGTGTTGTTTGTGAAGAAGAAAGACGGTTCGATGAGAATGTGTATCGATTATCGCGAGTTGAACAAACGAACGGTGAAGAACAAGTACCCTTTACCAAGGATCGACGACCTGTTCGATCAATTGCAAGGCGCAAGTTGGTTCTCGAAAATCGACCTTCGGTCCGGGTACCATCAGTTGAAGGTAAGGGAAGATGACATACCAAAAACTGCATTTCGCACGCGTTATGGACATTTCGAGTTCCGCGTAATGTCTTTCGGATTGACAAACGCCCCCGCAGCGTTCATGGATTTAATGAATAGGGTGTGTCGACCGATGCTGGATCGATCGGTAATCGTGTTCATCGATGATATCCTCATCTACTACAAGAATGAGGGTGATCACGCGTGTCACTTAAAGGAAGTATTGGAAGCTCTGAAGAAGGAAAAGTTGTATGCTAAGTTCTCCAAATGCGCGTTCTGGCTTAGGGAAGTCCAATTCCTAGGTCACGTCATTAACCCGAACGGCATTATGGTTGACCCAGCAAAGATAGTGACGGTAAGGGAATGGGACATTCCAAAGACACCAACTGAAATCCGCAGTTTCTTGGGATTGGCAGGCTACTATCGGAGATTCATCCAGGACTTCTCGAAAATAGCTTCGCCGTTGACAAAGTTGACTCGGAAGGAGGTCAAGTATGAATGGGGTTCGACCCAGGATGAAGCGTTTAAGGAATTGAAAGAGAAGCTAACCCAAGCTCCAGTCTTGGCCCTACCCGAGGGCAGTGAAGACTTGGTGGTATACTCTGACGCTTCGGGTCAGGGATTAGGGTGCGTATTGATGCAACGCAGGAGAGTGATTGCATATGCATCACGGCAGTTGAAGGTTCACGAAGCCAATTATCCGACTCATGATTTGGAACTTGCTGCTATCGTATTTGCATTGAAAATCTGGAGGCACTACCTTTACGGGGTGAAGTTTACTATTTACTCCGACCACAAAAGTTTGAAGTACTTCTTCGAACAAAAGGAGCTTAATATGAGGCAGAGACGATGGTTGGAACTCCTGAAGGATTATGACTGTGAGATCCTGTACCATCCTAGAAAGGCAAACGTGGTGGCTGACGCTCTAAGCCGAAAGGATGTGCCTACTCCTATTAGAGTGAAAGGTTGCCAGTTGGTGGTAACATCGGATGTGATGAGAGAAATCGAAAAGGCTCAAGATGAGGCACTTAAAGAAGAAAACATAAAAAAGGAAAGGATGGTTGGCCAACGGGACAAGTTGGAATATAACACCCTTGGTGTTAGAACACGTTATGGACGGGTATGGATACATATGGGTGGCGAGCTTAGAACCAAAATCTTGGATGAGGCTCATAAGTCTCGGTACTCTATCCATCCTGGTACCAATAAAATGTACCAAGATCTGAGGAAGGAATACTGGTGGCCTGGAATGAAATATGATGTGACGAAGTATGTAAGCAAGTGCTTGACTTGCTCGCAAGTAAAAGCTGAACACCAGAAACCGTATGGAAAGATTCAACCACTTGATATACCGGAATGGAAGTGGGAACACATTACCATGGACTTCATAACCAAGCTACCTCGCACAGCTAAAGGTCATGACACCATTTGGGTAATTGTGGACCGTTTAACAAAGAGTGCTCATTTTCTACCTATTCGCGAGACGTTCTCGTCGGAGAGGTTAGCGGAAGTGTTTATTAACGAAATAATAGCACGGCATGGGATGCCATTGACGATCGTATCTGACCGGGACACCCGATTCACATCGAGGTTCTGGAAAAGATTTCATGAAGCGATGGGCACGAGGCTTAATATCAGCACGGCATACCACCCGCAAACGGATGGTCAGTCCGAAAGGACCATTCAGACATTGGAGGATATGCTTCGTGCTTGTATTATAGACTTCGGTGGCAGTTGGGACAGTCATCTGCCGTTAGCCGAATTCTCCTACAACAATAGTTATCACACGACGATAGGCATGCCGCCTTACGAAATGTTGTATGGGAGAAGATGCAGGACCCCGGTTTGTTGGGGTGAGATTGGACAGAAGGAGTTAGGAAGTCTTGAAGTCGTAAAAGAAACGTCAGAAAGGTTTGATCAAATCAAAGCTAGAATGAAGGCCGCACAAGATCGTCAGAAATCCTATGCGGATGAACGACGAAGGCCTATTGAGTTTGATGTTAGGGACAGAGTAATGTTGAAAGTGTCACCCTGGAAGGGAATCATTCGATTCAGGAAGAGAGGAAAGTTGAGTCCGAGGTTTGTCGGACCTTTTAGGATAGCGGCACGGGTTGGTGAAGTCGCATATCGGTTGGAGTTGCCTGAGGAGTTAAGTGGGATTCATCCTACCTTCCATGTGTCACAATTACGGAAGTGTTTGGCGGATGTATCAGCTCACGTACCACTTACCGACATCGAGGTCGACAACCGCCTTAACTACATTGAAGAACCCGTGACTACCTTAGACCGAAAGGAGAAACGTTTGCGTAACAAAGTGATCCAATTGGTTAAAGTCCAATGGAAGCACCGAAAGGGATCGGAGGCTACATGGGAAACGGCGGCGGAAATGAGGGAGTCGTACCCTTATCTATTTGACCTGTGATAGGTTTCGGGGACGAAACCTATTGTAAGGGGGGTAGACTTGTAACATCCTAAAATGGCGAGAAATAAAGTTAGCGAGTTCAAGCGGGCCGAAGTCGGGCCGGGTCAGTCGCGAACCGGGCTTGGGGAGGTCTCCCCTATAAATAGCTCAAGGCCCTCACTTCTCCTCTTTTGAAATTCTAGAGAGAGAAAACCCGTAAAGAGAGAAAGTGTCGGAATCGCACAAGATTGCACCAGCTCGTGTCTCTTGCACTCGTGAAGGAAACCTCCAAATCAGAATCGTCATCCAGGTAACCATTCGAGCTAAAATTGAGATTTTTGCTTAAGTTGGGTTTCCGGGTGAAAATAGGACGTTTTTACGGATGAAAATTCAGAATAAGCTTAGGTTTAGTATCTGGAATGAAAACCGGTTGTTTTGAGCAAAGAAAGTTGAAGTTTTGACATAATCGAACTCAAATCCGTGAATTTCGGGACTGTTTGGGAAGATAGCTGCTGGTGCAGGCGAACTTAGCAAGTTCGCCTGTCAAGTTCGCTTGGTGGAGAAGTTCGCCTAATTATGTTCGCCTGGCAAGTTCGCTTGGCCAAAGGTAAGCGAACTTATTATGTTCGCCTAAGTTAAGTTCGTCTGGCCAAGGGTAAGCGAACTTATTAAGTTCGCTTATAAGTTCGCCTAGGCCAGTGGAGGTGAACTTATCATTAAGTTCGCCTATATCAGCTGAGTAAAAGTGAGAATTTAGGTTAGGTCTGATATATGTGTTTTGTAACCAATTCAGATCGGAAGCGACGTTGTTGGGCCTTTGATTAGGACAACCGAGGCTAGCTTATAAGCTGAGTTCTAGAAGCCCTCTTTTAAATGTTTTATATAATGTTTTCGGGCTGGTGTGTATACATATGAAATGTTGTTTTATAAAATGATGTTTATGAAACCATGTTTACAAAATGAAACGATTTGAAATGATCGGTTTATGGAAAGAAAGTTCTATGAACGGAATGTTTACGAACGAATGTTTAATAAGAAATGGTTTAAAGTAAAGGTAAAGGGTTTTGAAAGTTAAGGAAAGGTTTTGTGAAAAGAAAAGAAAAAGGGCAAAGGTTTTAAAGAAGTCATTACAAATCTAATCTGTCAAATGAATGGAATTGACGAATGAAGTCTGGGAATGAGATTCCCAGCCTTGTGGTAGATTATGGACAGCGAGCCATAGTTACCATAAGAACAACAGGGGCAGTGTCTTAGTGGCCTGCCAATGGTTTGATGTTGTACAACTGGTATGGAGTAACGACGGTTACTCAGGGGTTAACGTGACCCAACGTGAGGTTAAATTATGATCCGACAGTGTTATGGCTGAGAGCCATAGACGTCGATGGAAGTTGTCGGTTTATGGCTGAGAGCCATAGCCTTCAATGGAGGTTGTCGATCTATGGCTGAGAGCCATAGGGGGGCAACTGAATGGGTATTGTCGGTCCTCGTGCAGTTAGCCTTGGGGGCAATACCAAAAAGGGAATTGATGGAATGTTGTGGCAACGACGGTGATACATAACGGTTGTCCACGACATGCAGGGTTCCTTCGGGGACAGAGAGACGCGTAAAGAAAGATATAGATAAAGATAGTAATGTATGACTTAAATGAATGTTAAATGTTTTAAACAAATGATCCGTTCAATGTGTTTAAATGTTGGAAGGTTTATGAATGAAAGGCCCTATTTTCTTAAACGTGATGTTAAACCCTAATGAATGTTTTGAATGATGAACCATTTCTTAAATCGAACGAAAACTAGAACTCACCAGCGTAGCTGACTTTTTAGTGTGCACATTCAGGTTAAGGCATGTTATGAGGATGGACGGTGATGCTTGGCTAGCGAGAGGAGTTACCCGACTGACTATGAAGACTGGCATCCCGTTATGTTTAGTTATGATGTATTTACGTTTTAAACAATGTTTACGCTTCCGCATGTAAGAACAATGATGACGTTATGTTTGAATGAAATTTTTCGCTGCGTTATTTGATATTCATGTTTAAGAACTGTTTGTGAATGAGTAAATCCAACAAGTGAGGCCTCTCGGGTTTGGGACCTTACACCCCACCCCATTTCAACTCACGCACCCCTCTTGCTCTCGTCGTACTCCCTCTTTCTCGCCGTCCCCGACCTCTTCCTCGCAATGGCTCTTCGAGTGGATGCCCTCCTAGACAACCAGACTGTCACATGTACAATTTTTGACCTCTTTTTTGTCATTTTTGTGTTTTTGTTTCCGATCATCGGTCCAATTTTTTACCTTTTTCGTGATTTTTGTGTTTGATCGGACATTCTAATAATCGTCATTTTTGTGTTTTCGAAGCCGGAATGCGGGTGCATGCGACCCCTACTCACCTTCGGGTAATAGTATGGGTCGTGTTGAAGTTCCTTTTCCACTCGGACTTCAACTTTCAGGTGTAATATGTCGGGGACAGGTAGTTTCGGGGATATAAGTTTTGTCAAATTAGTTGTTTCGGGTGTATTTAGGATTGGATTTTTTCGTGTTTTTGCGTATGTATTTTGGATTGGATTTTTTTGGTGATAATGATATGATAGGGGTTAATGATATGACTTATTCCTATATGTGTTTTGGATTAGATTTTTTGTTGTTTTTGCGTGAAATTAGTAGTTTCGGGTGAAATTATTAGTGTCGGGTGAATATGGTAGTTTCGGGTGAATATGATAGATTCGGTGAATATAAGTCTTCCCAGCAGGGACGCGAACGGATATTACATGTTTTCAGGGACGCAGACTGTTATACAGTAAAACGGTACAACAGACATTTCACCTAAATTTAAATTGAAAATTTGGCGGAGTTAGGCCTAGGGGCTTAGAGTGTTATAGATTGTATACCACATGTACTGAGAGCGTTAAAAATTTATGTTAGGGACACATTGTGTTAATTCGTGTAAACCACAGGGACGCAAACGATAATTTACTCATATATTATAATACTACCATCAGGTACAATTTATCCATATACTACCTATCCATACAATTGAGGTTGAAGAACATTGTTCCCATGTTAAAAGATGGTGTCTTAGACTAGTTTTTCACCCATAAGAACCCCAAGATTTTTATTTCTTCAATTATTTTGCTGAGAGAGACTGGAATTTTATCAAAAATCACCCCGTTGCGGGTCTTCCATATACTCCAAATGACTGTGAGAACTATTGATTGTATCACCTTTTTTTCCTTGAGAGTTCATTGATAAGAGTTGTGGATTTGTAGCAGATCTCTGATTTTTAAAGCGAAAATGGATGGAATGTTGCACCATTTGGATATAACATCCCACACTGTTTAGGCAAGGCTACAAGAGATAAAAAAGATGATTAGCCGTTTTGTCAAATTCTCCATACAACTTACATCTGGTATCTTGTACATTGATTCTCCGAAAGGCTAACCCCATCGATGTCGGTGGACGTTCCATCTCGACACGCCAAGCTGTAAGGTTGACTTAGGCAGAGACCCAGTTATTCCAAGGAATTTTGAAGTCTGGCATTTCATAATTGAGGATTTGGACTCGTTGTTTTATACTCCTGGTTGAAAAGGCACTCAAATCATCCAAAGACCTGCACCACCGATCTTTGATTGGCGATAGTGTGACAGATTGTAGAAGAATGGTCAGCCGATTCAGTTCATCGATAACATTTTGGGAGGACAAAGTGCTCCTCCATTGGAATTTTTGAGTTCCCACCCGAAAAGAAGTTTATTCGCATATGTTCAAGTTTTTCAATTACCTGTGTTGGAGCACGTAAAAGAGAAAAGTAACATGTCGGTAGTGAACTAAGGACATATTTAATCAATGTGATACGTCCCCCATAAGAAAGGTGTTTGGCTTTCCAGATTGACAACCGGTTTTGGAAGATGTCCAGAATTTGTTTCCATTTTCTTACCAAGTTCATATTAGCCCCAACTTGTAGCCCTAAGTACTTGAACGGTAATGACCCTGTCCTTCAATGTAATAACATCCCCATGGCTTGCAACTCATGCTCTCGTACACACACACCAAATAAAATTGCTTTTAGATAGATAAATTTTAACCCCGATGTGTGATAGAGGCATCTAAGTATTATGCGAAGGTTTAAAGCATTAGAACTTGTAATACTGCATATATGTAGTACCATCCCAAAACCTAACCCACCCAAAAAACCTAAACCCCCCACCCCACCCCTACCCTACCCAAAAACCTAACCCCACCCCACCCTTCTCCACCCACCCCACAATCAAAAACCCTAGACCCCCACACCCATCAACAAAAAACCTAAACCCCTCACACCCACAACCAGGAAACCTAAACCCCCCCCCCCCAAACCTCAACCCTCACACACACCCCCAAAAACCTAACCCCCCCCCCCACACCTAACCCCAAAAACCTAACCTCCTCCCCCACACACCCCTACCCCCAAAAACCTAACCCCCACCCACTCTACCGAGAAACCTAAACCCACCCACCCGTAAAACCTAAACTCACCCACCACTACCCTAAAAAACCTAACCCTAAAAGCTAAACTAAACCAAAAAACTAAACCCTAAAGCTAAACGATCATTTTTGCGTTTTTTTTAACGAGGACGACGTGGGAAAAATGGTCTCCGAACCACTTTTTTTGTTTTTTATTTATATTTTTAGTTATGTTTTTTTATTATTTTTTTTCTTTTAATGAGGAGTTTTTTAGTCTCTCACTAAAGAGGAGTTCTCTTATGAACTTCTCCCTTTATATCCTACTTCTAATAAATAATTTCACTTAATGTCATGTGACAACACCATACTTTTTTTAATTAAAATATTCTAATTTTGTCTATTTTAAGTAACTTTGAATTTTAATATCTAATTATGTTAATGTTGTTTTTTTTTAAATAATATAAGATTTGAATTATAACTATTACTTAATTTGAATTTTAATATAAAATTTGAAATCTAATTTTCCCTACACATTATTGTATTTTTATTTTTCTATTAAACAACTCAAGTAATACATGGGTATATAACATTGTATATATATAGAGGGAAGTTAATTTCAAAACAAGGAAAATCTACGAGAACATAAAGAACAATATTCAACTAATCAGATTTTTTCTTTCTACTTTATATTTAACTTAATTAGTAGTAATTTGCATACATAAACAAATTTATGTGCTTTTAATATACTCCACTAATTTAGGAATGAAAAATCAGTTTCAATATATTTTTTTAATACAAATTCTTATATATTTTTTTCAAATTAAGATTCTTTTCAAATTTCTTACACGTCCTAAATCAAATTTCTTACAAGTTGATATTTAGTGTTTTGATTTATAATTTCCCTGTTTTAGACAAGGTTTACATGTGTATAGGCTTGTTCTAAGTTACTTATTAGTAATCTCTTTAGAAAATAAAGAGATCAGCATGCTTCCTTTTAGAAGAACACAATACCACAATGGAACAAGTAATATGAAATCTTCATATTTAATTTCTTTATAAATTATGACTTCAAATTTATATGGATTTATAATATGTAGCATTACCAATAAGACAGATTTGGAATGTCAATGGCTTTATTATACTCCACCGGCCATTGTCAACCAGTAAACAGTGGCCTTCTGTTCTAGACAAATTAAAAAATTGTAAATAATGTTCTGTATGGAATCTCCGGAGGCACAAGTGTCGTTGAAACTATTAAATAATTAATTATAGTGTTTGATGAACTTCACCGACGGACGCCTGAAGCTTGACGTCAGCATCTATTAGAAGAATCGGAATTAAAACGAACATTACAATTAATTATTTAATCATGTTTTAATTTGTAAAAGTTGCATAAAAAACATAGGAGTCCTCTAAATCTAAAGCTATGAAGCATACAAGAAGTACATGTATCAAGAATCAAGTGGTCATAATAAAAGAAAAATAAGACATAAAAATTTGCTAAAATAGAATGTGTTTTAAATGTATAAAAGTTGTCATAAAAGTTTATTCAACAAATTATATTAATATTGTAACAATGTATCTTTGTTAATCATGTTTCACACAACGGTTGCCTTCATAAAATTTGAACTTGTTGGACAACACGTAATATATATTGTTAAGTCGGATGATGGGTCGAACGTTCCTTGGTATGAATAGACAGATTGCACCTGCTAGGCCGTTAAGATGAAAGAGCCGCTAGTCTCACTGCAAGAGACGACCTCATGTAATTAGCCCCCGGCGTGAGAATAAAAAGAACAAACATACACCCAACAAAATCTCACTTACAGAGTAGGGTCTGGGGAGGCTGGGATGGGGGCAAACATTATCTCTATCCCATATGGTAGAGAGTCAGCACCCCCGAAGAGACCACCGACTCAGAAAAACATTCAAAATATGTATGCAATAGACACCATTAACAAATTTCTAGTATCACAAGCATATATAAAAACAAGACATAGAAGTTCGTACTATAAGCATACATAGTAGTCTCTAAATCTAAAGCTATGAAGCATACAAGAAGTACATGTACCAAGAATCATGTGGTCATAACAGATACAAGAACAATATGACATAAAAATTTACATCATAACCATATAGAAGTACCAATGTGACATACAAGTCGCTAAGACTAAAGTAGATAAGACTAGAGGCCTACTTACAACTAAGGCAAATCTAACGCCTACGACTAAAGGCAACCTAGAGGTAGCCTAAGTGAACTGTCAGTCAAGTGACAAATTTTCACCAATAGCAAAGCCTATACTCACACCTATAAATCCCTAACCTTTATCTGATGTCTCCACGAACTCTTATCACTGATCGTGTCCTCAAAAGATATGCAAGTTTATCAAATCCTGCTGAATATTCTCCTCCAAGTAAGTTTTGGTCTACCTTTACTCCTATTCCCCTCTATAGTGACGGGCTCTGCGCTCCTTACTAGTGTCGTCCTCTGTCTCCTCTCTACATGCCTGAACCATCGCAATCTACCATCCCTTACTTTATCGAGATACGTGTTACTCCTAACTTGTCTCTAACAATCTCATTCCTTATCCGGTCTAACCTCGTGTGCCCATACATCCACCTTAGTGTCCTCATCTCAACTCTCTCCACCTAAGGTGCTTGAGTCTTCTTGGTTGGCCAACAATCGGTCTCGTACAATATAACTGGTCTAACTGCCACTCTCTAAAAATTCCCTTTTAGTTTATGTGGAAAGCTTTTGTTACACAAAACGTATGTGGCTTTTCTCCAATTTCACCACCATGCTAGAACGCGGTGGGCTATATCGCAGTCAATGTCTATGTCACTCTTTACGAACAAGCCTAAATACTTTAACCTAGATGTTTGCACTATCGCTTTGCCTCCAATAGTCAACTGGGTGTCCCATTCGTTGTTTTCCCCCACTGAAGTTACAATATAGATACTCAGTTTAGATCGACTGGTGCGTAAGCCTTTGCACTCTAAGGCCACACCACCACTGTTCTAGCCTCACATTTAGGTCCCGCTTCTTCTCAACCACCAGCACAGTGCATCTGCAAAAAGCTTGCACCACAGGATAGCCACATGAATCAACTTCGACAACTCATCTAGAACAATCACAAAAGGAAACATACTTAACTTAAAAATAAGCTGACTAGGCACACCCTTCATCTTAACTCTTGATTTCCTAGATCAATGATCCATAATCCTTTCTACAATTTGTATGATAAGAGTTCTTTCTATTTAAAAGTTTCTCTATAGATATAAGATTCTTAAAAACAAAGTCGTACTAAATTCAAATAAAGTTTTGGAAAACAAATGTTTACAATATATATTTAAGACTTGAACATTTTTCTAAATCAAACTGTTATATAAAACAAGTTAAATCTTGATCGAGTGATTATTTCATGTTGTTTGTCGAGTCTAATACAAGATTATTAGTACTATGAATGCGTTAGTATATAATATATGTTACTTTTATTCGGTTTCTTTATTTTGTTTATGCTTTAATTAATAATGAATTATATCTGTTTAATTGAGTTAATCGAATAACATATCATGAAGTATCAAAAAAAAATTAAACACAATATGATTTAGAAACTGTTAGCAACAGTAACTTACAACCCTTAAAGCATAGGGTACAACCTTGGACCTCCTCTATCTGCGTAGACGCGTGGGCTATTGACAACTCCTGCTTTCATCACACCTCCTGCTTTGGTTGTATGAATTTTTCCCCTTCATGCCACGTTATCTTCTACACCTCTCCACTAAAATTTTTACCCTCAACTAAAGCAGGTTTCTGGCCTCTTTCATCAACGTTTTTGTAGTCCTCTTTCATACAAATAGAGAGAGAACAAGAGAAGAGGGAGAGAGGGCGATTCGCTTCCCCGATTCGTCTTCACACCGGTTCGTCTCTAATGTACATTATCATCGATGGTCTGATCCGATGAAGAAGATGTTTCATGGTTTAGGGCTTCGTCGTATGCAAGTGTGTTTTTGAACTGACGGACAATGGCTACTTGGAATTTGTTTTTTTTTTTTTTTAAAT